>AP028258.1:0-2400000 GCA_030269945.2 Trilocha varians
AACCTAACCTAACCTAACCTAACCTAACCTAACCTAACCTAACCTAACCTAACCTAACCTAACCTAACCTAACCTAACCTAACCTAACCTAACCTAACCTAACCTAACCTAACCTAACCTAACCTAACCTAACCTAACCTAACCTAACCTAACCTAACCTAACCTAACCTAACCTAACCTAACCTAACCTAACCTAACCTAACCTAACCTAACCTAACCTAACCTAACCTAACCTAACCTAACCTAACCTAACCTAACCTAACCTAACCTAACCTAACCTAACCTAACCTAACCTAACCTAACCTAACCTAACCTAACCTAACCTAACCTAACCTAACCTAACCTAACCTAACCTAACCTAACCTAACCTAACCTAACCTAACCTAACCTAACCTAACCTAACCTAACCTAACCTAACCTAACCTAACCTAACCTAACCTAACCTAACCTAACCTAACCTAACCTAACCTAACCTAACCTAACCTAACCTAACCTAACCTAACCTAACCTAACCTAACCTAACCTAACCTAACCTAACCTAACCTAACCTAACCTAACCTAACCTAACCTAACCTAACCTAACCTAACCTAACCTAACCTAACCTAACCTAACCTAACCTAACCTAACCTAACCTAACCTAACCTAACCTAACCTAACCTAACCTAACCTAACCTAACCTAACCTAACCTAACCTAACCTAACCTAACCTAACCTAACCTAACCTAACCTAACCTAACCTAACCTAACCTAACCTAACCTAACCTAACCTAACCTAACCTAACCTAACCTAACCTAACCTAACCTAACCTAACCTAACCTAACCTAACCTAACCTAACCTAACCTAACCTAACCTAACCTAACCTAACCTAACCTAACCTAACCTAACCTAACCTAACCTAACCTAACCTAACCCTAACCTAACCTAACCTAACCTAACCTAACCTAACCTAACCTAACCTAACCTAACCTAACCTAACCTAACCTAACCTAACCTAACCTAACCTAACCTAACCTAACCTAACCTAACCTAACCTAACCTAACCTAACCTAACCTAACCTAACCTAACCTAACCTAACCTAACCTAACCTAACCTAACCTAACCTAACCTAACCTAACCTAACCTAACCTAACCTAACCTAACCTAACCTAACCTAACCTAACCTAACCTAACCTAACCTAACCTAACCTAACCTAACCTAACCTAACCTAACCTAACCTAACCTAACCTAACCTAACCTAACCTAACCTAACCTAACCTAACCTAACCTAACCTAACCTAACCTAACCTAACCTAACCTAACCTAACCTAACCTAACCTAACCTAACCTAACCTAACCTAACCTAACCTAACCTAACCTAACCTAACCTAACCTAACCTAACCTAACCTAACCTAACCTAACCTAACCTAACCTAACCTAACCTAACCTAACCTAACCTAACCTAACCTAACCTAACCTAACCTAACCTAACCTAACCTAACCTAACCTAACCTAACCTAACCTAACCTAACCTAACCTAACCTAACCTAACCTAACCTAACCTAACCTAACCTAACCTAACCTAACCTAACCTAACCTAACCTAACCTAACCTAACCTAACCTAACCTAACCTAACCTAACCTAACCTAACCTAACCTAACCTAACCTAACCTAACCTAACCTAACCTAACCTAACCTAACCTAACCTAACCTAACCTAACCAAACAATAACCCCAAAAGTTAGTTATAAGACACGGGCCATATACACCCAAAACTTAATCATAAGGATTCAAATTTATTATATACATCGACGATAATCCCCCGAAATGTACTCAGTCGGAAGAACCCCGACAAAGAAGGACGCTAACAAGACAGTCTCCCTTGGAGACGAAAAGGGAGCAGGCGCGAGCCAAAAAAGGGTACGCGAGAGCATCGAGGGATGGGAATCCGGAAGGAAAACCCCAGACCCTGTTACAAATCCCGCGACAACCTCGCAAGCCAAGACAAAGGAGGCGACAGCGCCAGTTGACAAAAGGCTTATTACAGGGACATTGACACAAGGTGAAACCGTGAGCCCGACAAAAATGCTGGACAGGACTGCCGAAGCCAGAGGATGCAGGGCAAAGGCACTGCTAAACCTCAACAACTCTAGAAATATAAAAAACGAAATAAAGGACGCTGTAAAACAAGCCGTGGAGCGCCTTTATATACTGGTTAGAGACTCTGAAAACGATAGGAAGACGAACATGAGTAAAGATAGTGGTGAACCGAAGCCCACACATACCTCAACACCAATACAACAACCTGTGCTTCCAGAATGTCGCAAGGAACAAAAAGAGCTCCAGAGGATGCTCGAAGAGCACGGAAAACACCTTGCCGAAAGTAGACAGCAAATGAAGCAACTCCAAGAGCAGCTTCGAGAACACAAGGGAGGCCTGGAAGCACACGGACAGACCCTAGAACACCATACACAAAAAGTGGAAAGGGCAACGTACGCCACCGTGGCCGCTAGAGAGAAGGTGAAAACAAGATCAGAGAATGAAACAATGCATGCTGTGGTAGTCACCTCTACAAACGAAATGGACACGGGAGACCAGGTGATAGAAAAAATCAAAGATACAGTGAAGGCAAGGGAAGAAGGAATCCGAGTGGATAAAGTAAGGAAAGCTCGCGACAGAAAGGTGATAGTAGGTTGTAGAGATCAGGCTGAAATGAAGAAGGTCACAGAAAGAATTAGACAGAGCGGAAACACCTTAAGAGTGGAAGAGGTCAAAAACAAGGATCCTCTGGTAATCCTATTCGGAGTCCTGAACTGTAATTCTGACGAAGATATCCTGAACGCACTGAAAAACCAGAACCGTCAACTACTGGAGGGAATTGCAGGGCAGGACGAAAGGATGGAGGTTCGTTTTAGGCGCAGAGCGAGGAATCCGCTAACGGCGCACTGCGTGCTGAGGGTCTCGCCGCAGATATGGCAACGTCTTACAGACGCAAAATCGGTGCACATAGACATCCAAAGAGTGAGAGTCGAAGACCAGTCTCCACTCATGCAGTGCTCGCGCTGTCTGGGCTATGGGCACGGTCGAAAGCACTGTCAGGATGAAGTAGATGCGTGCAGCCACTGCGGCGAGGCTCATCTCAGGGCGCGGTGCCCTAAGTTGATGGAAAACACCGACGCAAAATGTATAAACTGTTGCCGAGCCAAAATGACTAAGATAAATCACAATGCTTTCTCGGAGGAGTGCCCAGTCAGGAAGAAGTGGGACGCGCTAGCAAGATCGACAGTAGCGTACTGCTAAGGGCACCCTCAGAACTTATAACAATGAACCGAATAACCTGAAACTAGCACAAATTAATACACAAAGGAAGCAACTGGCTACTGAGGAGGTTATTAAGGATCTAACAGAGGGAAAATATGACATCGCACTCGTACAGGAACCATACACGGGAAACACAAAGAGAGTAAAACTGTACAGTGGGGTTTCTGTATACCAATACACAGAGCAACATAGTGATATAGCCACCATCAAAGCCGTTATCATAACAGCTGAACGAATCTCGGAGACATGCCCGTGTCCGGAATATACCACCGCTAATATTGCAGTCTTAAAAGTCCGAACAAGCACTGGCTGGCTAAACCTGGTATCATTTTACCTTGAACCAGACAAACCGCTGGCACCCTATATGGAACAACTAGCAAACATTAAAACAAAAAACAATGCTAACATCATTATGGCTGGTGACATAAACGCCCGAAGCATATGGTGGGGTGGAAACTATGAAAATAATAGAGGGAAAATGGCCTCACAGTTCATCACCGATATGCAGATGCATGTAGTAAACACCGGCAATATACCAACATTTAATACAATTCGAGGAGGGAAGCAGTATACTAGCCACATTGATGTAACGCTTTGCTCTGGTGATCTCTTGGGCGTACTTGAGGACTGGAGGGTGGAGGAAGACACCAGCTCGGACCATGCAAGGATTATGTTTCAAATAAGACAGGGAAAAAAACAGACAAGAATTGCGAAAAATAACAACTAGAAAATACAATACCAGAAACGTAGAATGGGACAAGTTTCACAAGGAAATGGAAAAATACAAAAAGGAAGATAAATTAAATATTGAAGAAATACAAAAAACCGAAACCAAAGAACAATTAGAACAGATAATAAATAAATATAACAATATAATTACCAAAGCAGCAAACAAAATAATCCCTAAGTTTAAGGAAAGGAAGACAAAGACCTTCGCATGGTGGAGTAAAGTGCTGGATGAAATGAGGGAAAGAGTCGCCAGGATGAAGCGAAGAATACGTTGGGCAGCTCCAGTTCGCAAGAGAAAGGTCATAGCGGAATATCTCGAAGAAAAGGGCAAATATGAGGAAGCAATAAGGACAGCGAAAATAACAAGCTGGAAAGAATTTTGTGGAAAACAGAACCGCGAAAGTGTCTGGGATGGAATATACAGGGTTATTCGACAAACAAGCAGAAAAAATGAACAACCACTCCTAAAGCAGAATGGAGAATACCTGAGCCGGGAGGAATCTGCACGCCTGCTCGCTGAGACCTTCTACCCGGAGGACTCGAGAGAAGGAGAAGGGCAATACCACCGAGACATCAGACATCGTGCCAAAGAAGTAAATGAGGTGGAGCATGATAGAGCTCATGATCCCCCATTTACAATTTATGAGCTAAAACTCTCGATGGAATCCTTCAATCCCAAAAAAGCCCCGGGGCCAGATGGTCTCACAGCAGACATCTGCTCAAGAGCAATAGGGAATGACCCTGGACTGTTCTTGGAGATCGCAAACAGGTGCCTGACTATCGGGTGCTTCCCCGTGACCTGGAAGAGGGCGGCGGTCATAGTATTACCTAAGCCAAACAAAACCGACTACACTACACCCAAGTCTTATAGACCGATAGGCCTGCTCCCGGTCATGGGGAAAATAGTCGAGAAGATGGTCACCAATCGACTAAAATGGCATATACTCCCGAAATTGAGCCAGAAACAGTATGGGTTCATACCGCAAAGGAGTACGGAGGACTCCCTCTGTGACCTGATTGACAGAATTCACAAAAAGCTCAGGGAAAAAAAAAGCTTATAGTGATGGTCTCTCTGGACATAGAGGGGGCCTTCGACTCTGCGTGGTGGCCAGCCATAACGATCAGGCTGGCTGAAATCGGATGCCCAATCAACATATGTCGATTGATGGAGGACTACCTGGACGGAAGGAGAGTCACAGTGACATACGCGGGAAAAGAGCACAGCAGGAACACCGAAAAGGGCTGTGTCCAGGGATCGGTGGCGGGACCGATTCTATGGAATTTGCTCCTGGACCCGCTGTTGAAGGGGTTGGAGGAGAGAGGGGTCTACGTCCAGGCATTCGCAGATGACGTGGTCCTTCTTTTCGACGGCCACGAGATGGCGGAAATCCAGGAGAAAACGAACGATACCCTGGAGTATATCCACACATGGGGAAAACTCAATAAACTGACTTTTGCTCCACAGAAGACACAGGCTATGACGATGACAAGGAAGCTGAAATACAATAAACCAAGTCTACGCATGGGCGACATGGAGATTAAAATGACTCGAGAAATAAAAATGCTGGGACTGATCATTGACGACAGACTGACTTTTAACAGCCATCTCAAAAGTGTCACAGGAAAGGCGGCAAGACTCTATAATCAGTTGGCAAGAGCAGCAAGAGTTAGTTGGGGGGCTCCACCCCGATGTAATCCGAGTGATATACACCGCGGTGGTGGAGCCCATTATACTCTACGCATCCAGCGCGTGGGCATCAGCAACACACAAGATCTCGGCACGCAAACTTTTAAATAGGGTACAACGAGGCTTCGTGCAAAAAATGTGCAGAGCACACCGCACTGTGTCCCTTAATGCCGGACTGCTGCTAACGGGAATATTACCGCTGGATGTTAGGGTACGGGAAGTGGCTGCTTTATATAGGATAAAGAGAGGAAACCCAACGGAAATAATGAAAGATTGGGAGATAGAGTATAGGGCTCCAATAGCTGAGCTGGGACATCCAGCAGAAAGATCAGAAACAGCATACGACATCATAAAGACCGAAGAACACCTAAAAGAGGCGGTCCGTGCCAACCGTGTCCAATTATATACAGACGGCAGCAAAAGAGAAAACCTAGTGGGAGCGGCTTTTACCAAATGGAGAGACGGAAATGAGGTAAAGATGAAGAAGATGAAGCTGCTGCCCTGCTGTAGCATATTTCAAGCCGAACTTCTTGCCATTCAAGGGGCAACTGAAGAGGTCCTGGGATCGCGTGAGGAATCCTTCGGGCTCTTCAGCGACTCAAGGTCAGCCCTAGATATAATAAAAAGTAAAATAACAACCCACCCTCTGGCCATAAACATAAAAAATAACATCACGAAAATAAAACTCCAAAACAAAATACTAAATATATATTGGATAAAAGCACATGAAGGTACAGAGGGGAACGAGAGAGCAGACCAACTCGCCAAGGAAGCAGCAGGCAAGAAGGAAAAGCCGAAGTATGACAAATGCCCAATCGCATTCGTCAAAGGACGGATTCGTGAAGAATCCGTCCGCGAATGGAACTTAAGATACCAGGGAGGAACAACGGCAAGCATAACAAAGCTCTTCTTTCCAGACGCACAAACAGCAAAAACGACCGTTTCGAAATTGAAGCCGACAGGAGCAATGACGCAGCTGTTCACAGGACACGGAGGCTTTTCGGAGTACCTTGCCAGGTTCAAGCGAAAAGACAGCCCGGCCTGCCCCTGTGACGAAGTCATTCCCGAAACCATACCGCATATAATAACGGAGTGCCCGATGTTTATGCGACAGAGGTTTGAACTGGAACAAGACCTGGGAATAGAAATAAAAATTGAAAACATAGCAACCTTGGTCGGAAATAAAGAAACACGAGAGAAGTTTATGAAATTTAGCCTAAAAATTGTTAAGATAGTAACAAGTAGAAACAAATAGAATGATACTGATATAAATGGATATTATAGTTAAAACAAATAGAATGATAATGATATAAATGGATATTATAGTAAAAATAAATAGAATGATATTGATATAAATGGATATTATAGTTAAAATAAATAGAATGATACTGATATAAATGGATATTATAGTTAAAATAAATAGAATGATATTGATATAAATGGATATTATAAATAGACCGTAGAAGATGAAAATCAACGTAAGACCAGATTAAATACCAGAATAAGTAAAGCCAATAGAACGTTAATAGACGTAAAATAAAAATTGTTAAAAAATGTCCCTGTAACATCATGCACTACGGGGGATTAGAAAAAAAAAAAAAAAAAAAAAAAAAAAAAAAAAAAACCTAACCTAACCTAACCTAACCTAACCTAACCTAACCTAACCTAACCTAACCTAACCTAACCTAACCTAACCTAACCTAACCTAACCTAACCTAACCTAACCTAACCTAACCTAACCTAACCTAACCTAACCTAACCTAACCTAACCTAACCTAACCTAACCTAACCTAACCTAACCTAACCTAACCTAACCTAACCTAACCTAACCTAACCTAACCTAACCTAACCTAACCTAACCTAACCTAACCTAACCTAACCTAACCTAACCTAACCTAACCTAACCTAACCTAACCTAACCTAACCTAACCTAACCTAACCTAACCTAACCTAACCTAACCTAACCTAACCTAACCTAACCTAACCTAACCTAACCTAACCTAACCTAACCTAACCTAACCTAACCTAACCTAACCTAACCTAACCTAACCTAACCTAACCTAACCTAACCTAACCTAACCTAACCTAACCTAACCTAACCTAACCTAACCTAACCTAACCTAACCTAACCTAACCTAACCTAACCTAACCTAACCTAACCTAACCTAACCTAACCTAACCTAACCTAACCAACAACAACAACAACAACAACAACAACAACAACAACAACAACAACAACAACAACAACAACAACAACAACAACAACAACAACAACAACAACAACAACAACAACAACAACAACAACAACAACAACAACAACAACAACAACAACAACAACAACAACAACAACAACAACAACAACAACAACAACAACAACAACAACAACAACAACAACAACAACAACAACAACAACAACAACAACAACAACAACAACAACAACAACAACAACAACAACAACAACAACAACAACAACAACAACAACAACAACAACAACAACAACAACAACAACAACAACAACAACAACAACAACAACAACAACAACAACAACAACAACAACAACAACAACAACAACAACAACAACAACAACAACAACAACAACAACAACAACAACAACAACAACAACAACAACAACAACAACAACAACAACAACAACAACAACAACAACAACAACAACAACAACAACAACAACAACAACAACAACAACAACAACAACAACAACAACAACAACAACAACAACAACAACAACAACAACAACAACAACAACAACAACAACAACAACAACAACAACAACAACAACAACAACAACAACAACAACAACAACAACAACAACAACAACAACAACAACAACAACAACAACAACAACAACAACAACAACAACAACAACAACAACAACAACAACAACAACAACAACAACAGACTTATGGCATCCAGCTATGGAGCTCAGCAAGCAAAAGCAACATTATGTGTCTGCAACGATCACGAAACACTATCCTGAAGGAAATGGTTAACGTACCATGGTTTACGAAAATTAATGAAGTCCATGAGTATCTGGAGGTTCCCAAAGTGACTGTGGAGGCTGACAGATATAAAAAACTGTACAAGGATCGTCTCACTAAACACCCCAACTCCAAAGGATCCAGAAGATTTAAGCGACGAGGAGTACCTAAAGGAAACTTCAATACTTTCTAATTATAAATATTGTTATGTACGATTAATAATTTTAAATTATCTAGGTATTTAATAAAACTTATCAAACATAATATTGGTTTTCGGAATGTGATATTTATTTCTACACCCGGTGTGCTGCAGTGTAAGAGGTCGCGAGGCGGAGGAGGTGACTCCTGTCTGTCTTACTATTTTATTCAGTTTTGTCTAAATCCTCATGCTAAAAGGTTTACTTGAGATCATTAGTTGCGCTGTCGCGTTAGTTTGCGTGTGTGTATTGTGAATGTGCTGATGACTGATCAATGGGCTTTAAAACAAAATGAGTTGATTGTGTTCAAACTTCAAGTGTTAAGGTGTTCAATTCTATTACCATTTAGATAAAAGAAACATTTTCTGCTGAAACTAACGGTAGTAACAGTGTAATAACTTATTTCAAATTTTGTAAGTGCTATTTAACTGGATTTCGAACCGAATCGACAATTTTACTATGGTGAGTTATTTTCCTTAACGAACACTTTGTGTTACCTACTAAAAATGTGTAAAATATATCAACCACCCTTTCGTGTCGTTGTACGGAGGTCAAGATTTGTAGGAGGATTATAAAGATGTCAATCAAGGTCGCGACCGCATTGTAATGTTACACTATAATTCAGTAGCGTGCATGCGTATTTTAGTCAGGGTATGCAAAAATGTCAATAAAAGCTATTTTTTTACAAATTTTCATCTTATTTTCAACTACATCTTTCAATTTTATTACACTCAATACACGCTAACAATAGGAATGATAATTGTATTTTTATTAAATATATAGTATTTAACCGATTTTTATTGCGTTTTTAAACCAATTTCATATGTTAGGGTATGCAATGTGTATTTGCTTCTAAGGACTGCACGCCACTGCTATAATTAAGACAACAACGATTAGTACATTTATCTTAAACATTGCAATGTATGTTTAACATAAACCATTTAACTTAAAAGTTTTTTTCCTATTTTTATTCGGACGTACCAATTAGCTTCAATATAATTCGACATTGTCACAATTAGAAAATTTACAATCCTAACAAACCACTTTACAAATCTCTCACTTTCGCAGTAGCTATTACACGATACTGGCAGTAATCACTGTAACATAACGGCACATTGCCAAAATCAAAACAAAAAAGGTTAAAACTGAGCATCACAGCTGAGAATAGGGATGTGAGGTTAATGGAAAAGAATCGATTTATTCAAAATCGATTTTTATTTTATTAAACATTAACCGATTTGTCAATAATCGATTTTAATGAAAATAAATAATCGATTTTTTCGAAAAATCGATTTTTTTTTTATATTATTTAAAATCCTCCATCCTTTTCATATTCCAATAATAAACCTTTTTTTTTTTTTTCAGTTTGAGGAAATCACCGGATCTCCCGTCCGATCCGTATGTGGGAGTTGAACCGCACTAAAACCTCCAATCGCTCAGACTCAGCGTCCGAACCCCGGCTGAGGCCAGTACTCAGTACGGGGTTATGAGGGACGACGCGACGCGTTACGCCATCGGCACTCTTTCTCGTAGGAAATTTATTTTAACAATTAATCAGATTAAAAATGAAATAAAATATTATGAATAAAAAATATACAATTCAAAACTAAAAATCACAGCAATTAAAGTTCTTTTAAACTTTCAAGGTAAGGATTAATAAAATGAAAAATCAGTATTAATACAAATTCTCAGTATCATTAAACGTTTTATTTTAATAAAAATTAAATGAACATCTCAACAAAATGATAACTTTATTATCACAAAAATTAAAATATAAATCAAATATAAAACAATGTCACAAATGTCCAGTCCTACTTTACCTGTGACTTGCATTCAAATAAAATATTTACTTAAAATGACACTAAAAAAACTAAACGACGTTATAGTCTTCAAAACTAAAATATTAAACAATTCTTTAATTAATTTTTAAAAATTAACAATAACAAAATTAAAAATAACACCGGCCGACAAATGAAAATTTTTTGAACGTTGTTTGTATTTGAGCTACAAATATCACCAATTTATACTATTTTTAACACGAAAACACCTACATATTTGCTCTATCACATCAGATTTTTTTAAAAGAATGAAAAAGCATTTTTTTCAAAATTTAAAGAAAAAATCAATAATCATATATTACAAAAACATATATTTGAACATTTACAAAGAACATATTAAGTCTAAACAATGCTACAGGACTATTTAGAGTGACATCTTTTACGTTTCGCGACAAAATTACGTCTGGGTGTAGTTTTTTTGTGAGAATCTTCAGTAATATCACGTGTCAATGACCAGCAGTAATCAGCCATCATATTCACATTCCATCGACCTTGGTACCTTGTTTCCATAGTTTTTATGTCCTGGTGAAACCTTTCTCCTTGCTCTTCACTGTAATCACCAAGATTATCAGGAAAAAAGTCCACATGGGAATCTAGAAAGTGGAGTTTTATGCTCATATTACACCCCAATTTTTGATACTTATTTAATAAGTTTGCAACCTTATTTTTATAGTCGGGGTGTTTATTATTTCCTAGAAAATTGTTGACAACATCTTTGAACGCCAGCCAAGCATCTGATTCAATGTTATTCATTGTGGCATCAAATTTTTCATCAACCATCTAGGATCTGATTTGCGGTCCATCGAACACTCCTTCTTTAATTTTTGCATCAGATAATCTTGGAAATTTTTTACTCAGGTATTCAAAACTAGCATTGTTTTTATCTAATGCTTTAACGAACTGTTTCATCATACCGAGTTTGATATGAAGCGGAGGAAGTAAAATTGCGATTTGAGAAAAGAGCGCCAAAATCTAAAATTTAATTTATTTTAATCAAAAAATTAAAAATAGCCAATGTCTTAACTTTTTTAAAAACCTGATGTGATACGATAAAATGAGGTATAATTTCGTTATCAGCACTACCAAATTAGTGGAAAAAAATAATCAGAACTTGAACAAGGAAAATGATGTCGACCGGTGTAATTATTGTCACAAATGTCCCGCCCTATTGTACATTTGACTAGTACCTAATAAAGTAAAATACTGAAAATGACAATTAAAAACTAAACGACGCAGTTAAGGTCTTAAAAACAATTTTTTTTTTTTTTTTCAGTTGGAGGAAATCACCGGATCCCCGCCCGCCCCGCGGGCGGGGTATGTGGGAGTTGAACCGCACTAAAACCTCCAACCGCTCACACTCAGCGTCCGAACCCCGGCTGAGGCCAGAACCCAGCACGGGGTTTGGAGGGACGGCGCGACGCGTTACGCCATCGGCATTCTTTCCCGTCGCTCCGTCCCCGGACGCCGAACCGGTAGCCGCCGGCGAATACGGCCACCGGCTCCAAAAATTTAAAACAATTCTTTCATTAATCTTTAAATTTAAACAATCAAAAGACGATAAATAAATAATTATTGGAACTAATTTTGACTCTCGTTTTATGTAAAAGTAGGGTGCCCAACCCAATTATGAGCGAAGTCCAATTAATGACAACTTCCAAATTGTAATCAAACGTGACTATTTTATTATTTCCGTATTTTATAGTTGGTTACCAACAACTATATTGAACTATAATTAGGGATATTCCGATACTAGTAAATACGAGTAGGTACTCGATACTTTTGTTTCGATACCAAGTATTTTTAGCGTCGATTCAATCTTGCGATACATACTCGGTATCGAAACAAAAATATGAATGGGATAACATGAAGTATATATTTCCTTGTATGTACAAGTTTGCACACCAATGTTTAATTTTTGTTGCAACAATGTCTCAAACTAGGAACAGATTATCTCCAAAATACCTCGAATAGTTTCTGTTTTTGAGCAATTTTGATGTTAAAGATTTTTTAGTTATAGTAAGTCCTTCAAAGTTCCTTGTTTTTACATTAATTTCCTTAAAATTAAATAAAATGATAACAAAAGTGCTAAAAGTATCGATTTCAGTAAGAATCGATACTTTAGGAGTATTTATTTGAGTAGTATCGAAAAAAGATTTGAGTACTATCGAAATGAGTAGGTAATAGGTATCGATACTTTGATGGTATCTGAACATCCCTAACTATAATAACTCAGATCTCAGAACTCATTAAACTGAAACTACTTAACTCGCCGCCATAACTACAGATAGCGCCGTTTTTTATATACCAATTTGCAAATAATAAGGCTTAAAGTTTTTTTGTTCGGCGCATAGATGGTGCTATTTATAAAAATCGATTTAATCGCGTGATTAATTTTTAAAAATCGATTAATATGACTTTCAAAATCGATTATTAAAAATCGATTATTCTAAAATAATAATCGATTAAAAGAAAAATCGATTATTTTTTAACATCCCTAGCTGAGAATCACACTGAGAATGAAAAAGACGATACAAACAATAAACATAAATGAAACTATTTTCCATCAATCCAAATTTGTATTGAAACTGTACTCACGGGAGAGAGGTTCACAATACTAGTCTTCTAGGACTTAGATTCGTATTGTTCTGTGGTTCTCCTAAAATACTGGACATCTGTGCTTCTACCATTTATCGAACAGTTAATTCAAGTTTTAGTTTGTCCTGGACCTCGCCAAGGAACAGATTCTTGTAAGTTAATGTTTTATCATGCTGAGTAAACCATAAATTAATTTGTATATTTTCTCAACATTATTATCCGCTATGGAAGCTCATGTATTTTGTTTAATAAAAACAAACTGTTTGAACATGTTTCATCGAGTGTGAACTTGTTCCATCAACGAGTCGAGTACTATGATCAAGAGCCTGAGTGTCTATAATTCCACAATACTATAATTTTATTTACGTTATCTCTATCATAATTTATAAAATAACTTCCTATACTGTTTACGAAATGTAATTGAATGCATATTGTAAGATTGTAAACATCTAGATAACATAACATAAACAAACCGTATATTTCATCAATTTTCACTGTGTGGATTCAGTTTAGTTAATTTCATTTGTTTTGCTAACACGGCATACTCAAATACAAAACAAACTAAACTCATTATAAGTACATACACCATGATTCATAAAAACTTAAAAATTAAATAAACTAGACAGACACAGTGTATCAAACCAAGTTCAAATAACAGTGTTCCGTTCCCAAACAATTCTCTGATCCATGAAGGGTGTAAAAGAAAATTCACTTTCAAGCAAATACATTTTTTTGATTGGGATTGTTCCAAGTTAACCAATGGTTGCAATTTTCCAATAAATTTTAATTTCGATTTTTGTTAAATCTAATATTTTTGTAAATCTTTATTATTAAACCACACCATATTGCAAAAATATGTTAGCTCCATAAAATTTTGAGACAATTAAAAATGGAAACAAAACAAGTTTTAGAACTGTGCTTGACTTGGCAAAAGTAAACAGACCAATTTTGTGGTCAATTCTTCAAGTTGAGTGGATATAAAACAAATACTTAACACAGATTCTGCTTTTTTGTGAATACAAATTATCTATAGTAATATTATAATGTTTGTTTGTTTTTTTTGAACATGCTAATCTCAGGTACTGCTGGTCCAATTTCAAAAATTCTTTCACTGTTGGAATGTCTATTATCGAGGAAGGCTATATTTTATTTTGAAAAAAAATAGGGATGAAAATATTGAATTTATAAATACAAGGTGTAAAATCAAAAACATATTTATGCGTACACTGCAAAAACTATTGACAATAGAACAAAATTATGGTCTACGAGTTTTTAGGTCTAAGTGAAAAAAAAAAAAGTCCGCGAGAGCATAATATGTCTAACTATCATAGTAATTCAATTTATCATTTAATTTGTGATCAAAAGTCACAATAACCTCTTATGGTCATGAAAAATATTTCATCGTCAGAAGAATGAATTTGACGTTAAATGAGTATCGTCATATTAATCATTATCTAAATTAAGTATTATGTTATCAAGAGTATTAATGTAGAAGTAAATTACTTTTTGTTTTATTCCAATCGGATAACTTTTCATTGAGAAGTTATCACGAGTAAAACACGCAACGACACCCAACGCGGGCCTCGCAAATAATATAGCGTCAACATTGCGAGTACTGATTGAACCCCTTTGTGACGCAGACGAAGTTGCGGGTTTCATCTAGGTAGTTCATATAATGAATTAACAAAGAAATTTGATATGCCAAAATCAACAGTACAAACAAATTCGACATACACGGCCATGGTTCGGATACCCTAAGAGTTAGGATATTACCGTAATGTTTTCATTAACTCTATTACAGTCTACTACTACTTACAATAAGAAACACATTGTTATCACATTCCAGTAAGGGTTCCCATGGGGAGTATCGAAGGAGATGAAGAATGTAAAGAGAAGATCATTGAGCTGAGTGCAGCGCAGCGAGCGCGCATCGAGCGACAACGACTCCGAGCCCGAGAGCTGCGGGACGCACGACCTCCGCCGCGGTACGGAATTTTTTGGAATACAAAAACCTTTTCAACAAAAAGTTCTTAGTATTTGAACTGACAACATAGATGCCACTTCTTAATTATCTATAGATACTATAATATTATAAAGCTGGATAGTTTGTTCGTTAGTTTGAACACGGTAATCTCAGGAACTACTGGTCAAAAATTCTTTCAGTTTGGAAAGTCCATTTATCGAGTAAGGTTATAAGCTTTTTTTTTTCAGTTGGAGGAAATCACCGGATCCTCCTCCACCTCCAACTGCTCCCATTCAGCGTCCGAACCCCGGCTGAGTACAGAACCCAGCACGGGGTTTTGAGGGACGGCGCGACGCGTTACGCGCTCGGCACTCTTTCCCGTCGCGCCGCCCCCGGACGCCGAACTCATCTTCCGCAACATCTCGCCGTCAGAATCAGACGAAGACTCCGTGGCCTCTGACCTCCGGCGCGCTGCGGACTTCCGCTTGCGCCGGATTTTCCCGTGTGAATCCCTGGAGCAGTCATCGCGAGTACCGTCGCGAGCGATGACTGCTCCCCAGTCCTGCGCCAGTAGTATTCTCCGACACAGGGGCCTGGTCGCCTACCCCTGTGCGGGCTTCGATGGTGGAGTCGACGTCCATACTTCCACGAAGTTGGGTGGAGCAATCACATCACAGCGGTTACTCCCAGGCTCCCAACCCCGTGGCTACCCTCCCGTCACTGCCTTGCCCAGGGCCCATTTATGGGCTAGGCCTTCTAAGAAGGTGGTCCTCCCATGGACGCCAGTGACGGGTCCCCAAGGTTATAGGCTATACTTTATTTTCAAAATGATTGAAGATGTGAACATTTGTAACATCTTTACAGTACACATGTGCGCTCAAACATACCCAGTCTGGTCCTTCGTTACAGACTCGCTGACACGGTCGCGGCGCTCCCCTCTGCGGGGGCGGGGGTGGGGGCGCGGACGGGGGCGGGCTGCGGCGGTTTCATACCGGAGGAGCAGGAGGAGCCCCGCGCGCCCACCGCGCCCCCCGCGCCCCTCGTGCATCCCGCGCACCAGCCGCACTGTCTCCGCTGCGACCGACTCTTCCCGCAGTCCTTCCTCTACGACAACTTTGATCATCCCGTCTGCGACGAGTGCAGGTTACCAATTCATTAGAGTAAATAAAATATAATACTGCATCTCAAGATGAAAGTCTTCAACCGTTGTGTTATCAGTGTCGATATAAGGATCACACTTTGCTGCTCGGGATGGGTCTCATTAGAAGGTTCAGTCACTGAGAGCAATGGAGAGGGCTATGCTAAAACTAAAACGAAACGATTGCAGGGACGAAGAGGGCGAGGACGGGCTCATGACGCGCACCGAGGCCAAGACGCAGTTCCTGCTGAAGGACTGCGACCTCGACAAGCGCGAGCCGGCGCTGCGCTGCGTGCGGCGACGCAACCCGCACAGCGCGCGCTACGGAGACATGCGGCTGTACGTGCGCGCGCAGGTGGCGGCGCGGGCGCGGCTCGTGTGGGGGGAGGGCGGCGCGCTGGAGGAGGAGCGCGCGCGGCGGGAGGGGGCGCGGGCGGCGGGGGCGCAGCGCCGGGCAGTGCGCCGGCTGCGCGCGCTGCGCATGGACGTGCGCTCGACGCTGTACTCGACGTCGCGCGCCGAGCACCGGCACGAGTTCGGTCCGGAGTCGCACGACGCGTCCAGTGACTCGTACTCCCGCAGCTGCGCGTCGTGCGGACACACCGAGACCTACGAGAAGATGTGACTCCCGCTCGACACTTACTTGTACTGTTGCTGCTCTTGAATGTGGCTCTGAACTAATATAATGAGTGTGATGTAATGTTTTCCCTTCAGTTAACAAATATTGGAATATAATATAAATAAATCAAACTCGTTACCAAAACAGATCTATACTAATATTATAAAGAGGAAAGATTTGTTTGTTTGTAATGAATAGGCTCCGAAACTACTGGACCGATTTCAAAAATTCTTTCACCTTTGGAAAGCTACATTATCCCTGAGTAACATAGGCTATATTTTATTTTCATAAAAATTAGGGATCCGTATGAAAATATCGAATAGGTAACACAAGGTGAATAATTGAAAACCTATTTATGCGTACGCTGCAAAAACTATTGACAGTAGAACAAAATGATGTACTACTTGTTTTTAGGTATTTGTAAGACAAACAAAAAAGTCCGCGACAGCATATATCTAACTATCATAGTTTAGTGACAATAACCGCTTTTATGTTTATAAAAAAATATTTTGTCCCCAGATTGAATTTAACGTTAAATGGGTATCGTTATATTAACCCTTATCCTAATTAAGTATAATATTATCAAGAGTATTAATGTAGAAGTGAATTACTTTTTGTTTTATTTCAATCGGACTTTTCGTTTAGAAGTTATCACGAGTATAAAACGCAATGAAAATGTGGATGCACTTCGGGCCGCGCAAATAATAACGCGACGGCATTGCGAGTACTGTTTGAACCCCTTTGCAACGCAGACGAAGTTGCGCGGGGCAGCTAGTGTAAAATAAAAATATATGTACATATTTGTTTTAATCACATTGTAAATATATTATTATTAAGATGTTTAACTTGATTTGAAGTTCATAACCTGAATACAATAATGATACATAATATACAGTTATTTTTTTGGTTTAATTTGATGTTTTATCTACTCATAAATTTCTGCTTTACTATTATGCTCAATTCCTTATAATAATATACAGGGTGTCCCAAAACTATGCCACATGAAATATTAGATGTAGGATGTTTTGCTGAAAGGAAACATCATTTTATTTTTTATGTTTAATAATACTGCATTCACAGATTTTTTGTTCAGATTGTCTGAAAATCGAGCTAACGAAATCGGCAAAAATGAGCGCCCTGTATTTTTATGACGCCAATCGAAACAATAGTTAATTACTAATAATCTTTGCTAATGTGAAACATGTCATTCAAGATTTTAAGTACTTTATTTTCCACCATTTACTGTGTTAAAACAAGTGAAACCATCTTTCTAGCTATGGACCAAGATCCCAGTCACCCCAGACTCCATCATTTTAGGAAAGGTGAAATTTTTAGGATTTGTAATAAAACATACGCTTAGAAAGGAATGGATACTCGCTAAGCTGAAAGCGGGGCCGTTTTACAGGTAGCAGGTATCAAAGGTAGTTCAAAAATCATGCTAACTTACGTTACAGTAGGGACGCTGGTTTTTACATATCGTTACCTCAGTGCTTGTTTGGCCAATCTGACATTTTTTACGAAAATTACTTTTTAATGCAGCATTATAAAGAATAAAATTTCTATCAGACTGGTAAAATATTTTTTTAAAATATTCAATTCTAAAACACTAAAAATCTCATTTAATTTTTTTCTCAACACGGCACTTAACAAAAATTCCGTGCTTGTTTGCTGTCTCCTGTAAAATTTGCTCAAGTGCAGGTTGGCCAAACAAGCACTGAGGCGACGATATGTTATAGATTATCTAATATATAAAATTGTCGTGTCACAGTGTTCGAACTTGAACTCCTCCGAAACGTCTCGACCGATTTTGATGAAATTTTTTGTGCTTATCCGGTACCTATGAGAATCGGCCAACATCTATTTTTCATCCCCTAAATGTTAGGGGTAGTCCACCCCTAATTTTTTTTTCGGCGCAGACGAAGTTGCGCGAGTCAGCTAGTATTGTTATAAACATATTTGCCAGACACTTCCTGTGGGCCATAACTTTAGCCAGACACTTTAAAAGTCGTAAAAACAAAATTAAACTTACATTATTTTAGGAAGGCTGAATTTTATATAAGCAGAATATTTCAAAATATTTTCCAATGACCCAGACAAAGGCGTCTTCTCTTGCATCAGCCAGCTTGTGTAGTAATGTCCTCTTGCGAAAAACTATGTGGCTACCACAGAGCTGGTGAGCAGGTGGCTACTGCTGACAACACTACAGTGGGAAGCTAGCAGCTGTTCCGACATTATAACATATAACCAATAAATATTAATGTAAAAAATGTATCACAAAAAAAAACAACAAATAAAGTCATAATCTTTATGAGATAAATAAATACAAATCTAGGGAAACAGAATATGTTAGATACTCTTCAAATCCTCTGGCAAATCATTCTTGGGATGTTTGTTTTCAAAATGCTGTTTGTAAGTCTTGGGATCTGGCATTTGAGCCTGAAACAAAACACTAAATGTGACTTGGTGGTTGCGACAGTACAGTTGCACAAGACGAGTGAAACATATGTTAGACATTACCTTGCAGACTACACACACATGAACGAGCGCCTTCTGAGCCGCCTTCTTCTGGTCGGTGGCGCTGTGTCCCTGCTGTTTCTTCATCTTCGACTGCTTTTCCGCAGCTTTAGCTTGCGATTGTAGTTTTTGCTGACCGCGAGCCATTGTGTTTACACTGCTGGAATTGAGTAATTATATTAGTTGCGTGGCCCAGAGGTTAAGGGTTCTGTGAGCTATAACTTAACGAGATATATTATTAAAGTTCAATCTGTTACAAAGAGTATCTGTTAAACGTATTCAATCAGAGTTAAATTTGGAAATAGGATAAATAGTATTATTTCAACATTCAACAATGATTAAACTTATCGAATATGTCATTTACCTTACAAGACGTTCACTTAGAATTAATGAGATTTTATGAAAAGAAAGTACAGTTTATTTTTTATAGTATTGTGATGAGCCAAATAGCTCTTGAAGTAGCAAAATAATAATAAGGTAAGATTCTGTTTTAAATTTTAGTAATTTCTTCTCCAATTCAGCCACATTCGGCCACTAATCACCACTAATGACAGCAATGACAGTTTAAGCAAATGACTTTGACATTTTTTTTTTTTGCTTAATGGGTTTTTTCTGGCCAAAGTCCTTGCGGATGACTCTATTTTGCCGGTTAAATTCAAAGAAGAAGAATCAAGAAGTAGGTAAATTCAACAACTATGCGTGTCCGCACACCTATAAAAGTATTGTCAATACTTGTGTCAGAAGCAGAGATGGGATTTAAAAGTCATAACAATTTAATTAGAATGTTAGAAAAAAATAGCAATAATAGCGTTTGAGTAGCATACACTAAAAATCTTTAAGATATTGAAATTGTGTTATTTGTATATACCTCTTGGTACTTACGTCAAGTGAGTTTAGTTCCATGTATTGCACTAAAAGATATGAAAAAAAGTAATTTCAGGCATCGTGGAAATATGAATTACCTCATTGCATATATTATAAATTATAAGACCACCTGAGTAGTAGACTTACGATGTTAAAATTAGTATTTTTAGCATTATACGATTTTGGAACTTGAACATAATTAAGTTTTTCAAGTATTATTTATCATAAAACATGCACGTGCTATTTTTGAAAATGTGCTTTTAATTAACACTATCTTTAACATGCTATTTTTTTACTATCTTTTCCCATCCCTTGGTCGAAAGTATTGACAATACTATTGTAGGCGTGCGAGTACGCAATGGTAGATAAAATTTATCAACGTTAATGTCATTTGATTTGACAACAGACAACATTACTGAATTGTCAACTGTCAAGTCTTTAAAATTTGTGCTACAAATTTTAATTTGTGATCAAAACCCACAAAACCATATCCCATGTCGAATAAGTAGTTATCAGTGATTATTTTCGCCTCTCCCTTTGATTTGGAAGTTCGTACCTATTGTAGGCAGTTAATTGAATTTATAATGACCATATAAAATATACGAATACGATTTTTTTTGTTTCGGTATCGCGTTCTCATTCGAATAAAAAATGAAAGGTGCAAAGTTGGTGCTCTGCGGCGGACGATGCCTTGTCCCCAAAACCCCATCAGTGGTCCCGCTTTACAGGTGAGCAACGATTATAGGACACAAGTACACGAATAACATTGGACTTTGTTCATTAATCTAAACAGCACTTTACCTTGGACTTTGTACCAAAATGTAGGCCAGAGCCATGTCATTTATTTTGGTGATGTAAATGATCACTCGGAGCACTTCAATAATTCATGATTTTATAATAATTTGTTTTTAGATACTAACCCTTAAGGAGTATAATAAGGTGAACAAAATGTGATTGCATGAAGTGCATCAAGTGCACTGTGAGTGTCCATGAGCATCAGCAGTGAGCAGTGCCTGTGTGATCAGTCACTGGAGCTCTCACCAACACTCACTATGATCATACAAGTCTCAAGAAAGGTTCCTGTTGTTGTTATCTTCAAATGTAGAAATACTTTTATCACTGCTCTTTAAAAGTTCTGAACAATGAATAAAGAAGGTTTTAAAGTAATTTTAAGATTATATTCTCTGATGCTCATATTGTTGAAACAGTTTTATATTGTGTTGAAATAGTGAGACATATTGTCTTTATCTATTTTTGTAAACAACTACCTACCCTCAGTAAAGCTACTTTTGATTATTATTTATCTTTGTAAGTGTAGTTTATTAGTACCTTCGCTATAAGCAAGATATAAAGATATTACTTCTTTTATAGAAGTATGAAGTAAAGTTGCATGTTAGTAGTCTTAGTTAAACACTGAAGTTAATTAATGCTTTGTTATGAATTGTGAACATAGAAAGTTAGTTAATACATATATTATATTGTATTGAACCGACACAATGAGAACTAATATTATGATTTAACACTATCCAATCAGAATAATGAAATGCTGAGCTTAGTTTATTAAAAACAATTAATGTAGGTAGAATATTGAGTTGTTTGTTGTATCAGCCGGAGTTGTCATCAGTGTCAGAATGTCAATAACACTTCTGGATGTTATAAATACAAAATAGATTTGAAAATATGTCACCAGCATAGTACATAATATACAGGGTGATCTAGCCATATGCAACTTGAAGGGAAGCGCTTAGTGTATAACACAAAAAATATAAACATTATTTCATTTTGATCAATAGTACTACTGCATTGAAAGCACTTTGTATGAATTATGTATTGAATATTGATGCATTATTTCATAAGTTGTTTTTTTATAGTTAAAATGTTGAGTTAGTCACATTTCAGTTAAAAATCCCAGTAATTTTGTTTATTGATAGGTATTATGTGCAGTGGATTTTTATCTTAGAAATACAGGGTATTGGTTTTTTAAGATTCTATTGATTTGATTTTCAAATAAAGCTAGTAATGATTAGTATTAGTTAGTAAAGTCTTTAGATACTGTATCTTACCTTCAATATTTAAGAGACTTCCTACTTAGCTCCTTCATACTTTCAAAAAACTCAGTAAATACTTTCTAAATATATTTTACTTAATCTTGTAGTAAATTAGATACATAAAAAATATATAACAATCTGATGATACATTATTGTTAATGTGTGTTGTCGTCAGCGGGGCCCGAGGCGCCGCGTCCGAGGCAGGCGGGGCGAGGAACGCGCCGCGACAGAGCGCCTCCTTCACGCTGAACCTGTTCCGCGGCCGCTTCGAGGCGGCGCAGGTGTTCCCCTTCCCCGAGCCGCTCTCCGACGACCAGCGCCAGATGCTGCAGGAGCTGGTGCCACCTGTCGAGAAGTTCTTCCAAGAGGTCAACGACCCCGCCAAGAACGACGAGAACTCGAAGATCGAGGAGAAGACAGTGCAGGGCCTGTGGGAGCTGGGCGCGTTCGGGCTGCAGGTGCCGGGCGAGCTGGGCGGCCTGGGACTCTCCAACACGCAGTACGCGCGCCTCGTGGAGGTGGTCGGCGCGCACGACCTCGGCGTCGGCATCACGCTCGGCGCGCACCAGTCCATCGGCTTCAAGGGCATCCTGCTCTTCGGCAATCCCAAGCAGAAGGAGCACTACCTGCCGCGCGTCACCTCCGGCGAGTACGCCGCCTTCTGCCTCACCGAGCCCTCCTCCGGCTCCGACGCGGGCTCCATCAAGTGAGTGCATACACATTGTCTATTTCAACTTTGCATATTTAAATGTGCATATGTAATCGGCGTGTTTTGCCCGTAGAACGCGGGCGGTGCTGGCTCCCGACGGTAAACACTTCATCCTCAACGGCTCCAAAATCTGGATCAGTAACGGAGGTATTGCAGAAATTATGACGGTCTTTGCCCAAACTCCCATCGAGAAAGACGGAAAGACAGTCGATAAGGTAAGATCCTTTTTATAGTAGGAAATAAATAAATAAATATTATAGAGCACGATGTTTAACCGGTGTCGGTCGTCGCGGCAGGTGACGGCGTTCATCGTGGAGCGCGCGTTCGGCGGCGTGTCGTCCGGCCCGCCCGAGAACAAGATGGGCATCAAGTGCTCCAACACCACGGAGGTGTACTACGAGGACGTGCGCGTGCCCGTCGAGAACGTGCTGGGCGGCGTCGGGAACGGGTTCAAGGTCGCCATGAACATCCTCAACAACGGGCGCTTCGGCATGGCGGCGGCGCTGGCCGGCACGCAGCGCGCCGCCATCGCGCAGGCCGCGCAGCACGCCGCCACGCGCGTGCAGTTCGGGCGGCGCCTGGCCGACTTCCCCGCCGTCACCGACAAGCTGGCGCGCATGGCGGCGCTGCAGTACGCCACCGAGGCGCTCGCCTACATGGTGTCCGGCAACATGGACTCCGGCGCGCAGGACTACCACCTGGAGGCCGCCGTGTCCAAGGTGTTCGCGTCCGACAGCGCCTGGGCCGTCGTGGACGAGGCCATCCAGATCCTCGGCGGCATGGGCTACATGAAGGCCACGGGTCTGGAGCGCGTGCTGCGGGACCTGCGCATCTTCCGCATCTTCGAGGGCACCAATGACATCCTGCGGCTGTTCGTGGCGCTCACCGGTCAGTAGCACATCCCCCTCACACCCCTCGCACACAGCAGTGTACAGACGGATGTAATGTAATCGATAAGTTCTTACGGTTTATTAATTTCAAATTTAAAATCAAAGATCGTGATTATTTGTCAAGTTGTAAACTCCACCATATCTTGCCTTTAGCATTAAGACGTGAGGCAGCTGACCTAACGTTTCTGCACAATATTACAATCAATATTATAGACTCATCAACCCTTCTGGCAGAAATCTATTTAATAGTGCCCTACAAATCTAACTCTCGTAGAAACTACTTAAAGTTGTACTGCCCTTCGTGTTCTACTAAATATCGTCGCAACTCATTTTTCATACGCTCTGCAGACCTTTTCAATGATAATTATTCTAAAGATGTAGATCTTTTTACAATGAAACAAAATTATTTTAAATTGATGATCAGTAACAATTTCTTCAATTGAATCTTATTTCATTTGATTCAAATTTTAATCTTATACTTTATAATTTCATATTTGTGCAGACAGTATTAAATTTGTGCCATTTCTTTGTATGCTGGTAATACTTTTAAATATTTGCTTTGCATATTAAACTATGCAATAACTAACACTTAATACCTAATTAGTATGGCTTTGATTTAATTTGGCTTATTGTTAACTTGTCAATTAATATGACTATTTAACATTATCTTTAACTGTTTTTTAATTTTTTTTATCATTATTATTATATAAAATTGTTTCATCAGTGGAAACTACTAAGTCTCTTATTGTAATCCATTTTGTATGAGGGTTTGAAAGCTGTTTGTTTTCCTAATAAAATAAAATAAAAATAAAATAAAAATATTTGTTCGCGTGCAGGTATCCAGTTCGCGGGGTCGCACCTGCAGGAGCTGCAGCGCGCCTTCAAGAACCCGACCGCGCACCTCGGGTTGATCTTCTCGGAGGCGGGGCGGCGCGCCACGGCCGCCGTGGGGCTGGGCCGCTCGCCCGACCTGGCGCCGCTGGTGGCGGCCGAGCTGCGGCCCGCGGCGGCCGAGCTGGGCAAGCAGGTGGCGGAGTACGGGCGCGCGGTGGAGGGCGTGCTGCTGAAGCACGGGCGCGGCGTGGTGGAGCAGCAGGGCGTGCTGAACCGGCTGGCGGCGGCCGCCATCGACACGTACACGACGGCGGCGGTGCTGTCCCGCGCGAGCCGTGCGGCGCGCCGCTCGCTGCCGAACGCCGCGTACGAGCTGCGTCTGGCGGCGCTGTACGCGGAGGAGGCGCTGGGCCGCGTGCCGGGCTCGCTGGCGGCGGCGCGGGACGCTCGCTCGGTGGCGCACATGGAGCGGCTGGCGGCGCTGGGGCGGGACGTGGCGCAGCATGGCGGACAGATCAGCGGCAACCCGCTCAACCTGTGATCCGCCGCCGACCGCGCCTTGTACATATCTTGTAATCTTAGTTAATTTATAGATCCTACATATATTTTATAAATAAAATTAAATACAAAATCATAAGTACCAGTTGTTTAATTTTGTCCGTTCCCAAATCGTTATCGTAAACGAGAGCCCAGCTGGTTTGATCGTGCAATCCTCATTCTGTGTATTTTTTATCAACGCTACCATCTTCTGAACAATACATCAGCTGCCGTTATTTGTTCCTCAGCCTGATAATCGACAGCAATTTGTTTCATAAATTACTATGCCGAGGACGAGGCCTATAGCAGTAACATCCTTGCTCTCCAAGGTCATGGAGCAAGTCATCAACATCCATCTCCTGGGCAGTACTTCACACCGGCGTAGAGGCTACTGCTCTATAAAGCTCAAGTCCTCATGTGGAGTATTGTGAGCGCTAGCAATATTTTTTTTTATGATAGATACACGAGCTTACGGCCCACCTGATGGCAAGCGGTTACGTCGCTCATGGACCTCTGCAATGTCAGGGCAATTACCAGCTGCTTCCATTTGACTCACGGGCGCACTGTATAGGGCCATCGAGCGCACCAGCCCCGCGTAGAGGCACAGCACCGCGTGGCTGGGTCCCCCGATGTTCGGAAACAACCGACCAAGATGGCCGGCCGTCCTCACAAGTCGGGGGACCAGTTGCTCGAAGTGGGTCCGGAAGGTACGCCTTTAAGCTAAGGTAAACTTTTGAAAATGAACGGGACGAAGCAGGCCGATCCTTTGACCACAACTTCACTGAAAGGGAAACACTTATTTAATGTTTTACAATCAATAAACAATAAAAATATTCTAATAATTTTTATTTCTTCATACAATTCGTTTAACAAACGCTAGTAATTAAAATCAGACTTGTATCTGAAGCGAGGAGTCCCAGGCGCGCGCGTTGACCTGCCTCAGGGTGGAGCGCAGCGCCGCGCCCGGCCCCAGCGCCACCGACAGCGGCAGCGCCTCCTCCCGCGGCCGCGCGTACAGCGCCTGCAGCGTCTGCTCCCAGCGCACCGGCCGCGTCACGTGCCGCGCCACCTGACGCCGCACGTGGCCCGCGCCGCCGTACGCGCGCCCGTCCACCGCCGACACCACCCGCGCCCGCGCCTCCCGCACCGTCACCGCGCCCAGGGCCTCCCGCAGCGCCTCCTCCGCGCGCGCCATCAGCGGCGTGTGGAAGGCGCCCTCCACGCGCACCCTCGCCGCGCGCCGCACGCCCCACTGCGCGCCGTGCCGCTCCACGTGGCGCAGCGCCTCCTCGTCGCCGGCCACCACCTTGCAGCCCGGGTACAGGTAGTTGGCGACGGCGGCGACGGGCGCGTGCACGCCGCGCTCCTGGGCGTGGTCGCGCGCGGCCTGCAGCGCCTGGCCGAGCCGCGCGTCGGCGCCGAGCCACACGGTGAGCATGCCGCCGGGCCGCTCTCTGCTGGCGGCGCGCATGGCGGCGGCGCGCACGGTGACGAGGCGCAGCGCGTCCTCCAGCGAGAAGGCGCCGGCGAAGGTGAGCGCGGTGATCTCTCCGAGCGAGAAGCCGGCGACGGCGCGCACCCGCTCCAGCGCGGAGGGTCGCTCGTCGCGTAGTCTCTCCAGCGCCGCCAGTGACGTCACCAGCACTGCTATCTGACATTGTTTATTCAGTTCTTCTTCAGGACCCTCTGTGCAAACTTTTGCTACATCCCACCTAAAAGATGAAATATTTGACTTCTAACTTATTTATAACTTCATATACATTTATGGGGCGGCACATTTTTTTACCTTTACTTATGAAATTGCCGTTCTTTTTCGTCATCATGGTTATGTTAAAATTTGTAAAAATTGTGGAACATGAGTACCGTCGCGGCAGCACACACAAGGCAGCTGGGCTTAACAAAAGCAAACTAAGACACCTTCTGGGTGCCCTAACGGGACACTTCGCCACCGGGGAGCACCTATGCAGGTTACAGTTAGTTACAAGCTCAATCTGCAGATTCTGTGAAGAGGACACAGAATCAGTGCATCACATTCTATGTGTATGCGACGGCCTAGCTAGGGTAAAAATGAACGCATTGGGTGATGGTTATCCGGACAATGCGTGTATAGGTCCTTGGCTCCAAAAAGAATTGCTGAATTCATGCAATCACTCTTTGAAACCGAGGAATAAAGGAGGGGACTTGATACAAAAGATCCGATTGGGTCGAAGTGTCTGGTGATTGCCATCACCACCCCAAACATTAAGATAGATAGACCGTCGCGGCAGTAACGCGGCACGCAACATCGACGTCGTTTACTGAGCTAACACTACAAACCAACGCACCACCTGTTATTGGTTAGCGCGTTTCTGTTCTGGAATTTACGACTTTAAAAATGAATCTCGCAGTCATCTGAAAACTGGTTGGTAATGACGAAATCAAGGCGATTTTGGAAGCTGATGATACACATCTATAAAGTGAATGACAAATTAGCATCAACTTTCGACATTAGCGTCAAAACAATTTTGGTTAATTTCCATCAAAATGGCTAATGGTCCAGGAGCCATGGTCAATTTTTGTACTTGATTACTATCAAGCTAATTTTCCTTGAGTACTTTTATTTTGATGAGACGCCCAAAAATTTCCTATACCAAACTGTCGATTGTGGTAGCTAACAGAGGTAGCAAGGATATAATATGTCGATTTGATGATTCTCAAATATTTATTACTAACTGCATTTTCTTTTGTTATATCTCAAGATAATTATCTAAACTATTTGAAAAAATATTTGTCCTACAAAATCTATGGTTGGATTAAAGAAGTCCCCTCTTTCCAACATGTATCGATAACGAGGTCATCATAAATGATTACTAACCAGCTGATTTTTTTTTTTTTACTTAATTAATATTTATATAATTTAACAGATATATTGTCCTACAAATTTCGTGGTACGTTATCCCAATCCTACGCCTAAAAGTAGTAGTATACTTCCTTGATGTAAAAATAATTACTATCAAGCTGAATCTTCGTGAATAGCTTGGTTTCGATGAGTCGCCCAACAATTTCCTATGCGAAAATTCTCAATTGTGGTAACTAACAGAGGTAGCAGTCATAGAATATGTCGATTTGATTATTTTCAAAAAGTTATTACTAACTGGTTTTTTTTTGTTAAATCTCAAGATAATAATCTAAATTATTTGAAAAAATATTTGTCCGACAAAATTTATGGTTAGATTAAAGAGTCCCCTCTTTCCAACATGTATCGATATCGAGGTCAACATAAATGATTACCAACCAGCTGTTTTTTTTTTTTACTTTTTGGTAGATTCCACTCAACGAGAAGTTAAAAAAATAATAATCGTCAATGTAAAACAAACAAAAAATTAACAAAAAAAAATTTGATGGTAAATATGAATATTATTGGTTTGATGGTCCCCAAAAGTCCAACATTTATTAATACTATTGTTATTTATTGATTGATAATTCATCTATACTAATATTATAAAGAGGAAAGATTTGTTTGTTTGTATGTTTGTTTGTAATGAATAGGCTCCGAAACTACTGGACCGATTTCAAAAATTCTTTCACCTTTGGAAAGCTACATTATCCCCGAGTAACATAGGCTATATTTTATTTTCAAAAAAATTAGGGATCGTATGAAAATATCGAATATGTAACACAAGGTGAATAATCGAAAACCTATTTATGCGTACGCTGCAAAAACTATTGACAGTAGAACAAAATGATGTAGTACGGGTTTTTTGATCTTAGCAAGACAAACAAAAAAGTCTGCGACAGCATATATCTAACTATCCTATTTTAGTCACAATAACCGCTTTTATGTTTAGCAAAATAATATTTCGTCCCAAGATTGAATTTAACGTTAAATGAGTATCGTCATATTAACCCTTATCCAAATTAAGTATTATGTTATCAAGAGTATTAATGTAGAAGTAAATTACTTTTTGTTTTATTCCAATCGGACTTTTCGTTTAGGAGTTATGACGAGTATAAAACGCAATGAATATGTGGATTGTAAATGCTCTTCGGACCGCGCAAATAATAATGCGACCGCATTGCGAGTACTGTTTGTACCCCTTTGTAACGCAGACGAAGTTGCGCGGGTCAGCTAGTTATTATATAAATTACTTAATTTTTTCATGTTATTACAGAGTTAGATATCACGAGTGAGGAAAGTGAAATAGATGAAGATGACGGCGAAGATTCTGAAGATTTATCAGATGAGTCTGATGAAGATTAACTTTATATATATACAGGGTGATTTCCTAGTGAGGGTACATATTGAAGGTCATGGTAGCTGATGGTTATATACGACCAGTAAAAATATTATTACCAAAGAATATGGCTTAATGCCTTAGTAATCGCAACTTAAAAATATCTAAAATTCTTGCAAAATGATGGTTTTTCGACAGCTGATAGGTGTGGCGGAGGGTTGGGGTGCGCGAAATCACTAGAGGTCATTAGTCAACACCCTTTAAGCCGAAATTGCTTATGTTTGAGGTAGTTTTGTCGAATTTAGATTTAAAAAAAAAAAAAAAATATTTTGTAATTTTGCTTATTTTTTGTAATATTCCGTATTAGAACAGAGTACTCATCACCCTCCTGCAATATGTACCCTGTCTAACAAATCACCCTGTATATATATATATGTATAAATACACATATTTTGTACTTAGGTATCTAAAAAACAAAATTATTTAAATTTAAAAAACATTTTTCCACTGTATCTCAGGTTACAAATAGGAAAACTAAAAAATTACAATTTTTGTCGGACTAGTGATACATACCTGTTTTCTTGTAGGACGTTGTTTCATTTGGGTAAAGAACACACTTACCTATTATATAAAATTTTTGTCCTACAGTTAGTAAAGAGAAAAATGGTCTTGTGGTATTAACAATGTCTGAGCATAGGACCAGGGTAACGTACCACGAAATTTGTAGGACAATTTATCTGTTAAATTATATAAATATTAATTAAGTAAAAAAAAAAAAATCAGCTGGTTAGTAATCATTTATGATGACCTGGTTATCGATACATGTTGGAAAGAGGGGACTTCTTTAATCCAACCATAGATTTTGTAGGACAAATATTTTTTCAAATAGTTTAGATAATTATCTTGAGATATAACAAAAGAAAATGCAGTTAGTAATAAATATTTGAGAATCATCAAATCGACATATTATATCCTTGCTACCTCTGTTAGCTACCACAATCGACAGTTTGGTATAGGAAATTTTTGGGCGTCTCATCAAAATAAAAGTACTCAAGAAAAATTAGCTTGATAGTAATCAAGTACAAAAATAGACCAGGGAACCTGGACTATAAGTAAAAAAAACTTGACAAATAGGTATCCCACAAACTCAATGATCGACAGCGAAAAGGGCGCGTCGTACCTTGCACAGTACAACAAACACACTAATGAAGGAATTTTGAATCATATTGCTAACTGTTATAAAAAATGGATTCTGTTCTGTTGTTCTGCAAGCGCTCAGTAAGTTGGCTGAAGTCTGGTTCAGCATCTAAACCAATGATTCTCAACCTTCTTTTTATTTATTTATTTATAATTATTAAACAAAACAGAATACAGTCAAAACATTATTTATTGCGGCACGTATTTAGCGATTCCAAAATTTGGCCGCAATAAAAATTATTAACACAATTTTTAATTGCATAATTTGGCAAGCTGTGCCGCGGGACAGTGGTTGAGAACCACTGATCTAAACAATGCCTTAAAAGTAAAATTACCCCTAGAAAAGTGATGGTTGTGATGGTGGTTTGGTGGCAAAGCCCTGGGGAGATTCATCACAGTATCTTATCAAAAGGATTGAGCATTACTACTAACGACTTGGATCACTTCGATGTCTGATATAGAAATTTTGAATTTGAATTATGACAACATATGACTGCATACTGGACAACAGACACTTTTCAAGTAGCAAGACCCCTTAAACTCAGAAGCTCTCTGTCATCAGGCCTACTAACCAGACCTTGCTATAACTGTGGAAAAAATTCTTAACGGGATAAAAATTCAATACGCATAGAGTAGCAGTACAAAATGCCTTTGAAGAATTTGTTGGCAAATTGTTATTATTGTATTGTTGTAACGTCCAGCTGATTTCTTTAAGAAAGGCATCAATAAACTGCCACTGCATTATTGCAATGATGGCATTGGTGATTACTTTGATTAATACAAATAAAAAGGAAACAATTAATTTTCTTTTTTTTCATACAAAACAGCAATTTTATAGGTAAAGACTTTGTAGTTAAAATGATGTAAACTGACCCCAAGACAGTGGAGGCCATGTCGTAGAGGTCCCTGGCAGCGGGCAGGTGCAGCAGCTTGGCGCCCATGCCGACGTAGTGCGAGCCCTGTCCCGGGAACAGCAGCACCGTGGTGTGCGCTGGATCCACGCGCTCGCGCCGCTCCGCCACCGGCCGCGCCGCGTACGGCTGCGTGGCCCACTGCAGTTCTGTCTCGGCGGCGCGACCCTCGCCGAACGCGCTCGCCTCGTCCAGCAGCCGCCGCAGAGGACTCTCTTCGCTGCGAGAACTGCGAGTGCGACACCAGCTCGTCGATTTCGATCCTCGACTGACCCTTGTCAGTGAGCTTCTCAAACTGTTTATCATTTTATTTGTCAATTAATAAATTTACAGAAACCGAACAAAAGATGACATTACCATCACATTAGATAACAATGTGGATAACAAGAAAATTCGTTTTCCTATTATTAAAAACAACATTCACTTGCAGCCGTCTTTTTTTTTGTAACATTTTTTTTTTCTGGCCCGAATTCTTTCCTTGCGGATGACTCTGCCAAAGTCACGTAGATAGAATATCACGAGCAGGAATAGAAATAAAGTAAAAGAGATGACAAACGATTAACTAAAATGTAATTTTTGTGAATATTTGTAAATATTTTACAGTTTGATGTTATTCGAATGGATAAAAGTGGCTGACGTATATACAACTTAAAGACTTTAATTATTTATCAGAATCTTTATTTTATATTAACAATTATATTCCTTGACGTTTTTCTCTCCTCTGTCAAAGCCTCTCTCTCTCTGGTCCGTCAAAGCCTGTTATAGATGGCGCCACCGCCACATCACCCACCCACGTTGTAGGAAAGACCATAAAGCGCGTAGCGATATCAGCTAACTGATTACACATCCACTGGCAGCTTGAACCGCACCTGGCGTCCAGACCGAGTAACGTATTTCATGGGACTATGAGGTACATCAGCCGTCTTTAGTGAAGGCTGAACTGGTAGAGGTGAAAGTGGAAGTGGAGTTGGCAATTTGTCTGTACACGTCGTTTCTTCTGCATTCCCAGTTGACGACGATGAATCTTCGATGAAAGCCGGTTTTACACGATCAAGACTGACGTGAAGATTTCTGTTGCCTATGTCTATTGTAATAGTCTTTTCAGTTCTCGTCACAACTGGATGTGGACCGGTGTACGGTGGCTTTAACGGCGATTTAACTGCATCATCTCTTAGAAAGACATGAGTAGCATTAAATAAATCTTTGGATATAAATGAGCGACGTTCTGTGTGATGTGAAGTGGGTGTTGGTTTCAAACATCCCATTTGGTATCTTAATTGCGTTGCAAAATCTGAAACTTCCTGAAATGTGCTTGGAGTAGTAGAAGAGGTAACAAATTCTCCCGGAAGCCGCAAAGGTTCGCCATAAACAAGCTCAGCGGCTGAAGTTTTAATATCTTCTTTTAATGCAGCTCGTATACCTAATAACACTAGTGGAAGAGCTGCACACCAAGTTCCACCGTGGCACATGAGCGCTGCTTTTAACTGACGATGCAATCTCTCCACCATTCCATTGGCACAGGGATGATAGCTGGTAGTACGTACACGCTCGGTAGAACAGAGTTAAACAGTTCGGATTCGAACTGTCGACCTTGATCAGTTGTCACCGTAGAAGGCACCCCAAAACGAGCGATCCAGCCTGAAGTAAAAGTTTCAGCTACTTCTTCTGCCGTGATTCCGATCATCGGCCATGCTTCTGGCCATCTGGTAAAGCGGTCCACTGCTGTTAGGCAATACCTGTAACCTTTACTTGACGGCATTGGGCCGATGATGTCTATGTGAACGTGTCTGAAACGTTTTGTAGGCGTTGAGAATTTCCCGATAGGTGTCCACGTATGCCTTGTGACTTTACTTCGTTGGCATGCTATACATTCGCGTGCCCATTTCCGACAATCCTTTCGCATTGAGGGCCATACAAAACGTTCTGCTACCGTGCAGAAGTTTGAGCACCCGCGTGGCTGAGGTTGTGTAACTTATTAAAATAGGCTTTTCGGAAAGAAGGTGTTACATATGGCCTGGGTTTTCCCGTTGATACATCACAAAATATAAAGCAATCAGTTCCTGAAACGCGAAGCTTTCGTAACTCCAGTGATGATTTCTCCATCGTCTCCTGAAGTTCTTTATCAACTGATTGTTCTTGGGCTAGCTCATGGTAACTGTTGTCGAAGGAGATGGATTCGATTCTAGACATGGTGTTAGCAACTATGTTATCCTGTCCTTTGATATGAACCACATCTGTTGTAAATTCAGATATGACAGAAAGGTGATTTAGTTGAATCGGAGGAAGTTTTTCGCGGCGTTGTTTGAAAGCGTATATGAGAGGTTTATGGTCGGTATAAATGGTAACATGTTGTGCTTCAACTATGTGCCGGAAATGGTGTATGCTTTCGTAAACTGCAAGCAATTCTCTGTAATAAGCTGGCCATTGCGTTTGCTTGCTGTTAAGTTTCTTGCTGAAAAATGCAAGAGGTTTCCATTCTCCATTAATCTTTTGTTGAAGGCATGATCCGACTTACAATATTGATGCATCTGTGAACAATCCTAATTCTGCCCCACAAATTGGATGGGTAAGTAGAGTGGCGTTCGCAAGACTATCTTTGCATTTCTTGAATGACAACTCCAATTCTGCTGTCCATGGTACCGGTTTAGTGCCTTCAAGTTTTATATCGGTAAGTATGTTTATAAGAGGTGCTTGATGTTCTGCGGAATTAGGGAGAAATTTTCTATAAAAATTTATCATTCCCAAAAACCTGCGAAGACCTTGTACTGTCTGTGGTAATGGATAATTTTGTAAAGCCTCAATTTTCTCTGGTGGTGGGTACGTTCCATTCTTATTTACCCGATGCCCTAAAAATTTTACCTCCTCTGCTCCAAAAACGCATTTTGATGCATTCAGCACCACACCGTATGCCGTTAAACGTGTAAACAAAGTGCGTAGGTGATCCATGTGTTGCTTTGGTGAGTCTGAAAACACCAATATATCGTCGACATAAGGGTAGCAGAAATCGAGTCCCCTTACGACTTCATCGATGAAGCGCTGGAACGTTTGTCCTGCATTCCGGAGACCGAAAGTCATGAAGGGGAACTCGAATAACCCGAAAGGTGTTGTAATTGCGGTTTTGCAGATGTCCGACTCATGTACAGGAATCTGTTGGTAGGCTTTAACCAAATCGAGGGTACTGAAAATAGTTGATCCTGCGATATTGTGGGTGAAATCGCCAATATGTCGTACAGGATAACGGTCTGGAACGGTGCGTGCATTAAGCGCACGAAAATCTCCACAAGGTCGCCATCCATCTTGACCTTTTCTGGCCATATGTAACGGTGAAGCCCAGGGACTATCCGAAGGTCTGGCTGTACCACATTTGACCATGTCCTCGAATTCTTTTTTGGCGGCAATCAACTTTTGAGGTGCTAATCGTCGTGGGCGGCTATATACTGGAGGACCATCTGTTGTAATGATATGGTGTACCGTGGTGTGCTTTACATTCCTTGGAAAACCAGGTGGGCGCGTCAAACTCGGAAACTCCAGGAGGATTTTGGCATACGGAGAGTCATCTTGGACAGTCACCGACCTAACACTGACTTGGTCTACCTGAGCTATTGATGCAGCCGTAGTTAATTTGGTATTACCGTCAATCAGGCGCTTGTGCCGTAAGTCAGGAAGAAGATTAAAGTAGCTGAGGAAATCCGATCCGATGATGGCCGTCTGTACGTCAGCAACTATAAAATCCCATTGAAACTCCCGGCGCAGTCCAAAATCAAGTCGCATAGTAATATTCCCGTAAGTTTGAATGGTGCTACCGTTCGTGGCTGACAAATAATAATGTGAATTGGGTTTCCGTCCCTTTACTAAGTTTTTTGGAAAAACAGCAAATGTCGCTTCCGGTATCAATTAAAAACCGTCGCGCTGTTGCCTTGTCATGAATGAACAAACGGCGGCTAGTACTATACGAACAATCAGCTGCCGCGTCTACTGATTGTTGGGTTCGTTTTCCTGCTTTTTCCAGCCACATGGAATCGTGCACCTGCTAGCCTTGCTTCCAAATCTTTAGCTTAGCTGCAACGTTTCTTTTCCTTTCCAGGTCCTCGATCTGCCGTTTAAGGGCCTGCACTTCTTCATGTTCGTGGGTTGACATTTTGTTGACGTGGTTCGATAAATGTAGTTGGAGGATGATTTTTTTTCTTGCTCGTAAGGTTGCCGTTAATATTTCGTTATCAATTTCTCAAACGGGGTCACCATTAAAGACTTTGATTATATATCAGAATCTTTATTTTATATTAACAATTATATTCCTTGACGTTTTTCTCTCCTCTGTCAAAGCCTCTCTCTCTCTGGTCCGTCAAAGCCTGTTATAGATGGCGCCACCGCCACGAACTTTAGGATTGGGAAAAGTTAAGAGATAGATCATGTTGAGAGGGAGTGGTATGTTACATTTGGCTAATAAAAGGTAAAGTGGTTGGCAAGCTATATTAAGAGCACATTCCAGAAAAATATGGTCTAAGGTACCTACGGATATTCCACATTCACATAAAGGTGATGGTTTAATATTTATTTTAAATAGAAACTGTGGAGAGCAGTAGCACAGACCATACATATAGAGCAGTAGTGCCCCAGTCTAAGACGAACAAGTACACAGCATTTTCTGCATAACCTTTCTAATTTGTGACATTATAGTTATAGCTCCTCTACACGCTCGGCCAGTGCTGGCCCACCCCAATGACCATGCGATAGCTGCAAAGCCTCTACACGCTGGTGATGTTCAGTTATGATCTTATCGTTGAACAGAATGGACGTCGAAGCAGCAGTAGCTTTATATTTATTTAGCACGTAGAATTATTTTCTTAATATGTAGAAAAATAGTTATTATTATTACAAAAATGGAAAACGATCTACTTACATTTCTCAAGCATAGCACAAAAACTACCAGTTAGATCTTTATCAACAAATCTTCAAGACTAAAATTAGCCAATCTTTTTAGCCCTTCTCGAGTTATAGCATGAGTAATAATTAATAAAAAAAAAAATATTTGAAAATGAATGATGATGTGTCAAGCTTCTGGGTCTTTCACCCTACTACTTTTTCCACTTATGTCATCTGCCAAAGTCAAACTTTAAATAAAATCACTGATCACTGTGTTAATCTGTGGCAATGCGGTAGTTGCGCTAATTTACCACTTTAAAAATCTTAACTTTTTTGTTATTTTTGTTTGAGTTTTTTACTTTTCACATCCACAATGCTCAGCCTGTTGTTGTATATTCTGGAGACGAAAAAGGAGTTCTTAGTTGGGTTTTCTATATCGATATTGTACATAACCTATTATCTTGTGGAAGTGGTGAAGGTAAGAGCAGCAGCAGCAGTAGTAGTGGTATAGTAGATGGTTCGTGTTGTTGAGCGGGGTGTTGGCGGTGTTGCAGCGGCCGGCGCTGGTGTGCGGCGCGGGCGAGTTCCGGCGCGTGCTGGAGACGGAGGTGCCGGTGCTGCGCGCGCGCTACTGGCCGACGCCGTGGTGCGTGGAGGCGCGCTTGCAGACCGTGCTGGGCTCGCTGCTGCGCTCCTCGCTGCTGCCCACGCCGACCTTCACCAGGTACCACATGAGACCGTACATACCGCTTGTTACCATTACTCCCTAACTGTTTAATCAAGTCATTCAAACAAATCTTGAAATAAATCATTTAGAAACAATTTCATTCGTTTTTCAAAGTGTTCATTAATGGTACTTAACATTAACAAGTTTATTGTCAATTGTAGAAGAAGTCACTTGTAAATGAATGATTGTTATATATTTGTCATGACTCATTGGAAAACCTTTCCTTGGCCTGTTGATGGCCAGCCGCACGGCACTCGTCTCTTCGTCATATTCATCATTCTAGAAAATAGCTACCCTACCTTGCCTCCCCCACCAAATAATTGAAACCCCCGCAAATTATCTTGACAACAAAAGGTCGTAGACCCATCGAGTTTGGGCTTATTTCAAAGGGCGGTTAAAGGCCATTATTTTGACTCTATCAGATTCCCTCTACATCCACACAACATCCTTTTAACTTTTGACAAAACATTCGCATGATTTTTTGCAAATGTGAATGTTCAAAAACATGGAAATATTCACAAATGCGAATGCAAATATTTGTTACATCCCTAGTTCCTATTATCCATATTCTTAAGTCCTGTTAACGTAAACTCAAAAGAACATTTTTTTTGGTAGGCCTTTATTAGTTATCTATCGAAGCTTGGAAAGTTGGATTGACTATAATTCACTAGTTGCAGTTAGATAAATACAGTAAATAATCTAATATAAATATTGTAAAAATCGAAAGTTTGTAAGTACGATGTATGGATGTTTGTTAATCTTTCATGTAAAAACTACTGAATGGATTTGAATAAAACTTTACCACAATATAGCTTATACATCAGAATAACACATAGGCTACAATTTTTGATAATAATCTAGACGGGACGAACCTGAAGTCCACACGAACGAAGTCACGGGCAAAAGCTAGTGGAAAATAAATTACTTAAAATCTTGAATCTCCAGTTTCACATTGTTCCTTTTGTTGAAGACACTATGTTTGTTATAAAAGATTATTTGCAATTGCAGTCTTTCAATTGGCATCATAAAAATACAGAATGTTGATTTTTGCTAATTTTGGTTTTTTATATTTGTCTGAAGTCACTGAAGTATTTTTATTTATTTTACTGAAGTTAAAAATAATATGACAACACTGTTTTTGTCTGAGAGTGTAGTCTGTGACTAGACAGGTAGTGGAGCTCCCCGACGGCGGCGTGCTGGCGCTGGACTGGGCGAGCACGGGGGGCGAGGGGGGCGGGGCGGGGGGCGAGGGGGGCGCGCGCGGCGTGCTGCTCGTGCTGCCCGGGCTGACGGGGTCGGCTCGCGCGGACTACGTGCGCTGCCTGTGCGCGGCCGCCGCGGCGCTGCGCCTCGACACCGTCGTGTACAACAACCGCGGCCTCGGCGGGATGCACCTCACAGTACGTACCGCGCTGTGCTCTGCGTGCCGCCGTCCGGCTCTCTCTCAGCGCTCGTGATTGTCTACAGACACCGCGGCTGTACTGCGCGCTGAGCCACGACGACTTCGGCGCGGCGGTACGGTCGGTGCGGGCGCGGGCGGGGCCGGGCGCGCGGATGGTGGCGGTGGGCGTGTCGCTGGGCGGGCTCATCCTGGGCCACTACCTGGCGGCGGAGGGCGCGCGCGCGGGGCTGGAGGGCGCGCTGGCGGTGTCGGCGCCGCTGGACGTGTGCGCGGGCGCCGCCAACATCGAGCGCGGCGTGAACCGACTGCTGTCGCGGCACATGGCCCGCAACCTGCGCGCGGCTGTCCGCTCGCACGAGGCGCTGCGGGAGGACTGGGAGCGCGTGGGCGGCGCGGTGTCGGTGCGGCAGTTCGACGCGTGCTTCACGGCGCGGCACTTCGGGTTCGCGTCGGCGGACGAGTACTACGGCGCGGCGAGCCTGCGCGACAAGCTGGGCGCGGTGCGGGTGCCGCTGCTGTGCCTGTGCGCGGCGGACGACCCGTTCCAGCCGGCGGCGGTGCTGCCGGTGCGCGAGGCGGAGCGCGCGCGGCGGGTGGCGCTGTGCGTGCCGGCGCGGGGAGGTCACATCGGGTTCCTGGAGGGGTGGTGGCCGGCGGGGCCTCCGCGGGACCAGTACATCTCGCGAGTGGCGCTGCAGTACTTCACGGCGCTGCTGGACCGGCCGCACGACCTGTGCCCCTGACCTCGTGACCTCGTCGATATCGACAATAATCAAATGTCCCCCTCACAAAACAAGCAAACATGCACAAAACTATAGCTAAAAAACTACAAATAATTTATTTAAAGATAACTTTTTATACAAGTTTTTAAAATCCTAGTAATCATGTAGCTATGGAGTGCCAGCTAACACAAATAAATTGAGCCCAAACACGACGGGCCATAACAAATATTATGCTATCTTGTTTAGCATAAAAGCTATTCTTCACTATTAGCATAAAAGCGTTCTTATGGTAACTTTTCGAATCCATCATCAGATCAGCCCCTTTTTGTCATATCACCGGATTTACATCTGCGTGCAAAATGTCAGCTCACAAGATTCCACTCGAACTTACAACCAGTGCATGTCAATATAAAGCTCAACAAACTTAATATTCACGTATATTAGCAATACAAGAACTTGTTTAGTTCTCGCATAAAACAGTAACTTTAAACAAATATTTATATCTGTAAAAAACATATTCATTGCCGTGAAGTAGCTTTATCATGAAGCAATGTTTGTTGCAAATAATCAATTACAATGAAGACTTTATTGATGACACCAAAAATCGTAATTATAAAGGAATTGAGGAAAGTAAGTGATAATGTAAGATGGATGTTACGGGTCATGTTGTTGTTATTATTGCATTTTATGTATTATATAAACTGAAGTTTATAATAATTGAGTTTATAAACAGACAAACAAACAAACTCTTCAGCTTATAATATTAGTATAGATTGAACAGGTTTGTGACTAGTTTATAATTTACTGACTGAGACGTCCATATTATTATGATACTGTCCAATATTTGTAACAATGGGACAGCTTATTTAAATAATATAATTGCAAATGTGATACAGGTATGTATTGTGTATTTAAAATAATAATATATAACCACACTGTTGATGAACCATAATTGTTGATACATTGAACAAAGTTTTGTAATCAAGTTGTGGCCCCCTACACAGTATATCAACGGGGATAGTGTATTGTTGCACCAAAACAAATCAAAAGTATTATAATATTGTTGTATAATTAAGAAAATGAATCCTTATGATAAAGAGACTAGAGTCAAACTCGCTTATATTGTTAAGTTTGCTTTTATTGATGGAATATAATTTATATTGTAATATTAAGTAGAGTGAGCGTGTGACGTCATCACGTGGTCGCTACATGCCTAGTGTTTCACTAAACACTACCAATATGAATAACTTTCAAAAACTGACTTATGCCTAAATGTACAATAAAATAAAATTATAATGCGATACTTAACGTTTAAAATAAATCATGTGAAACTAACAATAAATATAAATAAACTATAATGTAAATGACAGCACATGGAACATGTGTTGCGGTCATGTTGGTGCTAATGATATCAAGTAATTAGTTGAAGGGAGATGAGCGCAAGTCTCGTGTCGTGTACAGTACAGTGCAGTACAGTACAGTGCAGTACAGTCCGGTACAGTACAGTGCAGTACAGTCCGGTACAGTACAGTGCAGTACAGTCCGGTACAGTACAGTACACTCGCACGCGCTTTCAGTATTGTTGACGGCGAAGGGACATGCACACTAATTATTATATTTTTATAAATCATCTGCTGTTTTATTGACTCCTGCAATCCTCTTTTCATCTCTTAAAATCATTGAGAATAGGATAAAATGACGTGCGACAAGTTGGCAGGCACACAGTAGAATTTACCTACTTTACAAGATACTTTAAAAGAGGTACAAGGTACTTAAAAATATATTTGATAGTCTAGAGATAAGATATTCGAAGCACGCATTTTCTGGGAACAGGTATGACTCTGTTCACGGTTGTCTTATCAATGTCAAAACGTTAACTAATGAATCATCCTATATTTTACTATTGTACACTAATAAATGAAACAAAGATTAAATAACAACAATCTTAAATAATATTTTAATTTTTTTAAGTTGATGAACAATTATTTAGTTGACGTAGTGTTTATTGCGCGTGTTCAGATCAGTCTCAGCGCTCGCAGCAGACCCTCGGCGCGCGCCACCCGCTCCTCGCGCGGCTCCGACAGCGACCCGCGCCGCACCGAGCCCCACACCCACTCCTCCTCCTCCTCCTCCTCGTCCTCCCCGCCCTCCCCGTCCGACTCGGACTCCGCACCTGGATGGATTAGTGATGTTTGTGTCACTTTGTTATAGTAAAGTTAGAATAGTATTGAGTGGTTATCAGTGTGTGGTGTGTGGTTGTGCACGTACGGGGCGGCGGAGCGAGGCGCGGGTGCAGCAGCGTGAGTCCGCGCCACGTGTGCGCGTGCAATGCGGCTCGGACACGCGCCACACCCCGCTCTTCATCCTCCTCCTCCTCCTCCCCGTCCTCCTCGGGTGGTTGCAATGGCACGAGCTCGGCGCGCAGGGCGAGGGCAGCGCTGTGCGGGGCGGCGTGATGCGGGACGGCGTGCTGCGTGGCCACGACGCGCACGGCACAGCGCACGTCGGCCGCGCGACGCTCCAGCACCTCCGCGCTACACTGTAACCACATTATACAGGGTGTTAAACAACAATTCTGAAAACAAACACTGCTACTAGTACTAGTGATATCTGCCATGATAAGACAAGAAACCAACTTTACCAGATCATACTAATGATTGAATTATTTTAGTTCATTTTTACACTCATCCAAGATAGTAAGCTCAATGAAAGAAATTTTTTATTTAAAAAAAGTACACATTATGAAAATGGTCTTTAACAATTACATAGTGGCAACTGAATATTATACAGTTTAAACGACATTTAAAAACACTAGCAACTTTATTATAATTCAAAAAAATTGATTAAAAAACATTAATTTGTTTACTGTTAAGTAATGAATGTGACAACATCAGTAACTAATCTATAATTCATAGTGTTCATATATATTGTGTGAGTACCTCGTGTGGAGTGAGGTAGATGAGATGTCCCTCTATGAGGTGCAACAGTGTGTCGGGCACGGCCGCTCCGTCCAGCCGCACAAGGACGCGCACATCTGCCGTGTAGTACTTGTTCTCTATCCTCCACACAACATCAACATCTCCCTCCTCACGCTCTATATCTGTTGCTTCCTTATCTACTAATTCTGAAAATGTTTCATACAAATATATAATTGAAATCAAAATAATAAGAAGCTGGTTGTTTGCTTCTGGCACTCCTGAGAAATAGTCATCTGCAAGTGGAGACATTGGTACTGAGATTACCCGAAACAAAAAGATAAGCAGAAAGATAAAAAATATTTATTCACAATTTATGCACAAATATATACAGCAAATATTGGACAAAGGCCATAGCATTTTCTGTTGATTATCATTAAGTATGAATAAATTAATATCTGTTATTTAAGGTAGATAAATTAGTAAATACCTGATGTGATATAATCTGCTGCTGCTTTATCTCCAGTGCTTACTAATAATATTGGTAGCTCCTTAAATTTTGCCATATTTTGTCATCTGCTGCAGTCCCACAAATTATACTTTAAAGAGTAACTATGATAATCGCAAGACTCTATAGAGCTTTTTAAATGTATTACTATTACATATTTGATAGAGCTACTTATTGCTGTATTGTTGTGACTGAAAGCTGAATGTTGTGAACACAGTTTTGAATTTTATTATATGATTATAGTGAAAGGTGACAAAATTGATAACACAACAATACCATTACAGATAAACAACGCTTGCACCAGCTTGCACTGATCACAGTAATGACAGTAATACTGTCAAAACAATTACCTGCTTATAGCGCCTCTACACGCTGGGCCAGCGTAGTGGGCCATCGTATAGAGGGTGTAGTGGCGTAGGCTGGATAGCGGTGCTTACGCTGGCGGCGGAATTACAGCAGTGTTGGTTTTTCGTACACACTTCAAAGTTAGTGGGCCAGCGATGGCGGTACGCGTCTACACGTCGGCCAGCCTGTTTATTTATTTAGTTACTTAGTCCTATAAAGTCCTGTTACGATGAATAGTTAACATCTACCATCCTTTTCTACTTTATTTCCTTTTTTTACCGACTTCTAAAAAGGAAGAGGTACTCTATAAAATTATTCCCAGCTCTGTTCACTCTGAAAGCACCAGGGGGGTGCCACTGGTTTAGTTAGCCAGCTGATTTTTAGGTGTCGCTACGGTTGTGTCACGATTTGACGAAACTTTATGATTTTACGTGAGATGGCGCTATTTTGAAATTCTTGTCCACGCTTTTTCCATTTCATCGTTTCCCCGCGAGATGGCGCTAAATTTAAAAAACGGTTTTTCCTAGATTTTTATGATCTGGTAGTTATCGACGATAATGTGCAATTTTCAGTGAGCTATAACCTAAATTTAAAATATAAATTAATTTTTATGTTATGTGCTGTTATAAGATTTTTTTTTTGTTATTTTTTATTCGGTAATCTGGTATCATTTATTCTTTGATCAAAGTTAGGGTAGAACCTATAATTTCGGTAATTGTTTCTTCTCGATTAGCTTTCTTTTGCGGGAATCGATTTTCTATTCAGCATTCCAACTGATTAATATTACAAAACTGTTATGTCTACAATAAGTAAATTGGTAAAATTTTCGATAACTTATAACTTTTTACAACGCGCTCAGTTGAAAATTATGTTTCATTTGATGTTGTATGCTTTTTAAAAACAACTTTAAAACAAATAATCTTACACACAGAGTACGGGGATGGTAAACCGCGATCCCCGACCCACGCTGGTTCTGACCCAGCGGAATATGCCGTGGAACACGCGGTTGGAAAGCCCGCCGGTCGAGAGAGCTAACCAAAAAATAATAAAATAGATACAGTCGTGGGAATTATAAAACCGTTGGGCACATAAATTTTCTACAATCGTTGTTGTCTTAATTATAATGTAACATTACAAACATTTTAATCAACGATTGTAGACAATTGACGTGCCCAATGGTTTTATAATTCCCACGACTGTATCTATTTTATTATTTTTTGGTTTTTAGTACATTTATCTTAAACATTGCAATGTATGTTTAACATAAAACCGTTTAACTTAAAAAGTTTTTTACCTATTTTTATTGTTTTATTCCAATCAGATATTTCGTTGAGCAATTATCAGGAGTATAAAACGTTGTCCGCTACAAAAAATATCGCGACGACATCGCGAGTGCTGTTTAAACCCCTTTGTGACGCAGACAAAGTTGCGTGGTTCATCCAGTATTTAATTATTTAGTAAGTAATAAGTTGGTACTTTTACTAATTAATCAACAATTTGTTTGTATAAAACAACCATTAAATAATTGACCGTTATTTGAAGCTTACTTGACTGAGAGAGGCACTTCCTTATTTCCGGTTCCGTTTCCTGTATTTTTCCTATTGGTCCATCTATTTAGCCCCCACCAGGCAGCCGGCATAGGAGGGGCGAGTCGTAATCAGACTTGCCTCGAGCTAAGCTAATCATTGGCGTCAAAATTTCCGTACCGTAAGTACACTTGGAGTTCCAACTCCCTTGTTGGAACGGTGTAAGTCCTATTGGAATATTCCTATTCTTATAATAATTTGTAATAGTGTTTTCTTCTGTCCATCGGTAAGTGATATTTTTATTCTACTATATCGCAATAATATTTTAACGGGTTATCCGTTCGTGATATTTTGTTCAATTATTTCCTTATTACAGGAAGTTGTTAAAAATGTTGGCTATTCTCAAGTTAACTTTATTTTTATTTTTAGTGATTTTTGACGATTAACAGATTCGTCATAAGTATTTTATCTAATAATAATCAGAAAACAGCAGGTAAAATTTCTAGAATTTTACCTACCCTACAGTTGAACTTACTAATTCTTACCAAAGGATTATTTATTATACGTCTAGTTCGAAGTATAAACTGACCACCTGAGGACTTCGTTAAGCAGTGATGTGCATAGATGTTGAGAAATGTTAGTAAATTGTTCATTATGTATAATAATTCGAATTCAACTTTTGTCGGTATTTCTTATTGCTATTTCAGAAATCAAGGTTTTAGTTGAAGCAAGCCTGCATACCATTGTCAGGCCCGGAAGTATTTACATACAGTTACAGTGTAACAAAGGTTTTGGTAACCATGTATTACATAAAATGAAGGTGGAAGAAAATGGTGTGTTTCAAAGGATTTTCTTTTACAAACTGAACCCTCGCAGGGTTTCAGAGTTTTAAATATAGTTGGGCAAGTCATGCGTAGGTACTATCAAGCCTCCGCAAGGCGTTAAGATGGTCTAACTATTAATACGAATCCTACGCAAGGGTTCTCGATCGGCATTATGAAGCGACTCACCGTGGTTATTGGATATAGTGAGCTTTCCGGCTATGACGAGTCTACGCAGCGCTTTTCTCATCAGGATGGCCTCTATAAATACGATGTCATGGCCTATCGAACATCATGATTAGTGATTGCCTGCGCAAGGCCCCTCAATCACTTACGAACGAAACCCTCGTCGGGGTTATCGGTTATATGTTAATAAGACAATTGAAGCCTCCGCAAGGCCCGTCGATTTCGGAACATCAATGCGAGGCCGGCATAATCTCTGCCAATGGATCGCATGCAGAACGAAACCCTCGCCGGGTTATCGTTTATAAAATATGTTGGCAGGTTTCTTTCTAGCAATATCAAGCCTCCGCCGGGCTCCTCGATCTGGATTGACTGCTTTACCTTTAAGTGAGGTCGAAGAGAGGTTCTTCGATGAGTCACACACAGAAAGAAAGCTTTGTCAACGTTATCATAGTATCAAACCTGGGCGGCTGAAGGTCCCAGCTATGATCATCGAAATACGACGTTCGTAGAACATTTATGTAATCGTCTTGTGCCAGGTGCGCTACTGTGCGTGCTCAGTAATGGGCACACAAGGATCGACAAGGCTTTTGCTCTAGCAAGGCCTGTCCGTCATCACCATGAAAAGCCGATGCGAGATGTGCTTTATAAGTGTCAAGTATGTGATGCAAGGCTTGGCCCTCTAATCAGACTTTTATTACCCATAAAAACCTTTCATCTTTGTTAAGGTTGGTATTAATGTGGAGGATGTCGAAAGAAAAGGGTTTGAATTTGTATCGTTTATATTATTGTGAACAATCAAAAATACTAAGCATCATGTATAAATTGCTTTAATTTCTTCGTGGACGACGAAATATACGATACGACTGCCGTCGATTTCATCTGGAAGGTAGAGTGCAGGTGAGGACTGCATCCACTGCCAGCTTCGTTTTTTGTGTCACGCCCGACTACATTCCACAAGTCTGCTGTCCTTCATAAAGGAAGGCGTCTATCATCATGCTGCACAAATGCCCGAAAGTATGCGCTGCAGATGCACAGAATTCTTGATTCTATGCTATATGTTCACCGAGATCACATATAAGTAGCGGATTGCTGAGATTGCACTGCTCAGGATTATTGTTCATGAATGTAAAAATAAGGAGACTGAAAGGATTACAAGTGACTCGGCTAGAGCCGTGGTAGACTTTTCCAATTCGCGCGTTCTGGCATCTAGTGGCTCGTGTATATGCATACCAATGGGTAGCCTTGGCTTAAAAGTCTAACTGAAACCAGTTAAGATGTTACCGCATGGCGTCCGTCACAGGGCCCCCTTGGGGAAGTCAGAGTGCAGCATTAATTCCATGGAGTGCAGTGGGTCTGATCGCTATTCGCTGTGCGCATTATTAGCGCTGAGATAATGCACATTTAGCGTTGTAAGTCTTCAGGCTTGAGGAGGTGATGGACCACGGGCGATAATAGCCCTTCTGTGCATCCATCGCAAGACATTGAATGATAACACAGTAAGTGTCGCTGTCATTAGTCTATTTAGTCACTGAACAATCATTACACTAAAGCTAATGATTAGTTACACTTCACTTACAATTTTAGTGTAAACATTAATACCTGAAGACACTTGTCTAAGGACATACTAAAGCTAACGGGATTATCATCCCCTTACTAAATGTGTTTCAGTGTTGGATTTCAGATGTAAATAATTCAGACTCCATGTCTCCTTATGTAATAAAGTCTTTCGCTTATGTACGCAACCTATTGCTCATTACTACACAACTCAAAGGTAGAAATCATTCTATCAATTTAAGTGACTGCATATTTTAGCAGGTTAATTAGGTAATTTAGTTTGTCTTTTTATGGGTTCGAATTACAATACAATACAAAACTTTTTATTGGTATATCACAGTTATGTACTTAGTTATGTTACAAAAACTTAAATAGAAGGTATCAAAGGGCGGCCTTATTGGCGCAAAGCGATCTCTTTCAGACAACCTTGAATGCGAAGAAAGAAAGTAATAGAAGATGAGCTATTCTATTGGTGCAGTTAGGCAATCTATGAATTGTACTTAACAACTTCAATAGATCACAGAATTGTGAATTTTTGTACTGGATAAATTCATAATTTGTACTGCAAGATTGAACAGTGTTTTATAATTATTATTGCTAAATAATTATTTAATTCATGACAAAGAAGACTTGATGGCTAATGCATCCACCAAATTATTATGTTTATTAATTTATCACATCAAGCATATTTTCATTAACGTTGAAAATAAATAATTTCATTTCAGTTCATTCCGCTGATAAATCTATGAGTAGTGCAAACTATCTCATAGTTTTTAGTACACCTAATGAGGGTACATGCATCTAAAAAAAAAAAAAAAAAAACATTGCAAGGGTAGATAATCAAATTGACTCAGTATTATTGTTCGTCTCAAATTTTTGTTGCTTACAACAGTAATATCTACTCACAAGCTGCCATAGCTGTTCAGACAAGGCATGATCCAATTTGTTATATTCTTGTGGTAGTTTGTGACAAGTTTGCCTTTATCTATATAATATTTGATGAGTATTTCATTATTCATTGCTTGAAAATGGAAACATCAAAGAATTTCCAGTATCAAGTAACAGAAACTGAAGAGTATTGCTTTGTTTCATCTTTATTATTTACAGGAAACAGGTGTGATCTGGCCTAATAAGGATCTGGATTAAGAAGAGTTAATATCAATATGATTTGTATGAGTAATCTTGGTTCCTGTAATTCAAAAGCGATATTGTGGAGTATAGTAAAATCTCAATTCTTAGATTTACCCTGCAGAATGAATTGCCTATTCGATGAAGTATTACTTGAATAAGTAATTATTTGGTTTATAAGAATATTATCATTATAGCTACCTCAAAAAATCAGTGCATTTTTAGTTGACTGATTAGAACCTGATATAGTGACATGGAAGCAGAATGATGTTTTGATGAAGTGACAGTGAGCACAGGTAATGGAGATCGGTTGTTTAATCAATTACGACTTACGACAGCACCTCATTAAACCACAATTAGCTTTACAAATGAAATTTGAATGATCACGTTCTGTAATTTTCGGTTTTTCAAAAAGAAATGTCATCATGTCATTGTTGCCGAAATTCCTATTATAATTTGTTCGTAACTGGAGTGCATAGGCTTGAAGGTTAAACTGCCTTTTCTTTATTGCATTTCTTTAGAGAGTGCTTTATTACTTAAGAGAGAGCTTTTATGAAAAAATTAATCAGCAAACTATGTTTACAGATACTTAAGTCTATAACAACTAATAACAAGGGCGTGTAGTGTATTTTGGGACTTGAAGATGGAGGTTTAAGGTTCCTAATACTAAAACATTTAGCTTGTGTTAACAGGATAATGATATTGTCTTAATTTAATTGTCAAGATACTGAAGTCCTGTAAGAGCTACAGCTCTCTGTACACACTATACATATGTGTGTATGCTTCTTTAAAAAAAAAAAAAAAAAAAAGCTAGTCTTGTTGTTGAATATACCGACGGAAGTGGACGGAATATCAAAATGAATGTAACTTCTGTGCCTTGTTACTGAACAAGTTTAAGATTCAAAATTGTATTAAAATACTGTAATTGTTGTAATTAGGTTTGAGTATGTATATTCTGCTGGTGTAACTTTATATAAATACGAATACAGGCTTTGTTCAAGTAAATTTATCAAACCAATAATAGCTCAGACCACTCCAGGCTCTTTTTAGTTGGGCCAAGATTATATTGTAGGACTAGTGGGCCCGCGCAACTTCGTCTGCGTAACATAAGTAAAGTTTCTCATCGTTTAAACCTTCCCTGAACTTCCACGAATATTTTAAGACTAAAATTAGCCGAATCGGTTCAGCCGTTCTCGAGTTTTAGCGAGACTAACGAACAGCAATTCATTTTTATCTATATATAGATAGATTAAACTAATCAGTGTACACCATACCTATCTAATGGTTTTTAATCAGATCAATGCTTTTCAGCAAATTTAATCTTTAACTTTCGGGATTTCCTACGAAATATTAAATGGCGTCATCACATTGGCGTCTAGCCCACCAGGCGATAACAAACACGTCTCTCAGTCAAGTAAGCTTCAAATAACGGTCAATTATTTAATAGCGGTGTTTTACCTGGAATAAAACACACATTAAATACTTACCTTATTTGAAGCTTACGCTTTTCAGCACTGCCTGGTGTCATACCATACATACCAAAAGTCAATTTTGACTCAATGATTAGCTTAGCTCGAGGCAAGTCTGATTACGACTCGCCCCTCCTATGCCCCTCCGAACATCTCCGGGCTGCCTGGTGGGGGCTAAATAGATGGACCAATAGGAAAAATACAGGAAACGGAACCGGAAATAAGGAAGTGCCTCTCTCAGTCAAGTAAGCTTCAAATAAGGTAAGTATTTAATGTGTGTTTTATTCCAGGTAAAACACCGCTATTTTTTTTGCTATCGATCGAGTTATTGACAAATAAAAATTATGTAACATCTCTAGTACGCTTTCCCTGGTGACTGGTGGACGCCGACGCCATTTTAATCACAATTTTAATAATATTCTACGTAGTAATTGTTTATTTAGAAGAGTATCTTCATAATTTTGGATAAATTTCAAAACTCGAAACTGTACTGAAACTCTACTTTTCAATTCCTTGAATGACTTCTCATGTGAAGTGTGGGATAACTGCGAAGATGAAGTGTAAAACCAAGCATGTTAACTGCGGACTGAGACTGAAAAAACTGAGTCAAAATGTTATTTATATGCCACTCGCATGTCTTTGTCAATGATGGTAAGTCTTCTGTATCTGTTCTAATATAAAGATGTAGAGTTTGTTTGAAAAAAACCTAACAGATCCTCGCAACTTCGTCTACATCAAAAAGGAGTTGCACTATTTGATCTTAAGTTACTCAACTGGAAACTGCATCAAAATTGGATTATTTACTTTTAAAAATACATATAAACATACATAATTTTTCGACATTTTAAAGGGGAGGATCAAAATGGATATTATGATATGAAAGTTTTACAATATATCTTTTGCTGTAAAATCTTCTTTTTTATTTTAGGAACTAAAGAATAACTATTATTGTAGGTTACAAAATAGTACAGTTGAATAAGAGACAGAAGAATGACCTCAAGTTAGACAAAATGCTAGCTCGTCCCAAACCTCTCCTAGACCATGTAGAAAAATTATCTGAGTAGTCATCTATACTGTGATGCAACTGAAGAGTGAGATAAACGGAGACAATGCAGATATACTAATGAGAAAGAGATGATGACATTAAGCCTATACATATTTGAGCAAAGTCACTGCTTGTTGTGTCTAAAGGTATTTTAACTTTTATAACCATAAACTGGAAAGAACATTTTGGGTGACCAGTAACCATTCAGTAACAAAAATACATATGTATTATTAATAAACATGATAAGGTGAGTTTAATAATTATTGATTCTAATCAACCAAAGAGATTATATCTTGTTGACGTCAAAAGTTTAAAGCTACCACCAGTTTGGACACAAAAAAATAATAATTGTAGCCACCGTCCTGAGAAGAACTGGCAAGAAACTCAGAGGGCATGTCTTTTTTCTTTTATGGGCATATATTTTTTTTAAAGTATTTTAACAGTATTATACAATTTTACATTAAATATAAAAAAAAAAATGATTCTGTTAATGAAATGACCTTGGCGAGCAACTCATTCCCACTTTGTGCAGTCGTACAGGTAATCATTGACCTTACAGTAGACTTTCTTGCACAGACGTTCTTTAATAGTTTTCTTAAACCTATGTAAAGGTAGGTTTCGAATATCTTGTGGGATTTTGTTGTACAAGCATACAGACAAACACCTGAAGGAATTTCTTATTTTATGCAATCAACACATCGGTAAACCAAGTATAACTTTGTAGTTTTCAAGTTTATCCCGGACAAAGTTATTTTACTATACTAAATGTATATATATATATATATCTTAATATATATATTTCTTGTGTGCGTCTGTATGTGACTGAACTCCTCCTAAACGACTGGACTGATTTTGATGAAATTTTTTGTGTGTGTTCCATACCCGGGATTTTTTTTTTTTTTTTTGACGCAGACGAAGTTGCGCCGGGCAGCTAGTATATATATAGATTCTGATTACCACCACCATAATGTTCAACGGTTGCTTGACTTGGGCGAATGTTTTTTGCAGTTTTGACTTTCCTATCATTTTATTATTTATTGTAGTATTATTTCCTCTGAATGTTGTGCATATTACGTTGCTTACGAGCATCACTATTGTAGCGGGTTACTTGTACTCTAGTGATGTTTACTCAACAGGGCTGCATGTACAAGGTTGACACATGCTTGTACTGCGTGCTGTCAGTGCAGCGCTGGGCCCGTGCCCCACAACAAGCCATACTCTTCGAGTGTAACGGCACTTGCACCAGTAATAAGGTAACACAGAATTTTACTTACTCGTAACTCTTTGTCGAAATAGAGAATAAAACCATGTCTTACCGAATTCCTAGTCACGTAACACCTATCTTTAAGCTTTGTTCAAAAGAGAACAGATTAAAAGCGCCCGAGAAGGAAAGCTCATTCTCAGATGTTATTAGGCAAAAACGAATTTGAATTGTAGTGTGAATACTGTGGTTTTATCTATTTGTATGAAGACAAATTCTCCTGTTTGGATTTTTTGAATGATCGGTATTTAGATGTGCGTACCGCACACCTGATGTTTAATGACTACTGCTGCTTAGACTACCTAGATAGACTCCTGCAATGTCAGTTGTCACGGAATATACAAAACCGCCAGCTATGGATCCAATTTGAAACTTCCCAATTTATGATTTCAGAAATAGTGTACTAACAATTAATCAGGCTCGTAACTGGAGCGCGGCGCTACGTCCGCTCGGAGCTGTACCGGTGCCGGGGCTACTGCGAGGAGCTGCTCACGTTGCACGCCGCCGACCCAGAGTCATGTTCCATGAGACCATGTTCGCGCTCTACTGTAAGATGGACCTGCTCGAGGTACTATGACCCATTACTGTCTATGCTTCGTAAAATGAACGCCTCGAATAACTTAGCTTTGCATAGGAGTTATATAAACATCGCAAGACTAATAATAGTATTTTGATTATTAAGCTATGATGATATAGACCCGTATGTTTCGACGCGATTATAAAGACGTTTCATGTCAAAAACAACGCGACGACATTGCGAGTGCTGTTTAAACCCCTTTGTGACGCAGACGAAATTGCGCGTGTTTTCTAGTTTTTTATAACACAATCAATAGTATCTGAATGATGTATTTGTTCTTCCACCAAACAAAGACGAGATATATTGTAAAACATTTTTATAGAATTGAGTAACTTGTAATAAAAATGTTATTTTATTGAATGATACATTTATAGAAATGTGTTTATTTTAACACAAAATAATATCAGGACCATAAGATGGCTGACACTAAACATGCGAATACTACACAATATTTAAGTTATTCTGTAAAGTAAGAGATATCACTAGAAAAACATGTGCACAAATTTCCTATAAATTTCATATGAAACATTTTAACACAATGTACATAAACGTAACGTTTGACATTCATTAAAAAAAATATGTTATTCAATAATAGTAACGATTTTTGTAGAAGGGAAAAATATTTCCCTTGGAAGTGAAAGGGTTAATATGCAATATGTTTATTATTATTTTTATAACATTAATGATTGATTGATCTAAACTTACAATCATGTCATATGTTAGATATTCTAATATTATAATTGCGAAAGTAACTCTGTCTGTCTGTTACACTTTCCCGTTTAAACCTCTGATCCTGATTTTGATGAAATTTGGCACAGAAAATCTTTAGGTTCTAAGAAATAACATAGGCTACCTATTAATTGAAAGCGACCCACTAGTTTTACTATAAAGAGTTACTACTGCCATTTAATTTCTTAATAAATTAATGCTATCACACTACTAATACTATTATTTTTCTTCGCAGGACTAGAAAGTCATCAGTGTCAACAAAAATGAAGGAGGACTTTATCCTGAATGTCAAGACATCAATACTGTTATATAATTGTTTCAAAGAACTAAACATACGAATAAAGTTTAGAAGAATTATTATCAATGAATGCTATAAATAACCAATCTGTACCATAGCATTTATACTTTAATTACTGAACGTTGTCAAGTCAAAACAGTTTTTAAAGCATTCTTATAAACCTGCTACAAACATTCAACCAATGTTGAGTTCTTCGAAATAGTATATTTTAGAATATATAGTATAAATTTGACTAGGCTATTAGACAACTACACAAGTAGAACGAAAATACCATAATATTGAATATTTAGTTTTTGCAATTTGTTTTTATGTAAAGCTAAGTAACTAACTAATTTTCATGCATTTTTAACGGGTTCATACCACGATATTTAATTGAGTTGTCTCGATATTTCAACGTTGTTGCAGAGCCGTTCAAAATGCATGAAAGTATTATAGAAAACCACAAGTGTCTAAATAAGTTTATAATTTACTAATTGTAAATTATCCGTGATAATAACACAAGTTACTGATACTTTAATAACACAACCATTGTTTAATAATTATTTTATAAAAAGCTAGTTTTTGTAAACCTGTTGCGTTTTTACAAATTTGGAAGGAAACTACATGTGAAATTATTTTGTGTACAATTTTATAAATCAGTGATTTTTTATAAATAAGTGTAGTTATAGAATTACTATAACATCAAAAGGATCTAAATCATCTAAGGGTTTTATGTTATTATTATATAAAATTTTACATTTAAAGAATAAAAAATATATGAAAATTATATTCAGCTCCGAAATATTCCTGAATACGCAATTTTTGTTATGCTTGTACATATTTGTATAAGATATTGTTTTGATTGATTTAAACTTAGTTTTAAATTCCTAAACGATGCATCGCATTGCAAGTAATTTCATATTTTTCAAAATGATGGTTGGGTATACTATATTTTCACAAAAAATGCTTTTGTAAAAATATTATATTGATGAATCATTTTCTTTGAATGTTATTCCTTTGTTGTTGCTATTTTTGTACATTTTCTTCTTCTTGGTATTATAATGTTATTGATAAAAATAATATAAATTTGAAATGGAATGTGAAAACAACAGCTTTTTATTTTGAAAACTGTTCTATTTGAAAAAAAAAATGTTTTGTTAGAAAGCTGAGCAAGTTAATAGATTTCAAATTATAATGAGTTTGTTGTTTTAAATTACGAGTGGATGCATCAGCTATTGTAATGAAACATTTTTTTTTCAAATAGAAAAACTGAATTCCCCTAGTAAACAAAAAATAAATTTAAATCTAGCGCGCAGCGCATGCACTCAAGCATGTGGCTCCACCTGTGATTCGTATTCCTAAACTTCAGCTCATATTCCTATCTCCAGTTGCATATCTATCTCATATATATATGTATGGTCTGTGGAAAGCACGTCGACGTGCCACAGATCCAGAAAGTATACTTGTGACACAAGTATTGACAATACTATTTTAGGTGTGCGGGCACGCTATGAATATTACCACAGGAATATTACATCTATCTTTCTAATCTGTGATTACATCAATAAACACACAAAAATAAAACAAAGATTTATCTGAATAAATTGACGAATAATTTAGTGAAGTATGTCTTGTATGATTAATAAATAGTGTATTTATAAAACTGTTATCAAATCGGTAATGAATTAAAGAATATTTTGTATTCTGCACTGACACTTCAAAAAAACATGGATAATAAAATATGGACAGCGGAGGAAGAGGCGATAATCGCGACAAACACAGAAGCTACGGAGTGTAAGCGATGTGCCGTGGAGCTAGGGTACTGGAAGGATGACTACATCGGGTACTTCGCCAAGCATGTGGACCGCAAGGCGCCCGAGATCAACCGCGGGTACTACGCCAGGGTCAAGGGAGTCGAGATGTTCATCCACCAGTTCTTAGAGGTTACTTCATTTACTTATTTATTATTCTTTTACTAAACATATCCTACATTATTTTAATAAAATGTCCTCACTGGCTTGCTATTTTATAAGTAGGGTTTAGTAGTAGTAGTCATTTATTTCTTTATATTTATTTAAAAGAAAATATTACCTTTACTGGATCATGTAACTTCATGCAGTAATACTTACAAATGTAAACAAATTTTAAACAATAACAACATTGCGAGTAAGTACCGTTTGAACCCCTTTGTGACGCAGACGAAATTGCGGGGGGCATCTAGTATCTGATAACTGGAAGTGTTGAAACACTTTACCGGACAGTACAGCCATAGTGCACATGCAGCAGTGGTAGTGTGCAAACAGGACAGGATTGCTCAATGTGACGAAATATGAGGGAGAGCCAATATTATGTAGTAACCACAATCATGAATCAGTTGTTTTTAATGTAAAACATCTATAGACGCACGTAAACTAATTTCGGGCATGGCAATGTGTCGATGTAAGAAGACAAACGGCAGTTAATTATTTTATGAGCACATTTTCACAATTTGTAATAAATTTTTGTATTTCATGGAAATGAATGTTTATTTCTGCATATTATTTTTACAAAATGATTTCGATTTTTTTCAGAGATGTGATACAAAGTGTCAGATAATAAATCTTGGCTGTGGGTTTGACACTCTGTTCTGGAGGTTGAAGGACACCACACAAGCCGTCGACAACTTCATAGAGATGGACTTCCCGGCCGTCACTGCCAAGAAGGCTCACATTATCAAGAGGAATAAAACACTGCTTGAAAAAATTTGCAATGAAGGTACTAACTACTTTTACTATTTAATGTTTTTTTTTTTAAATAATAGTATTGCAATTTGAACCATGGAATGTATAATTACTGAATTGCTGTTCATCAAAAATCACAAAATCTGTTTGTTGTTAGTCACCATTAATAACAACATTGCAGAGGTTCACGGGGTTGTTTGTGTCGTTTGTCAGACGGGGAGGTGGTGATCCGCGAGGGCGACCTGCACTCGGACGGGTACCACCTGGTGGGCTGCGACCTGCGCTGCCTCGCCTCCGTGAAGCGCAAGCTGGCGGCGGCGGTGGCGGCGGGCGAGGGGGCGGCGGGCGGCGCGGGGGGCGGCGTGCCCACGCTGGTGCTGGCCGAGTGCGTGCTGGTGTACCTGCGCGGGGACGCGGCCGACGCTCTGCTGGCCCACCTGGCCGCCGCCCTGCCGCGCGCCGTGCTGCTCACCTACGAGCAGTGCGGCCTGGACGACAAGTTCGGCGAGGTGATGGCACGCAACCTGCGCCAGCGCGGCGTGGCGGCCCCCTCGCCGGCGCACGGGCTGCCCCCCTCGGCGGGGGCCGCGCGCCTGCCCGCGCTGGGCTGGGGCTCGGCGCGCGCCTGGGACATGGTGGCGGTGTGGCGCGCGCTGCCGGACGAGGACCGCGCGCGCGTGGAGCGGCTGGAGATGCTGGACGAGCGCGAGCTGCTGACCCAGCTCAACCAGCACTATGCGCTCACCGTCGCCACCAACACCACGCTGTTCGCGGACATGGACCTCAACGCGTGACTCGCAGATGTTAAGATAGATACAGTTAGCGGCCGAAAATATTGCATATCGGCATTAAGAAACAGAGCAGAGAGAGAATAACGGTATTATAGAGCGCTATCTCTGTCTCTCACCACCTGAGAGACATTTGTCAATTTCCTTAGAAATAATTTGTATATCATACAATTATGGTTTGATATGGTGAAATGAGTTCATACTCGAAAATATCCTGATCACTCAAAACAATCACTGATGACTAAGAAATGTTATTTGGCGGTAGTGAGTGGTAGCCTATCAGGTGAAAACAGTTTCAAAATCAGTTAATTCAAGGAAAGTAATGTTTTATTCAATTGAAAGGCATTTAAAAATTCCGCCCTATATGTTTAGATTGAAGTTAGAAGTAGTGTGCGACAGAGAGCGCTGTATGAAGCCGGGCTGGTGGGTGGTGGCCAGTGGCGAGGGGCTAGTGGCCAGTGGCCAGTGGCGAGGGGCTAGTGGCCAGTGGCCAGTGGCGAGGGGCTAGTGGCCAGAGCCGTGTGAGTCGTGGCGGCCGACAACTGTACGTTGTTCTAAAGTGTGATTCGTAATTGTAAGTCTCTTGATTCTACGTGTGTTTATTATCTATTATTACCTTTCGAGATGTTAACCACTCAACTGGGAATGTTACTTTCCGCTAGCTGGCGAAACTGGGGACTTCGTTCGGAATCACTACCATGTTTGAGTCTCTTTAAAATCATTTTTTTCCAATAAAATTTAATTTTGATTTTTAATTAAACCTTATGTTTTTGTAAATCTTTATTATTAAACTTTATTATTCAGCGAAAATATATTTTCTCCGTAAAATATGAGACGATTAAAAAAAGTAAACACAACAAGTTTTAGAACTGTGCTCAATTTTGGCTCCTGCCACAGACTTGGCAAAAGTAAACAAACCAATTTGGTTGCGGTTGAGTTAGAATAATTAAAACATTTTATTTTCAGTATTAACCTGCTGTTTAAATCCTTGTAAGCATCTAAATGTATAAATAGTTTTTTTATTTGGTCCACATAACTGAGATAAACTATTAAATACATCGTTACTTATTGTCTAGTACATAGTTAATAATTATGAGTTTATCCCTGCTTGATGTAGACACAGCTACCATAGTAAAATATAAAATACAAAAAAAGGTTAGTCTGAAAACACTATTTATAAGTACTACACTTGCCTCAGTAATTGTTAAAACTAAATGATTTTATTTCATGCACTGCTACTGTTCAAATATTCACACATTTATGTATTTACTAAAATAATCTTAAAAATGAAACTATTTTTAATGATACATCTGGTAGAAAAAGAACAATTATATTTACAAACAATCAGAAAATAAAACAATTTAAATAATTTCTAGTTTAATATTTTCTTTAGGAATAATTACTTAACACATAGTTTTCTCTTGTCTCTATAAAAACTATATTTTATTGTATAATGGTGTGATAAAAAAATATTATAAAATGATTCTAAATTAGTATACAGTAAGTAATATGCTAAATTATTTATTTATTGACTTCCTTTGAGTGTTGATTTGATATATATTTTATTAAAATTTCATTGATAATACTTATGAGTTTTGGTGCTAATACTGATTTGAATCCATTTTCTGTTGAGATGTATTGGTTTTGTTTGAATGGTTAGTGTCAGAGAGATTCCTAGTTAGTTATTGTACTCCGCTATTTGTCTCCTGTAGTAGTCAAGTGACGTCATAATTATTGTTACATGCATAAGTGTTAATATTTATTTTTAAAATAAACGCTAGTTTGATGAATGCCAGTGTTTCATTAAAAGATTCATCAATATGTAGCGACTCAAGTCTTCGAGACCCGAGGGCCGCTTTCATTACAATCTATTGGATGAACCAAAAGAATGCGTGCGTCAAGTAGCAAGCGACGGGAAAGAGTGCCGAGAGCGTAACGTGTCGCGTCGTCCCTCAAAACCCCGTGCTGGGTTCTGGCCTCAGGCGGGCGGAGGACGCTGAGAGTGAGCGGTTGGAGGTCTTACAGAGGTTCAACTCCTACATATCCTACCCACGGCGCGGATGGAAATCCGGCGATTTCCTCCAACTACAAAAAAAAGTACATATATATTTATGGATGGCATCTTAAATAATTTTCAATGGAATTTAATGTTCTTGAATATGTAAAAAATTGTGACTAAATAGTGATGCATAAATAAATAAATAGTGACCCCGTAATTGACTGGTCCCGTTTTTCTTGCGTGCTTGCTTACTTTGACGTTGAAACCAATTCATATTATTTATTTATCTAAACATAATAATATGTAACAAAAACCCTGTTGTTCTTAAATATATATAATAAAGTCTTTTATTTAATCTTTTTTATAAAAGACGTTCAACTAAAACAATTAGAATAAATATTGATAATTTTTTACCTCTGCATAAGCAGATGTCGTCGAACTTAGACAGAGAGTAGAACGTTTCCAACGAATCCGCGGTCACATGCGCGCGTGCGACTGTGACCTTGACCTTAAGCGGCGGAACAATCACGTACACAGCGGTCGGCGACCACGTAGGCTATTTTAATATCAGATATTCTAAACATTATTTCTAATGTGTCAATTTTAATAGCTATTGGATTTTGTCCCCTAGACTAGCCAATGATTGTTTTTTTAATTGTAACTTCATTATTATGGTGCCTGTACTCAAGTGTCATCATCATCATCATCATTATCGGCCTGTAGACGTCCACTGCTGGACATAGGCCTCCCCCAAATATTCCAATGCGACCGGTTGGTAGCGGCCTGCATCCAGCGTGTTCCTGCGATCTTAACAAGATCATCCGTCCACCTTGCAGCTGGTCGTCCCACACTGTATACGCCCCTAAAAGGAACAACAGAGTTTTTGTTACATACTGTATAAGCGCGCTACACCGTGGGCACGGTCAGCGCGAGGGCGTGGCGCAGCGCGTGGCGCAGGTCGGAGGGCGCCTCGCAGAACACGTGCGTCGCGTGCGTGTCCACGTGCACCAGCGTGTCGTGCCGCGGCAGGTGCACGATGCATCCGTCCGCGCCGCGCTCCACCCGCGCCTGCTCCGCGCCCGCGCCCAGCAGCTCCCGCACCAGCGCGTCCACGTCCGGCGCGCCCACCTCCACCCGCCCCGCCGTCACCACCGCCGGCGCGCCGCCCGGGCCCGGCGGGGGCGAGTGCAGGTGCAGCCGGCTGTCCCGCAGCGACAGCGACGCGCGCAGGGGGGCCCCGCGCAGCCCGGCGCGCAGGTCCCGCGGCGTGAGGCGGGCCGCCAGCGAGCCGGCCAGCGTGCCGCGCGTCACGGTGCGCCGCGTGCCGAGCCGCCGGGCCGCGCCGCGCCGCACCACCACCACCGGCACGTCCGTCTGTATGTGCGGGCGCGCCGTGGGCCCGGACCCGCTGGAGCCCGCGTACTGCTCGGGCAGCGCCAGCTCGCGCGGCCGCAGCTCCCGGACCAGCTTGTTGGCTTGCGAGTAGTTCAGCGACGTGTCGATGGGACAGTGGTACGCCTTCATGCTCAGCGGCTGGAACGGAGCTAACGCCTCCGTGTATGGGAAATCTGGTTCTGAAATCAAAAATGATAATAAGAAACGTGTCGTTCGTTATTAAAGTACGGCACGCAATGTAGAGTGTGGGTACCTGTGAATATGATGGCGTGCAGCGGGTTGGAGGCCCACAGCTCGACGAGGTGCACGGCGGCCCCGAAGCGCAGGCTGGGGTGTCCGCAGAACACGACGCAGGGCTGGCGGAAGTCTGCGCTGAAGGCGTCGTCGTGCAGGTCGCGCGCGTGTCGCAGGCGGCCGGCGCGGCCCAGCGCGGCGTGCGGGAAGGGCTCGTCGGGCAGGTAGACGCGCGCCTGCTTGCCGGCCGACACCCACTCCGCCAGGATGTTGGAGTAGGCCAGCGAGGCCTCGGCGGCCGGCGACACCACGTACATGGGCACGTGCGACAGCCCCGCCTGCTCCAGGTGCACGGACAGGCACTCCAGCAGGTCGTAGAGCACGCCGCTCGGGTACACGGGGCACAGCACGGAGCCGCCGCCGCGCAGGGTGCAGGTGGCGTGCACGCACAGGTCGCCCAGCATGTGGTCCGGGTTGTGCGCCGGCGTCTGCGTGAGCGCGGCCAGCACCAGCAGGTCGGCGCCCCGCAGCGCCGGCTGGTTGATGGGGCGCGGGTGCGTGGTGAGCGTGCTGGAGCCGCTCACGTACGCGATCTTCTCGTGCGCGGACCGCAGCACCCAGTTGGCGGAGCCGAGGCAGAAACCGGAGCTGACGGCGGTGGCGTCGAGCGCGCCGTACAAGTCCACGCGCTCGTCGTAGCCCACGACACGCACGCGGGCCAGGGAGCGCGCCACGTGCTCGGGGGACAGCAGGCGGCGCCAGGCGCGGGGCCGCACGGCGTCGGCGAGCGGGGCCGGCAGCACGTGCACCGCCTCCTTCCAGCGCCGCGCGCCCGCCGCGCCCGACCCGCCCCCGCACACCCACTCCGACAACTCTTCCAGGTAAAACCTGCAACAACACACACTACTGCAATCACAGAATGATCAGGACACCTATTTTTAACTCTCAACACAATAACAAGGTAATATGTTTATTATGTAAATTGATTTGTTGCTTTAATTAATAAAACAATCTAGATGTTTGTAGCTACAAAATTCTATAATTAAGTTATTGTAGGATATATTTAGGATCTATACTACAAATTTAAAATAAAATAAAATTTCTAAAATGTCAATTTTTTTTTTATTCTTCATGCAGAGTAGAAGTCTATAATGGCAGACCAGAATTTAAGCATTTTCTACCCGTCAACCATGATTATTAGTTGAAACACAACACATATAATATGTGTGAAAAATTGTATAATTTTGAATGAATAACACTACAGTAATGAAAGGCTGAATAATAAATCTCCAATATTATAATGTTGTAGCGTACCGTCCTATCTGTAGTGTTGGTTCAGTGGCGTACACCTGGCCCTTGAAGCCCGTGTCCTCCGTGATGAAGGGCAGCGCTAGCATGCATGTGTAGTTTGAGATCAATATCACATCTAACTGAGAGAAGTCTACTACTTTGTCCAGCGGCGGACAGAACTCTGGCATACTGTCCACAAATACTCGACCACAACACTCTTTTAGTTCCTGAAACGATATTTCGTGTATAAAATTACGTTGTTTTTAGTAAGTAATAGATAGATAGATAGTGATGTGTGTAACGTGAGTGTCTGTGTGCTGTACCCCTTCTAAGAGCGGATCGTTGTGATGCGGCGGCGTGTAGTTGGGCAGCGAGGCGAGCCGCGTGCTCGGCACCGGCGGCAGCGGTAGGAAGTTCAGCACCGAGTGCACAGACAGACCGCAGTCCAACATTATCATCAGCTCTTTGAACGACAACACGAAACATGGCTTAGCCGCGTCGTTACTCAGACAATACTGAAACAAAACATATACATAATATACTCATTAACAACAATCACTCTCACTAAAGAAATGTCTAAGTCACTAAATGCCATGGCATTTATCAATACGATGTCATTGAATGAATACCTACCAGCTTCATTGTTATAACCTAAACTCTAATTTTTATAATAATTAAAAACGACGAAATTTGTTATTTTAACAAATATTTTGGGTATTTATGATAAGTATGATTCAAAAAAACAATAAAATTAAACCAAATATCATAAATTTCACTAGACACTTGTTTATGGCTTTTCGTAAACTGTCGTAAACAAAACATTGGGGTGCACAGCTGCATGCAGTGACATAAGACATGACTGTCAATGTCACTGTCCGATCACTAAGTGTCATCTGTCAACGTTCTTTTTTAAAAGCAATGGCTTTGATTTCCTTCGACTCTTAGTTCTGAAGAAACCGCAAAGTTAGTGTAGAAATGTTTATTTTTAGTAAGGACATTTTATTTAAAACGGTCACTCACGCTAGGTAGGGCCACTCACTAAGTAGGCGTGGTTCGTGCAAACCATACACTTATTCATAATATAATATTATGTTGTTAGGGTCGCCGAAGCATAAGCTCGCGTACGTATTTGCACGTACTTTAGAATATTTACGCAAATAAAGGTACATTCTACTACACTGATGTATGTAGATTGTTTTTACCACCACGCTAGACAATTTTTTTTTCAGTTGCGGGAAATCACCGCTGCTAGGGTGGGGTATGTGTGAGTGGAACCGCACTAAAACCTCCAACTGCTCACACTCAGCGTCCGAACCCCGGCTGAGGCCAGAACCCTCTCTCTCTCTCTCTCGATCTCTCGGTCGGCGGGTTTTCCGAAGCCCGCCAAGATGGGACCGCGTGTTACCCTCCCACGGAATACCCCGCTGAGTCAGAACCAGCGTGAGGCGGGGAGCACGGTCTACCATCCCCCGGATGCTCTAACGCAAGGGCGTGCTGAGCGAGACACGACACCTTCTTGGGTCCCCGCTCGCACTCACATGCGTTGGGGGCCCGAAACTCTTAGGGGGCCAGAATCCTGGCGAGATCCCGGTCCCACGCTAGACGCTAGTGCAACTGCCTGTTCTTGTAGACAGACAATATTGTAGACAGTCACAGGAGCTATACAATACTTACAGAGTAGTTAATTAGTAATGAGTGAGGAGGTCACGGGACCGAATCGATACTAATCGGTTTGAATATCAATTACTTAGAGAAAGCGAAGTCCACATTGCCGGATCACTTACAGCTCCCTGAGGCCTGAGATACAACCAACATAACGTTATAATGAACAACAACGACTTTATTTAATTTCCAGTAGCAAAGAGCAACAAGTACCTAAAGCTCTCTGGTTTTGCATCTACAACAGGATTCAATAATACAATGGACGAATACGATTGTAATACCTATTTTTATAAATGTTCTTAATTGCAATTAAAAATATACGAGTATATAATATAAACACATAAAAGTAACTAACTACTATAATAGACATAGGTTAACCAGATGTGCATTTTGTGCACTAAAATAAAAAAACGAACGAAATTAACGCATTGTAGCAATATTTGTAAAGACTGCCGTTGATACAGTTATCGAACTTACCAATCTAGATAGGTATTAAAGTTAAAATGAAGATCTCGTAAGAATTTTATAAGGTCACATTGCATTTCTAACATTGATTAATGAAAAAAACAGTGTTTTTCCTAAAATGTATAGAATGGAAGAACCGAAACAGAGACAAACAATTTATGTTCTCAAATTCTCGTATATCAAATAACGGGAAGAGAAAAAAAGAATTTATCACGAACATTAATTAACCGTGGAAATGGAAAAAACACATGTACCGGAGTGCGGTCCCTTCGGACACGACCGCGAGGACCTGTTTAAATTGATACTGATCACCAGCGGTCCTGCCTCTGCAACAGTTACTGCCCGCTACACCCTACAACACATTTACTAAGCTGGTACGTAGATATTACCTAAGCTGCTACATCTTGGTGTCCTTGACGATGCAGAAATTCTTACCCGGTGTTGCCCTCAGATGGATTGTTGCTACTTGGCTCACACTTTTGCAACATAAAATACCTTTTAAGTAAAACCATGCGTCATCGTAAATCCATGTAGCTGATAATTTTTCTCCTTAATCAACTCCTGTTAGATTGACGGGAGGAACGAGTTTATTATTTTACATATTGTTAATTGAGTACCTACTTGTAAGCTACAGTATATCGTATCTAGCTAGTGCTCTCCGATCTGACTCGGATGTATAAATATTAATAGTTCGTGGGATGGCATCTGAAAACTTGCAGCGGCTGAAAACTTGTGCAATTTCACGGCGCAGCGCTTGCCTCACACTCAACTATGCAGACAAAGACATTCAAATTACAACTGAATTTTAATGTACACTTACGATGCTCATAACAATCAGGTTCAGAGAGAAAACACTTGGATGTTGTATTCAATATGTATTCTGTTTAATGACAATGGGTTTCCCTTTAATTTCCATGGCATGTTTTGCTTTATTTAATTTTTGTATGTGCTATTATTTTTGTCTTAGGTACTTAAATTCAGTAAAGTGTATTCATTCATTCATGTAGCAGTGACCACAGACTGCTCTATAGAACACTCGATTTAATGCTGTTAAATAGGGACACAAACTTCTAAGCTGTTACCTTTTCATGTGACCCATGGACGACCTTGACAGAGAGAATCGATCAAACTGGAGGAATATTATCAAAAATAGGAATACAAATAGGGGACTAGATTCAAGAAGGAAGAAACTTTGATTTGCTTTGCATCTTACAATACCCAGGGGATTTTTAATAGGGGTGTGATATTAGTAGACGTAAGACCCATTGTGCAAATTATGTGCCGGAAACAAACAGCACAAAACTGGGAACTTGAACGAAGTATGAGTTGGCAACACTTCTTAAGAGTAAGTCAATGAGGGTAATATAAGCAACAACAGAATTGGTTTGCATAATTATATTCTGTATTAGATCTCAGTAGCGGCGGCGCTCCACTGCCCACATCTCGATGTAATCTCGCGGAAGACGCTTACAATAAGAATAATAAGAATAAGAATAATTTATTTATCTGAAACAACATTACAGTATCTTACACTATTTCATTGGTCCCCGCACTAGGTTGAACCTGTATCGCGGGAAACCTATACGATTTCTTAAAATAATAAACTCAATCTAAGAGATGTAACATTCTGAGATTAAATACCTAATACAAAATAAAACAATAATAAGTAACAATACAACCAGTGGCGGCAGTGACTATTCACAAGAAGACTAAATACAGCATTACCTCACAACGACCAACAATTCTTCAGTCTCATCATAATTTAGCTTAAGAAGCCAGTTGCGGACTCCATGTTTTACCGAGAACAGTGATGATTGAGGTCTGAAATTACATTTACGTAAAGTTCGTTCGTATATCAGCGGAAACAAGAACAGGCCAAACCGTCGCGCGAAAGCTGTGTTGACGCGTGTAAACGAAATAGGAATGCGGCGAGAAAACTGTGCGAACTGTAGTAATTTTGACCCTAATGTTTTGTGGTAGATGGTAACAGCTTTAAGAACGAACAGTTGACGCACGCTAAGGACTTGTAATTCATTATAAAGTCTGTATGACGGGTACATTAGTTGTTTACGATACATAACTTTCAGAACTGACCGCTGGGCTCGTTCTAATACAATGAGTGTAGACTTATTGGTTCCCCCCCAAACAGATATACAATAGCCAATGACAGACTCACATAAAGCTGAATACACCATCGCTAATACCGTTTTGTCCGCACAATCTCTCAGCAATTTCATAATATGAATCAACTTACGCGTACGTCGAGCCACACAGTTGATGTGTTCTTTAAAAGAAAGATTGTCATCGAGAACGATACCCAGGTACTTTGTGTTCCTGATTCTATCAATCGATAGGCACGAACAGTCACCACTGTCAACAGAGTTGCATTGATGTAGTTTTATCCCACGTGTGAAAGGTGGAGAAGAGCAAGCCGTTTTGTGGAAACACAGAAAATGTGTTTTGTCTACATTAAGGGTCAAAAGGTTGTTCTCAAGCCAAGAGGCTACTCCTCGCAAACCTTGTTCAGTCTCCTCGAAAACTTCGTCCCACGTATCTCCTGCGAAAACAATGGCAGTATCATCCGCGTAACAGATTATTTTTCTGTTTTTGTCGGACTCCAAAAATATATCAGCGAGGTCGTTTATATAAATGGCAAAAAGTGTCGGGCCAAGAATACTGCCTTGAGGTACGCCATAGCTAACAGTTGCGGTTGAGCTGCATATATCCGACAGAGACACGCATTGTCTTCTATCTGCTAGGTAGCTTTCGAACCAATCGAGTGCGACACCTCTGATCCCTATAGACTGCAGCTTACGCAAAAGAATTTCAGAAGAAACGGTGTCGAAGGCCTTGGCTAGGTCAAGGAATACTCCGACACACCTCTTACCATTGTCTAACGCCGAAACAATGCTATCCACCAGCAACGACACAGCATCCTCGGTTGATCTTCCCGCTCTAAATCCGAACTGTATTGGATTTAGAATTTTGTTGCCCTCAAGATATTTCGTAAGTCTGTTATGTACAATTCTTTCCAATATTTTAGAAAAGACTGGCAGCAGCGAGATGGGTCGGTAGTTTGATGGGGTAGTTTTGTTCCCTGACTTGTGTATAGGTGTAATCATGGCCGTTTTCCAACAATCCGGAAAAGTGCCCGTTGAAATACTTAAGTTGATGATATGAGTTAACGGTGTAAGGATTGCAGGACAAATTTTCTTTAGAAGGGAATTATTAATACCGTCGATACCGGATGAGCCACTATTTTTCAAAGACAGTATTATTCTTGCCACTTCTGTAGCATCTGCAGGTTCGAAGAAGAACGATCTTGGATTAGCAGTAGAAATTGGTATTTTACGAGCCAGGTAAGTCTCAGAAGTGTCCTTCTTCCTTAAGATAGTATTTGCTAAATTGTCACCGATGTTGGCGAAATACTTGTTTACTTCGTCTAGAGATTCCTTTTCGGTATTTTTGATGGTTAGCAACTCCGAAGCTGATTTTTGCTTAGAGCTTACCTCACAAATGTCTCCGATGGTCTTCCATAGCTTTTGGGGGTTATTTCTATTTTCCACCAATTGTCTATTCTTGTAGTCTTTGTTCAATCGTTTAAGAAGATCCTGGAATGTATTTCTGTATTTTTTAAATTCAAGCTGAATCGTCAGATTATCAGGATACTTCCGTGCCTGCATATGTAACCAATCCCTGCGTCTCATACATCTCAACAACCCAGGAGTAACCCAATCCTTTAGGATATTATTTTTTCTGCTGACAGATACTACTTTAGAGTTAATTTTAATTACATGTGCAACTAAGTTAACAAACTTATCAGTGGCTTCGTTTATGCTCGGATTGTCTAGGATGTCGGTCCAGTCCGTGTGCTCCAGTTTCGAGACAATGCCGTTGTAGTCAATTTTATTGATGGATCTACGTTTATTGTCTTTCTGTGTTGCCATTTTTAAATTAATTCCGGCCATGACGAAGTCGTGATCAGTAATATTAGTTTGACAAACAATAATTCCACTATTATTATAATGGGACTGTTTAAAGCAGCTTCATTGTCTTGATCCTTTAGCGAATAGTCGATATCCACAGATCTACTTATTAATACAAGCGCACTATGTATTACCAAGCACCTTGGACTCCACGTAGATAACTTACTGTATTTGTATGACAGTCGGGCAAACTGAATAATAAATACAGTAGGTACCGTAATAAGCAGGTAGTTTATGTGTGCGTCAACTATGTATGTGTGTAGATAAGTATGTAAAGTATGCATGTGTAGTGCATCGCGTCACAGAGCTCGTGTTCCGTCGTCTGCTTGTGTATTAGTGTGTCACACAGTACAGTCCACGCCGGCTGGTGTCGGTGTCAGTCAGGTGCGTAGGAGCCTTGAACTTGTCTGCGCGCTCGCCGCTCGACAGGTAGCCGAGCGCGGCCTCGTTCCTTACTACGAGTTAGCTGCGAGTTGGTCAGTCGGTCAGTAGACGTCACTCGTTCGCGAGCATCGAGCGTGCAACATGTCCGTCCGCAAGTACACCCGCGCTGAAGTCGCCGCCGCAGACAAAAACGACGCGAAACTGATAATCATCGACAACGTGGTGTATGACGTGATCGGGTTCCTGGAGGACCACCCGGGCGGCACCGAGGTGCTCGTCGACAACGCCGGCTCCGATGCGTCGACGTGCTTCCACGAGGTCGGGCACAGCGACATCGCCATCGAGTGGCGCGAATCCTTCAAGGTTGGAGAGATCGTCGACGAGGAGAAGCAGGAGGTGAAGACGCGCAAGCTGGGAGCGGCGTCGCCCCCCGAGCCGCTCACGCTGGCCAGCTTCCTCTCGGTGTACGGGCCGCCGGTGCTCATGGCGGTCGTGGCGCTCCTCGCCTACATGCTGTTCTTCGACTAGGACCACACACTGGCACCGTCCTCTGCACTCCTATATCGCGACCGTTGTAGTTCAAGTGTCACAGTACCTGCAGTAGGTAATGGTGCAGTGACAATGTGCAACACTTAGCTAGTACTTATTACAAACTCACTTCTGTTGACTAGATAGGTATTGGTTGCAGGGTAACTTAATGCATTTATTTATATAATTGGTAATGCTGTTCTGTGATACGGATTAGAATTAATGGTAAAGTAATGGTAGTAAAGCCTCAACAAGTGTTAATAAAGAACGAGTGAGCTGTGCTGTGCTCCGACCAGCACGGGGTTGTGGTCGGACCAATTAATGCGATCGCAGGTGTATTTAATTATTTATTGCTCAGTCACTGTCGGCGTTTACTCATTGAAAATTTATTGTGAAGGTTGTTTTTTTAATTAGAATATTAGTACTCTATTTCGTGTGATGATCTAATATGTAATATGAAATAAAGGTTATTTTTATATTTGTTGGTTTCAATGATCGCTTTACGTTCGTTATGCGTGAGGAAATTATCGTGAGATAGTATGTATGTATAGTATGGTTGTATGTTATGATGTATATAGTTGTAGCGGTGATCGCACCAGCCAGGCCTCCGCTAGCCAGGCCGGTGTTCAAGGTCGCCCGGCGCGAGTCGACACCCGACTGACGGCGGACAAGGAGTCCTACCACATACCACACACTCGCGAATTCAATAAAATAAATTGTATCGTGAAGAACATCATTACTTAATTCATAATAATACGTTTGGGCTGTGCCTGTGTTGTATACAACTAAACTAGTATAGCATGGTTATCTGACGTAGGTACCTATATCAAAATTCATAAAACCGTTTTCGTCATCTAAAGAGACAACTAAAAAATGTCTGTCCGTCACGAATATGTGGGTAGTAGGGATGCAACGAATATTCGCATTCCTACGTTTTTGAATATTCGCATTCGCAAAAAAAAATCGAATGTTATGCGAATGTTTTAGCAAAAGTCGGGTGGATATTGTGCGGATGTAGAGAAAATCTGTCGGGGCACTGACCGTGCTTTACTATGAGCCCAAACTCTAGATAATTGTGAGGGAGTTCAAATATGGAGGCAAGTATCCCCTCCCTTCCGTTTACAGTAACTAAAAGAACTATACTAGGTAACTATAAAAATTATAATGACTATGAAGATGCAGATGACTTGTCAGTTAAAAACCTTGAACTTTTATTGAAATGGTGAATTCGCATTCGTATTCGCGAATGTCAAAGATGACAAAACGACATTCGCAACATTTACAATGAATTGATTGTAAAATTTAATAAAAAAATTAAATTATTGAAACTAAATTATGTAGTAATAAATCAATATAGTAAAATTTTAAGATCATCTTCAATGCAGACTATTCTTGCAATAATTTTCTAAGCTTTGGCTCAAGAGTCAATAGTATGTCGTAATCTGAGTATTGTACTGTACTGTTATAGCCCATTACTGCCCACAGCTGGGCTCAGGTCTCCTCTGAAGAGCGGTTAGGCATAGTTCACCACGCGACCACAATGCGGATTGGGACTTCACATAATATCTTCGAAGGATTTCTAGAATCCTTTCCCGATATGCAGGTTTCCTCACGATGTTTTCTTTCACCGTTTTTGGCCAGTGGTGTTGTGAAAAATAGCTCATATTTTTTTTCACATTAAGATTCAGAGGTACAAGCCGGCCGGATTTGAACACGCGGCCTCTCGTACGGAAAGCAAGCGCTTCTACCACTCGGCCACCACGAAATATTATAACAGCCTTTAGTTTTGTTTGCTATTTTGTACAGACAGTAAATAACTCAGACAACTACAGTAGGCGCAGTTCTTTGGTGAGGTAAAGATGTACCTAAGGTATGTTTAGAATGAGCAACATGTTTAAACTCGTGGACCCGTGTGTTGTCTGAACTCTGAATATCTGATACTGCTGAAATATCAATTAATGAAGATGTGTCCATTTAATTTGCTATTTATTATACCTATGACTGAAGGATTTGGTTCCTGCAAGAACCAAATCTAAGAAAACTAGGGAACCTGAACTGTGTTTGTTTGGTGTTCTGATAATAATTGAATGTCACTATTGTTTTTGAAACCGTCTTGATCATTACCACCAACCAAGATAGAAAAAATATAATTTTGAAGATTTCATTATTATCTGTAGAGGTGTGCGGGAGGGGAGGTGAGACGCGGGGAGCGGTGCACCGTGTAGTACAATATCAGCAGTCACCATCGCCGCACTACATAATATATGTGATTAGAGGCAGCACGCATCTCAGTGTAGTGCGAGTCGCGAGCATCAGCTGACGGTTTGTGTGCAGACAACATGGAGCAACACGAGCAGACCGAGGAGGGGCCCAAGCAATACACGAGGGACGAGATTGCGTACAACAAGCCCGAGAACCAGACGCTGATCATCATCGACAACATCGTGTACGACGTGCATAAGTTCCTGGACGAGCACCCGGGCGGGCACGAGGTTCTGCTCAACGTGGCCGGCAAGGACGCCTCCGAGCAGTTCGAAGACGTCGGGCACAGCATCGACGCACAGAACCTGATGCAGCGGTACGCGGTGGGCGAGCTCGCCGACTACGACAAGGTGCCGGTCACCAGGCGCCGGTACACCTGGGAGGACGCCACCAAGAGCCCCGAGCCCGAGCCCTCCTTCGTCAACTCGTGGAAGTTCCCCGTGCTACTGGGCCTGCTGCTCACCGTCATCTACTCCTACATCATCGGGTAGTCGCTCTCTCCACTCAGTAAACACACGGTCTACAACATATGCGTTCGGTTGTCTGCAGGAATGATGAACGTGTTTGTTTTCGTTATTTAATCAGTGAGATATAAAACCGTAATCGTGTGTTAAATGCGAAGTATGTGAGTGAATTAGACGATGGCCTTGTGTGCGGACACTCCGGTTTGTAATGTGTTGCGCAGTTTTGGACATTCTTCCTACTTGTCTGATGATAACATTAATTAAGACGCACAAGAATGCGTTAAATCTGCATGATATTGTTATGTGTTTTAGATTAGAGGAATCGGTGGAGTTTTATGAAACTACCTTCGAATTTTTATAAAATGATTGTAGTTAATATTACGTATTAATGTGTGTTGATAAAAGTTTATTTTTTATAAGGTTTTATATTTAAATAAATATTTTTGTTTATATTTGCTGCATTTTAATTTGATAAAACTTGTTTTGTTCATTGTCTGTATTTACAGTATTTTTTTTATCTGTTATTATGTAATATTCGTGGAAAGGTCACTCTATTATTAGATGAGGTTAAAACCAACATTGGTTTTTGTTTATGATGAGTTAAGGAAGTATCTGGATGTTGTTTTGTTTGATGACGTCGCTCGTACAGCTGACGACCTGTGCCATGTTCGGATGAAGTCGAGGTCAACTCGCCAATCAACGCTACACACTAAATGGTCATTGTATTAGAAATATTAGCAATTATTTGTGTTTTAACAACTTATCCAATAATAGTAAGCCTTTTTATTTATTTCTTTATTTCAATCATAGATCATACTAATTTCAAAACTGCATTTAATTATTTATTAAAGAGGGATGCATCAGTTGTTTGTTTGTTTGTCAGTATATGGATCCTATCAAAGCGTTTTTAAAAGCGTTCTGTGTTCTAATCTTGCTATTTCTATACATAAATATAAGGATTTGGATCATTATAAATATTAAGTAAGTCACGGCTATATTTTTGTTTAGTAAACAGACTAACACAAGCCAAATGTGATTTATTTACGGTTTTGTAAGGAATACTTATATGGGAAAGTGATACATTAATGCTTAATTTTCAATTATCACCATGTTTGTGAATATAATTATTGGATCTGTATCCTGCAAGTGAGTGGAACAAGTTTAATTTGGAAAAGCCTTAGATATAAAATCTACACGTACCACGGTAAGGCCAGAGAAAGAGAAAAGAGTTCTTCCGGAAATTCTCTCGCTCATTTATTTATAATTCTAACAATTGACAGCAAGTTTCATTACTATCGATACACGGATTAATAAGTAGGTATTAAATAACATCGCACACATTCTAGAACACATTATCATTATTTTAACAAATGATAAAATATGTTATTATCATAATGTTCGTAATTTTAAAACGTATAAGCGTAATACTTGAATAATATTTTACTTTTTATTACTTTGTTTATTATTCCGCGATCAATTTTGTAACAATATTAGATGTCATGAAGTTATTTCAATTTCAAATTCAAACACACATCTTATACTTAATTTAATAACACTTACTATGATTATACTACAATATTATAATATGTCTTTACTCATAATTTACTTAAAAGGCCTCATTGCCCTGGCATTGCAGAGGTTCATGAACGGCGGTGACCACTTACCATCAGGTTGGCCGTAGGCATGTCTATCTATTTCGCAATAAAAAATAAAAAACACTATTTCTAATAATACTAAAGTGTTATATTACTGCAATAATATTTATTGTTAAAATAAATAGCTATAAATGTGATTAACGTGAGGTCGGTGTCATAGGTTGGACAACATAGTATTCTTGCAAATTATTTACTGTTGTACCTACTAGGTATATTTATATTGAAATAGTAAGACTAAAACTATTTTTTTAATATGTGACACTTTAAATATATAAAACATAAATAGAACTACAGTCTTTTCTAGAGCACAAATTAAGGACTTCAAGTTAAGTGAGACTTCAAGGGAGCTGCAATGTTGTATTACTAATAGAAGAACCTATTCAACATACCCAGTGTCAATTATTCATAAGTTATACAAAGTTGAACGAAATTCACTTATATAATAAAGATAAATAGATAGATAGATAGAATAAAATATATGTAAAATAAATATATGTAATAAAATATATTATGTGCATTATTCAGGTCGAAATCTTACATTTTATATGAATGTTTTGATGCACAGGTGTTTCTCTCTTCGATCAGATAAATAAAAAGGGAATATGATGAAAATTAGTTCAAAGATAACTTAGATCTGTAATCTCTGCACTGAGTACTAGGAACACAATACACAAAAAATACCTATTCACATATAATCATAAGTAAAGTAGGTATCAACGGATTATTAGATAAAACCAACTTGTTATGTAACTAAAGTTCCACAAAGATGCACTTTGACCGGCCATTGACATAGTAAACATATATGACAAATATATACAAAATGATATAAGGGAAGTAATGGAGGAACCTTTGTTTGAAGCAGAAAAAAAATATTTGTTTCGAGTAAATACATAGTTTGGTGAACGATAAGCAGAGGTAAATGATAAGGAACACGAGGCGACCCAGATACTCTGTATATATCAAATATAATAGGAAGTGAGTTATACTTTATAATCATAGAGAGATAAACTGATAGTTTAATTTATAATTGTTAGAAAATGGAAGTTCGTCAGTCAACTATTAAGTAATATTCAAAGACATTCAACATTATACTTTAATCTCTTTGCTAGTACTATACTGTTACAACCCAGTACTTCCCTTTGAGCTCAGATCTCCTCAGTAGAAGGGACTAAATAGTAATAACTCTGAAAATATGAACTCCTACTGCACATTAAAAAACTACAGGTAGGTATTGTATATTGATACATTTTTTATTGTACTCTGATCGTTTGTCAGAGTTTTCCTATCATCAGGTCAACAAATTCTTGTTAAGACGTGTTATTCAAATACCTTCAAATCATATTAAAAAACATTGTGTAAGTGATATATTATCAGGTGATGACGTCACTGACATGATATTGAATACAGTGTCGTTTCACGATGACTTGCAAAATTATTATTTTTTGCAGAGTCGTCGAGATCGGACTTGTAATTATTTTTGCAAACTTGTTGAGACTTGTTGACTTGTAATTTGGAATGTTTCGTGTTTCTATCCAAAAAACTAAAATAACCATGTGCAATGTTAAGGTTCAATAGTTAGACATAATAAGTATAGATATTGGTCTAAAGATGCATAGATATTTCCAGAACAGGACAGGAAAGGAGTAAATTCGAAATATGGAAAAAGAAAAACACCAAGATGTTCATTGATTATGGATTGACAATGATAATAATATATAAGTAGTATATATAAATGTGTATTAGTGTATTTTTAAATTTATTTTCTTCTGATTGTTTTTTTAAAAATAGAATGTAAAAAATGAGCAAATAAATGAATATGAATTATAAATAGTAATATATAAATAGTAATATAAAAATATCAAAATAGATACAATATCGAATAAGGTAAATATACCTAATAATATGAATACGATTATTGTTTATACGGCATAATAATAATAATAATAATAATAATAATCTTTATTGATACCACAAAACACAACAAAATTATAGGGCAAACCCAGGTCTCCAAACTAGTTATTAACTGTGCTATGGAGACCAGTGCTCTCCCACAACAGTAGGTACAATTTATGATAAGGTTGACAAATCTTATAATAAAAATAAAAAACAAAGTAAAATAATAAAAATACAAATTAAAACCTTTGACTTGACTTTCCCTTTTCTTCCTTAATTACAATTATTATTTATTTAATGTTACCTTTATTCCGTATGTACGAGTGTAATGCCACCTTAGGAAATATTATGTTATGCCTATAGAATGAATTAACCTATTTTGGTAATGGTTCCAGTAATTTTTCAGTTTCAAAGTAGTTAAAAACACTTAACCAATTAAAAATTATCTTCTTTATCTCAGTATTAGAATAGCATTTAATTTTCAGTTTCAAGTCTATTTTACTATATATTATAGGAGCTAAGAAGTTGTAACTTCTTCTTGCGAATTCGTGTTTAGTTACTGGTAGGGGTAAAATTTGAGTTCTTTTATTAGTCACAGGAAGTTGTGGTATTACAAATCTGTGATATCTTCGTATTGTTTCGTATACAAATAATTTTCTTACACTGAGGACACCAGTAGTGCGGTATAATTCTGTAGTAGAATGTAAGCGCGGTAGTCCCAACATGATTTTAAGTAAAACGCGCTGGGAACGCTCTAGTTCTATGAATTTCGATTTATTAGCCCCTCCCCATGCACATATACAATAAGAGAGAAGAGATTCGCAAAGTGATTTATAGGTTTGCATCATTATGTTAAAATTTACTATGTTACGTATGTTTTTAAAAACATATATAAGCACCCTGACCCTGGCCGATGTCACTGTAATATGCTCGCCCCAGTTGAGCTTACTATCAATACTGATTCCAAGATACCTAATATTGTCAACTTGCATTAAGTTAGAGCAGGTACAATCTTGTTTCTGAAATCTATTACATGGATATGTGTGAATTTTAATACTGAAATTATTAGGTGGTTGGGATGCGTTTGTCATCCGAAAGCAAATGTACTTCGTCTTACTAACATTTAGCGTTAGCAGACTGTCTTCCAACCACGCTGTTACTCTTGCTAAGCCCTCTTCACAGGCAGACTTAACATAATTCCAGGATTTACCATGAAACAGAATTGCAGTGTCGTCAGCGTACATTATCATATCAACTCCAGGTAAGTTTAGCTTACAGAGGTCATTGACATAAATGAGAAATAAAGTAGGTCCCAGAGTTGATCCCTGAGGGACACCATAGTCATTAGTACCAGTCTCACTAAGAATATTATTAATTCTTACAGACTGTTGTCTATTATGTAGGTAATCTCGAAACCAGTCTAGAGCTAAACCCCTTATACCAACGTTCTGTAGTCGCGCAAGCAAAATCGGCAAAGCCACTGTATCGAATGCCTTTTGGAGGTCCAAAAATACTCCCAAACATTTTTCACCTTTGTCCAAGTATTCTGTTACCAGGGAGGTAAGCTTCAATATGGCATCATTAGTAGAAAGTTTACTCCTGAACCCATACTGATTTCTTGCCAACATATTATTACTTTCTAGGTAAGTTACCAGTCGTTTATTTACTAGCTTTTCTAGAATCTTGGATAGGGTTGGCAACAAAGATATCGGTCTATAGTTACTAGGTATTCTCTTATCTCCATTTTTGTGGATAGGTATTACAATAGATCTTTTGAAGCAAGTAGGGAATATACCATTTTGAAAGCTTAAATTGCAAAGATAAACTATAGGTTCAGCAAGAATAGTAGCATTCCTGTTCAGAACCGATGTGGCAATGCCATCCCACCCTGGAGCACTATGCACTTTAAGGCTCTTAATTATATTTTCAACTTCAATTGGATCAGTCGGAGTGAGCATAAATGAATTACAGGGAGTATCCAAGGTCAATACCGACTTGGCAAGAATATCAGCATTAGTTTTTAATTTGGCCAGGGTCAAATTAGCCAATTCCCTTCCCACGGATGTAAAATATTTATTTACTAGATTTAATGATTGGTTAGAATCTGGACATATTTTAAGGAGTTCGGTGGGGACAGAAGATTTCATTTTAAAATTACACAACTCTTTAATTAATCTCCAAGTTTCTTTGTTATTACCACTGTTCCGGTTAAATTCTCTCCTATAGTACTCTTTCTTTAATTTTTTAATTATTCTGTTGCAAATATTACGATATTTAATGTAATGTTTTTTCAAATCTTCATTGAACATATTAGTACGTTTTTTTATTCGTCTATGTAAATTATCTCTCTTTCTTATCGATTTAAGAACACTTTGAGTAATCCACGGTTTTATTGGTTTTCTGTGCCGACTTATTTTAGTTATAGTTGTATTTTTTTTAATAATAGTATGTATGCTTTTGACAAGAGTATCGGCGTACACGTTTATATCTTTTATTTTGTATAGTTCTGCCCAGTTTATGAATTCTAAATCTTTGCCGATTTGCTGAATATTTGTACTAACATTTTCACAAATAACTCCATCTCTGTTAATCTTTACATTTTTCATACATAGTAAAATTGGAGAGTGATCCGTTAATGGTTCAAAGACCAGAGTACATGTGTCTAAGGTAGATTTAACCATGAAATGATCGATACACGTTTTTATTCTAGTGGGGCAGTTTATTTTAGGTAACATGCCAATAGAAGCCATCATATTAAGATATTTCAAAGAAGTTCTGTTATTAGAAGTCGGCATTATATCAATATTAATATCTCCAACCAAAATTGTATTTTCTTTTGTGTGTGTGCTCAACACACATTCTAGGCTATTTAAGTAATTTGTAGGATTATGAAAACAAGGTGGTCTATACGAACAAACTATACTAAATGAGTCTTGTATTGTTACTACCAAGCAGTTTCCGTCCGCTATGTTCATCTCCTCAACGCAAAAATCAAACTCATTACGCACAAAAACAACAAGTCCATCATTTTGGTTAATAGTTTTGTGTGTCGAGAACGCCTGATAATCTAACAATGAGGGTATATAACTATCTTTGTTAATCCAACACTCCGATAAAACTATGACATCGATTGCAATATTTAATTTCTCAAGAAAAACCAAAAAACTATCAAAATTACTATGAATACTACGTATGTTTAGAGACAGTATTGTAAAAGAATCGTCTTGTAAATAAGTACTACTTCTTAAAAAATCGGCACATAACGTAGGGTCATCCCATTTAATACAATTTATATCTCCGCAGTTATCAATTTCTGTTAATAGTTCATAACTTTTATCCATTAAAAATAAATTCTAATATATTATGCTTTCTCATCAAAAAGTCTCCCAACTATACACAAAACAATGGCACGGGCACGGCGAAGAGTACCCGCATTGTTTGCAAGAAAATACATTGTTATCGTTATTACACTAAATATCACATCACTATTTACACATATTTTTCTATAAGTATTAATATTGCAACTATTACTGTCATTTAAATTGAGTATAATCGTGGCAAAACTATCATCAATGAGTTTTAATAAAATTTTACATACCAATCTGTCGGGTTGTAGGTTTATATTTTGTGGCCATAAAACTCGCAGTACAAAAAAATCAGTAGTCAAGTCAGAGGTCAGCATACAGTTATAAACATAATTATCTTGTGCTCTGAAACACAAATTACACTTAATGTTATTAAACACATACACATACATTATAACTATGTAGTATGAACCACTAGATTGTACACAAATTTCCTTAATAAATTCCAGTCAAATAATCTTATTTTTCAAGTTCGTAATATCACTCTCCTCCTTCAATAAGATGTGAGAAGCTCCTTCGCCTTTTCTCAGATACACTTTCCCAAAGGACGTCCAGCAGTACTTGAAGTCATGCACTTTGGCAAATTCCCGTGCTAGGTAGAATAAGCGTTTGTTCTTTGCCGTTAGTGATTCTGATATGAATATTGGTGTTGTTGTACCCCGTAGCCCAATAGTAGTTGTGTTCAGCTTGCAGCCATTCCTTTTGCTATACGTCTTTGCTTTTTGAATAATAGTGTTTTTTATCATAACACTAGTGAATTCTGCAGTGATTGAATTTTGTCCAGATTTCGAGGTATTTCTATAAATGTCTTTAAAATCCTGTTCTGTTAGTTCAGCACTAAGTACTTTTGCAGTCTTGAGAACTAGTTTAACCAAATCTTGCTGAGATTCTGATTTCTCCATAGGTATATTTCTGATTTCAATTGACGTCGATTTAAAGTTTCTCTGCATATCCTCAACTTTAGATTCTAAGGTTTTGATGTAGTTATAGTTTTCCAGCTTTTCTTTCTTCAAGATTTGTATTTCTTTTTGCATTTCTTCGTACTTTGCCGCAAAGAATTCAATAGATTTAGAAATTTCCTGATTAGTTTCCTTTATAGTTTGATTTTGCAGCTTTACTTCCTCAACATCTTTTGTAATTTTACTAAGCACCGTCATGATTTCATCTTTGAAGCTTAACAAAAGAGATTGGTTTTCTTCATCATCGGATCCGATTTGCCGTTTGCATTTTTTTTTCGGATTTACTCGCCTTGGTTTGTCAGTGTTGTCCGATAATAGATGAATTTCTGGCTCTGAACTGAATACATTTTTCAGTGGTGGTGAACGTTGCATGTTTACTGTTAATTGAATATTTTTGATTAAAATCGGTTTTCGTGGCCCAACGTGCAAGACAGGTTCGCTCGTGCAACACAAAAACACGTCCGATCGCGACGGCGAACCGAGCGGGAGAGGATAAAAAAGACATTTAACAACACTTCGATCCTCTATCCACTAATTGATCTAAACTACTACCTATAGAATATCTCTTTAGAATCTAAAGGTAACTGTTAAAAGAAGAAAGCAATGTTCCTGCACAAATTCCCTGATATTGGTGTGTGAGCAGCTTCCCATCGATATCCACACCACTCATGCATTACTGCTTATGATTTGAGGATGTCGGGAAACGCTTTATTTCACTAGCAATGTAAAGTATCCAACATGAAAGTTTCAATGCAAAATGTCTAAAAAATCCCAACTTTTATAAAGGATATCGTACCTTATACTTATACTTTAAGATTGGTTTTCCTTTATGTTTCTAAGTGGAGATGTGTTTGTCTGCGAGGGAGAGGTTTCATAGTGAAATAGGCTTCCGCGGGGAGCGTGCACGAGACATTACATCATCAATCTTTAGGGACTTGGGACTGAAAGCGCTTTTTTCTAACAATCGTTCGACCATTGACATTTATTCTCGTTCCGCGGGAATATTCTCCGGCTCGTACTTATATTTTGACGTTATTTTATGGAACTTTCCTTCGAATATAAAAAAAATACACGAGCAAAATTGTTTTACGAATAAACATTAAGTTGAAGATTGTAATAGCCCATAGCCCTAGAAGGTTTGTTACCGACAGATTGTGTACTGATCTTTTGTATAGCTCAATGAGATATGGCAATTTGGTTTTCCTTCCATTTAATCCTATTCTCGCTTGCTTCTTCTGTCACGCTTTCATATCTTTATTCACACAATCAACCCATCTTATCTTTGGCTTTCCTTACCTCTTTCATTCAGTTACTTTTAAATTCATTCGCTTTGTAAGGTGCTACTTTTAAATCGTGAATCTAGGATGATATACATTCATACTGTTTGCGAGATTTTGAAAACAAGAAAAGATACTCATATTTAGATATTTGTATTGAGAATATTTGAGAGATGATTTGGACGCGAGATCTCGAAGTTCAAGAAGAGTTCAGTAAATCAGCTGATGCGCTGTAAGGAGCGCTTTATATTTGTCAGGATCTTCGGTCGTCACTAAACGCCTAGTTCGCTTAATCGCTTTACGACCGAGACGCCTCGATACAGCACAGGGTTTGACGGTAGATAGACTTTGAACATCGCCTTTTTATTTTGTTCACATTGTAACTCACTATTTCTGTCGTAAACAAACACTAGTTACACCTTTTTCTAGAAATATTAAGTATTTATTATATTTGGGTTTCTATTTAATGAATTTAAATGTATAATTAGCAATTTAGTAATTAGTAGGCTAGTTGTGGCAATCTATTGAAATATAAGTATTTATTGAGCATTCTAAAGCTGTGCAGCTGTTGTTGTTTGACTAGACGATAAGGCCGACATTAATATCGCTAAGTCTGGAATGATGGGTGTTGTATGAATGTTTCGCCTTCACACCATCATCAACAGCCGCGTACTATTCTCATTGTTGAAATGAAATTTAGTTACTGAAATTATCAACATGTCGTAAAGATTTCACATAGCAACCTTAACACATAAACATAGCATAGCACATAAACATAGCATAGCACATAAACATAACATAGCATACCAAACTTAACAATCACATCATTTAGGTACATTTACAGTTCTGTTAGAACTACTTTATGTATTTAATAAATATTTGTAAAAAAAGTTTTGAATTTGCGAGTTTTTCCACTGTAAGAACATTTAAAGCATCCAATTAAAAATGATGATGAATGAAATGAATGATGAAAATGTAATTTCATTTCATTTTCTTGCGTAATATACGTAAAGTCACGAAAAGTATTCCATGCATTAATTGCTATTGCATTTCATTAGGAGTTTCAACACTAAAAGTACGTTAATTCGGAGATATGTTGTATACAATACATTCATTAATTTAAAATATTAGAAATGTTCAAAAAAGTAAAGCACAGTTTCGACATGTGTTAAAGAGAAGAAAAGTATAAATCGTGTTGTGTGGCTGCAGTGGTGAGTGTGTGTGTAATCCCGAGTGAGCCGACTGTCCGCTCCTCGCCAGCTCACTGCTACTAGCGGCTAAACCAGTCGGCAGCTGGACGGTGGACGGTGCTCACTTCACACAATCCTATTCTGACATTTGCGATACTGTTTCTATGCTTGACTTGTTTTACTTTTTATATTTATTTTTACTATATTTCATGAATTTATGTGTCTTTTCATTAAATATATGTATATATTGCCAATTAAAAAGCAATTTAATAAAATTTTATTAAATTAATTAATTTGCAACAGAGTTAGTTTCTTCTATACGGCTTGAGAATAATAGTTATTAAAATAATTAAATTTATTTATAAGAATATATTTGGCTTAGCTTTGAGTACATTTACAGTGCAATGTTACATAGTACAAATAAAAGGGACAAATACATGATCCACGTCAATGCAATTAAGATATTATGTTGTTTAAATAACAGTTAACTTTATATAACTTTGCATCTTTCGACTATTAAGTAGTAGTTTTTGTTTATATTTATATTTCGGTAAACGCATAAAGGCTTTTATTTTATGGTATTGTTTAATAATCTGTAAACATTGGATGTGTGTTTGTGTGCTGCAAGTACGGACCGTTTTTATTACAACTGATTGGAGGCATTCGTTGTAAAAACACGTATTCTCTCGCACTCGTTCCCTAGCCGAGAATTATTCATTTCGAACCCTTTTCACTGTTCGGTGCTTTAATAAAAATGGGAGAGGCGCTGTCGGATTATTTCCCGTCTGTCTGCACATTCGTCACTCCAAAAACATATTAATCTCTGCACAAGTTGTAACAACCCGCAGTTAACAGAGGGAACACAGGGAACTAGATGTAGGCTTCACGCGGATTAGCAGTTCCGAGAGTTCACCGTCTGTACCGTTCCTCTATGACTAGACTTTTTTTTTTTTTTTTTTTTTCAATTTATTAACAGCATTGGATACAAGTCCTTAAGCCTAACTTAGTTACTAATTTACAAAATAATTTAATATGACTAGACTCTAACGTGTAAATTACAGATTAATATTTACGATCTGAGTGTGCTTCTTATATGCACTCCGTTATCTATATTACAGTGTTAATTAGTTAGAGTTACCAAACTCAATTCAATTAGATATTTACGATTATTTAATGAATAAAATAGTGCCTGAATGTCGGAATATTTTGTATTTTAACTTGGTTTGGCACTTGGTACATTGTTTTGCTCTAAGCTAACAATCAATTTAAGTCAACAAACAAAATACAACGACAGAATCCAATTATATAAAAACACTAGCTGCTCGGCGCAACTTCGTCTGCGACAAAAAAAAAAAAATCCCGGGTATGAATCTAAACCATTCTCGAATCTCCACGAACACACACAAAAAATTTCATCAAAATCGGTCCAGTCGTTTAGGAGGAGTTCAGTCACATACACACGTACACAAGAAATATATATATTAAGATAATAAGTCCAATTGAGTTAGAAGCGTAGTTCTTGCCGAATGTCCTCGTCGATGGGACTCGCAAGTTTTTTGGACAATTCCCCATAAACACATTAGGAGGATAGCTCCGAGCTTTCTAATATATGTATATAGTATGGAAGTTATTCCGAGGCGAGTTAACAACCACGTGCACTACCTACTAGCCACCCGAAGCTATTCAATGAATTTCCTACTTTTACGAAGAACATACTGTTTGTGTTGGTGTAGTCTATGGTGGTGTAGTCTATGGTGGTGTAGTCTATGGTGGTGTAGTCTATGGTGGTGTAGTCTATGGTGGTGTAGTCTATGGTGGTGTAGTCTATGGTGGTGTAGTCTATGTTGGTGTAGTCTATGTTGGTGTAGTCTATGTTGGTGTAGTCTATGGTGGTGTAGTCTATGGTGGTGTAGTCTATGGTGGTGTAGTCTATGGCGGTGTAGTCTATGGTGGTGTAGTCTATGTTGGTGTAGTCTATGTTGGTGTAGTCTATGTTGGTGTAGTCTATGGTGGTGTAGTCTATGGTGGTGTAGTCTATGGTGGTGTAGTCTATGGTTGTGTAGTCTATGGTGGTGTAGTCTATGGTGGTGTAGTTGGGTTTAGATGGGAGTTTGTTTATTTATTAATAAGGAAAATTAACTACCTAAAATTTTAAGAAAAATGAATATATGTATAGGTTGACTTATACATTCAAGGCTAATTACCTAGCTAGGCTAGGTATCTATTATCATCAACATAGCAACTGTAAATATTTTTCAGTGTTATTGCATACTTGTGTTAGGTCTTGGTTTATGAATTCATAAAATTGAATTATATTAAGTGACTGTTAAGTTTAATCGTTAAAGTTTCTCATTTACATATTTTTAAGAGGCTATATAATTTTATCGTCCGCTGTTTCAAATGCAACTGTTACTGCGAGTACCTACTGCTACCTACTTCAGGCGGTTCGATAACATTTACTAACTTTAGCCGCAATGACCATCTACTGGGCATCTACTACACGGCGGTTTAGCGCATCTTAACAATTAAATAGATAAACTTTAAATAAACATTTCACGCAATCAATGTATTAACTACTATTAACCATACAGTATTAAATTCACTATAAACCTGAGATTGCACTCTGCACCAATGCAAACGATTGTTCTTTCGATCGATATTTTTTTTGGAATTAAATTAATATTATTATGGATAAATAAATGAACAGGAATAGGGCCATTTTTTTTATTGTCATGTAGGCACGATGAGCTAACGGTATCTGATCGCAAGTGGTTGCCGTCGCTCATGGACCGTTGTAATGTCAGGGGCAGTGCGGGCGCTACCTACCACTTTTAAGGACTTTCTCCACTAATTAATTTTCTTTAAAAATATTTACTTTTAAGGTTTTGCGCCATTTAATCAAAGTGCACTTGTTCTAATAGCAAAGGACATCAACTAGTTGGTAATGTTGTTTATAATACTCGGGCTGTCTGAAGACGGAGGGGTGCAGGACGAGGGGGCGGTAATTGAGTGTTGATGAAGCGCTTCCCGAGCAGAGCCTCTCAATCAATACACACCAACCCTCAGCCCTGATATACAAGATACCTTTTATCATCCCTACAATAGGGCCCGAACACATAATAATGACTCTATTCATGCTCAATTATATTAGAAAATTCCTGAGTATAGTTATAAACCAGTTTTGATTTCTCATTCCACTAGTACCTACTAAGCCTAAGTTTTCCTTTCACACTATTAGTGACAGAGAATTGTGCTTTAAAGTCAGTACCACACATGCAAGTAACTATGGCAATCTTTTCTATATGTTTAGGCCTGCGAAGTTTTTCGCCCGTGTATCGTATAATTATTTTAGGAAGCATTAGACTTAGTGGGGAAGGCTACTCTTAGCTATAACAACTACTAGAAATTGCAGATTGTTTTCATGATCTATGGAATAAATACAAATGGTAAGTACTAGGTGTATAATGAGTGATCTAAACGAAGAGATCCACTATACTCTAAATATGTTGGTAAATTTTCCAGAGTGATATTGTCATTTATCACATGTTAGAGACACGTTTCTGAATGTTCAAGGAAATGTTCATATAGGTATCCGTCGTGAACTATGTTAGTAATGTATAAATCGTCCGCGGGTCCCCGGACATCGCGGGACGGCTTCATAAAAGATCAGCGTCTCCGGGGGGCACTGCTTTCAATGTACAAACACAACTTATTCGAGATCCTACTGAATATTATTTACGAGTATACTTCGATCAAATATGACAGTTATAGATACACAGTTTTGAAAACAATATTAGGAACATGTCTTCAAAAACGAAGTTCTTGCTACTTTAAATTTGAACAATAAATTCACAAGTGTATCGGAAAGTGGAGTTTACAATAATTACAAGTGGAAACAATGCAATGCCACAACGAATAATAATTCGAACTGAGATGTAAAGCCGGGATCTATTTTATATTTGTTGGTGTTTAGTTACTTTAGAGGTCATTTTTTCACTCTGTATATCTAGTTATGTTTAATCGAAGCGAATTATATGAATACGAGGTGTAGTTTAGTCTCGTAATATCTGTAGCGATGAAACACAACGACCGACTGTAACTCATATGACATGAACATGATGTAGGAAATCGAGAATATGTGGTTTTAATATTTTTATGGTCGTGAAGTACAAATATCAGACTTAGCTGATACAATCGGATCATTACTACTAGTCCATTGTTTATTTTTAAACTAATTTTTTAAGTAGTTAGTACTTGGTTCTACTTAACTCCTTGATTGTCTATGATTATGTATACCTATGTCACTGGAAAATATCAAGGGCCGAAAATTTATAAATTTTACTTTTCGAACTTTTCGGAAACACGTACATCACTCACATACTTTCAGCTCGTTTGGTGCAGCCATATTCACATCAATAAAACTAACGCGATAAATTGACAAACTCATATATTGGCATAATGTTGGCCAACAATATATAAATTTACAGTGTTATATAGTGTCTGGAAACATTGTATAACATTGTTATTGTGGTAAGTAATAGGTATATGGTCGTTAAGTCTGAGCCAGTGTGTGTACACGTCGGAACCGCTATAAATGTATAAAATATAATATTTTACTAGCGCCCGTCATTAAGCGGCTCCCGTGAATTATTCACGGGGCGGGGGAGTGGGGCGGGGGAGCGGGGGCGGGGTGAGGAGGGCTCTCATAAAAATAATATAATTCGTTTCATATCAACATTAATTTTGCATGCTATAATAAAATAGTAATACCATTGAATCAAATATAACAGATACGCGATTAGATCGTAGAAATGGCACCAACTAAACATATTAGATCGATAGAAATATATATATATATAAATATATAATTATAAAAATAAGTTACGTTAGCGTGCCCGCACACCTATAATAGTATTGTCAATACTTGTGACAGAAGCAGAGATGGGATTTAAAAGTCATAACAATTTAATTAGAATTTTAGAAAAAAATAGCAATAATAGTATTTGATTAGCATGCACTAAAAAACTTTTAGATATTGAAATTGTGTTATTTGTATATACCTCCTGGTGCTTACATCAAGTGAGTTTGGTTTTATGTATTGCGCTAAAATATATGAAAAAAGTATTTCAGGCAGCATCAAGCCTATTTATTATAAATTATAAGACCACCTGAATAGTAGACTTACGATGTTAAAATTAATTATTTTAGCTTTAAACGGTTTTGAAACTTGATCCTAAAATATAATTAAGTTTTTCAAGTATTATTTATCCTAAAACACACACGTGCTATTTTTGAAAATGTGCTTTTAATTAACACTTTCTTTAACATGCTATTTTTTAGTATCTTTTCTCATCCCTCGGTCGAAAGTATTGACAATACTATTGTACGTGTGCGGGCACGCTTAAATAAATAAAGTTTAATTACGACGACCGTAGACTATGAAATTTAGAAATTTGAAGGCGGACCAATTATACCAAAAAATAAAAATTCACACATGATGAAGATTCTTTATTTATATTATATACTAGCTGCCCCGCGCAACTTCGTCTGCGCCAATCTAAATTAAATGTCAACTATTCGATTTTTTTCTCGCTGTAAATACCATCCTTGAACTTCATCGAGAATTTAAAAAAAACAACAATTTCTAAAATTAATATAGCCTAAGTTACTCCTTATAACATAAAATATCAGTCATTGAAAGTCAGGCCGTCCGAATCGGTCTAGCCATTCCAGAGATTAGCCAGACAGACAGTGGCCACCTTCCAGCTCCATCATCAGACCTTGACATTCATCCTCTACGCAAAGAACTAATCAGGACGCTTCATTAGAGCCTGAACACGATGAGGTTATCTTGCTTAATGACGGAGTTCCCATAGCCACCTTCCAGCTCCATCATCAGACCTTGATATTCATCCTCTACGCAAAGAACTAATCAGGACGCTTCATTAGAGCCTGAACACGATGAGGTTATCTTGCTTAATGACGGAGTTCCCATAGCCACCTTCCAGCTCCATCATCAGACCTTGATATTCATCCTCTACGCAAAGAACTAATCAGGACGCTTCATTAGAGCCTGAACACGATGAGGTTATCTTGCTTAATGACGGAGTTCCCATAGCCACCTTCCAGCTCCATCATCAGACCTTGATATTCATCCTCTACGCAAAGAACTAATCAGGACGCTTCATTAGAGCCTGAACACGATGAGGTTATCTTGCTTAATGACGGAGTTCCCATAGCCACCTTCCAGCTCCATCATCAGACCTTGACATTCATCCTCTACACAAAGATCTCATCTCATCTCAGGACGCTTCAGTAGAGCCTAAACATGATTGGCTGGGTCGATTTGGATGGGACTTTCAATGGCCGAGCTTATGTAATAAAGACTAACTTTTTTTTTTCAGTTGTAGGAAATCACCGGATATGTGGGAGTTGAACCGCACTAAAACCTCCAACCGCTCACACTCATCGTCCAAACCCCGGCTGAGGCCAGAACCCAGCACGGGGTTTGTAGGGACGGCGCGACGCGTTACGCGCTCGGCACTCTTTCCAGTCGAAATACGAATTACTCAATATGACTGGTTCCAATGGCCACTTTAGTCAGAGCTCCAGTTGCGACGATTCACTATATAAATTGGAGATCTCTTTATGTTGGCCACGAAAACGTAATACCCATCGACGTTTTTTGGTTATAACTTTTTAAATACTGACCCGATTTTGATAAAACAACGACTAAATGTTAAGTGAGACTTGCCATAATACATTACAAGAAACCCCAACTAAATTGGTTCAGCCGGTTCGGAGATTAGCGTGCACAAAGATACAGACAAACAGACAAACAGACAAACAGATAAACAGACAAACAGACAAACAGACAAAAAAAAATCTAATTGCATTTTTGACATCAGATCATCATCATCATCATTGCTAGTTTTTTTTTTGTTATTTTCAATGTACAGAATTGACCTCTCTACGATTTTATTATAAGTATAGATAAGTATATTCTTATACATTCTTTATAAGTATTTCGAAGCAGAGCTTTGGGATTTGCAACATTTACAGCACAACTACTTATAGGTACATAAACTAGGAGGATTTCATAAAGAATGTCTGCCGTAAACTCACACTAGTTACATTAACTATTGAAGCTGTATGGTGAATTTTATCATGATGTTTATTGCGAGTAGAGTATACTATTAAACGCGGTAAAAATGAGTCTGATAACACACTATCATCATTGTTTATTACACTTTAATTTATGTATTGTCAATCTATATTTAGTGTCGTGTTCCCGTGGCGGCGTCCGGGGCGCGTCCGGGGCTTGTCCGAACCGCGTCCGGCGCCGCATTCAGCCGGCGGACGGAAGGCGCTCGGGTATTTATCATCATCACCTGCTCATTAACATCGCATAATAAGCCGCGGGTGCTTTGATTAGACCTCGTCGCGACCCACCGACCCCGTGTGCCCCGTGCCTTGGACCCCGTACGTCTCTATTCGTGACCACCTCGCTGTGAACATGTCTAATGTATAATCAATGATGTGTGATCTCCTTGATAACATATGTACCCGTCTGTTCTCAACTATATCCGATCTCAAAGGGGTTCGTTTAAAAATTATCGCGGTATGTGGAGTAATTAATAAAGTTTTGTGAGAATTGATTGGATATGAATATTTTGCTAATGATTTAGTTGTACCTCGAGTTAATGAATTATTGTGAAATTCATCTACTAATTAAGTTTATCCGAATTATTTCAGATTTTGAAATATTAATATATTAAAATTAATGAATGTTCGATTCAGAGTTTGTTATAAGAAATTACAATTGATTTTAATAATTTAAAAGTAAACTAGATTGTTTGTCCACAAATATGTAAAGACAATAAAATTGACGTTATAAATGTGTTTTCTGTCCTAAATAGAGAAATAAATGAATTCAAGATTGTTTGAATTTAAATAGCTTGAAAGTGAATAATATTTTAACCGTCTTCTATGCTATTAAAATCTATCACATTAAAGTTGAAGACTAAGTCTGAAGTATCAAAGAAGGACATATATTCTGTTGATAATATCGTATTAAGTGTGCGTAGCGGGTGTGAGCGGGTGTGAGGGGATGTGAGGGGGGTGTGAGAGGGGGCGCGGGGGGGAGGGCGCTCGGCTCCGATGACTGGGATAGAGCCTTTCCATGTCGCGACTAAAAAATGAGACCCGACCCCCGACCATTGGAAAATACTCTTACATAACCACTCAACACACTACCACAATACAGGATCTCTATACAGGGTGATTTCCTAGTGAGGGTACATATTGAAGGTCATGGTAGCTGATGGTTATATACGACCAGTAAAAATATTATTACCAAAGAATATGGCTTAATGCCTTAGTAATTGCAACTTAAAAATATCTAAAATTCTTGCAAAATGAAGGTTTTTCGACAGCTGATGGGTGTGGCGGAGGTGTGGGGTGCGCAAGATCACTAGAGGACGTTAGTTAACACTCTTGAAGCCGAAATTCTTTATGTTTGAGGTAGTTTTGTCGAATTTGGATTTTTTGGAAAAATTTACCTATTTTTTGTAATATTCCGTATTGGAACAGAGTACTCATCACCCTCCTACAATAGGTACCCTCTCTAAAAAATCACCCTGTATATTATACCTACATACATGTGATTAGATAAGTTACGTTATAAAGATTTCGTGAGTTTCAATGTAACAAGTAATGCAGATTGAAGTTGTGGTGTCAGAGTCTAGGAAGTCACCAGTTTGAACCGACCAGCTTGTACCGCTATATCACTATGCAAGCGCTTAAGTAAAATATTGTGAAGTAGGATTTACAAAAAAAACCTTCGAGGATATTATCTGAAATCCCCAACCATTGGTGAAGAGTGATCTTGCCCAATGCGAATGTAGGACTTACCGACAGAAATAAAATACCTGCCATAACATGAGATGGGCCATCGGCTTGTTTGCCTTCTCAAACAAAACTAAAAAACCAAATCCTAACAACAACTAAATTAAATCATATAAAATTTTGCCTCTAGCACAGTTGTAAGGTAAACAGTACACAGCACATGAATGTATCAAACTTTACCAACGTTGATAAATGTAAATACCGCTCTTAACTCACCTGACATTAATGACATTGACAGTAGCCAGTCAACTGTGAATATTAATAAGTAGACTCCACGTTATATAATTGACCACCAGCACAAGGTCGCGGCCGTGACCACACGTCACAATACATTATACTCACATTTTTAAAATGACAATATGCAGAATTACTGTTTTACGGAATAACAAAATAATTGTATTTTACGTGTTTTACCTCAAAGTAATTCTTTTTCATTCAGTTACTTCTGCGGTAGCGAATGAAAATAAAATGAATGTGTGTTTGTGTATTGTTTAGTTTGTTGAAATTTGTTGTAGTTACCGAGTATCTCTTTATAATATTAGTATAGATGAAATAGTTATTATTGGCGAACCCCTTTCCATAGTTGAGTTGTATAAAGAAGCAAATGACTTAGTACTTTAGTAGGAATGGTTGGGTTCATGTCCCTAAGAAAGAGCTACACGTTTCCTAAGAAATACTATTGTATGGGTAATGAAAAAACATAATAGATAAGGGGAAATGATAAACAAGAATAGTATATAGAATGTCTTGTACTCAAATATATATTTTTTAATATATATTTGTAGCGGTATAATAACTCAAACTAAAGTTTTTTCACAAAACAGTCAAAACTAAGTTGACTGCTCAGTGATTACCGTCACTCCTGTTAAAACACAGTATCGTTACCATTTCCCTCTTAATATATTTACTCAGAAATCTACTCCCACATTAAATGCATGTTAGTTATAATAGTATAAGTAGTGTTATTGTATATCGTGTGTGTACAAGTGATCGCACTCCCGCGACATCGCGCGACGGGGATCATGTGTGGTAATACCGCGTGCTCACATTAGCGGGGTTATGACCTCGCATTAACTACCTCACTATACAACATGTTATCGCTCTTTTTCACTAAATTGCATCGTTTTGTGGCTGTCCGAATAGCAGTTAGTAACTATTTAGAATACTAAGTAATACAATCTCAAATCACTATATCAAATTGGACAATGTTATTTGGACTAGTGATTTATGCTTATTTAACTAAACGAACTCTTCTGATATTACATTGTTTTTATTGCATCTAAGGTTGAGTATGCAGTAAAGACAGAAAGTTATAAACCACGCGTCAACTTACATTCCAGTAGTTTCGACTTCGCTGTTCCTCGAAACATCAACTGAATTGAGCATTTCATTAAAAGTTTTGTCAATTTCAAGTCCGGTTTATTCACGTCCAACAAAAATAGAACCATCTACACTTCATGTTGTTGACATCCGACTTACCACAGATTTATATACCAAAGAGATGTTAATCTTATTCATGTAGGTACCTTTTATACTTAGTTACCATTGATACCTGAATCTGACTTTATACAGGGTGGATCTGTAACTTTGGACAATCTGACGTGGGGTGAATGACCTGTTGAAATAAAACTTAGAACCACTATTATTTTAGGAATTGGATAAAAAAAAAATTCATCATAGTATGGAAGTCCGCAACGATAGTCGTACGTTTTCCATACAATGTTAGAAAAAAAAAGTTTAACCGATCCAAAAAAATTTAATGGTGCTAAGTTGTATTTCGACAGGTCATTCACCCCACGTCAGATTGTCCAAAGTTACAGATCCACCCTGTATAGACAATGTTTGTGAACCGTTCGAGACTCGCTTCTAAATTCGTTTGCAACAACTTAAAATTCCTGTGAAATTGTTTTTGTGGAATTTCTTCGTACATGACATGTGAGTGTTTTCAGAACGATCTGTATAAAACTATCATGCATTTTTGAACGGGTTCTTACCACGATATTTAATTTATTGAGTTGTCTCGATATTTCATAGTTGTATGATAGTATTATAGAAAACCGCGAGTGTCTGAATAAGATTTGTATAAAGTTATATTTCTGTATAGTTCTTCTGTTGCATCAGTATTTTCTTTACTACTACTACATAAAACTTACTGTTCCGACAAGACAGTTCAAGCTTCAGACAATTTTGATATTTTATGAAATGTGAACTCTTACAAAATATCGTAAATGATTGATGTAACTTAATTCCATGTGATTGTAAATACTTTCCATCAAGGAAACTATGGGTTCGTGTGCTTAATGAAGCAAAAATTTATGAGTTAATAGATATTACATTGAAGATATATCGTAGCGTTACGCATCACCTGACATCACACGACTTATCGACTTTATATGTACTTAAACCTCGTTCAAAGATGCATGTCATAGCGCTCCGGCAACTCCGAGAACGTGAATCCTGGATCATACAAATTCTAATAAAGTCAAATACACTTTTTCAGAAGTTCTCATTACTTAACTAGTGTTAGTAATTACACAATATTTAGCCAAAGCAGGCCATGGTAGCTTCGTGTTTGCTAAACCACATTTAGTCATTAGCTGAGTAGCTACATACTTTGTTTAGGCTATGAAAAACCCAGACATTAATGACATTATGTATCAGGAATAATAAAGTAATTAGTAATTCAAGCAGTAGTATGTAGTTTTGATTGTCACCCTCTGGGTTGCTACTTCGACCCACTAGCTTGTTCTTCCCATTATTATTTGTAAAAAGAATAACGTGCAATTCATCATAACAATGACCGGCTTAAAACGATGAAAGGAAATATTATAAAGAAACATGCATTCGAGAAGGATTTAAAAACTTTTGGAAGATATTGTGAAGTTTCCATCCTACACTAGGCAAGCGTAGTGCACTAGTACATATAATAATTATATACCTGACTACGTACCTACTGAATTGTACTGAGTTGTCATTGTACTGCACGGTTGATTCAGTAAACAACAGACCCTAATGTAACTGTGCCTAGTGTGAATGTGTAATAGAGCTGAGTAGGTTGCTATCGTGGATGTGATGGTCTCCATTGATGTATGGTGGTCACGCAGACAAGCCGGCACGAAGTCATCGCAGCCTAATGTCCGCTCCACACGATACACACACATCACTTACGCTATAATATACATTCAGGATCTTACACTAATTGAATTACTTTATATGCTACGGAAAATCGTAGAACAAACTTTGTATTTAATTATCATAGCCCCAGCTAATTGACGTGAAATGTAATTAAAACTGTCATGTTAAAAGGTATTAAGTTATTACAACCTAGTGCTTCCATTACCTAAGTTACTGATGTAAGCCCTATAGATGAATTAGTACCTAACTTATGAACTGTGCGATCTTTGACCTGTGTATCTATATCCTAATTCCGCGCAGTAACATGAAGATGTTTCTGCACCGTGACTAGACTCTGTATTGTATCAATTCATTTCTAATGAATGCTGGTCTCAGATGAGAGATTACAATACTTAGGTAAATCTTCAAAAGGTTTTAACTGCTTCTCCAATATGCAGGAGAAACCTACACCATATTCCCTCTATCGTTTTAATGAAACGACATCAATTATCTTCATTTCCCTATTATTATAACAACAAAGTGTACTACAAAGGGTTAATTACATCTGGTTGTTTATTCCGGCTGTGTTGGACCCGGCGGAGAGCTGGAGTGTTATCAATCAAAACAAAACCCTTTGAACCTGTTCTATCGTTTTTTCCTCGAAGACAAATGATGAACTTAAACAATACGTTACGCCTACACATTGCTCCGGGGAAACTCTTCATATTCTAAGGGTTCAGCCTGCTATAAATATGAGATAATAATAGCTTGCTTTACGTTAATTTTTAGAGTTTCAGCCTTTATTTGTTTTCTCTGTTTGTTTTTGAGATTACTATCGATAACAAATCAGATGAATTTTCCTTTCCTTTATTTTGTTACTCGAGGGAGTACTACATTCAACAATTAGGCATAATTTAAGTTACTAGTCACGAACTTGCAGTTCGTACAGGTTATGACGACGTAAACTAGCTTAGTTCTGGCATCGATCTAGCCCGTTAATTCGGCGTAGCATTAATCGTGATTAACGATTCATGTCTGATTTTCTAGCTACTTATCTGAAGAGTACAGTTCATTGTCATGTTTATCCGTAGCTATCGTTAACTTCCGAACTTCATGAGTATTTACAAGCAAGCTACAACAACAATACTCTAGTTATCACACCTTATATTTAACACATTTATTCAGCTAGTTAGTTTTATTCCATATTAATTAGCTTCAAGTATTAGCAGGGTGGTATGATGTATGTTGTGATGACGTCACACGCGGAAGAGACATTATTCGAAGTGGTCCGTATGTGCGGGCTACATGTGCGTTCCTCTCTAACCCATAACGAGATCAATTCTACATCAGTCGACAGAAGACGCGGTCTTATGCACTAGCGGGGCGGGAGCGGAGGCGGGAATAAATACAAATACAAAAGGAAAAAAAATGATTTGCGTAAAGTAAAATGCTTTTATAATGCAGGGACGGTGTACATACAGGGTGTCCCAAAACTATGCGACACGAACGGGAAGTACCTTAATTATTAGAGATAGGACGTTTTGCTGAAAGTAAACATTTTACTTTTGATGTTTAATAATACTGCATTCACAGATTTTTCGTAAATTGCTTGGTTTCTCTGAAAATCGAGCTAACAAAATCGGCAAAAATCAACACCCTGTATTTTTATGATGCCAATCGAAAGAACAGTTAATTAATTAATGTTAGAGATAGGATATCTCTAACATTTAAGTTACTTCCCGTTCATGTCGCATAGTTTTGGGACACTCTGTATAGTACATATTATGTTATTTTTATTTAGCTTATGTCAACTAATTCACACTCTAAAAATGTACGAATGGCGTTTCAACTATTCTTGTGTGGCAAATATACAATCCGTACTCGCTCGTAATATATTCATAAGGTCAAGGGGAGTTCATGTAATGTCTTGTTTTATGACATCTTCTTGAAATATTGACATTATCTTATGTTGAGACGCATGTTTACGACTTAGATAACTTATTTTGTAAGTTTCATGTTTTTTCAATATAATTTTTCGATATTGTCATGCTGAATCAGTGTGATTATAAATTGAATTATGTAAATTATAAAATAAGCTATATTCAGTGCAATATTTAGAATAACTATTGCACTGAATATAGCTTATTTTATAGACTCCACGTTATATAATTGACCACCAGCACAAGGTCGCGGCCGTGACCACACGTCACAATACATTATACTCACATTTTTAAAATGACAATATGCAGAATTACTGTTTTACGGAATAACAAAATAATTGTATTTTACGTGTTTTACCTCAAAGTAATTCTTTTTCATTCAGTTACTTCTGCGGTAGCGAATGAAAATAAAATGAATGTGTGTTTGTGTATTGTTTAGTTTGTTGAAATTTGTTGTAGTTACCGAGTATCTCTTTATAATATTAGTATAGATGAAATAGTTATTATTGGCGAACCCCTTTCCATAGTTGAGTTGTATAAAGAAGCAAATGACTTAGTACTTTAGTAGGAATGGTTGGGTTCATGTCCCTAAGAAAGAGCTACACGTTTCCTAAGAAATACTATTGTATGGGTAATGAAAAAACATAATAGATAAGGGGAAATGATAAACAAGAATAGTATATAGAATGTCTTGTACTCAAATATATATTTTTTAATATATATTTGTAGCGGTATAATAACTCAAACTAAAGTTTTTTCACAAAACAGTCAAAACTAAGTTGACTGCTCAGTGATTACCGTCACTCCTGTTAAAACACAGTATCGTTACCATTTCCCTCTTAATATATTTACTCAGAAATCTACTCCCACATTAAATGCATGTTAGTTATAATAGTATAAGTAGTGTTATTGTATATCGTGTGTGTACAAGTGATTGCACTCCCGCGACATCGCGCGACGGGGATCATGTGTGGTAATACCGCGTGCTCACATTAGCGGGGTTATGACCTCGCATTAACTACCTCACTATACAACATGTTATCGCTCTTTTTCACTAAATTGCATCGTTTTGTGGCTGTCCGAATAGCAGTTAGTAACTATTTAGAATACTAAGTAATACAATCTCAAATCACTATATCAAATTGGACAATGTTATTTGGACTAGTGATTTATGCTTATTTAACTAAACGAACTCTTCTGATATTACATTGTTTTTATTGCATCTAAGGTTGAGTATGCAGTAAAGACAGAAAGTTATAAACCACGCGTCAACTTACATTCCAGTAGTTTCGACTTCGCTGTTCCTCGAAACATCAACTGAATTGAGCATTTCATTAAAAGTTTTGTCAATTTCAAGTCCGGTTTATTCACGTCCAACAAAAATAGAACCATCTACACTTCATGTTGTTGACATCCGACTTACCACAGATTTATATACCAAAGAGATGTTAATCTTATTCATGTAGGTACCTTTTATACTTAGTTACCATTGATACCTGAATCTGACTTTATACAGGGTGGATCTGTAACTTTGGACAATCTGACGTGGGGTGAATGACCTGTTGAAATAAAACTTAGAACCACTATTATTTTAGGAATTGGATAAAAAAAAAATTCATCATAGTATGGAAGTCCGCAACGATAGTCGTACGTTTTCCATACAATGTTAGAAAAAAAAAGTTTAACCGATCCAAAAAAATTTAATGGTGCTAAGTTGTATTTCGACAGGTCATTCACCCCACGTCAGATTGTCCAAAGTTACAGATCCACCCTGTATAGACAATGTTTGTGAACCGTTCGAGACTCGCTTCTAAATTCGTTTGCAACAACTTAAAATTCCTGTGAAATTGTTTTTGTGGAATTTCTTCGTACATGACATGTGAGTGTTTTCAGAACGATCTGTATAAAACTATCATGCATTTTTGAACGGGTTCTTACCACGATATTTAATTTATTGAGTTGTCTCGATATTTCATAGTTGCATGATAGTATTATAGAAAACCGCGAGTGTCTGAATAAGATTTGTATAAAGTTATATTTCTGTATAGTTCTTCTGTTGCATCAGTATTTTCTTTACTACTACTACATAAAACTTACTGTTCCGACAAGACAGTTCAAGCTTCAGACAATTTTGATATTTTATGAAATGTGAACTCTTACAAAATATCGTAAATGATTGATGTAACTTAATTCCATGTGATTGTAAATACTTTCCATCAAGGAAACTATGGGTTCGTGTGCTTAATGAAGCAAAAATTTATGAGTTAATAGATATTACATTGAAGATATATCGTAGCGTTACGCATCACCTGACATCACACGACTTATCGACTTTATATGTACTTAAACCTCGTTCAAAGATGCATGTCATAGCGCTCCGGCAACTCCGAGTACGTGAATCCTGGATCATACAAATTCTAATAAAGTCAAATACACTTTTTCAGAAGTTCTCATTACTTAACTAGTGTTAGTAATTACACAATATTTAGCCAAAGCAGGCCATGGTAGCTTCGTGTTTGCTAAACCACATTTAGTCATTAGCTGAGTAGCTACATACTTTGTTTAGGCTATGAAAAACCCAGACATTAATGACATTATGTATCAGGAATAATAAAGTAATTAGTAATTCAAGCAGTAGTATGTAGTTTTGATTGTCACCCTCTGGGTTGCTACTTCGACCCACTAGCTTGTTCTTCCCATTATTATTTGTAAAAAGAATAACGTGCAATTCATCATAACAATGACCGGCTTAAAACGATGAAAGGAAATATTATAAAGAAACATGCATTCGAGAAGGATTTAAAAACTTTTGGAAGATATTGTGAAGTTTCCATCCTACACTAGGCAAGCGTAGTGCACTAGTACATATAATAATTATATACCTGACTACGTACCTACTGAATTGTACTGAGTTGTCATTGTACTGCACGGTTGATTCAGTAAACAACAGACCCTAATGTAACTGTGCCTAGTGTGAATGTGTAATAGAGCTGAGTAGGTTGCTATCGTGGATGTGATGGTCTCCATTGATGTATGGTGGTCACGCAGACAAGCCGGCACGAAGTCATCGCAGCCTAATGTCCGCTCCACACGATACACACACATCACTTACGCTATAATATACATTCAGGATCTTACACTAATTGAATTACTTTATATGCTACGGAAAATCGTAGAACAAACTTTGTATTTAATTATCATAGCCCCAGCTAATTGACGTGAAATGTAATTAAAACTGTCATGTTAAAAGGTATTAAGTTATTACAACCTAGTGCTTCCATTACCTAAGTTACTGATGTAAGCCCTATAGATGAATTAGTACCTAACTTATGAACTGTGCGATCTTTGACCTGTGTATCTATATCCTAATTCCGCGCAGTAACATGAAGATGTTTCTGCACCGTGACTAGACTCTGTATTGTATCAATTCATTTCTAATGAATGCTGGTCTCAGATGAGAGATTACAATACTTAGGTAAATCTTCAAAAGGTTTTAACTGCTTCTCCAATATGCAGGAGAAACCTACACCATATTCCCTCTATCGTTTTAATGAAACGACATCAATTATCTTCATTTCCCTATTATTATAACAACAAAGTGTACTACAAAGGGTTAATTACATCTGGTTGTTTATTCCGGCTGTGTTGGACCCGGCGGAGAGCTGGAGTGTTATCAATCAAAACAAAACCCTTTGAACCTGTTCTATCGTTTTTTCCTCGAAGACAAATGATGAACTTAAACAATACGTTACGCCTACACATTGCTCCGGGGAAACTCTTCATATTCTAAGGGTTCAGCCTGCTATAAATATGAGATAATAATAGCTTGCTTTACGTTAATTTTTAGAGTTTCAGCCTTTATTTGTTTTCTCTGTTTGTTTTTGAGATTACTATCGATAACAAATCAGATGAATTTTCCTTTCCTTTATTTTGTTACTCGAGGGAGTACTACATTCAACAATTAGGCATAATTTAAGTTACTAGTCACGAACTTGCAGTTCGTACAGGTTATGACGACGTAAACTAGCTTAGTTCTGGCATCGATCTAGCCCGTTAATTCGGCGTAGCATTAATCGTGATTAACGATTCATGTCTGATTTTCTAGCTACTTATCTGAAGAGTACAGTTCATTGTCATGTTTATCCGTAGCTATCGTTAACTTCCGAACTTCATGAGTATTTACAAGCAAGCTACAACAACAATACTCTAGTTATCACACCTTATATTTAACACATTTATTCAGCTAGTTAGTTTTATTCCATATTAATTAGCTTCAAGTATTAGCAGGGTGGTATGATGTATGTTGTGATGACGTCACACGCGGAAGAGACATTATTCGAAGTGGTCCGTATGTGCGGGCTACATGTGCGTTCCTCTCTAACCCATAACGAGATCAATTCTACATCAGTCGACAGAAGACGCGGTCTTATGCACTAGCGGGGCGGGAGCGGAGGCGGGAATAAATACAAATACAAAAGGAAAAAAAATGATTTGCGTAAAGTAAAATGCTTTTATAATGCAGGGACGGTGTACATACAGGGTGTCCCAAAACTATGCGACACGAACGGGAAGTACCTTAATTATTAGAGATAGGACGTTTTGCTGAAAGTAAACATTTTACTTTTGATGTTTAATAATACTGCATTCACAGATTTTTCGTAAATTGCTTGGTTTCTCTGAAAATCGAGCTAACAAAATCGGCAAAAATCAACACCCTGTATTTTTATGATGCCAATCGAAAGAACAGTTAATTAATTAATGTTAGAGATAGGATATCTCTAACATTTAAGTTACTTCCCGTTCATGTCGCATAGTTTTGGGACACTCTGTATAGTACATATTATGTTATTTTTATTTAGCTTATGTCAACTAATTCACACTCTAAAAATGTACGAATGGCGTTTCAACTATTCTTGTGTGGCAAATATACAATCCGTACTCGCTCGTAATATATTCATAAGGTCAAGGGGAGTTCATGTAATGTCTTGTTTTATGACATCTTCTTGAAATATTGACATTATCTTATGTTGAGACGCATGTTTACGACTTAGATAACTTATTTTGTAAGTTTCATGTTTTTTCAATATAATTTTTCGATATTGTCATGCTGAATCAGTGTGATTATAAATTGAATTATGTAAATTATAAAATAAGCTATATTCAGTGCAATATTTAGAATAACAACTGCAATTATATTTTTTTATGAACTCGTTAAAGTTAATGCCATATTATTGAGAATGTAAAGTAGTCGGATTCAACATACTCAAGATTAAATAGTCTGTATTCGAGAGATCCAAAATCCGCTTCCGCTCCAGCTCGTCGTGTGACCGCGCCTCAACACCAAACTTGTGTGATTTATTGATGAATTTCCGCGGATTCGATGAAAGCTTAGCGGTTGGTAGCAGTTAGGATTACCCTCGTTTACACCCATCCTGCCTACAATTGATTCTGTGCCTCGCTCACTGAATATTGATTACATTATACTGATACTGTTTATCACATTAAAATAACTACTTAGATAATTAATTGAATAAGATACCTATAGTATAGTTTCAGTTTAATCTCTAATTTAGCTCCAGCACGACCTACATTATATAAGAATTAAAATAAATGTTATTGTTTGTTCTGACCCAGCAGGACATCGTGTGGGAGGGTTATACGCGGCTCCATCTTGGCGGGTTTCGGAAAGCCCGTCGATCGAGAACCCAGCCACATTATTGGCCATAGACACGAGAATCTTGCTGAACTTTGTGCAGGTTTTGGTGCCCGCCGGATTTGGAAGCTATGTGTTAGCGCTAGTAAGTTCCAGTGTGCTTCTACTTCAACATAGCCCATTGGCTGGCGCGTCTAAATAAATGTACAAAATCGAAATAATTAACTTCGTAATTGGGACCATGATTACGAGTGTATGAATATTCTAGGCACATATTAGTAGACATAATATGCACTATCGCCCGCTTATTAGCATAATACAACGTATGACGACCATTACAGAACATTGAAGTGCAATTATAATATTATAATGTGGTCGTCACTCATGTGTTATAATATTTTAATTAATATCCGTCTGATAGGATTTGATTACGCGACGCTGCACCGTACAGTTCCACGATAATTCCGTTACATAACCATCTGAGAATAACAAGTGATATTTTAAACTCTAAACTCCTGTTACGCACTAGATACATATATTATGTACTAGGTGAACGTGGATAAATGCGTATCCCGAAAATTGCAATTGAATAGTTAAATGACAAACTAGATTTTATTGTATTTCACTTAAACTACAAATTCATTATCATTGAACATTAACAAAATAGGATGCCACACTATTTGTTTTGGATTTTTTTGTACCTAATTGGTTCTTGATACCTACAACAATTTCTAATTTGTATTCTGATTGAACGTTGTTCGGTTTCTCTTCGTTAAGATTTTTTTCACAATATTATTTTCTCGTAGATAGATTTTTCTCAATAAATTGTAAAGAACCATTGGACTTCAAACCGTCGTCAACAAACCTCTCGTGAAAAGTCTGTGCATTCACTAATAGGTTCCCATACAATTTACTTTGATGAGTTCGTCTTCCATCTATGATTATGTACGTACCAATACAGTAGTAAATAGTAGTGTATTATATAATATAATAGAGTGATTAGCATATTGAGTCGAGTGGAGTAATTAGTCTCTGTATTAGTACGCACAAAGCCGTCTACATTATACACTAACACATTATTATATACCTACTCCCCAGTAGCTAACTAGAAATACATGTACTATGTTAATCATTCATTTCGATTTCGTAGAATATTTCGGATAATTTACGACTTGGAATTTTGTAGTAGAAGCAACATTTAACACAGAAACAAACATTAAGTCTTGAAGCTTTTAATGAGATGAATTGTAATTTCTCACTTCTAGATGTAGTAGATATCTCATTGACAAGGGACCAGGGTTGCAGTACTTGAGATAATGATGATTTGTTTATGATAAATTAGAAAAATTAGTGAACGAATCGAAGTCGTTTTAAAATGATTATTGATTTATATAATTTCATATTTGAAATTGTGTTTTTCGTTGTTGGGATTAGGGAATCTTTGGTTCCCTAGCTTTAATTCCAGTCGATAGTAGTTAGACGGTACCTACAGTAAATATGATCAGGTCTAGTGAAGTATACCTACCGTGAAGTCTCCTTGTAGACACCTTTTATCTTATTCCCACTATGCAGACGAGCTTACGGCCCATTTTATGCTAAGTATTTCAGATGTTTTGGATTGCAGCAATTTTAGGAAATATTGTGTAAGACGCCACAGACTACTGCAGTTTCATATAAGATGAATTACGCCAATAATACAACATTCAATATTAAATATTTTATTTGAAAACAAACGTATCCAGTTGATGTATACATATAGTTTCATGTTTCACATACATATAGACTCGGTATCATACAGTTTTATATTTTATAGATTCTCTACATTATTGAAAAACATTACTATTTATATTTACAATTATTCTATACAAAACGTGGTTTCTGTTTACTATTTACAATTTACTAGTTACAGAGCTTACACTAGCATAGCACTACATTCTGTTTGTAATCTTGATATTAAGGAAGTTTTATTATTATGATTAGAACATATTATATTTAAGAGAAGTAGACAATACATAGATTTCAACTACAAGTGGATATAATCTGATATAACATAAGAAATGTAGTATTTTTTCGGTTTCAAATTACTACAATCTAATCATTACTACAATAAAATATTTGTAGTGAAATAATTCTTGAAGAAAAGTGACGAATCCTACATAATATGGAAATAACATACTTAGTACCGATAATGAGTATAGCAAAATAAAAAATAGATCGATACTAGGTATATATATTAAGGAGAAGGCTGATTTTAGCAACAGTTCCATTTTTTTAACACGTTAAACGCCGAGAAAAAGAACCTATTGTCTTTTCAAAGGCGTGCCGGTCACCGGTGACTGCGCTGGCAGCTACACAAAAAGATTACAAACAGAATATGTCTCATTATATTATTGATTTTTATTATTTTACAGAGAATCCTTAACATTAGTATCAAGTTTGTTTTAAAACCTCTTTAATTATCTATTATATTATCTAACTAAACTCATTTGTGATATATGGCAACTTGTCGACATAAAACATTATTATTTTTAAGAACAACTGTTTAAATTCATGAAATACTTAAAGGAATTTAAACAACAAAGAAATCGTTTATTATAATGAGAGAACATAAAGTTGATTGTGTACCTATAATATATTTTACGCGCCAAATTATAATTAATACAAATTCATTAATTTGGGTAAACCCAAGAATATTTTCAAGATAGAAGATACAATAAACCATATACGTATACACAAAAAATATATATGCGACATATTTGAAACTCTTCGAATCAACAACCCAAAACTTTTAACATTGTTAATAGTTAATTTTAAATAAAAATACGCTTTTACATCTCTTTTATAATCTGTTCAAAGAGAATTTGTCTTTGTCATTCGATTTGCTTTGTCAGGTTTTCTGATGATTACATTTTTTGAACATATTTAATATTGTAAGGCGAATCATTTTATCGTTTCTAAAATATTTGAAGATAACCCGCTTGTTTACCTATAATTTCAATTTAGAATTGTAATTCAAAAAACTACATTCACTATTGACTGTGCTCTGTGTACATCGCTTTGCGAATTTCACGTAATATTGAAATTATAGACGAACTCCTCAATAATTCAATACATCAAGATCACGTTTACCTTAATATATTATTTAGTTACAACTTCTAACTTAAAGAGGATCTCTTTATCATTCAAATACTTTTATCTACATTATTTTCAACTTGAAATATAACTATAATATTCGGGAATATGTTTTATGAAAGACGTATCCATTTCATAATATTAATGTAGTACAATATACGCGATGTTCTTCAAACAGCTCCGAATAATAAAGAAAATTGTATGAAGTCTGTTATTACGTGATTCTGGTAATGAGCTCTAATTAGATCCGTATGAGAACCTTGCTTGGTTCGAGTCACGGATGTATTGTACGCAAATAATGATCGACATCGGTTCACCCTTCCGTTACCTAATTACAATTAATTTGTCTTAAATTATATTCATTTTCTAATTATACATGTTTTGTGAACATTTTAAAGGTGCTTTAATATTGCTATTGAAACAAATATATTTGAATTTTTGATGGCGTCATTTAATATCTCATCAAAGGCTTGTTCGGTTAATTATAATAGTTTTAAGCAAATGCAAATGAAATGAGGTAATTTGCGGGTGTCCGTTTATAATTAACAGGTTAGTCTTTGCTAATTAAATTTTGTGGGATTTTGTTGAGACATAACCATTGTTTAAAATGTTTTCATATAATTAAATTTCAATTATTTTTTGCCTAGTTAGTGGAATATTTAAAGTCAGGTTATATACTCGTCAGGTTATATAGGTTTTATCATATAATAATATGATAATACTCGTAACTTATCCGTAAGAAAAATGGAACATAATAACATTATAGTAGAACTCCATACCAATTACCTTCTTTTGCGTGTAGTCGCATTAAGTGAACTAATTCAAATGAATTCATCATTACTTCATCAGATTACAGATTTATTGCTGTGAGAAAGTGTTGAAATTGTTAATTATATTTAAATAATAATAAAATAAGATAATTGCCCAAATAGCGTATAATTCTAATGTATCAGACACCACGTTTGTAAGATTAAACTCCAATCTTCTACACGTCACGTTTTTTTAACTTTCATGTCTTTTTGTAGAAACGTCAGCTGTCAGATAACTGTCACGTGTACTTTTGATTTATTTGTCTGTGTTTAGTTTTATTCAGGGATCTTGAACCGAAGATTCGTCAGCATCGAGAAGATATTTAACAAAATATTTCTTTATTTTGTAAAATATCTTTATTAAGAAGAAGACGAGGGTTCAATATATTATGATATGATTATAATTTGAATACGAAAAGAAACGAATTAATTCACTTCATAAGTATATCAAGAGAGTCTGACATTTACCTTTTTGACTGAAATGTGCTATTAAATTATAGGAATGATAAATTAACTAACTTTATATTAACTTATATTATATTAACCTTATGTATCTTAGATATTAATAAACTTTACAATATTTAAAAACGACTATTTATTTACAATTGTAACATCAGCGAACTCTCCGTATCATATACATTACAATAATATCATTATATTAACCACATTATAATATAATTTATTATATTTTATTTGCATTAGAATTTGCTACAATTTTATTTAAATAAATCTATAAGTTCAATAATTTTTGAATAAAATTTAATTTTCATTTTTCATTTTGCACCTTTTTAGTAAGTGTAGAAAAATAATAAGATTTACTTCTCCGAAAGAATACAACGCGCACTTCTGTGTACTTTACAATGTTCAAGTACTCAACGTAGTTTCCTAAGTAGTAAGTAAGTAAATAATAACTCAGCAGCAAGTACTTTTCTTTCAAAATATATATCTTTCTGTTCTTCTTTATTTCTCTGCGACTCAAGTTTTCCTACAAAGTTGCTCATTTATATTTACAATACATGAACACATAATGCAAGTAAAGCAAATATAAAAAAGTACATCTTCACTGAAATCTATTCCAAGACTGAACTCATCAAGGAACATTTAATGTTTGTTTTGTTTCATCAAATGTATGTGCCTGGCGAGAGTGTTGTTACCTGAGTATCGTTGAAAATAAATCACAGTGTCTCTGCGCTACTCACTTCGTTTAGTAAAAACCTTATATCTAACTAACGTAGTATCCGAAAACTAAGTTTCCGGTCGAGACGAGACGAAAACGTTCACATTGCGATCCACACGAGTCACATTTAGTCCACACTCCGCACTCGTGAGACAATCAGAGAGATACACTAGAGTACGAACTTGTCCCCCACTAGAGCCCCCCCGCGGCAGGCCGGGGAGTCGGTCAGGGGGTCGATCAGCTGTCGAGCAGCGCGTGCAGGATCCGCGCGTGGATGACCGCCGCCGTCAGCAGCGCCACGATGCATCGCCAACTATTCGACAAGCCCGCCGACCCTGTCTGCATCGCCGCGGGACGCTCCCCTGTACACAACAACACAATTAATATGCCGCAATAAGGATAATAAAATTATGAGTCAAATAGGTCTGCGATCTCGGCTTCTCTTTCTCTAGTGAACACTTCTGCACTGATATTATGATGTGATGCTATGTGATGATATAATGAGATGGTAGCCAGTCAGCCGCGGGGGTCGTCCTTTTTTTGCTTTAAGTTTGTGTCTTCTGTTGCAATTAGACCTAAACCAAGTTATTATGAAGTAGTGTATAGTTACCGTTAAGCACGTGCACTCGCACCGAGGCGACCTCCGCGTTGGAAGGCGAGCAGGAGTAGCGGCCGGAGTCGGCGGGCGTGGCGTCCTGCACCAGCAGGTACGAGGTGGTGGCCGCGCCCTTCTCCGTGACCACGGACACGCCGCCGCGCGACGAGTCGTACGATATCACCTGCTTCACGACGACAACACACGCGCACGGTCACACACATACACATAGGTACACAGGGGGACTTCGAGTGGGAGTTGTACGAGGTTTTAGTGCGGTGCGACTGTCACATATCCCAGCTGCGGGGGCAGGTGGAAAACTGGAGATTTGCTCCTACTCAAAAAAAGTATCTATTTGGAGTTCATATTGGCAAAAAAGAAAACAGCTTTTTGCTTTTACAAATAATAGTTTAGACCTTTTTACTACACGCAATTAGTTTGATAGCAGTTTAGAATTAAAAAAAAACGTTGATGTTACCTAGTACCTACTTTCGTTTAAATTCTGGGATACTCATACTTAGTTGTACCTGTTCCCCAAAATGAAGCTCGATAACCAAAGTAAGCTCATACTCCCAACTGTCAACTCTGTAACTTTAACAATGCTGTTGTAAGTTCGTTGTAAACAAGTTTCACATTTAACAAGTATAAAGACGAGTATTCATATTCTTTGGGAAACTAAAAGACGTATTAAAACTTGTATTCGTGTTCGCGAATTTGCTTTGAGCGTCTTTTGCAGGAGTAGCATTAAAATTGTAAATCTCTGTACAGCACGGAGCATGGAATGCGACTGGCTCCAGTTTAAACATGGTATGAGACATAAAGACTGGTTTATGTAATTAATTTTCTTGCTCAAAGTGATTTTTGTTGGAAGACATACAAACCGATAAACCAGCCTACGGCCCACCTCGTGGTATGTGGTTACTGTCGCTTTTGGACCTCTGCAATACGAATTGGAGGTCGTTACTGTTACCACCATTTTTTAATACAAAGAGAAAACTGAAAGCGTTTCAAAACAATAAAATAACAAAACCAATTTCAAAAATAATTTTCTGAAATGTAATTTTCTTATTATTTGACTCCATTGCATCCAAGTTCAATAGTCTTATGAAAAATAGAAAATGTCATCAAAATTAAAGACTGCATTTTTCGTTCTTCAAATTGAACTCGTATCTTTAATCTGTATATTTCGATTGTTTTCTTTCAGTATTATTTCAGTATTTTAAGACATATTCATTTGCAATGTTTCTTTGTAGGCGAGTGTTTTGTGAGCAAAGAGTACATTCTCAGACATTTGAATAAGTCAAGTGGAGTCTGAGTAAGTGAGTATTAGTTTTTGGGAGCGCCTTGCTAACTCATTTGCAGTATTTCAGTCTCGAATAACGAACGACCACGCTCTACACTCGAGAATCTTTTTATTTCAGTGTCGGGTAATTGCCTCGATTTTTTTGTATCGTTTTCTACATTCAAAAGACGAATTTAAATGTTACTTGAACGTCGTATATATTTATTTCTTCGGTATACCAATGCTGTGTCCTAGCATTGCAGAGTCATGAGCAACGGTAACGTTGCCCATTAGATATGCCATTAAAATTTGTTTGTTTACCAATGCATACGTTTTGTAAAATTTAAAGTAATTTATGTAGGTACCATAACAAAACCTAATCTAAACAGATTAATATCCATAACATTGTTTATGGAATCGAATATCCCGTGTTCAGCAGGTATGGGTTTTGTTTCAATAAAGTAGTTAAGGGTCGCACACCCCGCTAACAGTGCGTAAGTAGTACATTAGTATACAGGGGGTGACGTTGTTACGCGGACGAAATGCCGGCACAGGTGACACGCGCCTCGCTTACATTCATTATATTATTATATCTCTCTATTATGGCCTGTTTATGTTATTAAATATCATAGTTAGTGGCATTTATTTATTAATTAATTATTTATTAGGAAGTAGCGTGTATACTTTGTATTTGGAATATAACTGAAAGTAGGTACCTAATACCTACTAAAATAAACTGTGAACAATTTGAGAATGATTGTAATTATGATCAGCAGTTCTTAGGTAGTTTTCTTAGGTTAGTGACAATTCAGCCATAAGTTGTATAAATCTTATCTCAATTTATTTGTATTTCCTGTGTTCTGTAGTGATGTGTAAAACTCTTACATCTCGATTAATTCTTGTAAATATATTGAGAGAAAGGAAGGTATATGAGACAAAGACTTGCCTCACCTTTAGGCGAGGATACTATTAACTTGCTTGTGACTTGTACAGAATTATCAGGACACTCACAAAACCTTTAACATTACAATATCGAGTTTATATTTTTAGATACCAGAGCCTAAGTAACAGTGTTGGAATCTATTGGATGCGCTAGTACCGTGGCCTGTCAAGTGGATATATTGTCACCCCGCTTCACTAAATCTAAGCTGAGATCCCGGTTACAGGCAGGAACGACTCTAACGGCCAATAAAAATCAATTCTATTTCCTTATTTGATTCTAAACGTTTCCTCCCCTGTTTCTATTCCGTTTCCGTTGTTTAATTGGTAATGTTACTGTTGGTAGTACCGATTAAATTCAAATTACATTCTTGGAATAATTCGGTGCAATGTAAATTGGGGTCGGATCCTCGAAATGTACTAACGACCCTTTCGTGATCCTGAGCTGTTTTACATTCGTTTGATATTACATTAATTAAATAACACTTGGATTCTGAAAACAATTTGTTCCACTCACTAGTTGACAATATTGGGGTACAATAGACAACTTGGGAAAGCACATTTTTTTATGAAAAACATTTTGTTTGAATTCGTAATTACGTTTATTCTCTTATCTTAAGAATCAATCTAATTAATTGTAAGTTAAGATAGTATATTGCAGGTACAATGTTCGAGCTGAAGGCCCCGGAGCGGATAGATAACCTGAGTCTAGGCGTCACTAGGCATTACTTAGCGTTACGGTTCAGTATCGATTCTAGATTATCAGGCTCGGGGAGCGAGACGAGATGGCTCACTAATGGATACTGATTGTGTACTCGATAAACTCATTATACCTACTTACTGCACACTGCTGCGTTTACATACGCGCACTATTTATGTTAATACCAGTTAATAATAAGATAGATTTTTTTTTATTGCCATGTAGGCAGACCAGCCAACGGGCCACCTAATCGTAAGTGGTTACCGTCGCTTATGAACCTCTGCAATGTCTGGGGACATTAAGGGGTCGCTATCTACGAAGAACCTACCTACGAAAGATAATTTTACTATATATTTTTGGTAGAACTATAAGTGACAAAGAGTTATGTCGAGTTATGTTAGTAATCGCTAAACTATAGTCTAATTACAATCTAAACAGGGTGCCGACATCTTTAGTAAAATATTTCTAACCATTCGTCGTTGTGAATTAAAAATTAATACGCATACTGAGCAACTTGTTTCTTATCAAATTAGAATAAATGCGATCAACAGACTACATGACGTCTGAGTGCAATCGTTTAGTGACATCACAGTATTGTATATAGCCTAATTAACTAATTACGAGTGTTTTACTAAAAACATCGGCAGTACTATTCTAGTAAGTAGTAAGATGTGTTGTATAATTACTTTGTTGCCGCTCACCTCGTCCTCATGGTACCAGAATATGTAGGCGGGCGGCTCCGGGCTGAACTGGATGAGGCAGGTCAGGTTGATGGTGGAGCCGATATCCACATGCAGGTCCGGTCCGCCCAGGATCCTCGCTGACGGCACTGGAATACATACATACATATGTTAATACAGAAGGAAGCCTCTACGGAGGAGACCTGAGTTCAGCAGTAGGCAGCAATGGGTTGTTACGATAAAGAACAACATTTGGTTAAAAATTGCCATGTATACAGACAGACGAGCTAACGGGCTACCGGATCGTGGTTACCGTTTACAGTGTTAGGAGATATAGCGGGGTCACTTCATTATGAAATTTTTTTCTAGCCTCGTTTGAAATTAGGACAAGATTCAAAATATTAAAATTTGTAATCAATTCTTTGTTATTTTATTTTGTGGAGAATATTATAACAAAATGATTATGATAATTACAAGATTAAGAAGAGAAAATTTAAATTTAATATGTTTTTGACGTCATCATTACAACAACACCCACTTAGGCATATATTATACTGAGTATTTAATATTATGAGTATGTAATAGAAAGTTACAAATATATTTATTATGTCCATAACTAAGCTACAATTAGATAATCATCGTAAATTGTGTTCCATTGATCTAAGTGTATAATCTATGCAAGTGATGTTCCTGATCATTGTAATTATAATGTAAATGAGATCGTGTACTGAAACAATAAACAAATGATTTACATACAGACACCTCCTTCCTTGTTTGTATTCAATATAGATTCGGCCACCAACTGACTACTTAAACGTGTAATACTAAATCAGAATTGATAATCCTTATACAAATTAAGTATTATGTTATCAAGATAGTATTAATGTAGAATAAAATTACTTTTTGTTTTATTCCAATCGGACTTTTCGTTTAGAAGTTATCACAGGCATAAACGAAATGAATATGTGGATGCACTTCGAGCTGCGCAAATAATAACGCGACGGCATTGCGAGTGCTGTTTGAACCCTCCCCTTTGTAACGCAGACGAAGTTGCGCGGGTCAGCTAGTTTACTACTATCATCAATACATTAGTACATTGTAGTGATTGAATAGTAAAATAGAGAGAACCGTCTATTTTATGCGCAACCCCGTCATTACAGCACATCAATCACTAGTTCTGTACAAGTTATGACATACTCTGTGTAAACTACGACGCTCTTATCTTAAAGAAAATATACTTTTACATCATAATTTAATATAATAGCAGTCTATTGTTTACTGTAGATCGTATTTCAAAGTGATAATACAAGTATCACTGTTTAGGTTTTGGTTGGTGATATTGTTTATTGACCCTAGTGTTCCCCCTTCGATTAAGGAATATAATTTTTGATGCAAAATAGGTTTAAAGATTTTTTTCACATTTTTAATGAAATATTTTTCATGTTTGTATCATCGATATTTCTGTCTCTAGTTGGTTATTATTTAATTGAAAATAAGAAATTAATTTTATTATACAGCAGACTCTTTTAAAAATGCCTTATTATACGGTGAGTTGTAAACCAGTATATTTCTTAAGACAATAAACGTATAAATTCAGTCAGATTATCTAGACTATTGAAGTTTTATCCTAACGTAACAACTAGAATTTATGTTATATCTAGTTCGGTAATAAAACCCAAGTTTTTCGAAAGAACCTTGAAATAGCAAATTGCTTTATTTTTTCTTATATTTAAGCTACAAATCATAATCTTTTTTTTTTGGTATTTGCCCACCTCTCACTCCCACCACTGTAACTCCTGTGTAGCCAGGATCCACAACGGCGATCATCGTAATGACTCTGGGCAGTGAAGCCAAAGAACCCGAGGGAAAGGTAACTTGTCCTGGGCCCCGCAACGAATTTAATCAGAAGATGATAAAAGGAGTAGTAAAACTAAGTTTCAACTTCCCTTCTTGCAAAGCGGGAGACAATGAAATAAAATTGAAAATGCATTACGCCTGAATTGAGAAAGCACCACAGACATTAACTTTATTAAATTAATTGGACCTATGTGGTTAGCTATTGTGTTATTTAGAATGCCAGTAATAGTTATGGCAAAAACGCTTGAATGCACGGAAATTTGCGCTGGATGCTACAAGATCCGTGTAATAAACATCTCCAGATACAACGTGTAAGGATCGTTAAATCATAATCTTCTGTTATTAATATTTTTTCAGAAATTTCATTTATTTAAGTCAATATGTATACAGCTTTCTATTTCAAAGTTAAAGGCACGGAATTGCCTGTTGAAACTGAAAACTAGCACTGAATGTTGACATTGATTCTATTCATCCGTGCTGATTTCCTGATTTTCAGGTTGGACTGGATTTTGGTTGAAAATGTAATGTCACGTGTAACTGATTAGGTATGTGATTACTTGTTATTTTTCTTTTCTTAAGTACTATTTCTTACCAGAATAAAGTATAGGTACTTATGGCTGAAAATTACCACAAATTCTAAACATGTAAATTCATTTAGTTGGTAATTGTATTTTGTAAGACGAGTAGTTACGTCACAGCGGTTTTAGTGAATGTAAGTGAGGCGCATTCCGCAATGACGTCATCAAACATTTTGTGTATACTCGTAAATATGTATGAGTGTGTGTTTATTCTCGTAATGTATGAATTGTTATTTCAGTGGGCGGGTTAGGTTAGTGCCCTGTAATTGTTTAACATCAGAGCTCTTAACGGGAATGTGAATACAAGTGATGATATATTTACATTAGAATTAGCAGTTTACCGCGTTTACACCCACACTCACTTTGGTATTTAGGGATTTAACTGTTTGGCTTAGCTTTCTTTTAAAATATTTGTAAATTTTCAGTATTAAAATGCTAGGGACTTTGAGCGGGACCTAATTTATTTATTGTGTCATTCAAACAAATGGTCCGTTCCGGTATTAATGTACTTTTTCATCCAAAAAATTAGTATAAACAAAATTTAATTTCAATAATTATGTTTAAGAAAGGTTTAAGATATCATATTATTATCCTTGAATCAACTGTAGTGAGTTCATTCTCTCATTACCTTAGGCACCACAGCTTTCCTGGTATAACGAGCGGACCTGGGCAACTTCGTCGGACTTTGCTAAACTTCGTTTATTGTGAAAAAAAGATCAAAAGTAAAATAAAGTGTTTTTGTAAATGTATGTGCACGCGTGCAGACGAAATATACTAAAACGAGAGACAGATAAATCTAATATATAAAATTCTCGTGTCACGGTGTTCGAACTTGAACTCCTCCGAAACGGCTTGACCGATTTTGATGAAATTTTTTGTGCTTATCCGGTACCTATGAGAATCGGCCAACATCTATTTTTCATCCCCTAAATGTTAGGGGTAGTCCACCCCTAATTTTTTTTTTCGGCGCAGACGAAGTTGCGCGAGTCAGCTAGTTGCTTTATAAATATTAATCGTTAACTAGTGAGTGTGGCGTAGATAAATGTCCTGAATGGTTATTACAAGTAAACAGTAGTTGTTGTAGACGCGATATTAGTTTCTGTGTGAAGGGTTGAACATTCAACAATAGTTATTAGCAAACTTGGACGTCGTGAGGACCCACCTCCCCAGGAAGAACTAGGCTGTCATGTTTAGATTATAGCGCGGAAAACACTTAGCGACACTTCAACAGACAGGTAATACTGATTCACGATAAAATTATCAACGTAAATATAAGTAGTAGACGACTGGTAAGTAAATCTTCTATAATATAAACTTAATCGCAAAATGTGTTAAGCATAACTTAACAACATGGACTTATTAACCAATTCTTTTTTTTTATATTCATTGTTATTCAAAGTTCAAGCATAAAATCGAATAAAAGCTGCATTAAATTTTACTTCCAAGCCTTCACTCAAAGATCATTGTAGCAGCAGGTAGCAGGCTTCTGGATAATATAAAAGCAAAGGACTTTGAAACAACAGTAACCACTTACTATTAGATTGGCTAAAAAGGAATTATACAGCCCTCATCACAAATGTGAAATCCACGGTCGACTTATAATAGTAAGCGTACAGTAATAGTACCTACTGAAGTGTTATTTTTAGTACACAGTTGAATGTAGTGGGCTCGGCTTGTGGACGGTATCGTGTCACGTGATTTATACGCGACGCTCATTAAACGACAATTATACGGAATAAGGCGGTCGCGCCGCGCTGAGCTTCATTACGGAACGGTGCCGTCACCAGGGGGCACGCCGGGGCACTGCGGGGCACGCCGGGGCATTGAAGAGCACTAGCGGGCTCTGGGAGTATCAAAATCTACATTGTATTATAATGGACAAGTTGATGGATTTTATAGGAAGCGAAAATCTGAAGTAGTTAATTTAATATCGTCGCCCTACGTTGATCCTTGGTATTCTACACAAATTAATGCAGGTTTATAGAATTTAAAAGTTTCAAATATAGCTTAATAATCTACCCCACCATAATGTCACTTTCAGATTTAATTTAATTTAAATGTAATCAGAATATTGAAATAGTTAAGACTTCTAGAAAATATAGCGTAGTTTGGTGAATGTAGCGTTAATTATCATCGTCATTTATAACCATTCACACAAAATCTGACACTGACGAAGATTTTTTAATATCCGTTTCCGTCGACATAATTACCATTAAAACCATTAAATAATTCATTTAATAATAATAATGAATGCAGAGAATAACGTTTGATTGGGCAATATAATATGAAAAATCGAAAAATAGAGTTTGCGGGCGTTTGCTTTGAGCGATGTTGTGCAAAAAGTAAACCGAAGAGTAGACTAAGCTCTCTTATTCTCATCTTTTTGTATCATACTTGAATACATGTTACAATTTCCTTGAAAATAGGAAACCGAGTTATTCCTCTTCAAATAGAAAACTACTTTCATTGAGTCTTCACGTAACATCGCAAGTACTTCCGCAGCGTTCCGAATACCAACATCAATGTCAAAGCACTCATACATCACAATACTATTCGCATACATGTATGGAAAAACTACAACAGATCGATTGACTTTATTTGATTATGTGATATATGTGTGACAATGTGTGATACTCGTATGTTTTACTAACACAAGTCATATAGCGATATAAGGTAATAATACCGACTCTCGAAATAACAGGCAAGCTAATAATTTTATCGTACAATTGGATTTTGACGTATCTGTTTTAAATATTTTTTTTTTCTACAATTTTATTGAATTACAACTAAAATCCATCGCTGTTAACAACTTTATTGCAAACCATTTGTATCTGGTATACACGAGATCGTTGCGATTCAATAAAACAATATTCAAATAAAAACCTTTGCCCTTTATAAAATCATGTCAAAAACTATTTATTTTTATATAGAAACATACGCAGTACAGTTTATTGTGTGTCTCGGCTGGATCGTTTCTCTTAATTTCGTTCTTTACGAGGTAATATTCGCGCGGCGGCGATGGCGGTCGCGGCTACCTACAATGCTCGCTATTCCGAGCCACTTTGTGTAAGCGAATTGCTTTAATGAGGGCTCGTTCCTGTATCGTCAGTGGAGCCACATTTTTCATCGTTTTTGTGCTGGTGTTGAACCTAATCTGTATTATTATGGTTTTTGTTGGTTCATTAGCGGGGGTCGGGGGTCGGGAGGCGGTGTGTAGCGTGACCTACGAGATCACCTTAATGACGTCATTTATAATTATTCTTCATTACTAACTGGTGCGTTTAGTAATATGTAATTTAGTACGTGATCTTAATTCTCTGTTGCAAGTACTAAAGGTATTTCAAATATTTTAAAATGTATGGAATTCTGAATGTGATACTCATAGAAAATACTCCATTAACAGTTTCTTCATCAAAAGCCACATTCATTATGCAAAACCTAATATGTACAATGGTTGTGGAAGTACTTTTAAAGCTAGTTGCTTATCCTTTCAATATTACTAGATAGGTACTAAGTTGATTTAGAATTTATTAGCATGTCTGATTTTAACTAGCATTTAAATAGAGAAACTAATAAACTTCAAGAGTTAAAAGTAGCTTCTCTTTAATTAAAGTAAATAATAAAATTTAGCTTTAAAGCTGCCAATAGTCGAGGATAAAAGAAACATGCTTCACGGGAAGCATGGAAGAGTGAGTTGCCACTGTTGGCAGATGTTGGCAGTTGGCACAACGTGTAGGTTCGTCATTCTTATAATAAACTAGCTGACCCGCGCAACTTCGTCTGCGTTACAAAGGAGTTCAAACAGTACTCGCAATGCCGTCGCGTTATTATTTGCGCGGTCCGAAGTGCACCCGCATATTCATTGCGTTTTATACTCGTGATAACTTCTAAACGAAAAGTCCGATTAGAATAAAACAAAAAGTAATTTACTTCTACATTAATACTCTTGATAATATTATACTTAATTTGGATAAGGGTTAATATAACGATACTCATGTAACGTTTAATTAATTTTTCGGACATTTTTTTATTTTTATAAACATAAAAGCGGTTATTGTGATTAAACTATGACAGGACTTTTTTGTAGGTCTTACTAACACCTAAAAACCCGTAGTACATCATTTTGTTCTATTGTCAATAGTTTTTGCAGCGTACGCATAAATAGGTTTTCGATATTTCACCTCGTTTTACAAATTCGATATTTTCATGCGGATCCCTAATTTTTTTCAAAATAAAATATAGCCTATAACCTTCCTCGATAAATGGAAATTCCAACAGAGAAAGAATTTTTGAAATCGGACCGGTAGTTTCTGAGATTAGCGCGTTCAAACAAACAAACAAACACACAAACTCTGCAGCTTTATAATATTAAAAAGTATAGATTGCAAATATGATTAAATAATTGTGTAACTAGAACTTCGTGATTTGTTTCTAATTATCTAAAACTTGTACTTACTTTTTACTTATTTAAAGTCGAATAAAAATATTTTCAAAAAAGCCTTTTTTGACGGTTCTATGTGTTCCTAATGAGTTAGCGACCTGACTTTTAGGGACATTAATTACGTAGTATCCACGCAAATTGTCCCTTTGCTTCTGCTTATTCAGCTCGGATGGCAAAGTTTACCTTTAATTAACCCAGTTACTTCTTGTATACTTTCAAATATGTCATGGTTATCTAGAGAGGTTTTTAAGGGTTTTTCATGTAATGTACATACGCTTTTCTGTGTTTACATCGTAAACCGAACCTTTTCTTTGTAACGCAGACGAAGTTGCGTGGGTTAGCTTAATATAAAATCGATTATACTTTCATGCATTTTGAACGGGTTCTTACCACGATATTTAATTAATTGAGTTGTCTCGATACATTATCATTGATCATGTCGATCATGATCTTCTCGTGATCATGACGTTTGCAACAACGTTGAAATATCGAGACTACTCAATTAATTAAATATCGTGGTACAAACCCGTTCACAATGCATGAAAGTATTATAGAAAATCGCGAGTGTTTGTATAAGTTTATAAAATCGATTGTCCACATATTCAGTGTCAGAGAGCAGTGTCATCTCACGGAGATGTCGGACACCGAGTGTCGGCTAGTGTCTCCTAAATGAAAGTCCGGTAGTGGACACGACGCCCGATATTGCCTATTTCCCCTACAATCCGGGGCCTTGTTTCAAAGACACGTTTTATAACGTCCCGCAACCGAACAAGCTACATTCTCCTATCAGATTCATGGTTATTGAAAACTATTTTCAATTTACTCTACTGTAAATACCTAACTATTACCTAAGTGCTCGAAGGATGGAAGGATGTTGGTATCGCTAACCTGATATTATAGGTAATTCATTTCTATTTTCTTCAAAACATCTTCAAAATGTAGTAAGTATTTCTAGTGTCTGTGAATTAAAACTGTCTTCTAGTTGTTAAAAAATTAAACCGAGGTTTTATTTGCGTCGTCTCCGATCTTCAATTGTTCACAATCGAGTTAGTCATGACAAGAGCAGAGCACCATAGACAAGATATTAAAACCTTAATATAAGAAGGTTAAGGTTAATAGATATTTAATACAAGCTAGTCTACTGAATTTATCAAAACAGTATCAGATTTAAAAAAAAATGATATTGATTTATTTTAGTTGCAGTCATCTTTCAAGATTTACATTTTTTTAATTATCCAACTTTGTTTCTTAAAAAAATGTCATATTCTGTTGTTCATTTAAGTTGATATTAAAACACATTAATGTTTCGTCGTTAACAAACCGTTTAGTGTATCGTTTGTGAGTGAGTGGTCGACACAGTCCTCTGCGGAGGGACAAAGGCCCTCCTTAATAATTCAGTCGAGGATCGGGTCCTCTCCTCCGTGTAATCAGGGAGACATGGCGACTGTTTGTGCTTTTGTCTTATCACATATTTACTCGTTTGCGGTGTTTAACTACGGGTTGTGGGATTATTTATAGATAATTTTATTAGTTTGTTTTTAAGTTTAGTGCTACAAACATTAGGTATTTTTAATTAGAAAAAAAAACTTGAGAGGTGTCATGGGACACCCAGATGGAACGAAGTTCCTTTCGATTAATTAGTGAGGAAATTGTAATAACATATTTTGATCACAGCGCCATCTAGCATTAATCATATAAAACAAAATAAGGAATTGTTTTAAAAGATTTTAATCACAGCGCCATCTAGCGATAATCATCTAAAACAAAAAAAGTGTCGTGACAACTTTTTCATAAGAATTTCCGTCTAGCCCCCTTTCGAAAACGCGCGATAAGGAACTTCGTTCCAATAACATGAATTGGTATTGTTAATAACCAATTGTTTTAAAAACAAAGCAGAGATGTTACAATAGATGTTACTTACAACGGATCTCAATCACTTTTAGATGTAACTAGATGAATGATGAATATAAAAGTGGATGGATGTAAGAGAAGGTGAAGACCGAAGAAAAGATGGTCTAACTGTGTGAAGGATGATATGATGGTCTGTGGTGTGACAGATGAGGAATGGAGAGAGAAGACATATTGCGCCGACCTCATCTAAATGGGATAAGGTGAAACGAAATAAATAGATGGGCCGCAGATTCGCTTATCAGGTATGCAAAAAAAATTGTAGTATGTTGCTAATTATTTCTTCTTACTAAATATTATGAGAATAAACGATACATCGTATGCCTTTAAAAAAACAATTTCACTTCACCAAAATATTCCCACAAATGTGAAGTTGTAGAAATTAAATTGTAATTAATATAAAGTTATACCGTGTTGAAGTTGCTGAACTTATAATGCAATCTCACTTGTAAGATTTCTGCGGAACCTAATAAAGTAGTGTACATATTAAACATGTTTCAGTAATATTACGCCGTACTTTTCCGTACGATGCAGTTGTGGGCGCACTTACTATTTCATTTCAACGTTTGAATTTCTCCGTATCAAAAAAAAAATGTCGACCATGTTTATGAGGTAAACATCATATCTATATTTTTAACGTTAATCAGAGTGGTGGTTTCTTTATTTTAGAAGATTTTTGTTTGGTCAAGAAATATTTTACGAGAAATATTTTATTTTGGGTAAAAAAAATATGCTGTCATCTACGAGAGTATTATTTAAATGTAACATTTGTATAAATTCTTTCCAAAGCTATCTTAGAATGTTATCTAAGATTCAAGATATTCTATTCAATTTAAGTGACAAGACCCAATTTTAATTTAAACTTTTCAAACACACTATCAGAATTTGATATAAGTAAACAAACAAAATGGCGACCGAACCCAAGTGAACGCAGAATTGAACAATAAGGTCGCGACACATCACATATCAGCCACGTTCATCTAAAACTATCGAGATCAAAGTCGAAACTAATATATTCACGTTTTCTACAAACAAACAGTCATGTTAAAACTTAAACCAAATCGACGGGTTGGAAGTACAGGGGAGAATGAACTGTATGTTGATGTAGTTAAGGTTGAGAGTGGTGTGAGTGTTTGTCCCGCGTCATATTCCAGTGGTGAGTAGGGGGTGTCGCCTAGTTGGCGCCGCTGACGCACTCAATCTTGCATTCTATCACTTACTTTTATATTGTAAATTTCATAAAAACCTCACGTAAGTGTGTATTTCACTGCTTACCAAACGGTATATGACCTGTCTGATGGTAAATGGTAACCGCTATATTTTTCAATAATGTGAGTGGTACAGTAAACTACCGCCTTGCTTTAAGTCTCGTTCTTGGAAATAAAAACTCAATGCATATATGAGTATATATTAGTCTAGCAACCTTGTCTGTGTTATAAAATAAGGATTTTTTTCCAGTTTTAACTCACTTTAATTTAATCTGTGATGACACTCACAAATAATGTAGTTTCCTATTAGTAAAGGAATTGTTAAAATCAGTTCACTAGATCGAAAAAATTACCCGTAAGAACGTCCACAAACCGGTAAGATCTGGTCAAGATCGCGGGAGGTCACTGGATGCAGGTGGCGCAGGACCGGTCGATGTGGCTAGGGCTGGGGGCGACCTATGTCCAGCAGTGGACGTCTGTAGGTTGATGATGGTGATGATGATGAAGAACGTCACAAATATCACGATATTACCACTTAATAATATTAGTATGTACATATACAATCTATAGAGCTATAGTTTTCGCCTTTCTTTTCATTTAGTGTAATTAGCAAATTATCAGAATCTCAGACTCTTAATAGAAGTAAACAAAAGGTATAATGTTTCAGATATATTCTCATGCTACATTTGCTCGTCTACCAACATGTACGTTAAGTGATGTTTGCCCAACGTTGGCGCGACATGTAAATATTGGCGCATATTCTTACCAGTTTTATATTGATTGATATCTTCAGACTTGTAGAAACGTTTATAGGTTATACAAATGAAAATATTTAGATATATTTCTGTCTTACAAATAAATGTTTCTAAAAGTTAGGTTAAAAATAATATTCAATAATGTTTGCACATTTTTATTTAAGTCTACGTCTATTAAAGAAATATTTATTGAATGAAAGAACTGTATTACCAGTTCAAAAAAAAACTGATATTGTTCCTAGAAACAGTCTAAATTTTATACTCACATTTTACTATCAAAAATTCCTTAGTTGACTTGTCAAGCAATATGCAATTTTAATTTGAAAAGATTTGACCCAAGCCATTCCAACTTGCAATCATCTCCATTCCATTCCAGATAGCAATCGTATCTTTGTATCGGCACCGCTACATGCATTGACAAATTCAATTGTTGTATTTTTCATTTTATGAGCCAAGTCTGAGAGATAAATCTGTGAGCAGCATCTGTCGTGAATGTTTGCTGAGAAGGAGGTTGTTGTTGAGTCGCGGGCGTGGCGGGTGTGACGGGCGTGGCGGGTGTTACGGGCGTAGCGGGTGATACTCGTATCGTTCTCCGGCGACTCGTAAATAAAATTCAACTTACATTTTAAATGTTCGGGATGAAGGCACTCGGAGATTTTATTGTCGAACCTATTTAAATTTTAAACGCGATCTAGATAATAAAACTCAGAGGTAGTGTAGCGAAGAATAACATTACCCGCAGCGCTCGCTTCGGATACTCAAATAAAAATTCAACGGCATTACTTATTATGTACGTAATTTTATAACCACACGTGAGCTATAATAAACTCTTGCTACTTTATTCTGTCTCTCATTCGTCTCTCTAATCTGCAATTTGTAATAATAATCTATGTATGATATTATTCTGTATGTATTATTCTTTCTAAGAAGTATATGAGCACTTGGAACACTTTATAATAAGTTGTTAACATTGCTCATGAACCTCCGCAACGCAGTGTAAGACAGTGGGCCCGCTTTTCACACTGAACACATCTTAAACTATGGAAAGGATAATAAGCAGATTTAAAACAAAAATATACGTATCAATGAATAAACGGATGTCTCACTATTATACCCACTATCTGCTAATGGATACAAAAAAAACTTGAGAGGTGTCATGGGACACCCGAATAGAACGAAGTTCCTTTCGATTAAAAGATATCTTATAAAAATATTTCCTTTCGTAACGCGCGATAAGGAACATGTTTCAAAAGATTTTGATCACAGCGCCGTCTAGCGATAATCATCTAAAACAAAAAAGTGTCGTGACAACTTTTCGTAAGATTTTTTTCCGTCTAGCTCCCTTTCGATAACGCGCGATAAGGAACTTCGTTCCAATAAATAAATAATAAAAATAAAATGACCTTTTATTCAGAATCTACATGTAGAATTGTTTAGCATTTTGTAATCTTATTTAATATAAACTTAACCTAGTGTTTGATTTTTTGTAACCCTTTGTAGATCCGTTTGCCAATTGGCAAAGGCCTCCTCCAACCTTTTCCATTCCTTCCTCTCCTGCGCTACCCTGTTCCACATAACTCCAGGAATGGATACAAATATGAGTTGCAAACTTTCTTCATGCTATTACAAATAGTATCATAATTGATTAGAACAGAAGCAAGGTTATTTAAGAAGCAAAGAAACATTAATAATCTCGTTGTTTTTCTAGTCCGCTAACAAAACAAAATTTAAATTCAATATTTCTGTAAAATTATATTAGTTAGCAAAATATCGAACAAGTTAAATCGAATTCTGTATTCGTTATGAATATCTTTGTATAATATTTGGAAGCCAATTAAATTGTTAGAGTTTATTTTAATAATTGAGAACTAGACGACTCACAAACTTATCTAGTAATTCATTTATTGATTCAAAAATACTGTGTTCTGTCTTTTAACTTTCAAAGACGAGAATGTAATGTTTCTAGAGCCGCATAACTTTCGTCTGAATGGACCGATTTGTATGCTTATTTTTTCATACTATCATAGTAGGTGGTTCTTCTAGAATCCTATTTGAATGCTATTAATATCGGACTGCAACTTAATAAATAATCTGTAAAAAGAAACTTTTTGGCTAACGGTTAAGTTAAAAACTTAGAAATCATTTCGAAAATTGATATTATATAAGTACATATTTCTGTACATGTGTTATTTTAATAATATATATATCAACTCATAGAATCCTCTCCGCCATCTTACGTTTCTGCAAAAACTACTCAAAATACTCTTGAAATCGAGACAGGTAACGAAATATGAGGTGTAAGGTCTGTAAACAGATTCCAGGCATACAGCCTACAGCGAGGTATATCTCATGTCGAGGAGCGTCTCGCGTGTGTCATACGTTACGATATATCACCTCTAATGTTATCGAATTTAAAACGTCTAGCCATGATATTTATTGCGATACGATACTATTCAATATTTGGTAATGTGTATTGGGGTTTGTGAAATATTTTACATAAATATTTTTATTGAACGGACGCGTGGAACTTTGAGAGGTGTGGAGGCATTAAATTCATTGTTGAGCAAAAAATGTGGTTCTAAGGCGGTTTTACCAATTGTGGAGTAGTGTTTTATTTAGAAAATAACAATCTTTTCAAAGAACAAAATTAAGAGAACTTATTCTGATGTAGTTTAGTATTTTCATACCAAACATTTTTTTTTTTTTTTTAGTTGGAGGAAATCACCGGATCCCCGCCCGCCCCGCGGGCGGGGTATGTGGGAGTTGAACCGCACTAAAACCTCCAACCGCTCACACTCAGCGTCCGAACCCCGGCTGAGGCCAGAACCCAGCACGGGATTATGAGGGACGGCGCGACGCGTTACGCCCGAGGCATCTTTCCCGTCGCGCCGCCCCTCATACCAAACATTGAATTTTGTTTCGTTGAGAATTGAGAATATTGTATAATTGTTCTTTCTGTATAGTTATTCTGTGCTATACCTATTTATTTTTCAACGTTATAAATAATTGAAAATGTTTCTTTATGAATGTGAGTTGTTCGTGATGAGTTTGGGAACAATGACTTGATCGGGTGACCGAAAACATCGACAAATTCTAATAATGGTTGATATTAGAATATAGTATTTAAGTTGTTAGACCGTAGTAAATAATTTTACAGTATTTTATCATACTGGAAAACTTTACCAATTACTATCTATGAAAGTATTATTTTAAATTTTCACTTTGACGGCATCGTACTAGTTAAAATTTTTAAATTTTTAATCATGGTTTTACTGTCAAAATTTGTATTAAATGTCCTTAAACAACTGAGTAGGTAACACAATTATGGTTGGCGACTGTCCACTTGATAGTAAATTGTTATCGACAAGATCAACTAGAAATACTTACTCTCAAAAGATTTCCTTAAATCGTGAAAAGAAATGTGAAAATAGGATAGTATACAAAAACGCCAGACTAAGCTAAGAGTTGGTCATTATTTGCTTAGGACTTCGTAGCTAAATTAGTTTTCCAAGAAAAATAATCAAATCTAAGGAATAGTTGAACATTTCCAGGAATTCAGAAAAGTACATCAAGGTTTTTAATTTGCAAACTATAGACCGTTTATTTAATGGTAGATAGTTACCGTAGCTCATGATCTTCTGTAATCTCAAAACACCATAAGGTTACCTACTGGGGACGGTGCGACGGGAAAGAGTTCCGTGCGCATAACGCGTTGCGCCGCCCCACCAAACCCTGTGCTGGGTTTTGGCCTCAGTCGGGGTTCGGACGCTGAGTGTGAGCGGTTGGAGGTTTTAGTGCGGTTCAACTCCCACATACTCCGGTGATTTCCTCCGACTGAAAAAAAAGGTTACCTACTATCTACTAGTTCTTTTTGTGATGTTTTATATTACCATATAAGCAGATTAGCTAACGTGCCTTCTCCAAAAATGCATGTTCCTAAATGAACCTCGAATACAAAAAGTTTGCGAACCCCTGCCTAATATTTCTCGGAAATTTTAAGATTTTATTTTATACTTTATTTTAGCCTGGATAAAACTAAATCGAGTTAGGGGCAGTAAACTCACGTGTCTTGCTCCTGGGACTCACACACACGTGAATACTGTACGAGCTTACTCGTTGGAATTATAATAACTTGTTTATACCTAACGTTAGTTGGGGGCAATGAACCTACTGGGTTTCAGGAGGGGGGAGCATGTTTGGTACTTGATATTTTTTTTAGTTTTGGGTCCCTTAGGTAGCTCAATATGGAAATTTGTGAATGTTATTGGATTCTACTTTTAGAGTACTTCTACAGAAACATTTCATTCCATATCGTTAGCGACGGGAAAGAGTGCCTTGGGCGTAACGCGTCGCGCCGTCGCTCCAAATCCAGTGCTGGGTTCTGGCCTCAGCCGGGGTTCGGACGCTGAGTGTGAGCGGTTGGAGGTTTTAGTGCGGTACAACTCCCACATACCCCGGATGATCCGGAGATTTCCTCCAACTGAAAAAAAAAATCCATATCGTTGAGTTTGTCGATGTTAAGATCACTGTAATATTTTGTTTTTCCTTGGCTAACAATGTTGTCTTCATAAAACTTCATTTGGAGTTTGAACTTTGACAATAGTTATTACTCAGCGCTGTAATATGTATTAGTATTGAGAAAGTGTCACCTGGTACACCTATGTTAAAGAAATAGTAATTGACAATACTTTTAAATTTTAAAGAACTCGATTTTTTTTTAATAAATGCATTTTCGTGCGTTTTTCATTTCTATTCCGTGTCGTTTTATTTTTTTAGTACAGAGCGACTCGTGTGTACGAGGCACGAGGTCACGCACCGATCGTGTTTCTTCACAAATACGACTAATACAGCCTTCACTGCCACGTCAAGCTAAATACCAACTCTATCTCAACGTGATAGAGTTCATATTATGTTTAACCTTTCACGAAGTAGAAAATTTTCATTTAAATTTATTGCAACGATTTTACAATGGTTTCAATACTTTGTCATATATCAAAGCGAATATGACTTTAATTATTATCTGAACAAGAGTATTAAAATTCGATGTTATTAATACATTCTGTTGACAATGCCATTTTTCTTTATACTGTTAAAGCAAGCGCACAATGGGGTGGATTTTAAAACCATATTGAACTCATTCAGGTACAATGCAAGTTTGAATCTAAAACTAATTTATTTACAATAACTGCAAGGAGCGCCGGGAAGATTTATCCAAATACTACTAAAAATGGCATAATTTAAATATCACCCAAAATCTAAGTGTTTAATACCCATGACGAAATTCCCATTAAGTTCAAAAGTTCTTTGTGATATCGAGAATTCTGTAAAAGCTTGTTGCCACTATCCTGGATAACGTCACGTGGTACAAAAAGCTCGTAAATGGCCTCCATTTTACGGCCTTTACCGTGCACTTCCAACAGCCTTCACTTACCTAACTACTTTAAGCTTCCCTCTGCAGCTCACACCGAGCTTTTGGTTTTAGCTTTAAACTTTTGACATCAATTTTCATTTCAAGTTTATTGTGTGATCTATGATTTAAGGTTTTTTAAATTGTGATTTGGATTCATCATACATGAAATAAGATCGAAAATAATTATAACAAATTGAACTTGCAATCAGAATTCTTTCATACATTAATTTATCGTCTATTTTTTTTCTTAGCCGACCAAATGGTAATGAAAGTTAAAATTCTGCAATGTACAACGCTTTTTTTTTTTTTAGTTGGAGGAAATCACCGGATCGCGGGGCGGGCGGGATATGTGGGAGTTGAACCGTACTAAAACCTCCAACCGCTCACACTCAGCGTCCGAACCCCGGCTGAGGCCAGAACCCAGCACGGGGTTATGAGGGACGACGCGACGCGTTACGCCATCGGCACTCTTTCCCGTCGCGTCGAATGTTCAACGCTAACCAGTTTTATTAACAACACTCCTATAAACCACTATAAAGACCCCACAACCGAACTATCGTATTTGTAAATAGTTTACATATCTTCGGCAGCATGTGATCCTTGCATTATCCGATCCGTATCGTACTCGTACTCGCAAGTACTTACAAACGCTATTCCACCTGAACGATCCAGACTAGTTTTGCAACGAGTACTCTCGCATGAAACGCATGACGGTACCACTTTACATTGTATACTGAGGGAACAGTAACGTCACTAACACAAGTATCGTTGCTTGACATTTACCATACAATAGTCATTTTCAGATGTAATTCATATTGTACGATCATCGTAGGTTAAAACACTAAATACACCTTTTCCACCTTTACTTACCACCACCACCACCTTTTACCACCTTTTCTTGGAACCGCTGCGATCTTCTACGGTTCGCTTCAGAAGATCATTTTTGCCCCGTACCATTCCGATTTGGAATGGACTCCCGTCCGCGGTGTTCCCGGAGCGCTATGACATGTGCCTCTTTAAACGAGGTTTAAGAAAAGTCCTGTATCGGTAGGCGATAGATAACAGCCCTTCATTGCCCTGGCATTGCAGAGGTTCATGAGCGACGGTGACCGCTTACCATCGGGTGGGCCGTGGCTCGTTTATCTATCATGCAATAAAGAAAAAAAAAATACAGGAACAGAGCGCAAAAATGCTACTAACTCTAGTTAGTGTCTATTCGATGTCATCATAATTTAGGAATCACACCTCTAAAGTGCATAACGTGGCAATTAATTGGGAGACACTATTTTGTACAATTTTAGTCAGTGCAGTGTATTTAGTTATATAAGATCGACTATCTTAGGTAATAAATATAGTCAACATAAAAATATTAAACTCAATCACCAAAATTACTGTAATAAAGTGTATTGTTAAAGTCGCATTACTGTATGTGTGTATGTGGTGTACAGTAGTGAGGTGTCGCGGAGACGCGAGCTGCACTGAATCCAATAACAGCGTCATTCTTCAGACGCTTTTAGCGCTCGCCGTGCCACTGACACATTTAGCGCACGTTAGGGACGACACTACCAATATTACAAAACACTTATGAATGTTATATCTTTACCGTTATTATAACAATCTCAAACTCATGATTTGAAATAATGTTGTTTGTATAAAATTATTGACATTAAATTAAATCACAGAAACTTGGAAAATTAGATATTAAAATAAAATACATTTTGTACAAATATAAAATATTGAAGGAGGTCCTTTTGGCATCAACAAGCACGATGATTTTCATTAGTGTTGAGGGTAAATAATTATGTACATTGCATTTCAAAAAACTTTTAGATATACTTTTAGATAATTGATTAAAAATTAGTTGTAAATAACTATACCTATATCGTGTATCATTCAATATGAAAGTAAGTCAATAGATATAATATTTGACCTTTGCATGATTTACATCACTTTAGTTCTCCACCGAGTCGATACGAGTTTATGAAACCTCTTTACTTAGTGACTTCATAAAATATGCTTTCCAGCCTTTATTGGAATTGTGGAATATTATATAATACAAAACCACTATAACAAGCACACAGTATATTAAATTAGAACTCGCTTACGTACAACTCATAATAGGGAGAGTCGACGCCCTGTAAATTCAGTTTGAGAGGGATTTCGGAACATGTTTGTACATTCCAGACTCAAATCATAAATCATCTAGACCGAGACGCGGTATTTGAACAACACAGCCCTAAGTTTGAAACATTAATAAGATAGTATCAGTAAGGCAGCGCAATATAAAATAGTGAAGTTCACGAGACGGCGCTATCCCATGTGTGTTACCGTACAGTATTAGCGTCGTGCTGATATTGAAACTCTCTTACCGATCTCCGCTACGAACATTATATATAATTTTATTTTACTCTCACAATTTTCCTTTTTCCTATTTTTCTTTTAGAGGCGTCTAATATTTTATGAAAGTGTTGCCGATAGCTGAACTAAAGTGTTTTGAGAGTCTATGTAGAGATAGTTTTATTAAACTTGGTAAATTATAGCTTGATTTTGATCTTTGGTGAATGGTGATGCTTTGTATTATCGAAATATAGGTACAATCTTATGAGGTGTAAAAAAATATGAAGTAATCTTGTTATTTGGTCAGCCAGTTCATTTTACTGAAGTTTAATTCAGAAACTTACAACTTACTTTACAAAAACTAGTGCAAATCTAAATCTATACTAATATATAATATACGCGCTAATCTCAGGAACCATGGTCCGATTTGAAAAATTATTTCAGTGTTAGATATTCCATTTATCGAGGAAGACTATAGGCCTATATCCCTCTGTGACGCAGACGAAATTGCGCGCATCAACTAGTACAGGTATCATAAATACAATATTAAACCGTCCGTGGATACATATACCAGGAAAATGTGTTGGGAAATAAATAAATATAAATATTTTTTACATTAATACATTTTTCCTCAGCGACGATAATCTTGAGACGAGATATAAGAGGAACGGGAAATATGAAATAAAAGGATTTGCCGGGAGCCTTATCAGTAAAGGGTTTATTGGGAAGAGGGACCCGGATGATAGGATCACGGAGGAACCTCATCCGATGCATCACTTCACTGCTCACCTACTAAATATGACAGATACAATATTTTCATACACAATAAATGTTCCTTTTTTGAATAGGATTAACTTTTTAAAAACTTTTGGACTCTGGAGGAGATACTTGTTTTCTCTGTGGTGTACAATCAAGTATTAAATAATAAATAGATCGATGAACCTAGAAACTTTAAACAAAAAAAACATACACTTTTATGTAGGTACAAATTATAAAATCTTTGAGGATAGACTGTTAATTGGTTGATGGATCTACGAGGTATGTATTTGGTTTTAGGTTTACTAAGAAATGAAACTTAAATAGTATAGCACTCTCTATCCCCAGCCAAGTCTTATTTTTATCATAGATAACCAGTAAATTCCTAGGTTAACCTTAAATCTGTGTTGTAATAAACCATACAATAAGGTGCTTTTATTATAATTTACCGACAACTCGAACAAATCTAATAAAAGTACAGCAGGCTCCATCGTGCAACTCTGCCGGTTCGACCCCGTGACACGATTCTCAACTTTATTACAAAGCACATAACGACCTGTTTTGTCTGATTGCTGGAGTTTCGTGAACTTCCTCGATCGGGATGAGTGCGACCGCGGTATTGCGCGGCTCGTAAAAACTTTTTGACAACTGTAATCAAGTGTCACAGACGAAGTAGCAATGGGCACAGAGTAACCATACAGGAAGAAAACTTCACACGAACTCACATGTAGTTAGAGTTTGGAACACTAATCTGTGAAATGTGAAGGTTCTTGCGTGTTTAACACACAAAATGGAAGACAATACCTAACTATACAGCCAAAGCAGCAATAGATAGATATACAGAAAGAACGATTCCTAGCACAGAATAAGAATTATGCAGAAATAATATTTGAAACTGGCACTAGGATCAACAAATTTGACCTACTTATTTAATTTTAGCACACAAGACTGGACGTTTGATACTTGCCTTCCTTTGCAAAGTTTTGGCATTTAATGTCAGTGGTCTGATAGTGCAGAGGTCCATGAGCAACGGTAACCACTAACGATAAGGTGACCGACCTGTTAGCTCGTCTGTAAAAAAATGCAATTAGTATAAAGATATACTTTTGTTAAGTTATAATTTTGTGTCGTTGTGGAGGGGACAAGTCTGCCCGTTTTCTTCACAATATAACTTAGATTACAAACTATGATATTTAAAACCAGCCCTTCGTGTTTCTATTGTTTCATTATTTAACAAAAGCTTAATAAAACTTTTTAGATTAAAGTTTGTTTTACGCACAAACCTTATTATATTACAAACTTTAAATTATTGTGAATAATTCGAAACGAAATTTAACAATTCGAAAGTCTTAATAAAATTTGTAATTTAAACAATATTCAAATGTTGTGTACCTATGTACTAATAAAATCCAAGCCTATAGTTGGGGGCAAGAATAAATGCACTTCAACTTTTAAAAAGAGACCAGTTAATAGCTTCGAATTTATAGAGCGCTTTCTCTGTCGCACACAGCTTTGTGGCATTCATTGTCAGTTGTTGTTCTAATTCAATTGAACATATAATATAATATAGAGTTATTTTAACTCCAAATATTTTTGCTATAACTACCTATAATCTAGGTATGTAGTACCTACCTTTTCAATTTTCAACCCATCACTTACATTTTCATAGAATAACAATATATAAAAAAGTGATTTACTACTCTTCTTTTGTATTAAGTCTGATCATGTACCTACCTAGTTTATTGTGCATAAAGTAAAAAAAAATATCTTTACTCTTATTAGTGACATCATATAATAACACAGTATTAACTTTCTGTAAATAATGTTGAGAAATTAATTAGTATGTTGATTATTCGGTTGGACGATCACAGAACCTCTTAGCTGCTTCGGAGAGTTCACTCTTACTCTTATAATTGGCTTTTTATAATCGCTCTATTATCAAAACTATATGTACGACACTTATTAATAGCTGACCGGTGCAACATCGTCTGCGTCACATATAGAGGCAAAGCTTCCAATTTTTTTTTAAATACTTCTTCGATTCGACCACAAGAATTTTAAACTTTAAAATTATTATATTCTAGCCTATAACACTCACAAATAACTTAGCTTCCTAATAAAAGTCAAAATAATATACAAGAGTTCTTTAATGTCTTTAACAGGATACAAAATTATCAATCATAACCATACTAAACAGTTAATACCGAAACACAACAAAAGATATACAATTCTTGTTGTACTACAAGGTCACGGCCACACCGCGACTACCATCTCAGTATCGTCGCATTAACCAACATAAAAAAACTCTCAAATAACAATTTACGTTTTATAAGTCGTAACACACACACACACACACACACATGAGATACGTGTAACATATCGTGTGAGGAGGATATAATCTGACGCGATCTGGGTAAAGGGGAGGGATGCCCGCCGTAATTCATTTATGGAACTATATAAAATTTACTCGTTTGTCATCAATCATTTTAGAGGGTGGATCGTACCCCGTTGCGAGTTTATATTCGCTAATTTTGCAGAATGTGCTCAGCGGGTGAAATGTTTTTGTTTAAATCATCTTTATACGTTTTTGATTTTAAGTTATAATGTGTAGCGTCGTTAGAGATCATTATGTAAAATTGATGTAATAACGTGTTTATTTTCGGGAATCTTCGACCTTCAAATTAGGATGTTTGACGTAATCGAACAGCGTAATTTACCTACTTGACGCGTAAGAGTAACCATTTCCCAGCAGGTGAGCTTCTTAGTTAGGATAATGACGATTCAAAATAGGTACTGTATGTTTATCGGTAAATTCATTTGTTAAAACTCGTGTTCCATCATTCAGGTTCACATATGGGTGATTTTAGTTTCATAGTACTTACTGTCAACGTTGAGTATAAAAAAGGACCTACCCGATACAATATAAAACTTTGTTAAAACAATTCAATAGAAAATTCCAGATAAATTATAAAAATCGCTTCAGAAATATTTCATTCATTCATCAACCTAAAAACAAAATTAGAAAAATGTTTGGCCAAATTTTAACTTCCACGAAATGTACGCAAAAGTGGGTAATTTCGTGATTGTTAATCACATGTAATTATATCATTGTAGCCACTCGAGAGACAAAGACAGTCGTTTCACAATAAAAGCTTGTTCTCATTGTCTCCCTCGCACACAATGGGTCGGGGAAGTACTGGAATTACGTATTTATGTCATTGTGGTATTTTTCTAACATTCCCGGTCGTTCCCTTCGCAAGGGCCGACCGAATTCCACTCAATACTGGGCTCCCTTGCCTCTAACCAGGAAATAACTCGGTCAAACTAAATTGTATATAATTTTATGAGAGTTGTAAACACGAGTAAATATAAAATAATATTGTGCAATATACAAGTATTGGAGGACGTGAGTCGAATCAATGTGGACGCATGTTGTGAAGAGTTTCTTTCATTGTGTTTGTGTTTTTTTGTTAGTATGTAATATGAATAGAACAATCTTTATACATTGTATTTTAATATTAAAAAGAGGTATACGTATTTTTGTATGCTTGCAGCGAAGAAACATTTAGAATATTCAACCCTTAAAAATTGCGTAGCTTAGGTACAGTTTCATAAGATGACGCTATATTCAAACAGAAGAACTACCGTCAGGAATGGTTCAGTACTGTAGTTTGTTGATTATTTAAGTTGGGGTAATAACTACCCCATAAATGTTTTAAGGGAAGATTTTTATTGAACTTTCATTTTTGCATAATGATTTCAAATTTCGACATATCGTGTCTGGTTAATAGCAAGTAAGTATAATCACAAAGAGTGGAAACTACCGTATTTTAATCTAACAAACATTCAACATAAATATTTCCATCACATTCTTCAATAAAGAAGCTCCATAACATCGTTCCTCATCTAACTTAAATTTCTCGTTGAAAAAAACAAAAGTTTCCTCAAACTCGGCCGAACAATAGACCCGAAAATGTCTCCCGACACCGCAATGAACCACTTGAATGGATTCCAGTAAAAAATTAATGTGCCAAAGTTGCAACGTAATTGAAATACCACCGAGAGAGGGCGGCACCGGCTCCAGGGCTGACTCACGAGGATTCCTTCTTTACAACACATCAAACGAATACTTGCACTTTTTAATATAAAGTTGGGATGTTTGTAAAACTTGTTGTACACGTGCCATTCTGAACAACGTTGAATGCGTGAACTCATTCGATGCGGTTACAATTTAGAGGGGATATAAAACGATGCTTAACACCTGAACTACCGACAAAAAGAACGTAGTGTCCTCTGAAAGCAGTGTCGGTCAGCCTTTACCGCGCTGGCAGAGAAACTGTGGTAGGTCATAGGTAGCGGCTCTTCAGTGTCCCCTGGCACTGCAGAGGTACATGAGCAGCGGCACCTATCCGCGCCCGATAAGGTGGACTGTCGGCATAACCATACCTGCTTCAGTGCGTTGAGGCTCATATTACATATAAATCATGTTATATTTTGCAGCTTCCACCAAAGACACAGCGATTGTCTTGGAAGCCATTTTATTAAATTCGTAAATGATAACTTATAAATTGCACATGAATTTAAATGAGCATTGTTTCTCATAGACTTCGGTAATTCCCACATCAAAGTTATCTACTATACATAAAGTCAACTTTAGAAAGTCTCAACACATTTTAGATTATATCTATCCTAACCTGATAATAATATCGACCACCACAATGAAGTCATCGCAAAAAATCTTCTGAAATCCTGTTACGATTCTTTCGATTTTCTGAAGAAACTTCCAACCCTGCTCAAGTCAGATATGAGAGAGAAAGATAAACCGCACTGAAGGGGAATTTATAATGAGGAGACAACTTAGGAATGTTCCAAGTTAAATATTAGTAGGGGATGAGACGCGGAGGGGTGATAACGCGACCCCTATACTAACTCAAGTACACTAGTTCATTAAAAACAAGGATTATTCACGCTTCACTCGATTCAAGGCGAGACCTTCGTTAGACTTTATAAGAATTTCAATAATTGATATATTCTCTATTCGTATGTGATCATTGTGAAGTGTATCGATGATAGTAAATGAAAGTACCATAAAATAATGATTTTCATTCAATTATTTTACAGGAAACTGAGCTAAAAGGTCATCTGATTGGAATCCTATTGTTGGAATCAGGTGTCTTCACTAGATCAGATATAGTCCACCACGCTTACCTAATGCAGGTTAGAAATTTCTAATATCTTCGAAGGCTTTTAAATCCTTTTCCAATATGCTGGTATCCTCACAATGTTTTCATATTAAAGACAAGTGATTCAACCACTAGACTTTCTAATAGTGTTAATACTGTAATTTTCATTGTATTTCCTGTCATTCGCACTTATGTTATTATTGGGTAATGACCTTTTCAACTGCATTCCACAAATAATTGAATAACTTTCAAATTGTCATTTTTGATATCAACTATAATAAATAGAGAGATGTCCGGTTTATTTCCCGGTGACCGGTTTCCGGTTCGCGTGGACGGCGCCATGGAACTTCACATCCGGTAAACTCGCAGCCGGTTCTAACTGAAATATACCTACTATTATGTACGGTATGGGTCCATTTTGTTTTTATTGAGCAATTATTAACAAAAATGTAATCGAATATTGAGAAGATGTTAATGTTTTTATTGGTAAGAGGTAGTAATAAAATGTGTAATACAAAAAAGGTAAAAGAAAATGAGTTGTTTTAATATTGACATTTAAATAGCATGGTTTGTGATTGGATAGGTAGCTGGTTGATAGTATTTTTAATGTTCAGCAATTTTGCATCGTAAGTAAAATTTGATTTGTAGATTTAAAAAAATACTATTCATTTTGTTTATAACATTTTATCAACTTTCAATTTCAATAATTCACTATCATCTTAGAACTTAAATTATCTCAAGCTCAAAGTAGTTGTTGATACTCTACCTACAAATAAATACATAGCATCATTGTTTTAGTGCGTTCGTTAACTTTTCATTCACAATTTAATTTACATTTTTTATAATGTCATCGTAACTGCGTATCTTGTTATATTTCATCAAAGGCGCAGACGAAAGCTCAGTAAATGTTGTTTATTTAAGCCACGGTTACACAAGTTAAAACCGTATGAAATCATCAATAAGCCTCGTGTACGGTCCGGCGGACCTCGCGTCCCCAACACGAGGTCATTACGAGCGACTCTGCACCCGACACAGACTGATGGCCAGCTCTTTTACAACACATTTACAACGTAACACCACATACTTGTGCCGAAAGAATTTTTCAACTGGGCCTTCGGAAACAACTCTGAAACTATGTACTTCCTAGACACGTTACACGGACAACATTTGACTTTGACTTCAAAGCATAACATTTCGATATTTTAGATCGTAATTAGACGAAAAAAAAAATACATGACTCAAAAAGTTTGCTTTGAAACAAAATACATCAGTGTCGTATTTCGAGTATTATTGTACTTATAGCTTGCAGATTAGAATAACACGAAGGCTATATTCTGAGTAGGTGGACGGAATGGCTATTTGAACGTTACGCGTTGGAATCATCAACCAGCATCGAATACTTTACTTTAACTCCATGTTGTTAAGACAGAACTTTCACTCTTAAAACTAAAACATTGAATTGAAATAATCAGAATTTAAGCAAACTTAAAGTCTTCATTCAGTAACCGAAATGAAAGCCTTAAATAAAGCTGACCGCCCATTACACAACGATACGGAGCTACGGCGCGCTACGTTGAGTTATGGCTGCAATCTCTCAGTGGAGGCGAGCCCTACTCTCTTCTCCATTCGCAGACAGAATTGTTCCGCGGAGCTTAATTTGAATGCCTTAATATGCCACGTTTAATCATTCCAGCAGCCATTTTTGGTTGAATCTGCGCCGGTAATAATTGTGAATGCATTTTCATATTTTACAGTTAATTCTTGAAATATTTTAATCATTTTATGTTCGTGTATATTTTTTGTAAATTATTTTTGGGAAAGTTCATCATCGCTTGAATTCAGTGATTGTATTTTTAAATTTCAAAGTAAATAGCGTTTTAATATTTGTTTTTTTGACAGTATATCGTTAATTTTTGCAAATAAAAAAATACTTTACGATTATAGAGTTGAAAATAACATCGTGTTTTTATCGTGTATATTGAAATTGCTAGAGGTAGACTCAGATAATAAAATACACATTTTATGTAAAGAGCTGTATAACTCAGGAGCACTGGTATTGAATAATTTCGCTATAAAGTACCTCGGTTGGTATTAGTGTAAACTATTCGAAGCGCAGTTTGAAATATACGGTCGTTCTTTAGCATCAAGTATCTGGCCGCTCGTCGCTAACATTGGACGCACTTCCTCTCACTGAGATGACTTGTAAAATACTGGAATATATTTAAAGTCTTTCATCACTCGTTTTATATAATATTTCGAAAGCATCATTTTCTGAATAACTTCATATTACTATTAAAATTACTGGTCAAAATTGTGTTTTTATAGAGAACTAAAACTATTTATGTTATTTTCTTTCTACAATGCGTTATAACTGTTTTTTAAGGAGTTTTAATTACGTTTTCTGAATCAAATTACATTAAACCATACTTAAAATAAGGTTATATATAGTACCACATTATAATGAAACATCTTTGTCGAAAGTCAAATGATATTTCAAAGCATCTACCTACTCAGACGGCTCCTACGTATTAAAATTGTATACAAACAATATCTCAAAATCCATTGTAAATAAGATAAAAGTAGATAAGAGCGAGGCAATAAGGAAGGAGAGTCGTTACTCGTAGATTCACAATTTCCTCTGAGCTCCCTCGGAGGCGCGACTAAATCATATTGTGACAGCTCCATTGAAGTTTATTGAACAATCATGATGTTCCAAGTTCCAACTCGACGAGAAATGACACACTCATCTATATTGTTATAGGTAACCGTGTTTTATGCTGGTTTGGGTTTTATTCGATTATGGGAATGTAGACGTTGTTGTGGAATTCAATAAACGTATAGTACTAATGTTTGGGAATAAAATATAATACAACATAGTTTTTAGAAAACTTTTGAATCTCTTTCGAAACATGCAAATGATTGTTAGGTAACGTTTTAAGGAGCCAACATGGACGAGTACACATTATCATATCTCCAAGATTTCATTGTAGTGAGAAGAGACCCCATAGTGTCTCCTGATATAATATGTAGGTCCAAGAGAGAGCTAGTACCCGAATTTAACTCAATCCGAATTAAATAGAGCAGAATTTCTACAAGTGTCGCAATTTTGGTACGTATTCCTTTAACAATATGAATATGTTGCCAACACTACGCATAAACTTTCACAACATATCGTATCTAATTCTAAGTTTAAAATCGTATAATAGTTTCATCAAGTTGAGCACCGCTGCATCCAACGCTACAATTATTTGAAGAGTGCATTAATTACATGAACACACATAATATCCGGAGTAATAGCCTAAACAGAGTTAGCTGTTAAGTGGCCGAATTTAATAAGCTTTTATGAGCGAAACTCTCGTTGTGACGTCACACGAGCGTTATGACGTCACAACGAGAGCTTCCAACACGACGCCTGCCCGTGATTTATGTAATTGAGCTGTTTATTGTTACGTACGTTTAAAATGTTAGTCAAATTTGTTGGGTAACGCCATCGCGCCATCGCGCCATCACGGCTGCTCGCTTCTCAATGATTAATTAATTCTCTTCATTTTAATAACAAAAATTTGTGTTGTTTGCGAAAAGGCTTTTGTTTAGGCACGTCATGTTCATTGTTTAATCAAGATGTGTTGTTAGGGTGTTGTGAAATACTGATTGAAAGAGAGTTTGGAACACATGGCTGTGAAGTGTATATGGAATTTAAGAAAACACCATAAAACAGCTTGGAAATAATGCTTCATACAACTTAGCTTTAGCGCACTCACATATGCATCGCTCTCTCTGGCACTAAATTCCATGTAAGCCGGCGTGGAATTACAAATAGTTTCAAATCAATGCAGAATCAGGTGTTAGAAATTATATTAAGCGTTATTTTTGCAAAAATTTGATGTTAAAATTACATTTTTACCTTACTGCAGATTTTTTTTTTTTGCCTTGTAGGCAGACGAGCTAACGGGCCACCTGATCGTAAGCGGTTACCGTTGCTCATGGACCTCTGCAATGTCACAGTACTTATTTGTGAAAAGAGAGGAGCGTAGATAAGCTTGATTATGAAGTAGTAAATACATTGAAGATCTTTATGCGTTTACTCAAAAGATCAAGTGTATTGAAAAATCTACCAGTCCAAAAACTTCTTTCAGACAAAAACAGCAGTCGAAACTAAGTAAGTCCGAATTACTTCAATAAGTAGCACAATGAAGTCAGTTTAAACAATCGAAGAGAGTACGAAACCCGAGTATTGTACTCGCCAACTACCGCCGATGTATCTCCGCATTATACTTGCAACGAGAAACTTTTAAATTTACTTTATAAACAGACTCGGATGGAAACAAGTTTTTCACTAGCTTTTCAGATTACAAGGATTCCTTCTTAGTACTTATATTGTGTTTTATTCAAGTTTTAATACTGCGATAGTTATAAAAGAGTTACTTGAGAGAAATAGAGGAATGAACTGCTAATGTCTGGGAGATATTTACTCTAAAACATTAAGGCAATCAAACAAGGCTTAAAGAAAGTCCTTAAATGCAGGCCGTAGGTAGCCTTGCAGTGTTCCCTGACAGTGCAAAGGTCAATGAGCAACGGTAACCGCTTACAATCAGGTCGTTAGCCCGTCTGCCTACAACTTCTACAAGGCAATAAAAATATAAAGCTATCAACTGTAAAACACATGTTGGTGTTTCCCGAGTGCTACTATGATTTGTGCTCTTTCAAGCGAGATTTGAAGCAGTCGTGGTGGCCGAGTGGTCGAAACGCGTCCTTCCGAACGGGAGGTCGCGGGTTCACATCTGGCCGGCTTATACCTCTAAATCTAAATGTGAAAAAGATTTATGTGCAATATTTCACAACACCACTGGCTAAAAACGGTGAAGGAAAACATCGTGAGGAAACCTGCATGTCGGAAAAGGGTTCTAAAAATCCTTTGAAGATATGTGAAGTCCCCAATCCGCACTGGGCAAGCGTGGTGGACTATGCCCATGTAATATAGTTATTATAATCTTCACATATTATATCGTCCAATTCCCACACGACAAAAATGGAGTCAGTTAATTTTACGACAAATTGTTATAATAGCCAAAGATAGATTAGACCAGTCTGGAGATCCCAGACTACATTTTAATTCAATGTGAGACACTGTTTTAATATTCTGCTGGTAACCTAGAGACTATCGAGTTGTTTTCGGATGGAAATAGATCTAAATATAAGATATTTTCTTTGGTATGTCTTGATTAATCGTTTGGTATTGCTGTTGAAAATAATAAGAAAGATTATTAAGACTTTCGTTGCGTGTTTTTTAATAAATATAGTGTTTCAATTTAAAGGTTTAGGTGAATAGAACATGCAGAGTTTGGAAGTAAAGGACTGATATTAAGCACATTTTTGCTGCGTTGACTTACTTTTTGACGCAGACGAAGTTACGCGATTCAGTTAGTATAAAATAAAATACAATACAATTATGTTCAGCTTGTGTAGTATATCAAAATAACCAAAATACACGCAACTATCCGACATGCTTTGTAATATAAATTTACAAACAAACCGGAAAATACATTACAAAGTTATAAACGGTAACTATTACAAATTACACTAATTACAATATATAAAGCTGAAAGTTACACCATCACGATCTCTCAAGGGAATATAGTTCATAGCACTTTGTGTTACAGGTGTATTTCCTATGATTATATCGTGAGTAATAGAGCAGGTGTTATGGAGGACCCAGATGTTGGAGACTGTCTTTACAAAGGGGTAATAATTAGAATACGATCTAATATATATAATAAAATGATATTTTAAATAATTTAGTTAACTTTATGATACCCTTTCTATGGGTCAATCTACTTAAGTGTCTAAAATCTATTATAACAAATAATTATCTTGACAGTTAGTTGACCACTAATAATATAACATTATTAAATGTTATATGTAAAACATAAAACAACGGAATAGTGTTGAACCAAATGCACTTGTTTAATTAATTCTTTACAAAGTAAAATAATGGGATAATTATTACAATTATTGCTTAATGAAAATCATTTGTAGGCTACAGGTGATGACAGGGCGTTACCTGAGCCATACTGTTTACCGCGTCGTTGCACCCAACACAACCCCATGTACAGTTCTGTATTTTTTTCTTTTTAATTAGGGTTTGGACACTGAGTATGAGCAATAGGAGGTTTTAGTACGGTTCAACTCCCACATACCCCATCTACGTGTCTGGTAGAGAAGAAGCGCTTACCTCCTACTCGAAAAATACGCTACAAATGCAGGCATTGAGAAGTGTTGATTTATTTTTATTTAAAAAGTTACACCAACAGAATAAACACTAATAAAGCCTCGTTTATACGATGACAAATTTAAAAAAAATGCTTTTAACACAAGTTTTCCAATAACATTGCATATCTCAGGAATACACCATCTTTAATATTAAATTACAGGAAGCAGTAGCATAATTGTGCAATCACGAGCAATACTCAATAATTAACATTTAATCAACAAAGTGGTCCACATACGTATGTGGGTAGCAGGCATGCGTGAAATCATATCAATGATATTCCAATCTGATTGAAACCACTTACTGTTTGATTATTAATTTATTGGTCTTGATGCTGTACTCTGTACTCTTGGGTAAACTTGTTTGTGACATTTCATTATTTTGAAATAATGCTGTTATGTTTAATTTACAGTACATTAAAATGATTATCAGCTAGTTTTTGTAGTTGGAGGGAAACGCCGGAGTTGAAACGCACTAAAACCTCCAACCGCTCATACTCAGCGTCCGAACCCCGGCTGTTGATTATTTATTATTATTTTTTTTTTGTCATGAAGCTTCTACCAGAGTATCTATACTTTACCTATTCTTATAACTAGGTGACTTTAGCTTGATATGCTGAAAATAAACACAGGAAACATGTTGATAAAAGAACTGGACTCTGTCGCGATACAGACTTGAATTAATGCTTGATTGTTCGTAAATGTTAATATTTCAGTATATTTTTTTTTATTTAGTTTTAATCATAGTGGCTACAAGGGCCCACATTACAATACATAAAAGTGTTAGTAAGTCTTAATCTAAGTGTTAGTGACAAAATAACAGAATATATCATAGGCCACGCTTCCATTCGACTCGTCCCACATGAGCATCCACGCAATGGGCTATGTATGGTGAGTCGTAACGTTGGGCTATCATCGCCATAATGCTGTTTGGACTGTCCCGCACTCTGCAGAGCAGCGATGCGCATCGTTTTCGAATGATTTTGTACTTACAAAATCAACTGTTTCAGTGTATGTTAGTAAAGACAAAACACAATCACACAATTAGTAGACAAACCAAACATAACCTCAAAATGCTGAACAACATAAAACATCGGAGTGTAAAAAGCCTAAAACAGCTAAATGGGAGTGCAGCGCTTAAATAAATCAAGCGGACTTTTATAGTTGGTTGTTTTTCGGTGTTAATGAAGACAAACAACGTCGGTCCGGTTCGTGGGCTCACAAACAACGACCGAACCCGCGCGCACTGCTGTACTCTTCAATTAGACTCATGTTTAAAACTGCTGAGCATTCATGGGTGATATTCTTTATGTTAGCTTAGGCCGCTTCAATATTGGGTGTCTTTAATAAGGGGTTTGGAAGTTTTTTCAAGTCGTATAAAAATATAAGCGTAATGTTTAGTTCTCGCCACTGAAAATAAGAATTTAGCTTTTAAGAAGCACTTCATTATGTCGAGGTTTTTATTGTTAGAAAAATTACATTACATTTAATAGAAAAAATCTATCGCATAAAAAGCTTTTTCTGCTAGTTATGTTATTGTTTCAGATGTACTTGTAAATCAATTCATTTTTGAACAATATTGCCTTCATTATTTGCCAGTAAGTAATAAAAAACTTAAAAACCATTTGTTGTTACTATCACAAGATTAGATTTGAATATGTGAAGCTAGTAAACATGTTAGTAAGGTCACTCGCACACTGAACAACCTACGAACCTTGGTCGGAAAACATTCTCTGGTAGATCTCGTCGCAATCTGTTGAAACAATCACTTATTAATAAAACTTCTTCTAGACTATATTATATTAATTCATTAAGTCTTTATTTTATATCTTCTTCCTATATATATAAAAATGAATTGCTGTTCGTTAGTCTCGCTAAAACTCGTGAACGACTGAACCAATTTGGCTTATATTAATCTTGATCTACTTGGTATTCGTAGAAGTCCAGGGAAGGTTTAAACGGTGAGAATATTTATTTATGTGACGCAGACGAAGTTGTGTGGGCCAGCTAGTTTTTAAATATTTTTTTGTATGGTTGTTTTATCATGTCTGGAAATTTTCAACATTGATATTTAGAATAACAAAGCTGAACGTTATTCGCTTGTTTACAAAATATTGAGTTTTTATTATGTAAAACTGTTTGTGGCGGTTAGTCGCGGTATCACGGCACGTATGGGTACCTACAGTTCAAATGTAGTCGGTTAGATCTCTGAATCTTAGTTTTAATATATTTAGTTTATTATGATACCATTACCTTACAGAAATAAAGCGGGACCCTGTATATTAGGCTTGGACCCTTTGAATATAGTTAGGCAAGACTAGTAGACTATACTAGATTTTTGGAACGAAGTTCCTTATCGCGCGTTATCGAAAGGGGGCCAGACGGAAATTCTTATGAAAAAGTTGTCACGACACTTTTTTGTATTAGGTGATTATCGCTAGATGGCGCTGTGATCAAAATATTTTATTTGAGTTAGTTTAAAACGTCTTATAGAAAGAGAGAGAGAGACAGACGTAATTATTATAATTTAAAAAAACAACATTTTATTACAATTCTCTCACTAATTAATCGAAAGGAACTTCGTTTCATCCGGGTGTGCCTTGACACCTCTCAAGTTTTTTTATTTACTTTGGATTTTTTTCACTTAATAAACACCGCGGCAATATATTGACACAGTACAGTAAAGACCTATTTGTGACATACAAAAAGTATATATGACACCCTGCCAAGAGCGTATAATCAAGTTCCTAACACACAAATCTAGCAAACTTGTTAATATAATTGTATTGTTGTCGAGTTATGATTTGTGGAAAGTTGTGATTTCGTTTCGTCGCGAGTGTTTTGTTTCATTCCCCTTCATTGTTTACACTGTGAAGTTTCATAAACGGAGAATCAGGATTTATTACGGAATAATAACAAACGAGGCTGCCGTGGAACTCGCGCTTCCTAAATATTACTTTGCTGAAATCACAAGGAAAGCTGCTTAACTTTAATGCACAATAAATAATAATTGCAATCGTAAGGCTTCAACTTTCAATGGTGGATGCGGTTTTAATGATACCAATAGGTGTATTAGGTTTTTTTACTCTTTTTTATGTTTAAGACAAATAAACGAGACTACAGAATAAGTGGTAAGCGGTTACCGTCGCTCATGAGCCTCTGCAATGCCTGAACTGATGCTGACATGAGACAACACGCCCGCATGTCTACATGTTATGTCAGTGAGTCTTACATACACCATGTGATATAAAAAAAGTTGGACCTATTCAAAAGTAAAAGTAGTTCTATGTCATAATTCGACAGATCATAGACCCCACTCCCGTTGGCAGGATACAAATCCAAGCTGTTTCCAACCAAAAAGAAAGACTTGATTCCAAATCACTTACATCAAAATGCCAAAAAATATGTGTATTTGAGACGCTACATTGAATCTTTATCGATACAGCAAACTGAAGTTTATGTAAAGGAATATATTTGGCAGAATGGAGTTGGCACGATCGTGTTAATAACAGGAAGGCATATTTTCGTGTATTGAGATAGGTATGAGCTGTGTACGGTAGTTTAGAACGGTTCAGCTCTGTTCGACGAGGCTGACACACAAGATATTAGCAGAAGGCAACTGCAAATTGTGCGTGATTAACGCTGGAACCTTTAAGTAAATATTTTTCACATGTCATGACACTCTTGGCGCAGTGACTTTTCTCTATTTACCAAGAAACTAAGTTTACGTAGGCAATAGATAACGGCACTTCAAAGCAATGGCCACCACATATTATTAAGCTCGATTATCTAATATGTATTAAAATAAAGAACTAGTGCTATTACTATCAGTACTTAAATGTATCAGTGTAAGTTTCAACTTTGTCATGTCCCCTAACATCGAAGGTCTACGAGCGACGGTAACTACTTATTACGAGGTAGACCGTTAGCTCATCTGCCTACGTAGCAATAAAAAGAGCTATGGTAGGTACTCATGACTTTTACTTCTGCTTGGTAAATGTTCTGTGTGTGAATGCTGGCGCTCGGCCAGCGCACGGTCTCTGCCGGATCGCTTTCATACACACTACTTATAGCGTTCTTCGTTTTTCTTCCAACTATTTATTACGTAGAGATGCAATCTATTCTCTTTAGTAGCGATATACGAACTTTACTACAAGTTTTTAGCCTTTTCGTAAGTTTCAGAACAGAGACGCGGAAAGAGGAATGATACTATGTGCTGTTCCATCTTAACAGAGATTTATGATTTTTAGTACGACAACGACGAGTATTTTTATATTGCATGATAGATAAATGAGCCGGCAGCCCATCTGATTGTAAGTGTAATGTCAGGGCATTGGAAGCCGTTACCTATCACCGAAGTTGTGACACATAATTACCTAGTGATATTTTTCTCACTCACTTGATACTATTCAAGAATGTTCTAGAAACATGTGTTAATCTGTGTCAGCGTAAGATTTAATAACTTATTAAGTAACAATATCATAGTGCTTAAAATGTTTTTATTGTCATTATTAATGAGTGCAACACTGTCCTTATAATATTACGAATCAATTTTAATTCCCATTATAAATGGCGAGTAAAAGTGAAATCGTTTAAACACGTAAAATAAATTCGTGAACGGAGATAATTTCGTTGGAGCAGATTAAATTGAAATCGAATCGTATTGAATGCAGGCACAACACTACAACATCGATACAATATCGATAAACATTTATTTCGAATGCCTTCATCAGCAGAACGAGTCGTTTCAATTCGCTTTTCGAATATGTCACGCGTACACGTGGCTTTCAACCGACTGTTAAAAATTACTTATTATTCAATGTTGTATTTTATTTAATTTTATGTTTCTCAAAGTGTTTTTGTTGACTAAAATTTGTCACAGGAGAGAACGCAGTAACATACTTTAAAAATGAAAGTATTTTAGAAAAGCCATATACCGGATTTTGATCTTCTGTTATTACAGAGAAAAAACAAAAAAAAACAAAAAAAATCCTCCATCACAACTTGCGAAAACTCCAAAGGTACATTAGCAACACACTACACAGTACACTATATTACAATATATTATAACACATGCACGAACTAGTGACAAGAAAAGTGTGACAACCAGTAGTTGTCACAGGCAGAACGCATTCCAAGAAAGATGAAAAACGAGTCTATTGTTGTCAGTGCGTTACACATACATTACACAAACACCTGTAGTTCCGTGAACAATGGAATAAACATATTATGTGACAATAGGAAATAGTGTTGACAAGATGCAATACGAATCTATCTATAGTATTACTAAAAATGCTTCTGGTTACACTAACATGGGAACGACTTTATAGTTTGAGATAGAAAATCCTTTTGCAATATTATTTGCTATTGTAAGAAAATTCTTGTTCGTATGTGAGTTTATCAGAGCGATTTATAAAAGTGTCTTTCTGTATACAGCTACTTAACAATAACTGCTGTTCATTATTTCGAGAACGGCTGAACCGGTTTTACTAATTTTAGTCTCGAAATATTTACGGAAGACCAGTGAACGTTTGTACAGCTGGAAAATTTACAATGTAATAGTAATTGTAACTTCAAGCAAGAAACGATGTACCTACAGTAAAACCTGGTTAGGATCTCTAGGCATCAATAATCTGTCTCATTTACAGAGGGTTTCATTAGGTTAGAAGACAGGTTATTTCAGTTAAGGTATCTTTCTCATCCTTCAGAACATTGTGATTGAATTTAGTTTCATCTGTGTATGTTGTTATGTATGGTAGAGGCAGATTGAAGCTATCACTGTTAGTGTGCGATTGATCGAGTATTGGCGTGGGGCCAACAGGCCTGCCCCGGCCCGGTACCAGGCCGGTAATGTTCGCTATTCACGGGAATTGCTCGGTTGATCGTCTGTTTGTGTTGATGGGAGTTTGTGCAGCTGCCCACCGGTGGGCTTAGTGGCAGGTGTTCTGGGACAGTGCTCGCTTGATTGGGTATTTGAATGATGATAATTATAGTCGTGTGCCAGTGTAACGAGTATACTTGCCAATGGCTAGAAAAAGTTGATGCAATAATCTTCATTTTGTATTGCATGTTTGAGATCAGCAAGACTCTAATTAAGCTAGTTTTCTTGAGTATTCAGTATGTTTATTTAAGAAAAAAGTTCAAGTTTTGCTAATCTGAAGTAAATATTGTTTCATTTTAGTTCCTAAGTCAGTGAAACTGGACTATACACCACATAACGCATCAGTAAACAGATATTGTAAACATATAGTTTCTATGTAACATAGTGGTTATATGTGGAGTACATATGTGAGTGTGTGACCAGAGCGATGTGGTTGTGGTTTGATGAATTTATAGTTTTAATAATCGTGTGTTGAATACACCCGTATGTGACACAAACACATACTCGTTATATTACGTTTAGGTAAATACTTCGTGTATTATATTGAAACGATCTTCCTTATTGCGCGTTATCGAAAGGGGACTAGACGGAAATTCTTATGAAAAAGTTGTCACGACACTTTTTTTGTTTTAGATGATTATCGCTAGTTGGCGCTGTGATTAAAATCTTTTAAAACAATTCCTTATTTTGTTTTATATGATTAATGCACTGTGATCAAAATATTTTATTACAATTCCCTCACTAATTAATCGAAAGGAACTTCGTTCCATCCGGATGTCCCTTGACACCTCTTAAGTTTTTTTTGTATTGTACATATCGAGCTTCGTTTTTTTTTTGATACCTAACTCACGGACTCGCCGTGGTCATCTTAGGTTCGTTTCAGGAATGACTTGTCCTTCGTCAAATGAGACTTAAGGAAGGTATTTAGAGTTAGGTCGTAGGTAGCGACCCATCAGTGTCCCCTGACATTGCAGGGATTTACGAGTGACGGTAATCATTTACGATCAGATGATCCTTTGGCTCTTTCATCCAATTGAAAAAAAAAGATATTCCTAGTTAATACATTATGAGCTATGTCTTCTTTTTTGTTACTAAGCCTATTAGGTTAAGTGAGTGATAAATCGACCAGTGTCTTAGTTATATGTAGTTTGAACAGATTATGTGTTTTTCATCAGAGATTTCAACGAAGCAACTTCTATGGTTTACTAAGCAGTTAATTTTCATTTATATCGAACACGGAAGCTCTCCTCATTCATTTTCAAGAGATCACATCTTAACATCACATCTAGTTCACGATGAGATGAAAATTTTTACGATGTTTTCCGAAATTCGAGTAAACGGAACGAAATTAATATCAATAACCATCAAACAGCATCCATTATCGATATTAAGAATAATGTGTTGTATGGAGCGATCAGTGTTGTTTGTGTTAGAGGTATCGGCGGCGGGCCTGGCGCGGCCCGATGGCAGGCCTGGTCGGTGGCAGGCCTGGTCGGTGCCGGTTTATCGCCGGATTTACAACAAATTGCTGTTTTCATCGCGACGCCCGATTAATTCGGGGCACGTCGGTCCGCTCCAATAAATATGTTAAAATGTTCCGTGACAATGGGCTCGCAGTCGGATAGCGACGCTTCCCGCTCGTCCGTTTGTTTGTGAACCACCCCCCGGCGCCCCCCGGCACCCCCCGACACCCCCCGACGGAATGTAACGCAAACATTGTTTCCGCCTTCTACCTAATCCAATGTGCGTCCTTTAAATCATTTTAAACGATAAACCATTATTGCCGAAATGGAATACTGTACATACAGTCGCGATTGCGAGTCTTGCCTGTTTTATCATCGTTATGAAACAGATGTACACGGTATTTCACAACGACCTTTTAAAACATACGCAATTTATTTCTCTTTCAATTCGATAACTGATTTTTATATTGTAAATTGTTTGTTATTTCGAATTATTTTCCTCAGTAAAATTGTACTCGTAACTGATATTCCTAACAAAATGTATTTGTTTATTTATATGCGGCTTTATAAGGTTTCTATTGAAGACTTTAAATAAGTCTAATACTACGTTTTCTTGAATCGCAGCTGTTAAGTGTTGAGAAGTCTTAAACAAGTCATTTTACTCGTTACTCTAGTTGCAGATATGTTTAGCTAAAAATAATTATGTTTATCTGTCTGAAGAAGGTATTAGTGTCCCCTAAAGAAGATGAAGAAAATGGTACAATGTAGAAATACAATCATGAGGATTAGAATAAATCCATATATGGTAGACCAGAGACAAGGATGAATCTTTTAAATATAATTAAAGGCGTGAATAAATTTCAAAGGATCAAATATTTTATTGTGCAACATAGGTAAGTATTTGGATTGTATTCAAGTTGTTATTTGATAAATTATGCTTATAAATTTGGTATGGAAATCTCTCTGATAGCGACGAAAATATGCGCTAGTAACTCCATAATATATAACTATTTTAAAGACTTAGGAGCTTAATTTATCAAATAATAACTTGAATACTATACCTATATTGCACAATAAAAGATGATTTGATTTGAGGTTTGTCCTATATTTTGTTAATCAATAAATTATAATAAAATGAACATAAACTCACCAACAACATGCAGCGTGACAAAGAAGGATCGCACCGGCTGCGTCGAGACCTGGCACTCGTAGACGCCGGCGTCCCGCTGCTGGGCCCACTTGATGTGCAGGGTCCAGTCGTCCGTCTGTGGGGAGTGCGTCGCCTGGAAGCGCTGGTCCGAGGTGTACGTGTAGCCGCCCACGGTCAGGATGTGCAGGTCTCGGTGACGGATCCATGACACCTGGAATGGGATACTACATTTAGATATTGGAAATTAGACATCCTTTTTGGCACGGACTGCTTCGTCTGTGTACGTCAATTTTCGCTAGATGGCTAAACTGGAGCGTTCGCTCGGAGTTTACTCGATATGACTACCTTGTTTGATTATCTTTTAAATTACGTTACGTTTAAATCTTCGTAAAATATGAAATAATAATAAAATGTAAACAAATCAAATTTTCGAGCTAATGTCATGTGTAGGTCAATTTCAGCACACACTTTTCTGCCACATTCTTGGCATAAGTAAATAAACCAATATTGGCACAGATTCCAGTTAAGTAGATCGGATATATAGTATTCTCTTTTTAAGAGGGACACGAAAGAGTGATCAATACTATCATTACGGTTTTACTTCATTACTTTCTTCATTAGATACGAGTTATTCTGAAACTGTTAACTATTGCAAACTCAATTGCAATTAACATAAAATTTACGTAAAAACTATGTTTTTCTTGCACTTTAAATTAAAAATCGAGTAGCAACAATGAATTATATATCGACAATCGAAAACAAAACCCTGTTTCTGTTTTTAAACCAATTTATTTGAGTTAATTTATGTAATGTAGCATGTTAGACAGTAAAGCCAGTGCAATCCGCTTAATTAACATTTCATTGAACAGCTGATACAACGGGAACGATACATGGAAACCTAATATTGTAAACACATCGGATTAGATGAGAGCGGCTACGGTACACATATGCAATGTGTAGTAACAATATTTTATATATTCTTAGTAATACAACGTTTGTACAAAGTTTATTACAATTAAGGTAGTTACTTCATTGTTAAAATTTTGTTGATGGTAATTTCTATTTTTTGTGATATTGTCAATAGTTTTGAGATATGTATGGTCAATAATACTGTAAAGAGTATAAATGGTATTGGCTATGGGGTGTCTAACAGAGCAATATTTTTTTTAATGAAAAATCGACAGTGTATTTAATTTTATCTTATTACAAGAGTGAGGTACTTCGAGAGCTAAAGTGAGGTAAAGCGGTTACCACAGTGTTGTCAGAGACATGTTAATCGCTGAGACTCTTCAAACATACCTCAGGATCCTGACCTCGCTCTTCATTAATATTCCGGAGAGTTGTTTTAGGCCTGAACAAGACCAGCATGCAAATCAGTCAAGTCTTTTATTACCAACCCTCTGAAACCATAAAGTCCTATCTCAATTATAGATTAGAACAAAAACCGACTCATCTTCCTTAATTTTAAGGTTTATTTTTCTGTTTCAGGGAAATTGAGATACGGCTTTTTGGCTTTATTTTTTTTGTATATTTTATTTACATTCATGGGCGGGAGTATGTAATTATGTAGGCTTTTCGGTGTAGAACCTCTCTCGCATACATTATGTACAGTGAACCTCGCTTTTTCATTTTATTGCTCACAATTTCCCGTTTTTTTGTACAAATGTTGAAGGAATTTGTTCACCTCGATAAATTGGTGCGTGTTTATTAACTTAAATTTAAAATAATGATCGTTATTTCAGAGAAACAATTGCTTTGAATATCCAATGACATTTTGGGTTGTTTTTTTTTTTTTTTTTTTTTTTAGTTGGAGGAAATCACCGGATCCCCGCCCGCCCCGCGGGCGGGGTATGTGGGAGTTGAACCGCACTAAAACCTCCAACCGCTCACACTCAGCGTCCGAACCCCGGCTGAGGCCAGAACCCAGCACGGGGTTATGAGGGACGGCGCGACGCGTTACGCCCAAGGCACTCTTTCCCGTCGCGCCGCCCCCTCCGGACGCCGAACCGGCAGCCGCCGGCGATACGGCCACCGGCTCTCTCGGTCGGCGGGCTATCCGAAGCCCGCCAAGATGGCTGGACCGCGTGTCACCCTCCCACGGAATACCCCGCTGGGTCAGAACCAGCGTGGGTCGGGGAGCGCGGTCCGCCATCCCCCGGATGCTCTAACGCTAAGGGCGTGCTGAGCGAGACACGACACCTTCTTGGGTCCCCGCTCGCACTCGCATGCGTTGGGGACCCGAACCTTTTAAGGGGCCAGAGTCCGGGCGAGATCCCGGTTCTGACCCCTTGCTCGACGGCGGCGTCGTGCAATCGCTGGGCGGAGGGAGGAATATACCCTCTCCCTCGCCCACGACGCCGCCTGCTTCTGCGAGATGGTGGACTCGCAGAAGTCGAGCATCGCCTTCCAGGACTCGTCGCTCCCGAGCATCGACGCCACGACGCCCGGGAGCGACAAGTCCGGTCCTATTTGTCGGACCAGGACACACCGCTGCTGCTCCCATGCGGGGCAGAGCGCGAGCGTGTGCTCTGGTGTGTCCCGGTCGCATCTCGTACAGTGATGGCACCTCGTCGTCGGCTCTGCCTGTATCAGGTGCAGATACCTTCCGAAGCACCCGTGCCCGGTCAGCATCTGCACCATCCAGAAGGTGAGGCGTCCACGTTTGCCACGACCCACCCAATCCTTGAGGACGGGGCGGATCGCCTCGACGGTTTGGGTTATGTTGGGTTTCGTCAAGGGTTACATATAAATGTGTTCGTCATTTTGTTAAGATAGATAGTAGACTTATTTTTCGGCGTTTCAGCTTTTGTATTTTCTGCGTAATGGACCTCATGTCTCATGAAGTAAGAAATATACAACCAATCAAAAATAATTTAAATAACGAAGCTTGAAGGTCCCAAAAGGTAGGTCGTAGGTATCGGCCCCGTAGTTAGCCCTTATATTACAGAGGTCCATGAGTAACGGTAGCCAATTACGATCAGATGGCCCTTTAGCTTGTCTGCTTATATAGAGAAAAAAATTGAAAGCTACACAAGTAATATTTGTACATCTTATAACTACGAAGTATTTCAGTCCGTTCAATCTATTATTGGATATCGAAAAGTTATGAAAAAATATTGAAAACGAAAACAATTTATAATAACAGTACGAAGCCTCGAGAGATCGATTCATTTCCGATGGATTGTCTTTATGAAATATCGAATGTTCTCTAGTTTTTAGAGTTTAAAATGAAGAAACTTAAGGGTAATGTTTTGAGGTGTCGACATATTATGTCGAGGCGGGCCACATTGCGATAGTTGAAATAAATTTTTTAGCGAAATGAGAATCCTTCGAATTGTGGTCCGCATAATGTGTCGTACTCGTAGTTCATATTAGAAGTAAATTCTGATCGATAATCATTCTATCTAAATGTGCGCGTAGCCTAAAAAACAATAGAAATAAAATTGTATCTGTAGTATTTCCAGTGTACCTGTAAGATCTTAATACAATTTAACAACACTCAACACAAACATGCATAAGCTTTACATTACGAAAAATCATAAAAATTGGTAGTTCTACTCAGACAATCAAAAAAAATCGTATTGAAAAGTCGGAGATCTTTACAAATTTTGGAAGTCGGTCAAAAAAGTGACATAAAACTTTCACACGCCACACTTTCAAGTTACTTTTTTAACAAAACTATTTAAAACTAACAAAGTATATCCCTGAAGTCTCTATTAGAAGCTCACTCCAAAGCAAATAGCTACAAACGTCTAAATGTATCAGATAGAACTCGGCGGACAAGTTTAATTAGTTTTATTACAAGTTTGCCTGCGAATAGATAAGTTAGTAGCTAATCTACAATTTGCTGAAGGTATTTAAACTTTAAAACATCTCGAGGTCTCGTTTTAAAATTGTTGGTGGAAGTTATTAATACTGTGAATCATTTTATAATATAAAATAATTAATTAAAAGATGAAGTGGTTCGATTTTAAATACGTAAGAGTTCAAAGTTGTACTTCGACATCTACTCATTTGGGCTTCGAGAAGATTACCTATCCCATACTGTCCAGAAGTATGACGCTGGTTGTATTTTATCTCTATCAACTTCTTCTATCACCACTTTCTTTCTGATTCAAAGTTGCTAATTTTCTAACTTCAACCATGTTTTATTCTAACGAAACCGCAACTAAGAACACTCATTTCTAGATAGTTTTATATAAGATCTTTTCCCGACGATGTTTGGTATTAAAAATTCTCAGTTTAAGTGAACCGTCCGTGCAAACCTCCGCAACTGAAGGCAACATCAAAACAAACCAGCGAAACATAAACAGACAAATTAAACTCCATTCAAATTTATAATTAATAACTTGAACAAAAACAGTACCGTACAAATAATTTTGAATCTTATAATAATGGAAAATATTGAATTAATCCAGCAGGCGGCTGGGGGCGCCCTCGCCATTGTTTCGTTCATTGATAAATTGGTGATCGTCTGATGTTTTAGACGACTTATTACGATTTTGAAATAAATATCATTTTGTTAGACTGCACGGAATTAGTGCAGGTACCTGCGGGAATGTAGGGTTGTTTTGTCTTTGATTTGTTTTGTGTGAAATTTTGCTATTTTGTGAAACTGTGTGCCTATAGTTTTTTAAATATCAATTTTATAGGTAGATTTACGCTGTAAATTATATATTATCCTTGTTTTATTTTGAAAATGTAGACAGACGAACCAATATGGGTATATTACTGATTGCCGTCGCTTATAAACCACTACAGGGCTGCTACCAATGGTCTACTCTTAAGACTCTCTTCAATCCTCGTTTAAAAAACGAAAAGTGATACCACAAAATAAACTCCAAAGACGTATGGATTTTTAAGTTATTGGTATGACGAAATACATCAGTTAGCGGAATAATATACACATTTCTCTTGACTCTTATCATGTGATGGAATGAAACCCACGCGTCACGACGTCATCCAAACCTAATTGTTCGATATCTGTAACGTTACGGCGACGTGCAGGAAACGTGCCGGGAACGGGCAGGGAACGTGCCGCTCACGGTACGGCACGTGAATGTAAATGTCTCACGTGTCTCGCTGAATACGAAATGTTTTCCTCAATTTTCTGTTTCGTTTTGGCATTTTAATCAGGAATTCGTTTTTATGTCTCGATACATTGCTGAATGTAGGTGAACAAGAATCGAACCAAGCTGTGGTAGAGGGTTTTGATTGAATTAATTTACATTAATTCTGTAATGTTGCTCGGAGGCGCCGTATAGTGTCTGACGTTGTAAGAGTTTATGAATGGTGGTAACCACTAACCATCAGATGTGCCGTAAGTACAAGTAGCTAATCTAACTAGTAAATTGTTTTTTAAAATTTACTTTGAAGAAACATAAAAAGAGAAGTGTCTCCAAATAATTTCTAAACTTCGATTACTTTAATTTTTGAGTTGTAAATACGAATATTTTTAAAAGTCTTCCCACAATTTTTTTGTGTGTCAGCCAGAACCTCCATCTGACCGCCCACGCGTGAACTCCGATGTAGAAGTTTGGACTTTATTGAATTTGTTTAGAAACAAAAATTTAAAACGGTATTCGCAATAATGTTTACTTCATCGTTTACATTAGCACGAACTTAAATACAATGTCATAGTTTGGTTATAATTTAATAAAATATTAAAATGAAAAACCAATAGAAAAAAATACAGTCACCTTGATAACCTCCACCTTTTGTTGCGAAGTCGGTCAAAACCCAAAAACTTTTAGAATATCAGTAAAAAATAAATGAAGCAGCAAAAAAACTTCTAAAACATTTTATAATATACAAAAAATATTTAAAAGGGCAGCCGTAAAAGTGCGAGGCGTATTTCCCGGCTTGAATGCAAATAAGTAGCTCAAGTTTGTTTAAGGGCGCGGTGTTTAGGAGTATCCTGTGAAGGGATGAGTTTAATGGTTAAGTAAGCGCGGGCGCTCCGACCCGGCCCGGATCTAGCCGGATCACTACTCTCTAGCCTGTAAGCCTTTACGTCGGGCCACTCAAAATATATAACGAATAATAATAGACGTACATTTTGGATACTAGGTACTTGTATTTTTAAATACTAAGTAAATGAGTATGCGAGTTTTTGCAAATATGTACTAGGTATCTGTTAGTATTTTAAAATACTAAGTATTTGAGTATGATAATTGGTACTCGTAAGTGTTTTTAGATACTCGTAGTACATGAGTATTATTTTACGAAATATTAGGTACCTGTAACAAATGTTCATAAATTTTTAGTAGTGTTAGTTTACCTTAAACAGTTTCAGAGGAACAGTTTCTGTCAATAATTAATTCGTAAAAATAATGAAGTATAATTATTTCTGACATCATTATAAAATGAATTTCATAGTTCGTTTTATAGCAAAGGTAAGTCTGTATTAACTCTAAGAAAATAAAAACTTTACAGCTCTGTTGTAACTTGTTTTATTGTTTTCTTTGCGTGACTCTAAACATTAAATATGTAGTCCCATCACGCATAACGCCGTAAAAACTTATTTAATTTTACTTTAGGTATACTAAAACTATGCTGTCTGGCATTAAATATCGTAACGGTATAGCATTTCATCCAATTGATATCATCACTATTATGAGCCGAGAGCTAGTGCTAATTTTTGGGTAGGTGGTCTATAGTTCTCCTGAAATACTTCAACTCGGAACTGCTGACCTGGCTGCTGAGTAGCGGGGCTAAACAGATCCCTACCTTTTTAAAATGTTTTTTTATTAAAAAAATGTGTTGGAGGTTCTCGGGCTATTACTGTTACTTCTGGTATTACTTATCATTAGTTATTACTACCGCTTACCGCTAATTCTTATTAAGTAGTTACTACTTCTTACTACAAACCAATCTACTTCTACTTACTCTACTACTTACTCTTCTACTTACTACATTTCCCAGCGGGGTATTCCGTGGGAGGTTGACAAGCGGTCTCATCTTGGCGGGCTTTGGAAAGCCCGCCGACCGAGAGAGCCGGTGGCCGTATCGCCAGTGCTGCCGGTTCGGCGTCCGACGGAAAAAAGTGTCGAGAGCGTAAGGCGTCGCGCCGTCCCTCATAACCCCGTGCTGGGTTCTGGCTCCAGCCGGGGTTCGGACGCTGAGTTTGAGCGGTTGGAGGTTTTAGTGCGTTTCAACTCCCACATATCCCAAACGCCCCGCGGTGATTTCCTCTAACTAAAAAAGGAAAAAACTCATACGTTTCATTTTTATAAAATTACCCTTTGTTTAGTAGTTCATTGACTCGTTCTCTAATATTATTATTGAGTCGTTTGTTTGTTTGTTTGTTGCGGATGTTTGCGATATCTGGTGATAGCTCGCGGCTATTTGTCAGTATTATAGAAGCTGCAGGCGGTTTACATACACAGTAGGTACGTGTACTAACATATACTATCCGCTATTTTTATTTAATAAACAATATTGTTTAGTAGATATGTTTTTACAATATGTATGGGTTAGTTTAGTTATAAGGACGCCAATTTAAGTTAGATTATGATATTAATCAAATTGAACATTTTACTCGAACTTGAGTAAAGTATTAAAATCACTGTTCTTAATATTGGGATACTGTGATGTTGTTAAAAAGCATGAAAAAAAACTTGAGAGGTCATGGGACACTCAAATAGAATGAAGTTCCTTTCGATTGAAGGATATGTTATATTTTTTTTTCCTAACGTAACACGCGATAAGGAACGTGTTTTAAAAGATTTTGATCACAGCGCCATCTAGCGATAATCATTTAAAACAAAAAAAGTGTCGTGACAATTTTTCGTAAGAATTTTTTCCGTCTAGCCCCCTTTCACAACGCGCGATAAGGAACTTCGTTCCAAAAATACAGAATACTCACTCAGAAGTAATATATATAAAAGTTTTTTTTTACATACTTAAATTCATCAGGGTCAGCAAAGGGTAATCCAGACAGCGTATGTGCGATGTTTACATTAAAAACATCTAAAACTATGAGTGTTTCTCCTTTTTTGATACACATTCATGTGTATTCCTTCTTGATTCACTGTATCTTTAATAAAACGCACAATTCCCTCACGTATTTTAAAGGTTCATGCATACATAAAGACATACAGCGTAGGTGAATTTTTATATTATATAGTTAACTGTCACTTATAAGATTTTATAATAAAACTTGTTCAAAAGATAATTTAAATTCTAATATAATTATTAGTGAATTTCGTATTTTTAATGGCCCAACCCGAGTTCTTCCAACAGGATTGTTCCCGGAATCCCTCGATTTTAATTTGTCGACGAAACGATATTTAGTTTTATTGTAATTCGATCAGACACGGTCTGTTTGCGTTCGAGGTGTTTGTCCGTTTCAAGAACGGTTCGTAGCAATTCGTAGCGCTCGTAGCGGTCCGTAGCACTCGTAGCGGATCGTAGGCGTCTCATACAGTGATTCAAGGATGTAGTACGTATAGATAAACATAGTGAGAAATGTAGAGGTAAATGAGATAGCAATCCAAATTATGTGAGTAGAAATAAGACAGATAAAACTGCTATTAAACAATATTTTTTTGGAATCGAAGAAATGTCTTTTAAAAACTTTATAAATTAATGTGACTTTTTGACAGACATTATTTGGCCATGGTAGCATCACACACATACATTTTGAAAGTCAAAACAAACCACTTCTAGGTCACAAGAAATAGCCTCCGTCCTGAGAATAACTGTAAAGAAACTCAGCAAGTCTATCACTCATAACTTTAGACCCACTTTTAAAAATGATTAGTCTCAATAAATCCTACATCAATGGAGCTCACAAAATTCGTTTTTAAGTGAACAAGTTGCGCGATGCCTCAGAGATTTACTGTAAAGGCTCTGTGCGATGAAAAGTAACAGCCGCTCAGATTTCAATTCGAGCCTCTTTGGTGTTCAGTTACTATCGTTTCAAATTATTTCACGTTAGGTTATTCTGAGAGGTTTATTTTTATAGCCGCTAAGTGTTTTTTGAATCTGATTTTAGAAATCTGGAGATGGTACCTCAAATAATAATAATATGAAGTGATATATTTAAATATATATTTTTATTATTTTCTTAATATTATTATTTATTGTTTTAAACGCTAAGCAGTAATATTGTATTTCAAATATTGTATTACAAACACTAAAGCTCAATATGATTGTAATATGTTAACATTATTTCTCTGGCGACACCTACTACTACACTACTGTATTGCTTAATATTTAAGATATTTATCCGTGGACAGCGTTGTGGCCTGCGACGTTGTAATGCTTTAGTTTAATTTTATTTTTATACAAAATGAAAATGTTGTAGCTGTTTGTTGTCCCTTAAAAAATATATATATGTGACAATTAACTGAAATTTTTAATATGCAGTTTCTGGTTAAAAATACACGTTTTCTGTTCAGGCAATATTCAATTGTAGATTTTTTAGGACCGAAATATTATAACAAACCCGTAATCCGACTCCGGAGGACCAAAATATATGGTGTGGCGTTTAAAGTGGACTGTATTATTTTTGTAGGCGTTGATCCGGGCTTCTCAATTTCGATCTGGATTAATTACAAAACCGTGTACACCGACCGATACATATCAATAATAAAGTAATCCGACTTACCTCTGCTAGCCGGACCGATGCTCGCTGGATGATATTCTTTCTTCTAGGCGGCCGCCGTTAATCACAACACATTTAAATTCCGATATATTATTAATTTTTCCGACGACAAACGATCCGCGTCGCGTCGGTAGCCGAAAGACAATAGTAGAGATATGACATCTGTCAGTGCTAGGTGTTTGCAATTAAACCTCATTTGCCGAAATTGATCGACCTATGAAGATGGTTTCGTTTCCTTTTGGTCCTCCGGAGTCGGATTACGGGTTTGTTATAATATTTCGGTCCTAAAAAATCTCATTGAGAAAAAATATTTTCAAAATTGTACCGCTGCTAGTGTGCGAACCCCGTTGGCGTGACGTCATCTGTCATTCACAGTGTAATTTTTAAATTTATTTCAGTTGTCATTTTAATTTTTGCATGCAATTTATTTTGGGATTTAAATACGGTTATCGGAAGTCCATTTCGATCGGCAAACATATATTTCATAATCTTACATTATTTTTAATAGTTCAAAATGTCTAAATCGGTTATCATCAAATTTAATATTCAGTATGACTGGTTTGCTAACACCATGGACATGGTGGATAGTAAGAAGTATAGTTTGGATATCATTTTAGCACGCTTACGGAAATTAGACGATAGATACAGTTCTCTTTGTGACACATACGAGGCACTTTTGGCAGAAGAAATCGACCAAAAGTCTCTTAAAGACTTCAGCCGAAAATATAAAGAGGCTGAGATTTGTTGTAATCAGCTGGAAGCGCTACCAGTGGCTGACCAATCACAAAATGTCCGGGAGTCAAGACCTCCAAATCCATTGGATCCGTACTAAGAGGACACAACGGCCGAGAATTTAAAATGGCTTCTATTTTAGTAAAAAGAGTAGTAAGCTCTTCAAAAGTAAGCTTAGTATCACCGATAACTCGCTGTGCGTGAGTCTTTGCAGATTTAACTGTGGATTCAAATATACCGCCGAAATTTGGACTCGCGGGAGCATTAAATAACCATGTTATATTATCTTTAGTAAATTTCTGTTCTATTTCCGAATGATTGTCACGAAGGAATACGTACAACTCCTTTAAGTACTTATCGGTGCCTGTAAAATTGGTGCCACAATCTGACCTTATCAGAGACGGAAGTCCTCTGCGGGACACAAACCGAGTAAAAGCTGCTACAAAAGCATCCACCGAAAGATCGGCCACAACCTCTAAATGAACTGCTTTTGACGCGAGACAGACAAATACGCACAAATAACATTTTTGAATTTTAGCATTTCGTAAGTTACTTGATTTTATGAAATATGGACCCGCAAAATCCGTACCCACGCCGAGGAACGCGCGTACGCCCCTAATACGATCCGGTGGTAAGTCTGCCATATAGGGTTGTTTAGGTTTAGCCCGAGTTCGATAGCACTGAATGCATTTAAATGTTATATGTCTAGTAATTCGTCGAGCCGATACGATCCAGTAACTCCTAGACAAAATAGCCGATAATGTATTTGCACCGACATGGCAATAAATTTGATGATAATGGGTTACCAATAATTCCGTAAATCGTCCTTGTCCAGGTAATAATATAGGATGTCTAGCATCGTATGATAATTCCGAATATTTAATTCTACCGCCGACCCGCACTAAATTATCCTTATCAATAAACAAACTTAACCGCCGCAAATGATTTTTAATAGATTTATTACATTTCAAATTTAAGATCTCTTCTTCAAAATATATTTGTTGGACTCGTCTAATTAAATAAAGTAAAGCATTTCGTCTTTCCGAAACCGAAATATTTCCAATCATTTTGGAATTAGAATTTTTACAATTATTTAAAAATCGTAGTAAATATCCCGTAACATTTATTAATTTATCAAAAGAGCTAAAACGTTCTAAAATATCAAAATCCGAATTTAAAATACCGACATTTACAGACTTTGTCTGTGCACGCAGACCAGGTAATAAATTAGATGGGAACTCTAAATAATTTTTAGGCCAAGTTTCCGAGGGCTGACATAACCACTGCGGATTCCACCACATATCCTGTGTTAACAACGCCGCCGCCGTGGAACCACGGGAAGCCACATCTGCACAATTCATCTCACTGGGCACATGTCGCCAAGTGATACCGATTTTAGAGGAGTTAATTTCAGACACACGGTTTCCTTCGAAAACTTGAAGCTTATGCGCCGGCGTCCGCAGCCATGCTAACACTATAGTGCTATCGCACCAAGCTGTTACGTCATCAAACCGAATGTTATTCTCCATGCATGATACGACATGGTTTAAAAGCACCGAGAGTAATTTTGCTCCGTTAAGTTCGAGTTTAGGTATCGTGAGTTTTGATTTGAGAGGAGCTACCCTAGATTTTGCCATAAGCAACTGCACGACGCCCGTACCGTCCGCCGCCTCTGCGCGTATGTATACCGCCGCCGAGAATCCTATTGAACTTCCGTCCGAAAAGCCATGTAAGCTATACCGAGCCTTGAAATTGGGCTTTAAACACCGAGGTAAAGATAAATTTTGAAGTTTGGGTAAGTCATCTAAAATTTCACGCCATTGCCGAACTATGTCTGGAGGAGCCGGTGAATCCCAGTCCACCCGTGTGGAGTCAGTTTCATCGCCCTCTGGTCGATTAAATAATAACGACTGAAGAAGTCTCTTTAATGAAAAGATAACAGGACAAATCCAACCTAAAGGGTCGTACAACCGAGCGACTAAAGACAAAATTTTACGTCGTGTTACCGTGCCATCCGTAGGCAAATTAACCGTATATGTAAAACTATCCGAAATCGGATTCCATTGAATACCTAAAACCTTAATTAGTTCAGCCGTGTCGAAACCATCGAACTTCCGAGGAATCTCTAGATGATCCGTTGGAAGATGGTTTCGTTCCGACGACAAACGATCCGCGTCGCGTCGGTAGCCGAAAGACAATAGTAGAGATATGACATCTGTCAGTGCTAGGTGTTTGCAATTAAACCTCATTTGCCGAAATTGAATATTGCCTGAACATCCCGCCGCCTAAGCAAGGTCCACCTTGCTTACCTAATCTGAAGTAGCTAATGGTAACCGACAAAGTTTAGACACAGGACGCATTAAAACCCCACCTTGTGTCTTAATTTCTACTACTCTAACTATATCATCTTTACCGGGCAATAACTTTAATATCCGACCGCGTCTCCATTGAAGAGGAGGTAAATTGTCATCTTTTAAGTCGTTCGCCGCAGTACAAACAATCATTTAACGAAACACCCGAACTTGTTTTCTCACTACCGTTGAAGACTACACGAATTTTAGAAACGTCACCCGATTTTTTAAAAACACCATGATGACCAATATAGTAATGTTCTAATCCGGAATTAAAATCAAAAGATGAAACTTGCATGTGACCGAGTTCTAAATATTCGTTCATAAAGTCAACGTACTTTTTACGAAATTCCGGGTTCCGTGACATACGACGTTCTAATGAATAAAATTGTCTTAATGCCTTGCTCCGAGAATCTCCTAACAATTTTCTCTCGCACTCCGGCATGAGTGGGAGACGAACCGTATATTTACCGTCCGAACCGCGGGACGTAGTTGTCATAAACAACTGTTCACACTCGACGTCCAAAGGATCCCTAATTTTTGACTGAGGAGGTTCTTCAGTCTTCCAAAATTTTTCTACCGTTTTTAGTAAGGTATTCCCCACAAAATTATTTTCGGTATTATCCGACCGTACTGGACCGAAAATAGCAAAATCAAAAATAGTACCTAAAGCATAAGGACCATTTTTGCCGAGATTAATTTTATCACCGTTTAAAATCTTACCTAAAACATCGCAACCGAAAATTATATCTATTTCTTGTAACCGAGAAAGAATACTATCATCCGAATTTAACTTAATATTACCGCAATTTATATTAATATTTTCCGAAATATAAGAAGTAGGTTTCTTTAAAACCACCGCCGTAACCGATAACAATTGATTTGAATGTATAGGTTTAAAATCAATAGTCACTACTGATTGACTATCATTATTATTTATACCGCCAATGCCTGCTAAGGAGACATTCATAAAATATCGCTGTATATCCAACCGAGTAACTAAATCGTTTCGCACAATTGTAACTTGTGAACCGAGATCTAAAAGAGCACGCGCTTTAATAAAATTGTTACTTCTACTTTTAACTTCAATAATAACCGTAGGTAAGATAACATTATCTAAAAGTTGTGGTGTTGAATTTCCCGAAATATTGTCCATATTATGCGTGTCTTTCGGTATAGAAAGCGAAACGATTTGATTTGATTGCTATGAAGACTTATTGTTTGCACTATTCAGTCTATGATGAACCGTCGCGTCACAGTTGTTTGAACGCTCCAAAGATCTCGAGTAAGTGGAGGGTGATTCCGAGACGCGATGACGTAATACGTCCGACCGTGGAACACGATGTTCACAAGCAGAGTCGCGCGATGAAACCATTGCGTTTTGAATAGGACGAGTTATTTGTCGTGCCGAACAAATCAACCGATGATGACCTTTGTGATCACAATTATCACAAGGAACGCACACAGTGCAAGATGCTGCACTGTGAGGTCCGAAACACTTAAAACATAGACGATTTTGCATTATCCATTCTTTTCTTTGTAATGGAGTTAATTTGGCGAATTTAAAACATTCTGAAACATTATGATTGTTGGTATTACAATAAAGACATGTTTTTTGATCTGTGTCACGGGTTTTTTCTAATGAATGAACCATCCGAGTGCATTTATTATTTTCGAATCGAATATTTTTATGAAAATTATTTGTATTTTGTTGGCCGTTTATCAAATGAAAAGTCGTTTCCGCCGATGCCGTGTCTATCAGACGACATTCATTTTGTAAAAAGTCTAAAAGTTGAGTGAATGTCGGAAAAATGTTATTGTTACCTCCATATTTATTTTCAAATCGCGACTTCAAATCTATAGGTAGCTTAGTTAGACTGATGTGTAGCAACAAATAGCTCCACTCTTTAACTGGAAACTGTAGATTTTCTAAAGCTAGAGAGGATTCTAACAGAGGATTCAAGATTTGAGTACGAAGTCCCATGCAATTTATTTTGGGATTTAAATACGGTTATCGGAAGTCCATTTCGATCGGCAAACATATATTTCATAATCTTACATTATTTTTAATAGTTCAAAATGTCTAAATCGGTTATCATCAAATTTAATATTCAGTATGACTGGTTTGCTAACACCATGGACATGGTGGATAGTAAGAAGTATAGTTTGGATATCATTTTAGCACGCTTACGGAAATTAGACGATAGATACAGTTCTCTTTGTGACACATACGAGGCACTTTTTTTACCCAAACTTCAAAATTTATCTTTACCTCGGTGTTTAAAGCCCAATTTCAAGGCTCGGTATAGCTTACATGGCTTTTCGGACGGAAGTTCAATAGGATTCTCGGCGGCGGTATACATACGCGCAGAGGCGGCGGACGGTACGGGCGTCGTGCAGTTGCTTATGGCAAAATCTAGGGTAGCTCCTCTCAAATCAAAACTCACGATACCTAAACTCGAACTTAACGGAGCAAAATTACTCTCGGTGCTTTTAAACCATGTCGTATCATGCATGGAGAATAACATTCGGTTTGATGACGTAACAGCTTGGTGCGATAGCACTATAGTGTTAGCATGGCTGCGGACGCCGGCGCATAAGCTTCAAGTTTTCGAAGGAAACCGTGTGTCTGAAATTAACTCCTCTAAAATCGGTATCACTTGGCGACATGTGCCCAGTGAGATGAATTGTGCAGATGTGGCTTCCCGTGGTTCCACGGCGGCGGCGTTGTTAACACAGGATATGTGGTGGAATCCGCAGTGGTTATGTCAGCCCTCGGAAACTTGGCCTAAAAATTATTTAGAGTTCCCATCTAATTTATTACCTGGTCTGCGTGCACAGACAAAGTCTGTAAATGTCGGTATTTTAAATTCGGATTTTGATATTTTAGAACGTTTTAGCTCTTTTGATAAATTAATAAATGTTACGGGATATTTACTACGATTTTTAAATAATTGTAAAAATTCTAATTCCAAAATGATTGGAAATATTTCGGTTTCGGAAAGACGAAATGCTTTACTTTATTTAATTAGACGAGTCCAACAAATATATTTTGAAGAAGAGATCTTAAATTTGAAATGTAATAAATCTATTAAAAATCATTTGCGGCGGTTAAGTTTGTTTATTGATAAGGATAATTTAGTGCGGGTCGGCGGTAGAATTAAATATTCGGAATTATCATACGATGCTAGACATCCTATATTATTACCTGGACAAGGACGATTTACGGAATTATTGGTAACCCATTATCATCAAATTTATTGCCATGTCGGTGCAAATACATTATCGGCTATTTTGTCTAGGAGTTACTGGATCGTATCGGCTCGACGAATTACTAGACATATAACATTTAAATGCATTCAGTGCTATCGAACTCGGGCTAAACCTAAACAACCCTATATGGCAGACTTACCACCGGATCGTATTAGGGGCGTACGCGCGTTCCTCGGCGTGGGTACGGATTTTGCGGGTCCATATTTCATAAAATCAAGTAACTTACGAAATGCTAAAATTCAAAAATGTTATTTGTGCGTATTTGTCTGTCTCGCGTCAAAAGCAGTTCATTTAGAGGTTGTGGCCGATCTTTCGGTGGATGCTTTTGTAGCAGCTTTTACTCGGTTTGTGTCCCGCAGAGGACTTCCGTCTCTGATAAGGTCAGATTGTGGCACCAATTTTACAGGCACCGATAAGTACTTAAAGGAGTTGTACGTATTCCTTCGTGACAATCATTCGGAAATAGAACAGAAATTTACTAAAGATAATATAACATGGTTATTTAATGCTCCCGCGAGTCCAAATTTCGGCGGTATATTTGAATCCACAGTTAAATCTGCAAAGACTCACGCACAGCGAGTTATCGGTGATACTAAGCTTACTTTTGAAGAGCTTACTACTCTTTTTACTAAAATAGAAGCCATTTTAAATTCTCGGCCGTTGTGTCCTCTTAGTACGGATCCAATGGATTTGGAGGTCTTGACTCCCGGACATTTTGTGATTGGTCAGCCACTGGTAGCGCTTCCAGAGTATCCTTATTCGGATGTTAATATAAATCGCTTATCTCGATATCAACAGTTACAAAAGATGTCTCAACATTTTTGGTCACGATGGAGAAATGAATATTTACATACGCTTCAACAACGGTTTAAATGGACTTCAGTTATTGATCCTCCCAAAATAAATTGCATGCAAAAATTAAAATGACAACTGAAATAAATTTAAAAATTACACTGTGAATGACAGATGACGTCACGCCAACGGGGTTCGCACACTAGCAGCGGTACAATTTTGAAAATATTTTTTCTCAATGAGATTTTTTAGGACCGAAATATTATAACAAACCCGTATCCGGCTCGAAGGACCAAAATATATGGTGTGGCGTTTAAAGTGGACTGTATTATTTTTGTAGGCGTTGATCCGGGCTTCTCAATTTCGATCTGGATTAATTACAAAACCGTGTACACCGACCGATACATATCAATAATAAAGTAATCCGACTTACCTCTGCTAGCCGGACCGATGCTCGCTGGATGATATTCTTTCTTCTAGGCGGCCGCCGTTAATCACAACACATTTAAATTCCGATATATTATTAATTTTTCCGACGACAAACGATCCGCGTCGCGTCGGTAGCCGAAAGACAATAGTAGAGATATGACATCTGTCAGTGCTAGGTGTTTGCAATTAAACCTCATTTGCCGAAATTGAATATTGCCTGAACATTTTCTTTGGTTATTATTCATTCACATCTACAAAATTCTATGCCAAATTCAAAGTTCTTAGCGACAGTTCTATTTCTGTTTTAAGTCTGGCGGCGACGTTGCCTCTATAGCATGTTGAAGTATAATTCCATCACGAGCAATGTACATTCGGATTGAATGGCTCCCTCGTGCATGAAGCTATCCAAACCAGCTGCATACAATCGCATACAAAACTACGTTTCGTTTAGAAAAATGTAAATACATTGGCACAACATAATTTACTATACAGAAAGAAAGCCCTGACACTTGCAGTAGGATCAACAAATGTGGTTTTAATTATTTTCTTACAGATATGATTTTCTTCTAATTTTTGCAATTCGTTGTCGCATTCGTTTGAAACTTCTTGGAATTTGGTCTCTGTCAGAGTTGCATGACAGACACGACTTCGTAACTTAGGGCGATGAATGTGATGTTTTATTTCTGTGTGGTAGTTATTCTGTGTCCCAGGTCTTGTGTGGAAACGGAGGCTCAGTTAGACCGTCTGATGTATTACTGAATAAACTAGCTTAGCTCTACGAGTTATTTCAGTAATGTAGGAGAGTGTTTTTTCTGGCTTAAATTAATTACGAGGGTCTCGCTAATGTATGTGGGTGGATGGAGTTGTAAACATAAATTATTCTTTTATTTTTTGCGGAGAAAAGCCCATTTGAGGTGGGTGTTAGAAAAATTGACTACCTCTCAAAATTAAGGCTGAATTTATTTTTATTGCTACACGAATCTAGTGGTTACTGTTGCTAACGCCGTCGACCTGCAACCGACTCTTCAAGCCTCATTTGAAGATGGTCACCGATGATTCGTCTGGTATTTGGAAACATTAGTAGTCGCAGATAGTTGTACTATTTTCAGCTTATCAAAATACAAAGCAATTACTTAAATTACTTAGTACACTACTCAGTTGTCGAGTATCAGTTACACAACTAATCATCTAAGTAATCTAAGTTAACACAATCTAAACTATTACAAAACGTTTTCAATTACGCGAGACTTTATAACTAGACTATGATATACACATGTTTTAATAAGTTTTAAATAGATTGAAGGAACCATTTTAGACAACTCAATTAATTAAATATCGTGGTAAGAACCCGTTAAAAATGCATGAAAGTATTGGTTCATTGTTCTTATAATATTTGTTGTGAATTGTTTTGTGATCGGGCCCGAGCTGTCAGCGCCACTCGCTCCTTGCGAACACTACTTTTGTACGAGAACAACAAAGGAGGCCGCAATCTGAGGCTTTTTCAGAACGTCACGTCATCGCGCCACGCCACGGTAAAGTTCTGTTTTTACATGTTTTGGGGCGACAGAGAAACGCAATTAATTTCGCATTTATTCAGGTAAGAATGAGACTATGAAATGGCAGTTTCTGTACAGTCTGAACGTTAGCCTGAATAAGTATATTGAAGTTGATCCACACTATATCTTCTCGTGACCGACCGTTTTGCATGAAATGGTTAACTAGATAATCAAATAGATAATCATTAATCAACGGTTTGATCGGTTTTGACGTTTTGTATTTTATTTTTTTCCAGTATAGATAAAAGACTATAAAGCACCTGATGGAACAGGGAATTAAAGGGCGTTTAGCTAACAAGGTTTTGGAGGTATTTTTTTTCCATCCTAGCTACTTAAACTACTAGTAGCTCCAATATATTAGATCAATGTAAAGATGTAGTAACTCGACCGTCGCCGCCCGAGGGACTTGTAATCCTATCGTCCAGAATATGACGCATTATTCATCAACGGTATAAATACCCGTCTCAGGAGAGATTAACATTAAATTACACCTAACCTTAGTGTTATATTCAATATTACGCGGTTCTTTGAGGAAAATTACAAGAAGTATTTAATGTTAATAATAAATTGTTACTGTTTTTTATAAATTCAGGTGAACAAGCATACGACCAACCTGATGGAAAGCGGTTACGTTGCACATAGATCTCCGCAATGCCAATTTAAGATTATATTGCGTTTTAGATATAACTTATTGTCTAAATAAATCAGCGACCCGTAATAATAAATGTTTACTTTGCCTTATCTATTGATAGAGCTAAGTTACCAGGTCATTTTATACAAATAATACTTTCATATAACATTAACAATTAACTGATTACAAAATGCCAAACCAAATATTTGAAACAGTTAAGTGTATTCCCTTTCATATGTAAATAAATTAATGACATCTTCAACCTGAGAAATTACTATTTCAACAGAACATCCATTAACAATGTACGACGCAAAATAATAAACTATCTACCCCACTAATACGTTTCATAACTAACCTGCGACGTTCCCGAGGAAAACAACGCCGTAAATCAATAGTGTTAGAGTCCATTTTCGCTTAGTAAGTAGTCTCATTACGCTTACGTTGTAGACACAAAGTAATTGTTTTACAGAAGTAAAATTTCTTAAAAATTGAGCTAGTATTTGAACTTCTGCACGTCTAATAGACACAAAAAACCGAGCCTTTTAAACGAACGAGTGTAGTACAAGTGTCGCCAAAATGTCTTGTTTGCAAAAAATCAGTCAGATTGATCTCTCAATCAGATGACCCGTTAGCTCGTTTGGCTTCAAAGCAATGAAAAAAAAACAGGTATAAAACTCATGGTGACTAACTGATATAAGCATTTAATTTCCTATTTGTGCTTGGCTTGTACCCCTAAATCTTATTACAAAAATATTTATGTAAAATTTATCACAACACCACTGCCTAAAAACAAAGAAATGAGAAGGATTTCAAACCCTCGAAGATATATAAAGTTGCTAACCTGAATTGGGAAAGCATAGTCTGATCTCTACTAAAAGAGCTAAACCCAGCAGTGGATAGTAATAGTATATAGTACAGTACAATTGATATTAGTGCAAACGACAACGATACTAGTTCTAAATGCGACAAACTAGAACCTTACTTCTGTTCAGTTATTCTGTATCAGGTAAGTACCTGGCAGGTATTTGCATGACATTCCCGAGTCCCGGCCGAGATTACACCCTTCACCATCCCCCCACCCCCGCCTCCTGCCCTTCGATCTACAGATTATGAATACTCTCATGTGATTTAGTATGGTGCGAGTTAATACTATTATACGGTGTTTGATATGTTTACGTTTTGTAATTGTAAGGAAGGTGAATTAGTTAATTGTTGGATAGTCAAGTGATAATGATATTTGACTATGATTTTTACAGGTGTTCTGATTTTTTTTTTAATACTTTTCGCAATACGTTTCAATATACAGAGTAGAGCTGTAACATTGGAATTTATATGACATTGAAAAAAAGTTGGACCTATTCTAAAATTAAAATTATTCTAAGTAGTATTATGACAGGTCATTCACTTTACCTGGTCTAAAGTATAAGATCTACCCTGCATACACTTGTACCATACTAATAAAAAAAATAAAAAAACATAAAAGTACTGAAGTAGATTCTAAAAAGAGTCAAAACTAAAATTATAAATGCCTAATTAATATCATTCTCAGAATGACCACGTGTCCGTATAGCGTGCATATGTGTGCGTGATATAGTACACACATGTCACGTATGTGTGAGTACGTTATTAATATTTACTTATGATTTAATACATGTGATTGCGGACACATTCATTCCGAATATTTGTATACAAAGTTATTACGTTAATTAAAATAATTTGTAATTACTTTAATCCGTTTTGTTCATTTCTGGTTAAAACGGATTATGTCATACACGTGATTAATGTTATATCACTGAATATACAGAAGGAAAACTTTAAATAATTCACACATATGTTCTGACACTTCTGAACCTATTAATGTAATTACAAGTGAAAGTTAGTTACCAATTAAGTTAGTCAAATGAGGCTTGAAGAAAGCCTTTAAAGGTCACAAAAGTTGTCCCTTGACGTTGTAGAGGTCCGTTAGCTACGATAACTACATATGATCAGGTGGCCCGTACGCTCATCTGCCTACATGTCAATGAAAAGTGATTTCGGGAGTCGGTATCAAACGTTTCAGACACACGTATGCAAAAAATAATTTAAAGTCCTGACAAAAGGCAAATAATAATAAGGTTATAAACGTATTCAGACACTTGCGGTTTTCCATAATACTTTCATGCATTTTCAACGGGTTCTTACCACGATATTATATATATACCACATATTACACATATTATATACCACGATATTGATAGAAAGAGGGTAGACAGATTGTTTGCTCTTAAATCGACCCGCAGTATCCAGTCTCCTCGTGATCATGACGTTTGCAACAACGTTGAAATATCGAGACCACTCAATTAATTAAATATCGTGGTAAGAACCCGTTGAAAATGCATGAAAGAATAATAAGGTTTGTAACTGTACAGTATAATGTTAATCAACATCAACAAATATTTCAATAATATGAATAGTATTCATATGTTACGATTATTTCTAGAACCACCTACGACTTGACCTATGACGTGGCGTTCTCTGGAAAAGGGTTACGTGGTTAATGATACCCTTCGAGGTTTTAATCCTTACATTATTATATGACGGACGATACGAATTTTAAGGCAAAAGTAGGTAATAAAACGACCATTAGGCGAGTTGACATTTTGAGACTCTCTGTCTTGGCCGTAGGGTATTCTCAAGCCTTCTATATATACAGGGTGATTTTTTAGAGAGGGTACATATTGCAGGAGGGTGATGAGTACTCTGTTCTAAAACGGAATATTACAAAAAAATGTAAAATTTCAATTTTTTTTTTAATCTTAATTCGACAAAACTACCTCAAACATAAACAATTTTGGCTAAAAGAGTGTTGACTAACGACCTCTAGTGATCTCGCGCACCCCACACCTCCTCCACACCCATCAGCTGTCGAAAAACCATCATTTTGCAAGAATTTTAGATATTTTTAAGTTACGATTATTAAGGCATTAAGCCATATTCTTTGGTAATAATATTTTTACTGGTCGTATATAACCATCAGCTATCATGACCTTCAATGTACCCTGACTAGGAAATCACCCTGTATATATATTAAATATATTTTGAAGTCGTTGTGAACAGACCGTCATGTTGAGTCGTTGTGAATTTGTTATATCAGTTATATTTTTTTTTCAAATTTGAGAAGCCTCATATCAATAACCGTATTAAAAGTTGGTTTCAAAGGTTCTACAGGAACTATAATTTGATCCTAAAATATATAACTGAAAATACATTTTTATATTTTCACAGTGAAAATGTTACCTTTGGCGTTTTTAGTGATTCAAAACGTATTGTAACATCTTCACGTCATTAGGTATGGAAAATGTAGTGTAAACACATGAACCACTCAGCTTGACGACAAAACACACACACAGACACACGGATATTAACAGTAATGGCTCTACGCCGTAGCTCCCGGCTACGGATGACGCTACGATCAGCTACGCCGTAGCAACCCCCGATTTCATGCAATTTGTTTTGATGTTCATGTCTTTTCTTTGTGTGAGTTTGTTTTGAAGTTATCTCAATATAACGTTAAGGTTTTTTATCAATTTCCTTAACTATACTAGTCTATTTTATGCAAGTGATAAGGGTCATGGTATGAAGGGTGCAATTTAAGGGATACTGTAAGACATAATTATATTTTATTCTTAAAGTACTTTCATTGAAAGAAAAGCATATATTATAAACAAATTCAATTAAATGAAATGCAATAATCAACAATTAATGTTGATAATAACAAACTAATTACTTTAAATATATTAACCACACATTTTTGTAAAATTTTCTTTTCAATCAACTTTTTTACAAGTCTAGTATTCACCCTTTCAAAATCAAGCTTAGTTAATATGAACAACCAAAAACTGAAAATAAATACACATATTACTGTGTGTTTATTACTAAATCGTAATGTATCTTTAACAGTAACTGACTATATTATTGTTTATTTTAGACTGTTCCTTTCCGGAAGGTAAACACACTGTGGAGCAGTAATTAACCATTTCGTGGGCAAAATTAAGGACTTAATTAATATTCAATTCATTAAAATTACTATTGTAAACGGAAGTATTGCCTGGAAAGATAATTTTCAGATATTCCCAAGTTCAACATTTTAACGTTGATTGAAAAAAGATTCAACAGAATGAGTAAACAGTCATCTGGCCATTTTATAATGTTAAGAACACACAGGCTATCTCAAATGAAATCTGAAACTTAATTAATTTAGCTTCGAAACGTCTAATATCGTTGAAGGCAGATGAGCTGAGAGATCCCTGTATAAATAAACTGAGGTCGAATTTTTCGTGAATCCACTCGAGCCTGTTATCATGGCGTCATTTTCATAATCTCCGAGAGCTTCGCGATGGACGCTCTGTGTAAAGCTGGGGACACACTGCTAACACAGGGACGTGGCTTTGTTATTTCAGAAGGATATTAGCTCTAGTTTGTTTGATGAAAGTTTTAGAAGTCAACCATTAAAATCATTTTAGACTAATATTATAAATGATCGAGTATGTGAGGATGCTTGTAAATAGTTAAATGGACATTCATGATTTTTGATATATTATTTAGATTAACATGTAGGAGTAGGATTGGTTTGGACTGGGTGCTGCTAAAATAAGATAGAACAATATTTGATAAGGTTAAAGGTTTTTTTTTTTTTTTGGTCGGGAGGGAATCGCCGGACTTCCACTCGCCCCGCGAGTGGGGTATGTGGGTGTCGAACCGCACCAAAACCTCCCGCCTCTCACGCTCGACATCCGATGTAGTAGGGGTGACAGGACGCGTTCGCGATTGTCGCTTACGTATCGCCCCGTCACCCCCAAGGTTAAAGGTTACAAATATTAATACCCAAAATTAAAACTCTTCTCATATTTTGACGAATAAAATATTATTATAATCTATTATTAATCGTGAATGGTTCATCTAAATAATCATACTTGGAACATGGACGCCATTGTAATTGAAAGAGGTTGATATATCAAAATACCCATACTAGTTTCTACCTGTTTCTAAATACGATGGTAGATTACCCAAAAATATATAGCTAGCTTTCAAAATAATATCTATTAATTTAAATCTAATCTACTCAATCTAAAAAAGTACGAGTAACTGTGCCCTTTCCTAAGTATTAAGGGCTGCATTTGCATGACAATGTCGGAAGGGTCGGTTAATTTAATTTATTACAAATGTCGCCGCACACCCCCGCAACCTCGCCTAGAACGATGTTAAACTGACTAAAGTGGGAACGAAATAAACTTGACTTTTTACTGCTCTGTTTTCAAGGACGAAGTGTGCTCATAAGGTTTATTGTGAAATTAAATAAAATAATTGCCATCGACGTTAATGAAAATTATCATGCTTGTCAAAAAACTATCAACAATTCGGAAAAAATAAATAGCCACTGTCCTAAGCAGAAACTCAGCGGGCATGTCTTTTTTGTTTTTTTTTTTTAAAAACAGTATTACTATTTTGTTTTGTAGTATATTTGGTACCATCGCTCATGAAGTTATGTAACGTCATAATATATACTTCAAGCTAGCTATCGCCTAATAATGCATGAAGGCTTGATGCATGTAATAATTTTTAGAGTATACGTTTTTTAAATAACAACTTATTTATCTTTTAGCGACATTTTAACTAACAGCTTTGGAATGAATATCACGTTCTATTTGAACTAAATTTTGTTTTTTCAAGTATTTTTTTGGTGTAAAGTAATAGTTCTTATCTTATAAGTTATACTTATATTTGATTATTTACTTTGAATTATCGACCTTAAAGTAACCTCTAAAAGAGTCAAAAAATCTTAGTGTTATGGTTGACTGATGTACCATTCATACCAAATTGCAGGAAACCTTCGCGACGTAAATAAGTAGGTTAGCTGGTGACGGGTTCACGCGACCAGTAAAGCATGTGAACTTTCTCCATAACTGACACTCATAAAAGTAGAGCCGGCATTTGTCGGAGGCCGTTTTAACATATTATTACTATACAGAAGGCAAATTTAAATAGTAATATAAATAGTAAGTTAAATAACTATACTGATGAATTTTCTTTTTGAAAATTAATCGTTCTTGACGAGCCCTCAAAGATGTTAATATTCTTGAACATTTCAGGCACTAAGGAGGAGAGTTCATTATGGTTAATATTATAATACAGTATTTTTATAATAATATTTGTTAAAAAAAAACAAAGTTTACATCTACATTATTCAAAATACGAGTATCTACAACAAAATAATTGTTGTAGATCTACAAGTTGTGTGGTCTATCTCTGAAAACCCGATGTTTGTGTTGGACTACGCACATGTAGCTTTCATTTGTCGGTTGACTTCTGCATACTTTCTGTGTACATTTCAGTAAGCCGTCGGTTCCCGTTGTACTAGTTTTCCGGTCCACGGCCTCGCCTAAGTGCCTAAGTCTTTTAGCCTAATCTAGATTTATATCCGACCTAGTCTCACCAGGTTTTACAAAGATGTTTGTGTTATTTTTTTGCTATTGACTATTTTCTAGGTTTGGCTGTAACTGCTCACAATAATATTTGACAATATCCAAAGGGTTCGAATAAAAATAGTATATTGTGGGTATCTACAGTGGACTTCTGGCCAAAGGGAGATCTCCGACCGGGCGAGGAGGTGTATGCCCGGTCAGGCCGAAGCCCATGTAGTAGATTTCAGATGTCGTATATATGCGAAGATTCTTGCAAATGTCGTAACCGCGATTCAGGATCTCGCGCGCTATTATTGTTCGCCACATATATAATCTCTTAACACCCATTGCTGAGTTAAGGTCTTACCAGTGGAGGGATCCAGCATAGTCAGGTTCTTCGAAAACAGTTTTTAATCCTATCCTAATCACCAGTTTACGTTCACGATTTTTCTTTCAGCCACTAGTATTGTTACAAATAAAGATTTATAGCTACAAACTAATCAGTTCGAACTCGAAACCTCTCGCACGGAAAGTTCAGTTCAACCACTCCACCACGACTTCATAACACATACGTTTAATAATATCATTAGTAACATAATGTATACGTATGTTCGATGAGTATTCATATCAAGTTATCGATCGTAGCTTTGTGCAATTCATTTAATATTAACACGCCGCCTTCGCAGCTGTGAGTGGCTGCAATTTATAAACAATATAGTTTGTTGAGTATTACTTATTGATAGACTAAGATAAGAGTTACTCCTATAAGTTTATAATAGTGATAGTTTATGAGTACATTTTTTATTGTTAGATCAACGTTTAACTCGCGTTAGGCAAGTGTGGTGGACTATGCCTGATCTCTCTACTTAGGGGGTCTGAGCTCAGGAGTAATGGGTTGTTATAATACAGTAATTGAGTCTACGACTCGCTTGACGGTAAATCGCTGCCATTGCTCATAAACCTATGTAATGTCGAGGAACTCGTCGTTGGCTCGTCTGCCTACATGGCAATAAAAAAAAAGAATCGAGTGGTTGTTACCTATAGTCTACCATACCTACTGTATTAATTCTATCACTAAATTATTAAGTTTTTTTTTTTTTTTTTTTTTTAATTCAAAATTATTTATTTACTCATCATGCATAACAGAAATCACAAATTATACGATTATAACAAATAGTACTTATTACAGGCTAGTAGCATGTTGATCACGACATAACAATAATGCTTAACTATAGTACTCATACTAGACAAGCCTGTATCGTGAGTACCTTAACACGATTACTTATGATTGTCGCTCCGGTTCACTCAGTTCTTGTTTTAATAGTTATTATAATAATTTAAGTTTAATAATAATAATTAATTAAATTAACAAGTTAAAATGTGTTTCCATAATAATCAAATAAAATTGAAAATGTAAAAAAAATAGTAAAATAAAATAATAATAATTAATTCCATGCAATAATATGATAAAAATATACTTCTTTTAATTTATTAGTATTAGATAATATATTCAGTGGTAAATAATTAAGACATAATATAAAAAAAGAAAATATAAAATAAAATAAAATAGGACATAAATAACCTACGACACTATTTTTATTAATTTCTCGGTTTCATCATATGTCAGAGTTGCGAGCCATTGCATTAGGACAATTTTAGCTTGTACCATGTTACAGGTTTTAATGTCACATAAGTTTTAATAACATGGTTACGACTTGAGAGATTTTTTACTCATTTCTTTTTAAGACTTTTGTCTTTTAGTTATTAAGTTCAAGTGGTAACTATTGGCACTGATATTTCAATATTGCTGAAAATAACAATAGTTGTGGTGTTGCAAAATCACTTTTTTCATCATCAATGAGTCATAACAAACGAACTGAGAATACTATCAACACGCTACATATAACGCGGATATTAAACTGGAGAATTTCCATCAACGCTCTAAACAATGAATATTAAAATGTAACAGTTCCGTTATACTCACAGAATACAGCTCAGAAGTCAAGTTCCTTGTAACAAAGTGTAGGTACTTCATAACAGAAGGTATACCAATATTTTACTTAATACAATGAATCTTGGAGTTTATATTCTGCCTCTATTGCCTCGTAGACCGATGAGCTAACGGCCCTCCTGATCGTAAGCGATTACCGTCGCTCATGAATATCTGCATTACCAGAAGACACTGTGGAGCCGCTACCTACCCTTAAGGACTCTCTTCAAGCCTCGTGCCTCACCTCTTGAATTGTGTTTTTTTTAATACTGTGTAGGAACACTAGTACGACCCATCTGACAGTAAGTGGTGGTGGATTTGGATACACAAAACATAACACAATTTTCAATAGCACTGTCATCTGTCTCCATTCTCTACACACCCTGTATATTTAAGCTTGACTTCTGTTTCACATACGTTCTGTGTAATAGTCGACACACGAATAAGATTTCTAGTTGACAAGTTAAACGAGATAGAACACGCCATTATCTCGAAGGAAACCATAAACCGAGTTAATGGGCCACTCAAAGTTGAGCGGAAGGCAGCCCTTTGAAATTAAGTTTTGATGACCTCGGGGGTGACCGCGGCGGTCATATTAATATTGATGGACATTACAACTTTGCACGGCTTGATTGCTTTTAATAAACGATTGAAATTTAAAATGCATGTGTCGTGAAGATTCGGAGTTGTGGAAGAAATTAGGGGTAGTTGCTATTATAAATTGGATCGTGTTATGCCAAACCACATCGACCTCTTTCAGAAATATTCAAGTTTTAAGTTTGACATATTCATAATGTAGGTTGGTTCCTGATATCCTTAGTTTTTTGATATCTTTGGTGCTACATGACAGATTGAAATCAAACTTACCGACATGATGATAAAGGTGATTTATATATTTAACTCAATTTTGACCAAGTTGTGGCTTGGTATGATTTGGCACAACACGATCCAATTGATGTTAGGATAAGTCTGTCTGCATCTCGTGTTTTGTCTATGATTAGCTTGCTGGTATAAGTTAAGAGACAGCAATGGGCGTGTTCTAGATTATTATCGGAACCTGTAAAATATGATTGACAGTACGTATTTATACAGCATCTACATCATCCCTATCATATGCATTAACTAATATGAACTACAGAGCTTTAATTGTTTGACAAAACTATATTAAACACAAATTTTACAAAAAACAAATCCAAAATAATGGCTCAATATATCTGTCTGGATATTTGAATAATTAAAAAAATGCTGAAAAGCGATTAGACTAATGAATAGTATTGATTGAAATCGTCGAACAATTAGCATTTCAATGTGAATATTTATGAGTCTAATTGCTGCTGAACATTTAGAATAGAACGAAAATTCATAATCCGTTGAATCTAATATTAACTACCAAATAGAACCCTGTCTGTTTGTATTATCATGATTGACGAAGTGGCGTACAATAACTCCATATATTTTAAACACAGTGTGCAAAACGCAAGAAGACTACTTTTTTACTTTTCTTCGCTAAAACATGAAAATATTCTATACTTAATATATTAAAATTATAAAGCTGCAGAGTTTGTTTGTTTGAACGCGCTAATCTCAGGAAATACTGGTCCAATTTGAAAAAAACTTTCAGTGTTGGAAAGTCCATGTATCGAGTAAGGCTATAGGCAATGTTGTATCCCTCTGTGACGCAGTCGAAGTTGCGCGGGTCACCTAGACATATAAGTGTATCTATTAAAACAGCATTTAATAGATTTTTGTTGTTATTTTCTCAAATAACTCAATAGGTTAGGATTTACCTTTCATATTTGCTTCTGTCTGGTTTGGTCTGCACGTCACTGGTTAATGCTGCGTGAGCGGTCTCCTCAGCAATTACTTTATATTCAACCTGTCATAGAATATGTAATGGTGTAGTATAAACAACGTCATACTACATACATACGAGTGTATTGTTATCATTTAACCCTTGTAAATAAACTCAATAAATTTAATTTAAAAGTGTTTTGAATTAAAATGTAGATTGAAATAACAAACACAAACAAAACAAAACTGGCAGAACAAAACATTTTAAATGTATTCGTGAAATGGAGATTAATCTTAGCGATGATATCCTGAGATCATGGTCAGCCGGCGCAATGACGTCATCTGTCAACAGCCGTACAAACAACGGACACAACACTAATATTTTACAGAGGTAAATATCTAGAAATTCTAATAGTCTATTTTAAATTATATTTGGGGTTGCGTTTTTAGAGGTCACAATTTTTAGTTTTTTGTGGTGTGACAAATTTGGCTTTACACGGACCCTGTAGACCAATCATATACATCACTTCATATCTGTACCAACCCATTACTGCCCACTGTTGGGTTCAGGTCTCCTCAGAATAGGGATTAGGCATAGTCCACCACTCTTGCCCAGTACGGATTGGAGACTTATTGGGGGATATAAAACTATTAATATGTATAGTAAGTATGTACTATCGACCATCCATATCCACTCGTTTCTGGCTGTCACCTATAATTTCAGTAATAGACAAATGCCAATTTCGTTTACTTCGAAGTTGAGTAGCTCAATGAGAATAACTTCTGTATAGTTATAATTCTGTGCAACGACCCTGAATTTATGCAAATAACCGTCGGCTTTAAAAACATATTTCGTGGAGATTACAGGGGTCCGGGTCCACGTCGCTAATCCGAGTCCTACGCCCGAGGTCCCCTGTCGTTAAGACCTGCTTTTTACTAACCTGCCAACTGGCTTACTTATTAAATTTCAACTGGAATAAGGAGAAAACGTAATGAAATTGTGCACTAAAGCTGCGAAGACGAAATGACTTTCTTTGAAGCAAAAGACACGGGTAAATCATATTTGAAAAGGAACTTTGAAAAGTCCAGTCAATTTTTCAGATATTTTGAAGCTAAATCAGAAATGGAGGCGTGAAAAGTGCTTTTTTGTATTCAGTTGGAGGAAATCACCGGATCCCGGATCTGGATATGTGGGAGTTGAACCGCACTAAAACATCAAACCGCTCACACTCAGCGTCCGAACCCCGGCTGAGGCCAGAACCCAGCACGGGGTTATGAGGGACCGCGCGACGCGTTACGCACTCGGCACTCTTTCCCGTCGCACCGCCCCCGCGTGAAAAGTGCTTAATATGTTTTGGTGCTAATTTTCTTTGATATAATGCTGTTCTATTTGAAAATATTTATAAGTTATTCAGTAGTATTTAGTTAGTAAATGTGAATTATATTTCTATCACATTCGAGTAACTATTATCTAATTTCGTGAAAATATATTTTTTCCAAAACTAGTATAATTATAAAAGTTAAGGAAAAGCAAACCAAATTATATTTTTATCGGCAAAGTAACTGATATTAGAGAAGTAAAACGAGTGCGAATGAGAGAGAGTTCTGTAATGGGGAATCAGAGAGTTTCCTTGTTTGTGGTGGACGGGGAACAAGTTCAAACTTGGCTCTTTGTTTCCGTAAACATTATAACCGGCGTGGACTCTTTGTCGCACAGATACTGACGCATGTGACCATGAATATGAAAACTTACAAGAATGTATTCTATGTACTTAGACAATAAAATCATTATAGCTATAATTCATATTGACAAAAATGCCAAAAAAGTCCAGACAAAAAAAAATAGAACAAGAACCTAAAATTATTGCGAAAAAAATCTCTTAGTACAGAGTAATCAGGGAAAGGGTATAAATAAATAAAAAAAGAAAGACTGTATATGTTTTTTATATTTTCGTAGATATCTGTAATTTATACTTATTGTAGAAGTTATTTAAGGGGCTGCCTTGTTTAGTGAGGTAACCACTAATTACCTTGTTTTATGTTCCCTATTTTTGAGGTTAATAAATATTTATCTTTTTCATACTAATATTTTAAGGAGGCATTGTGTTTGTGACTTTGTAGGGGGTTATTTTTAGATTTATTAAAGTGATTTTGAAAAATTAACTACCTAATAGGAAGCTACATTATTTGTGGCTATGATAGGGTGTATGATATTATTCTCAATTAAAAAATACTTTTTGCGATGTGATTGTAGGCGTATTATAAAATTATACTTTGATTCCTTCTGTGATTCAAATGACGTTGCACAGGTCAGCTATATAAAATAATATTACGATTCATTCAAGTACTTAGTTTTATAGTCAACGTTATGGTTATAAATAGATATGATCTTAATGTAGAGTAATAAAAATAAGCGATCTCAATTAAACTAGAAGTTTTAATGAATAGCGATGTAGATTGGATATAAAATGGTAATAAAAATAATAGTTTTAGTTTAACTTTGTTCGTACACCTTACACTATAATAATATAACACAAGGTCACGTTATTTTTACAATTTCTAATATATACACACAGCAACGTAGAAGACAAAAGTCGTGTGAGAGATTAATCAATTTGTTTTATGTAAAGATTGTAAGATCGAATTTTTAAATCTCAGTTTAAAAAAAAAAATGTGTATTTTGAAGAAAAATTGAAATCCTCTTCAATGATATGTGTAGTCTTTATCAGACCTTATTTCTAAATAATGCGTGATTTTGAGCATAATGTAACCCAGTAGCCCAGTACATAATAGTCAGTCATGAGTACAGTTTATTATAGATACAAAATGGAGTAGTATCAGCCGTAGTTTTTCATCAGACAACAGCCGAACCTCTCACAAAGTCACCGTCCCTACTCACGGTAAATAAAAATAGAAAAAATAAAACTAAATCCAGCGTAATTTATGTTCACCATACTTCCGTCGGGCGGGTCTTTGTAGCTTTTTCATTACGTAGCCGCAACTACGTCCCCGGATTAAATATTTTGACGAAGCCGCCGTGAACGCGAAGATTTGGTGGTGGATCCTTTTACAGGGCCTGTGATGTGGTGACGTTTCTCTACAAAAATTACGACTTTGTAGTACCATTCGTCACGAGAGCTGAACTTTTCTAGGTCATGTGTTTGTGGTATTTCTAGATTTCATGCAATTTGTTGTATTATGTTTGAAGAATATATTATTATGTTTGTGTTTCAAATTAAATCTAAATTGTAACATTACTTTCTAGTGCGTATGTCTTATAAAAACACCATCGAATGAGCGTTATATTTCCTACTATGATATTTATTACATTTATGAATGCTGTAGTTTTAGTTTTATTCAAAATCGGTTTCTTGACAAATTACAGCTTTTCTGAGTGATGTTGTAAGGTCTTCTGAAACCTTACTCCGCAGTAGTAGCAAACTACAGTTGAAGTAGCATAACAGAAATACTTTTACGGATCCCAAAACGAGGTCCCAATAAATTAGCTTCTATTTTCTCGTTTGAACTCCACTTCAAAACTTATTGAATACGATATAGGTCCCCTGCGAGTGCTATAAATGTAGGTTCGTAGTTTTACAATCAGCGTCCTATCTGTACACGCCGATAGTTTCTGAACTACACACAAGTCTGGCGTGAATACAGGCCCATGTGAAAGTAGGTCGCGTTGAAAAGATGCCTTCTCGAGGGTAAGGACGAGATTCCTTATCTTTTGTCGAGGCTGGCCGATCAACGGATTACGGTCCTTACCTAAAAAGGATGTTAGCATTCACTCAGCCCGATCGAGCATTCAATAACGTTATATTTTTATCTCATCATCGTGTTTTTGTTAAATTAAATTAAAAGGAAGCGAGGGAGCGTAACGATCCGTTTATGTTCACTCGACTACTATTCATAATCTCTGTAAAGGTTTTTCAGCGGTTTACAAAATGTTGGTTTTTATGATTAGGGTTCGGACGTCGAAAGGGAAACAGATTAGATGTACGATAACACGGCTTCTCGGTATTTTAAAAATACAACAAATAAAAACATACTTATTTAAAAGTGTTATTTACGATTAAATAAAATTAAACTGAAGCCAATTTAGTAAAATATGTAAGAAAGTGTAATGTAGTTATTATCAATTCTTACCACAAAAACTAAAGTCGCTTCCGACTTATATGTCACATCAGATTTCGCAACGTTGTTGTATAGTGAGACTTTGGTTTTCGTACATGTAATGTTTTTGATAGGATTTTACATACATGTTATATTTTACGAGCACAGACAACAAACGAACCATCAGATCGTAAGTAAGCCTTTATAATGCTTGTTACTTGAGTTCTAAGTACTTTTTTAACTTAAAAGAGTAATAAATTTTAGTTTCGTTGGAGTTGCTTTATAAACAACCTTCAAACGAGGCTTAAAGAAAGTCCTTAAAAGGTAGGCCGTAGGTAGCGGCCCCACAGTGTCCGCTGATATTGCAGAGGTCCATGAGCAACGGTAACCGCCTACGATCAGGTGGCCTGTTAGCTCGTCTGCCTACAAGGCAATATAAAAAAAAAAACCTCCATTGCAGATGTTCATATTCACAGAACAATTCTGGAATTTTTTGATATAAAATTACCACTTTATTAAATAAAATTGGATTACCAAGTGACTCAAAAACGAACCCGATGCCTTTCTATTTCACCACACATGAACAAATCTAACGAATTTCTCCACATTTCTTATTCGAAACGTTAGAAGAAATTATAATTGAAAATAAATTGCTTAAGAATGCTTCAAAGGTGGCATCGTTCTCACTGTGATTGAAAATTCAATTGAAAACTTTTGTGGAAAGAATATTCGACGAAAATTACATTCAAGTATTTGGAATACAAATAGTTTTGGACGGCCTTTTGAGTATTTAGGACGATTATAGTTTCGAGACTTGACAGCCATCACTATTTTGAATTTGAAATGGCCATTCCATTCCACTTTCTTGTGACACAGTTTTGTAATATCTAACTGTAGGTATATGCAATAACAAGAGTGTCAAAATGTCTAGTCTTTGGCACTCAGTCGCTTAACAACATACATTTCTTACTCGGTGTTAAAAATCACATAATATCTTAATAACAAATGTGTTTCTTATTTTACATCTAAGATGATGATGATATATTATAGAGTAGGGCGAATGTATTGGCAATCAAGTTCGTGGGTGATGGTAACCGCTTACCACCAGGCGGGATGTAGCCTCGTTTATTTGTCTAACAATTATAATAGGGGTGGTACACTGGTCTTTCTTTTTCTCTTTGTGTCCTATGTCCCCAAGCTGGGGCAGAGGTTCTCAAAAGTTTTTTTCACTTTAGTTCCAATTATTTTTTTTCACTAAAACTTGACCAACCCACAACATAATCTAAGAGCATTAAATATTCTACCTCACGTACCCTATGAAAATAAACAAATGAACATTAGCCAAGTTGATTGGGGTTGTTATTGCCAACGTTGGCAGTCCACTAATAATTCACACACGTTTTTATGACCGGCTGTAACAGAACTCGGCTGATTGGTTACTGAGTGTGGGATTAGTTAATTAACACATTGTCTCTGAGGTATTGGGGTTGGATCCAATGTTGGGAGTTTGGCGTCGTAATTGTGATCTGGGTATTTGGTGCATGGAATATAGATTTATTTTTTATTGCAATTGCTTTGAAACGAGGTTGAAGAAAAGTCTTTTATGGGTAGATAGTAGGCTCATTGCACTGGCATTGATGAGACGGGGCGTAGGCTCGTTTGTAATAAAAAACTTTTTTGTCAAAGGACACCCGGACGGAACGCAGTTCCTTTCGATTCATTAGTGAGGGAATTGTAATAAAATTTTATTTTTTAAGTTAAATAAAATATTTTGATCACAGTGCCATCTAGCATTAATCATATAAAACAAAATAAGGAATTGTTTTAAAAGATTTTAATCACAGCGCCATCTAGCGATAATCATCTAAAACAAAAAAAGTGCCGTGACAACTTTTTTATAAGAATTTCCGTCTAGCCACCTTTCGATAACGCGCGATAAGGAACTACGTTCCAATAGACAAGAGCTAGTTTCGAGAAAGAAAACCTTGCTATGTTCATTTTATTTCATCTTCTTAATAGTTTACTAGTTTTAGTTAAGTAAGTAATAGTGAGCATCTAAGAAAACAAAACAAAATACTATATTAAATGTATTCTTACATAAAATAAGATAATACGTAATACTATGTCAGTAATTGCTTTCCTTTATTGTAACATATTTTGTGGTAAATTTTGATTATTTTGTAACATAATCACGTCGACTCTGGGAATCATTATAAGTACAACACGTTTTTGCTGAGAGTTAAATTACATGTTTTTATTAATTATATTCAACTCTCTTTCATGGCTGGTAATTTGAAAGTAATTTTGTCAATATTACTTCCTGTTTTCGTAAAAATATCGTATTATGTATTCAATACGTTTGGTTATTTAATATCGATGATTGAGTTTCATTACGAATATCAAAAAACAAGAATTTTTATCCACATTTTTATCATTTACAAATGGTGTATGTGTAATTTATGTTGAATATCAAAACATGTTGTTAAGTGTAAAACTCGATGCCATGTTGTATGAGTTTTTTACTTAATTTTTCCTTGTACTCTTAGGAATATTTTTATGAAGAAAAATTGAGGAAATTGCACGGTTAAATTTAAAAAATGGCGTCATGAACGATGGTAACGTACCTTGATCCTTTGATAAAAGAATCAGGAAACAAAACAGTCACAAGTGACATAGACGGAATTACACGGATTCTTTACCATATTAATAATAGAATTTACGTTTTTCCTAAAACATTAACTCTATTACTAAGATCCCAGTGTACATATGTTCTAGTCAAGGTATGCAGAAAATAAGATTTTAATTGTTCACAAATTCACGTCCAACAATCTATTTCATTACATTTTGTAGTTAAATATTTACAAATAATAAAAATGATACCCTATTAAATCGATTATTATTTATTTATTTATTGTTATTCTTTTAATCGAATTCCATAAGCTAGGGTACGCCATTGTTATATATTACTTCTATGAAACGTACGCCACTGTAACTTACAGCCAATTACCACCATTAACGTATGCTTTTCTAATATAAAGAAGACATCTTTATGACTACAAATATAAAAAAGATATTAAGTAAAGAAATCATAAGGAAAAAGTCGTCCTTCGTGTTAGTGCCCCTCCCTATAATCCAGTGAATCGACTCTCCCCCACTCTATTGATGACATAATTGTATTTTTCTGAAGACTGAATCGAAGCTATACCGAACTGAAGTTATATGTTAACGTTGATGAGAGAATTAAAAGGGGAAATAATAATAACAGTCTTTTGTTTTTCTTTAGAATTAGGGTTTTGATAATCATACAACAAGACTTATATGTTTGGTACTTTTCCATTTTTTAAAACAAAAAAACTTGAGAGATGTCAAAGGACACCCGGATGGAACAAAGTTCCCTTCAATTAAAAGATATCTTATATTTTACCTAATTTTTTTTTTACGCCCGATAAGGAACGTGTTTTAAACGATTATGATCAGAGCGCCATCTAGCGATAATCATTTAAAACAAAAAAAGTGTCGTGACAACTTTTTGTAAGATTTTTTTCCGTCTAACCGCCTTTCGATAACGCGCGATAAGAAACTTCGTTCCAATAAAGTAAAAAACCTTCACTGTTCGTTATCTGTCTGTCCCTATGTGTCTTTAATATTATAAAATTGATTATAATGGGTTTTTTTTAAACGTAGATATAGAGTGATTTAAGGTTAATGTGTAAAATTAAGATTTTCAATGTGATCTGCATTTACATCACAAATTATTTTTGAACTGTGCGGTAAAAACGTAAAATAAACACAAAATACACATGAACAAACATTAAGTAAAATACAACAAAACACCTTCCCGGAAGTCTATCGAAAATAGGGCAACAAAAACTCAATACGTCACAAGTCACAACACTACTGAACAATATCCAATTCAATGAAATCGCATTATATCGACATTTTCCTTAAAAACTTGTTTGTGCGATCACTTACATTATTCGCGAGCTGTCCCCGCGGAACAAACAACTCTGAATCAAACAATAAAACAAGAAAAAATATAAAAGAACACGACTGAGGCGGTCACTAGGGACGCGCCTCACTGATAGTTGAGACGACATCGCAGGGGACATCCCTACACTACACGACATATTGACCTTTCGTGTTTTCAAATACAAAGTTATTCTTCATATAAAGTTGCTACGACGATTGTTTATTATGCAGTTTAGCATAATAAATTTAGTTTAGTTTAGTTTTAGCTTGGAGAAGTATTCTGATGATGGCCAAAAAATCTCTGATAAAAAATTTTTGGTTGATTCCTACTTCCTTAATTAGATTGTATTGATATAACAATTTTAGTCTGCCGTCTTAAATTTAGCAATCACATAAGTAGAACTATTTAAAGAAAAATGATGGTAAAAACTGTTTACTTTTAGTACATGTACGTATGTATACGTATTTAGTAAATACACATATATGGTGGAGACAATTAATACTACAATGACCAGCCAGCAGACTTATTCAGTTACAGTTCAATCAACTTTTAAGTAAAATATCAAGTATTGAATAAGCCTCTATAAAATGTAAAACGAGCCATCATAAATAAATTTTAATTCTCGTTTTAATAACTTCAACAAACTGGTTGCGAATTCATACTAAATGTCAAAGTTGCGAAATGCCTAAGCCAAACTAAAATTAAACAAGTTGAAAAGTTCAATATCGCTTTAAGCGCCGAACTTCAAGAGTATTAAAAACACAAAATTTGAAACGAAACTCCAATTAAAATGCAGAGACCGAAGCTTTTCATATGAGTCCGGATCAAACAATAGCTCGGGGGAAAGTGAGGCAGAGTGAAGCACACAAGCTGAGGTGTACAATTTGTACATAAAAAGCAATTTATTCATTAAGAATAGCAGATCTCGAACAATGGGTACAAATTAGAGTTTGGTAGGAGCTCGGCACTCGTCACGTTTCTGTCTATTGTTAGTCAGATTGTGTTCAATGTTAATAGGCAGGAATCCGAGCTGGATGCCGACCGTGCTTGTTCACACAAACGACGGATGATCGCGTCTCTACCGCAGATAGAGCTGAGAACAACTGATGTCTACGGGTAATTGAATCTTTCGGTTCACTTTAAAGAATTAACTTCAGATGGTTATTTTTGGACAAAACTATATAATTACTAACTTTCACAAGTATGCTAGTGGTGTAGCCTATAATTAGAGAAAATAGACTTCAGACAAAATTGGGACATTCTCAGATTGATAAAATAAGAATCTGCTAATTGCATCAGCACAGTATCACTCATTATGCTGAGTATCATAAAGCCAAGGTACACCAATGAACATCTTGGATTATGTTGATTACAATAAAAACTAAACCATAAAATAACATCACTTACACTATTACTAAACGGGTTCTTACCACAATTATTCTTAATTGCAAATAGATATATATAAAGGAATAGCCCTTTTAATCGGGGTGACGACTTCAAACTATCCTGTATGTGGAATCCAGTGTTAGACGAAAATAAAGCCAAAAAATCTAGTTTTGAGATGGCAGCCGATACTGTCAGTGTGGTATGTCGAAATGTGAGTTCGAGTTCCAGTGGTACCGGCAAAAGAACGAGAAAGAGGGTAGACAGATTTGTCTGCTCTTAAATGACCTACCCGCAGTTTCTCAGTCTTCCCGTGATCATGGCGCTTGAAACAGTGCTGAAATATTGGGACCGCTCATTTAAGAATAATCTGGGTAAGAACCCGTTTAGTAATAGTGTAAGTGATGTAGATAAGTGTTTAAAGAAATTGATCATAAAATAACAATAGGTACACATCAAAGTTCATAAATAGAATGAGTTAAACAATTGAAACTATTCTATGAATCAACACGACAACACGACGTGGCAGCGAGCACGTCCCTAAATCCGTAATCTTGTGGAGTGTTTGCAAATGAAATTCCACAGTGACGTCCTGTAAGCTCACCTGTTTGCCTCACAAGACAAACTGTAGGCACAGATACAATTGCTACACAGAAATAAATCCACAAATGATTGTAGTTCATCTCTTTTTTCAGTTTAGAAATTCGTTTCTGCCAATGGGAATAAGCTTCCTTTTTCGATATATTCCAAGACTTGGTCTTCTTCAAGTCAGGCTTAAAAAGGGTTTTTACGGTAGGATAAAGGTAATTTCGACATTACAGAGGTTTATGAAAAAACACTATTTTTTGCATTGGTTGTATTTTCCATAACCATCAGGTATGCCGCATGCTCGTTTATTATAAAGCAATAGAAAATTTAAAAAAACTGTACATTGTCCTTTTCAGAGGCACCTTCGACACTCGCACTAGGGTCAACAAATATCGTTTAATTTCATTTTTGTATACCTTTCTGAACCTCTGTAATAACAATACTCTAAAATCACTATAATAATATCATGAAAGTAAGGTTTGCAGCATGAGTTAATGAAAGGAATTTGTTTAAAGTTTTATTTCTGTACAGTAATTTTATGCTGTACCCTTTTCTTCGTCCCCCGCACCCCTCACACGCCTTGTGTCTTGACTTCCATCCTCACACGTGGACACACCGTGCCAACATTGTATTTATTACTTGATTTAGGTACCTACAATTGTTCATGCTGTTATTTTACTACAAAATATTGCATTTTGGGACTTAATGTTCCATTTTCAAGACAAAAGCGCAACTTACGTTAAAAAAAAAGAAAAAAGACATTTAAAATCTTTGAAAAATTTATAGTATTCTGTAGCCAACAATGACCGTGCAACAACATTTGACGGTGTTGCCAATAATATATTGAAAAATCCAAACTTGAATAATATCCTATTTAAAATTCCCGCATTAGTATACTAATATTTCCAAACGCTAGTCGATCAATACCGGAATGTTCAGACTGGTAACACTTTAATGTAGAAACGTTCGATATTTGTCATTTGAACACAAATATAGTAATCCAATGAGTGCAGTCGCCGCGGGGAGTTCAAATAGCTTTAAATCGTCAACCGCTGCGCTGCGCTGTGGTCTCCTCTGAAGCGTGCTATTCTGACACTAGTATCTGTAGACAGGGTTGCTATGATGAAATATATTGCCGTCGAAATGAAGTCGTCAAAATGATGTTTCCTAAAAAGGTTTTAAGTTTTCGGTTTGTCAATTATGCTGTTTCTAATTCTAGAGAAATGTTAGATGGTATATAAATATCTTTGATATCGACTAGCAAGCTTATTCAGTTAGTCAGCTATCGGGAGCTTACACTCAAGGGTATAGAGGGTATTGTACCATTAAACTTGTTTCATACATTTTGGAAACTCGTAAAACATTAAACAAGATGCTAATTCTGTAGTAAAATATTCAGAAATTTTGATTAACTTAGACTCGACGACTGGTTTATTGGATGAATTAGTTGAAGCTCACTAATTGGATGTAAAACAATGAATATTTTAAAACATAATTTCTATGTAAATATCGTGAAAAGCTGAGTCGAACAAATTTAAAATTCTCATCTTTTAATAGCCTTTTATTACCGAAAAACATAAAATAATATAATACAATCAAACTAAATTTGGAATTACCACGTATTCACTTCAACTCAATTGTAATTTTAATAATTTATTTACAAGTACTTAAACGTGGAAATTTTAAATATCACCATAAAATCAGTACCATAACTGTCGAAAATGACATTCAAAATAGTTAATTTTAAAGTCATTTAACTGTAAAACCAACACACTGCAAACTAAATTTCAAAATAATACACCTTCACGGAAAATTTGAGCCAAGTCTAGCAACATTTGACACCGCCATTCGAGCCACAGCTCACAAAGCAGATACCTGATTCAGCGCCTCGGTTTTCAGATAAAAAATTCTCTCGCAAAACAACTTAAAGCTCGTTTTTGGTGTGAAAATTGTAAATAACGTATAAATAAGGCGTGTTTCAACGCACGGATGAATCCGTTTCGGTCCAGAGGCGATGCTACTCTCTAACTTTTCACACTTGTATGAGCGCTCTGAATGAACCGCCTCAAAAATATAATGTTTATCTTTCTTCAGGTATTTTCGTTCGGAAAATTTTCGTTTGAAGTGGAAAATTATAAGTTTATGATGTTCTTTTGATGTCCTCTATTTTTGTGATGAAATTCTTTAATGTTATTTTCACGTAAATTTTTTGTTCAATCTACAAACAGGAAGGAAAGTGAAAATTAGGAGACAAAATTTTCCCTTGGGTAATTCCTTTAATTTATTTACGTGTTACCTACCTATACTATTTTCTTTTCTTATCTTATCTTTTTTACACAAGAATTGTATATAAGATACCATTCATTAAAATACAATTTGACTTTAACATTTATATTAAAGTATAAAAACACAAAAAGCCCTAAAACAGACAAAAATAATTCATAGACAATGATAAAAACATCATCAAAATACACAGTAGTACAACAATTGTATTCGAAGCACCTCAACATTATATTTGCAAAGCAATTCAACAATTGAGATATATATCAGAGCAGAGAGACACTTCCTCAGACACAAATGGAAATCACCGTCTTAAGGCTTCCAAGGAACTAGTGACAGCTCACTTTAGAGATGGACTCACTGTTCAGATTATACAGACTACGATATTGTGTTATTATAATATCTTAATGTATTTTTTGATATATATTATAAATGGTTACCGTCAGGGCGTTGGGGTTCCCTACAATACAGGCGTTTTCTTAAACCGCATTAAAGAGAAAATTGTAGTTTTCTATACTCGGGTTTTTTTTTTCATTTGGAGGAAATCACCGGATCCCCGGGGTATGTGGGAGTTGAACCGCACTAAAACCAACCGTTCACACTCAGCGTCCGAACCCCGGCTGAGGCCAGAACCCAGCACGGGGTTTGGAGGGACGGCGCGACGCGTTACGCGCTCGGCACTCTTTCCCGTCATATATACTCGGGTAGTGAAAATATTTTAAAAATTGTTTATAATCGTTAATACTTAGTTGTCAGTTAGTTCCATCAAGAGTAAATTGATAACTACTTAGAATCTATATTTCGCTCAACGAGTTTTTCAGAGTTAGCTTGAGAATTACTAATTAATAAAATAAAAAATCGAAATTACCAAAGTTCCAGCTTAAATCATTACTACAATAGTAAGTCAAATTTAAAAAGCTACACAATTTTTAATTCCCTTACCATCTCTAATAATTTTCTTCAATCATGGAAATGAAATGAAAGTTATAACAGTATTAATGTCCCATCCCTACGAAGTGTCGTAAACGAGGTCTCCCAGGTGGACAGCCGCGGCCGGAAATGAAATTCCCAGCGAAGGTAGCAGGTACTGATCCCGCTGTCAACCATAACTAAACTCAACTCGGAATGTACTAAATGGGACGTCCATTTAATATTTTAATGCAGATTTGACTGTATTTTGTTAACAAATAAATAATTGTGATTTAACGAGGTTTAAGAAAATCGTTGTATAAGTGGGTGAGAGATAACGGCCCCTTATTGTCCTGGGATTGCAGAGATTCATGAGTGATGGAGACCGCTTCTCATTAAGGCTATTAGCTCAATTATCAGACTTGCAATAAAAAAATTAATACTGTGTACTTGACTGAACTCGTGTTGATTTTTAATATGCTAGTTTTCATTGAAAATGTTACTAAACCTTTTATTTGCTTTGTACTGGATATACCTATGTACCTACTCGTATGTTTGTTTTGAGTTCTTAACACTGATTTGTATTTTTCTGTATATCTTCCTCTCGGATGATTGTAGCAGTAATAATATTGTATTTAGTAAACTTTGTCCCTTTCAATGATATTGAAAATTTTCATAAAGTTAATTTCGCCGATGAGAAAATTACACACACTCACAGACATACACACACAAACACATACAACCGTACTCACACACTTTTTGCTAGTTTCTTGTAATCTGTTTCTACATATATCGCTGTATTTACTTTTGGAAATTTGTATTGATGTTTGGTGTCTTAATATATTGGTTAAGATAATTATTTGTTAACACAGACCTCCTGCGACACAGGCTTGTCCTAGTGCAGGGGTCACTGCTTAATATTGTATGTCCTAAATTTAGTTAAACAAATATTTCATTTCATTTCTCATTTCATTTCATGTATGTTGGACACAAATTTGACCAACTTCTTAGATTCCGATTGAGCTGAAATTTGGTAAACATATGTAGCTATATTATGTTACAATGCAATCATATTTTCATACCATGGGGCAAGGAAGTCTTCACGGGAAGATATGGCATGTCCGGCTTTATACGAGGATTAAATGAAATGAAATACTTTATTTTCAACATTGATGACATGCTCATTCTTGTTGACGTCAAAAGTTAAAAGCTACCACCAGCTCGCACACAAAAAAATAGTAATTGTAGCCAGCGTCCTGAGAAGAACTGGCAAGAAACTCAGCGGGCATGTCTTTTTTTGTATTATGAGCATATTTTTTTAAAGTATTTTAACAGCATTATACAATATTACATTAAATATACAACAAAAAAATCGATTATGATTATGAAATGACCTTGGCGAGCAACTCATTCCCACTTGGTGCAATCGTCCAGGTAATCATTGACTTTACAGTAGACAAGTACTATATCTACTGGTCTATAGTTGTCAAATGTCAACAAATAGATACTAGTAAATTTGGGTTAGTTCCTACGTGAGTGAATATAAGTAATGAGCCCCTAATATTTTGACATATCAGAGGCTCAACAATTGTAATCAGTAACCACAGGTCATAGCCCTAGTTTGAAAGCTATCATTACACATGTGTAAGCCACGTGTCCACGTTATGTGTAGTACATAAACAAGCATCTGCAGAACCAGCAGGTGCGACATCTCAATGTTTGGGATAAACGAATTTTTTCGCGTAGTCCTCCCCAGTGGGCCGTTCCCTTACATTTTTAACGGAGGTCGAACCCGCGACCGAATTTAGGAGCACCGTAATATTCTAACGTTACGGCTTGCTGTTCTCGTATGACTTTCTTTATGTATGCCAGGGTAATGTAAATGTTATTTTTTCTTGTTGATGTCGTGCTTAAAGGTTTTTACAAATAAAGATAGATTTTGCGGTATAAGGTATAAGACTGATATACGAGTCTAGAATATTCTAGCTAAAGTGCTATTTTTCGAGGTTCCTTGATGATCAAGGAAAAAATAGCTGCTGATCCTACGAAAGTTATTAAAACATTAAATCAGTAAATAATAAATTCTCAAGCCAAGTGACTTTTAAAAAGTTATGAAACTACAATTGATTAATAGTATAAAATATATTTTTAATTATGCTTCAGTATTAAATTCAAATAGCCTCAGGTAGTAAATGACCAAGTCAGTTTTTATAAGTTCTGAAAACTCAACATAAACTCAAGCCATTATTCGGAAAGTTATTCTAGCTTTATTTTTATAACCGTCAAGAAATTCTTCAAACTTTCACAATACGAGGAATTTTCCATCAAAATAGTCGATAAACTTAAAATTACAAAACTTGGGACACCGGAACCGGAACTAATCACTTTTGATTCGTATCTTTATAAAAAGATGAGAGTTCGGAAACAAAAAAGATCCATTCAACTATTTTCTGAAAGCAAGAACAAAGGACTTCGATAGGGTTGACAGGGTTTTGAAAAACTCATTCAATTTAAACTGGACAAAATCTGAGATTGTACAATACTTCAATCACACGGATGTAAAAGTTATCAATTTTTCAATATGATGCCCATGACCTAAAAGTATATACTTTTCGTTGACAACAATAAATAAACAATTACAAATAAATTGATGAAGTAAAACATTAAACCCTAAAGAACAGATAATCAGATCTAAGAAAATTCTAATCTGAATACTATAAACGAATTAAGATACACGTATTAATAAAAATACCTAATTCGGAAAAGAGAACTATGACATGCCCCTCTAAACGGTAGTAACAGCCCCCAATACCGTGGTATTGCAGAACAAGATCAACAGTCACCATTCACCATAACGGTGGGCTGTAGGCTGGTATTTGCAATTAAAAAAGTTTTAGAAAACCCCACTTCTGCTTTCTTTTTTAATACCAGTCTCTTTATATATACAATTAGAATGTAATAATTAAGAGTCAGCCCTAGAATGAGATGCCACCCGGAGTCCCCCTTATTCTCAAGTAATTGATGTTATCTGCCAATATGGAGGTTCTATTGTAATGGAGACGCTTCTGTCTTTGTCCCTTTGATTCTAACGTTTTAACTGTTTTTATTAATTGAGGTGTTCGGTGTAGCTTAATCTTTGAAATAGTATCGAAATACGGGTCAAATGATTGTAATATTGATAACTAGGAACGTACACTGTCACAACCCATTGCTACCCATTGGGGACTTTACATATCTTCGCAGGATTTTGAAATCCTTTTCCAATATGCAAATGTCCTCTTGATATTTTCTTTCTCAGTTTTAGTCCATGGTGTTCTGATTAAATCATGTCGGTGAAATCTTTTTTACAAATTAAGAAGAATTTCGGAAGCCAGAGTACGCAATGCACATTTGATGCTGTGGAAACAAAACAAGTGTTGGAACTAACGTCACCTTGTGCTCAATTGTGGCTCCAGCACTTGGCATAAGAAAACAAACAAATTTTAACGCAGTTTCCAGTTGAGTTAAGGCACGTTCCTTCTACCGTGATACTATTAGGTATTAATAGTGAGAAATGTCGAAACTAAACTTATGAACAAACAAGCAGTTCAATAAATGGATTCCCGTGAAATTGCAGGTATTGTTTAAAGTGAATGCGGCTATGTCCGGAGCGGAATGCCTTGGAAGCGAATACCGGGGGAGCCTCGCTCATAACCGGCATGGAGAACTATCTCAAATGTTTAAATAACATCGTGGATGGAATTTACTATGTTTTCAGCTTTCTTATTTGTAATAGAAAATACTGTTGCAGAGTATTAGAGTTGCATCAATTCATCTGCGTTATACAGGGTGATTTGTTAGACAGGGTACATATTGCAGGAGGGTGATGATTACTCTGTTCTAATACGGAATATTACAAAAAATAAGTAAAATTATAATTTTTTTTTTTAATCTAAATTCGACAAAACTACCTCAAACATAAGCAATTTCGGCTAAAAGAGAGTTGATTAATGACCTCTAGTGATCTCGCGCACCCCACACCTCCGTCACACCCATCAGCTGTCGAAAAACCATCATTTTACAAGAATTTTAGATGTTTTTAAGTTGCGATTACTAAGGCATTAAGCCATATTCTTTGGTAATAATATTTTTACTGGTCGTATATAACCATCAGCTACCATGACCTTCAATATGTACCTTCACTAGGAAATCACCCTGTATGTATTAACGTTACAGGTAAAGACTAGTGTTTTTTTAGCCTTTCTCTTGGAATGATGTTACTATTTTTGTATGTCTTTAAAACTTTAAACTTTTATCTTTAAATTTAGAACTCACATGTAGCTGCTCTTCATAAATTGAGAGATTCAAGAGAAGGGTTTATGTCCACAATGAATAAAACAGTAGAGAAACACTGATAATTTTAGAGGTTTTTATTGTGATTTTTCTGAACTTAAATCGCAAATGCTATCTAAAACATCACTATGTGACACAAAAGAAGACACGCGAGTTAGCACATAGTAAAATGAAAGAAAATAAAGGAATTTTTGACTACAATAATATTAATATGGAAAGAAATTCTTAGCGAAGTATTTCAAGACGTAGCTTACTTGAATACTTAATATTAAGAACTACATTTTATCTTAAGATAAACGATCTTTCAGTATAATTCATATACCTATATTAATATAAACAAAGTAATAAAAGATATCTTCAGAACTCCCTGTGGAGTCGTAAAAACACATTGGCGGTTTGAACGTACGGAACGAACGTACGTACGATATGTGCTTACAAATACGCGAATGTTATCACAGAGTTGTCACAAGTGTACCTACCAGTGGAGACACAAAACAAACACACACAGAATACATGCCACCAGAAGTAAAAGAATATACAAATCATGCTTTACGTACACAAATACGAAATTTCTAACATTTTAAATACATAGGTATACTCAAACTCGATTCAAATCCAAAATTAGTTCCAAAAATATTTAAATTTAATACCAGTTCTAAACTACATTCCTGACCTGAAATAAGTGTCGAAACAATCTTGGCGAACTTATTATTTTTTCTTGTACCCTTATTTCCTAAACTAATTCATAGACACCACAAATAAATGTGATTTATAAGGAATGTAGAAATAGATATCTAATCGAAATGACCATGAACAAAAGCATTATTACCACTTCACACTGTCATTTAAGTCTTCATTGACTATGCTATAATTGTAATTGTTATTATGCTAGCCATATACTCATAGGTACTAGTGTACTTCAGCGTGTGTGTTGCAAAACTATGCACGTATATTATACTAACCAAATCAACTATAGTTATAGCTGTGCAAGTGAACGCGTGCCGCTTGTGCGTGTACGACCGGCATTACCATTAGTAGTAAAAGTGCGTCAAAGTAAGTTTGTTCGAGGGCAAAGTCAAAACAATTATTTCAAACTAGCTTTTGCCCGCGACTTCGTTCGCGTGGACTTCAGGTTCGTCCCGTATTATCAAAAATTGTAGCCTATGTGTTATTCTGATGTATAAGCTATATTGTGGTAAAGTTTCATTCAAATCCATTCAGTAGTTTTTACGTGAAACAAACATACATCCATACATCCATAATTACAAACTTTCACCTTTATAATAATATATATATATATATATATATATATATATATATATATATATATATATAAAATTGTCGTGTCACGGTGTTAGAACTTGAACTCCTCCGAAACGGCTCGACTGATTTTGATGAAATTTTTTGTGCTTATCCGGTACCTATGAGAATCGGCCAACATCTATTTTTCATCCCCTAAATGTTAGGGGTAGTCCACCCCTAATTTTTTTTTTCGGCGCAGACGAAGTTGCGCGAGTCAGCTAGTAATATATATTAGATTTAAAGTGACCACACAAACATTTTGAAAGTCAAAGCAAAACAGAGCACAACGAAAGAAACTCAGCAGACGTGTCTTTTTCGAAATAATCGTGTTTATCACAAAAGTTGTACTTCTGTAAAGTGATCGTTCTGTGTAGAGCTCTCACCTCAGTTATATCAAGTACTAAACAAACATGGGTTTGTGACTGTTTTTTGACGCTCTGTTTACCGTTTTAGGTTTTGTTGTAAATGGGTTTTGACACAAAGTGCTGGATGAATTTGAGCTTCCTCAATGTACATGTACTATACATGCCAGTTACATTTTTTTTGGTTTGGATTGATTAAGTTGTAGATATTTTAATATTTGAACTGTCAGATGCTCTAGGATATACATGCAGTATTGTATGATGGGTATGGTTACGATGGATTCGTAAGGGTCGTGTTCATGGACTTTTCTTTTAAATAATTAAGTAATTGTCAATCAAATGAGGTGATCAAATCAGAAATGAGGAGATCCGCAGAAGGACTAAAGTAACCGACATAGCCCAAAGAATTGCATCTTTGAAGTGGCAATGGGCAGGACACATTGTGCGAAGAACGGATGGCCGGTGGGGCCGAAAAGTTCTGGAGTGGCGGCCACGAACCGGTAGGCGCAATGTTGGTAGACCCCCTACAAGATGGACCGACGATCTGGTCAAGATCGCGGGAGGTCACTGGATGCAGATGGCGCAAGACCGGTCGATGTGGCGAGGTTTGGGGGAGGCCTATGTCCAGCAGTGGACGTCTATAGGCTGATGATGATGATGATGATGAATTGGAAAGATGATTATGATGATAAATTATGATTATCGTCTCTTACTAAGTAACACGTCTAAACATTCAAATGTTTTACCATTCACAGTAGCTTCGAAGTACCGGCTACTATTCGATATAAAATGTAAAAAGCTTTGAAGGCACGTCCTCTGCGACAAATTGATTCGTTTCCGATTCGAACTCGACACCGAATCGACGAATGAACGAATGAAACAGCCACTCGGAGAGCTCTTGATGTCGGCCTTACAGTTTCTATTCAATATAATATCCAATTCTATTAACATTAATGTTTAATTAAAGTTTTATACCAACGAGTAGGCCAACGTGTAAATTCGAACAACTTCGAATACACAAAGTCTTGGAGGTTGAGTGGTTGAAGAGTTTGCCTACTGTGTGGGAGGTTGCGGGTTCGAATTTTTATCTGAAAGATTTGTTTTATGTTTTTTCTCACTTCATATTTATTTACTTATTAGTTTTTATTTACTTTAGCTCTCTGTCGAATAATTTCATTTATGATCTTATCCTTCAGTGATTTCTGGAGGGTTGTGGAGTGGAGACTGCGATGCGGTAGACGTGGTGTTGTGCACGTCCCTGCTGATGATGAGAGCTGATGATGAGATGCTGCTGAGATGGAATGATGATCTAAGAAAGGTGGCCGGTAACAACTGAATGAAACGAGCAGAAGATCGGACTCAGTGGCGTATTTTGGGATGTACGTTATGTCCAGCAGTGGACATGTGTGGGCTGATGATACGGTCCATTTGGTAAGTGGTAAGTGATTTCCGTAATTTATAGACTGGACTCCTGCAATGTCAGAGGGACCTGCAATTCCACAACTTGAAAAAGAATCAGATGCGGATACGACGTTCGCAATGTAAATATCTTGCCAATGTGTCCTCTCCTTTACAACAGCTTGCCAAACAGTTTTGTTTTCAATTAGCGTGTGATAGAAATCAAGTTGCAACGTCACAGTGCACGGGTCAATAGTGCTGGGCTATCGAGTCACGTCTCTACAATTTCCCGCTCGACTAGGCACCGAGTGTTGGCTCGTTAAAAATCGTATTCGTTAGAAGAGGCGTCCGGATCGGAACAGATATCCTTTGTAAGGTAATTGCTACATGTTGTTGCAATACGAATATATTCGTTTCGTAGTTGCTTGTTACTTATGTTGATGTGTTATGAAAAGCAGCAGTTCTTTATTGTGCTAGTTTCATATTTGAATCTAAACAGTAGTACTGTACTGTAACAGGCTATTTGTATTGTATATTTTATACCGGGTCCATGTCTCGTCGGTAGAGGAATCAGTTGGGAACTTCACAAATTTTTACTTCAGTGGCTCGTGTGCAGTTTGTAGTAGCTTGTAGAAAAAATCCTTGTTCGTGGTTCAATTTATATAAAAAACTGAGGCAGTTACCACCGTCTACCATTTATATTCGAATGCAAATCAATTTCTCGAGTGCAAATGGTATATTCGTGCATTTGACATTTAAAGTTGTGTGAGAGTGGTTCGTAGTTTGCTTTGTGCGATATACACAACTACACAGTCTGAGCTTGCATATGACGGTACAGTAACATTGCTGACATGTCGATAATGTGTTAGGATATTAGGAAACGTTTTGTGATAAACTAAATACTGAGGGAGACTAATAAAGAATAAAGATGTTTATTGTGAGTTAAATTCATTACACATTTGACAGAAAACTTATACTAAATACACATAGGATTCAACTTACAGATGTGCCTGAACAAGTAACCAATGATCCTCACACTAGGCAAAGCCTGTATCGTGAGGACCACGCTAAATGAAGTGTTACATAGTGGAAGCTGGGCACAGTTAATCACTACTAATCAATATAAAATCCTTATAACTCCACATCAGTGGGAAAGTGTCAATTTACTAAAGAAGATCAGAGATTATTACAAGAATAGGTACCTACCTATTCTTGTAATAATAATATTTAGTTTTCATTGAATTATTTTAACTCTGACAGTCGATGAAGCTATTTCTTTTTGCTCTATGAATATCGTCAAGGAAGCCGGTAGGAATGGCGTCGTATAGATCTTTCGCCACTTTTCTACATACATCATTGATATCGACTAGTCAAAGTTTAAGGCTATATAATTTCAGTAAATGTTGGCACTTTGTAGAGATTCTTTCATGAAACATACTACTTTCATTTGACAAAGAAGTAAGAATAAAAGGTGAATCTTAGTAATTCTTGTTCATTATTTTAATGACGGTACTGCAGGGACTTTCAGTGTTTATTTTTTATAACCATAAGAGCAGATCATATGCTTCTCAAGCTCCATTTGTAGGTAGATTTGGGGAAAATCGATGCCCAGCAGTAGACGTCTATAGGCTGATAATGATGATCATGTATGTAAATCGTAGATTATTCTTTACCATCAATAATACAGTGACAGTTAACAAATTAACAATGTAATGTTGAGTAGGAACATGTTATTTCCCCCGAGACCTGGATTCAGTCTGGAGCTGGATTAACGTAAATTCACCATCTTTACGAGCCGACAGAAAGAACCGGTCTGTTTTCAGATTACTTCGCACGATTTATGTTTTTGTGTTCTTAGAACTAATCAAATGTGGATCGATTGGGAAAACTTTTTTGTAGGTTTTGCAATTTGTAAGGAAAACTCCTTTCTGGCTTTATGGTTTCATAAAAGCTAAATATAGAGTACAGTTACTGTATCTGTATTTGTTAAACCCATTCGGTACTGCCTGCTGGGTTCAGGTCTCCTCGAAAGTGGGGTTAGGCATAGGTCCACCACGCTTGCTCAATGCGGATTGGGGAGTATGGGAATTTCGCATATCTTCGAAGGATTATAGTATATTTTTATGATATGCAGGTTTCCTTATGATGCTTTCCTTCTCCGCTTTTAGCCAGTGATGTTGTGAAAAAATATTTTTTTACATTAAGATTTACTATAGTTTAGTTTGAGATAAACTAGAAAGTGGCTGTTGTTACGACTACTTTGTCGTACTGTCGTTCATTGACATCTGAAATGCCGGTACATTGATGGACCTATCGCCAACAATACCTTGCACCCTTGCACGCAAATCAGTAGAGATTCAGACGCTTAGTGTGAGTAAGGGGTTTCAGTGCGGTTCAACTCACACAAGTCCCATTGTGTGTTCCCCTGTGTATTTCTAGACATTTCACTTTTTTTGATGATGTAGATAGTAGTAAATATCTGTTACAGCATTTAATTTTTTTAACACTAACACCTTGTCTCTTAAAAGATACCTATATAATATTAAGAACACAGAGAGATGAATCTTAATGAAGTTTATCTATAGATAGCATCTATAATGATTCACAGACAGAAGGCGCCACTCCGCTGAGCAAATTTCCTCGCCATTTCATCTTATAATCGGACTGTGAATGAGGATATTTCGATTTCATCAATAAATTGTGAGGGTATTTTATTATAAATGGAGAGTAATTAGCTGATTATTAAATATAAACAAGAAATAATTACTTCAATATGCACATACTGTACTGTACTGTACTGTACTGTACTGTAACAACCCATTACTGCCCACTGCTGAGCTCAGGTCTCCTCCGAAGAGGGGTTAGGCATAGTCCACCACGCTTGCCCAGTGCGGATTGGGGACTTCACATATCTTCAAAGGATTTTTAGAACCCTGTTCCGATATGCAGGTTTCCTCACGATGTTTTCCTTCACCGTTTTTAGCCGTTTTTAGCTAATATGCACGTAGATGACATCAATGCATGATCATAAATAGATAGGTAATTTTCTTGTCATTTTAGTTTTGTATGTATATTGATAAAAAATTACTATATTAAAAAAACATACATAACACGATCCATTTTCTTTTACCTCGTAAACAGACAATCCCATCCTAAGTTGTTACAGTTGCTCATGGACCTCTGCAATATCAAGAGATACTGTGATCCCTATTTCTACTCTTAAAGACTCTCTTCGAACCTTATTTGAAAAGTCACTCATTAAATCATAATTATTACAATATTTTTCCCTTCAAATTTACTTGAACAGCATCTTTGCCTTTAAAATTTTCATTCTACCGTTCCCAATATTACCTATATCTTCCTCACATATATGACGTATAATGTCGAAGCCTGGAATAGCTTGCTATGTTTATCATGATGCGGTCACAGTTCGGTCACTTGACTTGCTTCGCTGTGATCATACTATGATTATAGTCTATTATTTTGATACTCTTATTGAAATTATACAGGGTGCCCGAAAAGTATGCGACATGAACGAGAAGTACCTTAAAATTGGAGTTAGGATGTTTACTGAAAGGAAATATTATTTTATTTTTGATGGTTAATATTATTGCATTCACAGATTTTTCGTTAATTGCTAGGTTTGTCTGAAAATCGAACTAACAAAACCGGCAAAAATCAACACCCTGTATTTTATGCTGCTAATCTAAAGAACGAATATTAATTACGAATAATCTTTGTTTTGGGACACCCTGTATACCACTGTTTTGATACTTTTATTAAACCTCTATACTGTAGTATTATAAGCTTGTTTAGTGTGAAATAAATGAATCGTAAATAAAACTAGGGTGTTCATGTCAAGTGGAAACATTTAAAAGTTCTTGTGCTTCTTTAACATCGGGATTTTAAGAACCGATTTTGAAAATTATTTTTACTAATAGGAAGCTATGTAATTTTTCAGTGCATTCTAATACTTACTTTATATACCTACTTACTTTTTACTTAAGATTAATCATTCCTAGGACAGTATTTACATCAATTGCGAATAAACTTTAGACACAAATTACAATAAACGTAATTTTATTTATGACGTAGGATCCACAATACAGCTATTACTACGTCATGCCGAATATTCTTCAAACACGAAAAAACATAAAACTAATCCAATTTACAACCGGAGTCATAAGCGACGCGGTTCCCAAAAACAAATAAAAAAGAACATTTGTCCTCATCACGTGTGATCGCGACTTTAAACTTCGTGCTACAGCTCCATTGCTGTTCCCATTCGCCTCCAGAATGTTGCTCTGATTGTGAGCGAGCAATGTACGTAAGACAGTGTGAAATGATCCAGACTTTAAACCTTGTGTTACCGCTTCATTGCTGTTTCTCTTCATCTCTAGATTTTCGGTCTGGTTGCGAGCAAGCAGTGTGCGTAAGACAGTGTGAAATGGTGGCCGGGTAAAGCGTCTGCGCGGGCCGGTAATCGATAAGACCGCAGGCTGAGTTTGCGACCCGTTTCTCCCGTACCCTGCATACATGCACTCCTTGTAACCTATATCAGCAGTTCCTGAGCCGAAAATTCCGCTTTGTACCGGTGCGATGTGGCCCGATCCGCTTCGATGCACTCGCAGTCCGTGGTCATATTTACCGTGCGCTTTGATTCGAGGAAATGGTTTTGGAGGTGAAATAGGGATTCCGATTGACGAAGTTGGTTTATAGTTACTCTGGCGTTTTGTATTTGTATTGGTTTCTGATATAATATTGAGTACGAGTTTGGTTTTAATTACTTCATCAACTTTAAATCCTAAAGGTTCTAATATTATAGAGAAGTTAACTTTGACATTTACGATAGTCTCTCATCACAGAATAACTACACAGAAAGTAAGCTTCATTCAAATCGCTCTGATGAACTCACATAAACGCATCTCTCACTGACACGAAATTCCAAGTAGCTTTAAACTAACGCAGGACTATCTATGATGCTAAAAATTAACGTTTTTTTTTACAATACGGGTATTTTTTTATAATAGGTGATAAAAACTTGAGAGGTGTCAAGGGACACCCGGATGGAACGAAGTTCCTTTCGATTAATTAGTGAGGGATTAGATAGAATTAGATTTTAATAAAATTTATTTTTTTTAAGTTATAATAATTTCTATAACAGAGAGAGATAGACGTTTTAAACTAACTAATTATTATAACTTAAAAATATATATTTTTTGATCACAGCGCCGTATAGCGTTAATCATATAAAACAAAATAAGGAATTATTTTACAAGATTTTAATCACAGTGCCATCTAGAGATAATCATCTGAAACAAAAAAAGTGGCGTGACAACTTTTTCATAAGAATTTCCGTCTAGTCCCCTTTCGATAACGTGAGATAAGGAACTTCGTTCCAATATATGTCTGTAGCAATTCTGTGACGTAATAGACGAAGATTTGAATACAAACACAAATTCCTTAATACACAAGATTCTGATTTGAAACAGACGCAAACAAAGAGCTTGCGTTGTCGGAGGCTGTCTCTCAAGAGATCTTAATTAAGAGCTAACTCCATCTTGGTAACTCGTTCGTTTATCGTTTAGCTGAGTATCTGGAGGTCGACATTGAGGCCGTGTTATATTACACCTTGTACTTGTCTGTAATCGACTTATATGTAGGAAATTGAAAGAAAATTAAGCTGTTGAAAGTAATATTAAAATTGTATGTAAGTATGGTTTACTTTTTTAAATTCAATTAAAACTAGATATACAGGGTGATTTTTTAGAGAGGGTACATATTGCAGGAGGGTGATGAGTACTCTGTTCTAATACAGAATTTTACAAAAAATAGGAAAAATTACAATTTTTTTAAAATCTAAATTCGACAAAAGTACCTCAAACATAAACAATTTCGACTTAAAGAGTGTTGACTAATAACCGCAAGTGATCTCGCGCACCCCACACCTCCGCCACACCCATCAGCTGTCGAAAAACCATCATTTTGCAAGAATTTTAGACATTTTTAAGTTGCGATTACTAAGGCATTAAGCCATATTCTTTGGTAATAATATTTTTACTGGTCGTATATGTACCCTCACTAGGAAATCACCCTGTAGAACGTAATCTGAAATTAATGAACTTACGTATAAACACCTTCTCCTTCCTGTTTTGTTGAGTGCGTAACGTAACGTTCCACATCAATGATTATTATTAGTTATAATATACAATCTGTAGCTAATCAACTTTGAATATTTTACGTTATACCAATTCATTTTCAGTGCGTTTATGTTAAGTCGTAAATTTTATCGTAAGCAGTATTTGCCGATAACAAATTGATGACTTTTAGTAATACATAATATTGCTGATCCTTTACCAAAAAGAAAATATCGTAAAATACACTGACAAACCGTATTAACTCGAAAGACTCTATCTACCAGTAAATCCAAGTCCAGAAAACATTTTATTTTCATTATCTACAATAAATATATCAAAGCGGCCTTAGATGTGTTGAGTTGTAGGAGCGGGCTCGATAATAATGGATACAAGAGTCGGCAGCCCTCCCCTAATGATTGTACTGGGAAATTGCAAGGAAATTAATGTATTATGTGCGTATTGGGGTCGTTTCGAAATATATGTAGCGTACACGTTTGATTTGGGTGTGGATTTTTGGGCACAAGAGAAAAAGTTTGTAGTATTGTAGATGCTAAGATTTTGGCTTTTTTTTTAGTTGGAGGAAATCACCGGATCCCCGTCCGCCCCGCGGGCGGGGTATGTGGGAGTTTAACCGCACTAAAACCTCCAACCGCTCACACTCAGCGTCCGAAACCCGGCTGAGGCTAGAACCCAGCACGGGGTTATGAGGGACGACGCGACGCGTTACGCCATCGGCGCTCTTTCCCGTCGCGCTGCCCCCGGACGCCGAACTGGCGGCCGCCAGCGATACGGCCACCGGCTCTCGGTCGGCGGGCTTTCCGAAGCCCGCCAAGATGGGACCGCGTGTCACCCTCCCACAGAATACCCCGCTGGGTCAGAACCAGCGTGGGTCGGGGAGTACACGGCTAGGAAAATAAACTGTTTTTCTGGATGAACGTAGGATTCAAAGCGTATTAAAACCTGCCGCCGCTCACACTCAGCGTCCGAACCCTGTTTGTTTGACAGAACTCAGCGCGGAATTAAGCGGGGTGACGCGACGTGTGCACGCTAAAGCTTATGTATCGCCTCGTCATACGTAGAAAACACATTCAGAAGACTAAGGGTAACCTAATATATATTATAAAGGCGAAAGTTTGTATGTATGGATGTATGTTTGATACTTTTTCACGTAAAAACTACTGAATGGATTTGACTGAAACTTTACCACAATATAGCTTATACATCAGAATAACACATAGGCTACAATTTTTGAACCCCTTTGTAACGCAGACGAAGTTGCGCGGGTCACCTAGTTTTATATAAATTAATCTAAAAATATTAAACTGCTAGTTCAAGTTTGTCTATAGGTTTAGGAGATTTTTACACAATCAATTTCATGCTTAATGCTCTTCACATAATGTTGAAAATACAATGTTACTGATGATTGAATCTCCTACATGTCCTAAAGTAAGTTTATTAGCCATTATAGATTTTAAAAAATTGTTTCTTCAAGAACTTTGAGCCTCATTTGCATTGTCGTGGGAATTTCTCTAAAATTTTTTTATTGCCATGTAGGCAGACGAGCTAACGGGCCATCTGACCGTAAGTGGTTACCGTCGCTCATGAACCTCTGCAATGTCAGGGAACACTGAAGGGTCGCTACCTACGACCTAACTTTAAGGACCCTCCTCAAGCCTCATGCACTAATGTAGCTAATCGTACTTACGTAGATAAAGTAAATATAGTGCAATTTTGCTGAGTTCAGGAAGTTTCTAGGCCTGATGATTTAGTATGCACGTTCTAACGTAGAGAATGTTCGCGTACTGAATGCGAAAGACCAGTTTAATTTGGTCAATAGTTCCACGGACTAAATTGAAAATCGTTTCAACACTTCCCGGGAATCGGAATGTAGTTTTGTTTTCGGTCATTTTGTTTTAAAACCTCTATAGTGGTAGATCTTGGTATAATTTTTTAGTTTTTTTGTTATCTTATCAATGTTACGTGAAAAATAAAACGGTATCAGATTTTATCAAATTTGACAACATTACTGTTTTGTAAATTCATCTAAATCGGTTCATTCAAAAAATAAATCTTGTTCAGTAGTTGTTAGATTTTCAAACTTTTTAGTTGATGACCTTTCATATCAAAAAATTATCATCCAAATCGGTCCAGCTAAACTAAAATTCGAAATCGAAAAAAAATACGAGTACATATAGCTATAGATATAGCTTAATTGATAAAGTAACCTTTTCCATTGAAGTAATTTCAAAAGGCGTGAAATAGACTGAATAATGAGTAGATATAATTTACGATTATTTTCTTAAGTTACGATTTTATTTGCTTTTCTCAAGTCAAATAAATTTAATGTAATTAGTACAATTGTAAGTGTTAAAGTTTTAATTGGCAGTTTTACAGTTGAATTATAGCATTCTGAATTAAGTAAGAAAACATAATATTAAGTTTGAAAAAGTTATAAAATTTGTACGCGAAAGTATTCATTACTTAATTAAAAATATAACTAATTAATGTATACTCAGTTATCGTATGACCGTGAGAGAGAGAGAGAGAGTCGTGATGGCCGAGTGGTTGAAGCGCTTGCCTTCCGTACGGGAGGTCGCGGGTTCAAAACAGGCCGGCTTGTACCTCTAAATGTTAATATGAAAAAGATTTATGTGCAATTTTTCACAACACCACTGGCTAAAAACGGTGAAGGAAAACATCGTGAGGAAACCTGCATGTCGGAAAAGGTTTCTAAAAATCCTTTGAAGATATGTGAAGTCCCCAATCCGCATTGGGCAAGCGTGGTGGACTATGCCCCTCTTCGGAGGAGACCTGAGCTCAGCGGTGGGCAGTAATGGGTTGTTACAGTACAGTACAGTACAGTTATAGAAAGTCAGATTTATGTTATTTCCATTATAAAAATATTTTAGTCTTAAAATCTTAGTGAAACACTAAAAACTTAGTTCAAACAAGACACGTGCTGCCGACGCTTTTAGGGAAAACCACTAAATTTTAAGTATAACGACCGCATTTCATATAACAAACAACCCCCCACCCCTACCACAAATCCCGCTCGTTTGAAACAACGCCCGTTTAGATTAATTTTCGGATATTAAGATCGGTATCCATTGCTTGTCCGGGTCATAAACGTTTTTCGTGTGACATTAAACGCGACGCAATGGACGTCGTTCAAAGTGAAAATATCTTTCCGCGTCATAAACCGTGGTGGGTGGCGGGGATGTGTGGTGACGTCACAGACATGTGATCCTCGTGTGCTGGCTAGTCCACTAATTACCTCTGAAATATTTAGTGCCGCGGTTTCGAGAATGAAACGGTAAAGATTAGGTGCTTGAGATTTTTACGACAGTTTTCGATCAAGAGAATTTTTATGGTAAAAGTGAATCAAAAACAAGTTCATACGATTAGGAGCAATACACTGACAAGCACACCCACAGACAAATACACATATGCGCACACACACATAAACACCTACATGGTCACACAAGCACATACAGGCAGTCTCGACTGTAAAGAATGCCATAGTGCGTAACGCGGCGTGCCACCCTGCATAACGCCATACTAGGTTCTGACCGCGGTTCAGACGATGGTTCTGAGGTTTAAGTGCGGTTCAACTCACACAAATACATAATCTCTTTCTCTAACACACACACACACACACACACACAAATACCCAGTCAGTTTACAGTCCAGATGAAAAATAACGAAACAACACACGATTATAAATTCCACAAACATTATGCATTATATTCAGATAACACCAAGTCTTGATTCACCAAAAACCAATAACAGCTTTCCTTATTGTCCGATGGATTTATGATTTTCCAAGTCGATACAAATTGCAATTTCGTCTGATGTTTTATATGAACAACTCTTTGGGAGTTCGAACCAACTTATTGGTTTCGAGAAAAGTTATGTTTCGTGCCTCGTTTGTTTCCGATATTTGATTTACAACTTGCGCAAGTGACTGGAAGAGGGAGATTAATTTTTGGGTCGTTGTGTTATAGTTTACTGTGTTGTTATCTATGTTTTAGGTTGAGTTTTTTTATTGGATTAGTTGTAATGGTATACCGTACAGGTCAAAAAGTTTTTACCGGCCTTTTTTAACTTCAAAAACTAGAGCCAAGAGAACTAGAAAGAATTTCATTTTTAGAATGTGTAATACTGAAGCAATATACGATTATCATAATAATTGCTCTTTGGTAGAAAATTATAGTATAATTATTTCAAAATCGTGATACTGTGAATTTGTAGTGCTTTGAAATAGCGATTTGATGCTGAAAAACTACTATGAGATGTAAAATATTTTTTCACTTCCTTATTTAAATTATATTTTCAAAAAGTTTAGGTGTAGAGCAAACGAAGCATGGCTATTGCGAAGCGAACTTACTAAAATATTACAGCAGCTCCGGAATTTCTTGAAGGGGCACAAAATTAAATTCACAAATGGAGTCGCCGGCAACTGGGCCGTTTGTTCCAGCGCTTTAAAGCGCAAAACTCGCTGTATTTACTTATTGCAATTAACTTGTGCTAATAAAACATTGGTACGGAATTTATGAGCAGCTCTCGCGAACGGCCCCGTTAATTTGCTTAATTTTATTGTACTTCCTGAAATGACGAATAAAATTAATTACTGCCTAGTGCCCTTTGTCTTGTTTGCTTTCTATTAGGTTCGCTTGAAAAAACGTGCAAAATTATTGGTTCTATATATTTCAATTCTCAAATCTCGCATGAAAGGAGACAAGGTCATCGTAGGGATCTAAAACACTTTCTTGAGTAGGAGAAAATGTCTGTATTATTAAACACTCGTTCTGCGGTTTTGATGGCCACAGTAAAACTACCTACCGCTTTCACTGAGCTGGAGTCAAAACATTGCACGGGGTTCTTCAGTTTTTGCTCATCAAGGCTCACATATAACTCCCCCATCCTCCGTTTTTAAGCGTAGCTTGAGATCGTTCAAAACCTTTAGATATTACAGCCGCCTTTGAGCGACAATAACCGCTCACTAAAATACTATATATGCTCTTTAACATATCGAAGTCATTAAAAAAGACAACTCCAGAGAGTAAACCGTTCAAAATTATTTTTAATGTCAACTACACAAGGAAAAACATAAGATTCAATTACTGAACTACCTTAGACTCAAAGCGATCGATTTCAATTTAAACTTTAAAGTCCCCGTTAATTGGATTTTTATTTAATTTAGACGATTCTCAGTGTCACAGAACATCAAACTAGATCAGGTCAAGTCGGCTCGAATTAAATAGGTTTCATTATCACAGCTTAGCATCTTTGAAGTTGTGATAGTGTAACTATTTATGATTAATTTAATTAAATCAAGCCCTTTATCTGTTTTCAATTGAAGAAAGTTTATTTAGAATTAAATTATTTTGAGTTTGAAAGATAACTTTCTATCAAATTGTGATGACGAAATCTCAGCGACACGAAATTCCAAATTGTTGTCAGCGAATGTCAAACGTTAGAGAAATTGATCGATACGAAAATGGAATTATAACCCAGATTTGTTGAGCCTAGTGTGAGTAAAGAATACCTACATATTAAGCTTTACAACTGGTTACTTTATTGATCAGTTTTACGCATTTTTATTATATTTAAAGAGTTTTATGCGATTTCCTACTATTAACGTCTTGATAATAATACAACTTGGTATATTAACGTAAATACTAGGTACGTAACTAGGTATTCAGGACGGAGGCGTTATTTTTAGCGAACTGGTGGTAGAACTTTTGATTTTATTTTTGACATTCAAAATGTATGTGTGTCCACATCTAATTTGAAATAAATGATTTGACTTTGACTAAATACAATATTGAGATACAATACGTTATTTTCGCTCAGTTTCAAAACAATAAAGATCAAACACTCTTCCTCTTTACAAAAACGGTCGCCGAGCAATCAGTAGTAACAGACAAAACCTTCCATTTGAACCCTTTCATCAGTTCTATATAAATATTTAACAAGACTTTATGTCAGTTCGTTCACGTCGATACTGACCGCACGGTGCAAGTATTAGAGAAAGCGTTAACTTTCATAGCTCATTTGTAGAATTGAGGAGTGTTTTATGAGGGTGTTCCGAATGAGGGGTACCTCTTACTCCTAATCTTTACGAACGTATAAAACGAAACACTAAACGTGAGTTTTAAACGTGTGTAAGGGCCCGGTATGTGTGATAGCGGCGAGATTTTTGTAGCTTCGGAGAACCTTCATGTATTAGCAAACAGTATTTGATCAAAATCAGTTAAAGATTAGTTGGAATTACATATTATTATGTTATTTACTGCTATATGGTGCAACGATTAATTTAACTTAAGACCATAAAATGATTTGGGTATAAAGCAAATTCAAATTTCTTCCATGTTCCAGTAAAGTTTTTCGTCGTATAGTCATCATATAGTCACTTCTTAATGTCATCAAGATAGCTTAAATAATTTAGAACGAACTACTGCTTAATTATGTGATAATATAGAACTCTCGATCAGCAAGGTCATTCTAAAACCACTAAACTACCATATAGCTAAACATTTTTGAGACTAATATCTACACCTAATAACAAATACCAACTATTTTAGCGGCGTAATGTGTTGTTACTAATCTTTCTTCTTAGGCTTACCTACAAATGCTCTAACCAAAGCTATAAGCATCTTACATCGCTAACACTGTGACTGTATACACGCGTCCCATCAAGTAAGGGGGGCAGTATATAACTTGGATCTTAAGATCCTGCGTAAAATAGGTCGTGAGTGCTCGCAGGTAATTTGTCCTTTTGTCGAATTTCTTTGAACGTTTTCATAAAGTTTTACGGGTTTTATTTCGATAGCGTTTAACTGTTTTTTAGAGGGTATAGTGCTAACGGTTTTAGGTAGTTAATTTTGATTGTGGTTTCTGTGGTAGCAAAGAGACTTGCTTATCGTGTGAGGAGTGCGATTCTAAGCCTCGACTATAATCTGTGCAAAGGAGAAGGCTTAAAAGTCTTAAAACCCTTCAAAGATATTCGAGGTCTTCACTAGGCCGGTATGGCGGACTCTCCCTAATCCTTCTACTGAGGAGACTAAACTCAGCAGTGGATAATTATGTATAATAATATAGTACTTTATTATCATTTCAATTAATTACATTTTCCAAATAAACTTTAAGAATAACGAAAAAAAAACTTGAGAGGTGTCATGGGACACCCGAATATAATGAAGTTCCTTTCGATTAAAAGATATCTTATATTTTTTTTCCTAACGTAACGCGCGAAAAGAAACGGGTTTTAAAAGATTTTGATCACAGCGCCATGTAGCGATAATCATCTAAAACAAAAAAAGTGTCGTGACAACTTTTCGTAAGTTTTTTTTCCGTCTAGCCCCCTTTCGCGCGATAAGCGCGTTATCGAAACCTAAAACTAAAATAATATATACAGAATATACCAGTTATATCTTCAAGGGATAAAGAAACAAAACTTTCTTATTGATGTCTCTAGCAAAATAATATTATAGTAGGTATTTGCGAAGGGAAAGGCGAGATATGTCGTAAAACCATATTAATCCTTCGATCGCGCGTGTAGCCTAGTGTGATGACCTTGTGTCATATGTGAAACTAGAACACCACCACAGAACAACTAAACAGAAATAAATGTTGATGCAAATCGGTTTCATGAAATTACAGTTGTGCATTTCTTACTGACGCAAAACACTTAGTTGTTTCAGTCATAAGTTTCAGAAAAATAGATTACTCGACTGCTTAGTCAAAAGCTTATATTTCAAGTTTTTGAAACCCTGGATATTATGTAGCAGTAAAGTAGCTAAGACATCTAAAAGAACGAACCCAAACACGCCGGGTCTATCTTGTTCAGTACAGAGGAACTCTCATGGCCACTTTCCGATTATAAGGTGGTGGATGGGCCGTAGGCTCGTTTATCTATCTTGCAATAAAAAACAGTTCCATGCTAGGTAACATGTTGTACTGTCACATAACCTACATAATAGGTATAATAATATTAAGAGTGCTACATTGTAGCTTAATAGTAAGCCTGAAAGTTGGTCAAGTCTAACTTGCTAGATTCTACCCGAATTTACACAACAACTTGAACAAGTGTAATAAGTTACGATCTGTCAACACGGTCTTTCAGATAGATGAGCTTGACTTCTGTATAATGAAATATGCTGTAACCAGTGTGTGTTATACGAGTATACAATAAATAATGACTAGGAAAATACATCAAACCGGCAATTACATTGTGTTTGTAGTCTTTATGTAGATAAATACGACTTTTTGTAGTTGAGAATCAAATTCAAAGATAATAATGGAAAATTTTTAATAATTTATTTTACATAAAACCACAAAAAAGATGTATTTTTAAGATACTGATTCAAACAACCACGCCCTACCTAAAGTTTAATCGTTAACATCACTCATGAATCTCAACATTGCTCTCCTTTCTTTCCGAACCAGTACAGCACTCATTTCAAATAAAGCCAGCATCTAACTTGGTTTCCAACATATTGTCAATAAGCAGTGAAGGACAGGTCATCGTAGATTACAGGGTCGTAAACCTGGTGGACGAACACGGAGATCCCTGATGTGCTGTCAAAGGCACGGTTTACGAGACCATTGCTGGTTTATCGCGGTTCCTACATTACTCTCCGAATGATCTCGAGCTAACCGCATTGTACAAATTGTGCTATTGGAGTTTGAAGGGTATGCTTATTACTGTACTGTAGGTTCAGGTATCCCCGGAAGAAATCTTTTTCACATTAAGTTTTAGAGGTTCAAGTCTGCCGGTTTTGAACATGCAACCTCCCGTACAGAAGGCAAGTGCTTCAACTAGTCGGCAATACGATTATTTTTGATTACTAAGCTGCGACACATGGAGGGAAAGGGTTTAGATTTTTTTGAAAAGTGGATAAATTAGTCGAGAGTGCTATAGTCATGTTTAATGAAATATTGGTCTAAAATGGCTTTCGCTACAAAATGGCAGGTCACATATTTTTTCATTTATTATTTTGAATCAATAAACTTCAACATAACCGCGATGGTCGTAAAATTTTATAATGGTATCTTAAAAGAGTATCTACACTAAATAATGTTGCCTACATTTAGGTATACCTATTTGAATATTACGTTTAATACAGTAAGTAGGATGACCAACCTAGATGCTCGTCTTATAGTGCGATTTCCATTTTCAACTTAGTTTTTCTTCATTAATTACAAGCACAAAGTTCATGATCATTACATGTGTAGGATCGGTGTTTAATCAAGTATCTGATCCCATAAATATTTTGTAAAAAAATATCGAGGTGGCGAGGTTTGGGGGAGGCCTATGTCCAGCAGTGGACGTCTATAAGCTGATGATGATGATGATGAAAAATATCATTGTTAAAGAGAAATTCATGTTTCTTTGAAAAGTGACCCCGGGCCCAGTTATTAGCAAGTTTCATACATTTTGTATGTAGAAATTCAAATTTCGAACCGTTTTAGATAAATGTTTTTTTAATAAATTTTTCATCCTTATAATTAATGTAATAACAATCGAAAGTGAAGAAATATTATTATAACGCTGAAGATATGTTCTATTTATTAATTAACACTGGAAATAAAAAAATAGTCGCGTTTGACTGCAATTTGGAAGTTGTCATTAATTGGACTTTGCTCTTAATTGGGTTGGACACCCTACTTTGATTCGTTTCGATGTTTTTATTATTTCAAATAACTAAATTCAGTATGGTTTCATACAAAGTAAAAAAAAAATGTTGCCTTTTTGGTAAAATTCGATATTTTTTTACTGAGAGTAATTTATCTCTGAGTGGTAATAGTGAGTTAAAGTCCTCATGTCAAAGAGGCTCCCAGGCTACGAAATTCACACGTTATAATGTATTAATATTATATAACTTAAAATATACCAAATCTCTTTCATGTTCCTGGTAATATTCCACATTTTGTGTAAACCCTTTAGAATAATTAGAGACATTTCTTGCTAAATTGTGTATTTGATTCTCATGTTCTACTCGTACCCGTTCGTTTTGAAGTTCCTGGAAAAGCAAATTAATTAAATCTGTTACCTGCAAGATGAAATGAAGATTTGAGAACAATTATAGACATACTAGGTGACCCGCGCCACTTCGTCTGTGTTACAAAGGGGTTCAAAAATTGTAGCCTATGTGTTATTCTGATGTATAAGCTATATTGTGGTAAAGTTTCATTCAAATGCATTCAGTAGTTTTTACGTGAAAGAGTAACAAACATACATCCATACATACAAACTTTCGCATTTACAATATTATTATGATAATATATTATTGTCAATATTTTGAATACTGTCCACAATTTCGTGTGCGGGATTAATTATTGGAATTATTGATTCTTTTAAAAATAATTAATATACTTTTGAAATTCAACTTTTGGCAAAAAGGGACAAAAGTTGCAATTTTGCAAAATTGACCTTCCTCGTATTTTAGGTTTTTAACAAATAGCCAAAAACCCAATTGCCACGACCTTATATAATTATCTTTAAGCCTTTCTGTCATTATCGATATCCATGAGCAACAATGATTACCTACCATCCCGCAAGTAAAAATGAAACAGCAAATACTTTTCTATAAACTTCTTTAACATATTAAAGTGTACTTATACTAGTTAGTATATCATAGTATTGTTCGCCATTATTCATGTCTACCTACAAACAAACAAACACACAATAATAATATAGGTAGGACGCAGCTCAGTTCGATCGAACATAAAACGACAATAAAAATGAATGTTTTCGCGTTTGTTCCCATGTGTTCTTTTATTGGGTCGTGTGTGAACGAAATGCGTGTTCCTCCAACGATATTCCAAAAACGGTTTTGATAAATTTGACAATTGGAAGGGTTTCTGCAAAGCGTCATAATGCAGTGTTTGTGACGAGTATAGCTATGACGCATTATTAGTATCTGTAGATTATATATTATTATATTTATATCTATACCTACTCATCATTATAACGAGGTTATGTGATCTAGTAAACCGACTTCGAAGATTCTTTGACCAATAGGAAGAAGCTATGTTGTGTTTGTGAGCTATCAGACAATCATCATCATCATCATCAGCCTATAGACGTCCACTGCTGGACATAGGCCTCCCCCAAACCTCGACACATCGACCGGTCCTGCGCCATCTGTATCCAGTGACCTCCCGCGATCTTGACCAGATCGTCGGTCCATCTTGTGGGGAGTCTACCAACATTGCGCCTACCGCCGTTCGTGGCCGCTTCTCCAGAACTTTTCGACTCCATCGGCCATCCGTTCTTCGCACAATGTGTTCTGCCCATTGCCACTTCAAAGATGCAATTCTTTAAAAATTCAAGATCAAACAATACTAAAACTAAAATTAAATAATAACTGCTTTACTTTGTGGCACAATTACCTAAAATATGTAATATAATGTAAAGCTTATGTATGTGCTTGCTTTTGACAGGTTCTGTTGACACTTGCACTAAGGTCGACAAATTTGATTTTTCATTTCATTTTTGCATACATAACGTTTCTGAAACGTTTGACATTTCCAGATTCGTTTGAAACTACTTGGAATTCGTCACAGCACTCGCTTATATTTTTATGCGAGTTCCTTAAAGTGATTATTATAAAACTTTCTTTTGTATATTTATTCTGTGGCTTAGTCTTCAGACAAAGGAAGATATTTCAAGACTTTAGTAAATCCCTTCATAAGCCCTAACTACGTACAAGTCTGTGTCTAGATTAATTGAGTACTTACAGCTGATGGATTATCAACTAAATAACATTTCTTAAATCATTTTAAATAATATAGTTTAGTTTAGGAATAGAGAGATGAGATTTTCTTGTCAGTATCTGGATTGATAATAATTAAAACTGGGTCAATCGTTTTAAATTTATGTTAGGATAAAATGTATTTTCGAACCTTAAGATAGTGATGAATTAACTTATTTTCACATCACATCAGTTAATTTTGGGTTACATTTAACGATGACGATATGAGTAACATAAACCATAGTCCCGCAAATTAGACATCAGCGGTTTTTGGTTCATAACAATATTTCTTATTTGAAAGACCGTAATATTTTGATTTGTATCAGGAAATCTTTTATTGCTGCATATTTTTACCGAACGTATGAAAGCTGACTGTTCCGTACTAGAACAGGTATCGTGTCCACAAGCTTTACATTTTTATTTAATTTACTTTTATCAACTGATTGGTCGTAATACAGAGCTGCAATACTGCACATCTACATACAAGATATAGTTTTATCGGAGTATGTTTCCGTGGACTGTGGACAAGCCGTTCGTTCTGGTAGCCAGGAGCCTAGTGCGTCGCGTGCTCATTGGCTGCGGTGAACACAAATAAGAAAGACTTCAAGTTTGAACGCGCTAGTAACAGCCGAACTTGCGAACGTTGTAATTATTATCCGACGCGAAGGTTCACACTACTCTTAATGCAAAAACTACACACCCAAGACTTCACCAGCGACCTGTGGACTGTGTGATATATTCCACGGAATTTGTGAGGGCTTCACCGGCGACGGCGACCAAAGCTTCGCTCCGCGGACGGTCCGACCGACGAACGGTAAGCTCCACAGAATATCATACACTGATATAATCCCTTATGAGTTTTGTTTAAGTAATATGTGTAGATAAAACAATTACCAATCTCCATTGACCCTTGAAAAGCCAAAAAAGGAACAAGACCCTTACCTAATACCTTTTTTAAACCAGATTCTTCCACTCCGTTCACCCACGTATACTTTCAGGCGACTTTCCATTCAATAATAACTAAACAAATATGTTTTCAATAAATTTTCCTTTAGCCGACAAAACGGTATTTTCCTATACATAAATAAGGTACTGAGTGTATGTTTGTCCTCGCAGGTACGCAGATGGATTATTTCTTCATTGAATCCGCAATCAGACTCAATACAGCCTTTATATTCGATTTCCTCTACGTAAGGGCCGGTGTGGATTGGAGATATTATTATTTCATTGAGCAACTTTTAAAAGAGAAGTAAGCTCAGCACACTTTTGTGTGTGAAAGAAGATATGATAACTTGCAGTGTGATAGAAGACTTGCCAGATGCCAGATTAGGCATGCATGGAGAGGTAAGACCGCATTTGAAGTGGATAAGGTTGAGCTAAAGAAGAAGCAACTCGTGTCACTTTTATCTGATTGAACCGATTTCGTTATTTTTTTTCCGTAAATAAAGAATAAGTATCATTGTGGCTTTAATATGAAAGGTTAAACAAACCTTACGAGTACCTATTCTGTAAAAATGTTTTTTTTTTTGTGGACATATCATTTGTGTTTTCTCACCTTTTATCATTAAACATTACAAGAAAGATTACAATACAAAAAAAAAAGAAAAAAATAATACAAAAAAGACATGCCCGCTGAGTTTCTTGCCAGTTCTTCTCAGGACAGTGGCTATTTCTTTTTCCGAACTGGTGGTAGCCTTTTGACATCAACAAGCATGAAAATTTCATTAACGTTGAGAATAAATAATTTCATTTCATTTCATTTCAAATACCGTCCATAACCAATGCTATCCTCAAGTTTACCAATAAACAGTTCCAGAAACTTCCATACCTTGATTACTGCTACACATCAAATAACCTCGCTCGTATATAAATTCCATACACATACGATACAGATTGTCGTGGTGATCACGCCCTAAGCCGACACAGAATGGTTCCAAATCGAAGGAAATCGCGTCAACGACGTCAGCCCGCGGTGTTTTCAATACACCTGTGCTATAACATATACAGAACAGAAGACAAACTAGAAGGAAACAAGATTGAAAAAACACACAAGAGCAATCGTAATTACTTAGGATCTTTAGTATGCATTATGTATGACGGTGTAAATAGTGTGTTGAGATGTAATGACGTTGTAATTAGTCGTTCTTCGTTTTATTTTGTCAGTAATGACGTCACAATGTCCACTTGAACACTTGATGATCAACACTTTTGAATAAAAACTTCAAAATAACGAGTTGTAACAGATTATTACTTTTACATCAAGAGGCCTCGACAATTCAAATATAAATGAATAATAACAGCGGCCAGCGCCTGTAATTATAGCAAGTCTCCACTTCCAACTACCCGCACTGTGAATAGGTTGGTTTCCCTTGTTATCACCCCGTTATGTATAATAGCACACAATGCTTTTAAAAATACACGTGGGTGTTGTATCTTGCCAAACAAGTTATTTGGTTAACAAAACTATATAAACTGCTTCCAAAAATGCTTGAACACCGTACTCATAAACAACATTTTTAGATACGAGATATCAGTAGAATCACGATTGCAAAAGAACTTGATCTCGATAGCATCCCGAGGGGATACCAATAGACTGAATTTTGCATGCCTTTTTACAGTAATTATCATCATCAACTTCGCCAACTATAAACTACCGATTGTATTTAATAACACTATAAACAGTATATATTCTATTACTGCTGAGACTGGAAACCGAACAATATTCTGCCTTAGTATCTTTGAATCCGTGTATTTGTCTCACTTGACATTGGCGAATCGTCCCCAGTCTTGGTGGACGAGGTCCAGGGGAAAAAAAGAAGAAGAAACTACCGATCATCATTAATCAACTTCTGCTATAAAAAGTGTGACATACGTAAACTAACTGCAGAGATCACAATTAATAGTCGAATCGACTTCGATAAATTTATTTTCTTCAGTTCGTTCTCGTTTTCGAAATAATCGCATATAAAAGTTATTGGAATGTGCCAATGTGAAATAGATCTTTCCGTCTTAACCCGGAGCGCTTTCGAATCTGGGTCGATTCTTCCGTTTTGACTTCTGTAAAATACTAATATTTTGTGTTGAACTAAGAAAAAAATATGTCCCGAGCTAAACAAATTCACGGCTCTTCAGGAAATATTACGCTTTTACTCGAGAAATTGTGGATGAGAGGGAATCGGGAGGTTGTACGATTACAAATTATACCAGTTCTCATACGATTCGGTGGTTTAGTACTGTGTTATAGTAAAATAAACCTAAAACATTTATTATTTTGAAATCATTGAATTGAATTAATGTAGTGATTACATACCCGTACATAAATTGCTAAATTTCATATATTTAAAGACACTAGTAGTTTTGAAGTTTGAGTAGTGACCATCGGTTGAGTGTACGGTTCATCTGATGGTAAATGTTTGCCGTCGTGTACTTCTACAATGTTAATACTTAGTAGAAAGGCAATACGATCGGTACGTTTAGATATTTGTTAAACAAAGACGAAGAAATCTTGCTAACATGATCTTCATGCTTGGTTTGGGCATTGGCTGAGATGTAATATGAAATTTTATTTCATGCAATTTTGCAGCCAATTTCAATGTAAGTTTCTGCCTCGGCCCGGTACAACGTGAATCACACTTCAACCGAAGTAAATTGAATTCGTTCGTGCAAAATAAACAGCCAAGAATTATACGTAAATACCAATAAAACTCACATATCCAGACGCCATCCTTTATTCCTATTTCAAACACAAGAAAAATTTAATATTACCGATATTTCATGGAAAAACTCAGATAAAAAGGGAACTACACACAGGGCTAACGGGAAAAGGGCGTACAGAATTACAATAATAAAAACGTTTGTGAAATCGACTGTAAAGTCAAAGCACATCGAAGAACAGAAAAAAATGTTATACGATTCTGAACTCTATTCTAGAGACATAAGAACTAGTTGTAATACGGGAAGGGCCATTCGTTCCGCATTAGAGAAAGGGCCTTTTTATATTAATTGCCATGGAAGTCATCGGGCTCAGTCTGAAGTGATGTATGGGAGTAGTTCGCGTGATTGATTTTACACAAAATGTGGGTATTGTTGTGTTGTTACGCTCTACTTAGTTTGGTGCACGAGTATAGGATATTTTTACAGAAATAAAATGTATTGATGTACCACGACGACAGAAACCGTTGATGAACTACAGTTAGCAAATTTGAATTTTCATTTCACTTTTCAACGACTTGTCAAAAGGAATGAGGAACTGTATTTTACTTCTCCGTATAACTTTAGTTTGGGTAAACCGATTCGGATTATTATTGGAACGAAGTTCCTTATCGCGCGTTGTGAAAGGGGGCTAGACGGAAAAAATTCTTACGAAAAGTTGTCACGACACTTTTTTGTTTTAGATGATTATCGCTAGATGGCGCTGTGATTAAAATCTTTTAAAGCAATTCCTTATTTTGTTTTATATTGTTAATGCTAGATGGCGCTGTGATCAAAATATTTACAACTCCCTCACTAATTAATCGAAAGGAACTTCGTTCCATTCGGGTGTCCCTTGGCACCTCTCAAGTTTTGTTTTTTTTTGTTTAAAAAACAGTCAAGTACTTTTAGAAGTCATAAATACGTAGTAATTTTGGAAACTAAATTTGTTACTCGCTTTTATGGTATTTGTGTTTAAAATTGAAAACACATACTTTGGATCTAATCTCAAGTAAATTTAATAAAGGTCTGACTAGAACTATTTGTGATATTTTTGCAAAATGTTAGTCGCATGGCATTTGAAACCGTGAGTTCATTAGAATGATTTGTAACCAGTTTTATTTCTGTACAGTTATTCTGTGACAAGTATCGAGAATTGTAACTTTTGTCACGTTTCTTATTGCATGTGTGTCGAAAATAAATTGAAGTAAAATCTCGGTTGCATTTACAGTGTAGCCACGGGAATTGTTACTTAGTTCGTTTTGTGTTGTAGATGGACGTGTTGACAGATCATCTGATGTTAAGTAGATACGAGATAAAAGCATAAAGTAGTTCATTACAATTGTGCATTGTTGGGGATACTGAAAAGTCACAACCTAGAGCCTAATCTTAATCGTCATTTTAATCTTACGGCATATGGGAATCATCCAGCACTAAAACTTCCTAAGCTAGTTTGAATCTTCAATCTCAAATAAGACCACGCCCCTGTCTGTACCAACCCATTACTGCCCACTGTTGTGCTCAGGTCTCCTCAGGAGAGGGATTAAGCATAGTCCACCACGCTTGCCCAGTGCGGTGTGGGGACTTCACATATCTTCAAAGGACTTTTAGAACCCTTTTCCGACATGCAGGTTTTCTCACGATGTTTTCCTTCATCGCTTTTAGCCAGTGGTGTAGTGAATTTATTTTTCACATTTAGATTTAGAGGTACAAGCCGGCCGGATTTGAACCCGCGACCTCCCGTACGGAAGGAAGTAGTGCGACCACTCGGCCACCACGACCACGTCCCGCCTTCATCTAATGCTCATAGTTGTCATTACCCGTCTAAAAAGATTAAAATTGAACATTCAGCAAACAGATCAAAAGTACCTACTACTATCGAAACGATATATCAGTAATAGGTCATATGTCAAACACAAGCAAAAATCTTGAATCGACGTTAAACTATCAGACATATCGTCGTGACCCAAAACAATCACATCGGCTGAGCGTTTGAGCTTCAAACCCATTGAATTGTGAGTGAAATTAGTGAGCTAAATAGCTGAAAAACAATGTAAGTGGGCCTCGTGAAATATTGTAGTAATTAAAGGGCGAATGCTGGTCATTATCGGAGAATGCGATCCAAGACACTGAGCTAGGGTTGCTACTACCATACCAGGGTATAATCAAATATTTTTCCCAAAATACTGGAAAAAATTAATTTTTATTTACTTACTATTGTAAATAAAGTAAATAAATCTGTTAATATTACAAAAAGACATGCCCGCTGAGTTCCTTGCCAGTTCTTCTCAGGACGGTTTTTTTGTGTCCGAACTGGTGGTAGCTTTTAACTTTTGATATCAACAAGAATGAGCATCACATCAATGTTGAAAATAAAGTATTTCATTTTATTTACTTTAAAACAATTGTAAAGTGGAACAATCAAGGTTAATCTGTTTTATTGTTATTTGTTTAGATTTTATTGTAATGTTATAGGTATGTTATTTGTTTGGAACCAACTGTAATGATAATTTCTTAAACAATTATCATGAAAATTATCGTGAAAATAAAAACGTAGTTAAGTAAATTTTTCGTTTTTGCTGATTTGAACGAAAATCAAATCATTGAGTTTTTCTTTGAAATCTTTTAATTATTTAGATTTTTTAAATTTGATTTGGAATTTGAATTATAGAATTGTTTCTTTATCTCGGAGACGAGATTTTTGTGACTTCTCGGAATTGCCTTCAAAAGAGGAAATCCAATTCAGTATAGTAAATATTTCACTCATTTCCATGAACGGCTCGTAATTTACTTTTATTCGAATTGTGTAGGTAGGTTGTTCATTTTATTTCCAAAATAAGGGGACAAAAATATTTAGAGATCATGTCAGATAATCTTCAAAGTAGGAATAATAACTTGTTCCAAGAACAAGTAAAATGAGCAAAAAATATCGGATATTGATGCGATTTAATTAACGGATAATGTGATTCAAGATAAAAGTTTATACGTATTCTACATGTACTAATAATCATTTTGGATATCGAATTTATTCCTAAGCAACATTTTACTGTCTAATATATCGCAAATCGAAATTTATATAAGTAAGTGACGTTACGTCATTAAATACTTATTAGGTAACGTGACTGTACGTACGCAACGGTTACTACTTACCATCAGGTTAGCCCTATGCTAACTTATAATAGAAATAAAAAAAATCACGTACACTATCATTCCAGTTTGCAACCATTTCCAATCACAATAAAACGAAACCAACATTAAATCCATCTCAATTTTTGTTCAGTAAATCGTGCAAAGAGCGCAGTAGATCCTCCTTCTTGTGTTGTCGGCTGAAGCTATAACAACACCACAGAATAAATATGCAGAAGGAAATCTTCATGTAAATCATACATTGCAATTTGCACGTCAAGAAATCGTGATGTGCGACATGAAATTCTAGGTGGTTTGGAAAGGTCATGTATGTAAAAATGTTGTAAAAATGAAATGAATAGTATTTACATATCAAAAAACTTTCAACAAAAAAGACTCTTAACCTATGACACACAATACAGCTGACTGTTGTTGTAGGCCGCCATCTTGAAAATTAAGCAAATAAACTGCCATCCGAAGTTCATTTTTGTAGAAATTATGAAAAGCTTGTTTCATTCAATCAGGTGAAACATTGTGGCGTGACAGAGGACTTATGCCAGATTATGAATGAATGGAGATATGCGCCACATTTGAATGGGATAAGGTTGAGCTAAAGAAGATTAGTTTTAAATATTAAAATTCACGAAAATTTGACGATCGATGTTAACGATCATGCACACATACACCTTTGTTTCTGTACAGCAAATATATTGTGACGCCACCGAATACGGAAGAAGCACTCGAAACCATTTATTGCCACCTCACACGCCGTCAACGATCCTGAAATTATTCGCCAAGAAAAATAAACGGCGAGTCGAAGCGTAAACAATTCAGGGCTCAGAGGACTCAAGTGCGCGGGTGGCTTGTTGAAAAATGAACCCTGGAGCGCGGATATAGGATCCAATTTGTTTTGATCCCTCCGTGCTCGCGATTCATAGGTCTGTTCAAAGTGACGCGAATCCCAGGCGGGCTGCGATCTTGCGACGAGAATTCACTATCGACTTTGAATACAAAAGTTTGTGAAGAAACGTTTACTTATACACTGTCTCGCTGCTGATGATAAAGCTATTGGTACAATTTTAAACAAAGGAAGAAAATATTTTTTTTATTTACCAAATCAATCTTCGATCCTTTTCAAATGTGAAATGAGAGCCAAGTTCAACATTATCAATGATCTAAAGGATACCTACCAAAATTGATTATTACTGAAATCTATTTTTAACAATCATAACAATAATATTATTTATTATCATAGCTCAGAATAATGCAATTTTTTGTCGTCAAAAAGATGCTAAAAACAATTTTGACATACAAACAATACGCCAGTTCTCCACAAAATTAGCGAGCTTGTCTTCTTTACTATTGCATCTTTTACAATTTGACTTCTAGAACGAAAACCTCAATATAAATATACATTGATGATAAAGATACCCGTACAAGTTTAAACAAAAGAAAAACATTTTAAAATCGACGAGACTGATTATAAGTATCTTCAATCTTTGTCAAACACAAGTGCGGAGGGAGGCGAAGTGTTTTCTTTGTAAATGTCCTTCTTAGGATGATGCTTAAAGGATTTCTTTGATGGGAGGTAAAACCAGTGTTTTCGTGTTGCAATGATTCGTGAGTTCCACTTACTGTCTGTTCCACTTAGTGCGCCGTTGACTTGTCTATGTGTTGTGGTATATTATCGTTCAAATCTAAAGCATCAAATTTGCAAAGTAAATATATACTTATACTATTTTATGTGTCACTAGTAAGCTAATCGCTAATCCGAACTCAGCACTCTGGCACTTACTGGCTAATAAAGAATACGTGTTGATATCAAATATTATGATTCTTCAACCAAAGTTTAAAAAAAATGCAATAGAGTATCGTCTAATTTCAAAAATAAAACGATGTATCTTTCAGCAAAACATCTCCAATATTTAAGTTACATCCGGGGACACCTTGTATATGCCTGTACTGTACTGTAACAACCCATTGTATATGCCTATTGTGTCGTTACTCTAACTACTATCAATAGAGTCAAACCAATACACGTGCTAATTGTCTTGTCAAGAGAATCGAACCACGACATCTTGGCTGTGAACTACTCCCCGGGGCACGACATAAACATTTAATACTTCCCTCTCATCCGATGTTGATTCGTTCATTAAATGGAGCAGAAATAATACTTAGAAACGTGATATTGTCGTGTGTGTAGGATAAGTTACATGCAGAAGTATAATACGAATAACATGGCATTTTGGAACGATCTAATTTTACGCTGAATTCCTAATACTTCAAGATGAGCTATGTAGATACATCTAGAACATTCAGCTGACCGTTCACACATGAATATTTTTGGCAATGTTAAATGTATTGGTCCAGGAGCCATGGTCAATTTTTGTACTTGATTACTATCAAGCTAATTTTCCTTGAGTACTTTTATTTTGATGAGACGCCCAAAAATTTCCTATACCAAACTCTCGATTGTGGTAGCTAACAGAGGTAGCAAGGATATAATATGTCGATTTGATGATTCTCAAATATTTATTACTAACTGAATTTTCTTTTGTTATATCTCAAGATAATTATCTAAACTATTTGAAAAAATATTTGTCCTACAAAATCTATGGTTGGATTAAAGAAGTCCCCTCTTTCCAACATGTATCGATAACGAGGTCATCATAAATGATTACTAACCAGCTGATTTTTTTTTTTACTTAATTAATATTTATATAATTTAACAGATAAATTGTCCTACAAATTTCGTGGTACGTTATCCCAGTCCTACGCCTAAAAGTAGTAGTATACTTCCTTGATGTAAAAATAATTACTATCAAGCTGAATCTTCGTGAATAGCTTGGTTTCGATGAGTCGCCCAAAAATTTCCTATACCAAACTCTCGATTGTGGTAGCTAACAGAGGTAGCAAGGATATAATATGTCGATTTGATGATTTTCAAAAATTTATTACTAACTGGGTTTTTTTTTTGTTAAATCTCAAGATAATAATCTAAATTATTCGAAAAAATATTTGTCCGACAAAATTTATGGTTAGATTAAAGAGTCCCCCTCTTTCCAACATGTATCGATAACGAGGTCATCATAAATTATTACCAACCAGCTGTTTTTTTTTCTATTTCTTTAGCGTCTCAAAAAAAATTTTGACTTTTTGGTAGATTCCACTCAACGAGAAGTTAAAAAATTAATTATCGTCAATGTAAATCAAACAAAAAATTTACAAAAAAAAATTTGTTTGAAGAGTATGTATGCAGAATATATTCATTAAAAACAAAAAATGATCTGAACAAAGGACGGTATGAGCTATTTGAAAAAGGGTATAAAACAAAAAATGATAATGAAAAAAATTTAAAACATAAAATCGTAGGATATGATCCTTCCAGTTTGCCACCAACAAAAGAAGAATTGTTGCAACAAATTAAAAGAACTGTATTCATCTGCAATGTATGGTGTAATGCACACATGCTTTGGAAAGCTACATTATCCCCGAGTAACATAGGCTATTTTTTTATTTTCAAAAAAATTAGGGATCGTATGAAAATATTGAATATGTAACACAAGGTGAATAATCGAAAACCTATTTATGCGTACGCTGCAAAAACTATTGACAGTAGAACAAAATGATGTAGTACGAGTTTTTTGGTCTTAGCAAGACAAACAAAAAAGTCTGCGACAGCATATATCTAACTATCCTATTTTAGTCACAATAACCGCTTTTATGTTTAGCAAAATAATATTTCGTCCCAAGATTGAATTTAACGTTAAATGAGTATCGTCATATTAACCCTTATCCAAATTAAGTATTATGTTATCAAGAGTATTAATGTAGAAGTAAATTACTTTTTGTTTTATTCCAATCGGACTTTTCGTTTAGGAGTTATGACGAGTATAAAACGCAATGAATATGTGGATTGTAAATGCTCTTCGGACCGCGCAAATAATAATGCGACCGCATTGCGAGTACTGTTTGTACCCCTTTGTAACGCAGACGAAGTTGCGCGGGTCAGCTAGTTATTATATAAATTACTTAATTTTTTCATGTTATTACAGAGTTAGATATCACGAGTGAGGAAAGTGAAATAGATGAAGATGACGGCGAAGATTCTGAAGATTTATCAGATGAGTCTGATGAAGATTAACTTTTTATATATATATATAATAATATATAAAGTAGTAGTAGTAAAGTATAAATACACATATTTTTGTACCTAGGTATCTAAAAAACAAAAATATTTAAATTTAAAAAACATTTTTCCACTGTATCTCAGGTTACAAATAGGAAAACTAAAAAATTACAATTTTTGTCGGACTAGTGATACATACCTGTTTTCTTGTAGGACGTTGTTTCATTTGGGTAAAGAACACACTAACCTATTATATAAAATTTTTGTCCTACAATTAGTAAAGAGAAAAATGGTCTTGTGGTATTAACAATGTCTGAGCATAGGACCGGGGTAACGTACCACGACATTTGTAGGACAATTTATCTGTTAAATTATATAAATATTAATTAAGTAAAAAAAAAAAAATCAGCTGGTTAGTAATCATTTATGATGACCTCGTTATCGATACATGTTGGAAAGAGGGGACTTCTTTAATCCAACCATAGATTTTGTAGGACAAATATTTTTTCTAATAGTTTAGATAATTATCTTGCGATATAACAAAAGAAAATTCGGTTAGTAATAAATATTTGAGAATCATCAAATCGACATATTATATCCTTGCTACCTCTGTTAGCTACCACAATCGAGAGTTTGGTATAGGAAATTTTTGGGCGTCTCATCAAAATAAAAGTACTCAAGAAAAATTAGCTTGATAGTAATCAAGTAAAAAAATAGACCAGGGAACCTGGACTATATTGTCAATGACATTATAATTCATTATTTTTTCTACAGTTCAATGTTTCATAAAACATATCGTATGAAAGCTATTAATTTCTGAGATAGTCAAAGGTTTGACACTACTACTAAGTTCAAATAATCTAACTTTTAATTTGTTATCAAACATACGCGCTTACTTTTGTTTTAAATCCTTTAGAGTCGGTAAAAGTTGCGTTTATGTAAGTTCATTATTAAAACGATTTGAATGTAAATTCTTTCTGTGAAATTATTCTATGCTCTGTATGTTATGACGTCACACGGATTCCCCATTTGATTCGTTTCTGTCGTCTTAACATTTTCAGTTTTCATGATACACATTAAATTCCCTTGGCATTGACATTTTCCATTTTATTTCCGTATCGATAAGCCACTTATTTTGTACTGAAATGATACATTTTTAGGAATGTTTTTTGGAATTGGTGGGAATTTTCGGAGAAACTGTATAATTTAGGGTAATTTTAAAAGGAAAGTATTTTTTTTTAGTTTGGTTCTAAGGCTGTCCATGTAATTTTGCTGAGAATATTTCAAACGTGTGTGAGGGCCTTAGTGTCGGAGCAGTCAGTATTTTTTCAAAAAATTAAATATTGTCATCACCATATACTAGTTAAATTAATAAATGAAATAAAGTCTACTCATAAATAGATTGCCTTAATTATTACACACGCAGCGTATAATACAAAGTCACTTTACGCTATCTGTTCTCATTTATGTTTAAATCTTTAAAATCAAGAAAGAAAGAAAGAACAATACCAGAGTAATAATATACAATATATAGTAGAGAAACACTGGCAATTTCTGAAGTTGATGTGATGTAAAATCACATTTTTCTGCACCTACATCGCAAACGCTCTCCAAAACCTCCCTTTATAACGAAGTAACACCGGGCAACTATTTAATCATTAAAACATCAAAGAGCATGCCATCTAACATCACCTATATACACTGAACAATAGGCATAGTCCAAGAGCTTGATTCGTGAATGCACCCGCATTAGGCATCCCACTCCTGAGATCAGAGGCGATGCAAATGGCGCGGTCATCTCATCCTATTCATGATGTAAATTAACTCCCAAGCATCGAGAGGCTGTGGTTTTGTTAGTCATATATTGTTACGGCTTCCTTTCTTGTATTAGGCTTTGTGCCTTATAAAAATTGCAAAGTAATAAATATAAGGTAAGGTGTAAAGGTATTACAAAGATCCATGGGCAAAGGTAACCGCTTCTTATTGGAACGAAGTTCCTTATCGCGCGTTATCGAAAGGGGGCTAGACGGATAAAATTCTTACGAAAAGTTATCACGACGCTATTTGCTATAGTAAGCAATGAAAATGGAACGTAACGTAACTTTAGTGAACTGATGGTAGTAAGTATATTTTTTTGTCTTCAGTTTCATAACGTATGTATTACATCCATTGCAAGTTAAAATAAAGCTTGTAAGAATAGATGCTTGGTAGATACTGTAATTAATCTCATTAAAGGGCCTTGAATATAATCCTATAATCCCTAGGTAAGTGTAAACTTACCTACTTGTCAGTAGATTATAGTTTTATTCTTAAACTGGAAACATACCTGAAACAAATAAATTTTGAATGAAATAAAATTATTTATTCTTAACGTTAATGAAAAATTATCATGCTTGTTGATGTTATAAAGCTGAAGAGTTTGTTTGTTTGTTTGAACGCGCTAATCTCAGGAACTACTGTTCCGATTTCCAATTTCAAATTCTTTCAGTGTTGGAAAGTCCATTTATCGAGAAAGGTTATAGACTTTATTTTATTTTCAAAAAAATTAGGGATCCTTATGAAAATATCGAATATGTAACACAAGGTGAAAAATCTAACACCTATTTATGTGTACGCTGCAAACACTATTGACAATAGAACAAAATGATGTACTACGGGTTTTTAGGCCTTATTAATACAAACAAAAAAGTCCGCGACAGCATATATGTAACTATCATAGTTTAGTCACAATAACCGCTTTTATGTTTATAAAAATAATATTTCGTCCTAAGATTGAATTTAACTTTAAATGAGTATCGTTACATTAACCCTTATTCAAATTCAGTATTATATTATCAAGAGTATTAATGTAGAAGTAAATTGCTTTTTGTTTTATTCCAATCGGACTTTTAGTTTAGAAGTTATCACGAGTATAAAACGCAATGAATATGTGGGTGCATAGCGGGCCGCGCAAATAATAACGCGACGGCATTGCGAGTATTGTTTGAACCCCTTTGTAACGCAGACGAAGTTGTGCGGGTCAGCTAGTAAATTATAGCCACCGTCCTGAGAACTGGCAAGAAACTCAGCGGACATGTCTTTTTTTTGTATTATTTACTTTTTAATTAAATTAATTAGGATCATTACGTTTTTGGTAGACCCCCCACAAGATGGACCGACAATCTGGTGAAGATCGCGGGAGGTCACTAGATGCAGATGGTACAGGACCGGTCGATGTGGCAAGGTTTGGGGGAGGCCTATGTCCAGCAGTGGACGTCTATAGGCTGATGATGATGATGATTAAGTTTCTTTACAATTTATTGCAGGAGTACATTAGTTGGAAATTTGAATTTTTTGCAAAAAGAAGGACAAGTTATACAAATTAAGACATAAGTATGACTTTCTGAGTATATTTTGTGTGATCATTATCTTCTCTGTAATAGTTATTTTGTGGAAAGCTATTTACTCGCCTGCAATTGAGAGGCGCCGCACTTCTAAAGGCAATTGACTCCTTACTTTACTTAATTGTCACACTTTGTCATAGTTTGTTAACTTTTATAATTAAGATAATAGAGATGTATACTTTGTTGATAAAATAAAGATTTATTGGATAATTCTATTTGTTCTTTTAATATCTTTTAGTCAAAGAAATTAAAAGTGAAAATATTTTAGCCTCTAATTAGATTGACATTCGCAGTGTAAATGTTAATTAGGTTTTCTGTGTTAGTTTTTAAAATTTATTTTACTATTTTTATTATATTTTTTTCTTGATTAGACCTTTTTAATGAGAGTCAGTAGATGTTAGTCATTTTTAACTGTGGGCTCTTTTAAGGGTCACCAAGGTCCAATTAATGACACTTTTCAAGGTAAAAATATCAAAGATGCAATTCTAAAATAAAATACAAAAAATACAGAATAACTACACATAAATAAAATTACATACACAAATCGCATATACCTACATTTATACACCTTTCATCATCATTGGCATTGGCAAAAAAAAGAAAAAAAAACAATATATTTAAATTTAAAAAAAGACATGCCCGCTGAGTTTCTTGCGCCGGTTCTTCTCAGGACGGAGGCGTAATTTTAGCGAACTGGTGGTAGAACTTTTGATTTTATTTTTGACTTTTAAAATGAATGTGTGTCCACATCTACTTTGAAAGTAAATGATTTGACTTTGACTTTGGCATCATCACCAGCACCTCTCATCGACATGAAATAGCAAGTAGTGTCAATCAAAACATAAAAAAACATTACCTATCTTTCCATACAGTATAATGCGTGAAAGCTCTGTATAACCCTATTCCTATCAGCTTTTTCGATATTCATAGCCTAAAAAAGCAGCAATAGAAACTCTATCTGCCAGCGCAGCTTATGATAATTCAATAAAAAAATATTTGTTGTTTTATTCATTTAGTTATAGCTCTTTCCTTTTTTATTTAATATAAACTTTTTTTAGGCACGTACCACGTATTTTCTCTGCATCACCTTATGGTTGAATCGTAGAGAATGCCCATGACATGAAGTTCACCATAACTATGTGTTTTGTCATTGTGTGCGTGAAGTATTAATAAAAAAAAACGAAGTATACATACTATTTTCGGGTATTTGCCCACCTCTCACTCCCACAACTCCCACAACTCCTGTGTAGCCAGGATCCACAGCAGCGACCTTCGTAATGACGCTGAGCAGTGAAGCCCAGGAACCCGAGGGAAAGCTAACTTGTCTTGGGCCCCGCAACGAATTTAATCAGAAGATAATAGAAGGAGTAGGAAAACATGAGTTTCGACTTCCCTTCTCGCAAAGCGGGAGACAATAAAATAAGATTGAAAAAGCATTACGCCAGAATTGAGAAAAGCACCACGGATATTGATTTTATTAAATTGACTTGAACTATACATAGGTACTATACCTAAATGTTATATTTCCCTTTTCTTTCAAGTTCTTTCTTCATCACTAAGAAATTGACACCACTAATATACTCTGTCTATCTATCTATCTTGGTTGTTGGGGTGGTGCCTGTAATCACCTGACACTTCGACCCAATCGGATCTTTTGTATCACGACCCCTTCCTTTATTCCTCGGCTTCAAAAAGTGATTGCATTAATTCTGCAATTCTTTTTGGCGCCAAGGACTTATACACGCATTGGTCCGGGTATCCTTCACCCAATGCGTTCATTCTTACCCTTGCCAGGCCGTCGCATGCACATAATATGTGATGCATTGATTCTGTGTCTTCTTCACAGAATCTGCAGACTGGGCTTGTAGCCAACTTTAACCTACATAGGTGCTCCCTGGTGGCAAAATGCCCCGTTAGGGCACCCATAAGGTGTCTCAGTTTACTTTTACTAAGCCCAGATGCCTTATGTGAATTGGTTTTGCTTATGAACTCTTTCGAGTGTCTCAAGCCTGGTAGGGATCTCCATTCTATTGTGGATATGTTATCTGAGTATTCCCTCAATGCTGACCCTATTGTCCTCATTGATAATCCAGTGAAGGGTTCGGGTCCTATGGGGTCTTCTTCAGACCCCCTTCTTGCTAGTTCGTCAGCCTTCTCATTACCTTCGATACCTACATGGCCAGGTACCCATGTTAGTCTAACCTTATTGCGTCTTCCCAGCCGGTTAAGAGTGCGGATACAATCTCTTATCAGTCCTGATTCGACCCTGTAATTCATCAGTGCCTTCAGGGCTGCTTGGCTGTCGCTGAGAATGTGGATGTCCTTATTTGTGAGGCCCATGTTCACAGCTGCGCAGGCATATATTGCATATGTTTCTGCCTGGAAGACCGTCGTGTACTTACCAAGACTGTAGTGTAAACTATGCTCTTTGGAAAATACACCTGCACCTGTTCCCGATTCCATCTTGGATCCATCGGTGTAAAATAACAGGCCATCTTTAATGGATTCTATGAATCCATCTTGCCATTCCTGTCTGCTTGGTATGTGCAGACGGAAATTCCTGTCGAATATGTGTATGGGAGTTATCTTGTCGCAGATCATGTCGAGTATTCTGTCAAGGTTCCCATCACTTTCCCATGTCGTGTGTCTAGTTGTTGGTTGTTTATCATTCCATTGGCTGTTGATTTTCAGCCTTTGAAGTGCCTTCCTAGCCATCACCTGTACCTCTATGTGAAGAGGCGTTAGACCTAAGACGCGCTCCATCGCAGCTGTTGGAGTAGTCTTGAAGGCCCCTGTAATAGCCATGCATGCGAGCCTCTGCACTTTTCGCAGACCTTGAATGCATGTCTCTAGTTTTGCTCTAGGCCACCACACGATGCTGCCGTATGTGATCATCGGTTTAATCATCGTACTATATATCCATTGTAGGACCTTAGGTTTTAGGCCCCAGGTCTTTCCATAAGTGCTTCTACACATGTTGAAGACCTTTACGGCTCTGTTGATTATCTTTCCTGTGTGCGATCCCCAGGTAAGTTTTTTATCTAGGGTTACTCCAAGATATTTTACCTCCTCTGAGACCGCCAATACGGTTCCGAACATACTTAAAGGTTTAAGATCTGTTAGGTTCCTCTTTCTCGTAAATGTTATTACTGTTGTTTTCTTTGGATTGACAGAGAGTTGGTTGTAGTTACACCATTTCTCTACAACTTGTAGAGCTCCTTGCATGAGCTCCGATACAGTGTTAGCAAATTTGCCTGACACCATGATCGCCACATCATCGGCGTATCCTATGGTATGGTATGGTCCACCGCTGAGTTCCTTCAGAAGTGAGTCCACCACTAGGCACCACAGGAGCGGAGAAATAACTCCACCCTGTGGACACCCTTTAGTGGTGAGTGCTCTTATCCCTTCGCTCAGCAGGCTGGAGGTGACCATTCTTCCTTTGAGCATGTTCCCTATCCATTTACGAAGGGTTTTATTAATCCCATGCTCCTGAGCTGCTGCATCTATGGATTTGAAGGTGGTGCGATCAAATGCACCTTCAATGTCAATAAATGTTGCTAGGCAGAGTTCCTTCTGATCCAGTGCAGTTTCAGCCTTTGTTACCACATGATGCAGCGCCGTTTCAGTTGATTTGCCTTGCTGGTAGGCGCACTGAAACCTGTGAAGAGGGAACTTCTTAAGTGGTCCCTCTCTAATGTATCTATCGATCATCTTCTCCAGACCCTTGAGGATGAAGGACGATAGACTTATTGGTCTGTATGATTTTACCTGTTCGTAATCATCTTTTCCTGGTTTTGGAATGAAGATTACCTTAACCTGTCTCCATGCATGCGGTGTGTAACCGAAGGCGATGCAGGCCCTATATATTTTGCATAGATGCGGGTTGAGGATAGTGGTACCCTCCTGTAACATGATAGGATAGATCTCATCTGGCCCTGGTGTCTTAAACGATCCGAATTATACTCTGTGCTAACTAATGGTAAATCTTAAGCCTTGAAAACAATGCGAGAGAATAGTTCTCATGATTTCTACAAAATAGCACAAAGATAAGAGTTTATTTGAGCCGCCGTACTTACAAGTACATTTACATAATATTATAGAGAACTTGCGACAAATGCATACGAATTATACCGAGATAGCTGTAGGACTTGTAAGATTATGCGAATAGTGCTTAAGCGTTGTTAACTTGTAGAAAATTATAACGAATATACTATTGTGAAGAATATGAAGATAAATAATGTAGTGTTTAAGTTTTACACGTTTTTGGAACGAAATTCCTTATCGCGCGTTATCGAAAGGGGGCTAGACGGAAATTCTTATGAAAAAGTTGTCACGACACTTCTTTTATTTTAAATGATTATCGCTAGATGGCGCTGTGATGAAAATCTTTTAAAACAATTCGTTATTTTGTTTTATATTATTAATGCTAGATGGCGCTGTGATCAAAATATTTTATTTAAGTTATAATAATTAGTTAGTTTATTATAACTTAAAAAAAAAAAAATTATTACAATTCCCTCACTAATTAATCGAAAGGAACTTCGTTCCATCCGGGTGTCCCTTGACACCTCTCAAGTTTTTGTTATCAGTAATCTAACAATCACTGTGTACTGAACTATAGACAAATTTATTTGTTTTCCTCAGCTTCTAATCTAAAATGGTTAATTAACTCTATGCTGACTAGGTTTCTTTTGGTCAGAAAGAAGGTGATTTCCACATTTCACTTTCACCTACCCCGCAGTGGTTCTATGTGGGAGTTAAACCGAACTAAAAACTTACCTCTCACACTCATCGCCCAAAGTCAGCTGAAGCTATACCCAATCATGGAGGTATACTTCAGAAGATTATACACAAGCTTCCAAATTATAAAAATGATATGTAAAAATTAATTTATTAATTAACTTTAAGTTCTTCGTATAAATATTTCTAAAATTATCGATAAACAGGTCTTTAACCACAACAACCAATCAATAATTATAATAATTTTAATTTATCTTCACATCAATCTACGTACCCTTAGGTACTCAATCATCTTCACAATAAGTGGTACTATGTTCTGTAGCTCGTACACAATGCTCGTTATTGTGAGGTTTCTTTATAAAAATGGCGGATCTCAGTGGCTCTCGTAATGAGATGCTTGACTGACGAATGAGGTTTAATTTCTTGGAAACTAAATTCTGCACGACTTATTTTATAGTTGAGGTTGGGTGAGGTCCAAAATGGGTAGGATCAATTGTGTTTTATTTTTATTAGGGTCTAAAAATATTTTCATAATTGAAGGATGGTTGATTCTGGCGCATGATACTATTTAAATATGTTTGAAATATATTTTGATATTATCTGTAAAATGTATAGTTTTTTTTAATTAAGATTTTATGATAAATTATACATTTTTTGAGTTATCGATTTCACTACTTCTTTTTAAAAATGTCTCTCGCTTTCTCTAAGTAAACAATTAATCATGAGAGAACTAACGTGGCATAGGTTTACATTACTAAAATAATTAATGAAGGCGCTAAATAATGGGCTGTAATACATCGTGGCGACACAACGGCCCTTTCTAAATGATCGTAACACGTGAAGGATAGCAACCTTGACACACACATGTACTAATATGTGAACTAGTATCACACATATGAATTTCGAAATTGGCTTATATCGTCCAGAAGCATTACAAGTTTTGAGTGTTTCACAATAATTTCCCAAGGTCAATTTAGGATTCATGTTTGTTTACACGACGGGAAAGAGTGCCGTGGGCGTAACGCGTCGCGCCGTCCCTCATAATCCCGTGCTGGGTTCTGGCCTCAGCCGGGGTTCGGACGCTGAGTGTGAGCGGTTGGAGGTTTTAGTGCGGTTCAACTTCCACATACCCGGGGATCCGGATTTCCTCCAAGTAAAAAAAAATGTTTGTTTACTAGAGGGCGTTATTTCGGCTGCGTCACATATACCTTTGACGTAGTACTTACAAGCGCTCGCTAAACTATCACGTGTTCTGTTTACGTTACACGTACCTATTCACTTTACTGACAAATAAAATGGAATTAACAAAACAATAATTTTCTTAAAAAAAATTTTGTTCCTGATAACAAAAAAAACGCAGCAGAAAAAACAGAATTAGTGTAATCCTTCAAATTTTTTTTAAGTAAATCGACTTTAATGATCATTTATATTTATAGATATATATATGTGGGGATAGAATTTAAAAACCGAGAACTAATACGGAAACTTTATTTCACAACTTAACAAATGATGTAACATATAAAAAATAATAAACCTCTTAACACAACGTTCGTCTTTCGCGTCTTTCGTCCATCTTCCTTTTTATCTCTCTCTTACATCTGTCATCTCTTCCACTCTGAGCTTCGTTCAAAAACATCTTTCACAACATCGTTCGTTCAGAAACTACCATTCCCACATTCGGCCGTCCTGCAATTAGTCTGTCCTCAGACTTGTACAACTTACAACTTAACAACTAATCTTACAACTTAACATCATACATCATAGATAAAACTTATACAGCATAAATAAAAGTTACCAAATTCTTACAACTACGTTAACATAACACATCTTAATTATTAATACAAACTGTAAAATAAACATAACAAAACATATCTTCTTAACATAAAATATCAGGGCATCTTAAACAACTTTAATTCTAAATGATAAAAAACATCCATCCTTCCATACCATCAATCTTAAACTTATATTTACCATTTGCTCAATCATCTATGTAGTCAGGCCACTTTTTATATAATCTGCAGATGTGGTAGTCTTGTTAGGGCCTTCAACTTGTGAGTCAGCTTTCTCAACATCATACCTATTCATTCTTTTAACTTTTACTATTCTATATGGTCCTAAAAACTTTGGTTTCAATTTAAGTCCTGCACCAAATTGAGTTCTTTTATAGCTACTAAATCACCTTCTTTATATACACTGCATTCTTTCCTTTTCTTATTGTAATTTCTTCGATTTTCTTCTTGTACCTTAAATATTTGCTTTTTTGCTTCCTTCCTAAGTTCCTCTCTATTATCAACGAAACTTTGCCTTTCCTCTTCTAACAATAAATCTAGTAATTGAATATCTTCCTTCCTTTTCATTTTCGTTCCAAAAAGTAATTCAAAAGGTGTACTATTTATACTCCTCTGATAAGTACTATTAAGTGCTCTCTGTACTCTATTTACCGACTTATACCACAATGTAGGTTTCTCAACTGAAAGTTTAGTAAGTACTGAAATTATTGTTCTATGAACCCTTTCCACCTGACCATTTCCTCTTGGTACTCCTGTTGTTATCTTTATGTGCTCTATACCTTCCTGCTTACAATACTCTGTAAAATCATTACTCGTAAACGCAGTACCTCTGTCAGTAATAATCCTAGTGGGATTTCCAAAAACTTGTTGGTGAATTTCTAATTTATTCAACACTTCTCGAGTAGATGTATTCTTTGTGGGAAACAACCACACAAACTTAGTGAATGCATCAACAATTGTCAATATGTAATTATACTGCTTTCTTGTCTCCATTAGTGGTCCAATATGATCCAAATGAAGAGTGTGTAATGGTGTATCACCCTTTTCTATAGGATTCAAAAACCCTTCTTGTTTCCCTTCTTTACGTGATGCCAACAAACAAGGTATGCATGTAGATATGTAATCTTCAACCTTCTTTTCTAATTTTGATGTAAAATAATCTTTACTAATCAATTCCATCGTTTTCTTCTTTGAAAAATGACCATTATCATGTGCCCTTTTTATAATTTCAACTTCCATCATGTGTGGCACAACCAAACAATGATGTGGTCCCTTACAGAGTAGTTCACCCTGTAAATAAAAATCATTATAATGTTTGCTATCTCTCAAGATATCCATAATTGCTTTTAATCCGCTGTCACTCTCTTGTGCACGTTTTAAATCAGTGTGTAGATCTGAAAATATAAGATTAACATACGGATTTCGGCTTAAAGCATCTGTGTGTCTCATCTTTGAACCTACACGATGTTCAATAGTAAAATCATAATCTTGTAAAAACAATATCCATCTTGCCACTCTTGTAGACATTGCTAAATCCTTTTTGTTCAACGTCATTTGAAATGCTTTACAATCTGTAACTATTTTAAAATGCTTTCCATACAAATAATGTCTAAACTTCTTTATACCTTCAATAATAGCTAAAGCTTCTAGTTCATAACTTGTATATTTACTTTCTGCATCAGTGGTTCGTCTGCTCATGTAATGTACTGGGTGCAACTCATTTTTATCATCTTTCTGTAATAATATGGCTGCATATGCTATACCTGAAGCATCTGTATGAAGTTCTGTTTCTGCTTTTGATTCATAAATCTTTAATACAGGTTTACTGGCTAACTTTTCTTTGAGCTGATTGAAAATTAAACGACATTCATTATTAAATTCAAACTTATTACCTTTTCTCAACATATCAGTTAGTGGTTGTGCTATAAATGCAAAATTTGGGATATACTTTCTGAAATATGAACAAAGTCCTAAGAAACTTTGTAATTGCTTTTCATTCTTAGGTTCAGGAAATTTTACAACAGCATCTGTTTTCCCCAGTGAAGGCGTTATTGTTCCTCCCTCAATGACATGTCCTAAATACTCTACTTTTCTTACTAATAATTGACACTTCTTCCAATTTATTTGTAATCCATAATCCATAGCAACCTTTAATACCTCTTTCAATCTTATAACAGCTTGAACCTCATCTATAGCTGGAATCAGCAGATCATCAATAAAAATTATAACAATACCTCTTGTTATCAAATCTCTAAATATTATTGATATGAACCTTGTAAAAACTTTGGGACAAATCGATAATCCAAAAGGCGCTTTCAAGAATTCATACTGAGAATTCATTGTGACAAAAGATGTATACTTAATTGAATCTTCGCTGACTTTCAAATGAAAAAATCCATTCTTAAGATCAAGTGCACTAAATACTCTTGCCGAAGCCAACTTATCAATGTGCTCATCAATGATAGGTAATGGGTACTCATCTTTTACCATTTTCCTATTAATTAATCTATAATCAACACATATTCTTAAATCTCCATTCTTCTTTCTGACAAGAACCAACGGACTAGCATATTCTGAAAAACTTACCCGAATTACTCCTTGTTCCAACCACTCTTTGATTTGTTTATCCACCTCTTCTTGTTCCCGCGGCGAGATACGACGGGGTCGTTGAGCTATTGGGATGTCATCTTTGAGTGTGATTTTCAACTCAATAGGAGCTTCTTTTGTTTGGCACGGCCTGTAGTTGTCTACTAAACTAGTAACCTCATTTCTTATACCCTCATCCAATACATGACCTACAATATCAACACAACATGGAAAACAACTCAAACTATCCAACCAATTGTTTGGCTTCATCCATACCAAACCATTTTTCATTACAGTTATTACATTTTTTAAAAACTCATGCCCCAATATTATCTTAAAAGGAATACAATCTTTAGGAATTACATGGAACTTGACATCTTGATACGTAATACCATCTATTTCAATACACGTTATAAATTGCTTATTCGAAATCACTTTTGACAAACCTAAACCAGTTAATACTATATTTTCGTTAGAATAACACTTCGGAGAACTCATTTGCACGTAACAGTCCATTGTTATTAAATTCACTTCACTGCCACTGTCAATCAATGCGTTAATTTCATTATCACCAAACATTTTAATTAATTTTAAAGGTTTTTCCATATTTTTACAATTTTTGTTTACATCGAAAACACTAGAGTCGCCCCTATGACACCTGTCAAACACCATGTTGTCCGATTGACCAATCACACCCTTTGCATTGCTGCCAACATTGTCGTGTGTTGCGTTCGCGCCGTCTTGATTGGTGGTGATGTTCACGTGTTTTGGTTGCCGTTCCGTAGCCGATGAATTTCTGAACTTCGCCGGGCAATTTGAAGAAATATGACCATACTCATTACAACGAAAACATTTTCTCCCTTGCGACTTTTTCGGGCAATCATCGCTAATATGACACCTTTCTCCACAATTGTAGCATCTAGGCTTCGTAGTATTTTTCAGTTTTTCTTTTTCGCGAACTTCTGGTTCCTTCTGCATTTTTTCTTTGACCGTCTCGTAAATTTTAAGTTTTTCTTTCAGCTCCGAGTACGTCGTTATTCCGTAAAGCATGATTTTATTCACTTCGTTGTCGTGGATCCCGTCTACGATGTATTTAATTGCAACGTAGTCTGCCATCTTACCTCGACGTCCAAGCTCCTTCATTGCAAACATGTAATCAATACACGATTCACTTTTTTTCTTGATTCTTGCGCTCATCATCTCGTGGATTGTTTTAGCATCGATGGTATCCGGAAATTCTTTGGAAATTGCTAATTTCAATGACTCCCAGCTGGTAAATGTTTTTTCAGAGTTCAGCCACAACGCTGCTGTGCCCGTCAATGAACGCCGCGCCACCAACAATTTTTGTTTATGCGTCCATTCGAATATTTCTCCGTTCTCGTCGATATCCCGTATCCACTTCGTCACCGCATATGTTTGATCACTCCCGTTGAACTTTTTAATCACATTTTCTGTGAGGTGGAACATGCCTCGCGACGATTGCTCACAGATACCGTCGCCTTCAAAAGAATGGCTTCTGGTACGTCGTCTTGCCATCCTTATGTTCACCGCTTTTGTAGCCGTCGTAATACAAAAGTAGTGTACCTCGTGTGTATCTTGAACTTAGCGTCCGCGATCTTCTTTTTTTTTTTCTCCACGTGTCGGCGTCGTTTTTCCCGTACTATTTTTCCTGAAGATTTTTTCTATCCCGGACGATTTTTTTTCTATCCCGGACGAGCCCCCAAAATTTGTGGGGATAGAATTTAAAAACCGAGAACTAATACGGAAACTTTATTTCACAACTTAACAAATGATGTAACATATAAAAAATAATAAACCTCTTAACACAACATTCGTCTTTCGCGTCTTTCGTCCATCTTTCTTTTTATCTCTCTCTTACATCTGTCATCTCTTCCACTCTGAGCTTCGTTCAAAAACATCTTTCACAACATCGTTCGTTCAGAAACTACCATTCCCACATATATATATATAGATTATGATTATAATCTAATTCTGGATTTTATAAATTCATACTTAAATATAAATTTCAATTCTCTAACCCGCAGAAGCAATAACAACACAATTATCCGCTTTTCTCTTATTTAAGAACGAAAAGTAGTAAATTTCCACGAACCGAGAAAAGTGTAAATAACTTAGTATATATTCTGGAGCTGGTTTGAGTGGCTTCGGGTAGCTAGCTGCTATTTGTTTTGAACTTAAACCAGGGGTCGCCAAACTTTTAAGACTTAGGGCCCGCAGCGCTCTGTGTTCAATATGGTTTTCTATGGTCAATAATTTTAATGGGTTTTGACTGGTGATGAAAACTTTGTAGATAGTGTTTGAGTGTTAATATTTAAATATTTGAAGCTTTTGAAAGAAAGATTTGAAGGAATATTTGTCTTGAAATTTTGCTCAAAAAATGAGTAAATTCTATTTTTCTTTCAAGTATAATTAACGGGTCTTACTACGATGTCAATGTATTATTATAGTGAGAGTAATATTTGAATATATTTTTGTTTCTTTTAAAACTTAACATGAGATCCTTAAGTTTTCAATGTAATCATTTCTGTCACTTACCTTTACCATTCAAGATTTACACGAGCAGTAATAGACATTAAGTGTGCCTCATTGAAAGTACTGCCGCAGTTTGCAGATCCCTGAGTTAAAGCAACCGGCTGCGAGTTCATTGCAATTGAATCTACACGGATACAGTTCTAACGAAGTCTGAATGTGTTGAGGAACCTAATTACTTAGTAATGTCTTCGTGCTGTGGTGGGGTAAATAACTTGAGGAAACCTGAATACAGGAGGAAGATTTACATCTTATGAAGATATGAGAACGAATGTGTCCTATTTGGTCTTTTTACTGAAGAGATATAGAATTCCAAAAAGTAATAATCAAAAACGGTTTTTCCAAAGCAAAATATTCTAACCCGCAATTAATATGGATATTTGCTATTATATTAATCAAAATCGACTTCACTAATACGAATCGTTCTAACACGCGTAGTCATATTCATCCAAATCGGTGCAAACAGAAGAAACACAACATTTTTCTTATGCAAAGATAAACAATAAAAAAAAAACTTGAGAGGTGTCAAGGGACACCCGGATGGAACGAAGTTCCTTTCGATTAATTAGTAAGGGAATTGTAATAAAATTTTATTTTTTTAAGTTATAACTTGGATATAATATTTTGATCACAGCGCCATCTACCGATAATCATCTAAAACAAAAAAAGTGTCGTGACAACTTTTTCATCAGAATTTCCGACTTCGTTCCAATTATACTCGATTACCTACAACAAATTATGTTGTAGAGATTTTTTTGGAAGAGTATCTAAATAGCTACATTCAGAAAAAAAGTTGCACAATACAGTCATTGGATGACCTAGTTATAAACTAAGTTTGTCAATACCATCAACACGAATACATCCTTTTGAAAGTCGGTCAATAAAGGGTGAAAGTAGAACAGAATTAGAATGCAGCGGTCGGCGCCGTATTAAATATCGACGAGTCTGCACTCCGATATCAAATATTCAGCGGAGGGATCCACAGCGAGCCGGTAAGCTGGCTTGGACAATTCCTTGCCAGGGATACTGGGAATACAGGACATTTTATATATCATATGACCTAATATCTTCAGTCACTGGTTATATGTTGGATAAAATAAGAAGTAATCTCTCGTTACTTCGGATCAAAATTTGGAAGTGAAAAAAACACGTGTCGATAAGTACTATCATAAGTGTCACGTGCGATTGTGTGAAGATTTTCTTGAGAGTATCGGAAACTCAAATCCATTGTTGGACATAGGCCTTTTTGTGCAGGCCATAGGACAGGAGGAAATCGCCGGAATTTCACTCGCCCCGCAGGTGGGGTATGAGGAAGTCGAACCGCATCAAAACCTTCTGCCGCTAATACTCAGCGACTGAACTTCGGCTGAGGACTGAACCCAGCACGAGATTGAGCGAAGTGATGGGACGCGTTACACGCTGACCGCCGTGGACTTGGGCTTGCTCAAACAGCAACAACGATCAGTTCCTGTGCTGCTTGCTTCCACTGACTAAACGTCATCGATCAGAATTTCATAAAAAATTGACAGTGAAAGGTTGCATTGCGGTCCACCTTCATGTGCGCGTATCATTACAGTTTATTTCCACTGTCTTTAGTACAAGACGATGCGGATTGTGTGTTGTTTTTGTCCTTGAAAGTGTAATCGTTGAGCGCGACCTCAACGTTCTCGGCGTGATTTAATTCCTAACTTATTCTCATTCATTTTCTTAAAGTGTTCCCATAAAGACACTAAATGTTTTATTCATTTCTTGATTTCTACGACTACTTTTAGGTGGCTTTGGATCTGTAGTAAAAGTGTTGTGTAACACTTTAATTGAAAGATTTTTTTAAAAAACAAGCTTTCAAGATACTACATAATATGTAGCAGTTAAGAAGAGTTTAATTAATTCTAAAAATAAAAGAGGTTGTTAATTTTTGACCGACTTCCCAATAAGAGGAGATACACAATTCGTCTTTAATTTATTTTGTGTTTGTTACTTCGAACGAACAATATTTCACGATCACGACAAGAAATTCACGTAATTGAAGATTTTAATTATTGTTTTTGTTAAAAATACACTTTGAACATTATTTAATATACTTTATAAGATAAAAGTCTGACTTGTAGTTTTTCTGCTATGCTTGATCCATTTTTCAAGTCAGTCGTTTTCATTTTTGTAATAAAATACTAAATTAAGTCAGAACTTACTACCACCATCCACTTCGAGAATGTAAAATATCAACTACTTCTACTTCCTAGTACTTATTAATATGCGCATTTACTCATTACTATTACCATTAATTTCCATTTAATGATTATCATTAAAATTTAGTTTCGAACTACTTGTGAGCGTGGCAGTTGCTCGACATGTCAAATTTCCTACACACGTGGTTTATATAATGTAAATTCTAATTAATTAGAATTAGGTTACGATTAAACACTGAAAGCATTGTTAATTAATTTAGTTTCAACTAGCAATGAGAGAGGAATTGTTACATGGGAGAGAGTATTACCACACTATTAGGTGGTGGTAAGCTGACAGATTTAATCCTTAAATGGAGAATGTTGTTTTTAAACAACATACTAAACATCACAGATAAAATTGACCTTCTTTATTTTTTTTATTAATTTTGACAACTAGTTCTTATTTCTGAACGAATTTTGTACTATTTTTTTTAAGTATAGTAAATTCGTGATATGAGTCTTAGTGCGTAACGCGTTTAGTCACCCTACACAGCCCGTTCCTGGATTTTAGCCTCAGCGGCAGGAGGTTTTAGTGCGGTTCAACGTCTACATACCATTTACACTTATAGTTTGGGGCAGAAATAAATGCACTTCGACTTTTAGAAAGAGAGCAGTTCATTCGGATTTATAGAGCACTTTCTCTGTCGCACACAGCTTTGTGAGATTCAGTCAGTTGTTGTTTAAATTCAATTTAACATGAGTTGTAACAACTCTAAATATTTTTGCATAATTTCCTAAAAGGCGAAGTGCATTTATTCTTGCCCCAAACTATACATACCATTGACATAAATATTTTAAACAATATTTAAGGAAAGTTAAGCTCCCATAAAATATTTTGTCTTGATAACGTAAAAATTATTTGGCTAACTGAAAGAGAGTGCCTTAGGCTTTAAGTCCACCATTGTACTTTTCATTGTGCATAAAATATAATAAATAATTAACAACCTTGTTATTTTCTGGAAAATGTTAAAATTAGGAAGACAAAAAAATTTGGTTGCCTGTAAAGTCGGTATACGGGCGAAAGTTTTACGTGACAACGACTCGGGCATGGTTAGCCCGCCTAAGAGCGAGAGAGACAGACATAAAAAGTGAACGTTATGCTCATTGTGAGCATAACGTGAGCGGAGCGTAACGCAGTGAAGTGAAGTGTCACCCGGCAAACCAATTTATAAGACGTTGTCACGTCAAAAAAAGATTCACTACCGTTTGTTAAGATTACAAGTGCTCGAATAACAAGAAATACTATTATAAAAGGTGATTCTTTTAGTTTTACCTACATCATATATCGTCACAAACAAAACAAAACTTTCATTTCATTAACATATATTCACAATTCATCTATAAGTTTTCCCAGTAAATCCAGGGCTAAGGCAATTTGTACCAACATGATTCCCTCAGAATAATCCATTTTAACATCAAAAAATTCGAGCCACGTCTCTCTGTTATAACCCTCTCTATTTTATTTTACCTTGCCTTTCTTTGGGCTGGGTAATAACTGGTATTTTTTCAATTCGTCATGATGGAGTGGGTTGGGGCTATGGAGTAGAGTATCGCGAGGTATGGTCGGTATGCCCTAAGGACGTATATCTGACATATTTACTTGCGGATCAAGTTATGAACTTGTTGTTTGAAGTGTAATGTGGATTCTGTGGGCAAGAATGTAGTGTGTAATAGTATGATGAAACTGATTTATCGTCAATAATACTGGGATCTAGTTTATTAATGTTAATTATTTTGTTATTGTTCTTGTGTGTTTAATATTTTTTCTTTCTTTCCTAGTTTCTGTTGGAGGGGCAGCAAGGTTTGAATTAAATGCAATTTCTTCCCGAAGCAACTACTTCTTGTTTAGTATTATACCGTCTATTCATATTTTGAAGATAAATCGCGAAATTTTACAACTGAATTTGAATTGAAATCAAATATACCTAGATGATGATCAAACACTTGGTTACTATTATGAAATATTTTGTTTACAAAATATTTTTAAGCTTAGTTTAGTCGTAGACACGACAAGTTTTTTTTTTAGTTGGACGTAATCGCCGGATATTAGCAGTTCAACTGCAGCGCTCAAATCAGCGTCCGTTCCCCGGCTAGAACCCAGCATGGAGTTATGAGGGACAGCGTGACGCGTTACGCACACGGCACTCTTTCCCGTCGCGGCAAGACGTAACAAGTAGCACCAATTATACTTGGTGGATCTGTAACTTTTCACTAAGTTTTCTGACATTAAATGGTGGTCTTCCATATGTTATTTAAATAAAGGTAAACAGATTTCAAAATACCAGTAGGCCTATATTGTATTTTGACAAGTCATTCACCCTGCTTCAGCTGGTCCAAAGTTACACATACACCCTGTATAAATAAGCTTACGTCTCACCTAATTCTAAGTGAATACAATTAACCTCCGCAAAGTCAGGGTCAACTTAAAACACGGCTGAAACCGCTGACCCCTACACCTTGGTCCATACATGTAAGGTTCCATTTACATAAGGGTCCAGGATACCTTATTGTCGAGGTCTCGGCTGGTCAGACACAAAGGGCGACACATTCCAGACCTACCTTTGAGGGCTTTATACTGTTATTTACAAGATGACTCGAAATACTTGCCAATAAATATGATGGTGATATGATAAGAAGGTTTTGGGAACATATTTTTGGGTATAGTGCTGTTGGATTGAATTTATCGTCGTTGCGCCTGCCAAATCCCATATGTGGTTTTTTTTGATTTTTCGTTTTTTCGCAAAACGTGATCTCCGATTTTTTCTCCATGTACTGGTAAAATCCTTTTTTTCAAATTCCATCGGGAACCATTTTGCCAAATACCTTATGTATTTTAACCGTTTAGAAAATGCCGGTATGTGGCAAAATGCACATACGGGATTTGTGTTTTGCCGTCTGTCGCTCGCAACTGTCCGACTCGTGAGAGTGTTGTGGTGAAAATAATCGTATAAAAATAGTTTTACTGTGTTTTAATTTGAGAAAAGCGGCAAGTACATCCTGAATTAACTTGATATTTTGTTGTTTGACATAATACCATTAATTATTTATCAATAACTTGTAAAGAAGATAAACTTTTTTATTATGTATATACATTATTATAGTCCTACGAATAGTTTCTACTCACGTATAATATCAAACATTTATTGATTTAAATCTACAATATTTATTTGATATCAACTGAAACATGATAAAAATGAAAATAGTTTTTAAAAACCTTTATAATTTAAAATTACATTACATTACCTACAATCATTAAGTTACCAAATCCTGTATGTGACACATACAGGATTTGGTAAAAAAGTTTAGTGAAAAAGTGCACATAACTGGTTTGAAATGGGTCAAAAAATCCTGTATGTGACACATACAGGATACATACAGGATTTTTTGACCCATTTCAAACCAGTTATGTGCACTTTTTCACTAAAAAAAATTCTAGCTCTTTATATGACTGATGTTTATGGCTACTTTTGCATTTTTTTAATGTATTACATAAATAGCTACAAAATTGCATCATTAATTATTAGAAAAAAACCATTTTAAATTAATTAACATGTTTTTTGTTGTTTTCCAAAACCTTGCAAAAACCACATATGGAACTTGGCAGGCGCAACGACGTTATGTGGTTTATTTTGTGACAGTGTAGAATTTGAAAGGTTATTTTTAAAATACGCTTGTATTCTGAAATGACAATGTAATAATTTTCGTCGTTTTCGTCTTGGATCATTCATTTATGTATTATTTGTATGGAAACAACATGATATGCAGAGGGAATTTTTAATGATGGTGTAAATTGAAATTCATAATAGTTTAGTGTCAAATCATCATCATTATCATCATTCTCAGCCCGTAGACGTCCACTGCTGGACATAGGCCTCGCCCAAAGATTTCCAATGCTCGCGGTTGGTAGCGGCCTGCATCCAGCGTGTTCCTGCGATCTTAACAAGATCATTCGTCCACCTTGCAGCTGGTCGCCCCACACTGCGCGTGCCTTGACGTTGGCGCCACGAACAGAACCTCCGTGCTCCAACGGTCAATTCCGGTCCAAGTGTCAAATATGACATATAAAAAAACATTTAGTAAACGCTACTTAAAAATATTCAAAAATTTTAGAAAAACAATTGCCGATGTCACGGGGGGTTTTTACTAACAACTTGTTAGTCAATGATCTGTCTCCATACTTAAAATAATTTAGGATAATTTTGTCTAATTAGTGCATCTGTTTTTCATATATATAGAATAGAATAAATCTTTATTCCAAGCAATTAAAAATCACTTACACTAAACTATAACTAAATGACATTGCTAGGAAACGGCTACCGACTCAGCAATGTCGACAGCACCGAAAAAACGGTACTACGACGCTGGTCTTCCGTCGGCACCAAGTGACGTGCACGCAGGCACTGTGCTAATTAGCTACAAAATATAAAAACAAAAAAAAATGAATAAAAAATAATAGAAAAAAAACATATATATAAAATATATTGCTCCTTTAATATTATGTATCTATGTATGTATGTTTAACGATGTTAAAAAATCACCCAATGCTTAAGTTTACTCCATATCACTAAATTAAAGAGCAAGAATAACCTATTCTCCTCGTTCTTAAAACTTTCACCTACATAATTTAAGTAGAACCTGCCACAAACATACATATATCACACAATTTTCCCAGTTGATTCTATTCAGAGTAACAAATCACGAAATACTTGCGTAATGAAATTATTATCTGCCCTCAGAGTGGGCTAATTATACCGATCTCACGTCAAAGAGGACTCATTCATTTGCCAAATGGAAGGCTTCGATGGCCGCTCGTGACGTCATCCGAATCTATACTTATACAGTTGCAGAGTTTGTTTGTTTGAATATTAATCTATCCCTACTAAATTTATAAATGCGGAAGTTCTCTGTCTGTCTGTTACGCTTTCCTGTTTAATTCTCTCAACCGATTTTGATGAAATTTGACGCAGACAAAGAACATAGGCTACATTGTAATTAAAAGTGATGCAGACGAAGTTGCGCAGGCACTCTAGTACTAATATACATCTGAAAAGTTTGTTTATTAGAACGCAGTAATTTCAAGAACCGATTGGAAATTATTTTAATATTAGATAGTTTATCGAGGAAGGCTATATTATACCCTTTTGTGATGTAGACGAAGTTGCGTGGATCAGCTACTAATATAGAATTAAATAGTTCGTTTGTTTAAATGTTATATTCATTAGTATATTAATTTAAAACTAAGGAGTTTGTTTGGACGCAGTAATCTTAGGAACCGCTGATCCGATTTGACATTATTTTAGTGTTAGAAAGTCCAGTTATCGGAGAAGGCTATATTATATGTATTAAATATTAGTAGCAGTAGTAGAACATAAAATGACCCGAAAAATTTAAGTAAAAATTGCTTCTCTTTGTGACGCAAACGAAGTCAGCATACAGGCACAGTCAGTTTATTTATAGAGATCGAAAATGAGCTACCACTAATGCAGGATTTAGATGTTACTGGTTATTTAGACTGTAATTAGCGGGAGTATTTTGCATTAGAATGATGATACTAATTAGGACAGAAATGGTTATTTTAGATATTAATTATAGTAAGTTAAATATTGATATTTTAAAACATTTCCTTTTCACTTAAAAGTAATTATTACATGTTTTGTTTCGTATATTTTGTAACAAATCGCAGCATTTTTAATAGCCATGAAAGGCATGCATGCTACCTGATCGTGAATGGTTACACTAGTTTATGGAACTATGCACACACTGCTGGACCTCTACGTACAAACTTCCTTTAAAGACTTTCTTTAACCCACATCTGCAGAAGGACAAGATTTTTATCTTTAAAATTATAACTGTGCGTAATTAAACAAATTAATGAAAAGAATTTGAGCTGGTGAATAATTGTGAATAGTTGACTGTATGTTAAAGAATTTTGTAGATATACGGTGTGAAGTAAAATTCGCTCTCGCAGCACTCCACTTACCTTAATATTATTGCAGTCTTCATATGTAGTCTCGTGGGATAATGTAGAAGGTGGCAATAATGATCAAACTTATTCTTTTTGTTGTAGATTCAGCGTTTTCCCGCTGTAATTACATATAGAGTGCAGCGCTGTAGCGGCTACATATAGAATGAAGTTGGTTCCCAAATACGGGTATATTGGAGTTACGAGGGGTTCAAGGAGTGAGTACACCTGTGAACTCTGGAACAATACCACGGTAATGGGGGCATGTGTTAACATAATAATATGTAAAGCGTAAATGGTAATACCAAAAAAAATTTAGAAATGAAAGACTATGAAATGAAATAATAAAAAATAGAGACCTATACATGGTTTGATTTCTGAAACATTTCTTTTTATCAAATAGTAAACATATTGCCCAGACTAATTTTTAATGAACGAGGCGACAAAAACTTAAAAAAACATCAGAATAAATTTTTATTTTACCGCTTCAAAACCAATACCAAAAAAAAACAATATAATTAAATATATATCACGTTACCTCAACCTCCAATTTGCCTGTTCAACTAGTTTTATCACTCCATCGTAATCCTCTGTCACTCCCAGAGATACTGAAATGGAACCAGCAAAGATCCGCGGATGTCCTCAATGATAGATAGATAGATAGCGCCGAGACAAATGGACGAAAATATCTAAAGTCTTCATCTTTGTTCTAAAGCAAACGGAAACGAGGAAAACTACGGTTTCTTTTTGTTTGGATTGAATTGTATGAGATCCTTTGTATTGCAGATTTAAATCTATGCGTGCATTCGTGTGATTGGTAGAGATAAGCTGTGATTTAACTCGGTGATATGGTCTCAGTTAAAACAATGTTGTTTACCGATTTGAAGGATTGATTGAAGTCTTGTAAACATAGATCTAAAAGTTGATATTCTAAATTTAACGATGCTTTGTCTTTATCGTTTGAGTATCCAGATTCGGATTTTTAGAGATCGAATAAGTGTTTTAAGAGTTTTTATAATGTACCATTTTAATGGACAGGATAGGGATTATAATTAGAAGGGATTTCACGATTTATTGGTCGCTTTAAATTTGAATTGTAAAAAAAATAACTGAAGACTTCTTAAGGACGTTTTGTAAAATGAAATGAAATGAAATACTTTATTTTCAACATTGATGACGTACTCATTCTTGTTGACGTCAAAAGTTAAAAGCTACCACCTGAGAAGAACTGGCAAGAAACTCAGCGGGCAAGTCTTTTTATTTGTATAATTAGCATTTTTTAAAAGTATTTGTACAGTGTTATACAATTTTACATTAAATATACAAAAAAAAATAAAAAACGATTACGATAATGAAATGTCCTTGGCGAGCAACTCATTCCCACTTTGTGCAATCGTCCAGGTAATCATTGATCTTATAGTAGGCTTTCTTGCACAGACGTTCTTTAATAGTTTTCTTAAACCTATATATAGGTAGGTTTTGAACATCTTGTGGGATTTTGTTGTACAAGCATACAAACAAACACCTAAAGGAATTTCTTAATTTATGCAATCGACTCATCGATCAAACATATTTTTACCTGTGGTGATTACCTGAGTTTAGAGTCATTTTTATAGACATACTTTTTTGTGCTGTTTGCTTGCTTGGAACATTTGATCGACGTTAAACTATAAGTCACTCTTGGGATCTTTTTTAATTTTGTTAATTCTGAATATCAAAATCATGTATACAAAGTATCATATTATCGTTTTAAGTCCTGTAGCTAATTGAATATACGATGTGTTTGCAGTACGAGTTACCTCTGAAGGACCCTCCGAGAGACTTACGGTGTTACCTACTTAATGTTAAATAACTTTGCTGCGACGAGTTTCATGTTTGTTTAGATGCTGAGGGATATAATATTAAAGTTGCTTGATATTTTTTTTAGAAATTGGCGTATTAAGGACAAGTTAATGTTTGTTAAAAGAATATACTGCTTTTCTGATTTGCCTCTTGAAGAAATAGAGAAAAAAAACTTGAGAGGAGTCAAGGGACACCCGGATGGAACGAAGTTCCTTTCGATTAATTGAATGAAATGAAATGAAATTAGTGAGGGAATTGTAATAAAATTTTATTTTTTTAAACTAATTCATCATCATCATCATCATCATCAGCCTGTAGACGTCCACTGCTGGACATAGGCCTCCCCCAAGGTGGACCGATGACCTGGTCGGGACCGCGGGAGGAGGCTGGATGCGGACAGCGCAGGACTAACTAATTATTATAACTTAAATAAAATATTTTGATCACAGCGCCATCTAGTATTAATCATATAAAACAAAATAAGGAATTGTTTTAAAAGATTTTAATCACAGCGCCATCTAGCGATAATCATCTAAAACAAAAAAGTGTCGAAGTTCCTTATCGATAACGCGCGATAAGGAACTTCGTTCCAATAATTAATTAACACTACTGTCGTTTCCACAAAGTGATTTTTTTTTTAAATCTACACAATATTAGATTAATACTCAGAAGCAAAGAAGTGAATAATCATAAAAAGTTTCCTAGATTTGACGGAGATTTATTATATTTATAAAACAAACGAAAAAAAAGTAACAATACTTTAAATACTAATTATTTTTCAGAAGTTCCGGGAAATTCCATGTCCAATATAAGCAATTACAGTTCCTAAAATAACATTTTTGTTCCCAATAGGAATGAGATTGTCTAAAAATAAATTTGCGATTGAGCTCGATCAAGAACTGATTTAAATGGAATCACAGTTGAGGATTAGACTACTCGCACTCTTCAAATATGATTGACAATGCCTCTGTCAAAATCATTGACAATATTTTTTTTTGACCTTTCATTGCAGATGTTCATGAACGACGGTAACCACTTAACATCAGGTAGGTTCACCAACGGGTCACTCGATCGGACCTCTGCAAAAGGTTAACATTGAAAAGGTTAAGGATCTTCCTCAAGCCTCGGTTGAAGAAGAAGAGAGTTTCTATAGCCGGATGGTGCGTTACAAAAAAGAGTTCTTGAAATAAATTTGGATATAAACTGATTCTTTTTAGGCAGCCCAAAGGGTCTAATTCCTAAGAAATAATAATGAATGACAATATCGCAAATGTATATGCTGTGATTCATCGAAAAATTTTACCAAATTAGAATATTTCAGCAGATTTTATCCCGACGCAGATCACCTTTACATCTCTGCTCTTTTAAAATTTAATGATTGAAACTATGTATTACATAATCAATATTTAAGTACCCCAAATCAAATTACGATTCCATCCATCACCATCAATTAATCCTCTTTATCATGTTTAATTTTTACTTGTTATGTTTGATAATAAGTAAATTTAGATCCTTTGTCTTATTCTCGCTTACCCTCTGAGTTTCTTGCTGGTTATTTTCAGTTGGGTCGCGTTCCGAACCAGTAGTAAATTCATGATGCGCCAATAAGTTGACTTCGGGCAACTGTTAGTATTCCCATCCTATCCTATACTCAGCCGAGGCCCTCCTGAGCTCGCACCCCGTCATGGTGAAGCTGTAAAGGCCTAAGGGCCAACAGCGATTCCTCTTATCAAAAAAAAAGAGTAAAACTGGCAAAATTGTCAATATTTTTCCATGTGTGCGGCTACTCTTAGAATTGAGGTCACACTTTAATCCTTTCTCGAGTACTAGTGAGTTTGTTTAGGTACCACCGAGAGACCTAATTCTCCCAGATTACTTACAAAACTGTTGTGTTGTAAGAAAGTTAAACAGTTTTCGAGATTGTGTTCGTGTTCAAATATTCACTAAAATGTAAATCTGTGTAGTCTTTTAAAACATGTATATATTTTTTTGGAAATTAAAATGGTATAGTTGCCTTTCGTTTGTCGCTACAGAGTTTCTTCATTGCCAGTGCATCAGAGGGTCGTTAGTCGTAACGAATTATTTTCTTAAACCTCATTTAAAGAGGGACTGTGGGTACAGTGGACTTATGGCCAAAGGGATGCCCGGTCAGGCCGAAGCCCATTGTAGTAGATTTCAGAAGTCGTATATATGCGAAGATTTTTGCAAATGTTGTAACCGCGATTCAGGATCTCGCGCGCTATTATTGGTCGCTATAATGCGCCAAACACCGAAGATGGGAATTGAATTCAAATCGGGAAAGTACTTTTGAGGTCAAAAACTCTTTTGAAGAAGACCATAACATTATTTACAATATTACTATTCAATAGTGTATATTACAATATTTTTAAATTCTAATAATGACAATAACACGTGACACACCTTCAAAAACAACAACACCTTATAACACCCCCTCCCCCTCCCCATCGTCAGCTAGAAAACTGTCAACAAAGTGCGGCCCCATGGGGGGAGTGCCAACTCGGTTACCTAAATGAGTTAGAAGGTAATTTGTCGCTTTGCATCGAACCAGGCTGTGTTACCCTGTGTTACCGTATGTTACCCACACAGGGGAATCGCTGAACGACTTATATTTATTGAATTTTACTTTCATGCATTATAAACGGGTTCTACCACAATATTTAATTAATTGAATAGTCTCGATATTTCAACGTTGTTGCAAACGTCATGATCACAAGAAGTCTGGGTACTGTGGGTGTAATCCATGAAAGTAATGTAGAAAACCGCGAGTGTTCAATACGATATTGTGGTTTTCTTCTTAATGAGCAAATTGGTCATAGGCATGTAAGATATTTTTAAAAAAATAAACGAGCCTACGGCCCATCTGATGGTAAACGGTCACCGTCGCTCATGAACCTCTGCAATGCCAGAGCAATGAAGGGCTGTTATCTATCGTCTACCGATACAGGACTTTTCTTAAACCTCGTTTAAAGAGGGACATGTCATACGTAGAATACAAGAGGGACGCTCCGGAAACACCGCGGATGGGAGTCCATTCCAAATCGGAATAAATATATTTCGAAAAAATATACCGCCAAAAGTCCAGATCGCCGGGACTTCTTTATCATCGCAAAAGCTCCTAGTCAATAGCATCTAGCATCCATATCCTTGATAAAATCTAACATCAAAACCGGTAAAAAATAAAAAAAATGACTACCAAACCCGTCCCGCATCCAAGATTGCGTGTCACGCAATAAACAAAAAAAAAAAAAAAATATACGAGCCTACGGCCCATCTGATGGTAAACGGTCACCGTCGCTCATGAACCTCTGCAATGCCAGGGCAATGAAGGGCTGTTATCTATCGTCTACCGATACAGGACTTTTCTTAAACCTCGTTTAAAGAGGGACATGTCATACGTAGAATACAAGAGGGACGCTCCGGGAACACCGCGGATGGGAGTCCATTCCAAATCGGAATAAATATATTTCGAAAAAATATACCGCCAAAAGTCCAGATCGTCGGGACTTCTTTATCATCGCAAAAGCTCCGAATCAATAGCATCTAGCATCCATATCTTTGATAAAATATAACATCAAAACCGGTAAAAAAACTGACTACCAAACCCGTCCCGCATCCAAGATTAGCATCGTATTTAGAGACAGTAACTGTCTCATTAGTAGATATGGTATTAAGCAGGGCGTGTGAACCCGAACTGAAGGGAACGTTAAAAGGGCCCAAATCCCTGAAAAGGTCTGCCTTTTACAGTATTATCTGAGTCATTAAAACTTTACCTGTTTTCATATTACGTTTTGTCCATTGAGTTGAAACTTCAGGAGTGGAACTTGATCGAGCTGTATTATAAAATGCTTTTTACAAAATGATTTTCAGATGAAGCCCATTTTTACCTCGGAGGCTATGTCAATAAGCAAAATTGTTGCATTTGGTGGTCGGAAAATCTACACCTCTGCATTGCCAGAAATCATTGCGAGGCCTATACCTTCGGCCTACTCTTAAGGACTCTCTTCCAGCCTAGTTTACCTGACGAAAAAGTATTACGTATTACTATATTTTTACATTATGCTTATATGATTTATTTCTGTTGTTAATCTGTGGTTGAGCATAAATTCAATTAAGCCACATGAGTGAATGTTGTGTACAAACTTTGCCGTTCCTTGAAGTTATTTTAAAGTTGATTGTTTAATAGTTTCATGATCGGTTTGTGTGGGTTCTCGACTATTATGTAATACCTTGAGTTATTCGTTTGTTTTGGTTACGATATAAATTTGTTTAATACTTAATACTTACATATGTGTAAAGAAGGTGCAAATACCCTTGTTATAATGTTAAGTAATATTTGACAGCAAATTGGGTTTTATGATGATAAACAGCTTTTGCACAAGTATAACATAATACAGTTTCGAACAAAACGTTAGAAAAAAAATGTTGTCCAAAACTTAGGGATGAAATCCATCGCTTTACAATAATAATCTATGTTTTTAAATGTCGGGTAAAAATTTATTCACTATTTTACTTTGCAAGTTTATGGAGCTCACCCATTGAGAGATTTACAGATTTTACTCTTTTTTTGGCACTGGCTATTAAATTTAATAATATATCGATTTTTTAAGGCCTATTGATTTAACTATAATCTAATATATAAAATTCTCGTGTCACGGTGTTCGGACTTGAACTCCTCCGAAACGGCTTGACCGATTTTGTTGAAATTTTTTGTGGTTATCCGGTATCTATGAGAATCGGCCAACATCTATTTTTCATCCCCCTAAATGTTAGGGGTAGTCCACCCCTAATTTTTTTTCTATTTTTCGACGCAGACGAAGTTGCGTGGGGCAGCTAGTAGTATATAAAGGGTTAAAAAAAGGGAAATCAACCTATTCACCGTGCGGGTAGTTGGAAGTGGAGACTTGCTATAAATACAGGCGTTGGCCGCTGTTATCATTCATTCGTGTTTGAATTGTCGAGGTGAACGGATCTCTTGATGTAAAAGTAATAAACTGTTAAAACTCGTTCTTTTTAAGTTTTTATTCAAAAGTATGAATCATCAAGTGTTAAGTGAACATTGAGACGTCATTCCTGACAAAACCAAACGAAGATCATCTGTTCACAACGTCATTACACCTCAACATACTATTTACGCCGTCATATATTTTATGTGTCATTTTTTGTATAATTTCTCAGGTGTGTAATCTGAACATTTGTGACGTTACTGCCAGCTACTGAAAACCAGCGCCGGATGATAGCATTGATTTTATAATCTATGTCGATATTCAGCAATATGCTGAGTCTTGGCTGGTTTGTGGTAAAAATGTAATTGGTATGATTATGTAAATTGTATTCTCTTTTCATCTTTTGTACCATTTTATCTCAAATAAAGTATGTCTATGTCTATGTCCATTGGTCTGTGGCTACTGTTATCTACTCAAAGACAAAAATGATCAGCCTAGAGTTGAAAATAAAGAAGACTTACAAAACACGATTTTATGAAGATCAACACCAATAACACGGATGAGTATCAACAGTAATATAAAACAAGAAAAACTAGAGTTTCATGTTTTACTACGAACTAAGTACATTTACCAAGAAATAAGAATTTCTATTCTCTGTAATGGCACCAGAGTTATTCCCTTGTTTATGTCTCAATTTAAGAACACGGAGTTTCGTGCACGTAATAAAATGTTTAGAAACAAAACATTCTGTAATTAAGATGGAAGATTTTCGTCATTGTGGAAGCGGCAGGAGCCAGGAAGGCAGTTAAAAAGCTAAAGTTTTTCCCGGTGCGACGCTGCGGGCACGTAAACTTCAATGGATCAACTTTAACACATATGGGTAAAGGTATTGTTTCGCTACAGTGAAAACAAACAATTTTATTTATAGTAGAGTTTACTTTGGAAATGTAAGCGTTATTTTGCATCGATATTTTTTTAATAATTGAATGGATGGATGGTAAATATGTAAGTAATGGATGAATAATAAATATTCAAACTATCCAACCAACACAATTACTTTAAATTAAAACTATGATACTTTATGCCGTTATTAAGTCAACTTTGAGGTTTGGAAAGAGAAGTAATTTGATAGTTTTACACCAATTAATTAGTGGCTAAAAGTATTATTTTTTAAATTAATTTGATGCTAATATTAAAAAGGTTTGGGAGTTTGTAGGTTGATATGATTGGATTGGATCTATATGATTGCTTTTGAAAATTAATTTCTTTATTGTCAAGTAGGTACACGAGCTAACAGATCTGATCTTAAGTAGGTAGTTACCGTCGTTGACAAACCCCTGCAATGTTTAGGGACACTATCTATAATATTCACACATATTTAATTATTAATTTTGGAACGAAGTTCCTTATCGCGCGTTATCGAAAGGGGGCTAGACGGAAAAAAATCTTACGAAAAGTTGTCATGACACTTTTTTTTTTTTAGATGATTATCGCGAGATGGCGCTGTGATCAAAATCTTTTAAAACACGTTCCTTATCGCGCGTTAAGTTAGGAAAAAAAAAAAGATATCTTTTAATCGAAAGGAACTTCGTTCTATTTGGGTGTCCCATGTCACCTCTCAAGTTTTTATTCACCTTTTTGCCCTTCTACCATCTTTAATCTTTTAACAATAAACGTAATCCTGTATTAACATTTAAATTTGAACCGCAGTACTTTTTCAGTTATCTGGTGGAGTTGCACGTTAAGCTTGATTGTTATAATTAAAACGGGGCAGAGTAATGAAATAAACAATGTTCGTTACGGTACACGTGTATGTGTAACATACCTACGTGCCACTCATACAAATAGTATACTATATGTCGGATATCGGCGGAACACCAACTGCTGGTTACATCAACTGAGGTTGAATACCTTCCAAACGTGGTTTACACAAGGTACTCCCAACTTTAAGGAAACCAGTATTGAACTTGTAACATCAGTTTATTGAATAATTAACACTTTAACAATATTTTGTGACCACACACGAACGCGGTTGTAAAATAAAGTGACGTTAGCGGAGCGAGCACCACTACGTGAATGTGTCCAGCTCGGTGAGTGCGCCTTATAAATAGTTCTCGGCCGTCCCCACCTCGCGTGATTCATAGTGTGAGGCGATGTTGTTGTTTGAACATCGTCACACTGCACGTGTTCTTGTTATCGAATGACTCAGCCCACACAACTGTTTCGACGGAACGTCTCCGGCTCCGCATACCCTCCGACACGGCCATCCTGCAAAAAGGTCGCCCTCGACCTTAAAAATATTAAACATTACGTTCCACAAAACGTGTCCTAAAGAAGCCCCTGTCCTCAACTCATACACCCACACAAAATGTGTCAAAAGGAGGCCCCAGTCCTCAACTCATACACCCACACAAAATGTGTCAAAAGGAGGCCCCAGTCCTCAACTCATACACCCACACAAAATGTGTCAAAAGGAGGCCCCAGTCCTCAACTCATACACCCACACAAAATGTGTCAAAAGGAGGCCCCAGTCCTCAACTCATACACCCACACAAAATGTGTCAAAAGGTCTCTGATCCGACGTTTCACAATCTGAAACACTCACGTGGAAGACTCGTAATCGAAGACACGTCGAAACATCGAAGACACTCATCATGTTATCTGTTGCCGTCTACAATTTAAGTTTAGAATTATTCCAAAAAATAAATAATAGCTTCGTGTCTCTGCAGAAAACAGGCTATACTGTTAGATGGTCTAGTTCTAATTCGAAGCTCAATAACAATCTGAAAAGCCTTTTGACACAATTATCAACATTCCTATTTTGCGCCTATATTTTTTCTGAAAATACAACACAGCGTAGTTTAATAATAAAGATTACAGTGAGTGTGGTGTGTCGCGATGTGAGTTAGAGTTCCAGTGGTACTACCCAAAAGCGAACGAGAAAGAGGGCAGACAGACCTGTCTGCTCTTTAATCGACCCGCAATCCAATCCTCTAGCGATCACGACGCCCGCAACAACGCAGAAACATCGAGACAACAAAACCAACCAAACATCGCGGCAAGAACCCGTTGAAAATGCATGAAAGTATTATAGAAAATCGCGAGTGACTGAATAAGTTTATGATAGAGTCAAAAAAAAATTCAGGTTTACCTAAAAATCTGAAATTAAAATTAGTGATTAAGGACGTCCTCCCCAGTTTTCTCCTGGACCGAAAAAACGGTGGATAGTGTAATTTTATAGCTGCTCACTATGACCTTCAGAAATTCTACTCACATTTGTGGTGTTCAAGTGCGGTTTGGTTCCATCCAATGAGGCTAGAATTTTTTTGTTTATGCTTGAGCGACATTAGATTACCTTGGAAGACTCCAATAGTCGCTGCTCTGTAAACAGTCCGATTACAATCGATGAAATCTCAGCGACCGGGTCCCGTTTCCAACTCTTGGCGCACAAAACCCCCTTCCCATTAAATTATCCTTCCACCTATCCTTCTCAAGCAGCATTCCGAACTTTGCCTGGCTTCGATGAGGACCCTCTCCTCTTCTCTTCCGCCTTCCTGGCCACCGGTAACAGATCCATAATTGACCAATTTCCTAAGATTTAAAAACTCGTAGCACACCATTTTGTCTTACAGTCGACAGCTCCTGTAGCGTAAGCAAAAATAGGTTTTCGATTCCACAGCTTGTGTTACAAATTCGATATTTTCATGCGGATCCCTAGTTTTTTTTTAAAACAAAATACAGGCCATAACCTTCCTCGATAAATGGGTTTTTCAGTAATGAATTTTTCTTTCGTCACGGAATTTCTGGATTCGGTCTCCACGCTCAAGGTCCGCAGTAGAAGCTATGAAATAATTTAATTATCGCTGTTTTCGCTTACACGCTGTCGGCCATCCTACAAGAAAGTACAAATTCGTCTCTCGTCGTAGTCATGGTATTGAACGTAAGCACATTTCTATGCCGCACATTTCTTGATGATATTCGACCGCAATTGAGCCGAACGACGGATGGACACAGAGTGGTTTTACTAATAGCGAGGATGAAGCTATTAAGAATATATTGGAAATAATTTACAACGATCTGCCCTTGGGCAGTCGCAGGCCTTATTTAGCACTTCTCATTAAGAGTCTCATTCTCGTCAAGAGTGTTGGGTAGTGGCGGGGTCCAGGTATACTCTTGAAGTTAAATTATCTAAGTTTTGACACGCTGACATTAAAACACTGAAATATATGGCAACTATATCTGGTAACATCTCGGACAAGTTCTGGCATTAGATCACTTCCTTCATAATATATTCGCACGTCAATTATACTTTAAGACAACTCCTGTGTGAATGTCTGAGTCAAAGTTCAGAACAACGGTAGAAACCACACGTGTGCGACTACTAGAGATACTTACGGCCCAAAACTAAAAAATCCATTTTTTCCAGAACACTCGAAGAATCAATCTCCCAGGTTGCTATAGTCGGACAGATGTCTGAAACAAACTAAATTATAATCTAAAATACATTTCTCATTTAAGAACTTAAGAAACATGTATCCAATTATTGACTTGACGAAGACTTATGTCACGGACATTTCTGACACACACTTCAGTTCGTCACTCATGAGACACCGCACCGCAACAGCCGGTAGCGTTTCCATCGATAAACGATTAGAAATGAATAAAACACGCGGGTATCACGTGAAAAAAAAAAAAAAAAAAAATCGGTTCGAGAGAAAAAAAAATGGCGACGCTGGCACACGCTTTTTAGACTGTGCGTTAAAGAATAGCGTAAATGATTTTCCAAACTGCCATGGAACTTTCGCAGGATTGCACTTTTACCGCTTCACACACATCGTTATATCACAGTTTCTTTTTACTGTGATCATAGTACGTCCACTACACTCTGACATTGATCTTCTTTCAAATCCAACATTTGAACTCGCAATCTTCAATTATGTCCGAACCATCACTATTTTTTTTTTTTACTCTTTATACCTAGCCTTCACGCTTCCATTTTGCCATACAAGCGAAGCATCAGATGTATCCACTTCAATCAGCGAAAGAAACACTTCACTGGTGACGTAAGTAGCATTCAGAACGAATGATCTCGTTGATGTTACTCAATCAAGATAATCCATATCCCTGTATAATCCACTTGTGCACATCATGTCTGGTCAGGTTCACATCGACCCTTCAGATAGTGCTGGACCAGCTAGTAGGCCCTTCGGCGTTCGTTACCCTTCATCTACTGGCGTGGTATCGTAGAAAACCAGACCTTAACTGCAAGTGCCTGTAACAATGAACTGTCCACGAAGCGCAGGTTCCCTCACAACCTGGCAGAACACTATTAAATGGTTTCCATCACCACATCTCATAGATCGTTAGGTACGCGTATCCTCCGGGGACCTCACCGTCCCTTCTTTTCGCAATAACCACTGAAAGGGTTCCTCCAGCCATTACAAAAGCTACGATAACCACAACGGTAAATTTAAAACCAGAATATTTTAACAGACCGGATACACTATCTCTTCAAGTGAGCGAAAAGCGCGTTGAAGTAAATAAGTAACTCGATCACCAGATTATTGTGCTACCCGCCAACTTCTTCGTTAACGAATTTCGTTGATTAAGCGAAGCTCTACCCTCTGCTTAGCTCGCTGCAGTTGCTTGATAACTGCTCACTCCACCAATGATGCGACGGACCTCCTCTAGGACCGCGTGCCTGAGTGTCCCTTTTGGAACATCCAAACACTTTGGTCCTGGTTATGTCTAATACTCAGCTCTAATGGTGCCCTGGATAATGTCCTCTTTAACAGAACAGTGTTTCTGAAAACAATACGACCATACGCTTTGTTTTTGGGCACCACGCCCAAACGGTGCTTTAAACTCCGTTTAAACTGGTCTAGACGCGCTTCTCTACGCACTGGATTCCTTAATTTACGTTTATCCACCTTAATCCACGCTAATCCACCTTAATCCTTAAGGTACCAGAAGGGTCGGGACTTCCCTGGTGGCGGTCCCATGTCCTCGACAATACAGCTGATAATGCGACATCAGCCATCAACTGCCTTTTCATCTCTCTTCGGATCGTAGGGCAGCACGAAGTCTCAAGATGTGAACACGAAAGTAACTTGAATCGTCTTCAACAAGTTCTCCATACCAAACCACTTTTGCACCTTTTAACATTCATTTTTCGCTTCAGAAGTCCGACGAACGCTGGCTTTGCTCCGCGTTTTCCATAGAACACTGGTCTTAATCATTCATGAACCAAGTTTTTCTTGATCTTGGTATTTGTGCTCTTCTTCCTTTTTCCAATAAGGGCGTGGTGGAGCTGAGGAAGCTCCGATGTCGAACACACTTCTGATGTCGGATATCGGCGGAACACCAACTGCTGGTTACATCAACTGAGGTTGAATACCTTCCAAACGTGGTTTACACAAGGTACTCCCAACTTTAAGGAAACCAGTATTGAACTTGTAACATCAGTTTATTGAATAATTAACACTTTAACAATATTTTGTGACCACACACGAACGCGGTTGTAAAATAAAGTGACGTTAGCGGAGCGAGCACCACTACGTGAATGTGTCCAGCTCGGTGAGTGCGCCTTATAAATAGTTCTCGGCCGTCCCCACCTCGCGTGATTCATAGTGTGAGGCGATGTTGTTGTTTGAACATCGTCACACTGCACGTGTTCTTGTTATCGAATGACTCAGCCCACACAACTGTTTCGACGGAACGTCTCCGGCTCCGCATACCCTCCGACATATACAATTATATCCATTACATATATTATTTACATATTATTATTGAAATGAGCGTGTATGTGATACGTACGACGCTTTGATTTTGTGTGTTTTTGAATTATTTGTTTAGAATTGGGTTACGCAAATTCGTCTGTGTCACAAAAGAGGCTTTGCGATGTCAACACTAGAACGATATAAGAAAAAAGTAGTCATTTTTGATACACCTTAAAAATCTCTAAAATTTTTATGGTTTCTTCATCGTTTCAAAAAAAACTGAATTCAAAAACGAAGCTTAGTATTAAACATTTAAGTATACTTGACGAGATTTTGTTTAATACTACCTATTTACTATCTAGTATCTACATATAAATAAATTGAATATAAAAACTGTCGGACGAACATAAAAATAGACAGTAAGTCCAAAATTATATCTGTCTTTCTTGTCTAGTACCTACTAGTATTTTTTACTAGGTTTGAAAACATTTATAAAATGCAGTATTTTCCACGACAACACTAATTCCATCGAATAAGCTAAATATGTCTATCTACCCTGGATTCCAAGGCTTTTTACTGTATAAGGCATACTCTCTTTTCAAGTATTTCTACTATAGTAAACAGCATATTATTATATTTACAAGCAACATTAGGGGTGTGCCAATAATTCGAAATATTCGACGGTAACCACTTACGATCAGGTGGCCGATCGTCTGCCTACATGGCAATAAATAAAAAAAAAAGAATCCCGAATGATTCAAAAAATGTCGATTTTTTTCGAATTATTCGAAGATTCGAATTATTCGATTCGAACGATATTCGCACACCCCTTAACAACATAAATATAGTGACAAAATACGAAGTTTTTCTATACCTAACTTTTATTTCACGACTTTATTTGAGGCGAAACTATTTCCAAGACATGTAGACTTATACAATCTAATTTCATTTATAATATATTCTATTTCACAAACTGTGGAACGAGTTCTATAAAGAAGGCATTACCACAGAATAAATATACAGAAATAAAGTGTACCAACAGAATTACTAATATATTTGATTTTATACATTTTAAGACGAAAGGTATGAACGATTAAAGCGTGCTGAGAAATCTGTAAATAGTTATAGTTATAATTGGTAAAAACCATTTTAAATAAATGCTTTTTTTTAAACTTATTACAGAATAGAAATTGGCGCTTTTGATTTGAATTTAGAATATATCTGTAAAATTGCAATGCAGTTTTTATCAACGTTTTTTTGTCTTAATTTTTTCTATTTTGGTTTCTGACAGTAAGTTTCATTTTAGTAGTTCTAACTGACACATATGACACTTTCAGGTGATACGAAATTTCTAGTGTTTTCAAATGAGGAGTTAGTGTCAAACATTTCACAATCATCGTCATCAACTCATATTCGTCGTAGCTGGACATAGGTCTCTCCCAAACCCCGCCATAATGACTTGTCCTGCACTATTTGCATCCAGTGAAATTAATAATCAGATTTCTTGACCCTAGTGTTAGTGCTCCTAATTATCAACGGTATCTGTCACAACGGTGATACCTACATACATCACACTCAAGTCCAATCCATTGTCAGTGAATTGTTCGCCAAATTTTTATTGTATCCTTTTCCCATTCGCTTTCTCCCTACCACACTTACTCACTTTCACTCACACATTCAAGCACAAACACACAGAAACGCACACACATACTTTAACACTTACACACACATGCAAACCTTTCTTTTCTTTGTTTTTTGTTAATATTTATGTGTTATTGCATGTTATTTCTTTTTAATTTTTAGTTACTAACATTTTATTTTTGTCTTTTTTTATGTGGTGACGATGGCGTGCTTTAGGTTAAGCTATTATATAATAATACTAGCTGCCCCACGCAACTTCGTCTGCGTCGAAAAAATAAAAAAAAAATGAGGGGTGGACTACCCCTAACATTTAGGGGGATGAAAAATAGATGTTGGCCGATTCTCATAGATACCGGATAAGCACAAAAAATTTCAACAAAATCGGTCGAGCCGTTTCGGAGGAGTTCAAGTTCGAACACCGTGACACGACAATTTTATATATTAGATGTAGACGCTCGTATCGCCCGCAATACAGGTTTTACCTAGTGCGGGGATCAATGTTAATCCCTAAACTAAAGTTATAAGTAAATAAATTTAATTTAATTTAATTTCATTTTATTTTCCTTCTGTAAAGTTACTCTGTGACATTACAAAGTCTCATACATTCACGTTCAGTGTTAGTTGACATGCAATATGTCGTGGCGGGCGCTCGTCACAACTCAACAGAAAAACTAGAGGCTTCTGCAAGAAATACTAGGAATTAGACGTTAAAATGATTCACGTTGCCAAATTACATTTTTAAATTTGAAGCTTTAGAAATACGTTTTAGGACTTTTAAAATGTAGAGTAATCTTGTTTTCAGAATCTACGGTTGGAAATCAAGAAAAAAAACATGTCATCAACCTTCATGATGCACGTGGGCTACTCGAAACCGGAACCGTGTTAAGATTGTATTCTAATGAATATACCAATTATTATGTATTTGGAAAAACACAATTATGGTCACTTACACTATTACTAAACGGGTTCTTACCAAGATTATTTTTAATTGAGCGGTCCCGATATTTAGTGTATCCAAATGTGAGTTCGAGTTCCAGCGGTACCGGCAAACGAACGAGAAAGAGGGTAGACAGATTTGTCTGCTCTTAAATGACCTACCCGCAGTTCCTCAGTCTTCCCGTGATCATGGCGCTTGAAACAGTGATGAAATATCGGGAACGCTCAATTAAAAAAAATCGTGGTAAGAACCCGTTTAGTAATAGTGCAAGTGATGTAGATAACCGCGAGTGTTTAAAGAAATTTATTACAATTATGGTTACCTGATAATTACTTTTTCATAAATTACTAATTATTTACAGTCACCTAATTGTAATTCAGCTTGCAGTCTTAAACATGTTAGCTATTTACAATCATCATTGACAATAAAATACAACAATTATTTACAAATCACACTATTACACATCCAATACTTCCCATAAAAATAACCAACATCAGTTATTTTTGATAAAAAAACAACTCACTGTACAAAATTACGCTCACGTGGCCCAGTTTAATAATAATAAAAGCACAGCCTATAAAACGTCACCGAAGTGTCGAGCCCACGAAAAAATAAACACCAAAAAATAGGGTGAAATTAAAAAAAGAAAATACGACATCATAAATACAGAATATTTCAACGCTAGCAGTTTTAAACAATGACGTGGAAAAAAGGGGAAAAGTCACGACCTGGAAATATCTGGTTTATGGAGCTTAGTGTCAACAGTAAAAGGTTTTTTTCGTCAGGCTCTTTGGCACGGACAGTACTCGTACAGATTAAAAGACATTAAAACACTGACATTGTTCTTAGCTATGCTTTGGTTAACTGAAGGTTTCTGCCATATTTTATTTTTAGTGTTAGTAACTGTGTGTATAACAGTCGGTAATACAAGTTAATTGTTGAATGGAGGAACATTCTCGAAGGTTTGTCACTCATTTTCTTACATCTTTTGAACATTTGATGGTGTCATCTTACTCAAAAATAGATCTACTTTATCGTAAAGATAACTTATTTAGAGGTCCCTGTGAATATAAAAAAACACGCCGTTTTTGGAATGTAAAAATAATATTATTTTCTAATAAGAACTCGCTGTATATGAATAACATTAGCACGTGTGTGCGACAGTCGCGGCGATCAATCTCCGGCGACGCGACAGCGACACGACAGCGACGCGACCTGGACGCACCGCTCAACCCGACACTCTATAGTTCGAGAGCTAGTGTCCTAATTACTTACTTTATGAACGTGCAATTAAATGGATAAAAAATGTATGTATAATTTTTAATGCAATGTATGTACGCAAACGACCGCAAGTAGCTACCGTAGCTTATGGACCTCTGGAATATATGAAAATTATTCGTTTTCGCAGATAATGTTGGTTGTTTGAAAGTGATCACTTTAAAATATAATGCCTTCAATTGATGTACTCTGTTACTTAGGCTATTTTGTAGTTATTAATGTGTAGGTACTTGTGGTTTTTCACTAAGTATTTTGAATTGTTTAGTCAATTGCTGTTCGTAAAGTAATTCCCACTAACTGAAAATCCTTAAAGTGAAATGTGTCTTTAATGAGTGTAAGGTGAAAATGATAGGCTTTATTTAGATTTTAATTATTTATGTGCCTGTCCTATCACTGCCCTAGACTTTTTTTAGAATTAAGTTACTGAATTTCATGCAGTTCTATTTAAATATATTTCATAAACTTTGATTATCTGTTCAAGATGATGATGAAGAAGACCTATTTAAAAAAAATAAAAAATAATAAGCGATAACCGTCACTAATGAAAATATTTTAGAAAAATGTTATAAATATGTACAGCTATCAACAACATTCCCAGCTCCCAGTGTATTTGTTCGCCAGCTGTCACGTATAGGAACAATGGGCGTGACGTACGGACGGACCGGTTAATTCGGGACATAGTTTAATGAAACACTTATTTATAGCTTTAAACACTTCTGTTTGGAGACGCGACGGATATAATGAGTCGTTTCGGTGATTATTCTAAGTTTATTTATGAGTTTAGTGTTTAAAGTGTGCTTTAAATGTGTAGGTAATAATAAGTTTGAAATAAGTTTTAGGGTAGGTACGTGAGGTTGAAGTCGTGGTGGCCGAGTGGTCGAAGCGCTTCCTTCCGAACGGAAGGTCGCGGGTTCAAAACCGGCCGGCTTGTACCTCTAAATCTAAATGTGAAAAAGATTTATGTGCAATTTTTCACAACACCACTGACTAAAAACGGTGAAGGAAAACATCGTGAGGAAACCTGCATGTTGGAAAAGGATTCTAAAAATCCTTTGAAGATATGCGAAGTCCCCAATCCGCACTGGGCAAGCGTGGTGGACTATGCCTAATCCCTCTTCTGAGGAGACCTGAGCCCAGCAGTGGGCAGTAATGGGTTGGTACAGAAGTTTTTAGGGTAGGTTACGTAAGTTTGGTTATTTAGTAATTATTTTTGAACAAATTTTAGTAGTAATGAATACTAAGCTGATTCTTGTTGTATTATTAATGAATGTTAGGTAAAATCTTAACTTTAAATTTCTCAATACTTGTAACGTTTTGGGTGTAAAATAAATAAAAATAGATAAATAGTTAGTGAATTTACCGTCGCTCATGAACTATAGTCGGAAATGCCGAGGTATAATGTAGACGCTAGTTATTCCTTCTATTATAAATAAATTTCAAAACAAAATTCTCTGAACCTCCATAAAAATAATATTATCAGATTCATAGTTAATTATGAACACGAAAACCCTAATTCAACAAAGTTACATCCAGCAATTCCAACATTTCAAAATATATACATAAAATTGCCATATCAAATTCAAAATCTCCCAATAATTCCGAAAAATAAAAGAATGTAACCTAAATTCATTGGTGTGTTCCATGAAAAAGTGGTCCAATGTTTCACACACAAAAGACTCATTATTATTCATTTTTATCTCGGAGTTACATAAGAGCGGACAATTCAGAAAGGTGAGCGGGAACCGAGCTTTGCCTCGTTCAGGGTTGCCAGTCGGGGAAACTTCCCGAAACTTCGGGAGAATTTCGTATCTTTCAATTTATCTTTACGTTGACAAATTCTATGTTTGGTTCAGAAAGGTTGTCCTTGCATGTAAACAACATTTGTTTTAGTTGTTTTGCAGAATAACTTTTGCGGTGCAAAGTCCTGAAGCAGACATTCACTTTTGTTTGAACACATTCAGTCTAATTAATTTAAATGTGCAAAACAAGAGACTTTATCTCTGTGCTAAATTAGAATTTTGTTGTTTTTATTACATTATTTTAACATGTTAATAGTTCCATTTCGTTTTGAATAATGGATATTGTTGGTCTGTAAATTGAACTTTGTAAATGGGGACTTCGACCCAAGGTCATGTCATTTCTTAAGAGGTTTTTTTTATCTCGATCAAAAAATAACAAGATCAAAATAAAAATAATGTTCTAATTTATTTCCGAGCACTGTCACATTTAATCATCTTTCTAAACCTTCTCTAGACTGGACAAATTCAAGACTAAAATTAGCCAAATCGGGGCACTAACTTTTTTATTTTTTTTTTAGTTGGAGGGAATCACCTTTTTTTAGTTGGAAGGTGGGAGTTGAACCGCACTAAAACCTCCAACCGCTCACACTCAGCGTCCGAACCCCGGCGCTGAGGTCAGAGCCCAGCACGGGGTTATGAGGGACGGCGCGACTCGTTACGCCCACGGCACTCTTTCCCGTCGCGCCGCTCCCTGGTGCACTAACTAAACAAGTAGCTAGCAAATGAATTAAATATAGGTCCTTACCGTCCCTAAAAAATTTGTTAAGTTAGCAAACCTACCATCAAATATTTCCTTAAATAGCGTTTCAACCCCCAACCCTTTAATATTTGAATCTTGTATTAATACGAGGTAATGTAGGGGTCGTTAACCCGAGAGTACCTACTCATATCGTAAATATTCATTACATACGAATTTACCTACGTTTGATGTATGAGCTGAAAAATAATCATTCGAGCAATTAATAATGTAAATAGAACCTTAATGTAATCATAAATGATGTTTGTATTTAAATAACTTTTGATTAGTACTAATATATTTGTGATTTTGATTTTAATTACTAAGCCTCTCATCAGCTAAGGCAATTAATAAAACCTTTGCCAAAATTTTATGCTCATTAATTATGCTTTTCTAAGTTTGAAATTTAATATTTGTGATGTTAAGTTGATTTTGTTTTTTTTTTATGCCTGCTTGGCGTGTACTATTTCAGATGATAAGTTTCTAAAGTTAATGCTCATGATTTATATTATATTTGTATTAATAAATTTATAGTTATACTGTAATCAAGGTAAAGGTGTTGTGACATATACAAAAGTCATTCCAAAATTTCCACGCTTTTATTTTAATCAATGTTTTATCGGTTATAATTGATTACTCAAGTATAAATAAAACTATTTTTGTTAAATTAAAACATGAAGAAAATTTATTGAGCGAAGAAAAATCTAAAACAATTTTGCACCCATAAAAACCATCTAACACCACTTTATACCACGGAATTAGGTTCAAACAACGTCTTTTAAAAATATCAAAAATAAACCCAAAAACATTAACCGCTAAAGTACACCCTATATCTTTATAAAAGCCCTCAAACACTACCCGCGCCCTTCGCGCCTTGAATCACAAGTAGCTAAGGGTGGCAGGGTTGCTGAGCCAGCAGACAATATGTCATAACACGGACAAAATAGGTTTCTGGTTGATACTGCGCTCTTGAATATAAAGATAAATAATATTGTTATTGAAAGTATTGTGTATTGACAGTGTAGGGACAGAAGTGTGTTTTGAACATATTTGCACTGTCGTAATATCAGGGTGCTTTCCAGACTCAACGTGTGGCAACATAGGTCTAAGAGCTTAAGCGAAAATGCAGCAGCCTTAGTGGGTATCGCTAAACGTGTACCTACAGCCATATTATGCTCTCATACTTATTCAGACGTGTGACTTTATACGCGTTAGTTACGATTACTTCGTGCAAAATATAAGATCTACTATATCGATGTCTTGCATCACGGTTTCTGTCTAGACTAAGACTACATTGACATCAACACCATCGAATACATCTACTAATAAACAAAACACAGTGCACAAATCTATCCCACTACATCGGGAACACACATCGGGAATGTAAAGGGCTCTCCGGGCCCTGTGAAAGGCCACGAAGGCTATAAATCGGAGGCCCTTTCCGAGCACTCGCCGTTCGCGGCTGATCCCGACCAATCCGACGCGACATTTATCAGACGACCGACTCACAGAATATTAACAGAAGATAAGAGGAACTGAAACTTCCAACCTAAAAATTGTAATGAAATCAGAGATTGTAGTTAAACAAAAATAAAAATCAATCATGATGAGTGATCAAAATAGTAAGAACAGGTATCAACTCCTTATTAAGTTAACCTTTTAAATAACATAGAAACTCAAAAACAAAATTGTTTTGTCCATTTAGATACGTTGTTTTACACACATACTTATTGCCCTGGTATTGCAGAGCGACGGTAACCGCTTCCCATCAGGCGAGCCGTATGTTCGTTTATCTGTCACGTAAAAAAAATGTACCTTTAAAACATTTTTATTAGTTGACAGATAAACAAGGGTATTGCACACTTGTTAGTCTAAAAATTTGATTTTAAAATAGTATTGCAATGTCAGGTCCATGAGCGACTGTAACCACTTTTGATGACGTGGCTCGTTACTTACTGCTAAAAAGAACCGTAATATAAGGCTCACAAGCTCACGGATCGACTGGAGCCTCTGAGTGTACGGAGAGATTTCAGCTCTCTGTGCATTCTATATCGTCTAGTCTATGGGGAATGCTCCGAGGAACTCTTTGAGATGATTCCTTCATCTCCTTTTTACCACCGCACCACACGCCGCAGGGGCAAGGTTCACCACCTTCACTTGGAACCGTTGCGCTCTTCTACAGTTCGGTTCAGAAGATCTTTTTTGCCCCGTACCATTCCGATTTGGAATGGACTCCCGTCCGCGGTGTTCCCGGAGCGCTATGACATGTCCCTCTTTAAACGAGGTTTAAGAAAAGTCCTGTATTGGTAGGTGATAGATAACGACCCTTCATTGCCCTGGCATTGCAGAGGTTCATGAGCGACGGTGACCGCTTACCATCAGGTGGGCCGTAGGCTCGTTTATCTATTTCGCAATAAAAAAAAAAAAAAACAAGTCTCACTTCTGTATGTTAAGCATTCTGTGTATAAACTGTGCCGCCGCTGAACATTCTCGAGACGCCCTAAGTGATCACGCTTACTGTAATTGGAATAGAAAATGAATGGAGTTCGTGTTATTGCAATACACTCACGCTTGATATAGGATCTGAGAAACGAACCTAAATTGGTTTGTTTATTTATATCAATGTGACAGAAGCTAAAATTGATCATGACGTGACGTTAGTGGTAAAACTTGTTTTGTTTCAATTTATACATCATCATCATAAGCCTATAAACGTCCACTGCTGGACATAGGCTAGTCTTTAAAAGTTGGAGACGCAATGAAAGACTGTTTTATTAATGTAACTCATTACTTTTAATAAATGAACCGATGTCAATCATCATCATCATGATCATCATCAGCCTGTAGACGTCCACTGCTGGACCTTCCCCAAACCTCGCCACATCGACCGGTCCTGCGCTGTCCGCATCTAGCTACCTACCGCGATCCTGACCAGGTCGATGGTCCACCTTGTGGGAGGTTTGCCTACGCTGCGCCTACCAGTTCGTTGTCGCCACTCTAGAAATTTTCAATGTCAATGCTTCATTTTAATTAAAATCAGGGCTTTTTGCGAGTGAATTTACAATACTTTACCAATATTTTTGCGTTTTCAATTTCAAATCTTACACGAAAATCATTCAAATATTTCTTATAATGCATACTACCTAACTTATAGTACCTGTAGGAAATCAAAAGCTGTCAGTGAAAAGAAAACTTCAGAACAAGAAGATTTAATAAAACAATAAAAACTTAGAGCAAAAATATGACGCAATCTGAATTATACAATGTTCACGAATTCGAAATTTAAAAAAAGCGCGCCAACATAAATCTTACATTTAAAAAGTCTTTTACAACAGAGGTTTAAATCAATTTTAATAAAACTATTTATAGATGGCGCTTTAGTCGCTAAAACCTTTTCCTTTATAATGTTTGTTAACATTCAGTCGCCTACAGTACCTATAGGTGTTAAAATAGGTATTGTAAAACGTCTAGATTTCGTGAGTAGATGCTATAAACAGTGGTAGCGTGGACTCGTGTAGTTTTAAAGGTAATCCGACGAGCAAATGGGTTATAGTGATTGAACATAGAAATGATATGAAATGAATGTGAATTTTATAATGAGAATTACTGTAATGACACATTACCAACTGCGGGAGTCTTCTCAGTAGAGTAGTAAAGAAGAATAGTCTACTAAGCTTCCCAAGTGTGGGTTGGGGACTTCACATATCTTTAACCTCTTCCAACATGCCAATTTCCTCACGATGAATTCCTTCACCTTTAGCCAGTGATGTTATGATAAACTTCACACAAACTTTTTTACAAATTAAGATTTACAATTACAATCAAGCAGTTTCACAAGACGACCAAGAAACCTTTTAAGATTACCCATAAACTAAATGAAAACCAGTCATTAAACTACGAACACAAAAATCAGCCGAAACTAATAAATGCGCACAATCTAAGATATAGCTATCCCTGTCATTACTATACGAATAGAACGGGACAAATAAATGTTTGTCAGTCACGTCTCGAAGGCAATAAAATGAGACATTATTATGGGTAGTCACGTACCATGCTAAATCCAACCCAATGTATTTACGATAAGGTCTAAAATTAGGCTTTGCGGTCTGTCAAATTATGAAAGGTCGAGAAATAGGCAATGGTATACGGTGTGTGCGTTTTACTACGGGATTTATTGTATGGAAAATTGGATTTTTAATTATTTTTGAATGCCTTAGTAATGTGGGATTGCGCTATATTATTAAATCAGATGGAGTTTTATTAACAACGATTAACTTTTTTGTGTTTGCTTTTTAGGTAAACGAGCATACAGCCCACCGGATGGTAAGTATTTACCGTCGCTCATTGAGAGGTCAATGTCTAGGTATCTCAAGATCTTTATCTAACGCTTTTTAATTCTTGCTTGAAGAAGGACAGGTCACAGTGCTCTGAAAATATTGAAGGTATCACACATGTTATATTTCGCGATCTTCATAAAAACAATACGATAAGTTACAGTAATAAGTTACTAATACCAAAATTCCCAATTGAATACACTTCACTAATACTAAAAATAGTTAATGTGATTCAATTTTAATCTCAAATGGACTTTCTGTCAGTACTTTCCAGTTGTTGCAATTCTCTCGAAGGATAATAAAATGTACGTTAAATGTGCGGGTCAGATAGTAGTCGACGTCGATAAACGTTAAATTGCAGTTGTTTGTGTTTATAACATAGATATAACATTGGAATAAGAAAGTAGATAAAATCGATGTTGCTTTAGATGTGCTACAATTAAATTTTGATTTTGATTTTGATTCTTACGGTTTAAGATATTTATTTTCCCCAAAGATTACAAAAAATCACTTACAGAGAAAACACAATAAATTTAAAATTAAAACCAACTAAAGTAGTGAGTTGCATTCAGTGAATGCAGTTAAAGCAACATTATAATATCATCGTAGTGATTGATTTTTATTTACATTTAAATGAAAGTAATGAATGAATGAATACTAAAAATATGGGTCCGACTGTTCGAAAGACAGAAATTATTAATGTTATACCTAGTCTATTTATTCCAAATTACAGTTTTTTTTTAAATTAACTTTATACATTTTATTATATGAGAATTATGTTTAGATAATAGTATTAACATTTGCAAAAGATGTATACATACATACTTGAACATAATTTAAAAAAGTAACCATTTCCTACAATTTACAATGCACTTGTTGAAAAATCCCTCAAAATATGGCTTTTCAGTAAGTTGTTAAGAGTAGATTCTTATTAATATCATCTTTAGTTAGCAGTTTCTATTTAAATTTGAGACACATCTTTTTGTAGTTATCGTGAGTTTTTATTATTTTTTAGTGTTTTAGTTACAAGTGCTTTTATATGTGTTTAAAGATATGAATTTTGAACTGACTAGATTTCACGATTTGCTGTGCGTGTTTGCGCGTAGATTTTTTAGATAAACCGATTTTGATGATTCTTATTAAAAGCTAACACTGGATGTAATCTAATATAAATTTGATAGAGAAATGACTGGTGGTCTTTGTATCTACTATTTTTGAAAAAATGGAATTTGAAATATAATTATTATTTGTTCATCGGTTTTTTAAATAATATTTCTCTGTCTCCAATAACATTATTTGAGTTCTTAGTACACATTTCGATAATAAGTTTCTAACCACCCTGTACATACTAGTTTTAATTACAATTGAACCGTTAACTATAATTGGTAGTTAGTGAGTACGTATTTTAGGCATTTAATTGTTATAGGATAATTTGTGGTTTCAATTAGCTGTTTCATAATGATTAAGGCTGAGCTATTTGTTAACGTAAGAATCATTAAATTTTATTGAAGGGAGGGTAGAGAATTAGGACAGGACAGTTTTACAATAATTACTGTCGTTTTGTTTGTTTTCGACTTTAGTTTCATCATTTTGTTCGGTATACAAAATAAAAACTTGAGAGGTGTCAAGGGACACCCGAATAGAACGAAGTTCCTTTCGATTAAAACATATCTTATATTTTTTTTTCCTAACGTAACGCACGATAAAGAACGTGTTTTAAAAGATTTTGATCACAGCGCCAATTAGCAATAATCATCTAAAACAAAAAAGTGTCGTGAAAACTTTTCGTAAGAATTTTTTCCGTCTAGCCCCCTTTCACAACGCGCGATAAGAAACTTCGTTCCAATAATATCTATACATATAAATAAAATTAGAGTGTATGTCTGTAACGTTAAAATAACTACTTTCTACTACATGCATATGAATGTTTATATGGTACACATACTAAAATATACCTTGTAAAAAATTTTGTTGTCTGTTTGTCTGTCTGTTCCGGGTAATCTTAGAAACGGCTTGACCGAACTTTCACTGGCAGATAGTTCAGGTAATAAGGAGTAACTTAGGCTACTTTCCTAAAATTTCCGGGAACAATTCCTATGTGACACAGACGAAATCGCGCGAGTCAGCTAGTAGAATATATAACCAGAATTAATTTCAAATATGAAAAGAAAATTAAGCAAAAACACTATTAAGTGTTCTATAAAATTGATGCATTAACTCTTACTCTACACTTCATCAAAACGAATATAACATGTACTATTTTTATCTATCAAAGAGCTTATGCAAGTTTATAAAATGAAGTATTTTATGATGCAGCTCGACACACCTCGTTAGTTTGCAACGCTCCCTGATTTAAATTAAATTTGCTTGGAGCGGAGCAGCACTCAGCAAAAAATGTGTCTTTTATTTACTTAAGCTGTCTGATGAGGTTCCAGCAGTCATGACATTTTCTAATGGACAAGATCTCTGCTTAAATTGTTAAATATTCTGTTAAGCGTTTTGGGTTCTTAATTTGAAATTAATAACACTTAAACTAGTATGATAAATTGATCTGCTGATTGCTGTATTGTAACTACCCATTACTACCCACTGCTGGGCTTAGGTCTCCTCAGAGGAAGTATGATATCTAACTTATAAAATGAAGAAACGACTCATACGATGATAAGTGGTTACCAAATCTCAGGAGCTATTGCAACGTCAGGATATTTGGGGGCCAGTCTTTCCATAAACTGTAACTTAACTTTAATGTTGAAAATATTGTAAAAACAATAATATTTATCCTGTGATATGAATTTATCACTAAAAGGAAGTTTAGGCAAGTTTTCTCACTATATTTTTTCTCTTTTTAAGCCGTTTTTTTGTGATGAATTTCTTTTTTTTTACAAATCTACTAGCGGAAGGTACGAGCACTTCAACCACTCAACAATACATTTATGACCAGAACCTAACAAAAAATAACAACTTTCATAAAACCGCAAATAGCAAAGTTTAGTAAAACCGAAACATACATCAAATTCAGTACAAATTGGTGAATAAATCCAGTAAACTTTTATTTTTCAGACATTTTATATTAGAAGATGTCGCGCGCTGTCACCGCCGGGGTGCTCTGCAAGCCAAAGAGAGTGTTCATTAGAAAGAAATTCCCTTTACAAGTTTTTGTTTATCCGAATTTTTCGAGAACTCTGTTTCCTGTTATTGTGATTTAGAGATGTCTTTGTTTCCTACTTAATTCTAATATTTGTCTTTGTGCTGTGATTTCGTGTTTATTATCGTTACCTTCGTTATGAATTGGAGTATTTTGTTTGTGAAATTTTTGAAAATTTGCGATGAGGTAATAAAGTGAGGATGCGTACTTGAGTGAGTTTGTTTTATTAAGATTTTTTGTGATATCGTATTTACTGGTTCTACCATTGATGCATTCTAAAGATTAAAGCCAAATCTCTAAATTATTATTTTTTGAACTTATGAACAATCTTGATACAATTTAATTTCCACACACGTTGAAGGACTGCATTTACCTGGTTTACTCCATTCTTGAAATGAAATGAAATGAAATTATTTATTCTCAACGTTAATGAAATTTTCATGCTTGTTGATGTCAAAAGGCTACCACCAGTTCGGAAAAATAAATAGCCACTGTCCTGAGAAGAAATGGCAAAAAACTCAGCGGGCATGTCTTTTTTTGTATTATTTGTCTGTCTGTATGTCTTGCTGACCGCACATCCGACAATATTATTATAATTCAAAGTTCAAACTTACTGAAAATACAATACCACACAATATACAAATTACAATAATACATCAACATCTCCCAACCAATCATTCTCCGAAAACAATATCAACAATAATCAAATGTCCAAAAATGTGGGTCGTTAATCCCAATCCCTAATCCCCATAAAAAGCGAGGATTATACGCTAGTTTCGGAACTAAGGGCCCAAAGAAACAGGGCAACCTTAAGCCGGGATAATCCCTTGACGAACACCTAATTGTCGTGTCGGAACCGCGTCGGTTACGCGCTGAGGTCAAAGGGCTGATTACACTTTGTACGCGAACTTAGACCGTACTATGTATGTATTTATAATTCAATTTTGAATGGTGCTGTTACAAGATCGCTAAGAGGCTGTGTTTGTTGTAAAAAGTATTTATTGCACTGATGTACATAATTGTGTTCAGGTGGAATCTTACAATTACAATTTAACCAACTTTCCGGTATCCGATTGACATGGAATTTTGACAATGGCAATATGAAACTGATATTATGTTAGATTCTGTTCGTAGCGATACGAACTTTTCTAAAGGGGATAAACCCATTTACGCTTGTTTTACTTGTTTTATTACCACCCTAGTACTTCTGCATAACAATATCTAAGACCTTAAAAGCTTGCATTAAAAAGGTTTCTTTAAATATCTTTTAAATAACCTCTAAAAATGGGAATAAAATATTTGGTAGTATTTTCAAATATCTCTAAATTCAATATGAGTTTGAACCAATTGGTCACCATCGCTTTAGTGCGCTCTTTACTGCCAAGGTTTTCAACTCGCTGTAATTCAAAGATAATAATGTATAAATTTCGTCGTGCACAAAAAACCGAATTATGAAATTGAATAAACTTACACCCCGATTAGAAATTGCCTTATTTAATAAATTCGATTCGTTCCGGAATCGCTGACAAAGCTACGTTCGGAAATTGTAATTTTTATTACTTTAGGACCGCGTTCAGAATGTTTAATTCCGAACTATAAACTAAGGTTTATGTTGCTCGTAATTCCGAGTTACATAATGAAAATACGTTAACAAACTTCCATTTTATTTGTATTTCGATATTACAGTTTATGGCACAAAATATGGGACTCCAGACTTTAGTTGGTACTTTATTAATGGTATCCCATTTTTGGCCAAGGGTCGCCTTCATATAAATAATAGGGCAAATACGTATGTTTATACGTACACCACTATTTAGGCACCCTAAATAAAGTTCGTTTGTCAATTTCAATACAACTTCAAAATTTTATTCCTCGACCAGAAACGACGGGGTGATGTGTCTCTCTATTTATGATAACGTACTGATGAAAAAATTTTGACTTGTTTTTTTTCTATAAAGGTAGTTTTTAGGTGTTTTATGAAAAGTAACAAACAATCAAACATCCTTAGCCAGTCATGTTTTAGTCAATTATGGTTTATTTTTATTAGAGGCTAGACGGAAAAAATTCTTACGAAAAGTTGTCAAGACACTTTTTTTGTTTTAGATGCTAGATGGCGCTGTGTCAAAATCTTTTAAAACACGTTCTTTATCGCGCGTTACGTTAGGAAAAAAATTTATAAGATATGTTTTAATCGAAAGGAACTTCGTTCTATTCGGGTGTCCTATGACACCTATCAAGTTTTTTTTATTTATTTTTTTGGGAGGAGGAAATCGCTGGACTTCCACTCGCCCCGCGAGTGGGGTATGTGGGAGTTGAACCGCACCAAAACCTCCCGTCGCTCACGCTCGACATCCGAACCCCGGCCGGGGACAGAACCCGACACGAGGCTGGTAGGAGTGACAGGACGCGTTCGCGATCGACGCTCACGTATCGCATCGCCCCGTCACAACAACAAGTTAAAATAACATACTCATTCAAAATTCTATCATAATAACATGTAAGTTTCTTTTTGCCTTTAGCATTTCAACTAGACATCGATCAATCGCCCGTAATTACAAGACCCAGAAATTACATTCTTTAAGACAATACCTAAAGTAAACGGGGCGAGACACGAACTAACAAAGATTAATCGTTGAGACGTTATAAGCCGGACGCTGGATCGGCCATTATTCACACCACTACACTAATTAACAGGTGCTTAGAGTGTGATGCTAATGTGTGGTTACTGTGATGTTCTGTGACAGTTGAGCCACAGAATGTTTACGTACAAAAATAAAGCCCTATAATATCTAATAGTACGCTTACATAGTGGCTCACCAACTTCCAACTTTCATATTGTTTGACAGTCGCCGTTATTTTTTTGTACGTACTGTTATGCGGCTAACTCCAGTCTTTTTTTTTTAAATCACAATTCACACTTTTATTTTAGTTTTACTACACTTTTACTAATTGGAACGAAGTTCCTTATCGCGCGTTATCGAAAGGGTGCTAGACGGAAATTCTTATGAAAAAGTTGTCACGACACTTTTTTTGTTTTAGATGATTATCGCTTGATGGCGCTGTAATTAAAATCTTTTAATACAATCCCTTATTTTGTTTTATATGATTAATGCTAAATGGCGCTGTGATCAATATTTAAAAAAATAAAATTTTATTACTATTCCCTCACTAATAAATCGAAAGGAACTTCGTTCCATCCGGGTGTCCCTTGACACCTCTTAGGTTTTTTTTGGATGACTTCTTAGACTTCCAGATTATGACTGACTTATTGTCCAGTGAATTCGCTTTTATATACCGTGTTACGAATTCACTGGAAAACTCCGTTCAAATGAAATTTGTATACTTTGCAACTTTAGCTTTTATAGGGTTGACGTTAGACGTTGGTGAGTCAATGTGGAAACGCGTATAGTACAACTGGTAGGTCAATTGTCAAACGGTGTTTCACATGTTTTCAATGAATGTCTGAACCCTACCTTGTAACACAGACGAAGTTGCCCAGGTCAGATAGTCTATAAAAATGTTAGTCTAATTTTTAAAAACGACATCCTGATGACCTCTACCACGAAGTGAAGAGCTAACGTAAAGAACAAAAAGCAATCAAAGTTACACCGAATACTTCAGCTGATCAGCTGTTGTGACGTCACGCGTGTAAGTCACCCATTCTCCCATTTCAATGACGTAGAAAATTGCAAATGTTTGTCGTGCCAAAGTCAAGCGAATTTACTTTGTATTCCAAAGCAATAGGGCGCAAATTGGGATCACGTTTTCGGGCCGTGTCGGGCTAACACTATTACCGATCTAGGTTCAAAGCTGGGGCGTAGAAAACGTATTACAGAAGTTAATAATACCTGCTGTGATTTAAATGTACAATAATATTATGTGATTTAGATGTGTAATATTTGAAAAATATAGTTATCGTTATTATAACTGTTTTTTTTGTTAGTGTTTAGTTGATGCCATTTTACGCTCTGATAGTATATCTAGTATATTTGATCGAAGATCTACGGGATCCATTACTGCCCACTGGCAGGTCTCCTCGCTAAAGGGATCATCACCATGCTTGCCCAATGCGGATTGGGGACTTCACATACCTACGAAAGATTTTAATACACTTTTCCAATATGCTGGTAATATATTCATTTACCTTTCACAGCGTACAGAAACAGTGTGTCTAATAAGAGTGCGTTATTCAAGATTTGTATTTAAAACTTCTGTTTTGTTCTGTGGCTGAAGTCTGGATATATGAAACCTTTTTTGGTTTCGCGTGAGTTGTTCACGGTTCGATTGATCCTACGATTTACGCTGGCACTACATATATTTGATTATAAGTTTTCGATTGCGAAATCTTTTTCGGTTTTCGGGAAATTTGCTGGAAACGTATAAGAAATACGTTTTATATTTACATTCTTCGCGATAAGGGGTGATATTTATTGAAAGTCGGGGTGATATTGCGGTTACAGATTTTTATATAACCTCTAAGCTGTATAAGGTGTGTGGAGACATGCTACCGAATATCATGTATTTGTTTGATTGATTTTTATTTGCTGGGAAAATGACGAAAACTTAAGAATACGTTTCTAGTTATCCGTCTATAACCACTCAACTGGGAACGTCACCATTCGCTAGATGGCGAAACTGGGGACTGCGTTCGGAATCAATACAGTGTTTGAGCCCCTTTTTAAAAACATTTTTTTCCAATAATTTTTAATTTACATTTTTAATTAAACCTTATATTATTGTAAACCTTTATTACTAAACGAAGCTGTAATGCATTTTCAGCGAAAATATATCATCTCCGTAAAATATGAGACGATTAAAAAATGTAAACAAAACAAGTTTTAGAACTGTGCTCGATTTTGGCTCCTGCCACAGACTTGGCAAAAGTAAACAAACCAAATGGGTTGCCGATCCCAGTTGAGTGGATAAATAACATTAATATTTTATTTCCTCGCATTTCACTCCCACCACTGTAACTCCGGTGTAGCTGAGATGCATAGAAGCGACCACCGTAATGACTCTGAGCAGTGAAGCCCAGGAACACGAGGGAAAGCTAACTTGTTTTGGGCCCACAACGAATTTAATCAAATGAAAGAAAGAGAATGCACAACACCACATAGATTTAATTTAATTTAATTAACTGTTATGACATATTATGATACTTGTAACATATTTTTTTCATATTTTAATTGAAATACACAAATTTTATCGATATCGATTATCGACTCCTTTCTGCTTCACTAGGATCCGTGTCTCCGCACTAAACAAGCACCTAGTTATACATGTATATTGCATCCTTTTGTCAACAAAGGCTTTAAATAGCGATGCACCAACATTAATTTCTCATTCACCACCCCCGCTGGCACGATAACTACGGCGCCAGCGCCTCGACTGACTTCGGCATCAGCTCCAGCTCGAGCTTCAGCTCCACCACGTGCCGCAGCCTCAGCCCCAGCCCAGACTACGACTACGACTACGACTTCAACCGTAGCCGAGACCACCGCGCGAGCTCATCACCACCCTACCCCGACAGCGGACCAAGGAGTGACCAAAAAGACACGGAAAGTGAGGGAGCCACCCCGGCAGGAGGTGACTGCACCCAAGCTGACCGCGGCAGAACGCATGCGGGTCACGTGCATCCGCGTCTTGCAGCAGGTGCTGATTGCGTTACAGGAGGGACGGGATCCTCTCCCGGCTCTCCTGGACGGGATGGCAGACCTCTGCAGATTCGCGTGAACCCGTCTGCTGACAGCACTTTCGCTGCCAACGTCGTTCACTGGAACGCCGACGGCCTTTCACCCCAAAAGGCTCGTCTCCTCAAACTGCTGCTAGCTGAGCGTCACGTGGACATCGGCCTGATTAGTGAGACTCACCTCAGACCGGTAGACCGGTTGAAGATCCCTGGATACCAGATCTACCGGGATGATCACAGCTCGCCGATCGGGACCGCCTATAGGGGATTGGCGGTTCTGGTGCGTCGGAATATCATCCATCAAGTGCTGCCAATACCACAGCTGCAGACGTCGTACGCCCTGGGCGTGGAGGTCTGCATCGAGAGCCAGCCCACGCGTGTCTTTGCGTTCTACAAGCCGCCGACGAGTCGTCTGGCGGTGTCCGATGTCCGCTGTCTCCTGGACTCGACGCTGCCGACGATCATAGCTGGCGACTTCAACGCGAAGCACACGGCGTGGAACTCCAACGTCATCAATCCAGATGGCAGACGCCTTCTGGATGATGCAGACCGCCACGGGTACAGGGTGCTCGGACCAGAGGTCCCGACGCACTACCCGTACTGCGCAGCACACACTCCAGACGTCATCGACATCACGGTGGTGCACGGCAACATCGCCGTATCTTCGATGGACGTCCTGGACGACCACATGATCTCCGACCACCAGCCTGTCCACGTGACGCTTGCGCTACCAGTAGCCAAGACGAAGACCCCTCCTCCTCGATCCCGCCAGGATTGGCGAAAGTTCGCCGAAAGCGTGTCGATGCGGGTGCCGTCCTTCAGGGTGGAAACCCCTGCGGACGTCGATCGTCTCGCCTTGGACCTCAACGCGGCCATCACGTCCGCGTTAGAGGAGTCCAAAATCGACGCCGCAGCCCCCCGAGGAAGACAATCCCAGCTCCCCGCTCACATCCGTGGCATGATCGAGGAGAAGAGAAGACTGCGTCGGCAATGGCAGCGCTCCAGGTGCCCGACCATGAAGACCCGGCTGAACGCTCTAGCTGCCAAGATCTCGTCAGCACTGGAAACGGTAGCGACTGAATCGTGGCAGCGCACCATCGAGTCCACCGGCGACGACTGGTCGGGCATCCATCGCCTATGCCGCCAACTCTCCGGGAAGCGGCCTCCGATCCGGCCCCTCTTGGCGAGTGACGGGAACCCTCGTTACCGTGCCGAGGATCGGGCGGAGATCTTTGCTGACTTCCTGGAGACGCAGTTCCAACCGAACCCTACTGACAACGTGGAGCATGTAGCAGCTGTCCTCCGACACCTAGAGGACTACCTTCAGCCGCCGTTAGCCCCGACAGAGGACCCCGTGGTGTTCTCCCCTGGCCAAGTCCAGCGGATGATCCTACGGACTAAACTCCGCAAGGCCCCCGGTGCGGATGGTGTCACGAATGAGGCGCTACGTCACCTACCGCCGCGAGCGATCGCGACGATGGCGCGCCTCTTCAACGGCATCCTTCGCACCGGCCACTTCCCATCATCCTGGAAGCTCGGACGGGTCATCATGCTGCCGAAACAGGGGAAGAACATCCTGCTGCCGGGAAGCTACCGGCCGATCACGCTGCTGCCGACGACCTCGAAGGTGTTCGAGAGGCTGCTGCTGCTCCACTTGTCACCCCACCTCCAGCCACGTGACGAGCAGTTCGGCTTTAGGGCTGAACACTCCACCACGCTCCAGGTCACCCGTGTGCTGCATCACCTAACTGCAGCGCTGAACAAGAAGGAGAAAGCCGTCGCCGTGTTCCTCGACATGGAGAAGGCGTTCGACCGCGTCTGGCACGAGGGCCTGTTGTACAAGCTGTCCACATCCACTACTCCTCGTAGAGTAGTTAGGACCGTGGGCAGCTTTCTCCAGGACAGGCGGTTCCAGGTCGCGGTCGACGGGACCTTATCCTCCGAACGTGTCGTAGGAGCCGGCGTACCCCAGGGAAGCTGCCTATCTCCGGTGTGCTATGCATGGTACACCGACGACATCCCGGTCGCCGGAGGTGCCATGCTGGCACTTTACGCCGACGATGCAGCTTTCCTAACAACATCGCTGTCGTCCTATCACGCTGCAGTGAAGATGCAGCGTGCCTTGGATGCTCTTCCTACGTGGCTGGAGGATTGGAGACTGAAGGTCAACGTGGCGAAAACTCAGGCGATCTCCGTGGGAGGCGCCAAGCTCCCGCCCCCGCTGGTGATGGCTGGCGAGCCGATTGCGTGGGCCTCGAAGGCTAAATACCTCGGGGTCACCATCGACAGCCGCCTCAGCATGTGCCCCCACGTGAACAATGTGGTCGGTCAATCGCGTGCAGCGCGATGTATCCTGCACTCCGTGCTCTCGTCAACCCTGCCTCTCCGCGCGAAGCTGGGCGTATACAAGTTGTACGTCCGCTCGCGACTCACTTACGCTGCCCCGGCATGGTACGCGCTTGTCAGCGACCATGGCCGAAATCGATTGCGTGTCGAGCAATCGCGAGCGCTGCGTACCATTGTTGGTAACCCACGCTTCGTGCGGAATGACGTCATCCTCCGGGACTTGCGGATGGAGAGCCTAGACGACCACATTCGACGCCTGAGTTCCTCGATGTTCGCGCGAGCCGACGGAGCCCAGTCCCTACACCTGCATGGGATAGCGCCATACCATCGGCCACCGACGCACAGACGAGGACTGCCACGTGACCTTCTCCTACCTGGACATGACCGCTCCTCACCGCTGGCGGACGGATGCTCATCGGGACCAATTGTCCCGGTGGGTTTGACCTCGCCATAAAGCGGTGGGTTGAAGCTCCCCGGATTGGACTCAACCCGGACATACACCACTGAGGTGGCTCGCCGATCGCTGACAGGGCACCCGCCCTGTTGGTTGGATCGCGCCGCTTCAGCGGGCAACCTCTCCCAACTAGGGGACCTGCTTGAGGAGCCGAAGGGCCCACACCCCCGTGCCCCATCTGTAGCAGCAGGTGGCGATAGCTACCACCGAGGAAGGCCATCGCCTCGAACGGTCACTTCGGGGCCAGCTGCGCTGGCCCGTGAGACGACTTCTTGCGTAATTTCTCATTCCGAGATAATTTTTTAAACAGTTAACTAGTCTTCAGTATACACCCGTGATGGGTTAGTAAATTCTGTGTGCCCGAGATTTGACCCTTGGGTTCCTCCCCTAGGTCTCACACTATATGAGACCTGTTATATTTGTGACTTGCCCTCCATGGAGCGTATGTGGACGTCCTGGAATGGATATTATGTGAATTGTCTCGGAATCACACCATCCTGATCGTACATAAGTTACGTATCATTTTTTATTTTAATCATGTAACCTACGACCATCTCATCGTATAATTTTATCAAGCCAGTTCCCTAGTTTAAATCGTAATTTAATGTATTAGTATCTTTAGTATTTAAATCTTTGTGTAATCATTTATAACTTGTGTGTGTTTCTTTGAATATATATTTGTAACCTGTTGCTAAGTCTATTATTTTATTAACCTATTCCCTGAGTAGTCTCATATATCTTTACCCTGAGCCAGCTGGTGAAGTAACTGTAGCCACTGGCCAAAAATTGTTACATACTGATGCTTCGTATTGTAAATATTCGGGAGCGATGATATCAAAAACATCAGTAAAAAGGGTATTATATAAAAACAAGCCGAAATATAAATACTGTATATAGGACAGAGCTTATCTTGTTATCTACAAGTAATTTCCATATTGTTAAATCTAATTATAAGTTTGTATTCTACGGGCTCTGTTCCAGTCCCCGTTATATTTATTTGAGCGCTGTTTACGAGTGCACAAGGCGAGCTGAGATAAGACCTTCGTTGTTACGTCCTTTATATCCTGATTCTTCGGTGACTGAATAAGGTAGTAAGGTGCTTTGTGGGCAAAAATATTTCTACTGTATGCAGTCGAATTGTGTTAAGTCCTTTTTGAAGTCGTCTAATGACTTAAATTTCATTACTCTACCCTTATTATTTTTTTTTTTTTTTTATTCAGTTGGAGGAAATCACCGGATGCCAGAACCAAGCACGGGGTTTTAAGGGACGACGCGTCGCGTTACGCTCTCGGCACACTTTCCCGTCGCGCCGCCCCATTATTCTACCCTGGTTTATGGGCGACGAAACCGCTAACCATCAGGTGGGCTGTAAGTTCGTTTATCTGTCATGAAATAAAAAGGTGTTCATAAATTTGTTTGTATGATTGTACCTTTGTAAATAGAACAATGAATCACTATTTTATCAACATAAATAACGGTACGTTTGATCAGGAAAGCACTGAAAAATCGTCATAGAATTATTACATCTGGATTCAACATCATGAACAACATAATGAAGCCAATTAAAAGTACATCGATCGCGCGTAACTACACGATATTCTGGCGTTAGTGTACCGATGACACTCAATTCGTTTAACACACTAATAAAATATTACATACACATAAGTTGTTTTTTTTTTCTCACTTTATTATTTATGATGTTGATTCAAAATATCGTGTACACGCGATCGGTGCACTTTAAATTGGCTTCATTCTGTTGTTCATGATGTTGAATCCAGATGTAATAATTCTATAAAAATCGTTGCATCAGTTTTTTATAATGCTTGCTGGATAAAGGAGCTCTCTTGATGAGTTGTTACTTATAAGCCTTTGAAATGCAAAGCATTAGGAGCCGTTACCCATCACTCACACACACCCAGGATTATTCTGAAACCTCATTCAAAGAATCTCTCTCTAAAACTTGTACCAACCCATTACTGCCCACTGTTGGGCTCAGGTCTCCTCAGAAGAGGGGTTAAGCATAGTCCACCACGCTTGCCCAGTGCGGATTGGGGACTTCACATATCTTCAAAGGATTTTTAGAATCATTTTTCGACATGCAGGTTTCCTCACGATGTTTTCCTTCACCGTTTTTAGCCAGTGGTGTTGTGAAAAAATTGCACATAAATCTTTTTTCACATTTAGATTTAGAGGTACAAGCCGGCTGGATTTGAACCCGTGACCTCCCGTTCGGAAGGAAGCGCTTCTACCACTCGGCCACCACGACTTACTACGAACTCTAAAACTTAATACGTCTAAATTTCAAAACATCCTCCAAACAAAACAAAGTTACATAATTTAAAGCATAATATTCATGTACACGCTTATAACGTAGTTGTACAAACATACGTGAACTATGCGACCTGACTCCAGTATTGGCTTGTTACTCGGACGAAGTTGAGGAGCTTTCCAAAGTTTCGAGCGACACGGGCCTTTGAGCCGACACAACTTTCGCGAAAGCTCGCCGCTTTAAGTATAAGCTTGAAGAATTTGACACTTTAAGTATTTAGAGTACAGTTGCTTTTGTTACGAAGGTGAGTTGAAAAACGAAGTTAATGAGTTTGTAATTAGAAGAGTTTTTTTATGAATTTTTTAATTCAATTATAGTCGATTTCGATTTTGGTACAATCTGAATTTATGATGGTTTCACATACACATGGTATTTGGAACGAAGTTCCTTATCGCGTGGTATCGAAAGGGGGCTAGACGGAAAAAAATCTTACGAAAAGTTGTCACGAAACTTTATTTGTTTTAAATGATTATCGCTAGATGGCGCTGTGATCAAAATCTTTTGAAACACGTTTCGTGTCGCGCGTTACGTTAGGAAAAAATTATAAGATATCTTTTATTCGAAAGGAACTTCGTTCTATTCGGGTGTCCCATGACACCTCTCAAGTTTTTTTATTTGAATCGTACTTAAAATAGTATTTGTAAATCAGTTAGCTAAACCGTGCAAATTTGAGTTACAAAGTTATCACTAAAACTTAACTTTATTTTCATATTGTTATTTATCCTCTGATACAGACACAATCGAACTTTCTATAAGTAAAATAACTTTCGAAATCGATTCAATAGATCCAAAGATTAACTACAACGTCATGAACAATACTTCTTTATCATATTACTAAAACTTTCTCTTTACATTATATTTCGAGTATGTCAAGGCTAAAGGCGTCGTTCCAAAGCGTTAAGTTTCTTAAAATATATCGCACGAGAGACTAAATACACAAAAACCTAAACAAACCCACAAATGGGTATTAGACCTCAATTTGTAGAACTATCTCAGTCGCCACAGACCGATAGCCGAAATCCTTCAGATCTTTATACTAACAGTAGAGATGGCAATTCGGGCCGAATATATCGATATTTATATCGAATATACTTATAGAATCGATTTGTATACACTCTAAGTATCAAAATAGATCAATAAAAAATAGATTTGAGACTTTATTTGATGTTATGTATCAAAAAACATTTATGGGGATAAAATGTGGCGACACACAAAGCGTCGACTCGTTACGGTTTATAATGAAACTTCTTGGTGCAACAAAAGCAATTGATAACTTCGTGACAAGAAGAAAAATCTATCGACTGTCATTACGTAAATAAATTTATAATATTTTAATAACGCTAAATTAGCGATACAAACTGTATTTAATTGGAGTACAGCTCAGAAATATCTGGCCTTCGCTCTAAACTCCAAAAAGAAATACCGCAGACGAAATTAATAACACTTATTCTATCAACTCGAGTTAATGAATTATCGAATTTCAATACTAGAAAATACTATAATTCGTTTAAAAATCGATCTTCTAAACCTGCAACATCGATTCCACTATCCCAAATTTCCATCCCTATATCAGTGAACCGTGATTCGTGCAGTCTCAGGATTGCTATCAACATTCCGTATGTGCCTGGAGTGTTTGTGCACAGGGGGGGGGGAGGGGATTGGGGGCTGTACACGGACGACATATAAAGCCTGTGTGCACGTGAAACATATAGCGTAAAGCGCCTGAAGCGTTCGTTTGCTAATAAACAAAGTGAACTATGCTCTCTATCTATCTAAAATGGGACATAGGTATTTCACTTATCAGGATGTTAAAATGAACATTACAATTGGGCTTGTATTCACTACAAACATAATTAATGTTACTTTTTGAAAGTATACCAACATAACGTCTTTATAGTTAACGAGTTTTCCCGCGCAACTTCAACTGTTTGGAAAGGTTTTCCGTGAAAAACATTGAGGTTCAAAAAAGCTAGCATCATTACTATCTTGCTGCTATCTGTCAGTGAAACGATAAAAGAAGAAGAATATAGTTTATTTTTCTCACCACAAACACACAACAGAATCATCAGACACTAGTAAATTAAAAATAGCGCTACAATAAAATGTATGGTAATAAGTATTACCATACATGGTAATATTATTGCCGATTCATGTTTGCGGTAGACTGGTGCCTAAACTAGACGCAAGTCTGTATTTCAGGACACCAGGACCCCCAGGACTCATACAAGTATTACAGGATCATAAAAGGTGAAACATTCTCCGAAAACTGAATACAGCTAAAATATACTGAATAGATCAAAACAAATGAAAAAAAATTTAAAAAATATAAATGGCCTGACAAAGTCTGCAAAAATTATGAAATTACCCATAAGAGTTAAAAATGTCGTCAATATATGGCGCTAGTTGTATTTTAACCTTGCTCCGCTGTTATGCGACAAGTGACTTGATTGAGCATAAGATCATTTCTACCATTGATTTTATATTCCTATAGTTCCGAAAATAGTCACATTAATAGCAAAAATAAACTACAATCACATTAAAACCCAATTCCCCAATTACCAAGATAATTAATAGCAAGAAGGAAAAACATAATTATTTATTGGAACAGGAAGTAGTAGATATTAGTTAATTTGTTTTTACGAGTGCGCCACTCGCCGACCGATAGATTTATAGGTCGATACCATTGTTTTACGGCCTCGTCTCTGATCGCAAATGAAAATCTTACTATTTATGCGCATAATAAACAGCTTACAAACGTTATAGGAATTTGTTAAGTTATGGGGTTTAGTTTGTATTATTAGCAGATTTTTTGCTATGTAGATAGAACCTACAGAATAAGTGATCGCAAAAATTTTACCTTGTAAGTCAGGTTAGGTTAGGTTAGCTCAAAGAATATTAGTATGTTGATTTGTTTTTTTAGACTGTATTTCAAGATCAATAATGCAGTTTGCTTTAGTAATAATAAGAATATAATTTATGTAATGAATTTAATAAGATACAAGTAACATTTAGATAAAGAAATAAAATAAATAATAAAACATTTTAAATGATTTGATACAATACAATTTTGAGTTGAATACTCCAACAGGCTTGATTTGTTTTTAATTTAAACTTTTTTTGGACCAAAGCTTGATTTATTTTTATATGCCACGTAGGTTGACGAACTAACGGGGCACCTGATCGTAAGCAGTTACCGTCGCTCATGAACGCCTGCATTGTCAAAAGACACTGCGGGGCCGCTACCTACGGCCCGTCAAGGATTTTTTTCAATTTCGATTTGTATAATATTTCTCTTTGTATTTACAAAGTAGTTTTAATAAACGAAGATATGACAAGTCTGTAGTATCCAATCGCCTTCAATGCCTTAACCTAGGTTATTTATAAAGCATTAATTGTATATCTGTGACACATGCTCAATATCACAGCATTGACACGCAACATTGTAATATCTCATTGATAAGACCGTATCTTCATTATATCGTGAGTTATGTGCTGTTATAGTGCATTGGGCGTGGCTGTGTCGTGATTACTCATAGGGGCATATATGTATTATTATATAAAAGGGTTTTTGTTGTCTTAGATGGTCACTTATGGACCCGTGAACTGCGAGATAACCGCTTACATACAAGATTCATGAGCAACGATGACCACTTACACTTACCATTAGGAGGGTCGTAGACTCGTTTTACCATTTTTACAATCTGGTTCTCTTTAGAAGTAGTATTTTAAAGTACTTCTCAGCTTTTATAACTTCAAACGTCTTCAAGAACGATCTTAGAATTAGAATATACTCAATCTCCTAATCAAACCTAACCCAACAATCGCTAGTTTTCTAAAAAGACGAATATATTGAACCTATAATAAGTAAAAAATAAGTGAGAAATTCTATTATAATCGTTCGGAACTAAGCAAGCGAAAAATGATGAGCAATATTGTACTTTTTATAAATTTAATAAGCCTTCGTAGCACGTGCTACGCATATGCTACGTTTAACTTATCGCGTAGCCTTGTTCTACGAATATCGTAGAAGGTCATGTTGTTTTACTTAAGGAATTTTAAAAAGAAGATGTATTATTATTCTGAATATTATTTTATAAAGCGATTGTAGAATTTATTCAAGGAATTTATAAATATTTAAACACGTAATTTTTCACCCACAAAACTGGTGTCGATTAATTCTATTTCACTATTTCATTTCATAAATTTTGTAAGTATTTTTAAATTAATTCCTTTTTTTTATTTGCCTATGGCTGGACCGCGTGCCAGCGACCACCCTCCCACGGAATACCATGCTGGGTCAGAACCAGCGTGGGTCGGGGAGCGTGGTCCACCATCCCCCGGATGCTCTGACGCAAGGGCGTGCTGAGCGAGACACGACGCCTTCTTGAGTCCCCGCTCGCACTCACATGCGTTGGGGACCCGAAACTCTTAAGGGATCCGATTCCGGGCGAGATCCCCGTTCCGGCCCCTTGTTCGACGGCGGCGGGTTGTTGCGGGGCGGAGAGAAGAATAAATTCTCTCCCTCGCACTCCCCGCCACCCTCTTCTGCGAGATGGTGGACTCGCAGAAGTCGAGCATCGCCTTCCAGGACTCGTCATATTTAATTCCTTGACTGTAAATTACAAGATACACATTCGCTCAATGATCTTATTCTCTTCATATTAACTCTGAAATTGAGTTGTACTGAAATCAATTTGTAGATCAAACAAAACACTGCAATGGAACAAAGAGGAACACTGACAAAGGCTTTGTGCTCCTTTGTATTTAAATAGTGACGTTTCTTGTACTTGTTACACGGATTATTATGTATTCTTAAGGCTGAATTGTTATTTACATAGAATTATTACATCTGGAATCAACATCACGAACAACAGAATGAAGCCAATTTAAAGTGCACCGATCGCGTATCGTATTTTTTTTAATAGGTAGACATTTTTTAATTGTTGTTGTATGATACTTTCATGCATTTTTAACGGGTTCTTACCACGATATTTAATTCATCGAGTTGTCTCGATATTTCAACGTTAAGTGCTAAACATAACAGTCACTATGGGTTCATGCTCAGAGAGTGACGTTTGCAACAACGTTGAAATATCGAGACAACTCAATTAATTAAATATCGTGGTAAGAACCCGTTAAAAATGCATGAAAGTATTATAGAAAGCCGCGAGTGTCTGAATAAGTTTAGAATAAAACTATGCTCACAAAACGCTCATGTTCGAAGACTATAAAATGTGTGTCAAGTAAAATTCAAATAAACTACGCCAAAATTGATTAAATAAATTTTACTATCATGACTATAAATCAATTAACCCTTGTCTCTTAAAGTGAAGGTCAAAACCTAAAAATGTAGATTTTCAAATCAAATATTTTCAAAAAACTTTAATATGACATTATCACGAAAGGTTGCCGTGTCGAGGCTCAGTTTATAAGTTGTATTCGGAGACACCCCTCGCTATATCAGTTCTCTATTTAAAACTACCCCCAAACTTAAACAAGTTTGTTTATGATTCAGTTTTAACTGTCAGAGTCACGGGAGGGGTTATTTTATTTTACAAATATTTACAAACCAATTTCATGCAGTGCAGGGTTTTACGAATTGTATATAAAAAGTGTTAAATAAGTACTTTCATGCATTTTCAACGGGTTCTTACCACGATATTTAATTCATCGAGTTGTCTCGATATTTCAACGTTAAGTGCTAAACATAACAGTCACTATGGGTTCATGCTCAGAGAGTCTTGTAGATACGGTGAGTGTGGTATCTCATGATGTGAGTTGGAATTAAATATCGTGGTAAGAACCCGTTGAAAATGCATGAAAGTATTATAGAAAACCACGAGTATTTGAATATGTTAAATAAATGTTATTCAGGTATGAAAAACCAAAAATAGTAAAGATGTAAATAAGTTTTAGTAGCAAAAAGGCCTACACTACACTACAAGGTGTAGGTTTGCTCAATTTTTTTTTTTGCCTAAAATTACTAAGTAACTGCAGTTTTATAATTTTTTTGAGAATAGACCAGGAAGGACTTAATCTGACTTAATGAAGCACTCTATTAGCTGTTATATTATATTTTGACTTGATTTTACAAAAATAGAAAATTAAAAAATATAGACAAACATGAAAATAGCTATTTAATTTAAAATGGTCAATGTTAAATGGTTTTTAAATAAAAATATAATGTAGAAGTTAAGTGGGCATCTGGACAACACCAAACAAGGAAGCTCAGTCCACAGCCAGATCAATTTTATGAATTGACTTATACGAGTCCTAAACTAGATTAAAGTGGGTATTTTTACACGTCCCAAGAGGATTAAAGACCACATTGTACAAACTTTTATTTCAAAGTTGGCACCATAAAACAATGCTACCAACAGTCAAAAACTAGCGACCGAATCATGTGGTTTCTGCAACTTTCACGTGACATGTCAGCTGTAGTATGACGACATGTGACATAGAACTCTGTGCACTATTACGTGTGGATTAAGAGTGGTTTTACTTTGACAGTGTCGGTCGTGGATTTTCGGAAAAGTTTTGTTTTGTGTACAACTATTTTGAATGTCTGTTGTTTGACGTTTTCTGGTTATTGTTAAGTCAGAAACTATTTTTGTGGAACTTCGAAAGGAGATATTGAGTTCGACTGTGTTGTTGTTGGTACATGAAAAGTTTTTTGAACAGATGTTTGATGGTGGATACGATGTTCAAATTATTAAGTTAATGTTTATATTATTCAACTAAAACATGATTTAGATAGATATTGTATAATCTCTCAAAACGTAATTACAGTTTGTTACAAATATTTATTGATACTAAATATTAATTGTACAATATGAACTTGAAATATATTGTTTTATTGGAACGAAGTTCCTTATCGCGCGTTTTCGAATGGGGCCAGACAGAAAAAAATCTTACGAAAAGTTGTCACGACACTGTTTTTGTTTTAGATGATTATCGCTAGATGGCGCTGTGATCAAAATCTTTTAAAACACGTTCCTTATTACGCGTTACGTTAGAAAAAACAATTACAAGATATCTTTTAATCGAAAGGAACTTCGTTCTATTCGGGCGTCCCATGACACCTCTCTCACTTAAAAGATATGTTTTTACAAGTTATCTTTTTGATAAGATAAATATAAAATCTAAGTATATTTTTAATAGACAATTTTTACTAAATAAATAAGAAAGCTATTTAAACAATACAAATTAATCAACACAATCTCCATTATATCAAGATATAGTATTTATTTATCTCTCGTATAATAAAGGCGCATCCAGCGGGACAGTGTCAGAATGAGCGTATTATCATTTAATCCAGTCACGGCCGAGCGGGTTAACACGATGCAACCATTAAAACTTAACAGACGAATTAACCTGAGATACAGAAACATTAAACTATACAGATATTATTATTTACTTAAGTCTTTACCTATTTTTTTGACTGTACTGTACTGTACTGTACCAACCCATCACTGCCCACTGCTGAGCTCAGGTCTCCTCCGAAGATTAGGCATACTCCACCACGCTTGCCTAATTCGGATTGAGGACTTCACATATCTTCAAAGGATTTTTAGAACCCTTTTCCGACACCTGCATGTCTTCCTCACGATGTTTTCCTTCACCGTTTTTAGTCTTTTAGTCAGTGGTGTTGTGAAAAATTGCACATAAATCTTTTTCATATTTTTTTGGCACTGGATTAAAAAATTTAGATTTTAATCGCTTGACCAGATTTGCGGGCGAAGATTCATGTAACTTTAGAGCGCTAAAACAACGTACCCGTAGAATGATAATCAAGCGAAAATTCAAGTTAGTAAAATTGTGATCCAGCGATCCAAGCTCTATCTTTCTGCTTGACTCCAGCTTCATCAACTATAGTATTAGAGATGAGACTCAGGAAGAAAGAGTTAGAACTGCTGACTAGTAAATTTAGAAAAAGGTACTTTACTAACTTGACTTCATTCATTTTCGGTTTACGTCGACAATTTACAGTACAGACACAAAGCCAAAAAAAACCTCCTTTTCAAGAAGCTTTGCAGTTACAGTTTAGTAAAGTAGTACAGACAACGCGATGTTTTTTTTTTTATTGCCATGACGAGCCAACGGCCCACCTGATAGGAAGTGGTTACTGTCGCTCATGAACCTTTACAATGTCAGGGGACACTGAGGGGTCGCTACCTACGACCTTACTTTAAGGACCCTCCTCAAGCCTCGTTTGAAGAAGGACAAGTCTAAGCGCTCTGGGAATACCGAGGAGGGGAGCTCATTGCATAGCCGGATGGTGCGGGGCAAAAAAGTGTTCCTGAAACGAACTAATGTTGAAACTATCCTATCACTTATCGTACGCGAATATTCCTCATAGCCCGCTAATGAAACGAATTAATGTTATTGCATACAAGACGTCTTCAGCACATTTGACTTTTTTTTTCCATGTAGACAGACGTGCCAACGGGCCGGTGATTGTTAGTTTGTCAAGCGCGTTTTGTAAAACGATTGACTTCTGTACAAAAAATATTTTATATCTGAGCTTTCACTCACAAATCAGAGCTTTAGAGGAGCTATTTAAAGAACGTGCTTCGAGCTTTGATACTTTTATTTTCAGTTTTATTTTTATTGTTGTTTCTATGAGTACTAATATTTTATTAACGTCGGATAAGAGTTAATTTTTTAAATGCGTTTTCTGTTAGTAATTCTTCAATAGGTATGAAAACGTGAACTGAGGTGCGAAGAGCATAATTTTGTTAAAGGAGGTGGGGTATAATAGACCGCGTGTCGCCTGGGATGATAACACCTCGTTTCGCAGCGAATGGTAAGTATACAAAAATTGGTTTCACAGCGAACGTATTAATTGCTAAAACAAAGTACAATATTCATTAAAAAATTGCAAAAAACGGGAAAGAATCTTTTTTTTGTGTGACGTCATATGTGATCAATATGATATGCAAGTCATATCGTAATATAGAGATAATTAGAAATTAATTGCAATGTAAATTGATCAAAGGATCACTTTGCAATAATTATTGCTTATTAATTGTACGGAGGAAATATTAACTGTAGAGTGAGTTTATAGCTAGGAATACTGCACACGATGTTATTAAAAATGATATATCTTGAAGTACATTATTGGTAATGGTCATATAACCTAGTATTCATATTCATTTATTTGCTCATTTTTTCAAAAGAGAGGAACCTCCTCACAATACGTGCCGTGTCAAGAACGACCGCCTTCTGAATCAGGCCCCTTACCCAGCCGGAGAGCGAAAGCTTCTCTAGATGACGGTCGAAGCTTTTCGCTATTAGTAATTATAGTATATTAACTAACCTCGTATATTATTATAGTTAAAGTATACATCAATTAACGATATCCAAAAAACTGTAAAAGGCATTTCAAGAATAACGTTTTTTCTGAATCTTAAATACCTATTTCTTGTTTATAATAGTAAAAATAACATGATAAAAGGTAGAAAAAATATTTTAGTATACATACAGACAAATAGCAAGAAATTATTTAGTTTGTATTTCGATGTTTACGCACTAAATATCATAGAGTTTAGTAATATTACTAAAATGAACTAAAAATCAAATATATGTATTTAAACAGGAATGCAATAAAAAGCGTTCGGGTAAATATTGTAAAAGTTACTCGCAGTCTCTCGCGAGTTCTACAACTCTACATAGAGTTCTATATCTCTACATTACGAAGCGCCGAAACTTTGTGACCGTTACAATTTTAATCGTTTTTGTTAACTCTACTGTATTTGAGTTTTAACAGCTGATACTCTCAGTTTAGCTAACTACGTTAGGAATTTAAAACTCTATTTAAATTTTTCATGGTAACGTTTAAAGACTTGATTTTGTTTTTAACATTTCTTGTTAGACTCTACATTATTTATAACTATAATGATCTTTTTAAACTTTTTTTATTTCTTTATTTTTCGGTCTTGGGCGACAGTAACCGCTTACTATCAGGTGAGCCATAAGATGAATCATCTGTCTTGCAAAAAAAATATATTTGAGAGATAGAATGTAGAGTTCGTATAGAACATAACATTGTCTAATACAGGTTATAATTACAAAATATTTTTCTGACAAAACTCTACATTACTAGAGTCGACTCTACATTAGAGCTCTTCAAATAGAAAGATGAAAACTAAAGTAGTTTCATCATAACATGCTCTCCGTGAATTAATGTTACTAAGCATTATGGTAAAGAGCTCTACCGCGGAAGATTAATATTTGAATAAAACTTCAAGAGGCCACATTTCAATTTTTCTGAATTTACTTTTCACGTTAAAGTTTAGTTAACACTTTATATGAAAACTTATAATGTAGAGTCGTTTTTTGTAAAGTGGTCGCTGTTTGGTTTGTTTGTTAAATATTTTTAGTGTACTTTTTTCAAAATTTTTATCGTTTTAGTATATTAATATTTTATGAAAAAATGCAATAGATAATAATAAACAGGGTGGATCTGTAACTTTGGACAATCTGACGTGGGGTGAATGACCTGTCGAAATACAACTTAGAACCACATTTATTTTAGGAATTGAATAAAAAAAATTTTTCATCATAGTATAAGTCCGCAACGATAGTCGTACGTTTTCCATACAATGTCAGAAAAAAAAGTTTAACCGATCAAAAAAATAAAAATGGTACTAAGTTGTATTTCGACAGGTCATTCACCCCACCTCAGATTGTCCAAAGTTACAGATCCACCCTGTATAACTCTATAAAACTTTGACACTACAAATCTCATTTTTTACATCGAAAAATTCCATAACAATTTGATCCTACTTTGTATATAAGTTCCAACTGACATAAAAAATCAACCATTTCCACACACCCTTCACAATCATAACCCACACTACCCTAAAATAAATTATAAAATGTAAAGTTGAACGTTTATAACGGATATAAATTAATAAAAAAAAGGATTTATAGTAGTAACATTGAATCCGATACCGCGTGGTCACGCGACAGTTGCATCCACCGAGTCAAGCTGGGAGTTAAACGATTGTGGTAATATAGACGGATTACTTTACTTATTTATTGATATATTGAAAACTCAGGGTAATAAAGATCAAATTTTATTAGTTATATTATATTGATAGCTTCGATTTTATTATTTTACTTGGTTGTTCAGACTGAGTGTGTTACCGACTGGTATAAAAACCGTCGTGTAGCGGACGTGGGGATCAGTTGTCGGTTGTCGCTCGTACGGAAAGGGCCTCTGTGTCCTTATATTTCTTTTTTTTTAATTAAGTCCACTTCTGATTCCTAAAAGTATATTATATTTATTACATTTTATTAATAGGAGAAATATTCTTCAGTTATTTATAAAGATGAATTTATATGGGAGTTAAACCGCATTGAAATCTCCTACTGTTCACACTTAGCCAGAAGTGAAGGTTGTTACTAATTATTTGTTAATTGCTCATTTAACATGATGATGTAATTTTAGTTACTTTTTATATATTTTTTTAATTATTGTCTAGTGTGTTTAATTTTTTTTTCGTATAATTTAAAACTAATCGAAAGCCTTGACATGTGTCACCCTGCTCACTACCGTGCTAGGTTCTAGCCTCGAGGTTCAGATGCTGAACGTGAGTGGCAGAAGGTTTTAGACCAGTTTGTTGAGTCCCACACCCACCATTAAACAAAAAAAAAGACATGCCCGCTGAGTTTCTTGCCAGTTCTTCTCAGGACGGTGGCTACAATTATTATTTTTTGTGTGGTAGCAGGTGGTAGCTTTTAACTTTTGACGTCAACAAGAATGAGTACGTCATCAATGTTGAAAATAAAGTACCTATACCAATCCATTACTGCCCGCTGTTGGGCTCAGGTCTCCTCAGAAGAGGGATTAGGCATAGTCCACCACGCTTGCCCAGTGCGGATTGGGGACTTCACACATCTTCAAAGGATTTTTAGAACCCTTTTCCGACATGCAGGTTTCCTCACGATGTTTTCCTTCACCGTTTTTAGCCAGTGGTGTTGTGAAAAATTGCACATAAATCTTTTTCACATCTAGATTTAGAGGTACAAGCCGGCCGGATTTGAACCTGCGACCTCCCGTTCGGAAGAACGCGCTTCGACCACTCGGCTACCACGACTTAATAATGAAAATAAAGTATTTCATTTCATTTCATTTCGCCTGCGGGGCAGGAAGTTCAGCGATTTAAAAAAAAGAAACCTTTTCCCTTCTTTTGAATTGACAACATCTCTTTCCATCTCTTAGATACCACTCTATATGTTCTCTTAATTTTCTACCACCCTGTATATAATTAGGGTGAACGGTCGTCACGGTGGTCACGCGACACCGTGCACTCATAAACAGTATTTATGAGCAACGTGTTTACGGCGACATGAAATATTGTAATTAAACTCAACGATACACTCAAATCTTTTTGAGTAACGAGTGAATAAATTGGTGACGTCACGAGAATGTGAAATCGTTTTTTTTTTGTTTAAATTATTTTAGTTTGCCTTTTGGTTGTGTTTTTAGTGTAATTTTAATACACCTTGAATCATAGTTTAGATTTTTTTGGAACGAAGTTCCTTATCGCGTGTTACCGAAGGGGGGCTAGACGGAGATTCTTATGAAAAAGTTGTCACGACACTTTTTTGTTTTAGATGACTATCGCTTGATGGCGCTGTGATTCAAATCTTTTAAAACAATTCCTTATTTTGTTTTATACGATTAATGCTAGATGGCGTTGTGATCAAAATATTTATATAATATTTAATAATAGGCTTCACTGCTCAGAGTCATTACGATGGTCGCCGCTGTGGATCCTGGCTACACAGGAGTTACAGTGGTGGGAGTGAGAGGTGGGCAAATACAAAAATATTTAATTATATATTTATATAATACTAGCTGCCCCACGCAACTTCCTCTGCGTCGAAAAAATAAAAAAAAAATTAGGGGTGGACTACCCCTAACATTTAGGGGGATGAAAAATAGATGTTGGCCGATTCTCATAGATACCGGATAAGCACAAAAAATTTCAACAAAATCGGTCAAGCCGTTTCGGAGGAGTTCAAGTTCGAACACCGTGACACGAGAATTTTATATATTAGAAGATTTAAAATCGAAAGAGAGAGAGAGACAGACGTTTTAAACTAACTAATTATTATAACTTAAAAAAATAAAATTTTATTACAATTCCCTCACTAATTAAACGAAAGGAACTTCGTCCCATCCGGGTGTCCCTTGACACCTCTCAAGTTTATTTTAAATATGGGTAGTCTTTCTCGATAAATAGATTATCCAACAAAGAACGAATTTTTCAAATCCAGCCAACGGTATATGAGATAAGCGCCTTAAAACAAACAAACAGACAGATCAAAATTAGTTCGGATTATAAAAAAAAATTGTTGATATATTATCTTACATTAAGTAGCTATAAAAACATCCTTGTCATGACGAAAAAACATAATTTTCAGTAAAACAACATTTTCTTTCCATGCGTGACTATAAAAACACCAAAAAAGCTTACATTACAAAATCTTCAATACGTCGTTCGACCCAAACTTCGTTCTAAACATAACAGTTTTAGTGAATTCTTCTCTGTATTGTCTTTCGATAAAAGCCCATTCAGCCCTATACACACACTATTACTAAGCAGTTCTTATGTAAAATAAATCCTGAAAGCAATCCCAAACAATAGCTATTAATATTCGAATAAGAACGAGCTAGTTCCTGACCGCAGGGTTCCGGATCTTAAAAAATATAAGTTGGTATTGGTAAAAATCGTAGTAACCCGTTTTATATTTGGGTAGATGAAGTAACAAGTATTTCTTAATTATATTAAGGAAAAACGAATGCAATTTGTTGATGTAAATACTTGTTGAATTGTTACGTGTGCCTTAAATGCAGTGTCCATTGTAAATTTCACTTTTCTCTCTCCAACCCCACAACATAAAATTTTCAGAAGGTACTCTAATTAAAATAATAAATGAAACAAGGACAGAACGTACACCGAAGCTACCACCAAACGAAGCTTAAGAAAAGTCCTGTATAGTAGGCGATGAGTAACGCCCTGGCATTGCAGGAAAAGTAAACCTTACTTACCACTTACCATCAGTTGGGTTTCAGACTCGTTTGTTAGTTTGACATACATCTTCGCATTTTGCGTCCAAGGGTTCCGTTAGTCAACCTTAACGGAACCCTAAAAAGATCGCGGTTCTACGACTCATCTTTATCCGAACTGTATGTTAAATCTCTGAATGTGTTGCAAATGGCGGCTCTTGCGAGATAAGCTGTCGTGTGTGTTTAGGACATGTGGCGGATGTCGCACCACGCGTCGTGTTGCGTTGCGTTATCGTACGCACACGAAGTTTTTGCTGCGATTTTATTAGCGGGTAAAGTTTGACATAGCTTATTTAGGTTAGGAGTTGGTTTTGTTATTGAGACAGAATATTTTTCGATATTTTTTTTTTTAAGAAAGTTTATCCACCCGTCTATTTATGTCGAGTTTGAAATAAACCTTAAGAATGTTACCTGATCAAGTACTTTGACTTAAAATCTATTAGTAAGTAACTTACCATAGCAAGGATGAGGAAACAATTAACAGCTTACCTGAAAATAAAATAAACATAATAATAATTAATTTAAATGGCACAACATCCCGAGGTATAATAATACAGGGGGTTCCATTTTTAATATTTTATATTAGTTTTTGATCGAACAGAATGACATCATGGTTAGATATTAAAAATACGAACGACTACGAAAAATACTACGAACTACCATTAAAAAAAAAAAGAAGTAATTTAGAATTATTTTGCTTTGTTCAATTTAATGCTTAATAATCAACATCTTAGGCAAAAATGGAACTTGATATTTTGAATAAAGTGAAATTTGTCGCTATTTAAAAAGTCGAAGACAAGACCACTAACACTAAAGATAGCCCTCATAATAAATAACAGTTCTACAATAAAACAAGTTGACCACACTCGTAGAATCTTAGTAATGTTTCACATACTCATACCTATGGTAAATACCATATCACGACACTAAATCGCAACTCGTAAAACTTAATTAATTAAACCACATAACCTCAAAATAAGCAACGCAATATAAAACTGTATTTTATAATTTTACGTTATAAAATGAATGTTCATAACGACCACATAAAAGTGAGTTGTTCAGGAAACCCGCAATGTATGCTGTGTAGTTTATTCACCTCATCTTTTTATGAGTATGCGGTAATGGTTGTTCACTTCCTGGCTACTAGTCTTATAATATTGTTTTATAACCGCAAAGGATGTATTTAAATTGCAGTTAAAACGATGTTAAGAGTGTTTGTTGAAACAAATGTAGGTCTTGACCACATCCTAATAAACTATTTTATGTTTGCTTTGAGCTTTGAGTAAACTTTAATACATGTACATCTACGAAAAAGTATCGAGCATGGAGCAGCAATGGGTTAGTTTGTGATTTGAGATCAACTTTTCAAGGATATTTTGGTCGAATTCTTCTTGATCGAAGTCTATTTTTACTTATATTTCTTACTAGTCGATCCTCGCAACTTTATCTGCGTCAAATGGGGTTTCAGGCAGCATTGTTAGATTTTAATAAGACCTACAAACACGTAGCGCATCAATTTTTTATAATCAATAGTCGCGGCGCAAAAGTTTTTGGGTATTTTTTCAAACTTTGGCTTACAATATTGTAGTTTTAGTATGGATCTCAATTTTTTTTCAAAATAAATCTAGCCACTTATTTTTGGATAATGTATCTTTCGAGTAGTGAAATAATTTTTAAAACGGTCCACTAGTTTTGGATCATATTCATAACAACCAAACAAACAAAGCAATATTAGTGTAAATGAGAATAGTGTCTATCAAAATGAATTCGTAGTTTCATATATAGGTCTTATATGTACTTATTATAGATACTTCAATAAGAAGACTTGTACTTCCCGTCATACATTCACTACATGCACGAGTATAAGTTATAACGAGACGGCAGTACCCGCTTTTGTGATGTAAATCACGAACAGTACCGAGAGAGAATAGTATTCCTGCGTAAGATATAATGAGAGAACTTAAGGAATAACTTTGAAGACTCAAGCTAATGAATGTACAGGAAGATGAATTAATTTTATTTAAGTCATACGTGTTTCAAGGCGGTCGCGGTGTAACTTTATAATTATGATTTTGTTTTAAAGTTGTAATTGTGCTGCTTGGTGTTCAGATTTTTGAATATTATTTTTTTTGGTGCAAAAGGTTTTATAATTATGTTATAGAAAAATGGAAGTAGCGAAAGAATGATCAGAAGAAATCAAGTTTATTATATGACTTAGGACATTTAAGATTAAAAACTATTTGTTATCAATTTGTTAGTAAAAAGCACTAAAAGCTCCAAAATCTAAGTTAGTCTAACATAAAATGACCTCAAAGATATAACCTTTAATTTTTTAAATCAAATCAACACGAAACAGCAAGCTTCACGATTTTCATCCAGCAAATATAAACCGAAAAGAAACAATTTTGATGTGTAAATACACGTGCTGTCCGCAAGATAAAACGCGTTTTATTATTAAAAAGGTTTTATGTATAATAAAATAATCCCATTAACAAAGCATTTAATTAAAAAAAGTAAAATAAAAACGAACGACAGTAATCTGTGCCCGACAAAGACCGTTGAGACAATGGAAGGACCGTTTGAATTATTATTATTTTTTCTTTTACAGAAAATGTATAATGCCATTGTAAGCGCGTTCTGTTTTAGTAGAATTCTTTGTTGAAAAGATTTCGATTCGCTTATTATCATTTGATACGATTGTCTCAAGTTTGATTTTAAGAAATGCACAATTGACTTTTATTTTTTAGAATAACTCTAAAACGAACAAAGATATCTTTGTGAAATTTTAATAACACTACAAAATATGTAACACCTTTGAAACAAAAAAAGAAATATGAAAATCGGTTCACCCTAAAAAAAGATATTTCAAACTACAATTCACACTGTCTGAATAATCGTAACTCAAAACAAAACAGCAGTAAATAATAACTACAAGCAATTATTTACATAAGTCTAAAACTAATTATCGAAGTGTTCAATAACTCAAAGGCTATGCAATTTTGAAGCTTGATTAATATGGAAGTAGGTCTCTTTCAGTTTAATTTAGTTTGATTAGAACTGAACTTTGACGGAGTTTCGTAACTCGGCTTTAATTAAAAACTGCCCAAGTTTTCTTAACAAACAACCGGTCGGCTAATTTAAATATTTAAGCGAGTTCCTTCACTAAACTTGTAAGGAAATAAATACGAATCTATCTAAGTATTTATCAAAATAATACGGGAGATTACGTTTTGGGAATGAGCGATGGATTGGCTTGATTAGTTATTCTTTGAAGGTGGTTAAAAAATAGGTATGATCACGTAAAAAATGACTGTTTTTGGATTGTTAAAGTTTTGTTGTATGTTTGACACATTATGACGTAGTTACGAAATCTGTAGAAATTAAATATAGCGCAGAAAACGTATAAAATGTTTTTGTCGTTAATTTTGATCAGGATGACTTAGTTAGTTCAGTACTTGTTGAAATGGACACCATTCGCATTCATGAATGTTCAAAAATCGACATTCAGAACATCCCTAGTGACCACTTATTATCAAGTAGACTATCGGTATCGTCTTCTAATCAGAATATGATAAACTATTATGTGTATAAAATAAATCCAACTTTAGAACACGCTGAAATCTCATAACGTAATTGAACAAAGAACAGAAACTGTATCAATATCAGGATTGTTCTAACAAGTTGGTATCGTTATCGGCAACTTTGTCTGCAACAAAGGAAAGAAACACTGGAAAGGCTAATAGCTTCTTCATTACTTCATAACAACTCTTGATAACGGACTTTATACTTGTACGAGTAATAGTTAGCTGACCCGACTTTGTCTATAAAGGGAGGCAATTATTATTTAATGTTAATTTATTATTTGACTTTCAGTACGTTTCCATAATTTTAATATAATACATGATGGTGGATATTTAAGATCGTGATAGTTGATGGTCATATAATAGGTGGGCAATCTAACGTTTGCATTTTGAACTACTGTTTATTTAGAGAATGACAGCTCAAATGTCATTCAATTTGTGTTCATAATTTAGTTAAAGGTTTGACATTTAGGAAGTGGGACGCTATACGCTTGAACAAAATTGGGAAATATTGAAAAGTTACTTCCAAAGTGGTGAGTCTTCAGTCCAAACTGTAAGAAATGTGTGTGTGTGTCAGATGAAGCCCATTTTCACCTCGAAGGCTATGTCAATAAGCAAAATTGTCGCATCTGGGGGTCGGAAAATCCACACGTCTCCATTGAGGAGCCAATGCACCCACAAAGAGTTACGGTTTGGTGTGGGGTTTGGTCTGGCGGCATCATTGGAAAATGAGCAAGGAGCCGCCGTTACGGTCAATGGCGAGCGTTACCGTGCCATGCTCAACGAATTTTTGTTTCCAAAAGTTGAAGAGTATGACATGGACGACATTTGGTTTCAACAGGGTGGCGCAACATGCCACACAGCCAACATGACAGTCGAACTTTTGAAAAATGCAAACTTTATAAGGCCCACCCCTTACGACAAGTAAAAAAATATTAGAACCAAAGAATACGGTATAAAGCCTTAGCAACTTAAAAATATCTTAAGTTCTTGCAAAACTATTGTCTCTCGACAGCTTACGGGTATGGCGGAGATGTAAGCATGATGCAAATTTTAGTTCTGTAGCTAACCACTATTGGCTTTATATAATCCTTTATACAACCTTTATCTTAAACTGCCACCATAGCAGAAACCGTTAATCTAAATGACACGCTACTGGTTAGTTCGCTAACTTTATGCATGTTATTATTTCAATCCAAACTTTCGAACACGAAATCAAATCAGCAACTTGTAACAAACGTCAAGAAGTAGCGATCTGTCATCTGTCAAACCGAAGTTGACGTTTGACGTTTCCGCAAATTCCAAGATGGCGGAAGTTTGAGCCCTCGGTGGACCGGAGCTTGTTCCAATTAAAGTTTATGTGTAGCTGTTTACTTCCTGGTGACGTGGATATTGCTGTGTTGTTTGGTTAACTGTGGTGTGGTGCGGGGTAGATGCTGCGAACGACAAATTAAACTTATGTCGGTGTTTGTTGGTTATTTTAAAAACAACGCTAGTGTTGACAATGTTAAGATCTTATTATTGAAACGAAGTTCCTTATCGCGCGTTGTGAAAGGGGGCTAGACGGAAATTCTTATGAAAAAGTTGTCACGACACTTTTTTCTTTTAGATGATTATCGCTAGATGGCGCTGTGATCAAAATATTTTATAAAACAATTCCTTATTTTGTTTTATATGATTAATGCTAGATGGCGCTGTGATCAATTTTTATTTAAGGTATAAATAAAATTTTATTACAATTCCCTCACTAATTAATCGAAAGGAACTTCGTTCCATCCAGGTGTCCCTTGACACTTTTCAAGTTTTTTTTTTCAATATTCTGTTTGAAAAATGGTAATTGTACTTTTTAAATGATCAATTAATTGGCAAAGTGTACTCTGCAATGGATTCTCCACCAGTCACCACTAGTTTATATTATTGCAAAAGGATAAAAAAAAACTCTATGCAAAAATTTACTACCTACTCGCGTCACAAGCTAGTCTTAGCGTTAATATCATAGCAAAGCATTATTCAAATATAGCTTGATATATTCAACAACATCCATTTTATTTATTTTCAAATCACATACTTAACCTACTAATTCTCCTATACTATAACATACTATATCTCATATATCAGCTTGTAAAATAACATCCAAAGCTCCATATACGTAAAACGAATAATATTTTTGCATTCACACATAGAGAAAGCTCGACTAAAACTTTTACGTTCAGATAAGCTCTGAATATAAAATTTTATTAACGTCTTATATGAGAAGTTCGATTTTATTACGATACTGTTATTTCAACGATAATGAGAGATACATTATTTTCCTTTTAGTTGTAGTAAAATATTATCTATCGGGAATGTGTTTGGTAGTACGGTAAGGTACGTAATATATGCAATGAAAATATGTAGGTTTGCATGATAATATGTTTATGTATGTAACTTTAATAACTTTAATTTTACATATATTGTGGCTTTACGAATAGTCACATCACTATTATTGTGTGATTCTTAATATCTATAATTTATTTAAAGAAATATAAAAAGAAAGAAGTTGTATAATTGGTGATGGATAACGGCTCTCCTATGCCCTGGCATTTTAGAGGCTCATTTAAGCGTTGGTAACCACTTACATGCGATGGGCTGTTGGCTTATTATATCATGCATTCAATTTTAACCATACCATAGGTATTTTTAATATAAATGTCAACTAATTCAAAAAATCCTTTATTTGCAAACTATCATCTGTGTAATTTTCTAATTTTAATCAAACGTTATGACATATCAGGACACAACACAATGATTTACAACCACGATTTGAACCGGCTCCTAAATCCGGCTAGTCGGTAATGACGAGGCGAGACCGAAGCCTGGGCACACAGAATACTATGACAGAAGCTAAATCTGGGTATGTTTAACTAGCTCATAGGTGGTTACAGTGGAATACACTTTTAATAAGCTTTATATTAACTTGCACTGGATGTAACTATGTAACTGTGCAAGATCGGGTGGAATTCGATTTCCGATTGAGCTAACATTTTGTACGCAGATATATATCGCGTGACAATGCAATAATATGAAAAAATGGCGCTGATCTGATGTTGGATCCGGAAGGTAGTCATATAGAATAGGAACTCTTGTGCTAAATGAGATAGACCCGTCGTGTGTAGGCTCGTTTTACTTGTATAAGCTAGCACATTACTGCTATATGATATCCATGTTCTTAAAAGCTTGTATTTAAAAAGTTTTCTTTAAAATACCTATTCCATCTTAATCAATTGTTTACCACAAACATAAAGTATGTCTTTATATAAAGTATTTTAATCAATACACTGGGAACACTGGATTGATGTTGTGGAGGCATCATGTACTGTGTTTATCAAGGATGTTTTGTACATAGCTTGACTTCTGTTTCCTCGGTATTCTGTGTATTCTGGTGGCCACGTACGGTCGTCGTTAGAAGAAAACCGGTTTTTGCGAGCTTCTCATCCGGCGGTAATTTGATCCGGACGTTTTTGCCTATCCGTTTGAAGTATTCGGGCTTATGGAGCCGTGAATTCGGGTCGTGTTCCGATTGGTTACGTTTTGGTTTACGATTAAAAAACCGGATTAATTCCGGTCTTTGACGGTAATAACCGGTTCATTACGGATTGTGCTATTAATAACATTATTGCTTTCTGCAGATTTGTAACTGTGTCGAGTTGTGACAAAGTTTCGAGCGACCTACTTCTGATATTAAGGTGTAAATTTTGGCTTCACCTTTGGTTCAACTTTGAGGCACTGGTTTAAGCTATTTTTGTGCTTGTTGTATAAAATGTATTACTGGGTTATTTCAAAAATCTTATTTCTTTGTCTTAGTTTTTTGTTTAATAATTTTGAGGCATATTTATTATTGAGTTCTATATTTGTTTGTTACACACAAAATATTTACGTCGCTGCATTGTCGTGCGTATTTTACTTTTATAGTTGGAGAGGAGGAGGAGACCTGAGCAATGAGTAGCAATGAGTTGTTACAGTACAGTACACTAATAAAGCTAATTGTACATAAAGTCGTATAACGTAGCTAACACTGTAAACCGACAATGTTTGAATTCTGTTATTCCCGTATCAGTATCGACATATTACCCCAGAGACAGTTAATCACAGTTATTGCACTCAGACAATCAGCCCACAAATTAAATGACAATACCGGGATTTACACGTACAAACTTAACCGCTGGTTTTGTGTGCAATTCGATCTGTTGGTGGTGTCATGATCAATGTTAAACTAGTAATATCTATGGTATTAAAGCTTGTTTGTTTGAATACTCTAATATTAACTGCTCGTCAGATTAGATAAATTATTTCAATGTTGGATAGTCAGCCTATACACGTCCACTGCTTACGACCGGTTGGTACATGCATCCAGCGTGTTCCTGCGATCTTAACAAGAAAGTTGTGTAGTTGTGCGGACTATATTCCGTGTATCTATCTCACTTGACATTGGCGAAAACCCATTTATTACAGGTCAGATTGAATTTCACTAAAACTTTAACTACTCATAAAATATCAATTTGACACCGCACCGAAGCGACCTTTCACCTCACAACCTTTTATGGTGACCACACGATAAAACATGCTGAAGACTACAAAACGTGAGATTATACTAAATACATACTGATAATATTATTCTCGACAATTCGAGACGAGTTTTATGGTGAATCGTAAAGATAAGAGTTATTTAGAAAGTGAACTTCGCGCGAAATTGCGTTTCGACGTAATTATTTTAATGGTTGCTAGTTAGGGATAAGGATTTCCTTTTTTTGGGGCTTTATTATGAAAATTTTGATTACTCGGCGATTTCAATTCGATATTTTTTTGTTCTCAAACTGTAATGATGAACTGTAATGAAATAAGTTTGTAGAGTTTTTTGGGAAATAAGTTAATTTTAATGCACGATTTCAAGGATGTATTTTAATACCTTAGGCTTTGGTGGGATAAAACTCAACTTTTGACTGTCAATATTTAGGATAATTATAGTTGCTTTTCTAATAAGTATTGTCAATAAAGATGATCCTAGTTTCAAATTCAGTAATCCTGTCTTCAAGTAGACAACAAAGAACAAAAGATCTTCGATTTCAACTTGAAAATCGCGAAATACAATCCTATTTGTTCACGACTCTATTCATCATAAAACTTATTCCAAACATTATTTAAATAACACAATAGGTGCTCTTTATCTTGTCTTTGTACTATTAAACAAATATACTCCCTTCATACTGTCGACAATAGCTTCTTAAGGCTGTATAAGGCTCTTCAAGAATGTAAGAAACTATATCCGTGGACAGAAGGTTCGGTTCGTGGTTTAATTTAGCCCGGGACAATCGGTTCCCGGATTAGAGACTCCGGGATAAAAATACAGGAACAAAGCTTGACAAGGGTAAAGAAAACCCTTATCGGAGCGAAGGGTGCGCTGAATAAACACCATCTATGCAGTGTAATTTATTTACGAACTGTGAAGCTTGTGGGATGCATAATGCCGGCCATTATACACAGGTATACCTGCACCTATACCTGGCAGGTATAGTGGAGTTGTCTATACGGGTCAACACCAAATTTGACTTTGACTGCAAACCATAAAAATTCAATATTTTAGACGAAGAAAGAATACATGGCATGAAAAAGTTTGCTTTGAAATTATTCACATAGTGATACAAATACTTCAGCGTCATAGTAATTATGATCGAATATTATAACTATCACAAATTAAACTTTATATCAACAAAGGTATTTTATTTTCATTTTTGTGAATAATTAACCGGAAATCTAGTGCAAACGTTAGGACAAAGATTTTTTGTGGAGAAAGTAGATATTATACTATATCGAAGTGAATAGGTATGCCTGTGAAGTAACACTGTGTAAGTAAACTTATCAGGAGTAATGTGTTTGCATAAAGAATGTTTGTTTTTTGCAACCATAGATTAATATGTCTGTAAAATCGGCTTTCATTTTTCGTAGCATTTAGCAATCGTAGTATTTGTTGAAGAATTTTTAGGAGGTTGAATTAATTATGTCTACCATTTCAGATTAATTTTTATGTAGCGTTTTATTGCAAAAATCATGAACCAAGATACCTATGTGTTTGTTACTCGTACGAATTAAATAAAAGTCACTTTCAATGTTACATATGAACCTACAGATTAAAATATAATTCTAAAACAAAACTGTTTAACACCTCATAATAAACTCAGCATTTATAGAACAAAACAAAATTGTATAAATAACAGTAAAGGTGTTGAAATAAAAGCGAGTGATAAATTATGTAGGCCAGCCCACCAAGAAAATGGTGGAGCGATAAAAACCCGCCAAAATTATATTAAGTTTGTAAAGTTTCGTTCGTAAACCTTTCTCTACGGATAGTTCAAAGATAAGGTTTTGAATATTATTACTTTATCGAGTTATGTTTTTGTAGTAAATGGATTTATCTTTCGTGGGTTCATTTTTTGCTGGAACCATTCTGTATTTTTTGATGTGATATTTTTTTGGAGAAATAGCTGAGAAACTGTTGATATTAGGCAATCTGAGGTTTTAATAATATTTAGTAGTTCTTTTAATCAACTCAATTTCGTCTGCGTCACATTTTACAGAACAAATAAAATTGATTCCATGTTTGATTCACGATTTCGATATAATTAAGCTCGTCATCGTCAAAATATATCATAATCTACCAATTAAGTACTAATTAAAATTCTAGTATTCAAAAAACTAAAGAATTATCCAAATCGGTCCATCCGTTTACGCGTGATGTTGTGACCAAGGAAAATAGATTTAATTATACAATAAGAATATTTCATTGATATAATAGTAAGGGGTGGGTCACATAAAGTTTGCATTTTCCAAAAGTTCGACTGTCATGTTGGCTGTGTGGCATGTTGCGCCATCCTGTTGAAACCAAATGTCGTCCATGTCATACTCTTCAACTTTTGGAAACAAAAATTCGTTGAACATGGCACGGTAACGCTCGCCATTGACCGTAACCGCGGCTCCTTGCTCATTTTCCAATGATGCCGCCGGACCAAAACCCACACCAAACCGTAACTCTTTGTGGGTGCATTGGCTTCTCAATGGTGACGTGTGGATTTTCCGACCCCCAGATGAACACAAATTGAATGATATTTGAGCTGTCATTCTCTAAATAAACAGTAGTTCAAAATGCAGACGTTAGATTGCTATAGTAATATCAATACATTAATTTGTTTTCGAACCATTACATACGCTTTCAATGTTTTCATATAAAGCATATATTTCGTTTCATTGTGAATATCGCTGGTTTCCATTCACGTGGAATAATTTGCGGAAGCATACATAAACATCCAATACACATATTGATGTGGGTCGTAAACATATTTACCATTATTTTATTACATTTTGATTGTATGCTATATGTTTCAGAATATTATAGGATGATTTCAAAAATTGTCGTCTCTTAAAAGAAAACAAAACACGGATGTGCTAAAAATACCATGTAAGGTAATTTGACTATATGTTTTACTAGTGGACCTGGTCAACTTCGTCTCTGTATCACCTTCGATTGGCGTTGTAAAAATAGAGGGTATTATTTTTTTTCAGATTTTATTAGTTCTATTTACAAACAAATCAAACAATTTATGGAAAAACTTTCAACGCAGTATTATTTCATGTCAAAAATGTTAATATGTTTCCTTTCAGTCTCCGATATTTAAAGTAATTCCCGTTCATATCTCATAGTTCTGGGACACCCTGTATATTGTCACTATTTAATGTATAATATAACCTATAACTTCTCTACCAATTAATTTATACACACGTTCATAATATTAAACAAATTCATGATAAAACAGAACATAACTACATAATTGGGTCTCCTTCGATGCCATTAGCTCGTCAAGTCAAACTTTAAGACTGCGAAGTTCCTCGCACACATCAGAGCTTTATATTAAGGGGTGGTCACATATATAAGACTAGATAAAGTGTGCCCTACTTCAAATTTTTCAAGTAAACAAAACCTACTGTTTTTGCCCACCTCTTACTTCCAACACTGTAACTCACGAGAGACCACCGTAATGACTGAGCAGTGAAGCCCAGGAACCCGAGGGAAAGCTATCTTGTCTTGGGCCCCGCAACGAATCTAATCAGTAGATGATAGACGTCTATAAGCTGATAATGATGATGAAAGTAGGAGTAGGAAATGTAAATATCTTTAAAACTTACAATACTGATGGTAAGTATTTTTTTTATATACTTTTTCTTATTGCCTTGTTGGCAGATGAGCCAACGGGCCGATCGTAAGTTGTTGCCGTCGCTCACGAACCTCTGCAATGTCAGGGGACACTGAAAGGTCGTTACCTACGACCTAACTTTGAGGAACAAGAAGAACAACCTCAAGCCTCGTTCGAAGAAGGACAAGACAAAGCGCTCTGTTATTATATATCTAGTTATTGTATGTAGTAGTTTCAAGCATTCATTTCAGCCACGCACGATCCAGTTTTGTAATAACCACTCCTTCAAAAAGGCTCGCAAAGAGTTCCGTAGTATCCCTTAACATTACCAATAGAACTAGGGTTTAATTAAGACAGTTACCACATACCAATCAAGTAGCCCATTGGTTCAATAAACAACAACAGACCCTAACCTAAGCAACATTGGGCGTCTTGTCTCACATATTCGTCGCATCTCTCATATGTGGTCGCTTCCTAAGACTAACAACTCGGTAAGTACCGGCCATGTGCTGAAGTTTCTACAACGATACTTAGTTTTAATATTGGACGAGAAACTTAGCGTTGTATCAGCTTTGCTACTGTGACGGTTATTGCTTTCAAGATGATGGGCATGATCATTACGGTTTCAAGAAGTTCTGTGATCGGGAATAAGCCCTGAAAATAGGTGATGAGTTACTCAATGTTCTGGTATTCCAGAGGCTCATAAGAGATAGTAACCACTTATAATTAGGAGGGGCGTAAACGAGCTTACGCCTCTCCTAATTATATATGTATCAATCATGAAATAAAAAACAAAATGACGAAAGAAACAGGATCACAAATGAATTTCTTTAAACACTCGCGGTTATCTACATCACTTACGCTATTACTAAACGGGTTCTTACCACGATTATTCTTGATTAAGCGGTCCCGATATTTCAGAACTGTTTCAAGCGCCATGATCATGGGAAGACTGAGGAACTGCGGGTAGGTCATTTAAACGAACGAGAAAGAGGGTAGACAGATTTGTCTGCTTTTGTAATCATGGCGCTTGAAACAGTGCTGAAATATCGGGACCGCTCAATTAAGAATAATCGTGGTAAGAACCCGTTTAGTAATAGTGTAAGGATCACAAATGAATATTGTTTAGAATTTTAACTGAGCAACATTTATACTAATGCCCTTTGTAATAGTGTAACAACTACTGACTTTGATAAAAAAGAAAGTACAATTTAGTGGAAAAATAAATTGTTTAAGTTATAAAGTCAAATCTAGACAAGAAAAAATCACTGATAATATATATTCGCAGAAAAAAACTGATACCAAAACTTCTATTCTAAGTTTAAACCAAAGCTTTATAAAAGTCATCGTAACACGAGACAGAAAGGTTGAACTATATTTATAAAAAACTATAATGAATTTTTCAATTATCACTATGACAATGTTGGAGACAAAATTCCTAGAATTCAATATTTTATTTGTATATCTGACCTTATATTAATCGACCTTTTAACCTCGCTTTGAAAAGGACACTATTTTAGTCTAATAGAAATAAAAGCAAAATAATATGTATTCCGAATATTGTTATTTGTTCTGAACACGCTGTAATATGGGTTGGTGATAAATGAGACAGAAGAGAAGGGCTAAATTCATTATTATAATTAATTACTTTGGACTGTGATGTAGAAAAACTTTATAAGTTTACCGAGTATATCTATTTCAAATTTAAACCTCTATAATTTTACACGTACAAATAATTACAGTCGAATCTCGATAAGTTAAAGTCCAAGGGAAACACAAAATATTTAAAATTATAGAGGTTTTTAAATTAACGTGGTTTGAGTTATCGTGGTTTTTTTTATTGCGTGATAGACAAACGAGCCTACGGCCCACCTCATGGTAAGCGGTCACCGTCGCTCATGAACCTCTGCAATGCCAGGGCAAAGAGGGGCCGTTACCTATCGCCTACCGATACAGGACTTTTCTTAAACCTCGTTTAAAGAGGGACATGTAGCGCTCCGGGAACACCGCGAATGGGAGTCCATTCAAAATCGGGATGGTACGGGGCAAAAATGATCTACTGAAGCGAACCGTGGAAGATCGCAGCGGTTCCAAGTAAAGGTGGTGAACTTTGCCCCTGCGGCGTGTGGTACGATGGTAAAAGGAAGAAAACATCGTCAGAAAACCTGCGTATTGAAAAAGGACTATCCTTCGATGATTTATGAAGTCTGAAACCCTAACACTGGAATTTATGATGAATGACCTAAAACAGTTTAAATTAGACAATCCTAAAAAATAACATATTGTTTTAAAAAAACAAAATCCTAGTTTGCACCTCCTTTTCTATAGACCTTAAAACAAAACAAAAGTAAATAGTAAAAGACAAAAAAAAGCGATAGAGGCTATATTTCTTTGTTATCCATTCACAAGTGTAGTTCCTCCGAATGCTCCATAAAACCGTGCTAAGAACCACCGGTTCGGCCCATAACAGTAACTAACTACGTATAATAAAACTTTCTTGTTTCCCGCCCAAAATAATCCTTAGTGAAAACCTGAGAAAATGGCGTCTTTAACTGGATATCCTGTAACATGATCCAGGATTTTTCTCATGTTAATGCTTATGTTAAACCTTCTGTGAACATATTATTATGTGTTTATGAAATGTTGGTTAAAATTATGATGCTTTGATATTTTAAGAGTTCATAACTGTGGGTATACTGGACTTAGGCTAAAGAGAGATCTCCGACCGGGTGAGGTAGTGTATGGTGGTCAGGCCGAAGCCCACTGTAGTAGATTTCAGATGTCGTATATATGCGAAGATTCTTGCGAATGTCGTAACCGCGATTCAGGATCTCGCGCACTATTATTGGTCGCCACAATAACTGTAGGTGATTTTTGTTCAGTAGGTTCCCAGTACCTATGGTAATGTTATTTAGTAAGTCCTTAAGGCAAACGTGGTGAACTATCTATAATCTGTTCCTTAACTGAAGTAACCATAGGGCGGCTGATATATGTGGGAGTTGAACCGCACTGAAAACAACCGTTCACATTCAGCGCCCGAACCCCAGTTATGACCATAACCGAAAACAGGGATATGACGTCGACACGACGCGTTACGTACTACAGTATTCTTTAACGCCCACTAGTGGTATGTAATGGCTTTTATATTTATAACAACTCATGTTTATTTTTTGTAATTTTATAAACAAAATTAAGCGAGCGTGTAGATCAAAAATAATATCAAACTGATAATCTCATAATTTTGTAGAAAGAAATACGTTTATTCGAAGAGCCAATTTTGCTACAATGTTTTTTATAATAATAGTTTAGTTAAATATTAATTAAATATAACCCAACAATATTAAATTTCGAAATATTAAAAATCTCGATGAAACGAACCAACATTTTTTTTTGTCAAAATTAACAACTCACTAATTACAGCCTTCCTTAAAATTATTTAAAACATCAAACGACTAAACTTAATTTATCACCTTTGACCTTAAAATTAAAAAAACTTAACAAAAGCTGGAGTAACCCTCGTTTGGGTGAACGACCTCTAAATCTTTTTAATTGGTCTCCCTTCATTTTTTCGTGAAGGAAACGGAGCCGACGTTCGCTAATCAACAACTCATTAAAACAGTCATAACTCTTAAGTTGAACTTAAAAATACAATATTTAAATATTTTAGTAATAATTCCTGAGAAATTATGAAAATTTTGGTCTGTTAATTCTAGCTGGTAAGGCTGAATTTAGTGTGTAGATACTTAGTTTTTGATAATAAAGTAAATTTAAACCCTTAAGTTAACTTAAGCCCTTGGGTCTGCGAAGAGACTTCGGGTCTCTTTGCATCTTATACCGGTTGTTCCACGGGGAGTGCTCCGAAGAATTGTTTGAGATGATTCCAACATCTCCCTTTTATCATCGTACCACTCGGCGTCGAGTTCATCCCTACTATATAGAACCACCGCGGTCATCCACGGTCCGTTTCAGGAACACTTTTTTGCCACGCACCATCCGGCTATGGAATGAGCTCCCCTCTTCGGTATTCCCAAAGCGCTATGACTTGTCCTTCTTCAAACGAGGCTTGAGGAGGGTCCTTAAAGTAAGGTCGTAGGTAGCGACCCCTCAATGGCCCCTGACATTGCAGAGTGACGGTAACCACTTCCTATCAGGTGGGCCGTTGGCTCATCTGTCTACAAGGCAAAAAAAAAAATTAAACAGTAAATTATAAAGTACCATTTTAAGAATGATGATACTCTTGTAATGCTATACTTAATTGATTTCTATGATATTCTTATTTTGTTGCTGATTTGCACATATTTAGAGGTATAGTATAGTTTGGTTCATATCAGATAATTCATGATTCACTCTATGTCCTCTGTTTTCTGTTATAATCTCTATAAAACAAATTGCTGTTTCATCTCACTAAAACTGAACGAGAACGGCTGAACCGATTTGGTTAATTTTAATCTTGAAATATTCGTTGAAGTCTAGGGAAGGTTTAAATGGTGTGCAAATTTACGGGTACACTCTTATTTATTCCGTGTTATGTGACGCAGACGAAATTGCGCGGACCAGCTATTATAAGATTAATCAATATTTTTCTATTGCCATGTAGAAAGGCGAGCCAACGTCATTAAACTTAGCACTACAACCCAAAAATATAGTTAAAATATAAAAGATATAGTTCAATCAGTCAATCAAATAACTAACATTACCTCTGTAAGCTATCAGCCTTGTACAGCCCCGGGGCAGGTCAGAAAACAATAAATTCTAGATAGAAGTAAATCATAATTATGTATGTCAACCTCATTAAAACATATATTTCAAAATCGTATCGTATGACCACAATTTGCACTTATTACCTTTACTGTTTGTTAGTTATTCTCTTTGTTTTTTTTCTTAGAGTTGAACTGTTTATTTTTAGTTTTATTTTTACTTTTATATACCTAGTTGAGTAAACTACATTATAATTTTGTGTCCCTTATTTGTGTGTCGAATAAAGTTTACTATCTTTCTTTCAATGACAAACATTAACAAATTACTTACGTCGCTGCATTGTCGTGCGAATTTGTTGATATGCGCTAATGAGGCTGATTGTACTTCATTTTTTCAATGAATTAATTACTGACACTTTCGCCTTAATTCATTCTTCTAATATACTATTATGATTGGATAATTCATGAGATATGCGAGTACTTAATTTGTATGACGTCTTTAAAGTAGCTACTGAGCCCAGCGACTAGGAAAGCCGTCAAAACTGGGTGAGACTGATCCGGCATATAGATATTTATGGTGGTCACAACCCTCAGCCATTATAAAACCACCACGATAAAGAATTTATATGATGGTTTCTGAATAAATGATATTTTGTGGCCAGGATATAAGGAAAACTCGTCTCCCGAGGGAATGCAGACGATGGACGCGATTAACTATAGCTAATGATTAATGTGTTCCAGTCTTGCATATACATACTATATTATAATGTTTTTCTGAGATATATAAATGTGTTTTTGTAATGGAAGATGGTATGGAAGTAGCTTCATCTTATATTATCTAAGATATTTAAAGTAATGTAGAGATAAAAATAATGATTTAAAGAATATAATTGATTATAATAAATATTCGACATTGAAAGACAGATCCTAGGTGGTTACCATCGCTCATGGACTTTAGCAACAACATGGGATATTTGTACTTACACGGCGATTTTGAACGTACTTTCTCTCTTTAAGTCTTTTAACATTATTACCAAATTTCTTTAAACACTCGCGGTTATCTACATCACTTACACTATTACTAAACGGGTTCTAACCACGATTATTCTTAATTGAGCGGTCCCGATATTTCAGCACTGTTTCAAGCGCCATGATCACGGGAAGACTGAGGAACTGCGGGTAGGTCATTTAAGAGCAGACAAATCTATCTACCCTCTTTCTCGTTCGTTTGCCGGTACCACTAGAACTCGAACTCACATTTCGACATACCACACTGACAATATCGGGACCGCTCAATAAAGAATAATCGTGGTAAGAACCCGTTTAGTAATAGTGTAAGTGATTATTACCAAACTTCAAACCTTATGGCCAATCGCTCCAACTAAATTAGAAATACCAAAAAACTAACCTAACATATTTCATCTAGAAAATTCCTCATTGACATTCATCTACTACATTCCTAAACAAATATGGCCGACCCACAAGATAGACTTCAATATACCAAAACTACAGTATATAAGGGTTCCACAATATTGTTATAGCCTATATCTAATAGGTAAACGTCCGTATAAACCGTCTCAAGGGAATATTACCAATATATATTGAACCAGATAGGACCTATTTATGATTTTAGACCCAAAAATAACAATAACTATCAGCTTACTGAGTAAGTTTTCTTGTTATAAAAACTCTTCTTTAGAATAACTTCACAGTACAAAAGTCTCATATTAATTACTGTGACGAACTTAGATTAATGCACTCACCAACACAAAATTCCAATTTTTAATTAATAGGTTAAATATTTTTAATTAATAGGGTTTGGAACGAAGTTCCTTATCGCGCGTTGTGAAAGGAGGCTAGACGGAAAAAATTCTTACGAAAAGTTGTCACGACAATTTTTTTGTTTTAGATGATTATCGCTAGATGGCGCTGTGATCAAAATCTTTTAAAAGACGTTCCTTATTTTTGTTTTAGATAATTATCGATAGAAGGCGCTGTGATCAAAATCTTTAAAACACGTTGATTATCGCGCGTTACGGTAGGAAAGAAAAAATAAGATATCTAATATAAGACATATAAGAAGAAAGGAACTTCGTTTTATTCGGGTATCCCATGACACCTCTCAAGTTTTTTTTTAAATTATTTAACGACGATTTCCTTATTTTTGTGCACTTTTCTTGAGAAACGAGGCCTTAAAGCCGTAGGTAGCGGCCTCGTAGTGTCTTCTGACAATGCAGAGGTCCATGAGTGACGGTAATCACTTACGATCAGGTGCTCCGGTAGCTTATTTGCCTACGAGAAAAATTGTAAACCAATAGACGTATTATTATTTTGCAATTACCCTAAAAATATTTAAATTCAAACTTTTGTTTCAACGTCAATTTAAGACTCGGCAGGGTCCAGCTGAAAATCAGCGCTGCAGGTGTCCAGGCTGTAGCTTCGTGCTGAGCTGGACGCCCTTTCAGTTACACCCTCGCACATAACCTTTTTATTTCATTCTTTGTTTTAAATTATTTTTTATTACTTTTATATTATTATTTGATCTTAGTTATAATCTTTTTTTAGTAATATATTATTCCTGTTATGTGTAAGTTGTGTTTCTGAATAAACGTATTTTCTTTCTTCTTTCTTTCTTTACTTCAAACATTCACAACTCAAAGTCTTATTAAAGAGAACATTTTCACAAACATTCTTTAAAATGTTCAGCATAATAGTGAAGCATCTCTGAAATAATTCAATCGGAAAGTGCAAGAATCTACTCAAGATCTTCCTGTGAATATAATTCTGAGTTTTTATCGGGAATCGCTTATGCAAAGTACTGATTCTTGGACGTGAACTGAGAATTTTAATATCGAACGCTCCAGGATGGTGTGCTACATAATATTTTAACTGCTCTTGACTGTTCCAATGTTATACCTAGATTATCGATGAAATTATTTCAAACTGTGTTCCTTGCAATTTCGTCTTCACATTACTCGAAATAAATCAAATTGTATTCTCGTATCTGATACCTTTCATTTAACACCTTTGATGCAATTAAATTTGAATTATATTAAATACGTGAGTAATGAGTAAAAATAAAATAAAATAGCCTTTAATTCCGAGACAACAAAGTTCATCAATTTAACTTAAAACTATAATATATCACGCAGCTCGGTGTGCCTTTTCGCATAGGCCTCCTCCAGTATACTCGATCTGCAGCGACCCTGGTCCAGTACGGTACGGTACGGTACGTAATTATTATATTGTTACTAATGTTATAAAGAGACTAATGTTATGTCATGATGCTTGTTTTTTTTATTTTTTTTTATTATGTCGTAGGATCTTTAGATCTACTAAACTAATTTCTGAAATTCTTTTAGGTACTAGTTCTAGCTACGTTATTTGCTAGTTATAATACATAGACTCTATGATAGTTCTGCAACAACTAGTTCTGAGCGTCGGTAACCACTTCCTATCGGATGGGCCGTTGGCTCGTCTGCCTACATGGCAATAAAAAAGAAAAATACAAATCAGGTAAAAACTAGTAAAACTAATCTTCTTTTGTGACTCAGGCGAAATATTAAATCAAAGAAGTATTTGTTATGTTTTTAAAACCGTTATTTATTACCATATAACAAAGCTAATTGGTTTCTATAAAAACGAGTGTTTTCAACAAAACTTACGATTTATTTACCGAATTCCTACACGCTATAGTGTAACACTTGTTAATTATAAAAGTATTTGATGAAACGATGCCAAATACAACGGTATTTTACCTCACATTGCCAAAGCTGTGAAATGAAATGAAATACTTTATTTTCAACATTGATGACGTACTCATTCTTGTTGACGTCAAAAGTTAAAAGCTACCAGTTCGGACACAAAAAAATAATAATTATAGCCACCGTCTTGAAAAGAACTGGCAAGAAACTCATCGGGTATGTCTTTTTTTTTGTATAATGAGCATTTTTTTTAAAGTATTTGTACAGTATTATACAATTTTACATAAAATATACAAAAAAAAACGATTACGATAGTGAAATGACCTTGGCGAGCAACTCATCCAAGTAATCACTGACCGTAGCTTTCTCTGTAGGAAAACATCGCGAAGAAAACTGCATATTGGAAAAGGATTCTAAAAATCCTTCGAAGATATGATAGATTGGGCAAGCGTGGTGGACTATGTTACGACACACGTTGTTAAAAATGACAAGTTTATTTTTATTCTTTTTATAGCCACGTAGGTAGACGAACTGCAATGTCACTTACTGCTACGATCTACCTTAGGTACATAGTTTTTAGAAACCTCATTTAAAAAGGAGAGTCAATTTAAACATTTTTTTTAGTTAATTTCAATACTTAAAGACATAAGATTAATTTAAAGACATCTTAGCCATATTATTTAACTCTATTATGTGCGGGTAGGTCATTTAAGAGCAGACAAATCTGTCTACCCTCTTTCTCGTTCGTTTGCCGGTACCACTGGAACTCGGACTCAGATTTCGACATACCACACTGACAGTATCGGCTGCCGTCTCAAAACTAGATTTTTTGGCTTTATTTTCGTCTAACACTAGATTCCACATACAGGATAGTTTGAAGCCATTAAAAATAATCGTGGTAAGAACCCGTTTACTAATAGTGTAAGTGATGTAGATAACCGCGAGTGTTTAAAGAAATCTATTATGTTTAATTTCGACACAAGCCATTAGCGTGTTCTTGCATATAAAGTGAAAATTTGGCAGTGTATTTTTGGACATAAACACTATTATATCTTTTACTCTTTGAAATAGCCTATTAGAAATACTATTTAAAAAGTGTTTTAAGTGTGAATTGAAATTAATTAATTTTTGGTCTGAAAGCTTTAAATAATACAATACTCTTGCAGAGGTCCATGAGCGACAGTATCCACTTACCTTCAAATGACCCACCGACTTATCTGTTTATGCTACCATCCATCCAACCATCGTCTGCTAAAATGTAAAATCTCTTGGCGCTTAAGAAACATCTAAAATTAAAGATTTTAATTAACATTTAAAAATATCTGGCAAATAAATAGTGAAGGTAAAACAATGTCAAAGCGCTTCAGTCCACCACAGAACATCTACGATACAGAAGTCAACTGCTAACGATAAAGAATTGTTTTTTTTTAAATAGGAAATCAAACAACAATTTTGAGAGAGTTTACTTATCTTTACAAATCAATGTGTTAAGATTTTCGTGGTTGTTTATTAATTGTACTATGTTAGATTTTAAATAGAATTATTATGTGTCGAGTTCATCATAGGATTATTGCCGCTATGGATAGTGTAGCTCACGGCTTCACAGACACAAGATATCAAACATGGGAATACTTCGGATACTAGTCATTGATATTGTAAGTACAAAAAATCCAGTGAGTAAATACTAAAATGGAGTGAAAAACAACAGTGAACTAAAAAACTATATCAGCTTAAGATAGACGCAAAATTTGACAATATATCTACATTACATATCCTAAAAGTTAGTTACTAAAAAGTTGTTCACTCAGACTAGTTTGATTGTAATTACTTATTATTATTTACTAAATTAATTTTACTGATAGTAACAAAATCACAAATTCAAATGAGATTCCTGACAAACATACAGTTTGCACTTGCCTTCTGTATCTTATAATTGTTGTGTTCTGTCGCTCTCATTTCTCGTTGAAAAATATGAAAAATTTTAATCCTTCCGCGGCGCCTTTTTACATCGTTTTCTGAAGCACTTCCTGCTGCTCGGAAATTACGCTTTAATTAACTTCATCTAATTTTACCTTGACGCTGCCTTCATTATTATACTTATAAAGATGAAATAGAAAAGTGAAAATATGAAAACAGGTAAAAGACAGCACTGTTGTGTTTTGAAATTCATTTTTAGGAAGTTTGAAGGCTTTTTGTTGGAAGTTTTGAACTTGCCTTTAATATTTTGGTATTTCAGAGGTCCATGAGCGATGGTAACCACTTATCATCAGGTGAACTTGAATGTTTATCATGCAATAAAAGATACGAATTAATAAGCAATACTTATTCTCTTATACAATATCTTATTAAAAATCGTAAAATGAGAACCTTTTCAAATATCGTTACAGGACGATCCTAATATTCGATTCGATAATTTATTCGAATTCAGAATCGAGATGAGACAATTTCAACAGATTTGATATTCTCTTCAAAATGAGACGCAATATTTTCCAATATGGAGGCAAATCCGAATTTATTGGATATCCAATTTAAGATGTTTTAATTACCACAGACAATTTTCACATCACCACTGACAATAAACCTTGAAGGGTTGGTACAGAAAAATTACCACAGAAACTAGTTAAAAATAGTATGGGCTATCCATAACAGTACTGAGCTGGCCACCCCAATATCACTCGAAATGATACATGTTGGGGTTGCCAGCCTTTTTTCTTTGTTTGGCCGGATTTATCATGGCGAATGGACAGCGGAAATGCTTCCTCCGGGACCGCCGGGAAATATACGGTGAAAAAATGTGGACCTAATCTTTATGGGGTGTGCGGATATAGTGGTCGAGTATAGGGGTCGGAGAATTAGGGGATGATGGTCAGGGTGTAGAAAAACTTGCTAATACGTAGTATGAGATATACCACTTTCGCTGTAGTTTGTTGACTATAGACCGAAAACATGGATCATTTTTCGATAAAACATCCGACCTATATTGTAGATTCATAAAATTCAATCAAGTCTCAATCAACTGCTCAAATGGGTAGAAAAAGGATTATTAAAATCGCTAAATATACCTTAAGTCCTCACGTAACATAGCTATGAATTTCAAAACGGGTTCTTACCACGATTATTTTCAAATGACCGGTCCCGATATTTCAGCATTTCTGCGGGTAGGTCATTTAAGAGCAGACAAATCTGTCTACCCCCTTTCTCGTTCGTTTGCCGGTACCTCAGTAGTTCCTCAGTCTTCCCGTGATCATGGCGCTTGAAACAGTGCTGAAAGATCGCGATCGCTCATTTGAAAATAATTGTGGTAAGAACCCGTTTAGTAATAGTTTAAGTGATGTAATTAACCGTGAGTGTTTAAATAAATTCGGCTATAGAATGAGCTCCTCTCTTCAGAGTTTTCCCAGCTCTATGACTTGTCCTTCTTCAAACGAGGCTTGAAGAGAGACCTTAAAGGTAGGTCTCAGATAGCAGTGTCCACTGACATTGCAGAGGTCCATGAGAGCAACAGTAACCGTTTAGGATAAGGTGGCTCGTGCCTAAAAGCAATAAAATAGTTTTGATTGGAAGGTAATGAGCCAAGTTAAGGTTTAACCGTCTATTCTAAAATGTAGTACAACAACAAACTACTCTGTAAGTAGCAACACGCTTCGTGTTCAGGCTGGTTTAATTAATCCTATTTGAATGCAACTTTGTAAGCTGGCTTTACTTTAAGCTGTTTTACAGCTTTTATTGTTTGATGTTTGTGTTTTTGCTACCTTCGCTCCTTCATGTCGTATATTACAGTTTAAAAAATCCCTACTAATATTATAAATGCGAAAGTAACTCTGCCTGTCTGCCTGTTACGCTTTCCCGCTTAAACCGATTTTGATGAAATTTGGCACAGACAATCTTTAGACCCTGAGAAAGAACATTAATTGAAAGAAACGCAGACGAAGTTGCGCGGGCCCATTTGTATATTATTAATATGTGTATGATAATGATAAAATATTTTTATTGCCTTAGCAAGCAGAAAGCTGTACAATCCATTACTCCACACTGCTGGGCCTAGATCTCTTAACACGTTAACTGCCGAGAAAAAAACCTATTGTCCTTTCAGAGGCGTGTCGGTCAGCACTGACCGCGCTGACAGCGAAAGTCTTAAGAAGAGGGGTCAGGTAAAGTCCACCACTCTGACCCAAAGCGGAGTATGGACTTGTGGGCAGGTGGTTACTGTAGATCATGGAACCTTCCATTGTCAGAGATACTGTGAGATCGCATTTATCTATACTCATATTATAAAGAGGAAAGGTTTTATTGTTTGTTTGTTTCAAAAAGTTTTGGAACTTTCATTTATCGAGGAAGGCTATAAGATATATTGTTTACCTTTGTGACGCAGACGAAGTTACGCGGGTCAGCTAGTCTCTAATAAGAAGGCACTTCAAGTCACTTATAAAATCAATAATACTAATAATCAAAAATGTTATGAGTAACTGTACTGAACTGTAACAACCCATTACTGCCTACTGCTGAGCTCAGGTCTCCTCCGAAGAGCGGTTAGGCATAGTACACCACGCTTGCCCAATGCGGATTGGGGACTTCACATATCTTCGAAAGATTATTTGAATCCTTGTATGAGTAACTATTAACTATCATTAAGCGAGCTTACAAAGCTCCGTTCAATGCCACTGTAAGCCTCCAAGGAACGTATGGAGCTTATCTAGATCTTTACTAGTATAAGACTATGTGGTGGTCTAGACTTTTGTGTATAAGTTGTAAGCTTTTAGTCTGTTGACAATTATTGTAGAGTAGGTTAACTAATGTATGTAGTGATCAGAAGATTTACCGTAGGTACTTGTGAGCTAGAATATTTATTTTGGTGGTTATGTTTATAATTATATGATAAAATAAATTAGGTAGCGTTAGAAAGAATTTATGGATTAGACAATGAAATGTTTAGATATTGTACAAGAAGAAAAGTGAATTCGGTAAGGTTTAGAGAGCTATGTTCATTATAATAAAATATTATTTTATACTGTCATAATTAGCGTCAAGATGTCAAAAACTCCTGTAAAATCTACATAATAATGCAGATATGGACAGTAATGTGTAAATGTACATTTTCTATGTTGGACGTACCGTAATCACCATGTGAGCATAAATACCTATAAAAGTAAACAGCTTATTTCATAAACTCACTAATACTATAGAAATCTATCTATAAAAGAAGAACTTCAAATGAAACATTTTTTTTTTAACTTATTTATCGAGAAAAGCAAAGTAGTAACATAATGAAACACTCAATAGAACCGGAACTTCAAAGAAAACTGTTAGGGAATTACAGGGTTTTTTGTACAAAATAGTATACGTGTAGAATATCTTCAATATTTAATATGTATTTTATTTTACTTTATCAAATAAATAAGCTTGTAAAGAGATACTTTCAAACTAAAACTACCTATTACTATAATTACACATATTTTTGCCATTATAAAATATGATCAATTTGTATGTTTAAAAACATGTTTTTTAGTTCCAACTAACGAATCCGGCGATTCCCAAACCAAGTGCTGACACAGCTGAGGCCAAAACCCAGCACGAGGTTATGCAGGGCGGCACGACGCGTTACGCACCACAGCATTCTTAACCATCGCGACGCCCCCTTAAACAGGATTTCGCGGACGCCATTTTGAACTAATTTTCACCAAACACACCCGTTGTTTTCTGTGAGTGGTTAAAAAATAATCTGTTGCATAACACAATGGCCAATCCTCAAATACCATCAAAGATATGAACACACATCGGTATGCGGGCCTTTGTACGTTTTCCTTATTGAAGTATTACAGAAACTCGAAACATCTTAATGATTCTCCCTTTGAGAATTCTTTGCACGAAAAAATGTCTTCGTTTCGTATTATTTTGTTATTTTCGATACAACCCGTTGCGAGTTATTCCCTTTTTGTAGAAGTACGCAATCAGGGGAATGTTACATTTCTGTAGTATATGACAACAAGCTTATTTAATAAATAGAGGTAGGTAAAAGATTTCCGTATTCGTTTGTATTTAGTTTATGTTTGTGCTTGCATGATTCGAGAACGATTTGGATCATAAATTATTTCATTTTTCATTAAAAATGTGTCAAGATATTTAGACAGACACGTTTCTATTAAACCATATATTCTTTGTGACAAGACTTGTGATTTGTTATATCAGCATTCTTAATGGTCTAAATTACATAAAAATCTAACCAACAAGCACAATTACCTCATTTCATATTATTTTTGTGAAAAAATTCTAATACAAAATCCAGAACACATAACATTATAATAAACTAGGTGACCCGCGCAACTTCGTCTGCGTTACAAAGGTGTTCAAAAATTGTAGCCTATGTGTTATTCTGATGTATAAGCTACTAGCTGACCCGCGCAACTTCGTCTGCGTTACAAAGGGGTTCAAACAGTACTCGCTATGCCGTCGCGATATTATTTTCGCCGCCCGCTGTGGGTGTATTAATAAAATTGCGTTTTATACTCGTGATAACTTCTAAACGAAAAGTCCGATTGGAATAAAACAAAAAGTAATTTACTTCTACATTAATACTCTTGATAATATAATACTTAATTTGGATAAGGGTTAATATAACGATACTCATTTAACGTTAAATTAATTTTTCGGACATTTTTTTTATTTTTATAAACATGAAAGCGGTTATTGTGACTAAACTATGATAGTTAGATATATGCTGTAGCAGACTTTTTTGTTTGTCTTTAAAAGACCTAAAAACCCGTAGTACATCATTTTGTTCTATTGTCAATAGTTTTTGCAGCGTACGCATAAATAGGTTTTCGGTTTTTCACCTTTTGTTACATATTCGATATTTTCATGCGGATCCCTAATTTTTTTGAAAATAAAATATAGCCTATAACCTTCCTCGATAAATGGACTTTCCAACAGTGAAAGAATTTTTGAAATCGGACCAGTAGATCCTGAGATTAGCGCGTTCAAACAAACAAACAAACAAACAAACAAACAAACTCTTCAGCTTTATAATATTAGTATAGATATTGTGGTAAAGTTTCATTCAAATCCATACAGTAGTTTTTACGTGAAAGAGTAACAAACATACATCCATACATACAAACTTTCGCCTTTATAATATTATTAGGATTATGATAACAACTCCATGCTTGAAACACTATAGTTGAGGTAACGTGCGTGTTGTGAGGTACGTAGTTATCATGTATCCTGGCTGAAGCAGAGTATGACTGAGACATTGACATTGACCTTATTCAAGGTAAGGTATGAATTTACTTAATCATTTGACCTTGCTCGACTTTTCTTAGAAGCTAGGAGGTTTTTGTACTATGGATGTAACAAAATATTGGCATTCGAAAAAAAAATATGCGAATGTTTTGAAAAAAGTTAGGAGCAAATTATGTGGATATGGAGTGGATTTGACAGAGCCAAAATAAAGGTTTCAAAGTCCAATTTAAATTACTATCTACTAGTATCTACATCATTTCTCATTGGAACACTTATAACATCTGTTATTCTTCTGTAATTGAAACAATTGTTCCATCATCATTACTAATAATTACGCTTAAGTTCTTAACAGTATTATACAGGGTGGATCTGTAACTTTGGACAATCTGACTTGGGGTGAATGACCTGTTGAAATAAAATTTAGTACCACTTTGGATTTGGATAAAAAAAAATGTCATTGTATGGAAGTCCGCAACGATAGTCGTACGTTTTCCATACAATGACAGAAAAAAAAGTTTAACCGATCCAAAAATAAAAATGGTGCTAAGTTGTATTTCAACAAGTCATTCACCCCATGTCAGATTGTCCAAAGTTACAGATCCACCCTGTATTATCGGATGAACAATTAACTCTGCATAATATGATCCATAGCAGTCAATTGGGATGACGAGACAATACTTGATACCTATGGCCCGAGAGTTAGTGCCAATTTGTTGTTAGGTATTTGAGGTAAGATGAAAATTTGGTCCATAGTTCTTCTGATATACCCCAGCTCGGAACAGCAGATCTGGCTGCTGAGTAGCGGAGCTGAACAAACCCCTACATTATTAGTGTGTAACGCGACAAGTCACCACACAACTATGCTGGGTCCTGGTTTTTCAACCTACAAGCCTGAAGAAAATCGACGATTTTTTACACTAAAAAAGCGGTCAATTACAGTAGTTTCACGCCAAGAATGATCCAAAAATCGTTGTGGAACAACTAATAAATGTTTCTGTCATTAATTCGTAACAAAAAGTACTCACTTACAACCTGATTCCGATCCGCCATTAATCATTTAGACGGTTTGTTCTTTTTTCATTTCGTTCCATATTTCACGCTACTCCTTAGACATTTAATTTGACTATTACAAATGAATGATTACGTTTTTTTTGTTTATTGAATTGCTTTTATTGGAAAAGCCGGTGTTTCCAGAGTTGACTATGAATATACATTTTTACAAATGGTCTTAGAAGAAGGTCGTATGCCGTGTCCCCTGACATTGCAGAGGTCTATGAGCGACGATAACCGTGCACTATCATGTGAACGTTAGATATGCAAATTTATACCTTCCTTTCGACAGTTACCGTTGCAATATGTGTTATAAAAATATGAATTTAAATGTTTAGCATACTACATTTTGGAAGTCATTTATATTCGCTCATGTATTTACGACCAAAGTCCATTTAAAATAACGTGTCATACGTTCGCTGTCTTCCAATATAGTTAGTTATTTTTTACTTAAGTATTACAAAAATATAGAACTTGCCTCCACAAATAACAAGAATATTTTCCAAAAACAAAACAGACAACGAAATCTTTAACGTAACATAAACCAGACCCCGCTGTTTTCCGAGTTACCTTGAATTTCATAAAATAAACGGAAAAAATATGTTTTTCGTGTATCTAGACCGGAGCTAAAATAGATTTTGTTTTGGAACATTTCCTTGGTTTGAAGACGTGCAGCCATTGCCAAAGTTTGCACGTAAATAAGCTGTGAAGCGTACCGAGCTTCGTGTGATACACCGCGGTTTAGTGATGGGAAAACTTCATGTCGATATTTTTGTTTATGATTTTGTAGTGTGTGTTAAAATGTTTGAAGTTTAAACTAGAAAGTTAAGTGTCGAAGATGCTTTATATTTGGTAAGCATATTGGTTGGTTAATTTAATCAAGGTTTTTAACGTAATTTACGATAAAGATCTTTGATTAGGTGGTTTTTTTTTATTGCCTAAGCAGGTATTACTAGCCATTGGCCCAATTGAATTTACATGATGACCATCGCTCATTTACCTTTCTGTACCTTTAGTGTCGGAAACACAGGGTGAACCTCAACTATACCTCAAAAAACGTGTTATAGTACAAACAAAATATGTATATCTTATACCTCTTTTGATCTACAAAAATAATTTTCGATCAATTTTTCGACTTCACCAAGAAATCGTTTTGAATACAGCACCCCCGTAATTATACTCTGCGCCAAACTGCATGGTAATTTGAATTTACAATTTTGCTCTTGGACAGCAAGCCTTGTTGACTTATATTTTACAGTGAGCATCGACAGCCCGGGAAAACTTATTATCGATATCGACATAATTCCAACACTATTGAAACTTGCATTGTAGGTAGCAGTCACAATATTACCATGAAAACCGCTTCCAAATGTCTAAACTTTATATCCTACGCAATAAAGTCGATTTTCGAGTGCACAAGTACATAATAGAATGCATTTGTTATTGAATCCTTGTTTACTACTCTGTGAGTTATTGCGTTTATAAACTAGAATGGATATAGCAAGAATAAAATCGATTTAAATTTCGAATCGTTGGTTTGTGTACGGTTTTATCGATAATAGTAAGACAAGTTGTTTAGGAATAATGATGCGTTCTAAAATTCTTGAAATAAAAAATATAAATGTTTATGTTGGAGTTATAACATTATGATGTGGTGTGTTTAAGTAAAATGGATTGAGGGATTACTCAAAACAGTTTTTTATGTTTTTTAAAAATGGTAGTTTTATCTAATTTATTAATTCATTCATCTTTCTAACATAAGTGTATACCGCCTTAAAGTAACGTTTATCTATTATTGAACTAACAAAAATATCAACGCAGAATAAATACTTCCAAATGAAAATATTTTAGTTGTAAAAATACCTCTGAAAATAAAGTTACAAACACGTCTACAAAAATGACCAACAAACTTCACATCATCCATTAATAATCAAAACAAAAAACTTTCAATTTTCGGTGTAATATTCATAAACTTTTCCCGAAATCCGATAGCTGTTCAATTAGCGTCTCGCTCGATCATAATAGGTGAACTTTAATTCTAGTGGTTCGCTCCTAATTGACAATGATGGATTACACCGGCACTTGACGAGATCAAAGCGACTCGCTTCCTGCGAAGACACGTCAATCGGCTGTCAAATAATCGATGTTTCGGAGACGATTTCTATCGACTTGGCACAACCCTACGTCGTGATGGTTTAATTAGGTAAGATGAATGCTGTTTTCATTTATAGTGACGTAGAAGTGAATGATAGTGGTAGGAATTTGTTTATTTTTTTGTATTGGTTACGAAATTTTTTGTATGTAAAAATCGCCTGATTACCTAAACCGTAAATGAGGGAGTTGAACCGTATTAAAATCTTCAACCGCTCACACTCAGTGTTCGAAATCTGACTATCGCGAAGTCATGTGGAATAAGTCACCAAATTTTAAAGTCAATTAGTAAAGTCATTAAAATGCTGCATCAAAGGCCTTAAAATGCTGCTAGATTATTTCCTTTGAAACAATTATATTCTACTGCCACGTTTCACCATCAAAACAAATGACGGTGACTGCTGAACAATATGGAAGTTTGAAGGTGGGTGCCAATGTGGAAACGCGGCATTCAGGATTATTTTAATCGTGCTTGAACTCGAGCATTCTTCAACAATTAATTACAAAGTCGAGTATCTTAAGCAGCTTTTCGAATATTAATCGGAATCAAATAATTTCCAGGACGCTTCCTGTTCGCAATAACCGGATGCTACATAGTCTAAAAAGGGATGGTCGAAAAACAATAAAATTTACTTATAAAAACACATAAAACTGAATTAATAACGACAAACTAAAATCCTCAAAACTTGGTGAACCACTTACGATCAAGAGGCCCATTGGAACGTCTGCCTACAGAGCAATAAAAAAACTACACTCATTTGTAATAATTGAAATCAATTTTACCCGATTTTTTTTAAAGCAAAATCGATATGTATAACTCGATATTGAAACCAACTTTTAACCTTAAAATAAGTAGTCCATATGTATTTTCAAGATATAAATATGGGTCGGTCAGGCATCGGCAATAGGTGACCGGACCGACATACACTTAGACGAAATATGAGAAGGGTGACAGTTGGGTGATGATATCTGATAGTTTACTACAAGCCTGAATAATATCATAGAGCACTTATTTTATATAAGAGATGGACCTCATAAAAAGTTTACCTTGTGTGATCAATTTTAGAAGCGTTTTAGGCAGATTGATGAACTTAACTATCAGCATGCTGCCGAAGTCGTGGCCGAGTGGTCGAAGCGCGTCCGTGCGAACGGGAGATCGTGGGTTCAAATCCGGCTTGTCCCTCTAAACCTATATGTGAAAAAGATTTATGTGCAATTTTCCACAACACCACTGGCTAAAAACGGTGAAGGAAAATATCGTGAGGAAACCTGCATGTCGGAAAAGGGTTCTAAAAATCCTTTGAAGATATGTGAAATCCCCAATCCGCACTGGGCAAGCGTGGTGGACTATGCCTAATCCCTCTTCTGAGGAGACCTGAGCCCAACAGTGGGCAGTAATGGGTTGGTGCAAGTACTATCTGCATACTTCTTTAAAATAAAATTAATAGGTGGATTTCAAAACAATACAATAACTAATTGAGTATGTAAATACCTACACCGAAAAGATAAAAGTTTAATTAGTATCACAGATATGACACTCATAAAAATAGTTAAACACGCTTGCAATCCTGTCAAACCAAGATGTCACAACATTCTGACACCACCAAATTAATCTATAATCGATAAAAATTCTTTTCACGGTGCTCTTGACAGCTCTAAGTCGGCGTTTCAGTGCGGGCTTAATTAGAGTCATCCAGTGAGGGCTCTGTCCTCAATATGGACGTGACCCTCATGCAAACCCGACGGAGGGGCCAGAGGACATATATCTACACTTTTCACGACGAGATTTTTTTCTTATAATCCGAAAGAGCATAGAATTATTACACAGAAAGAAGTTGTATAATACGCTATGATGAGCTCAAACTGGTATATTTCTGTTTTTTAAATATTATGCTATGTATATTTATTTCTCACTTGTGCACTTCTCAAAGAATCATAACATCAGGCGGTATAAAGTTAACTACGTCATTACAATTGTTGCTCCACAAAAAATATTACGTGCTCGTAAGTAATATATAAAATAAAAAACTTTGTTACACAAATAAAAATTATAAATATATTATGTTTAACATGTATGCAAACAACAGAAAGTTTTTTGAAACTTAAACTAAACACATCAAATATAAAATAGATATTTTCCAAAAACAAGTCAACTTTTAAACAAACCAAAATATAATAAACTCATATTATCTCTCAAAACAGTTGTACAGAAACCATTTTTTCAATAATTGCAGTATAAATCATTTTAGTCTGGACACTAATTGGTCTGGGTCACAGAACTGTGGACATGAGACATTGAGACAGGTGAAACGACATGTGTGCAATTACTATATAATACTGAGATAATTAAACGATCTCATCAATTTATTCTGCGGTTTTAGTATATCTTATTAAATTTGTTGAGAATTCTGTTTAAATATTTTGTGTAGAATGTATTAGAGTTTTAGAATTTAAAAATAATGGGTTTTAAGTTTTGTACTGCATAAATCACCAATTATGTGTGGAATTAAGATATTTTGTCAAACAAGCTATCATTCATCAGTCATTTGATTATAAATAGTTTTAGACGATGGACCAAGCAATTTCAGAGGATACTGTGCGCTGGTACTCTTGAGGACTCTCTTCAAGCCTCGTTTGAAGAAGGACATGTCAACCTTGAAATTATGATTTTTATCATTGTGACTGTTCTTCGTAGGCAGAGGCTACAGAGTGTACAAACAGAACACCTGATCTTAAGTGGTCACCCTACATACATGAACCTTTACAAAGTCAGGAGACTCTTTGAGGCCAGTACCTTTAACGACACTCAATAAGCATTTTTTGAAGAAGGACCAGCCAGCCATCACGACTTGCCTTTTAAAACTCACGGCAATAAAATACTGGAAATATAGGGTGGGTAATCTAACGTTTGCTTTTTGAACTACTGTTTATTTAGAGAATGACAGCTCAAATGTCATTCAAATTGTGTTCATAATTTAGTTAAAGGTTTGACATTTACGAAATGAGACGTTTTCGGTTCGCCCAATGGCCAGAAGATCGTTTGGCCGAAGATGATTTTCAGATGATTTTCGAAGTTTAGTCTTTTCAGATGAAGCCCATTTTCACCTCGGAGGCTATGTCAATAAGCAAAATTGTCGCATCTGGGGGTCGGAAAATCTACATGTCACCATTTGAGAAGTCAATGCACCCACAAAGAGTTACGCTTTGGTGTAGAGTTTTGGTCCGGAGGCATCATACGAAAATGAGCAAGGAGCCGCCGTTACGGTCAATGGCGAGCGTTACCGTGCCATGCTCAACGAATTTTTGTTTCCAAAAATTGAAGAGTATGACATGGACGACATTTGGTTTCAACAAGATGGCGCAACATGCCACACAGTTTAAATGACAGTCGAACTTTTGGAAAATGCAAACTCTACATGGCCCACCCCTTATTATAACGATTCCAATATCGATTATAAATGTTGTGGTGGAACGACAATGACCCTCAAGATCGAAGCCGGCTTGTTACAGCATCAAGCCACATTGATACCTGACCCAGTTGAGGAGTGGCCGCACCCCTCCTATCCTCGTTTTAATTACCGCAGACTCCCCTCTTCGGCCGTGTTGGCCGGCTCTTGACCTGTTACAATAGGGCTGATATTATGATGATTTCAGAAAAAAAATGACTTTTCTAAATCGAAAATGCAGTAACGGTGAGACTATTACCATCTGATTGAAAAGGATGGCAATGCCCAAAGATTCTTATGCGAAACTTTTTTGGAGTAGGTAATATTCTTTAAGTAATTCAGAAATGTTTTTTTTAAATTCGTAGGTTTTTTTTTAGTTGGAGGAAATCACCGGATCCCTGGATATCTGGGAGTTGAACCGCACTAAAACCTCCAACCGCTCACACTTAGCGTCCGAACCCCAAAGCACGGGGTTATGAGGGACGGCGCGACGCGTTACGCCCAAGACACTCTTTCCCGTCGCCATTTTTTTTTAACAGTACAGTCACTTTTCATATTGGAAGGGCCAACTGAAAATTCCAACATGGAGCACTAGGAAGCATCCAGTTGCGTCATCATCAAATGCGTTCAACACTAGTCATTGTTCAACCCTTAGATAGCAAGTACCTAGTCCACGTTGATATCATTAAATTAGGGTGGACTGGAAGTTGGAATAAACATACTCCAAGATTGTTATGTGAAAAAAAAAATTTGTTGCCTGTAAAGTCGATATACGGGCGAAAGTTTTACGTGACAACGACTCGGGCATGGTTAGCCCGCCTAAGAGCGAGAGAGACAGACATAAAAAGTGAAAGGCACGCGTGCCTCTCACTCGCTCTCATTGTGAGCGCATAACGTGAGCGGAGCGTAACGCAGTTTCTTGAAGTGTCACCCGGCAAACCAATTTATAAGACGTTGTCACGTCAAAATATATTGCAATAGTAGCAACCCTAGAACCACATCTAACCGACCAACGGCGGTGAAATCAAAGAAAACTCGCACATTTATACAAACACGAGCCAACCGCGTCACTCAACATTTCTCATCTGAAGTGCATCTCTACGCACACTACATAAGCTGTCGTAGCTCAGAAATACTGAGAAAATGGTAAAATTAGACGACCTTATTAGATCTAAGAAAATAAAAATAAAAAAAGAACTGTATATTTTTTTTGAGTTGAAGAAAGATATATGAAAATGTGGCAGTTGAACCGCAATAAAACATCCAACTGTAAACACTCAGCGTCCGAACCCCGGCTGAGGCTAAAACCCAGCGCGGCGCCTTGCGGGACGGCACGATACGTTACGCACTACGGCATTCTTTCCCGTCACGCCGCCCCAAAAATCTCAGTCGCATCATAGTCATCATTATTGTTTGTGACGAATTTACGCTTATTTGATTCTTCAAACTATTTTTCACACAAACTGAATATGCAAATCCAGTAACTTACAAACACTAAACTAAACTAAAAACGGCGGCAAGAAAACATCTTCGCGTAAAACTAAAACCTTTATCCGTTTTTAAAAACAGCGTTATCTCGCGTAAAACGCCGTAAGCCGTGAATCAGTTGAATCATGCCACACAATAGCCGAAGAAAGTACATTATCCAACAGGGGGGAGGGGGGGTGACTACCTGAAAAATCCATTGAAAACCCCCAGCTAAGGACAAAAGCCCAGTGTACAATTAAGCTAAATGTTTTAGATAAGTGAGAAAATTTATCATTTGGGGACGAAAAAAAAGCTTTTTGAAATCGTTGATTGTTTCGCGAAGTTTATTCAGAACGAAGCCTTTGTAGGCTCGGGGATTAGAGAAATTACCTTTTTTACTGTTATCTCTTTTAATGTTGAGAGACAATATTGTAATTAAAAATATTTGGAGTGTGATTAAAAGAACTGGAAGATTTCGAAGTAGGTTAACAGTCGTTTTTTTTAAGAAAACAATTTTTACAAGGCCTTCTTCAGGATACTTCAAATAGTGATTTTACTGAATTTTGTTGAAAGGAAACAATTCCTATTTTTTTTTAAAAGAAATACATTAACTACATTCAAGGATTCCAAAAAATACTTTTAGGGTATCTCTTGATAAACGGAAAGAGCATCCCTTTATATATTATTTGTGTATCTAATTAGTAGATACCATTGAATTAAAATGAACAACTGATTCTAGTGATAATTTTATTGTCACTCTTTACAATATACAATAATGAATATGATTATAATAATGTGTGGACGCGAGTGTACGCTATGCTCTTAACGGAACGACTGGGGAGTAGCACTACGCACTGTACTTATATATTATATCAAAAGTGCAAGCATGCAATCGCGTCTCTATATACTCATAGGTACACCGGGATTCAAAACTGCTAAAATTTGAGACTTTACAGCAGCTATTTCTCAGTGAAAGTTTCATTGAAGTCAGTCTGTTTCAAAGATGACCCTGAACAATCAGGTTATTGAAAGTATCAAACAGACACTAAAATTCACATTTTCACAAAGATTATTATAAATGTATTTTAGTTCACAAACACTCTAAGCTGTTCTGTGGGGGCGGCGCGACGGGAAAGAGTGCCGAGTGCGTAACGCGTCGCGCCGTCCCTAAAAACCCTGTGTTGGGTTTTGGCCACAGCCGGGGTTCAGACGTTGAGTGTGAGCGGTTGGAGGTTTTAGTGCGGTTCAACTACCTTCAACTGAAAAAAAAAATCTGTTCTGTAAACCATACAACAAGATAATGTCATTTACTTTTGTTGACTATAAAATTGCTTGCTATAAAAAGAAATTAAGATAAATCTTAGTTTTTCTCTACTATTACTTTTCATTCAATTTCAAATGATTAGATTCGTTAACTTTTATAGCAATTGAACTGAAATGAAATGTAAGCATCTATTATTTGATTGCATTTTAAATTACGATTTCGAATTATTTTCACGATTATTTATACGATTGATCATTAATTGGATGCAGCTTAGAAAAATGTTCCAACCTATGCTTATATTAAAATTGATTGATAACAGGACTTAATAACGTCATTCATTTTTCTTACAATGAGGAGGATTTGATGTTAATTAACTGAAAAACAGTAATGGTACAGGTAGAAACAAAACATGAAAGAAAAATAACATTTCATGAAAACAAGTTTTTAAAGTGCTAAGACAAGTAAAACGGGCCCAAACATTAAGACTCTAGCAATTTAAATACCTACAGGAGTTCCTATGGCTTCCGACTCCATCATCAGATCAGCTCCACGATACCATATTATTATATGAGAAATTGATCAATTTAAACTTGCAAGAGTAGTTTTTTAAGCAAGTCCCTCGCATAATGTCTTTACTTTGTTTCATTTTCTGTATTTTTTTTTAATTTTTAAGATTAGCATTTTACTTGTTAATATCTGAATTGTATAAACTCAAATTAAGTATATAGTTTAATTTTCTTTGTGTCACTTTAATATATAATGTTAAGCCGAGGTTAACGGTGCTGGTGACAACATTGTTATTAAGTTAGCTATTTTTCTTTTTGTTAATCCTTGTTGTCATTGTTTGTTAACCCTAATAAATGAAAAAAAAAAAAAAAAGATTCGAACTTACACAGGTACAAAGTTACATCCAGTGCAAGTTAAATAAAAGGCAAGGAAAATATAATTCTTTCTCTAAATTCTCGTACGTCACATATGCTATATTGCGTTTGCCATTAATTTTTAATAAGACGTCCATGTCATGCGAGTCATCATGGAATTGCATTATTAAATTAACTGTCAACTGTCATACACTGACAGCACATTGACATGTGTGACGTCACGGAGTTAGACATAATTCGGGATCAGCGATTCACGAGGAAATTGATTTATGCGTGGCATCTATTATTGCAGAGGCTGAATAAATGACACAGAGCAGTTGATAACATATGATTAAGGATTTGTAATTGCACTAGCTGACCCACGTCACTTCGTCTGCGTCACAAAGGGCAATCTATACTAATACTAGATGACCCTCGCAACTTCGTCTGCGTCATAAAGGGGTTCAAACAGTACTCGCAATGCCGTCGAGTTATTATTTTCGCGGCTCGCTGAGTCCTACATATTCATTGCGTTTTATACTCGTAATAACTTCTAAACGAAAAGTCCGATTGGAATAAAACAAAAAGTAATTTACTTCTACATTAATACTCTTGATAACAAAATACTTAATTTGGATAAGGGTTAATATAACGATACTCATTTAACGTTAAATTCAATCTAGGAACGAAATATTAAATTTTAAAAACATAAAAGTGGTTATTGTGACTAAACTATGATAGTTAGATATATGCTGTCGCGGACTTTTTTGTTTGTCTCCAAAAGACCTAAAAACCCGTAGTACATCGTTTTGTTCTATTGTCAATAGTTTTTGCAGCGTACGCATAAATAGGCTTTCGATTTTTCACTTTTTGTTACATATTCGATATTTTCATGCGGACAAACAAACAAACAAACAAACAAACAAACTCTTCAGCTTTATAATATTAGTATAGATTGTAAAGCTGAAAAGTTTGTTTGTTTGTTTGAACGCGCTAATCTCAGGATCTACTGGTCCGATTTCAAAAATTCTTTCACTGTTGGAATGCTCATTTATCGAGGAAGGTTATAGAATATAATTTATTTTCAAAAAAATTAGGGATCCGTATGAAAATATCGAATATGTAACACAAGGCGAATGATCGAAAACTGCGGGCCGCGAAAATAATAACTCGACGGCATTGCGAGTACTGTTTCAACCCCTTTGTCGCAGACGAAGTTGTGCGGGTCAGCTAGTATATCATATATCCTTAATCGATAAATGAACTTTCCAAAACTAAAAGAATTTTTGAAATCGGTGCAGTAGTTTCGGAGTCTATTCGAGACAAACAAACAATCAAACCTTTCCTCTTTATAATATTAGTATAGATTAACATGAAGTTAATGAGCTCCTCGATATTTTGCGTTATTGTCTTCAAACACATGACAGACTTCACACAACAATGCAGAGGTCCATGAGCGACGGTAACCCCTTAAAATCAGTTGGACCTGCCTATGGTAAAAAAAATGAAGTACATCATTGTGAATCTCGTACATGTCTGTTCCTTTAAAAGAATGTCGCTGAAATTAATCATAATACCACATTGTGATTTGATCTAGAGAAGCTTTCGCTCCCCGGCTGGGTAAGGGCTTGATTCAGAAGGCGGTCGTTCTTGACACTGACCACTGATGGCTTGGGTCGTAGACCTCGTCTTCAGTGGCCCTCTGTTTTTTATATTGTATTTTTTAATTTTATTTTTTGTTATTTTTTTTAAATATAATGTAAAAAATAAGTGAAAATAAATGAATACACAATAGGATAATTTAACTTTAAAAACCAAAGATCTACAGAATGTATAATGTAACTTAAAAAATAAAATACCAAAGACTTTCTATTCCAGAATACAATGTTTGTTTTTGTAAAAAACACCTCCATGTCAACATGATAAAACCTCTTTGTACAATATGTTGATGTGTGTGCGTATAAGCCTCATGAATATTCCACTTAATTGTGAACAGTCAGCACGTGAGGTCACGCTGCCTCAATATTGAGACATCTTGCTTACTAATTTTAGTCAAAACGTTAGGATAACACTAAGGTTTCAATCTTGAAGTTGGTGAGTGGTAAGAGGTTTTAATGCGGTTCCATATACCTTCACCTTCGGAATAGGTTTTTTTTAGGGCGTAGTACACGTCGGCGTTAAATTTGTAATGTTATACATTTTGCATTATTCAAATTTATGCTCAATGCTCTCCAGTAGTCGTGGTGGCCGAGTGGTCGAAGCGCGTCCTTCCGAACGGGAGGTCGCGGGTTCAAATCCAGCCGGCTTGTACCTCTAAATCTAAATATGAAAAAGATTTATGTGCAATTTTTCGCAACACCACTGGGTAAAAACGGTTTAGGAAAACATCGTGAGGAAACCTGCATATGGGTATTCTATAAATCCTTTGAAGATATGTGAAGTCCCCAATCCGCACTGGGCAAGCGTTGTGGACTATGCCTAATCCCTCTTCTGAGGAGACCTGAGCCCAACAATCGGCAGTAATAGGTTGGTACAGAACAGGAGCTCTCTACATAAGAGTCAAAATGTAAGGTTACTCAATTACTAGTATCACGTTGTATTTTGAACTTTACATAAAGGCGTTAAGGATAAAATTAAAGAGAGCTTAATTTCAACGCACTACTTCAAAACATATGAAGTATTTGTTTTTTTTTTTTTTTTTAAATGTGGCCCCAATCGCGCGTGGAATGTACCGCGCACTGATTCCGCCAATGTCGAGTGTTAAAGAGACACGTTGTTAAATAAAGACAAGAACTGACCGGTTGGATGAAATAATTATAAAGGATCCAAAAAAAAAAACCATGTAAAATGCTTGATGATGCATTATAAAGCTATCCTCTTTATTCACATACTTTCCCCTCAATAACTACTACTACTATTCATTATCAACTGTACCTAAAACAAATACAAAACTTACATACACAGATCATACTATTACATTGTCATATCTACACACAAGAAAACAATCTAAAAAAGAAGAACAATAAATATACTACAATCTAATATTATTTTTAAATATGTAATTAAGTATATAATTCATAGTGTTAAAGGAAGTCATAGTCAAAAGGTAGTTGAAGTTAAAGGGACGAGGAATTTTTGAGGGAAGAATGTCATACAAAGAAGTAGAATATTTTGAACAGTTAAAAAAAATATGATTTGTCGTACCTTCGTCCAAGCCACATTCGCACAAAGAGGTATCTCTAATGTGGAGTTTGTTCAGAAAAATCGGAGTACAAGCATGACCTAGACGGAGCCGACATAACACAGAAATTGGGAGTTTAGGATAAGATTTAAATTTGAAGAACCAAGGTCAGTATTTGTTTTTATAAAACTTTCCAGTAATAAATGACATTCATTACATGCTTTTGCAACAACTCGCTTTTTTACTTTCAGTTCCAATATCCAACCAAGAAGTTTTACATTAAAATCTAAAAAAAGCAACGCCACTAAAAATGCAATAAATCACAACGAACTATTTTCGATTCGAAATTTATTTTGAGTTCAACCTAGTTTCAGATAAGTTAACTGTAATCCGCGACAGGTTACGTAAAACGGTTCCAAACAATAATAAAATTTACTGAACAGAAGTTTTCTATATAGATAAACTTACCGGACCGACGATCTGGTCAAGATCGCGGGAGGTCACTGGATGCAGATGGCGCAGACGCGGTCGATGTGGCGAAGTTTGGGGAAGGCCTATGTCCAGCAGTAGACGTCTATAGGCTGACGATAATGATAGATAAAAAAGGGTTAAGGTCCACCTGATGGCAAGCGGTTACCGTCGCTCATGAACCTCTGCAATGCCAGGGTAATGAGGAGACGTTACCCATCACCTACCTATACAGGACTTTTCTTAGACCTCGTTTCAAGAGGGACGTAAAACCTAACTAATAAAACCAAAATTGGCGTTTGTCCAGTAGCGCCATACAGGACTATAACGCCATAGACAGATGAGTCGTTTTGCATTTACTATTCTTTTGACAGATAATAATGACACTATAGAGTCAAGCAAACAAACTTTCAATTTTATTTTTGGCTTCTCATTCTCATTTGATTTGAATTTCAACATATTAATATTACCTAATAAGTAAGTTAAGAGAAGAACCATATACTTATGGGAGTCAGAAATTGTTTACATAAGTAAACAATACTGATCCTTCAGATGGTACAATTCTCTCTCAGTGATAAGTAAAAATATTTTATTGAACTTAAACACAAATTACTTTTATCCAGTCTATATATATACTTATTAAAATATTGAAAAAAAAAAGTATTTCCCATAGATTTAAATATTTTAAGTTCGGTTAAGTTAGCTAGACCTCGAATAGCTTACGAAGATAAGCTTTCTACCTAATATGTATCTAAAAAACACACAACACACATTTGAAATTAAGCATTCTTGAGAAATGAAGTGCGTAAAAGTGATTTGTACCAAATTTTATTTCTGTTTAGTTTTTCCACGACGGTTTCTTACAAACGGGTGTCTGTCATGATCAAAGAACATCAAATATAATAGAACGGGATCTTTCGGGAAACTTTAGAACGCAATCCCAGAGGAATAAACAATAGTGACTTGGACTTTGATCTTTTGAAGGTATTTAGGTCGTTTAATTTTATTAATACGAGTTGAAGAATGTCGAACCTATTTACTTTTAATATATAGGCTTGTTTAGGTTCTTTTATAAAGACTGCTGTTATTTTTTTTGTTGTTGTTTTCATTTTTTTCGAAAATACTTTCTGTCTACTAACCTATTTATTTAAAGTAAAAAAAACAGACTGATTTATAAAATAGCTATGATAAAGTATTAATACAATAAAATAATGATTGTTAAGTAGGGACGCAAGCCAGCTGTCAATTCTTCAAACGAAGTTTGGTTGGTTTTAAAAACAGATTACAGCCTATTTCCCGCCGTATAAATTAAAGAAACGAAAAGGGATCTGTACTGTACTGTAACAATCCATTACTGCCCACTGCTGAGCTCAGGTCTCCTCCGAAGAGGGGTTGGGCATAGTCCACCACGCTTGCCTAATGCGGATTGGGGACTTCACATATCTTCAAAGGATTTTTAGAACCCTTTTCCGATATGCAAGTTTCCTCACGATGTTTTCCTTCACCGTTTTTAGCCAGTGGTGTTGTGAAAAATTGCACATAAATCTATTTCATATTAAGATTTAGAGGTACAAGCCGGCCGGTTTTGAACCCGCGACCTCCCGTACAGAAGGCAAGCGCTTCAGCCACTCGGCCACCACGACTACTTTAGAACTACTAAACTAACTACTTTAGAACTACTAACAAACGAAAAGGGGTCAAAACATCATAATTGTTCAATCAAAAAATAAAATACATCGCAGAACAATCACACTTGCATTTTTATTCAAACTTACAGCTGAATTAACATGCAAATTACATCTAAATCACCATTTCGAGGAACTACAGTCTACATCAGACTCCCTTGTCACATCTACTATATTACATCATCTATGACCGAGCTCACGCATTCGATGCCGACAAATGTCAACGTTTCAACACTATTAATCTTGCATTTCCGACGCTTTATGTAATTCTTATAACACTTTTGTAGTATCTTGGAGTTTTTAATAGCTTTAAACAGTCAAATATTAGTAATTTAGTAAAAGCTGTTGTCTCGTAATAAAATAAAAGAAACAGAAAAACGAACTGATTATTAATTAATTATTAGTTGATTACTGACAAATAATTGTAGCTATAAACTTATTTAGACACTCTCGGTTTTCTATAATACTTTGAGAAGTGAGTTCGAGTTCCAGTGGTACTACCCAAAAGCGAACGATAAAGAGGGTAGACAGATTTGTTTGCTCTTAAATCGACCCGCAGTATCCAGTCTTCTCGTGATCATGACGTTTGCAACAACGTTGAAATATCGAGACAACTCAATTAATTAAATATCGTGGTAAGAACCCGTTGAAAATGCATGAAAGTATGATTGTTTCTACATAATATTATTAGTCTATTTAAACATTCGCGATAGTCTTCTAACAAGTCTTGTTATCTAACAATTCAAAATATTGGTCACTATGAAAAATGGTTCAAAGATGTATGAGAAGCATGCCTTTGTACGTAACGCGTCGTGCCGCCACACATAACCCCGTGCTGGATTCTATCCTCAGCCGGAGTCCGGACGGTAAGTATGAGAAAGAGATGAATAGGAAACAAAGCATTATCTTGTCTAAGAATTTCATTACTTCAATTCTTTTATTTTCTAAATCAAATCCCAAATAAGTGTAAAATAGATTGGTTTAATTATAAAAAGGGCGAGTTGACGGATCCAGGGCATTGTACAGATCCCGAGCCTTATTATTGGGGCCTTTGTTTCATTTGTGGGCCTTTTATGGCCTGCTCAAGTGTAAACGGATAAAAATTGTTGGCTACGATTCAGAACACGTTCAGGGATAATGAATGTTGGTTTCGGTGCTGAGGGGTTGAAGCTTATGGTAGCACACACGACAATACTCATGACAAAAGTATTGACAATATCTGTAAATCTAAAATCCAAACATTTTTTATATTGCCTGACGAGCTAACGATTTATCTGACCGTAAGCGGTTACCGTTGTTCATGGACCTCTGCACTGTTAGGAGACACTGCGGGGCCGCTTCCAACGGCCTACCTAAAGGACTTTATTGCCTCGTTTGAAGAAGGACATGTCATAGCGCTAGGGAAACATCTTGAACATCTTTAAAACACATAATGTTATATTCTTTTCTGTTATATTCTTTCTTTTAAATATGTTATAAACGATATTTAAAAGATGATAAAGAATAGGTTGACCTTTGACACTGGCACTTTATTTTTATTTAATTTAGCAATTCCAAATAACCTAGATTATATTTAGTCTTTAAATCTCTAATAAAGTCGTAAACTAACACCTAAAAAACTACTGTTAGTTTTTCAGTCCACACATGTTATAATATACTTAATACCACCGAGTCTCACACACGTAGTCCCTTTATTACAAATGAGGGTTTCGTCCAATACGAACAAAATAAATAATATTATATTTATATATATTGAAACAGAACCATTGGGATTCAGTTTATGGTGTATCATCTGTTTTATTACGAAGTGGACTTGTATTGATATTAGGTTTCTGTCTGATTAGTGTTAAAAGATTTGAAAAGGGAATGAAGTGTTTTTTTTTGTTTGAGTCAAAAGGTATGTGGGAGTTGAACCGCACTAAAACCTCCAACCGCTCACACTCAGCGTCCGAACCCCGGTTGAGGCCAGAACCCAGCACGGGGTTATGAGGGACGACGCGACGCGTTACGCCATCGGCACTCTTTCCCGTCGCGCCGCCCCCGGAATGAAGTGTAATACTCGTATGTATAAATGGAGTACATGTATGATTCTTCGTTTAGTGTTTGATCGCGTAATTTAGTTTGTAAACTACATATAACAGAGTTTTTGAACGCACGCCTTGATGTCATTAAATCATGCAGGCTGTCAATACTGTAGTTTCGTCTAAGAACACGTGGTATCATAATGGTTTCGTAATTAAAACTAATTAATAAAAGAAGGAATAAATAATTAGCTTTAAATGTTATTTCTTTCCTATATAACAATTGATTAATTAGATTGAGTAATTATACGCTTGTAAGTATTGAATACTTTTTGAACTTCACAATTATTAGTAGAGATTTCCCGTCATTAAATGTTGAATGGTAAAGCTCAGTAAAGCCCAGGGTAACGGTCGCCATGATAATCCGCCCGAGATGAAACCTCCATGATTGATGAAACTTCGAGCTCTGCCCGAAATTACAGAATCACGTTGCTCGACCCATTTCATTTACAATCCTTCCGTTAGTAATGATACGACTAAACACATTGTTTTGAGATACATTAATTCATAAAACTATAGTAGATATCACGATAGCCGCGACTTTGGGAGGAATATTTCAGATTTATCTAGTCTTAAATTTAACGGGGCGATACGTGAGCGACAATCGCGAACGCGTCCTGTCACCCCTATTACATCGGATGTCGAGCGCGATTGGCGGGAGGTTTTAGTGCGGTTCAACCCCCACATACCCCACTCGCGGGGCGAGTGGAAGTCCGGCGATTTCCACAAGTCAACAAAAAAAAAAGTCTTAAATTTAGAACTATTTAATGCCTATGCTACTCACAGATACGTAGCTTCCTATTAGTTAAATATTTTTGAAATCGGTTCAGTTTATCTAAAGATTAGATACAAGTATGTCATAAACATCACGACATTACCTCTTTATATTATTAGTAGATATAAGTTTTCTGGGTTTTAACTTCCACTGGGTTCTTTTACTTTGTGACATCTTGTAACAAGTTGAAGTTTGAACTAACTACGATATAATTTCAGCAAGTGCGACAACACTTTTTAAGTCATAATTTTATTACTGAAATTTAATTTTACAATCACAAATATAATTAATTTAGTATAGATAACCCGTCTTTCCATAACTCATTAATATTGATCTTATATAATATCGTATTGAAGGTTGTAAATTAATATAGTATATAATATAGTTTCCACGCGACTGTACAGTAAACAAAGTCAGATACTGAACTAGAATTCGCCCCGAGGAAGATAAACATTCGTCGTATACCTATAACTACTAGGTACACATACATCTATATGAATCCACTATATTATATCTAGTCTAATAAATAAAACCGTAGTGTCTGTTTATAATAAAATGCTTGTTTAAAAAGGTTTTATTTAAGTTGCAATCTATGTAATTTCGGGTGGATTCTAACGAGTTGTATTTGATAAATTTCCCGGTTTCTGATTGAGCTTAATTTTGTAGACCTTTTGATCTAATGGTTAATTGTTTATTACACTGTAAATTTTTGGCTGAATAAATAATTTTAATCTTTTTAATCTTAATCTTAATCTTTTTATATCACGTGCCGCTAATTATAAAATATATTTTTCATTTTTTTTTTGTATGCAGTAGGTACTCTCTATGATATAAATTTACCTGAAAAATATGTCATTACACTGTTCTTAAATTAATCATTTGGTATTTTTACCTCGAATGAAGCCCAAAAGTTCTGAAAATTTTCTGAATTTTTCCCGAATATCGATTTTGCCAATTGGTATTTTAGAATGTCTACTCGCCACCATATTGGTAATAAGGACTCTAACACAGTTGATCAACCGTTTCTCAAAGACTTCAAAATTTAAAATATCAATAATTTCTATTACTCCTGGGATTCATTCCGTCCAGACATTACTTTTAGCTCAAATTTATTGTGTCTGTTCAATTTATTTTTTGTTTTAGAAAAAATAACCACAAACTGTCAATTACTATTTATTTCTCATTTTATTTAAGAAACAAAACAAACACTCTTTTAAATCAGCAGGGAATAAATTGATGAAAAATGAGCTCAAATATATACGAAAATAATGTTGGTAATCGAATAACAATTTGAAATAAAACAACTTTGTTATACACTCTCAAACATCTAACTTTAACATACACATCAAGTCTCTAGAGAAACCGAGTGATACGCTACAAAAATAAACATCTTTAGACAAAAACTTTAATAAAAACGAAAGAAGAAATTTGTATCGTTTGCAAAATAATATTATAAAAAGTATTTTTGAGTTTTTTTTTCTTCACAAATACAAATCTTATTTATAATCTATTTAGGATTTTAATGAGAATGCATTTTAGTATGCTTATTATCTGAAAAATCTTCAAATCAGAACGAACTAAAACGATCCCCAGAGACAACTTGAGAAATGACAAAACCCATCACGATATTACTTACACTATTACTAAACGGGTTCTTACCACGATTATTTTTAATTGAGAAGTCCCTATATTTCAGCACCGTTTCAAGCGCCATGATCACGAACGAGAAACAGTACTGAAATATCAGGACCTCTCAATTAAAAGTAATCGTGGTAAGAACCCGTTTAGTAATAGTGTAAGTGATGTAGATAACCGCGAGTGTTTAAAGAAATCCATCACGATATTATCGTGACACCGACGAAGTTTCTAATAAATTAGCCTGAAACTAGCCAATTTTTATCGTTACACAAAAGAAAACCTTACACGTACCCCTAATAAGTTAGAAAAACATTCTGTAGCTCATCTAATTGAACACGTAACAAAAACAAGCTCGGGACTTACATGATTTACGCAAGTTCCCGAGCTTCGTGCTTTCATCCTTGAAAGCATTATCCTATTATTTTTCAGTCTTGTCATAATTCAATTTGGTTTGGCGCCTCGCCCGGTGCGAGCGACTCCGAATGTTTACACTAACTTAACCCGATGAAATTCTTCGCTGTGGGTTTACATTGATGGAAATGGGTTTGATGTTGGACAAGTTTAAAGTTTATCATCTGGGGTCGCTTTAGATTTCAAATCTAAAATGAACAAGAGAAGCAAACATTATAGTAGAAGAAATTAAGACCTAAATTCAGACAGCTTAAAATGCTATGTATGCAACTCTATGCATAGACGTAGACATAAGTTTATTTGTGCGTAAAAATATCTATGGCTATGCCGTCTATAAGCTGGTTACGTATGTTCAATATTATTTAAAATATTGTCAATAATATCGTGTCTCGCAGGCCTACAAGTTAACAGGCCACCTGATCGTAAATGGTCACTTATGGACCGCAATATCCAGCTGAAAAACTTGTATGCTTGACAGTAACATAATATTTTTACCCAAACTACAAATTTTTACTCTTCAATTTCAATTTACTACCAATAAATATCCAATAGTAATTAGAAGCAACTTTGTATAATACAATACTGTTTTGACTTACTTCCGGTAATTCATATAAAAACCAAAACAAACCCTCACATCTACCAGTATTTTCGAAGAATTTGTCAGATTCAGAAGCAATAATTCGTAGCGAACTGTCCACTAACGTTTTCTTAGAATATAAACCGCTAAGAGAGAGTCGGGAAAGTAGAAGTGGCGATAATTCAGTAGCACTACTCGGCCGGCAGTATCGATCTACTGAATAAACATCAACTATGGAGCACAGTATGGTAATCTCTATTATGTTTATGCTGGACCGATTTGGATAATTCTTTTTTATTCGACCAGGAGCTGTTTTTTTATGTAAAAATTGTTCAAAATAATTAATAATTAAGATGATTTTTAAACGAGGAACGAGAGCACGACATTTTTGATAACACTAATGACAGTTGTATGAGTGTGTGTGTATATATTGTGTATGAGGATGGGTATGAGGTACCTACATTCAATATATCAAAGATGTGAAACAAATACGAGAACACAAATGTTTTAAAATATCTAAAGATCTAGAGCCTTAAAATCACTAAAATGGACGTGTTTGTCATTGTCAATTATTTTAATTTTTAAGTTTAACATGTAACTGTTTTTTTTTCCTTAATAAAAAAAAAAAAAAATAGTACATAATTTGTTTAACACATAAAACATATTATAAGTCCTTTCTTATCCATGTCAGTAATTTAAAACAACAAAAGCCTGCCAATTGTTGCGCTAAACTTCCTAAATTGTTATTACACTTCACATGGCCGACTATACACATACGTCATACTGTTCATTCAGTATGTAACACTAGTGGTGTGAGGTCTGGACATCATCCAAGGAGGCTTCGGGATGTATTCGGCGACGTGTTTCCACATGCCTTCGAGGCTATTCACATACACACACTTGTTTGTAGTTAGATGTTGTTTGTAACTCACCTTACTGTACTATACTATAGCTGGGGGCAAGAGTAAATGCACTTCGACTTTTAAAAAGAGAGCAGTTAATAGCTTCGGATTTATAGAGCGCTTTCTCTGTCGCACACAGCTTTGTGGCATTCATTGTCAGTTGTTGTTCTAATTCAATTGAACAAATAATATAATTTAGAAGTGTTAAAACTCTAAACAATTACCATCAGGTTGGCTCGTCTGCCTACATGGCAATAAAAAAAAATAAAAAAAAATATTTTTGCATTATTTCCTAAAAGTCGGTGTGCATTTATTCTTGCCCCCAACTATACTTTTATTTTACTTTTTTATGATTTTTTTGTAGGTATTTTATTGAAAATTGTATTGAAAATTGATGGACAGAAAGATGTTATAGCAATAGTTTTTAAGGTTTACTTTTGAAATGCAAACCAAATGTAGCTTACGTACTTCTACCATTAAAAAAACTTTGCTGCAAACTTCGTTTAAAGAACGACTAGTTATAGTTTTTGAAAACGCCAAGATGTTTTCACAAAAATTTACTTTGAAACAATTTTATTAATTTATTTAACTATGTAAATAAACCGAGCAATACTTTGGCTTAGTGTCTTAAAGACCGTGTATCTGTCTCACTTGACATTGGCGAATCGTTCCGAGACTTGGACGAGGTCCAGAATAAAAAGAAGAAGAAGAAGAAGAAGAACTATGTAACTGAACGGAAAAACTCAGTCGGATTTAACCCTAAAAATAGGAAAACAAAATAACAGCATTAATCTTAAAGCGTAACAAAGTAACAAAGGTCAAAGTTTGTCTCGAACATCTTAATGTGTTAAACAAACAAACAAAACAAAACGTTAGAATATTCGAGAAACTCGGGAATTGTTCTAAGCTCTGTAATAATTTAATTCTTAAGAATTCACACGCCTTCCATTTCCTCATTTACAATATTAAGGGAGGAGGAACGGAAATGACGTCACTCGCTTCAGATTCCGAGAACACTCTTGTACAATTCAGTATTGGACTTGGAATTATATTTTTATGTCGTCTTATGATGCATTTATTTGTAAAATTCTTGGAAGAGAATTTAAATAGTGACATTAGGAAACATATTTGAAGCGCTTCTTAATAATTCTGTCTATAAATTGTTTAATGCTGTTAATTGATTTATTGATGAGTGGCTGTAAATTAGTCTTGAATTCCAAGTTTGACTCTCAGTTTGTGATGTTGTAAGATATCTTTGGATCTACTGAACCGATTTTGGTAATTCTTTTGTTAATAATAAGCTACGTTATTTGTGAAACGAATGCTATATAACAGTTATAAATTAAAATTAGGTGAAACAGGTAAAGATTTTGTGGCCTAGCAAAGTTGGGTGGGTCAGCTAATAAAAGTATTTGTTTGCAAGGCCTGATATTCTGTCTTATCGTAGACGTTAATCTAGTTTCAAACCATTCTCGTAATTTATTTATTTATTTAACAAAAATCCACAGCTACAATTACAATTAAATTCAAGTTAAAATTATAAAACAAAACATTAGCCAATTACGGATTTACATTTTGTTTACACTGATTTTAGTCCTTAGGGGTACAATGAGATAGATCAAACAAAATATTATAAACAAATAATTATTTAATTATTAAAAATGATAACATTCATCCGAAACTATTGTACTGTAACAACCCATTACTGCCCACTGCTGGATTGAAATATACCTAGTAGAGGGATTAGGTATACCACCACGCTTGTCAAATGCTGTTTAGATACTTCACTTATCTTCTCCAATATACAGGTTTTCTCACGCTGTACAATACAAATTAATATTTTAAAGTCTAAATTATAAAGTAATAGATATATAAGCTTCTGCAGCTTCTCTCCGATGTGATTGGAAATGAATAATTCATACAGTTCGTACTGAATTTATTGAGTGTTTAATTAAATATCAAATTTAATCGAAACGGGAACTCATTGAAGGCTTCTTTGGGGATGTTTCAGGGAATGTAGATGTCAGCGACGGATTCTAACTGTCGGCAACATTGTTACTTTCGTAATTTAATCGAGTTATAAAACATTTGAACATTGTAACAGGTCTATCATGTAGTCGACTAAATCAAGATGTTTTGCCTTTAATGTGGTTTATTTTTATTTATTTAATATGATTTTTTTATATTGAATGTTATTAATTCTTGCTCATCTTGTTAATTTATTTTTGACTATTTTGAATGAGCGTGCGAACATTATAATATTTTATTGCAAAAATTTTATTATATTATAATATTTAATTTTTTTCTCATAAAATGTTGTTATGCATGCTGATTGTACCTGTAATTTGAGTGACATTAATGTTTTTAACTCACGATTATAATTTAAGTAATATGTTTGATTTGATGTTTACTCTGTTGGTGCAACTTTTTCTAAAAATAAAATAAAAATAAAAACGCAGACTTAAAGGGATCGATTCAAAAATGTGTTAAATTACTTAAAAATACTTAAAATAAAAGTTTTATTACTACAATCATTAGTTCGCAACAAGAAAATGACACAATCTCAAATTCAAAAAACTAAGCCTGCACTATCCTTCATTCAATTAACCTCAACTTTCATATATAAAGTATCAACATCCACCAAAGAAACTAGGAACCCTTCCTTTATATGAAATCTCAACACAAACTTAAATTTTAAGATCCTCTAGATATTACCTCAACTTGCCGACCCTCCTTTGAAGCTCTCCTAATAAAGCTCCAAGATTCTTTGAACCGAACTTAAGGCCCACGGAATTTATATCTGACAAAATTACTTTAACCCTTTATCAGAGGTTGAGAGGTTACCTTGTTTCATTTTATTTGAGACAGCTGAAGGGTCTAAGGTCAGTAGATCTAGATCTGGTGGAAAGTAATGTTATTTTCCTTTTGATTTTGTTTGATGTTGTGGGTTGTTTTGAATCAGTACTTAACCTAAATATACAGGGGGCGGCGCGACGGGAAAGTGTGCCGAGAGCGTAACGCGTCGCGTCATCCCTCGAAACCCCGTGCTGAGTTCTGGCCTCAGCCGGGGTTCGGACGCTGAGTGTGAGCGGTTGGAGGTTTTAGTGCGGTTCAACTTCCACATACTTAGGGGATTTCCTCCAACTGAAAAAAAAAAAACCTAAATATACTCATTAAAATGTGCAGTTGTTATATTTTAATACTCTGTGGTACTTATCAATAATTTAAAAACTAATTTCTTTAGGGACAGCCTTAATACAAGTATATTTATTTTTCTCTATTTCTAATAATTTTTTTGGAAATATTAAAAAAACTTTTTTTTCTGTTTTTCAGAACATATGCATTGGCAGAGTAAGAGAGAGAGAGAGTAAGAAAAAAACTAAACACCTGAAAGAGTACTATAAATGGTTTTCTCAATAGTCCAAATCCAATAAAAAAAATATTTTCAACGAACAAAAACATCACTAAACAAAAACATAGCCGGGATTCCCAGACGCATAAGGCATAAGATGCAACGGAGCATTCATATAACCGACGCGGTTGCAAACCGGAAGTCGGCAGCGCACCGGAAAGACGCCCCAAGTGCAATTATTGCGAGCGATTAAACGCCACCCTCACAGCCACCCTCCCTTCGCGGGATTCTCTAATGACTGTCTGCGAGGGATGAAAATATAGAAAAACATATTGTGGGTTTTGCGTGGATTTTATTGAGCTGTGGACTCAGATAGAATAACAAGATATAAGTTATGCTAACAAAATGTCAGGAATTTGTGTTTTCAAATATTTTGTTTAAAAATGAAGATAATTTAATTTTGGTCACTAGAAAACATTTTTTTTTGATTTGACGGTATCGGGTGTTAAACTTGCCCGAGAGTCAGTCAACCTTTTGGAAAACACAATATAACTAATTGGTGTTCTTTGAAGCATAACTGAAACTTCAAACTGACTGGTTTTTCCCTCCTAAAAATCCTATATTTTGGACCAAAGGAATTCTCAAAAAATTCGAAATAATTTTTGAAAGTCAAAAATACTTTATCATCAATCACAGTCCACAATTTCCCCAATCTATATTTAAAGGCAGTAACTCACCGTTCTGTTGCCAAGGTTCCGCACCCTGCAGCTCAAGTAGGCGGACTTGCCGACCAGCGCTGTGACGTTGCGAGGAGTGGCAGCATCGAAGGAAGGAGCCAGACGGGAGCTCCCCCCGCTGGCCGGGAGCGCGTTTATAGACCCAGACCCGCCTGCTACGTCGCAAGAACCTGGAACAACGGTTATTGTTATAATCTTTAATATACTGTCGTTATGGTTGACTGGATTCTCCGGTCTCCAACTCTAAGTAATCAGATCTTTAAACTTTTCTTTATTGCCTCATAGTCAGACGAGCTAAGGCTCTAGGCAATATCCCTTAGGATATGGTAAGCAGTTCCCGTTGCTCATGGACCTCTACATTGTCAGAGTCTGCTTCTAAGGACTTTGTTCAAGTCTCATTTGAAAAAGGACAAGATACTCGATAAACACTGAAGAGAGGAACTCCTTCCATAGTGGGAGTAATTATGTGCACTTACTGAACAAGGAACACATAGTGATAAAACCCGCATATTCGTGAAGGATAAAACGCAGTTCACTGTATTTCTCGATAGCTCTAATTTATATCTTTAAATAGGCTAGTAAGAAGTAATGGCCTGCAATACTCTCTATGCTATAGGGAGGGCAATCTAACGTTTGCTTTTTGAACTACTGTTTATTTAGAGAATGACAGCTCAAATGTCATTCAATTTGTATTCATAATTTAGTTAATGGTTTGATATTTACGAAATGGGACGTTTTCGGTTCGCCCAATGGGCAGAAGATCGTTTGGCTGAAGATGAGCATTTTTTTACCGAAAAATCGTCTTTTCAGATGAATCCCATTTTCACCTCGGAGGCTTTGTCATTAAGCAAAATTGTCGCATCTAGGGGTCGGAAAACCCACACGTCGCCATTGAGAAGCCAATGCACCCACAAAGAGTTACGGTTTGGTGTGGGTTTTGGTCCGGCGGCATCATTCGAAAATGAGCAAGGAGCCGCCGTAACGGTCAATGGCGAGCGTTACCGTGCCATGCTCAACGAATTTTTGTTTCCAAAAGTTGAAGAGTATGACATGGACGACATTTGGTTTCAACAGGATGGCGCAACATGCCACACAGCCAACATGACAGTCGAACTTTTGGAAAGTGCAAACTTTATATGGCTACCCCTTATATACTTTTCAATTACGTACCAATTGTCAATTATGTTATATCTTATATTAAATAACACTCAAAATAGATTTCACCTATCCAAAACATTACATAATCACAAGCCCATTTCCTTTTTCAGTTCTAATCACGTTTTTCCATTAGCATACCTTTTATGAACCGGTAAATTGATACTCGGCTCCCGACTCATCCTCAGAATGACACAATAATGTATTAAATGACGCAGGGATTGGACACGGCGTGGGCGCCATACAATGAAAGAGACTTATTATGAAACGTATCTCAATTTACTCTTAAAAGATTAACGTTAAATTACGAGGGAGAATGTTAGTGGCTATTGAAAGTTTGGTAAATTATGTAAAAATGGCTTAGAAAGTTATATTGATACGAAAAATTTTAACTCTCATTTCAAAGAAAACAGTCAGGACTATAAGCTTAAAATTCAAAAGAACAAATCGTCGCCTCAGTGCTTGTTTGGCCTATCTGCACTCGAGCAAATTTTACAGGAGACAGCAAACAAGCACGGAATTTTCTTTAAGTGCCGTGTTGAGAAAAAAATTGAAATGAGATTTTTATTGTTTAAGAATTGAATTTAAAAAAAAAAAATACGAATCGGTTGGAAATTTTATTCTTTATAATACTGCATTAAAAAGTCATTTTCGTAAAAAATGTCAGATAGGCCAAACAAGCACTGAGGCGACGAAATATCTAATCAATGATTTCAATTCACTTGGAATCACAATTAATTGAATGAATCCAAAGACCCACAAGATCGCATTAAGACACGCATAAAAATGTGTGTAGTACACGTTAAGAATGCCGTAGTGCGTAACGCATCGTACCACCCCGTATAATATCATGTCACATTGAGTATGAGCGTCAGGAGGTTTTTTAGTGCGGTTCGATTTATAAAAACTTCACCTGGCAGGGGGAAGTCTGACAATTTGTAAATTCTCAAAAATTAATGTTGTTTAAATCCATGATTGTGAAAACCATCACTTTCATGGCTTTCATTTTGACACCATCAAAATATATATATATGAACTACGGTAATCTTCTAAAGAAAAGTAGGTACAGCACAATCTTTTACTTAACAATGAAACCTGGACAAGCCTTACACAACCTTAAATACGATTTAATTAAACTAAATCAAGTTAACTAAATGAAAGATTACATAAAATTATCAAGTACTACAATCCTAACAAGTTACAATGACTAACTAAAAGTGAGAACATTCCATTTTAAAGTACACAATTTGAAATTTCAATTACGTTTTTTGTGAGTAAAAGCTTTCACTGGAAGCTTGTTGAAGGTCGAGGCCACTCTTTGTCTGTTTAATTAAAAGTTTAACTTAAAACGAGAATTGACATTTACCTAGAACTTCCAGGGTTAGGCTTCCACACACGATGTAATATTATTATTCTTATGTAATAAAGAATGACATTTATAAAATAGTCTTGTGATGTACTGAGTAGAAGTGAAGCGCAAGATGGCCAGTAACAAGCTGAGGTTTAATGCACATAGATTATAGGTCATAGATTTACAAAAAAACCACAGATTAGGATACTCTCTTCTTGTTTTGCTCTTAAATAATATTGAAACGAAGTTCCTTTTCGCGCGATATCGAAAGGGGCTAGACGGAATAAAATCTGATGAAAAGTTGTCATGACACTTTTTTTTGTTTTAGATGATTATCGCTAGATGGCGCTGTGATCAAATTCTTTCAAAACACGTTCCTTATTTTTGTTTTAGATGATTATCGCTAGATGGCGCTGTGATCAAAATCTTCTAAAACACGTTCCTTTTAAATTATAAAATATCTTTTAATCGAAAGGAACTTCGTTCTATTCGGGTGTCTCATGACACCTCTCAAGTTTTTGTTTATAATATTTGTTTCTCCCTTCATTTACTGCTCTTTTGGTATGTCTCGTCGCAAACTTTCAACTCATCTTTTACACAATCCATCCAGCTTTTCTTAGATCTTACTTCGCAAAATTCGACATTCGATTGGTGAAATGATCCTCAACATATGTCCAAACCACGCCAACCTATATTCCCCAGTTTGTCACACACTAATACAAACACATAAGAACATTCGACATCGATTTAACCTCATTATTCGAATTCAAATACAATGAATTTCGTTAACAAAGCATCCATCAAGAATTGTTCAACTCGAGCCTAATGTTTCGTCTCGTGCAGACCTAAAATATTCAGGCTTCGTCACAAAGAATGAATATTCGGTTACTTTCAAGGACTGTCGACGAAATAACTGAACAATGTTGATACTTGTATTGTTGAACACTTTTTCGAGTATCAAATTTATGCGTCGACCTATGCTGTCATTTTTGTGATATATGATTTTTCGTGAACTTTGTTTTGTTTTAATATGTTGTTACCAATTTTGTTAATAGGTAATGCCCGTTTAAGAATGCTATTTTTTAAGACATGGTGTAAAACGAAGGGTTGATTTGTATGTGTTTGTGGTACTTCTGTATGTTGGTAGCTTCTAAAGGGATTTTATATGTTTGTAAAAGCGCTGGATATTGGCGTTTGTCCTGCTGGTATGTGTCAATGTTCAGCATTATACTGAGTCACACCTGATTTGTGGTGAGAGAGAAATTACTCGCAACTGTCTCTTATTTTTTGTGTATTATTTATTTATTTATTTTTTATCTTTGTATGTTTCTTTTCTTTCATCACAAATAAAGAATGGCTATGTCTATGTCTATGTAAGGTGAATTTATAAAAAGTTCATAAATAGGTCGTAAATAGTAGGTAGCGGCTGCAGAGTCCCCCGACATTGCAAAGGTCCATGAGCGACAGTGACCTCTTACAATCAGGTTTATTATAGCATTTAACTTTACTTTCAATACCGATTATAATGTATGTTAAATGTACGATAAGTTTTCCCATAAATTACTTTCAAACAAACTCAAAATCATTGTAATTACTCATATACATGTTGGCTACAAAAGCTTCAAAAAGATTACCAATTTTTATCTACAAAGAACCTCCATTTTGTATTTTTCTGAAACTGTCAGCAACTTCTTCAGAATCTAGAAATATCCAGTTCTGTGAGTGAAAGCTAATACCGCCGAGTTCTAGCGATTTAAATTATTCATCTGACGTTTCCAGCCGTATTATGATCTTATTTTGTAAGGAATATGTTAAGAGACTGAAACTCTATTCTGATGTATATCTTGGATTGTTGAAGGTTTCATAAACACTGCATAATATAACGTTCATCAAGTCTTGTCAACAAGATACAATGGGCAATCTTTTAGTTAATACCAACATTGTTTAATAAAGTTTTTGTCTGAGATTTATTTTTGGGATGTTCTTTGCTTGGTTGTATCATAGGGGTTTTTTTACAATGGGTCTTGTAAGACGACTCAGAGTCGCTCAGAGAGCAATGGAGAGGGCTATGCTGGGTGTTTCTCTGCGTGATCAAATCAGAAATGAGGAGATCCGCAGAAGGACCAAAGTTACTGACATAGCCCAAAGAATCTTTGAAGTGGCAATGGGCAGGACACATTGTGCGCAGAACTGATGGCCGATGGGGCCGAAAAGTTCTAGAGTGGCGACCACGAACTGGTAGGCGCAGCGTAGGCAGACCTCCCACAAGGTAGACCGATGACCTGGTCAGGACCGCTGCAGGTGGCTGGATGCGGATAGTGCAGGACCAATCGATGTGGCGAAGTCTGGGTTGGCCTATGTCCAGCAGTGGACGTCTACAGGCTGATGATGATGCTTGGATTGATGATTATGGATTGATGATTATATAAGGAGGCAAATGGGTCAGTAGATGTTAAGTAGTCAACACAGTGTCCCTCTGCAATTACAGGGATACTGTAAAGCTATTTACGACCTTTTTACTACCTCAATAGACTCACGGCACACGTGATGGTAAGATACCATCGCCCATGACCCATCGTTCATGATACATGAACCTCAGTAGTTGACACTACATCGTTAGGTCCACTACCCGTTTTATCTTTCGTAATCGTTTAGGAAGTTCATGGTATACAGGGTGGATCTGTAACTTTCGACAATCTGACGTGGGGTAAATGACCTGTCGAAATACACCATTTTTATTTTTTGGATTGGTTAAACTTTTTTTTCTGACATTGTACGGAAAACGTACGACTATCGTTGCGGACGTCCATACTATGATGATTTTTTTTTTAAATCCAATTCCTAAAATAAAAGTGGTTCTGAGTTTTATTATGACAGGTCATTCACCCCACGTCAGATTGTCCAAAGTTACAGATCCACCCTGTATATTGCAGTTTACAATATACACAGTATACCATTATTTACCTCGTTTGATTAATGTAGAATGTATGGACTAAATCCAAAGCCTAGTTAAAAACAATGTACTGAAAACCACCTTTTATCCATTTTTTGGGTAAATTCTTAGTCTTCAATAGACCTGTGAATAATAAATTACAGAAAAATGTCGAGTTTAGGTTTTGAGGTCGCCGTAATGTCACCTACGTACCTATTAATATCATTACTTATATACAGAGTGACTTATTAATGATGGTATACAGGGTGTATGAAGAACACTCGAAGACTGGTGGTAGTACTAGCGATAACTGTGATGATGACCCAGGAAACCAGTCCATTCAGACGATTTTTTTTTTTATCTAAAATCCCAGGTGTCACTATAACTAACACCAACCTTCGTTTTCGTGAGTGCTCTTCATACACCCTGTATATTGAAAGAGGGTGTTAATTATACGAAATATTTAAAAAAAATGGTAAAACTACTTAAAAATATTAGGTAAAAATCAAAATTAGACAAAGCTATCCCAAAAAAAAATAATTTCTAACAACAAAGTATTGACTAACAACCTCAAGTGATCTCCCGCACCCTACACCTCAACCACACCCATCAGCTGTCGACAATCGTTTTGCAGAAATTATATATAGATTTATTAATCCATACAATGTTTGTTTTTTGATCTAAGTACACTTAAATTTAGTTATATTTTTATGGCCCCTTTAGGGTAAAAAGCCTCCTCCATTCTTTCCATGCTCCTTTATCACGGGCCAGGGTCATCTAGCTCCTTCCCGCTATTTTTTCAATGTCGTCCGACCATCTTTTCCTCTGTCTGCCCTTTCGTCTTTCCAGTAGGACCAGTCCAAATTGTTGTTCGAAGAGTCCATCTTTGTTTGTAGGAATTATAGATATTTTTAAGTTTTTGTTAAAAAACTTTATACCATTTGCTTAAAATATTGTAAATCTTTAACAAATCACCCTGTATACTCTATATTCCTTTAATATGTTCTGAAATGTAGATACTCTTAATATCCGTTTTCGGAGTTCATTCTGTCAGGGAAATTACGAAAGGCCTTTATTATAAGACCTAATAACTTGAGACCTAGATTACGTGTATATACGACAATTTATTTAAATTGGTTCATTGATCCCTTTGATCAAATATGACTAGATAGACAGTGTCGAACTAGATGTTGAAAAATAGTGTTTCTAAAAATGAAACTCTTGACACCTGATAATACAAAATTTTCGTGAGAGTGTTGGATTGGAAAATGAATTCTATTGCGTGGAGTTTGACAGCGAATACGGAATTTGTTTCAATCAGTGACTCAGTCATGTTCGAAAAAAGAATCATTAAAATCGGTTCAGCCAGAAACATACAGAAAACTGTTGAAACCAAATATCGTCCATGTCATACTCTTCAACTTTTGGAAACAAAAATTCGATGAGCATGGCACGGTAACGCTCGCCATTGACCGTAACGGCGCCTTGCTCATTTTCCAATGATGCCGCCGGACCAAAACCCACACCAAACCGTAACTCTTTGTGGCTGCATTGGCTTCTCAATGGTGACGTGTGGATTTTCCGACCCCCAGATGCGACAATTTTGCTTATAGACATAGCTTCCGAGGTGAAAATGGGCTTCATCGATTTGAATCGACTTCATGAAAAGACGATTTTTCGGTAAAAATGCTCATCTTCGGCCAAACGATCTTCCGCCCATTGGGCGAACCGAAAACGTCCCATTTCGTAAATGTCAAACCTTTAACTAAATTATGAACACAAATTGAATGACATTTGAGAAGTCATTCTCTAAATAAACAGTAGTTTAAAATGCAAACGTTAGATTGCCCACCCTATACTACGGTACTACAGCGATCTCACGACAACCATCACCTTACATAATGTGGAAAAGAATCATTTAAATCAGTCCACACAAAAAACAGTCAACTTCATAACCTCTCTTTTTCGGAAGTCGATCAAAAAAATCTTTTACAGTAAACAAAGTCTAAATATTTTAAGCAAGTCAGCACATGTACACCGGAGTGGCCCATCTAAATTCATTTTCGTTTTAAAGTATCTCGTTCAAAAGTGTTAAAAACAATTAATCACTTTCGACCGCGAACCATCAGATTCAGTTTCAGAAAAAAAATCTCACCGATGACCACGTGATGGATGCGTCCTTAATTAACTCAACGTGATAAACAAATGTAGCCCTTATATCTATAGCAATAGGTACTACAAATATTGATCAGTTTTTATATCTTTTGCTGAGCGATTATCGATCTTGTGTAGGTTTGTTTAGAGGCGTTTTTTCGGTCAATTAGTTTGTTTGTCACAGTAATGGTTGGGTGCAGTGATTTATGTGGTTCGTGAGGGCGCGGGTTCGAAGCTTGCGTTTTAAGAATGTTTACGAATGAATACGCTTCACTGAGTTTTTTATTGCGTTTAGTGCTAAGCGATTTAACTTGTTAATAATATTTATTTCAGACAGACAAAGGTAAATTATGTTAAATCTTGGGTATGTCTTGTACCTATTATAATAGTAAGCTTATTTTATTAAGAGGCAATGTTACGATGGTTGTGACGTTGCATTTACTGAACCGCTTTCGATAATTATTTTACTAATAGGAACATTTATTTATTTTATTTATTTATTTATTTATTTAGGTACACCAACAGCAGACATAAAAGACTTACATCTATGAATTATATAATAACTTTTCTTATATGAATGCCTATTATAGGTATACACGACATTTTTTTATTTTTTTATAACAACATGAAATGTAATGAAATGAAATGAAAAGAAACATGTTTAACTAAGCTAATTATCATTATGAATAAAAATAGAAATAAAATAAATCAGAGAATTTAAAACAATAATAAAAAAAAAAGATAAACTCTAAATTCAAAACAATAAAAATAAAATACTTCTTAAAAATAATGTAATGTTTTTGTGAGATCATTGGAAGAGGTGATCATACGCCTGAATCGGTTGAAAGACACACCATGTATATCTATTGCAGGATCTCTAATTGAGTTGTATGCCCTACACATTCTTATTATGGGTGAATTTAGACCTAGGTTGGTTCTGCAATACGGTATATGGAATAATTTGATAGGAAATCTAGGAGGTTTGGACGGAACAGTATACGAGATACTCTTCACTAAGTCGTTACACTTCACGATTCCGTTGAGAATCTTAAAGAGAAGCGACAAATCATGTATACGCCGACGTTCACGTAATGTTGTTATCTTGAAGAAATTTAAACGTTCAGAGTATGGGCAACGGTGACTTACGTTTTGAGAGGAGAAGGCTAAATGTTTAGTAAAGGCTCTCTGTATACTTTCCACTCTCTGTGAGTGTACAGCGTAGGTTGGGTTCCATATGACGCTAGCATATTCTAATCTACTACGAACAAGAGCATTGTATAAAATCATTTTTGTTCGTGGTAATTTAAACTCCCGCGAGTTACGCTTTATGAAACCCAACATCTGTGCCGATGCTTTTACTGTTTTGTCAACATGGGATTTAAAAGTAAGTGCACTATCTACAATAACGCCGAGATCACGGATCTCGCGAACTGTTGATAAAGTGGTGTTATTTATTTGATAAGAAGGGATACTGGAGGAGTATTTTTTCCGAGTAAAACGGAGATGGAAACATTTTTCTGCACATAATGACATGTGGTTAGATTGGCACCATTCCTGTAGTTTTAGAAGATCATTCTGTAATAAATCTATGTCTCCGGGACAAGTTATTGTTTTATATAATTTTAGGTCGTCAGCGAATAAAAGAAATGAGCAGTTTTGGAAAATATTAGTAACATCGTTTATAAATAATAAAAATAAGATAGGGCCAAGATGGGAACCTTGCGGTACTCCAGAGCGAGCATGATAATTATGTGACATGTACCCATTGACGCTAACAAATTGCGAGCGATTTAGAAGATATGAAGTAAACCACCGTAACAGTGATTACTCTTGAGTGTTAAAAGCTATATACCTACTATTAAAAACTACCTAATTGAAATTTAAGAATTATTTAAAATAAAGTTAAATCTGGCAAATTTACAATTTTGCTAGTAATAACTTACGGATGCAATCTTACAAACATAACATATTTTGATCAAAAAAAAACTTTCTAAGAATAAAAATATATTTCTAAAAAACTATTAATACATCTTCACTACATTACTTATTCTAAGTAAACAGTAATAACTTAAACTATAAAAATGTCGGCATCTCTCACGCATCTTAAACAATAAACTCACATATGAGACGAATATATCAGAATATATGTAAACTTATATTAATATGTATGTTCTATTTGAGCTATAACATATTTCCATACATATTGTTTTTATTTATAGACACAGTTTTATGCGAATACTGTGTTTATGACTCGTTTTTTAATATAGTTTATATTTAGTACCGATATCTATACTAATATTATAAAGCTGAAGAGTTTGTTTGTTTGTTTGTTTGTTTGAACGCGCTAATCTCAGGATCTACTGGTCCGATTTCAAAAATTCTTTCACTGTTGGAAAGTCCATTTATCGAGGAAGGTTATAGGCTATATTTTATTTTCAAAAATTTAGGGATCCGCATGAAAATATCGAATATGTAACAAAAGGTGAAAAATCGAAAACCTATTTATGCGTACGCTGCAAAAACTATTGACAATAGAACAAAATGATGTACTACGGGTTTTTAGGTGTTAGTAAGACAAACAAAAAAGTCCGCGACAGCATATATCTAACTATCATAGTTTAGTCACAATAACCACTTTTATGTTTTTAAAATTTAATATTTCGTTCCGAGATTGAATTTAACGTTAAATGAGTATCGTTGTATTAACCCTTATCCAAATTAAGTATTATATTATCAAGAGTATTAATGTAAAAGTAAATTACTTTTTGTTTTATTCCAATCGGACTTTTCGTTTAGAAGTTATCACGAGTATAAAACGCAATGAATATGCGGCCGCGCAAATAACAACGCGACGGCATTGCGAGTACTGTTTGAACCCCTTTGTAACGCAGACGAAGTTGCGCGGGTCAGCTAGTTTTTATATAATCGTCTTTCTTTTTTTTCAGTTGGAGGAAATCACCGGATCGGGCGGGGTATGTGAGAGTTGAACCGCACTAAAACCTCCAACCGCTCACACTCAGCGTCCGAACCCCGGCTGAGGCCAGAACCCAGCACGGGGTTTGGTGGGACGGCGCGACGCGTTACGCGCTCGGCACTCTTTCCCGTCGCTCTTGATATAGACGTCTAGTGAACCGATTTTAATGCTTTTTGTTTCGTTGCGTAGTATGATTAAAATTTTAAAATGTGACGCGTAGCTTAGTGGTTCTTTAAAAATTAAGTTTATTTGTGAAATCTTTTACAAAGAATTTGGTAAATACAGTACCTAGTAGTACCTACTTCCACCTAGAGTATGTCGCATTTTGAACCTTCACTTGCTGTTCGATCCTCGTTCGACTTACGGTTGGTAGTTCGAGTAATCGACGATACTCCACTACCTAATATATTATATAAAAGAAGAGTGACATCTTCACAACTAACCGCTTCCGTGAAGCATGATACTGGCCGGTAACAAGTGCCGGGCGCGGCCATCTTGACCAAAGCGTGGCCTACTCGATTTTGAGAAGAAAAAGAAGACAGTTTGACGTAACAACGAAAAAAGCTAAAAATATATAATCGGACGTTCTGAATAAACATAATTATTGAATTCTACAACGATAATAAGTTTGATCATCATTGCCACCTTCTACATCATACCACGAGACTACATATGAAGACTGCAATAATATTAAGGTAAGTGGAGTGCTATCACATTATTGGACGAGGAGCGAATCTTACTTCACACCGTATATCTAAAATTTCTTTAACATACAGTCCACTATTCAACATTATATTCACCAGCTAAAACTCTTTCAGATAATGTGTTTAATTACGCACACTTGCTAACCTATAAGGTTTATAATACTACTACCAAACATAATTAACTTGAATCCCCCGAGTGGTAATGAAAACAAAGTACAAAAATAGACACGAACAGATCAGAATAACACGTGGTGACGTCAAAATACTGTTAATTGAGTGTGTATTAGGCTATGGGGCGAGATAATGATTACAACAGATCGGATGCTGGACTGAATCAGCTATATTTAGTATCAAAGCGGGGAAGCCGACTGCTGTATTTCTTTTAGAACGAAATTAGAATTTTGTTTAGGGCAAGTGCGAGTTGGAAATTCTGAGTGTTCTGCATAGATATTAATGATTTTTAATTATGTGATATTATTGGAACGAAGTTCCTTATCGCGCGTTATCGAAAAGGGGCTAGACGGAAAAAAATCTTACGAAAAGTTGTCACGACACTTTGTTTGTTTTAGATGATTATCGCTAGATGGCGCTGTGATCAGAATCTTTTAAACCACGTTCCTTATCGCGCGTTACGTTGGGAAAAAAATTATATAAGATATTTTATAATCCAAAGGAACTTCGTTCTATTCGGGTGTCCCATGTCATCTCTCAAGTTTTTTTATTGCAAGAAAGGCAAATTAGGTTACAGTCCGACTGCTGGTAAGCGGTTACCGTCGCTCATGAACCTGTGCGCAGCCATTTCGCTTTTTTCGTTATCTTTAGTAAAATAAAATCGTATTAAAATAGATTTTGCATTGATTTGCATTGAGTTGCACTATTTTGTACACAAAGTTGTTTGTACAATTTTAGAATAACAATTATCATTAAATACCATTGATTGGGTAATTGGTACTTAAAAACATTCATCATCATCAGCCTATAGACGTCCACTGCTGGACATAGGCCTCCCCCAAACCTCGCCACATCGACCGGTCCTGCGCCATCTGCATCCAGTGACCTCCCGCGATCTTAACCAGATCGTCGGTCCATCTCGTGGGGGGTCTACCAACGTTGCGCTTACCGGTTCGTGGCCGCCACTCCAGAACTTTTCGGCCCCATCGGCCATCTGTTCTTCGCACAATGTGTCCTGCTCATTGCCACTTCAAAGATGCAATTCTTTGGGCTATGTCGGTTACTTTAGTCCTTCTGCGGATCTCCTCATTTCTGATTTGATCACGCAGAGAGACACCCAGCATAGCCCTTTCCATTGCTCTTTGAGTGACTCTGAGTCGTCTGATAAGACCCATCGTAAGCGGCCAAGTCTCTGATCCGTAGGTCATCACTGGCAACACACACTGGTCAAAAAAAATTAAAATCGTTTTATTTCAAAAAGTTAGGTTTTAAAACTTTTTTAGGTATTGAGAAATTTTAAAATACAAATAAAATTTGTAATAACAAATATTTGGTTTCAAAGTTGAAGAATGAAACACTGTTTAGATTTCTTCGAGTGTCTAATGAAACTTTACAAAACATTACAAACTAATTAAAAACATAACATCATATTAATTACTGTTCGTATGAAAATAAATCTAAATTGGGAACAACTATAAAACAGAATAAAGTACATAGTGTAATTAATATTCATAATTAAACTTGGTTTAGTTAATTGTTATTTATTTTGAAGCAGTTAACTGAAGACGTATATTTTGAGTTTATTATATGCAATTAATTCGTTTTATATCTGTTATTTCTTTATAAATTTGTTTGGTATTGATATTATTTTTATGAAATCGTTAGGACAACTTATTTCTTTTTCTTTGGCTGTGTAAATACTTCGTTAAATAAGCTAGTATGTCACATTTTTTGTAGTAAGTGAGTTCAGCCTAAAACTAAAAAGAATCAAACAACTCCTTCTTCTTTCTTTCTCCGTGCCTCTTCCCATTTCATCTGGGGTCGGCCCTCCGAATATGAGTCCGCCATGCGGCTCTGTCATTGTAATGTACAGGTACATTTTGTGATAATTTTTGAAGGTTTCTCCACCAAGTAGCTTTGGGGCGTCCTCGGGGTTATTTTTCTATGTCAATGATTAAAGCAATTTTTGCAGGTTGGTCGTCATCTCGGGGCATCACATGACCGTAAAAAGAATCAAACAACGTCAGTTCTAAAACATTTTGGGTTACATATAAAATGTAACTTATTATTTTTTTTAAATCAATGTTAATCCTTAAAGATCATCATATACTTTCATACACCACTACATAAGATTTACAATTACATAATCAAAAAATTTTCATCTGAAATAAATTACCTACATCTCGACACACTATCATACAAATCCAGACATCACTCAAATATCTAAGTAAATACATCTATATCTGTCCTCCAATCACAAGTGTTTGATCTCATCTGCCACAGAAACTTTTTGTATCAATTTGATACCTAAAAACAGACCTAGATCTAGGCAGTGTCGTGACACTGATCGATGTCTCACAGTCTAGTTTTTGTTTTCTACCCCAGAGGGCTACGTTATACCGGTGAACGTTGTAAATAGCCCCTATTTGTTAACATATCACATATATGTTCCATGTGATGTTTTCAAAGCTTTTACGAATTATTGTTCGTTTTTTATTGCTGTTCTGAATTTGTGATGTTGAGACGTAGTTTGTTTTTTCTTCATTGTCTAGTTTGGTGTAATTGTTTTGAATTGTCTTGTTTAATATTATTACGATTTTATTTATGTCAGTGACTTTAGATGGATTGGGAAATGGCTGATAAAAATTTAAGTTTTGGTAGAAATTTGCACTTTTTTCAATAACAATATCCAGTGGTGTAATAAATAAAAAATAGGTAATATGAATCCACTCAGAAATTTTGTATAATTTTCGAACTTCACCCTAAAGTGAGATACAAATTTCAACCTATTTAGTAAACATTTTAAAGACAGCTGTAGGTGAGAGACGATATTGAACAAATAAAAGGGCAGGTAAGGTAGAAAGGACAGGAAATGTTTATAAATCAGGAGCTACGTATAAACAAGTTCAGAGCTAACATTAACAGTTGTAGATGTGTTTACGTTTTATTTATAGAATAACAAATGGTCGGAAGCACTTGACGACTTTTAAACGCGACAAATATTAAGCTCTTAAATAACATGCTGAGCTGTGGGCCTATGGACACAATTTTTGGAACGAAGTTACTTATCGCGCGTTATCGAAACGGGGCTAGACGGAAATTCTTATGAAAAAATTGTCACGACACTTTTTTTGTTTTAGATGATTATCGCTAGTTGGCGCTGTGATTAAAATCTTTTAAAACAATTCCTTATTTTGTTTTATATGATTAATGCTAGATGGCGCTGTGATCAAAATATTTTATTACAATTCCCTCACTAATTAATCGAAAGGAACTTCGTTCCATCCAGGTGTCCCTTGACACCTCTCAAGTTTTTTAAATATTATTACTTCTTTTTTTATTGTTTTTTTGTGATCATTAAATTATTTCTTTCTTTTATTTTATTTCTTTCTCTTTTTAAATTATTCGGTGAAGGAGAAACAAGAACCTTCAGTTTTCTGGTAGATCTAGATTTAGCTGACTTGTCTGATACCTTATATTATTTTTATTACAATAATTATAACGACCGACTTCCATTTCTCAAACATAGCCCGCATAGCTAAAAGTCAGATCTTTATCAAATTGATATGGCATAATTTCCAAAGTCTGCTACCTTACGAAACAAAGACCATCGAAATCGGTTCACAGGTGAATTAAATACCTTCTCCTTTTTAGAAGTCGGTCATAAATCGATGTTCGCAACATTCTAGTCCTTATAGACTTGCAAGCATAATCAATAGAACTTCACATACACATACATACATCAAAATATATAATCTATACATTAGCCATAGGTTAATAAATCGTATCGGTTCAATATCCTGAAGGAGGGGGGTCTTTCCTAACTGCAGGTTTACATCCGGTTTACCCTCGTTTATTAACTGGACTTCCGTTTGACAGAACCAATAGTTTATTTATAACTAAACTTGCATGATATTATTGTTTGTAATGTATTAGTGGGTTTACGATAGAGAACATAGTTTTTGACCGACTTCCAAAAAGGAGGTACTCAATTCGACTTTTTTATATTTGCTCCTTCATAACTTTTGTTTGGACCGATTTTATTGATTCTGTGTCAGATGAAAGATGACGGTCGTCATGGAGTTTTTTTTTTGAGATGGTGATGTGATTTTTTATTTATTTATTTATTTATTTGGGAAACCAACAGAAACATACAAATTATAAACAACACAGATAGTTAAAGCGTTATCCAAAGACAGTTTCCACTTATATCTAACAAAAATACCATGAAGTTAGCGACAGACAAAAAAAATTCGGAAAAAAAATAAAAATTAATTAGACAAAATCAGCAATCATAATTAATTCATAAAAAATAAGAATAAAAATATTAATATTTTAAAATGTCAATTACCAAATAATATTAGCATAGGAAGAAAAAAATCAAAATAAAGTTATAGATAAACTTACAAATAATATTTCAATAAAGGAATAGTTAAAGTCAACAACAACAATATTCAATATATAAAACAATATTCAATATTAAATATATTGATGAACAATATTTTAATGAAAGTCGGTCGTTTTAATTTTTGTAATTAAAATATCTTTTAGAAATAAAATTTGGACACCATATTAACTACGTACAGTAATTATGAGATTCTTAAAAAGTTTCTTTCATAAGTTCAATTTTTCCTCGCTAATTGTCTATGTTACATTGATGGTAGAGATTAGAGATAACTATAAAATAGCTTTATACGTGAGTATCCTAATAAGATTGCCACGTGACTCCCCGACCTCATATTTACATTGCCTTCGCTAAATCAAGACGTCGTTACAGAACAATAATACTATACAGAGGAAAATACGTCAATTTTGACACTAACATTAACTCACACATACGCATTTCGCATAGACATACAAATTCAAAGTGATTTTATACGCAAACGAATGCGTTAGGTAGTTTTACGTCCATTGCATTGCAGAGGTCCATAAGTGACGATAATCACGATCAGATGGCCCTCTAGCTCGTGTGCCATGTGGCAATAAAAAACCTTTCAGACGCGACATGTATGCAAAAATGAAATTAAGAAAATTGGTTGCCTGTAAAGTCGGTATACGGGCGAAAGTTTTACGTGGCAACGACTCGGGCATGGTTAGCCCGCCTAAGAGCGAGAGAGACAGACATAAAAAGTGAAAGGCACGCGTGCCTTTCACTCGCTCTCATTGTGAGCACATAACGTGAGCGGAGCGTAACGCAGTTTCTTGAAGTGTCACCCAGCAAACCAATTTATAAGACGTTGTCACGTCAAAACCAGTAAAAATCTGTGTCGTTGATCCTAATACAAGTGTCAATAAGATAAACACATAACCTTGATGGTACATTCACATATCGATCACCAACTTTCAATGCACGCAAATGACAACTGGTAAGCCAACTGTCAAACGGTGTTTTATAATTTCAACTAGCTTTTGCCCGCGACTTCGTTCGCGTGGACTTCAGGTTCGTCCCGTCTAGTTGAAGTTCATTTATTGCTAAAATTATTATCAAAAATTGTAGCCTATGTGTTATTCTGATGTATAAGCTATATTGTGGTAAAGTTTCATTCAAATCCATTCAATAGTTTTTACGTGAAAGAGTAACAAACATACATCCATACATACAAACTTTCGCCTTTATAATATAGTATTATGATATGATTATGATTATGATGTCGACCAATGCATACAAAAGTCAAAACCCTCGTTAACACGTTGGTCGACCGTCACCGTCATTTGTTTTATACGTAAATTGTACGACCAATACGTAAACATAGAATTACATCTGTATAACACATCAGTCTGTGTAATCTCACCACACACACATGTTACAAATCAATCAGCGTTCGTTTGTTTTGTGTCAATATAAGTAAGTCTGGCTTTCATCCGTGTTTGTAAACGTCGCGAGCTCTCTAATTGGATGCCGACGACATTTTGGGATATACATCTCACTTAAACTAGGCATTTTGATGTTATTTTTGGTTTAAGACCTTTTGTTAGTTGTTTGTAGGTTTTTTTAATAGGCAGACGAGCTAACGTATCACCGTACCGTAAGTGGTTATCGTCGCTATTGAAACTTCGTAATGTCAGGAGACAGTATAGGACTACTGTCTACCTTTAAGGGCTTCAAGCCTCGTTTGAAGAAGGACAAGTTATAGCACTCGGAAAACACCGAGGAGCTTGAAAAACAAGCCAAGGAGCGAAAATGAGCTCAATTCATAGCCGGATCGGGCATTATAAGACCTAAAGATTTTTTATTATTGAATATAATAATTATTATTGATATAATTGATCCTTACATAGAGTTAAATTTACGTCAAATTAAGTTAAATGATTTTTGCTAGGAGATAAAGATTTCAATCTTCAGCAAGTCTCTTTAACAACAATTATAATTACGTTATTAATTAATGATATTACCTTCTAGACAAAGGCTTGAAAACCAAGTAGCTAAACTTTGACATAAATACTATGACTAAATAGCTATCCAAATACATGGTCTAAGTTAAATTGTATTACAGCACTAACTAACGAAGCCTAGTTACATTCCAGAATAACTACAAGTTTCCAATTATTGTGTGCATTCAGGAGACGATTGTTGGTGAATAGTTACTGTTGTATGCCGAAGTGGTTATTAATTTATGAGGGTAAGACAAACGGAGTAGCTACTGTGCTGGGGTGACCAGGATGGGAGGGATTAGAGGATTTAATCTATAGTAAATTTTAGGTTGTTTTATTGTAGTTTTTGCCAATGCTACTTAAAAAACGATGCTTTTTCTTGTGACGACTCTTCTTATAAAACATAATAAAATACTGACTTGAATAGGTAAATAACAGGGTGCCTCTGTAAACTTGTGCCAATGAAGTGGGATGAATGATCTGTCAAAAAACATATTATCAGAATCACCTTTATTTTTGGGATCGATTAAATCATTTTTTCAACATTGTATGATACAAATACGACTACCAATCCACAGGCAGAAGTTTAAAAATCCATTTAAGAAAATCCTTGTTAGATGTAAAAGTTGGTCACCCCACGCTCGACAAACAAACCGTGTCGGCGAGAACAAAAGGCATAACTTCAAACAGCAATTATTGTTGCCGCCTAAATGAGATTTCCTCACGGTTCCCCTAATACCGACGTCGCCCGCTCTACTCAACCGTAAGTTTTACTTCTATTTGCTGGTCCACAGATTTACTTGGCTGTGATTCGTGATAACTTTGTTATGCTCGTTTTGACCATTGACGAGGAACTACGTGTGGTACCTATGTGTTTGTATTCACACACGTCAGTGGGTAAGTTTGGAAAGGATAAACCGATTTTGACTATTTTTGTTGTGGAGATGTTGTTTTATGAAAATTAATCCAAAATGGCGGGCGCAACAAATTGTGAATACCAACTTTTTAGAACCTTCGGAATTCCACATTTCTCAAACATGGTCAGGTATGTGGGAATCGAACCACACTAAAATCACCTGCCACTCACACTCAGCAAACCCCGGCTAAAGCCAAAACCCAGCATGGGATTGAGTGCTAAAGTCACACGCTAAAGCTTACATCACTCCCCGTAAAAGCCTATGCTTAAAAGTCATCTATAAATACTATGCATTGAACACACGTGTTATGATACGTGACCATGACGACATAAATCATGGCGTAACTAAAGTTATGACGTGTTTAAATCGTAACTTACTTCGACATTAGATAAACTTGAGAGTATTGTTGGAAAATCTATTTTAAGACCTAGCTTACTTAGGTTAGGTTAGTTAGAGCACAATTTATGTTTTGTAATTATCTTGAAGTACTTTTAGTACAAAGTTCTTGTAATAATCAATATTACTGTTGAGCTCTGTGGCGTGCATGTATATTTTGCGACAGGGAATGCAGAAATGTAAACAAAACCTAATCATTTACTAATTTACATCTTACAATCAATTTTATTGCACTTTTACGCACAATTCACCCAAATAATAGGACTGATAAGTATATTTCTATTAAATTTAAAGCAACAACTGATAGGTTAAGGTATGCAATGCGTATTTGCTTCTATGGACTGCACGCTCTGGTCTCCTCGATGAGCAATCACACTTTAATAAGGATTACTTCAATAATCTTTGAAGGGTTATAATACCTCAATGTGCAGGATTTCTCATAATTCCCTCTACTGATTTCAATGAGAAAAATAACCTACTTTAGAACAAACTATACCTGACAGGTATAACTGTCTAGGTATACCTGTTAAATATACCATAGGGTATATGGATAGCATTGCAGCTGCTTGTTTACTTTTTTCTTGTAATCTTGTAACAAAACAGTACATGTTTTATTTCCATAAGTGTCAATCAACGTCGGTATACATTCCCCTTCTCTTGCATCATAGTCATTCTTGTCAGTCGGGTAAAATTCACATTAAAAATACATCAACAAAAACCTTATTTTTCTTTTACTTAGTTTTATGAAATTTCTATAATATGACGTTGTACTAGATTTACCTCCAACCACCTCCAATTATTCCTAACTTGCACTACAACAAACAATACTTTAGCCACACAAACTGTTCAGGCTTTAAATTCCTTTGCCTCCTTCCCGCCTAAAATCCTCGGTCGCGCCAATAATCGAAACTACGGCTCGCGACAAAAGCGCCAGAGAGCGCCACACGTCAAGGAAAAAACAAAAACTAAAGCGTCAGAGGGCGCTGTACGCATAGAAAACCGAACAGAACTTTACCGCCATCGCCGCGCGTGCATCAAAAAAAAAACTAAAACATAAAACAATCCAAACTAGTGAAAACAAGCGTTCTTCAGCCGTTTTAAGAGTGTCGAGTGAAGTGTAAAGATTTCCAACGTCATCAAGCCGACCGAGGTAAGTTTTTATCCACTTTCCACTCCCACAACCCTTTTTAAAGTCTGAAAACTAAACTTATCAAATTTTGTGTCGACCATCTTACGACCATCGTTCAAGCTGCGACACAAACTAAAAACAATACAAAAAAGTTGTTCCCAAAGAGTGAGTAAGATCGATGGTTGATTCAGTTGAATGATTGACTCAATCCACTAAACCAAATGAACTCTATGGCTTATAAAACCAGGACCCACTTTGTTACCCCATATGTAACAGATTCACGAATTTATTTTCCCAATACGGAGTTTTCTTGGCTATTCGCCTCATCAATTACTCTCTGGGGTCCTCTATTTATCCCATTCGATGGGGTCGGTCAAACATCGCCGCCATTTTGTGAAGTAACTATACTTCCTAACACCCTATTTATTGATGCACCTAGTTTTAATATTTTTTGTAACTTTAAAACTTGGGACAGCATATTTTAGAAGAACGAAGTTGTTTGTGCATTTTATGAGGTTTTCTTTTATTTCGTAAAATTACCATTAGGTACAGAAAATGACGCAAATATTCGAGAAACTGTTCTACTTTAGGGAATCTTAGAGAAAGGAAATTAATTATAAGGACTGCATCACAAGCAATAAAACTTAGGTCTCAACTTGGAATCTCAAACATTCCAGTTCCAGCATCCAAAGTCAGCTTGAAGACATAAGTAGTGAAGCCCAATAGTTGGGCCTCTAAAGCAGTTAATTAAACTGTCTTCATGGGAAGCTGGGCAAGACGTTAGAGCCAAAAAATATTGTACTTTACAGAATTAAAGCTTATGTTTTTGTACCATATTTACATAGCCTTTTGACCGTTGCCACCGATAGTAACCGGTTACCGTCGCGTCAGAGGGCATTATAGGGCTGCTGCTACGACCTTTAAAGGCTTTCACAGAAGGACTCGAGAACAGAGAGGTGGGGAGTTCATTCCACAACCAGAAGGTGCGTGGTGAATAAGAATTCCTTAAAACGAACCGTGAAACCTCAACGCCCGCTTTTGTCTGTCGTGTAATCTTCTTATATATAAAAATGAATTGCTGTTCGTTAGTCTCGCTAAAACTCGAGAACGACTGAACCGATTTGGCTTATTTTAATCTTGAAATATTCGTAGTAGTCCAGGGAAGGTTTAAACGGTGAGAAAATTTCCTTATGTGACGCAGACGAAGTTGTGTGGGCCAGCTAGTAAGAATATAAGAATATTTATTTCTGTCTATTTTCTTGTGCTATGATTTACGGCCCCGTAATAACAGTTCGCGGAACTTCAACGAGATCTTTGATTGCATAGGCCGTTGTAATTGTTAATTCTCTTTGGAAACATTTAGTGTAAACTTCACTTTGTCTTCCCTTATCTTGAGGCTGAAAGGTTCTGTTTTGTTGTGATAGAAACGTGAGTTTTAAAAACTGTAGTATTTTTACTAGTAGAAGGGGTGGACCAAATAGGACTGGAGTGGTGGCCACGAATCGAAAGGCACAACATGGGCAGACCTCACAAAAAATGGATCGATGATCTGGTTGATGACGACGATTTGTTGGTATGTGTGTGATAATCTCACATATAAAATTCTCGTATCATAATGTTAGTTATCACACTCCTCTGAAACTGCTGGACCGATTTTGGTTAAACTTTTTTTTTTTTTTCTGGCTATTTTAAACTGGTTAAACTTCATCCGCATATTCAGCAGGTCTGAGAATCAACCCTTTTTTTTTTCTTCAGTTGGTGGAAATCACCGTATGTGGGAGTTGAACCGCACTAAAACCTCCAACCGCTCACACTCAGCGTCCGAACCCCGGCTGAGGCCAGAACCCAGCACGGGGTTTGGAGGGACGGCGCGACGCGTTTCGCGCTCGGCACTCTTTCCCGTCGCTCCCCCCTAACATTTTTTTGTTTATCTGAAATGTGGCATTTAAAAATACATTTCGAAATTTTTACCCTTTGATCAGCAACTTCTATTTCTAAGCCATTAGGGGCAGCAACTAGTTTATATATAAATATGTGTTCCTACCATCATAAGGTACATACACTGTATTAATAAGCATTAACGAGCTCATCTTCGATTTAATTACCGCCCAATGATCTGAGAACCATTCCAATAAATCGAAAATCAATTAGGCGCCATTACCGGCCTAATCTTCGAATCAGAGACACTGATGGCCACTTAATGTAGAGTGGGATGTGCGGAAGTCCAGTATTTAACATAATTATTGTAAAATAAGATTAAGGTATTTTGTAAAAAGGAATAGCTGATGGAATTTTAATTTACATTTTATAGGTCGTAGGTAGCGACTCCGCGGTGTCCCTTGACATTGCAGAGGTTCACTTGGCGCCACAATTACAATCAGGTGGCTCGTAAGCTCTACTAATAAAAAAAATGTTTGCTTGCCTTATGTGCAGAAGGTATATTCAAATCCAGCAAAATTTTATTAAAATGGTAAAAGAAATCATGGTCATGATACATTCAACAACATTATTGACAGTTATTTATACTTCGCAACTTCGTCTGCGTCGCATAGATAAAAATTAAAAATTTTGTCTAAAAAATAAATTTAGGTGTGGACTACCCTAACATTTAGGGGGATGAAAATAGATGTTGGTTGATTTTCATAGATACCGGATAAGCACAAAAAATTCATCAAAATCGGTCAAGCCGTTTCGGAGGAGTATGGCAACGAAAACTGTGACACGACAATTTTATATATTAGATTATTGAACGCGCGGTCGCCGATATAATGATATCAAAAGATTATCAATTTTGATTTTGATATTAAGTTGTTGCCATTTTATGCTATAATCTTGTATCTAGTATAATCGAAGACACTTTAAGGTTGAGTTTTTTTATGGCATGGCGATGAAACTATCCTACAGCCCACTTAATGGTTACGGTCGCTCCTGAGCTTCTTCAATACCATAAAATTGAAGCCATTACGTACTACAAGTCAGTAAGGCTTTCAACAATGACATAAAATAATAAGAAAAAAATAAAAAAAAGACAAAAGAATTCAACAAATGACAATTATCAATTAAAGAACAAACAGATAGGCTGTATAGGTTAAAATTGCTTTTTATCGACTATGCTACTATTCGTAAGACCCATCAAAATAAACCTGATACGAAAACTCGTAATTTGCTGCATGAAAGGTAAACATAGTGTGTCACGGCTCACGATATGTTATCATAAGTGTGATTAGTCGGGGAGTGTCGCCGCGCCCGGCCGTGCCACTCGGCACATTACCCACACTAATCACCACCAGGACACGCTAATTGTGATTTGTACGAATATATATTACTAGCGGACCCACGCAGTATCGTCTGCGTCACTTTCAATTAAAAGGTAACCTATATTCTTTCTCAAGGTCTAAAGATTGTGCCATATTTCATCAATTGGTTGAGAGGTTTAAGCGGAAAAACGTAATAGACAGACAGAGTTATTTTCGCCATTTTTAACGATATTTAGTTGGAATATTATGAACCCATCAGGTCCTCACGATACAGGCCAGGCCTAGTGTGAGGGCCACTGGACACATTCTGTTTAATAAGTGTGTAAACAATAAAAAAAATGGGGACACGTTTTTATACAGGGTGTCCCAGAAAGTAGTGTCAAGTGGAGGTCCAGAGATAGAGCACACTAGGTGCGATGTAGAAATAAACCTAATGTATGAAGCTAAACTCGTATGAACACGCTACTTTCTATGATAGATTCGAAATATTTCAGTATTGGATAGTCCATTTATTGAGAAAGGTTTTTGCGATTAAATTTAGAAAAAAATTAGGGATCAGTACTAAAATGACCCGTAAAAACCGTCTCCCTTTGTAAGGCATTCGGTAAAGTTGTTCGGATCAGCTAGAATACTAAATTTGTGCATAAAATGGCACCAACTAAACACTACCAGAATGAAAAATGCTAGACTTTTGATGTCAGTTTATCTTGACGACCGCGCATGTCATGTTAGACGAAATCATTTAGAAATTCCCAGAGCGCTATGACTTGTCCTTCTTCAAACGAGGCTTGAGGAGGGTCCTTAATGTTAGGTCGTAGGTAGCGACCCCTCAATGTCCCCTGACATTGCAGAGGTTCATGAGCGACGGTAACCACTTACGATCAGGTGGCCCGTTGGCTCGTCTGCCTACATGACAATTAAAAAAAAACTAATGTGCAAAACCATGAAATTGAAAAATATCATTAAAAACATTACACATATTTAGGATATCATACCGCCTGAACTTCCAGAAAACATACACACAAACCTCCATTCACTACAAAAGGCAATAAAAATCTAATGAGATTTTCGCGAAATGCAAAACGACCTTGCTTCAGTCGTATTCAGTAAAGCTTAATACACAGCTAAGTTGACAGATGGCGAGTCTAAAAAAAGCGTAATTAACACCCACTAACACCCGACTTCGCCCGCTTCACCCTCCCCTAGAAGATTAGTACAGGAGCCGGCGACCTTATTAGTGGTCGATAGCTTAATCATTTTCTTGAGTGAGTTATTTTCTACTAATTACTGTTTTCTTATCGTTATCATTATTAAGGATTGACCTTCGATTGGTATAATGATATATTATTAGTGTATTAATTGACAAGGTATGTCGATAATGGTCGGTTAAGTGAAACGACTACAATAATAAACTTTTTAACGAAAATCTATGTTTTTATAGATTAATTGGTAAATTAGGAGATGCAACTGATTCTTGATGAGTAATAACTAGTAGTAAGCATTAATTTTTAAAATGTTCAGAAAACTATTCTATATTTCTATTCCTCTTTTTTTTTATTGCCACGCAGGCAGACGAGCTAACGGCACACCTGATCGTAAGCGGTTACCGTCGCTCATGGACCTCTGCATTGCCAGAAAACACTGCGGGGCCGCTGCCTACGGCCTACCCTTAAGGACTCTCTTCAAGCCTCGCTTGAAGAAAGACAAGTCATAGCGGTCTCTACAAGCATTGAGAGACAAATTATCTTTCCCTCGATTTCCTGGGCTTCACTCTTGACTCCTACAGTATTTACAGTGGTCGCCCCTTTGAGTCCTGGTTTTCTTAATCCAATGGCAGGTAAACAAGCAAACTGCCCATCTAATGGAGAGTGGTTACCGTTGCTCTTAAATCTCCATTCAATCAAGATTCAGCGAAGTCGTTACCTCTACTGTACAGGAATTTTCTTATTTTCACACATAACTACCATACAAATACGCTCGGGAATCTCCACTCAGAAGTTACATTTATGGAAATAAGACATGAAAAAAATTCCTATTCAATGCTTCAACATGTCTACCTCTCGGTCTACAACGCTAAGCAAAGAAACCTGCAAAGTATCCAAACAGGAGCCAGGAGCTTGACACAGTGCCGTGGAAGTTTGCGGACGGCAGCTTTTTTCCTACTAAACTTTATTTCAATTCGAAATCCGTCGGAAGCTCTGCAATTAAAAGCTGGTAATTTGATTTGAATTTTCTTTCCGGAAATTCGATGAGGAGACTGGACGGTTGAAATTAGAAAAATAAAATATAATAATGTATGGAAATGTTTATTTACTCACAAGGTCAAGAAATATTTCTGGGTGTTTCTCTGCGTGATCAAATCAGAAATGAGGAGATCCGCAGAAGGACTAAATAACCGACATAGCCCAAAGAATTGCATCTTTGATGTGGCAATGGGCAGGACACATTGTGCGAAGAACAGATGGCCGATGGGGCCGAAAAGTTCTGGAGTGGCGGCCACGAACCGGTAAGCGCAACGTTGGTAGATCCCCCACAAGATGGACCGACGATCTGGTCAAAATCGCGGGAGGTCACTGGATGCAGATGGCGCAGGACCGGTCGAAGTGGCGAGGTTTGGGGGAGGCCTATGTTCAGCAGTGGACGTCTATAGGCTGATGATGATGATGATGAAGAAATATTAGTGTTCATTATCATCATCTTAGTTCTTTATCTTCATGTTATAAGCGATTCTAGACTTTTTACCATGTTTCCAAAGCAAGTTTACTAGTATTTCGGCATAAATCGCCCTTTGTAACAATGTTTTGTGATTGATTAACTCGCATACCTACATATTATTGACAATATTTCAAATGCTTATAAGTGGCTAGTTGTTGGAATGATCAATATTTTAAATGACAAAATAATAAACAGTGAAATTAAGCAAAATATGTACGAATGAAAGGCTAGAATATAGCAGAGGTCCATGAGCAACGGTAACCGCTTACGATCAGGTGGCCCGTTAGCTCGTCAGCCTACAAGGCAATAAAAAAAAAAGCAATATTGACAAATTTTAACTCATTCCAAAACATTGTATCACAAATGAAAAATTCGTCAACAACATTCCACGTGAAGCCATAGCATTCACCACAATATTTTTTAAACCAAAAATATTGTTTTCCATCCGTTACACTTGTGGGCTATCCGACCTTGTGCCCATTGTTGTAATACCAAGTGTATTTGCACATTCACGACACTCTCTCGCTCGCCGACTCACTCCTGACTCAGCACATCTTCACAATGTAACTCAAATCCATTCAATTATTCCCGGCTTCATAGATGCACAGATGATAAAGGGGTTCACTGACAATCCTTGCCCACGCTTTCAAAGGCTTTAATGTATGATTTTTGTCATAAAAATAGCGCTCAAGGTTACGTCCCACCTTTGTACCTTCATGTTTTTATATGAAATACTAGTGAGCAACTTAAAGGGAGACAGATTTTAGCTAATTTGTAGCTTCCTATTAGTAAAAGAATATTCGAAATCGATTCAGTAGTTTTACCCCCACAGTCTCAAAAACAACACATTACTTCTTTATAAAATTAGTATAGACTAGATGACCCGCGCAATTTCGCAGAGGGATACAACATAGCCTATATAACTATAGCCTTCTTCGATAAATGGACTTTCCATCAGTGAAATATTTTTTCAAATCGGACCAGTAGTTCCTGAGATTAGCGCGTTCAAAGAAACAAAATCTTCAGCTTTATAATATTAGTAAAGATTTGACATTTAATTTTACGAAATCGCACATTTTTTTTACTAAAATGGAAAAAAAATTGAAGATATTACCTAATTCAGTTCAGTAAAGTAGATATTTTTTACAATTTTATTTAATCTAAAAGATAGGTATGACTATAATTGAAGTGTAATAATGTAATTTCTCATATAATATAATAGTATCTGCATCATATTAATATGCTATAGTTGTTCGAGAATTATTCGTGCGTATCTATTGTGTCTAGAAACTTACAAACTAACTTATAATGACTCTTATGGATGCCAGTGAAATAAACTTTGTTATCTAAATTATAATGATATGCAGAAAACGTTTCAAATTTTCAACAACTCTAGTTACGGCCAAGGTCGAGTATAAAGTTATATATTTAGAATTTTTACAACTTATTTTTAATTTACGCTGAATGTAGCTGTAGGGTTCCCGCGGTGTCTGCGTGAACCCTATACAGCAACTAACATAATACTATTTTTTCCCAGAAATTATTCGAGTTTTTCTCCCCGTAAAAACCATCCGTGATCTTCAAGGAATATTTAATAAAATAATTCGCCAAATTGGTCCAAATGTAATAGTCGAGTTGCGCTTACCAACAAATTTGGTATTTCATTTTCATAGTACAGAAAATGATCGTAAGTTGCGTTTCTTTAAACACTCGCGGTTATCTACATCACTTACGCTATTAGTAAACGGGTTCTTACCACGATTATTTTTAATTGAGCGGTCCCGATATTTCAGCACTGTTTCAAGCGCCATGATCACGGGAAGACTGAGGAACTGCGGGTAGGTCATTTAAGAGCAGACAAATCTGTCTACCCTCTTTCTCGTTCGTTTGCCGGTACCACTGGAACTCGAACTCACATTTCGACATACCACACTGACAGTATCGGCTGCCGTCTCAAAACTAGATTTTTTGGCTTTATTTTCGTCGAACACTGGATTCCACATACAGAATAGTTTTAGATCGTGGTAAGAACCCGTTTAGTAATGGTGTAAGTAAGTTGCGTTTATTATCTATTTCAATAACAAACATTCACGTACCACTTACGTCGTACAAGCAAATTTCAGTATGTTATAGTTGATATGCTCTAATGAGGCAGACTATTCGGGTGGAATCCTGCGAGTTCAACTTCCAACATAATGGTTTCTGATTGAGTTGACATTTGTACCCATAATATGTATGTAGGTAAATTGCTTGACAATGCAACAATATTGTACGATCAAGCTAATCAGATAAGGACTACTATACTACACAAGATAGATCCATCGGGTTTGGACATTTTTTTATTGTTTTAGTACTTAAAAAAAAAAACAATTTAAATTAAAAAAGACATGCCCGCTGAGTTCCTTGCGCTGGTTCTTCTCACGGAGGCGTAATTTTAGCGAACTGGTGGTAGAACTTTTATTTTTGTCTTTCAAAATGTATGTGTGTCCACATCAACTTTGAAATAAATGATTTGACTTTAACTACTACTATAAAATCTCGGATATTTAAAAAAAAATCTTCAAGTAATAATTATAAAAAATCCTTAACTGCTACTTACTAAATAGCCACTTGAATCTTACAATACTTCCATGGAGGTTCCATCAGGCATGAATGAGAAGTCTCTTGAGACGCCATGATGGAAACCACCTCTTGCGAGCCACCAGCGTGTTTACACTTACCGAACACGAAGAATAAGAAGCAAGGAAGCTTTGTTCGCAAAACGGTTCAAAGACGGTCCATATCACGTGGGTTACCAGCTTTAGAAATATAATTGGCCATAGAAAATATGACAGAGCAATTTTGTTTGGTGTTGTGATAGAATTTCTTGTGTAAGTAAACTGGTTATAATGATCAAATCACATCACATTTTGTAATGATGATTTTTAATTAATTTATGAGCAAAGAAATCAAACAAAATCTGAGTAGAACGAAACTATATAATACCTATATTGGTCAGGACCGCGGGAGGTGGCTGGATGCGGACAGGGCAGGACCGATCGATGTGGCGAGGTTTGGGGGAGGCCTATGTCCAGCAGTAGACGTCTACAGGCTGATGATGATGACGATGATGATATAATAAAAAGAATCCGCTTTTATTCGAAATAAATAAATTTACAAAAATAAAAGAACTATTTTTTTACGTTAATCAGTAAACGGCTCACTTTATGGGGAACTGTCACTATTACCACTGGATCTCAGCAATGTCAAGACATAGCGAAGTGTATTTAAATCTGAATAAAATTAAAGAATAATCTTAGGTATCTCTTAAGTAAGTATTATACCTAAATATTCTTTAAATTAAACGATTATAATATTTTCTCAATTATCTCCAAACTTTCAAACATAGAAATCCCTACAACTTTATACATTTTTCAAAGTCTGACAACACAACGAGTTATTGTAGAGCGCTCAGCAGCTGGAAAATCGCTCACAAATGATTCTATCCTCAGGAGATGTCGACAAACCATTCCTTTTACCTCTAAACTTGTCTAGATTTCTTTTGTGGCGGTTTTCTTGGAACTGGAATAGACTGTTACTACTTATTGTCATTTTTGTCGAGGCATTTGTCGCTGTGTTGAACGTAAAGCGAAAAATTGTTGGTATATGTATTGATATTTATAAGTAAGTTGCCACTTTTAGTATTGTGTTTATTGTTTAACAAATAGTCGAATTTAAATAATTACCTCTTTTTTTTAAATCGTTTGACAAACTTAATATTAATATTACATGATTCTACACGAACATATTCGCGATTATGTCCACAGTTACTGTTCTTGTATTTCAGAAAACCTTTACTATGACCAATTAGCATCTGGTCATCTGTGGATTAAAATTATTCTTCGACTTTAATAACTGTATTGGAAGTCAACTAATTACTCTTAATAATAAATCAAGTTAAATTTTCATAACTAACAAGAACAGCACATAAAACAAAAAGAAGAAAAAAAGGGTTGCGAAGAAACTTAAAGTAATTCCAAGAACATTTTACTATAAAAACACGACGATGTAAAAATACTCTAAAGTTTTTAGAAACGCTTGATAATTTCATGAATCTATAAAATTCAGGTGGCAAATTCTTTACGTGAAAATAAATAGAAAACTCGTAGTAAAATTCAAGGAAAGTTTGTAAATTTTGATAAAGTTCGTGATCGTTTCCACATCAAAAGACGATCGGAGTACGGTTACAAAGTTACACAATATAAAGCTTTTTAGAACTTTGAAATTTTTCAGAGTTTTTCTTATGAAAATTCAAAATGCTATCTAAAGGTCTAAAATATGCTTAAGTAAATGTCTAGTACTTAGATTATATACTTTTACTGATGGTAAGTAGTTCCATCGAGACTGACAGCAAACAGCAATATTCTTCTACAAAAGTCATTAATGAAATAAATATGAAAATGTACATATCTATAATTCTAACAATATAGGTATCCTAAAAACTTTATATAAATGGCTTTAGTTGACATGTTACTCAAATTAGGGATGTGTGCACTTGTAAGAAATCTAACGTTGCCAGTGCAGAAGAAACATAAAAACAATCAATTAAAAACGATAAAAAATAAAAGTTGAGAAAAAAATATGACGAAAACTGTATTTGTCAAATGTTCACTTAATTCGAAATTTAAATAAAAGCGCGCCAACATAAATCTTACATTTAAAAAGTATTTTACAAAAGAGGTTTTGATCAATTTTAATAAAACTATTTATAGGTGGCGCTTTAGTCGCTAGTACCTTTGCCTTTATAATGTTTGTTAACATTCAGTCGCCTACAGCACTAATGGTTACCCAAATAAATATATAAAGTAATATAGTATGTGCGTACAGCCTATACATCTTTGGAATAAAAATGGCAAGTCACAACGACACATAATTTACAATCTTCCATACATACCATTGACAAAAACTGTCTCCACAAAACGTTACAATAAAAATAGGTTACACAAGTCTTTCTAGACAATGAAACGCTGAATAAATCTAGGACAAGAGAATAAATAACCTTAACTTGAGTAATGATGCCCTTTTCTGTTCCCAAATCAAGAGAAAGAATTGTCTAGTTCTAAAACTAAGTTCATGAATAGATTTTGTCTACTTTGGATAGATCCGACAGTTTCAAAATGGCGTCGAACCGTGCAAACGATTTCGTAAGTGTACCAGTACCCAGGTGTTTTCAACTGAATCTTTATGGCTAAATTTGAAACTAAGATAAACACAAAAAATAGCTTAACTTGATAGCATAACTAATTTGGAAGAAAAATACATCCTTGATCTTGATTTAAAAAAACACCATGCAGTATTGCTAGTATGGAATTATATCTCGAAACTAATGGTACTCCTACCTATGTAAAGCAAAGTTAAGGACTGTTTTTGGACCGGTTTCTCAGTATTTCATAAAGATTCTGTGGTTCTGCTCGTTCAAATTCCTCACTCGATTAAATCCAAGCATGCCCCCTCTTTGAAGTCCTTTGAATATAAAGCAAGCTGGTTTTCTAATAAAATCTCTAAAGTCTATACTCAGGTCGCTAAAATACCAATACTTCCAACTAAATACACATTTATAACATTTTTTACGTACGTTTACAGTTCTTAATTAATAGCCCCGGAAGTAGGTAGATAGCACCAATTAACAAGGTCCTGACATCGACCCCCATCAAAAATATTAAGTGGACCCTCCGAACCGCCATTAAAACAAAAAAAAAACGCCATAACTCATTTCATAATTTTATCATACACAGCAAAATGACCCTAGAGATTTTTGAGAAGGAATGAAGGGCATTAATTTCGAGATAAAATTAAGAAGCTTACTCAAAAAGCCCTTTTCGTCTTCGGCCGTCTAAGTTAGAACATTTTACAAGCTTATATAACTCGCACTGGATGTAACTATGTAAGTTCGGATAGAATCTTGCAAGCAAAATTTGACAAACTTCCCAGTTTTAGATTGAGCTGATATTTTGCACGCTGATGTATAAACTAATCGGGGTAAACGACTGTGTTTTTAGGCGAGAGAAGGGTTAATTATAGTACCAATAAGTTAGGTAATCTAAAATTAAATTTCAAAGGTTAGAACAACGTTGTAGGTAATAATAAAATTCCTTGTATATTAAATTTGGAACGATAAAATTGTAATATTAAAAGGCAGGTACCTATGAGATACATAACTATATGCTCAAAATACAATTTACAAACAAAATACACAGTACAGAAAAAATATAGCAGTGGTCCCTGCACTAGGCTAGGCCTGTATCGCAGGAGACCGTTACGTTTTAAATATTATTACATTAATTGGAAGATATGTTTTGCATGTTTGGATGTATAACATGTTGGTGCCCTTTATAAATAAATAAATAAATAGATATCAGAGGAGACAGCCTACAACAGATAGGACAGCAAACAAAAGAAGGAAAAGAAAATACAATCCGTGTTACTCGTATGACATGCATAGACAGTTTAAAATTACAATGAGTACAGCACTCGGCCATGTGGATTATACAATATAACTACTTATTGATTGTTAATATTTCCTCGGTATCATCATAATTGAGCAATAGAAGTCAATCGCAAATGTTATTAATAAATGAAGACTGCTATAATACGAAAATTACTTTGCAATTTATGATCACGCAACTCCGTGCTGTAAAAAATATTTAAACTAAAATCGCACACAATCAGATTTTTTTTCATTGTCTAATAGTTAGTAGTTAAATATATTTTCCCTTAAAAAGCTTTGTTTACTAAGTCGTTTAACAACTCAAAATATCAAGGATCCTAAACCCTCAAGCAAAAACTTTAAAGTAGATAAATAATAAACAATACTTCAATTACACGAACATCCAATGAACTGAAAACATCTAAAAGATCAGAAAAAATCCTCTGAAAATATTTTAAATCTTAAAGAACAAAAGGTCCATTTTTGTCTTTGTCTAAAAGTATATTATTATTTATTTGAATCAAGCTAAAATAAATCAAGTGTATTTGACAAATCTTCTAAATTTTTTGAGATTTTCTCGAGGCTAAAATTTATCTTAAAATCTTGCGAATAGTTTTTGTTTATCGTAAAATAGTTGTCAACCATAATTGCGTAGAATTTCACGAGTAATTTGTATTATTAAGTAAATATTAGTTATTAGTTTTAAACAGTAAAATGTATATAGTTTTGGAATTTATTATTTACTGCAACTAATTTGTTCATCATCATCATCATCAGCCTATAGACGTCCACTGCTGCATAGGCCTCCCCCTGCCCTAGCCACATCGACCGGACCTGCGCCATCTGCATCCAGTGACCTCTCGCGGACTAATGTGTTCAAAACCTAGAATTTAAATTTTAAGTTTAACTTTACCGTCAAGGTACAAAGCAGACGTACCATTTCATCTAATATTATTTCAAGTCCTTACTTCAGACCTAAACTGTTTCCCGTGTCGAACCCGCTACCCCAGTATCCCACGCACCGTTTATTCTATTTACATCACAAACAAAACTTACCCCTTAATTTAACCCTTTATAAATCAGCAGTTACTCTACGCACGCACGTTTAGGCTAGTTTAAGTAATTTACAGGACAATTGACCCAATTCTCGAAATAAATTTGTACCTTAATATTTTAGTAAACCGCCTTCACCATTCCAAAGTACTCATAAATGTCAACAACTTATAAAATTATGTGAAGTTGGTTTTCTTTCGAGTTTTTACGAAATTAAGGTTTCAAGGGCATGCTTGTTGGTTACAGAACTGTTTTGAATTAAATGTCTAAGACACGTTACATGATGAAATGGAACGTAGGTACGAGTTCTGATATTGAATAGTAGTCGTGAATTTTTTATTTATTGACATGTAGGCAGACGAGCCAACGGGCCACCTGATCGTAAGTAGTTACCGTCGCTCATGTACCCTCAATGTCCCCTGACATTGCTGAGGTCGCTACCTACGACCTAACTTTAAGGACCCTCCTCAAGCCTCGTTTGAAGAAGGAAAAGTCATAGCGCTCTGAAATAGATCATATTTCTTCTTAAATAGTTTAAATTCTTATTATTGTCTCTGTACGATCCCATTTTATTACAACCCAATCAAATCAACCAAATCCAATCTTATTACTTATTACAATCTTATTACGGTCTTCCTCGATACAGGTCTAACCTAGTGTGGGGATCATTGTTAAAGATGTAGCAGTTGTTTGTAATTTTGCTAAATAAACAATTTTTTCAATCACATCACGATCACATTCATATTGAATCCGGATACACTTAATAATGCTCGAACGTAATCTCTAAACTCTCTTTATCAGAATCGAGAATCAAAGTATGTATATTAAAAAATACACTTACGTACCTACAACCTCACCAATAACAAAGTCAGATCACAAATTGTATTTGCTCAAGAACGCAATTTGCCTTTAAATTTGCATATAAAATTACAAAATCAAGGCCCAATTAACACCACTGAGAATTGGATTGAGAACTTGCCAAAACTTGGTATCAGCTTAAAATCTAGACAGCTCAGAGAATAATCTAGATTCTAGATGAACTCATTAGCGGCTTCGCGTTGTCTGATAAAAACTGGTGCCAAAACTTGTTAATGTACCGTCAAAATTGAGGACTATAACTACCCTAAAAGTTTTTAAGAGCTGTTAAAATTAGCTCCTTTTTAGCACTACATGAATTGATGTAGCAGGGAAATTATTTTGATTAGAATTTCTTAAAACACTCGCGGTAGTACATCGCTTACACAATTATTAAACGAGTTCTTACCACGATTTTTATTAAATAAGCTATCCCGATACTTCAACACCATTGCAAGAAAGAAAAGAGTGACATCATATTGTAAATTTTCCAATATTTCCATGAAAGTAAAGCGTATTTCTATATAATTTGTCACAATTAATATCAGTAAAATATAATGAAAACCTGATATTTCCATGAACTGTTCGTTCATTACTGGCTACGACACCTTCGTTCATCTCCGCCAGATATTCGCGGAACCATTACCGATTCGAAGAACCTAGAAGCTTTGAATGTAAAGAAAATTCTCAATAAACCCTCCTACAAATACCTTGTAAAAGTAAAATAGATGTTTTGCAAATGTATTTTTTTTGACAAGATAGATAAATGCACATCACAATTTGGAACGTCTACCTATGTAAGTGTAAATGTCTTATTCGCTTTCTGTAAGAAATCCGGCACTTACATTCTAATTTGCATTAACGTAAAATTACATCAACGGAGCACAAAGACCAAAGACAAAAACGGTCGTTCCTCAATGGTGCATGGGCCGACTGGTTCGAGCTGTTCGTGGCTGCTTGGGGGCCTGGAGTGCAGGTTGAGGACCCTGTTTACGCGACGGTTTCATGTAGTGTTTCGTACTTATAAGGGTGACTCCCATTACCCGCTGACTCCCCTTCTTCGTCACGTGGCTACGGTACACCCATAAGAGGTCATCGTCGCTGATAAACCTATACAATTCCAGGGCAATGAGGGACCGTTATTTATCATGTACCTTTATTTCTTATACCTCTTTTAAGAGACAACTGTACTGTTTTGTATTGAAGTTTTACCTTGGTGTTAAACTCATTGAGTCTGATATCATGTTTAAGAAAAGTCCTGTATCGGTAGGCGATAGATAACAGCCCTTCATTGCCCTGGCATTGCAGAGGTTCATGAGCGACGGTGACCGCTTACCATCAGGTGGGCCGTAGGCTCGTTTATCTATCTTGCAATAAAAAAAAAAAAAAAATAATGTAGCAGTGCTAGCCTGGTTTAGTACAGAAGTGCCTGCTACTATCTTTCGGCTCTATCAACAGACTAGCTCCATGATACCACATACATTTTCACGCGATTTACATAGGTATACGAGCAAAATTACATCTCAATCGAGAGGTTGGTTAATTTCAACTCGCTAAATTTCATCTTTATACAGGGTGTTGGTGCCCGGTGAAACAATAGTTTCAGGGCTTAATCTATATCACATTTCAAATCATATACACATACTTTTGAAACGGAGATAGTTACTTTATTTTCCCATACAAAGTTGAAAAATTATTATTTTGTACTATTTTTGACAACCCTACCCTGACCTACATCTAGCGTGCTAAATCTATTTTCACGCACACAGGCGCATGTATCCTGTTTAGAATGTGATTTTTGTCCCGTGTATTATTACAATGTTCTATGATACAGGAGGTGACTAGCCGGTGTAAGTCTTTAGCTGTTGGTGTAAGTCAGTACGGTAGGGTTGATCCTGCACAAATTAAGACCTAGTTTTGATTAGTTATAACATATGATATATTATGCCTAGAAAACCCAGATTTGGTGGATGGCTTCTACATCAAGTATACTATTTGCTGTGTAAGTATTGTTTCATCGGATTTTAATACCCTGTATAGGTACATTGCCTTACGTACGGGAGGTCGCGGGTTCGAAACCGGCCGGCTTGTACCTCTAAATCTTAATATGAAAAAAGGTTTATGTGCAATTTTTCACAACACCACTGACTAAAAACAGTGAAGGAAAACATCGTGAGGAAACCTGCATATCGGAAAAGGGTTCTAAAAATCCTTTGAAGATATGTGAAGTCCCCAATCCGCATTGGGCAAGCGTGGTGGACTATGCCTAACCTCTCTTCGGAGTAGACCTGAGCTCAGTAGTGGACAGTAATGGGTTGTTACAGTATAGGTACATTAAATCCAGTGCAAAATTGAATGAAATCTTTTTAAAACATTCAAGAACTACTTAACTTTCGTAATGACCCAAGAAAATAAGTTTCTTTTTTTTCTTTTAAAATCTATTCACGCCTCATCGAGCGTAAAGCAACGAAACTACAAATCAATGGAAGAACCCCAAATCCTTTACTTTTAAAATTAAACATCCATTTTGTATTAATTTCCAAGAATAGATTTAAAATGGTACAAAATGGGGGATGAGACACGTGTACCCCATTTAATGGGGTAGTCCGTGCGAGATAAACTTTTACCTTTACTAGACGATTTCATCCGTAACATTACCCACCCTCTTTATTAGGGTTGACAGCGCCAATTATTTAAATAATGTTTTACTCGAATCAAGTCGGGTAAAGAGATTTGGAAAATAAAATTCTTTCGTGATGACCCTTGATAGTAAGTTTATTTTTTGTAAACTTGTTAATTTGCTCGTTTTATAGTTACTTGTAGTTATTAAGACAAAACGAAGACGTGACGTACTGTAAGGTAAATTTGCTTGTTTTATTCACATTTTTTTGTGATGTTTTCATTTCTCTGCTGCTTCTAATGAATAATAGTAGCACATGCAAAACAAACCAATTTTATTATCATTATTTCTACCTATGATAATTATTGATCAAAGACAATTTTCAAAAAAGGTATTTTACTTCACTTTAGTAGTAAGGGGTGGGCCATATAAAGTTTGCATTTTCCAAAAGTTCGACTGTCATGTTGGCTGTGTGGCATGTTGCGCCATTCTGTTGAAACCAAATGTCGTCCATGTCATACTCTTCAACTTTTGGAAACAAAAATTCGTTGAGCATGGCACGGTAACGCGCTCCATTGACCGTAACGGCGGCTCCTTACTTATTTTCGAATGATGCCGCCGGACCAAAACCCACACCAAACCGTAACTCTTTGTGGGTGCATTGGCTTCTCAATGGTGACGTGTGGATTTTCCGACCCCCAGATGCGACAATTTTGCTTATTGACATTGCCTCCGAGGTGAAAATGGGCTTCATCTGAAAAGACGATTTTTCGGTAAAAATGCTCATCTTCGGCCAAACGGCGAACCGAAAACGTCCCATTTCGTAAATGTCAAACCTTTAACTAAATTATGAACACAAATTGAATGACATTTGAGCTGTCATTCTGTAAATAAACAGTAGTTCAAAATGCAAACGTTAGATTAGCCCACCCTATAATATCGTAATTCTATGTTATTGGTAGGTATAATTACATGTAATTTGTTTTTCTTTGTATTCCTTCGCCATTTCATCATTTATATCTTGTGTAACATGTATCTAACTGCTTTGCTTGATCACTACATATAAAACAAAGTCGCTTCAGGCTTGTGACGCAGACGATGTCGCATAAATCAGCTAGTTTATAAATTAAAGAGTAAAATCATCTTTTCACCTCCCAATATCTTCTTCAACAAACTCCCAAGTACAATTAACACCCTAAGACATGCCCTTTAATTATGAACCACTCAATACAATTGTGAACACAACCCTACCCCTCGCATCTGGTAAGGGCCGGCAACTTTTAACGATAACGTAAATTTGAGCCAGTTTATTTTATTCATACAGCCCTCCGCCGGTTTTCAATTTAAGCCGGGTACTGGCCACGGAAAAGTTTTACCAGCAAAATCATTTCTCGTTCGGAAATATGTAGCTGATATTTGCTGTAATAACTACGAGTTCGATCGAGTTATGTTGCTTTTAAATTGATTCTGATTACTCTGGAGTTAGTTATAGGGAGTCAATTTGGTGATTTGGAAATGTTTAGGAATTTAACATACCTAGATTACAAAATGGTGGCGAGGCGATTCCTAAACTGCTGTTAGTTAGGTCCTGGGATCCGACCTAAGCCGGAATTTGGACGATGAGTCTGAGCGGTAGGTTTTAGTGCGGTTGACTTCCACATACTCCACTTGGGGCAAGCGAAAGACCGACTATTTACACCTAAATTCATAGTCACATGTAATACAATAAGGACCTTTTTCAAAGACATTTTGCAGTGTTTACTATATTTATTTATTTATTTGGGAAACAACAGTACAAGTTATTACATCAAAACAGGGACACAAAAAACCAAACCTAGACCAAATAAGTTTCCACCTCTAAACAAGTCCGAAAAGAGACAGTAGTACATATGTAGTGTTTAATAGTTGTTTTAGATAAAATAAAGGTTTACAAATAAAATACTTGTGTTTTCTAAAAATTTGTAATGACGATTGTTTGATGGACAATGACATGTTATTATAGAAATTATACCTTTCTTAAAATACTCGCGGTTATCTACATTACTTACACTATTACTAAACGGGTTCTTACCACGATTATTTTTAATTGAGCGGTCTCGATATTTCAGCACTGTTTCAAGCGTCATGATCACGGGAAGACTGAGGAACTGCGGGTAGGTCATTTAAGAGCAGACAAATCTGACTACCCTCTTTCTCGTTCGTTTGCCGGTACCACTGGAACTCGAACTCACAATTCGACATACCACACTGATAGTATCGGCTGCCGTCTCAAAACTAGATTTATTGGCTTTATTTTCGTCTAACACTGGATTCCACAAACAGGATAGTTTGAAGCCGTCACCCCGATTAAAAATAAAAATAATTGTGGTAAGAACCCGTTTAGTAATAGTGTAAGTGAAATTATACCTTATTTATGTTACAGAGGTTTTATATCGCATTAAATACTATGTTTTCTCCCTTAACGTATAAGTATGATGAAAGGTACCAATGCTACATCATAATTATATCAAGCTAATGAAACAATATAAGACGAGCTAATCAATCATAATTCCTAACATCTAATTTGTACAACATCGTGAGTAAATGTAAATAAGTGATTGCGTACCTAACCTGTACTTAGGACACAGAATATACTGTTTATTACAACAATAAAGCTACTTGGATCAACAAAGAGGGCGACGCGATAGGAAAGAGTGCCGTTGTACGTAACGCATCATGCCATCTCGCATAACCCCGTGCTGGGTTCTGGCCTCAGCCGTGATTTGACGCTGAATGTGAGCGGTTGGAAGTTTCAGTGAGATTTAGCTCCGATATTTTTTAAAAAGGTTTTAGTAGGTATAGTAGATTATTATTTCATGCATAACGTTCCTGAAATCTTTGATACTCTCTCATACTCATTAGAAACTTTTTGGAATATCGTGTTGGTGCTTTCGTCAGAGGAATTTGAAAGAATGAAAGAATACATTTATTGGGCACACAAAACACTGTTTTTGTATAATTAGTTTTAGTTTTTTCTTCTTTTTTTTTGTAAATATTGTAAATATAAAATAAAGGGATATCCCATCCCCTCACAAAAGGGAAAAATAAAATAAATTAAAGATGCGACCTTAATGACACTCGATTTTTGGATGCAGCAGTTAATAAAATACTTATAGTCAGAAGATTTGCATGAAGTTTTCATTCTCTATACCTAGTTATGCTATAGTTTGAGTGTGGGGAGGTAACACAGGTGTCCTAGACCGTTCTGTCGTGAACACTATATTATTATAGAATGATGAACGGTAGGGTCGCACCTGAGATATTACACCTCTGTCGAAATAACGAGATCTTTCAATACTTAGGAGAGTGGGTGAGATTTATAATAGTTTTTAAGTGGAAAACTGGATTTTATTGTTGTTTTACAAATAGGCTATTTTATTGGAACGAAGTTCCTTATCGCGCGTTATCGAAAGGGGGCTAGACGGAATTTTTTATGAAAAAGTTATCACAACACTTTTTTTGTTTTAGATGATTATCGCTAGATGGCGCTGTGATTAAAATATTTTATAAAACAATTCCTTATTTTGTTTTATATGATTAATGCTAGATGGCGCTGTGATAAATTCCCAAATGATTTATTACAAATTAAAATGATTTATTACAATTCCCTCACTAATTAATCGAAAGGAACTTCGGTCCATCCGGGTGTCCCTTGACACCTCTCAAGTTTTTTTGCTTAACAGTTAAACAAGCCCACCTGATGCTAAGTAGTCAGTAATGCCTCTGCAATGCCAGAGCATTGGGGATCGTTACTCATTACTTACTGTATAAATAAACTTTTTGCCATAAAATCAAAATTGAAACCAATAGCACGACCACGACCCATATTCGGTCATAATGCCTTTTTGACTCTTGTCACGTCTCTGGATTGTAAAGAACTGTTTTCCTAGGGCAGATGATACTAACCTCCTCGGATTTTTTTAAAAATACAAACAAATGAGTACATGTGTAAACGTATCTGTAATAAACAGCCTAGTGTCAAAGTGTGGCGACGGAGCGACGGGAAAGAGTGCCGAGCGCGTAACGCGTCGTGCCGTCCCTCCAAACCCCGTGCTGGGTTCTGGCCTCAGCCGGAGTTCGGACGCTGAGTGTGAGCGGTTGGAGGTTTTAGTGCGGTTCAACTCCCACATACGCCGGCGGGCGGGGATCCGGTGATTTCCTCCAACTGAAAAAAAAAAAGTGTCAAAGTGTCTTAACTTAGCTAAATACCTATCCTTTAATAGTTAAGAAAATACAAGAATTCCAATTTCAGTCTTATTTTTAGCTTTCGAGACAAGTTTTGAAAGACTCTGAATCTCGTATTAGGTATCAGACTAAAAGGTATTTCAAAGGCGAAGGATAAGAAAGATCGTTCGTTAGGAATCGAAACTTTCAACTGCTTCATAATAGTTTTCCAATTGAGTTCAGATTTGTTCTGGAATTCAAATAAAATTACGGTTTTATGGCTTCCTAGTTCATGTTGTTACAATAGACAAGTATTAGAAATTTCATTTAAATATCAAAACAGACATTCTAGACCTTAAGCTCCGTTATTCAAAACCCATATTTATTTAAAGATTTACCTACTATCCGCCTTTTTGTAACCTTGCGACGAATTTTCTTAAAATAAAATGCGATGAAGTCCAGATAACGACTAGCATCAAAAAATTGCAGAATATTTGTAAAAAGAACATCGCATTACTTACATTATGAAAGACCCAAAATTAAATTAATACTGAAAATCTACTGTAAAAAAAATTACGATTTTCGATTTTGTACTTTCACTGCCTTGTGTTTTTTGTTAACTTGTTTTATTTTATTTTGGACTTATTTTTAACAATATTTTTATTTTATTATGATGAAAATGAAATATACCAATATTTTTAGGAGTTACCAGTTACCTACAATACAAGAATTTCCTAGTACAGGGACCATATTAATTTTTGGAAAAATAAATCTTTAATTTAACTCCACTTATTAGCTAACTAAACGTACCGTTTTGCAACAGATGAGCGACAGCCAGCAGGACGAGGTGCAGGGCGTTTGCGATCGGCATCGCACTAGCGGGGCGGGCCCCAAGCGCGCTCTCCGCCCGGCCGCATGCCCTGCGACCCGCCACTCACGAACGCACCACTGCACTTCACGACTCGTCACTCACACGCGACAACACACTTTTAAACAACACGGGTGTTGGCTGCATTTAGACCTGAAAAGAAATTTGTTGGTAAATAATTTTGTAATATTGAGAACACGAGAATATTTTCTATTAAAAAATACACAAACTAATCATTTAAGTGGGTTATTAAATAATATGTAAATGTTAAGTAATAATAATAGAGTAGCAATATACAACTTGCGAAACTAATTAAAAAGTAAACTAAAGAAAAAAATATTTTACGGTCGTCGTAATTAATAAAAACTAGGGAGAACTTTCTTGGACAAAAACACTCTCTTACAATTTCTGTAATTATTTACATAAAACAGAACACGTTACTCTAGCTCAAACTCCGTGACCATAACAAGAATTATACAGCTATAAACATATCAAGAACCGTCCAAAAATAAGCGCAACAAATCAGTTCAATTAAATGTTAAACAACATTTCGTGAACACGAGTAAATCCCGCCGGATTCATGTAAAGAGCGCAGTCACAGTGCAGAAACTCTAATTTTATTCACGTTTGGCGCCAAATAACTGACGGTTATTAGATGCGAGGCGAGAGCGTTGCGGATGTCGCTGTTTTGTCGCTCCAACGATTGTATGAAGACATTGTAGTCTATTTTACTTATAAACTTTGATGAGAAATGTAGTAAGTATAATTTTGTAACATTTTAAAACTAAATAAAGAGACGTAAGGAATAAAAAAGTATTTATGTAAATCAAAGAAAGAGTAGTTTTGGTGTATGTTAATGAAATTCAGTCTAATACCGAATTAAATACGTTTTTTATTAAATTAATTTATAGATAAAACTAACATCTTAGAAAATAGTCTTCAAATAAAAATTAACCATTTAAATCAATCCATGTAAAACTCACATAAAAATTATGAATTCAAAGTAAAAAACGCATTGAAAAGATTTACAGTACACCAGTACTAATCCCATTTGTTCATATGTAATATCCCGAGACTAATCCCTGGAACACGCGCGCTGCACCCGTTAGCCGCCATCTTTTTGGCCACAAACGACATTTTGATTAAACAATTTCGGCGGGAAATGGCCGCTGCGAATCTTTCGATGGCCGACGGATGTGACGTCAGTAGACCCGTAAACAAAGCGCAAGGGTTTTATCTTTTGAAATGGATTTCGATCGTTTGGTAATAGGTGTTTTCCGTGCTTTTAACTGAATATTTTTGGAACGAAGTTCCTTATCGCGCGTTATCGAAAGGGGGCTAGACGGAGAAAAATCTTACGAAAAGCTGTCACGACACTTTTTTGTTTTAGATGATTATCGCTAGATGGCGCTGTGATCAAAATCTTTTAAAACACGTTCCTTATCGCGCGTTACGTTAGGAAAAAAAATTCTAAGATATCTTTTAATCGAAAGGATTTTCGTTCTATTCGGGTGTCCCATGACACCTGCCAAGTTTTTTTTTCCTTAAAGATCACTTCATACCAATTTTCACTGAAGGAGTTTCAGCGTATCAGATGAATACACTCGTAGCATTGTTGATACATACCATAGGATTAGGCACATAAAATGTCTGACTGTAAAATACTTAAAACCTCATAAATTATATTACTAAATTATAGTAATTATCACCACACAACATTATTTCAGTGTCGTAGACTATCGCTACTCTTCTAAAAAGAGACTTTTATTATAGACTAACTAACCCACACAACTTCGTCTGCGTCACATAAGGAAATTTTCTCACCGTTTAAACCTTCCCTGGACTTCTATGAATATTTCAAGATTAAAATAAGCCAAATCGGTTCAGTGGTTCTCGAGTTTTAGCGAGACTAACGAATAGCAATTCATTTTTATATACAAGAAGTTTTTTTAATTTTACTAAGCCACTAAGATACAAAATAAAATAGCATTTAATAAAGCTTTAACTATCGTTGAAAAGCTCAGGCTGGGTAAAAGATTTGATTCACTTGGCGGTTGTTCTTGATTCTCCCTGGTGTCTCAGGTACTAGACCCAACTGACAGCAGATTCCTAGTTTATATTATTTTTTTGTTGTTTTTAGTTTCTTACTTTTAAGTAGTCTCTTAAATAACATGTAAAACAAGCTATTAATAAAATATACTATCAAAAATTTAGAGAATATTTTAAACTACTTAAACGGTTTTGAGATGCTCAATCGTTGCCAATTTATGCAGTCATGGGTGGACATTTAAATTGTATGAATGTCTGCCAGCGTTATAGAGAAATAAAAAAAACTATATATTCTTTTAATAAATGGGTCGGGCTTGTCACAAGACACTAAAAATAAATTTGAATAATTTAAACGGATACATAACATGAATTACTTTGAGTAACATGTTTAAAACTTTTTCGGGCTGTAAATGTAAAGTGGATTTAAATTTCTTTTATTTAAAAATTATATAGCGTGTTTTTGTGTTAAAGTGAAATCTTGAGTCTTAAACCTAATTTAAAGGTATGCCATGCTATAGTAATAAATACTTCTTCTTAACACTTCCTTTCCCAGTCTTTGGTTCAACTTGTAAATGACCTGTCCAGTTGCAATGATCCAATTTTAAAATTCTTTCAGTATTGAACATTGAGGAAGGTTTTAGGCTGCATTATATCCCTTAATAGTCGTGGTGGCCGAGTGGTTGAAATGCTTGCCTCTTAATACGAAAAAGATTTATGTGCAATTTTTCACAACACCACTGGCTAAAAGCGGTGAAGGAAACCATCGTGAGGAAACCTGTATATCGGAAAAGGGTTCTAAAAATCCTTTGAAGATATGTGAAGTCCCCAATCCGCATTAGGCAAGCGTGGTGGACTATGCCTAACCCCTCTTCGGAGGAGACCTGAGCTCAGCAGTGGGCAGTAATGGGTTGATACAGTACAGTACAGTATACCCCTTTGTGACGCAGACGAAGTCGCGTGGAACAGTGGACAGTGGACAAACGCTAAATTCACTTTGAAAATTTACATTATTTAATTAAAGTAATTGTATTACGATCTCGAATAAAGTTAGTGAAACCGTAATGTAGATTAGTGTTGGGAACATTATAATGTGAGTCCTGGGTGCTATGTGGCTTAAAAACTACTACAGACACACGTATTAATACGACAAAGCATTACGAACTAAAATAGCTGTACCTTTGTACTCGTTTACATTATTATGATTATGAAAAATGTTCTAAGCGTGCGTCTATTTTAAGAAGCACTTACACAGATGACGCAGAAGGTATTCACATATTTCTGGGTGTCACAGAATAATTGTACAGAATGAAAACTTTGTGTAATTTGCGACTAACAGACACTTAAGATGTCGTCTTAAGACGTCAAGGCAAGCGCAGTGTGGGACGACCAGCTGCAAGGTGGACGGATGATCTTGTTAAGATCGCAGGAACACGCTGGATGCAGGCCGCTACCAACCGCGAGCATTGGAAATCTTTGGGGGAGGCCTACGTCTACAGGCTGAGAATGATGATGATGATGATGAGACACTTAAGTTCTCGCAGACATGATTTTTCTAGTTCAAATTCATTTAGTTTCAAACAAATTTGGGAACGAGTGTCAATTGTTTCAGAAAGGTATATTTTATGTAAAAATAAAATTAAAAATCAGATCCTAGAAAAATTGGTTTGGTTTCATATATCCCAAGTATGTGGCCGTGGCCAAAATTGATCACGACGTCTAAAACATGTATTATTTACATTCATTTTCGTTTAATTTTTACAGAGATTTTATATTTTTGTTCTCAAAATATTAGTCTAAATAACAAAGTAGGTATTAGGAAAAATAGTAGATAAGACTAGGTATTTAGGCTTTTATAGAAAGCGCCAATTAGTGACATTTCACATCAACGTGTGATTATTGTGTTCTTTCTGTGTCGATAATATTCTATGGTGTATTGTTGAGTTGAATTGACGTGAAAACAAGCTGCCAACTCAAACTTTGATATGTGAAATCATAACAATAGTATCTTTAATGTTTTATGTGATCTATTTTATCTGCTGTACCTTATAGCTGTTTTTCATAATTCTCTTTTAAATTTAAACAGCTCTTTACTAAGTACAAGTACATGCGACTCGTTAAAACACTTTTATTGTGATGATAGTGACTGAGTACAAGTAGAAACAATATTTGAAATATTCTGATATACTCAATAAATAAAAAAATACTTGAGAGGTGTCATGGGACACCCGAATAGAACGAAGTTCCTTTCGATTAAAAGATATCTTATATTTTTTTTGCGATAAGGAACGTGTTTTAAAAGATTTTGATCACAGCTCCATCTAGCGATAATCATCTAAAACAAAAAAAGTGTCGTGACAACTTTTCGTAAGATTTTTTTCCGTCTAGCCCCCTTTCGATAACGCGCGATAAGGAACTTCGTTCCAATAAATATCTAGAAAACAGCCAAAACTACGATCAAAAATCTACACAATACCTACTTTTTAATGAAATTTTATTATAGGTCTTTGTTTTTATGGAATTAAACAAATACCATTATTTCAGTACCAGTGCCACAGTAACACACTTTAAAGTTCAATTACTTTTGATAAGCGTTAAATCTCACAGTATTTCAAAATGTAATAATTAAACTAAACTACTATTTCCATTGGGACATATAAAACATGAAATCATTACACGATCATCCGCCAAATTCCATATTTCACGATAAATTTATCTTGTTTCTTTTCCACTAGACCAACAAAAGAGTCATCAACAGCTAACAACAGTTGAACTTCGAGCGAAAGAAATTTCAAAAGAAATATTTCCAAGTTTGAGTTTTTTCTTTATCAACTGGCAACACTCGTGCACCCTCCAACAACCCCATAAAGTTTCCACCCGAAGTGAAACGTGGAAACCACTTAAGTACAAAATTGTCGCATCCCCCCAAGGTGATAGGAAAGTTATAAAAATCCCATAAAAGTAATGATCAATTCGTATTTCGACGCTAACGTGGTTCCATAATATTTGAAAATCGCTATTTAAGGTACGTTTTCGAAATTTGCGATTTTAATAAGATTAGATTTCGTACGCGCGACTGACTCCGGTCTATAGATATTATCATTCACTTGTCAGCGATTTAGTGCGGTTGAAGGCTTCTTCAGCACTTTATAAATCTATGCGACCTTTAAAAGTTATTGTGATAAAAATTCTTTACTGGTTTTTGCTCCGTATTTTGGTACTGGTCTCAGAAAATATTTTTGCATATTTCGTAAATTTAGAATATTTTGGTCGTAGCTTGATACATTCCCTGGAATTTAAGTTCTTTAGTTCTTTATTGTCCATAGCCAGAACTTAACTATTTCACCCTATCATGAGATAGTGGCTTTGACCTTCAAGTATGAGAGCTAAATGGAAGCTGTTACCATTTCCAAAGAACCTAGACAATGCCACGACATTTATATGAAAAAGGTCAAATTATTGGAAACCTTGTAATAACAAGGATAGTAAAAAGTTTAAAGCCGATTTCCCCTTCTTCGGGTGTTCCGAATGGTGTGACTTGTCTTATAAACGAGGTTCAAGAAAACTTCATAATTGCAGCGACGGTAAAAATATACCATCAGTTGGACCAGTCTCCATCTAACTTGCAGCAAAAAAGCGTGATGATGAAAGCAGATTAGAGACAGGAGCATTTTTAAATAACAGCACCTGCCTCTACAAAACACTACTAGACAAACAGCCCCCTATAAACTACGTTGGTTTCCAAAAGCCGATCTATTTCAAAGCGAACAATTCATATATTTTTTATTAAAAAGACGAAAGCGTCTGTCTGTGAAGCCTAGTTCCATTGTTCGTGAGCCTTTGACTATGTAATCAAGGACTGGGCTTTGATGTCACTTTGTTACGACTTTAGCGGACGTACAGGTGCCAAAATGAAAGTTCCGTAGGTATACGTGGTTACAAATTTATTATTCTCAATGAGTACAATGTTCGCGTGCCGAGTTCTAATGGTCGAGTGATAATGACAGTTAAATTTATGAATATGTAAGGAAGCGCCTGTCGCCTTTAAATAGCAATTGTTTCTCTCGATTGTAAACAGGCGCTGGAGCCTTAACATCTTCCCGGCCGTTGAAAAGCTGCGGTTTTCAACCCTTTAGTTCTTCTGCTGTTGGTAGTGGGCAGAGGCGGATTAATGACCGAAGTATACGGCCTTTAGTAGTGTTGACCTCTGCGACCCGCGGTATGTTGTCTGGTCCATAGATAAGACGCAGAACGCGTCCAAGCCTCCATTGTAGTGGTGAAGAATTGTCGTCAGCCAACAACACCATATCTCCGACGCTCAGCTTTGAACTATTGGTTTGCCACTTCGTTCTCTGCTGTAGCTCAGATAGATATTCCTTGCTCCATCTTTGCCAGAAGTGCTGTCGTATTCGCTCGAGGGCTTCGTAACGTTTACGATGACTGCTGCTGCCGTCTTGGATCGATGGTGGTAGCGCGGTCAAAGGCCTCCCAATGATGAAGTGTCCTGGAGAAAGTGGAAGGAGATCGTCAGGACATGAGGATAGAGGGCACAAGGGACGGCTATTCAAAATCGCCTCCACTTGTGCAAACAAAGTTGACAATTCTTCGAAAGTTAAGTGACTATTTCCAATTACACGTTTTATATGATATTTAGCCGACTTTACCCCGGCTTCCCATATGCCACCGAAATGAGGAGAGTACGCAGGTATGAACTTACAAGTTATAGCTTGTTGACTTGCAAAATCAGATATCGGAACTTGTGATTGTTTAATGAAATTACCAATTTCTTTAGCAGCTGCCACAAAGTTTGTTCCATTATCGCTGAACATTTCCGCTGGTTTGCCTCGCCGAGCGATGAATCTCCTGAGTGTCATTATAAATGCGTCTTTCGTTAAATCACTGACAGCCTCGAGATGAACGCACTTATAACGTAGGCATACAAATATACACAAATAACATTTTATAACGCGGCTTCCGCGGCCTTTACGATTAATTATAAAAAACGGACCGGCGAAGTCTAAACCAACAGATAAAAAAGGATAACCTGGGTTAACTCTTTGAATTGGCAGTTCACCCATCTTGGGGCAAAGAGTTTTCCCTCGAAGACGCCTGCATCGCACGCAAGTATTAACTGTACGTCTTGCAAGATAACGTCCGTTTACTGGCCATACGATCTCTCTAACTATCGCTAATAACAATTGCGGGCCAGCGTGCATATTGTTTGAATGTTCGTTTTCAAAGTACAATTTGGTAAGTCTGTGTGAAGCGTGGAGAAGAACAGGATGTTTTTTCTCGTATGAACAATCCGACGCTTCAATTCTTCCACCGACACGAATTAACCCTTTAGCGTCAATAAACGGAGAAAGAGATAAAATTTTGTTTTTCTTACTCAGTGGCTTGCCGTTTGCGAGTGCGTCGTATTCGACGCGGAATGCTTGACGTTGAGCTATAATGCAAAGTGCATAGAATGCTTCACGCAGTTCATCAACCAATAATGGGCCGATGCACCTTTTATTAGGATATTTTAAATTAAATATGAATCGTTGAACGTATGCAAATGATCTTTTAAGTCTATTTAAAGATGAATATTTTTCGAAGTTTATTACGGAGCTATGATCTATTATAGTTGAATGAGATTTTGTTTCAGGTAAAATATTGACTTTGTTATTGTTTAATTTTGGCCACTCGGCCTCGTTTTGATTGTACAAATATTCTGGACCTGTCCACCACAGATTCATTGACATTAATTCTCCTGCGTCAACTCCTCTAGAGATTAAATCTGCGGGATTTGAATCGGTGGGAACATATCGCCACGAAGACGGTTCGGTAAGTTCTGTTATCTCCCCGACACGATTCGCGACGAATGTCTTTAGTTTTGACAAATCGCTACTTATCCATCCTAACACCACACTGGAGTCACACCAGTAAAGTATCCTTCCCGGCCGTTGTCTGATTGAATTTAATACATTTTTGACAAGCTTAGCGGCTAGAAGGGCCCCGCATAACTCAAGGCGTGGTATGGTGGTGGGCTTTAGAGGTGCTACCTTCGATTTCGCACATAAAAGTCGAATTGTAACGTCGTTGTTGTTGCCAATAGACCTCATGTATATGCATGCGCCATAGGCGGACTGGGAAGCGTCACTAAATGAGTGAAGTTCTATCTGCTTAGGAGATTTACCTAGAACTACTCTTGGAATCTGCAAATTGTGAATATGTTTTAAATTATTAGTAAACTTGGTCCAATCGTCTTTTATATCTTGTGGAACAGGATCATCCCAATCCAATTTATGCTGCCACAGCCTTTGCAGCATAATCTTAGGTTGAATGACCACTGGACTTAGAAGGCCCAGTGGATCAAATATCTTAAATGAGTTTGACATTATAAATCGCTTTGACAACAATACATTATCATCGTAAGAGAAACCCTTTATAGGAAAGTGCAGAGTGTCACTAGATGGAGTCCATCCAAGCCCTAGTGTGGCGGATGACTCACTAAACGTTAAATTATCTTGTTTATTTATATCTATAGTATCAAATATTAGTGGATAATTACTTTTATATTTTCTGAGATTAAAACATCCGGATTTTAAGGCATTTGATACTGAAATTTGTATATACTTAAGGGTCTGTAAATCATCAGAACCAGTGATTAGATCATCAACATAAAAATCTCTTTGGATTATGTCTTTTATGATGCCATCATTTTGCTCTTCTCCTATTTGCCAAAGACAGCGTGTACTCAAGTAACTGGCACTTGCAGTGCCATAGGTTACGGTGTTTAATGTTAATGTTTGAATAGGAAGTGACTCATCCTCTCGCCAAAGTATCATCTGTAAGACACGATCGTCTTTGTGAACTAGAACCTGGCGATACATTTTTTCTATGTCGCCGGTGAGTAGATATTTATATTGCCTAGCGCGTACTAGTATTGAGAAGAGTGAATCTTGGACGTTCGGACCTACCTTTAAAATGTCATTGAGTGCATACCCTGAAGTGGAGGGTGCAGAACCATCAAACACCACTCGGAGCTTCGTGGACTCACTCTCTTGTTTGAAAACTGGATGATGGCACAAATAATAAGATGACATACATTTTGAGTAATTTTGGGATATAGACAAATGTCCCAACTCAGCATATTCGTTGATGAATTTTGCATATTCTATTTTAAGCGATGGTTTACACCTAAATCGCTTTTCTAAATTGATGAATCTTTTTTTAGCTAATAAATATGTATCGCCAAGGCAGTCGATTGTATCGTTTAATGGCAATTTAACTGTGAATCTACCAGTATTGTCTCTAGAAGTATGAGTTAAGAAATGAGTTTCGCACTCTCTTTCATTCTGACTCAATACCCTTTTTGCAGGAACTCCATCCAATTCCCAGAATTTAGTTAACATTTCGTCAACGTTTTCTTGTTGCGAATTTGGTATTGAAATCGTACTATGATTACATAGCGTTTTTTTACTAGCGTTCTTACAGCTATTCATAGGACCGGATATAATCCAGCCTAGCTTTGTGTTTATTAATTTTGGATTGTTGGCTCCCAATTTTAGAGTACGCTGCTCGTTTTCTAGAAGGTCCCAGAATAAGTCAGCTCCAATTATCATGCTTATTGGGGCCGGCTGATGAAACGACGGATCAGCCAGCTGTATACCTTTTGGCAGTCTCATTGAATCAACGGCAACTGGTGATCTTGGCAACCAACCTGTTAGTTCTTTCATCACAAGACATGGTAGTATAGCTTTAAATTTTGTATGTATCGATTTGATGTGTACATTGCAACTTTCGACCACATTGGACGCAGTTGTGTTTCCTATTCCTATGACCTTTAGCGAGTCAACGGGATTAGGTTTAAGAAATAATCTAGTCTTTAGAGACTCAGATATAAAAGATGATTGGCTTCCACTGTCCAAAAGAGCACGAATTTTAACCTTTTGATGATTAAATGGATTCGATACTTCAACCATAGCAGTGGACAGCAGAACCTGACTTGTATTTAAATTAGTAACTTGATTTGTACAATTTGCTATAATCTCACCTTGTTCTTCGAGACAAGTGATATTGTTATTGGAAGATGATGGGCGATGAAGCAAACTATTGTGCTTCCGCTTGCACTCACGACATGGTCCCATACGACACTCACGCACGGCATGTCCCTGGCGTAGACAATTAATACACAATTTAAATTTTGTTACATCCGACAATCTTTCATCAACTCCTTTAGCCTTGAAGGTAGGACAGTCATATATCCTATGACCTTCATCACATATTATACACGAGAAATTAACTTGATTTTGTTTATAATTTTTATTTTTATTATTTACGCTTGCAAATGTTTTTGTAAATGGAACACCATGTTTTAGATTATTGTTATTTTGTATTAATTGCGCAGGTGCCCTTGAGACCATGTGCTCAGGGCGATTTCGATTTAGAGATTCAAGAACGTCTGCTCTGTCTGTCATGAACTTATAAAATTGCTCTAAGGTAGGAACATCACCTTCAATATTGTTTCGATATTCCTCCCATTTTAGTAAAGTAGTAGAATCTAATTTAGATGTAAGCATAAATATGATTAACACGTCCCACTTATCTGTTGGTTGACCGAGGCCGGCTAACGCGCGCAGATTTTTATTTACATGATCAACTAGAAATCTCAATGACTTTTCTGATTCGCGTGGAAGCTGCTTAATGTTTATTAATGAATTTAAGTGATGATTTATTAATATTCTTTTGTTATTATAGCGACGGCATATCAGCTTCCATGCTTCAGCATAATTGGTGGTGGAAACTTCGAGATTCGATATTATTCTGGCCGCGTCACCTTGTAAATACGATATGAGATAATGAAATTTATTGATTGCTGAAATTCTTGCATTATTATGGATTAAATTCTCAAACGTATCTCGAAATTCCAACCAGCGGAAATGTTGTCCATCAAACTTCGCAATCTGAATTTGTGGGAGCTTCAATGGTACCTCCTGTTGTTGATGATCAACACAACAAGAACTATTATGAGCAGAATGTCGTCTCTGCTCGTTCTCATTTTTTCTGGAAAATATCTCGACCAAATTCTTTGCAGTGGCTATGTTTGTTATAATTTCACGTTCAATATTTTCGCGTTCTTCAATTTCAATCGAAATATTTTCAGAATTCAGTACCTCTATCTCACCTTGCAAGTCATCGAATTTCAATGATAAAGCTTCAAATTTTGTAAGTTTCAAACTTAATTCCGTTAATTGAATATTAGTTAGTTCATCAAGGTCAGAAATACTATTTAAATAATTTCTAAATTTTGTAATTTGTCCCTTAGTGGACATTCTTTTTGCTAATAATTCTCTAAATCGTTGCTTATTCTCGCTAGACATTATTAAAACTTTTTTATTTTTATGTGAATAAAATTAAAACAAATAAATTGATTGGCTCACGCTCCTCCTAACGGTGACACTTGCCGAACAGGAAACCGGTGCAGCGACCTCAACGGCGCACTTACTGCAGCTGGCTCGCTGCTCGTTAGTCGCTATCGCACGTAAATACGCACGACGCAATGAACATGAACCCTGAAATAGTCGGCAAACTATGCTAAGTGCTTGGTATTGATAGGATTTAAGTATAAAATTCAACAAAGGAATGAATGTAACAAAGGAAAATACAACCACCGGCACAACTAAAACGAATATTTAATTTTCGTACGTAATTGTTAGAGAAACTAATGAAATTATAATGCAATATTACAAAAGTCTTTACAAAATCCTTATTTAATATTAGTTTTATTATTTTAAAGCAATAAATCAAAAAATACTTCGATTTTGTAAAATATTTTTTCGAAGCGGTGGGTAATTAAAAAAAAAATAATGATGCAACCACGTTTCCCTTTGCGGAAACTTGACAAAAATAGCACGGAAATGCCTTTATTTGCACAAATAGATTAGTATTTTGAAAAGTTACAATAGATTTGGATAGGTTTTTGGAGTTTTGGATAACAAAATATGATATTGGTATAGGAAGGACACTTATCTTTGGTAGAACGCTGCTATACGATGTGATACTTTAGCTGTACTACTGCTCGCTGCCTTGTATAGTTGGCTTGCACCGATCCCTGGAGCTCTGTGGCTTTAGGCTGCTCACTGGAAGGCTCCTCTTGTCCCTCGTGACGTGGTCGTCGTGTTCGGTTGCGTCACCCAATTCTTGTATTTTCTCGGTTTTGTCGCGGTTCTTCTTGTGGTTTTTGTTAGTAGTTCCCCTCATGGGCCACCATGTTACGACTTTAGCGGACGTACAGGTGCCAAAATGAAAGTTCCGTAGGTATACGTGGTTACAAATTTATTATTCTCAATGAGTACAATGTTCGCGTGCCGAGTTCTAATGGTCGAGTGATAATGACAGTTAAATTTATGAATATGTAAGGAAGCGCCTGTCGCCTTTAAATAGCAATTGTTTCTCTCGATTGTAAACAGGCGCTGGAGCCTTAACACACTTTTTGAGGTGAAATCTAACACGTGGCCTTTACAGCTTTTGTTGACATGGTTTCTGTATGTTTTACACACACAATATACTGTGCAGATGTAAATAAATGTATTTTATCGATCTTTGACAGGGACTTGTGCAAATGTTGAATTTTGTTTTCAGAAACGTATAGCTAAGTTAAGTTAAGTAAGCAAAGAATAAGCAAGTTGAAGTGGCAGTGGGCGGGCCACATAGCACGTAGAACCGATGGCCATTGGAGCACGAAGGTTCTGGAGTGGCGCCCGCGTCAAGGCAAGCGCAGTGTGGGACAACCAGCTGCAAGGTGGACGGATGATCTTGTTAAGATCGCAGGAACACGCTGGATGCAGGCCACTACCAACCGGTCGCATTGGAAATTCTTGGGGGAGGCCTATGTCCAGCAGTGGACGTCTACAGGCTGATAATGATGATGATGATAATAGCTAAGTTTGTAATGAATTGGAATTTCGTTCGGATGTTTGTATGTATGCGTCATAGCGATTGGTTTCTTTCTGTATAGTAATTCTGTGCCTTCAGGTCGTGAATTAGTAATAGAACTTTTGTTGCAGTGTCATTGGGTGTTTCGTCAATGATATTAGAGATTGAAAAAGTACATTGTGACTTGTTGGCTCGTTTAAAATATTCTGTGTCAAAATTGTATAAGGACATTATATTTACATGAATTACACAGATCACAACAAAAACTTATAGGTAACTTATTGAAAATACTTCTTGTTTAAAAGTCTCTGCATCACACTATAAGATATAATATAATTTCGACCAAAGATGAACTCAGTAATCAAAGTAATCAAGAACCAAATCAATTTCCATTACCTGTAAGTGAATTCGTGGCACTTTGGTGTTGAAAGTTCAGCCTCCACGGTAACTCAGTTACTGAATGTACTTATGGAGTTAGAAGACTTAAGATTACAACGGGGATAAGTGGACTTGTTTCTTTTTGTTTCGTTTGCTCGCCGAGGATTGTAAATGATTGATATGTGTCTATCTAGGAGGCTATTAGTCTTTTTAGTAACGTTTAATGACATAAATTCATCAATTTAAGAAAAAAAGGTTTTAAAGGTTTTGTTTTGCACTATGTACCTGTGTAAGTTCGGGTCGGTAAGCTTCCCGATTTCAGACTGAGCTGAAAGTTTCGTGCATGTGTTTGTTGACTTTGCAATAATATGGTATAATGGAGCTGATCTGATGAGGAAGTTGGTAGTATCTTAGCTTTTGGCATTGTGTTTAACAATACCTTTAACCTTGAAAAATTGAGAAGTGCACATCCCAATTTCAAAATCATCAATATGCTTTTTTTTGTGTTTTAGTTGGAGGAAATCGCCGAATGTGGGAGTTGAACCTCACTAAAACCTCCAACCGCTCATACTCAGCGTCCGAACCCCGGCTGAGACCAGAACCCAGCACGGGGTTATGCGGGGTGGCGCGACGCGTTACGCACTGCGGCACACTTTCCAGTCGCGATCATCAATACGCTAGCAGAACACCAAAAAAAAGAGTCAATTAAAGTTTTAAAGAACTCTTCCTTTTAAATCAGATAATCGGAATTAAATTTAGATTAAGGGCACCTAATTCCGTGGTACCTCCAAAGGCCACCAAAACCGCCCACCAGATATTAATTTAAAATACATTATCCATATTCAGAGGACGCTAAGTAAACCCTGAGTGTTTGTTTTCATAATGTTTGAAGGGCCTTTGTTCTCTCGGATCCTGTTATATAATTAACAGAGGATCGCCCAAGGCCAGCCTGGTTATATATCTAGATTAAACGAGTAACAGACTTAGCAAAGTTTAAGGTACTCAAAAATTTTGATGTGATGCTTTTAAACGACTCTCCGAAGTTTGCATTTTTTATTTTGTGTTTTACTACATTAGCGTTTAGGTTGAAATTATGTTTGGATTGTGAATTGGTGAAGATTTTAATGTATAATACCGATTGATAATAGTGGAAGCTAGTACAGTCTTAAGATATTGGAGTTTCGTGCAATTATTTCGTGGATGTGGCAAACATCCTACTTCTGGACAGTTACCATACTTTAACTGACCAGGTGGAAGTCGAAGATCTTAATAATTCGACAATGATAATCTGATAGTAATTTATTTTGATAGTTTAGTTAGTTTGACTAAAATAATTAAAAACGCCGCAACGATTAAACTATTCAAAGTTAAAACCTAAAACTTTATTTATTCGTTAAAACCAATACTATATACAAATAATATATTAAAAAAAGTTCGTAAAAACGAAATTGAAAAAAAGTCGAATTTCAATAAAACGATACGGCCTGATGATTTATGAATATGTGCACGAAAACTGACGTAAAATGTATGCGTTTTTATTATTATAATCAAAGCATCGTTAACGTTTAAATTACGAGCAATTTTACAAAAAATATATCACTTTTGTAACACATGTCCTCAATATCGAAATACATTAATCTTCAAAAAACCATTTTAAATGTAAACATCTGTCATATTACTTACATTATTACTAAACGTACTTACCACGATTATTTTTAGTCTTCCCGTGAATATGGCGCTTGAAACAGTGCTGAAATATCGGGACCTCTCAATTAAAAATAATCGTGGTAAGAACCCGTTTAGTAATACTGTAAGTGATGTAGATAACCGCGAGTGTTTAAAGAAATTTATCTGTCATATTAAGTAACTAAATATACAAGGAATATATCGATACCCCCACGTAAGTTGTTGTATCTGAAAAACTGCAAATTTACAGTAGAGCGTTTCAAAGATTCAAAGTGAACCAAAATCTGCATTTATTGTTACATCTTTTTGAAATTTCGTATTTAAATGTAATATAATAGTCGTCTTAACGTCACTATTTTCAAATTATTATTAAACTAATATGAGTTTATGTCCAATAGGTATTGATTTCCCAACAAACATCATCGAAATGGATTTATCATAGAGCAAACAAACTTACGCAAACATATTTAAACATAGCGCCAAATGTACTTTAATTGAAAAATATTGAAAAGGACCAAAATTTTCTACGGATCAAGACTGATCCAATCAGTCCACCTAAACTAAAGTTATGCAAAGAACAGACTGACAGACAGACAGACAATTTGATATCTTCCTTTTTGTCAGCTAGAGAAGTCAGAGAAGTCAATCAAAACTGAAATCCAGATATTTCATGATCTCTCTTTTGACAATTTCAAACGATTCTCCCAATTACTTTACAGCTACAAAATAATACAGACAAATCCTCTGTTCTTTGATCTACCTTTGATCTTAATCTATCAACAAAATACTACTTAATAATAGTTTTATTATGAATACATTTGTCCTACATTTAATACCACGTTTGTGATCAAAGAAACCACGTATGATTTATGTAAATTCACACACACATGATAATATTGTGGCTGGAGGTGTTCATAAATCAACACGAGGTGTCCCGAAGTGTGCAGATGGAAATATACAATGCCATTGAATTAGTACTGAGCTGGAATGTACATTTTTATTTGTTGTTGTTAAATTTTATTGTAGTTCTCGAGAGTTTAGACGCTTGTCTTTCGTGTGATAGTATAAGAGCTGGCGCTAATTTTTGGGTAGTTATTTGAGACAAGCTGAAAACTTGGTCCATAGTTCTCCTGATATACTTTAACTCGCTGCCGACCTGACTGTTGAGCTACTCTGACTTCGTCTGTGTCTCAAAGGGACGGGTCAGTTAGCGTTTGCAATGTAAGCTCAGAAAAAATATGAAATCACACCAAAACATTTATCTTGAATCACTATATCCTTAAAACCGTATCGAAAGTCGTTTCGTGTTTTTAAGAAAATAGGGACAAGTATGGTTTCTTTTATTGCCATGTAGGCAGACAACCTAACGCGCCACCTAATCCTATATAGTAACAGTCACTCATGTACCCCTGCAATGTCATGAGACACTGCCCCGCTATCTAAAATCTTTAAGAACTGTATTCAAGCCTTTTTTGATGAAATATCAAGTAAGTACTGCATTTAATTAATAATGGTATTTCTAGAAATTTCTACAGCTCTCTGTTATGACCAGTGCAAGCGTTTAGCCGTTATTTTTAGCATCTAATATAATTACGCTAGTTATTGCTCTTAAAGTGGAACTCACACGTTTTAGTACTCTGCCAGATGCTGGAAGATTCTAGTATTTCCTAGTTTCATTGGTTTGAATAGCACGTGCGTTTTACTCTTAATAAAATTGTTATAACGAACTTGAGAAAATCTACATTTATGATCTATTAAGTTTGAACAAGTAAACTAGATTTGATTTTTTTTAATGTTTTATGAATTTGTTTTTTGAATGACATAGGAGGTATTGAAGTCCAGGTGACTGTTAAAGTCCCACACTTTCATCTTGAAAGGAATTCCTTGTTCTATTTTTAAAAAGTAAAAAAAAAATGAAGCCTACTTTACACCTGGTGGTACGTGATTTCCATTATTCAAGGACTGCAATATCAGGGGACACTGCCTTTTGTCTTGGCTAGTTTATACAACATGATATCCAGGATCTTAAAAACTTGTATTTTTTATTTTATTTTCGTCAAGTGAGATTACTTTTTCGTGTTCCAGAATTAATCCGATAAATACTTTTAATCCTCAATAAACAATATAATCCTAAACAGACCAATTAATTTTTAATCTTCTTAGTCATCGAGGCAACGTGAAATTAAGTAATAGTCACTAATCCTGCTGGATATTAATCTTAATACTACAGTTATGTGTGGTTTAGTGATAGCTGCAGTGTTTTGACAATTTAAATTTGTTGTTTTGTTTGTTGTACTGTATTTATTTATTTGGGAAGTCAACAGAAATTTACAACCTATAAAATAACACAGATAGTTAAAGCATGACAAATTAACAAGCTTACGGGCCATCTGGCAGTAAGTGGCCTAGAGGATCTGCAATACCAGGCATAAGACAGTTAGGTACCTGTAGAGGTTAACGAGCAACAGTAACTAGTTACCATTGGGTGAGGTATACCACTTACTCCGCTGGCTCAGCGACCCAAGATGAGTCTTGGCCTTTGATAAAAGCTCTCATTCTTCAATTAATTAATATATTAGCTAAAAAAAATATTCAAACACTCGCGGTTATCTACATCACTTACACTATTACTAAACGGGTTCTTACCGATAAACGGGTTCTTAACGAGAAAGAGGGTAGACAGATTTGTCTGCTCTTAAATGACCTACCCGCAGTTCCTCAGTCTTCCCGTGATCATGGCGCTTGCAACAGTGCTGAAATATCGGGACCGCTCAATTAAAAATAAACGTGGTAAGAACCCGTTTAGTAATAGAGTAAGTGATATTAGCTAAAAGTTTTGTCACTTGTCGCGTAGACAGTTTATTTTTTTTTCAAACTATCAAAATTACTAATTTACGCTCCTGAATATCGAATTTGCTAATTATTCTACAATTCCACCTAGTTGTTTATTTCCAACGTTAAATCCATGTCTCTCTGCTCAAACACTGAAACAATTAAACCTAATTATATTAGTCTCCTTATAAATAGGAGTGTTCGCGGTACATCACACGTCGTTAGAGATGACACCATGTGATGTATGCATGTGTGCGTAATTGCTTTATAAATAGGTATCGTTCCATATATATTTAGATTTTATTAGTTTTATGTTATGGCTATTACTAGCCACTTTGCCTGCTGAAAGGGAGTTTTTGGAGTTACCTACTTAATTTATCTGTATATTTTTAGATTTTTTTGTTTGTTCTTTCATAACCATAGTTCAGGTGGACCTGTTTGAATGATTTTAGTTTCAAATGAAAAATTATGGTTGTCATGAGGTTCCATTTAATGATTTATGATTGAAAAGGTACTTTTGGATCTGTGTTTAAATAAATGATTTTTTAAGGAACAATATTTCAATTGATGTCGGTCGTTTTTCGTCGGACATTGAATTTTTGTGCGGATCCCTATTTTTTGAAAGTGGAGAAATTTGTAGAATTTTTCAAATCGGATCAATGGTTCCTGAGATAAGTGCCTTCAAACAAACAAACTCTTCAGCTTTATAAATTAGTAGAGATTTTAACTTCACAATATATTGACGAGGAAAATGCAGTTAACACCATTTTTTAATTGTAATTTATTCATTCATAAAACCATACTCTCTCTTAATAAAGCAAGTCTCACGAACAAGATTCGTCTAACAAACAGTATTGAAACAATACTCAATGTACAAACAATGAACACATCTCAATCACAGACCAATATAAGCTTTATGACTTATACAATAAAGTGTATATTCGTAGTACGTGCTACGAGATTCAACCGCTTCAGCGCTTTTCAGCGGTTAATGAGCGCCATCAAAACTGTGTGCAGCGATGCAGCAGTTATTACTGTGAAATTCGAATTTGGAACACGGATTGACTTATTGCAAACACAGTGAGATTGCGGTTATTAAAAAGTGTATTTTGAGAAGGTTGTTTTCGAAAAGGATTTGGGTGAAAACTGTTTTAGTTATTAACTTTTGGATAGAGGATTAATTTTAGGTTTATGATATTATAAGTTTAGTTAACATGTACATTTTTGTAGGCACAGTCAAACTCTTACTTATAATAAACTATTATTACCTACCACCAATAAAATAAGGGCCAATCTGATATTAAAAGGCGATGCTCACGTTGGTTTCCTGCACCATCAAGGAAATTGCAAAATTGTCCTCTTAAAGAAAATTATACTTAATATTTTTTAATACATTTCTCCTAAACGTTAGACAAAAACAATTTGCTAACCACTCTGTAACTGTCAAATGGCAAACTAGACAAACACCAATATTGGTTACTTTCTTAGTGATTAAATGTTACGCGTCAGTCAATCCGTAGAAATGCTCAAATTCCGTTTGTAACATAGTATTCAGTATTACAACTATACAACATAATAACATTATTTTTGACTGCGCTTATCAAAACATGTAAAACTTTAATTATTGTTTCGGTACGTTTTAACTGTTGTTTCAACGTAATTAGTGCCGTTAAACTGTATCGCAAAATAATTTAACTTCACTGAAAAGGTATTAAACTTTTATAATTTGGTACAAAACTGGAATATGTTCATTTAACTATACAATGTGTATATCCACTCAACTGGGATCGGCAACCAAATTGGTTTGTTTACTTTTGTCAAGTCTGTGGCAGGAGCCAAAATTGAGCACAGTTCTAAAACTTGTTTTGTTTACATATTTTACGGCGAAACTATATTTTCGTTGAAAATGCAATACAGCGTCATTTAATAATAAAGATTTACATTGTCTTTGCAATTATGGACGAAGTTATCATGACGAACAATTACCGTAAATATATTCTAAAGGATGGGACGGTCGACATTTGTCGGGCATGTCACCGTCCGGGAGAGTCTATTAGACATATCGTTTCCGGTTGTTCTCGTCTTGCTAACGGCGAGTACTTTGCACAGGCATAACCAGGTAGCTAAGATTATCCACCAACAACTTGCTCTGAAATACGACCTTGTTGAAGCCGCTGTACCTTATTACCAGTATTGGCCTCAGCCGGTTCTCGATAATGGTCATGTAACGCTCTACTGGGACCGATCTATTATCACTGACAGGACTATTGTTGCCAATAAGCCTGACATAGTGATAATAGATCGGGACGCGCATCGGGCAGTGCTGATCGATGTCACCATTCCGCATGACGAGAACCTTGTGAAGGCAGAAAAAGAAAAACAGCTAAAATATTTGGACTTGGCCCACGAGGTGACCGACATGTGGCGTGTTGAATCGACCATCATTGTTCCGATCGTTGTATCTGTGCACGGTCTAATAGCGAAAAGCTTCGACCGTCATCTAGAGAAGCTTTCGCTCCCCAGCTGGGTAAAGGGCTTGATTCAGAAGGCGGTCGTTCTTGACACGACACGTATTGTGAGGAGGTTCCTCTCTTTTGAGCCCTGACCACTGATGGCTTGGGTCGTAGACCTCGTCTTCAGTGGGCCTCTGTTTTTTATATTGTATTTTTAAATTTTATTCCATTGTTAATTTTTTAAAAAATATAATGTAAAAAATAAGTGTAAATAAATGAATAAAGATTTACAAAAATATAACATTTAATTAAAAATCGAAATTAAAATTTATTAGAAAAAATGTTTTTAAAAAGAGGCTCAAACACGGTAATGATTCCGAACGAAGTCCCCAGTTTCGCCATCTAGCGAATAGTGATGTTCCCAGTTGAGTGGATAGTGTGGTTAGTTAAATGAACACACACACACGTGAATATCGTGTTTTAGCCGACTTCTCAGAAGGAGGTTATTAGGTTGAATTTGTATTTCTTATTTTTAAGCTCGCTTACTTTCGTGTGGTTGGGTCGATTTGGATGTTAGTTTTATATTAAAGGTCGTGTGTGGTTCCATCTAATGGTTTTCAAGGTGTTTTTTTTTGGATATTCTTGTACCTATATTTATTAACAGATTGAACCGAAATCGATAATTGTTTTTTTAAAGTAGATAGATACTTTAGATCTTACACACATTTTAGAAAGATATTTTAATCAGTAGTTTTTTTGCTATTTTAAGAAGATTTTAAGTTAAATTATGTACTTTGCAAGCAACAACTTTAAAAACTTCCATACAATTAAACTACCAATACATCACTATTTTTCCATCCGACCCATCTCAAGTATCCATGTGTGTAAAACTAAGCGTAGAGTACCTGGTACGCGGAGCTCATATAGTATTCATTGGAAAACGAACACAAAAGCGGGAACATCCCTACTATATATTACAGGTAGGGTTGCTATGAAGCCTTAATAAAATACTGTTTAAAAAATCGTATAGTCAGCTAAACTTTATGATTATTTTTAAACGGTTTTATTTAGCTCACCTCGTTTGTTTTATTAAGCGGTTTTAGTGTAACATTACAAAACAAACATTTTAATCAACGATTGTAGACAATTGACGTGCCCAACGGTTTTATAATTCCCACGACTGTATCTATTTTATTATTTTTTGGTTTTTAGTACATTTATCTTAAACATTGCAATGTATGTTTAACATAAAACCGTTTAACTTAAAAAGTTTTTTACTTATTTTTATTTATTGCTATGTTAGAGCCAACGGGACACCTGATCGTGCTTCGTTGCCGTCGCTCATGGAATGTCAGGGGACACTGAAGTGTCGCTGCTTACGACCTGACTTTAAGAAGGGTGTTGTGCTCTACTCTTAATAAATGGACTGTATACTTTTGATTTTTTTTTGTAAATCACCGGATCCCCGGTATGTTGGAGTTGAACCACACTAAAACCTCCAACCGCTCACACTCAGCGTCCGAACCCCGGCTGAGGCCAGAACCCAGCACGGGGTTTGGAGAGACGGCGCGACGCGTTACGCGCTCGGCACTCTTTCTCGTCGTGCCGTCCCCGTATACTTTTGCTTAGTTGTTTATTTAAATGAATACAAGTTTACAATAGGAAAAAGATGAAATAATAAGAATAGACAAAAATAGACTTTCTCTCGTCGGCAGCTGGTCGAAAGGTGAGAAAGTGTCATGGTGGCCATATTGCGGAAACGGCTGCCCAGAAGTTATATTGAATCTGCGTTCAGAAACTAAACAAAAGGTCCTTAAAGTTAGGTCCTGAAGACTTGTTTGAAGAAGGACAAGGAAGCTTGGAGAGAGCCCTCAAAAGCAGGTTTTAATTTTTTTTCTGTTCAAGGAAGCCTCTGAATCCACCTACCCCACACATAGACTATGTGTAAGTCGAACCGCACTAAAACCCTATACCACTCACGCTTATCCGTATCCTAACGTGTATTTATATTTTTCTTTGTTCTTGGTGTTGCCAGCCCTAATTATGGATACGCTAGACATCCCTGACAATATTGAACGATTACTTAACTAAGTTGATAGTGTTATATCAAATCCTTTATTGATCCTGACGTTAGTTCACTATATCGGGAACTAGACTTTGATAACTAAAAAAAACATTTTTGATTGAGATTTCCCATTGTACAATAGTTAAACGTGTCTACCGCTTATCTGGTAAGTGGTTACCATCGTTCATGAGATTTAGCATTCATATCGCATATTTCTGGAACACCCCACATATGGAACTTTTCTTAACCCTTTCAGGACAATAAGATGGCTGACACTAAATATGCGAATACTACACAATATTTAACCCTTAAATGCATGATTTTTTGTAGTATAGGGTGTGCGATCTAACTTTTGCATTTTGAACTACTGTTTATTTAGAGAATGACAGCTCAAATGCCATGCAATTTGTGTTCATAATTTAGTTAAAGGTTTGATATTTACGAAATGGGACGCTATACGCTTGAACAAAATTGGAAAATATTGAAAAGTTACTTCCAAAGTGGTAAGTCTTCAGTCCAAACTGTAAGAAATGTGGAAAAAAAATCCATAAAAATGATTGGCCTATGTCAATAAGCAAAATTGTCGCATCTGGGGGTCGGAAAATCCACACGTCATCATGGAGAAGCCAATGCACCCACAAAGAGTTACGGTTTGGTGTGGGTTTTAGTCCGGCGGCATCATTGCGCCAGCCGCCGTTACGGTCAATGCCGAGCGTTACCGTGCCATGCTCAACGAATTTTTGTTTCCAAAAGTTGAAGAGTATGACATGGACGACATTGGGTTTCAACAGGATGGCGCAATATGCCACACAGCCAACATTACAGTCCAAAAATGAAAAAATACAAACTTTATATGGCCCACCCCTTACTTCCCAATCAATTGAAATAGATGGGATCAATTCCATAGATTATGGGAAAAATTAAGAAAAAAAATATGATTTTTTATATAATATATATGTAATATAAATATTATTTTATTTCGAAAAATATTGTTGATGTATGTATGAAAAAAAACGAATTTGTAGTATCCGCGGCACACAGCGTAATAACTGTTAGGCGCCAAACTTATGAAATACTAAGTTTTTAAAAAATTTACGGTCAAAAGTTGGTTTTTGCGTTCAGAAATCAAACGTGTAAATATCAAATTCATTTAAAAAGTAAATAAATACAACTTCGCACACAGCATATTAGAGCCATGGGCTATTTAATCGTACGATGTAGATCTACATCATTATGCATTTAAGGGTTAAGTTATTCTGTAAAGTAAGAGATATCACTAGAAAAACGTAGTAGGGTGTACAAATTTAATTTTCCTATTAATTTCATGGGAAACATTTTAATACAACGTACCTACGTTTGACATTCATTAAAAAAATAACCATTCAATAATAATCAATAACGATTTTTGTAGAAGGGAAAAATATTTCCCTTGAGCGTGAAAGGGTTAACCGTAGTTTAAAGACGGACAAGTCATAGCGCTTCAGAAACACCGAGGGTGGACGACCATTGACCATTCTAAATCGTGATGTTATTTGTGCCCCGTGACAATAAAGAAGTCTATGAAAGACAGTAACCACTTACGACCAGGTGGCATATGTGCACGCAACAAAAAAACACTTACGACGAATAAAACTACATGTAATAAAAAAATAATAAGTGAAAACAATTTACTGGACCCAAAATAAAATTACAAAGTATTCCCTACAACATCTCGCTATGTCCTTGCGGAAACCCAAGAATTTGGAACATTCAGAATATTTGAAACCTACGCTCCGGTCGCACAAAGAGAAATGGGAACAAACATTGACTCTCAAAGAAACTCCTCATAATATATGAACACTTGTAAACTTGATATGCATGACTTGAGAAAAAAAACACCATTTTGTGGTAATCGTCTTGGACCGATTTTCTAAAAAATCTCCTGACAATTAACTGTTCATAACAAAACATGACAATAAAATCGATCATCCTTTCAGATGCTAGTAAGGGTGCTGTAATGATACACGTAGGTACACAGAAACACGTCGAACTCATGAACTTTTTTGGTTTATTTATTATCAAGTTTACGCTAGGAACTAGCCTACTGAAACTATATTTAATGTGATCGTGTCTTTTCGTTAGTGACGTGGAATTGGGCTTCAGGTGAAAATCAGCGCTGCAGTAATCTGCGGCATATGCTGAGCTGTCACCTTATGGGCACACTGCACTGTTTGTTAGCATTGTTTTTCTCTTTCTTAAAATGTATATTTGTAAACGTGTATTGTGTGTTCATTAAATGTTTTTCTTTCTTTTCTTTATAAAAATCATGGAATGTGCCTTCCATGAAAATGATAGTACTTTCATTTTACAGAATTGATCAATTGTCAATTGTTTTTACAAGAGTTATAGATTACATAAAGTAATCTCAAAAATAAGATGGTAGTAGTCAACTATTTTTTTCGTAAAGTAAAATTAAACTAATTAAGTAAAATCTAAACCTATCGATCTATCTCGCTAAATCTTAATATGAAAAAGATTTATGTGCAATTTTTCACAACACCACTGGCTAAAAACGGTGAAGGAAAACATCGTGAGGAAACCTGCATATCGAAAAAGGGTTCTAAAAAGTCCCCAATCCGCATTAGGCAAGCGTGGTGGACTATGCCTAACCCCTCTTCGGAGGAGACCTGAGCTCAGCAGTGGGCAGTAATGGGTTGTTACAGTAAGTAAAATTAAGACATTGTTTATACTAAAACGATCATGCGAGCCAAACTGCATGGAAAAACTATTGAAAACATCCATGAAAAAGCCAACTAAAATCCATTACTGAGCACGAGACTTTCAAAAATCAACTTTTCAATATTCGATCAACTACAAAATTTGATATAAATATTATAATATCAAAATTCACAACGAAATGTTTAAATATAACTTTCGTTTTACAATAATTGAAAGTAAAATAACATTGTTAGAATTTCAGTTTGAGCGTTAAGCGTTCGAAAATTACTTGAAATTCTAATATACGAATCGCTTTGCAAGTAACTTACTAATAAATAAGTTTGGGCCATCAATAACGTTCGATCCTAACTTAAAACTCGTTTGTTCATTTCGATTTTATGATTTGAAATTTGGAAAGGAGTTTTAACATAATTTGGTTTTGAAAATCATAAATGTAAAATACTAAAATGTATTTAGTAATTGCAGACAATTAGATATAGGTATATAAATAGAGCTTATAAATGACACCTCTAAACACCAACAAAATCAAAAAAACTTGAGAGGTGTCAAGGGACACCCGGATGGAACAAAGTTCCTTTCGATTAATTAGAGAGGGAATTTTATTTTTTTAAGTTGTAATACATGATGTAATACACAATTTGATTACAGCGCCATCTAGCATTAATCATATAAAACAAAATAAGGAATTGTTTTAAAAGATTTTAATCACAGCGCCATCTAACGATAATCATCTAAAACAAAAAAGTGTCGTGACAACTTTTTCATAAGAATTTCCGTCTAGGCCCCTTTCGATAACGTGCGATATGAACTTCGTTCCAATATTCGTATTTTGACTTAGTTTTTCAAATTTGGTCCATTTCATATTCGATATCAAATTATTCTTTGCAACTGATATATTCCTTAATATTCTTTTAGTTCTAAGTATAATATAATAGTCATGAGTTTTTAAGAGTCATTTTTAGAGACTATTTTAAATACTTTATTGTAAAATGTGAATGTTGTTGTAAAGTTCAATAACAAAATGAGAGGTGAATGGATGTAAGAGAAGAGGAAGGTTTAATAAAAGATGGTCTGATCGTGTGAAGGATGATATGATGGTTTGTGGTATATGTCAGTATTAAAAAGTATAGAGATAATATATTGAGCCGGCCCTATTTAACGATAAATCGACCCTGGAACCCCTAATCATTAAACGGTCTTATTTTTACATATAATCTACTTTTAAGAGTTGTTTATAATTATAGTGTATCTGTTTATACAGTGCATCATGATGAGGTTTATAAATAGACTAGATGTAGGGGACGCGAATCGTGACCCGTTTGTGGGCATTAGTGCCGCGCCGACTACTGAGGGCCACTAAACCAGCGATAAACATTTTTTTTTTTTTTATTTATTTTTTTATTTGGTCCACATAACTGAGATAAACTATTAAATACATCGTTACTTATTGTCTAGTACATAGTTAATAATTATGAGTTTATCCCTGCTTGATGTAGACACAGCTACCATAGTAAAATATAAAATACAAAAAAAGGTTAGTCTGAAAGCAAGACAATATTCACAGTTTAAAGTTAAGATTCAGTAATAAGTTTCCTCAATAAAGACTTAACTGAGGCTAAAGAACCAGGACGGAAGATGTCGAACTCAGACTGAGTATCATTGGCGCCGCTACAAATGCGATAAATAGGGGAATGTAGGCCTAGGTTTGTTTTTGACTGTGGTAAATCAAAACATTTTCGGTTACACAAACGACTACTAGACCGAGGGACACAGATGTTAATTAGTTGCAAGATCCCAGGAGAATCGATGTAATTGTGCAGAAGTTTGTAAAGAAACATAATGTCACATAATTTTCTACGCGAATGTAAAGATTCTAGCTTATAGTGCGAAAGACGTTCATCATAGCTGTTCAGATTACGACATTGGTTGTCTGAAAAAGAGAGTTGGTACAAGAAACGTTTTTGAATACTTTCAATTCTGTCAATGTGCGTCTGATAAGATGGGTTCCATACTGTACTACAATATTCCAGAATACCTCGTATTAGTGTCGAATAAATTGAGATCGTAAGTCGCGGTTGCTTAAATAATTTCATCTGCCGGACAACGAAACCAGAGAGTCGCGACGACTTATTGACGATGTTGTCTATATGAGCTCTGAAACTAAGCGAACTGTCCACTATGATTCCCAAATCACGGATAGAATTAACTTCTTCAAGTGGATTGTCATTCAGAAAGTAAGTGAATTGGGATGGTTTTCTTTTTCGTGAAAACTTAATGTGGAAACATTTATCATAATTTAGATACATGCGATTCCTGGTACACCATGAGTTGATACTATTTATATCTGATTGTAATATTTCTGCGTCTAATTGATTCGAAACAGGTCAATTGGCCAACAATTTGGAAAATATAGCTACAAATTATTTATTTATTTTTCATGTACATGCCTGAGGCATTATCTACCAGTCAACTAAAGGTGAAGCAGAGAGAACAACAATTCTGTGTCATGATACAAATTTGAGTTCCAGTGGTACTACCCAATAGCGAACGAGAATGATGGTAAATTTGTTTGCTCGTAAATCGACCCGCAGTATCCAGTCTTCTCGTGATCATGACGTTTGCAACAACAACGAAATATCGAGACCTCACTGCTAATTAATAATCGTGGTAAGAAGTAAGAACCTGTTAATTATGCAAAAAAGTAAAGAAAGTGACATTTCTGCGGCGATATTTGTGTAGCTCACGGATGTATGCCCAAACCTTAATATGATTAGTTGTAGCCATACAAAAAACATCATTGCATTTAATTGTTTTGTGATAATGTTAAAGAAATACCAAGTCACTATCTATCTAATCTATCTATACCAACCAATTACTGCCCACTGTTGGGCTCAGGTCTCCTCAGAAGAGGGGTTAGGCATAGTCCACCACGCTTGCCTAGTGCGGATTGGGGACTTCACATATCTTCAAAGGATTTTTAGAACCCTTTTCCGACATGCAGGTTTCCTCACGATGTTTTCCTTCACCGTTTTTAGCCAGTGGTGTTGTGAAAAATTGCACATAAATCTTTTTCACATTTAGATTTAGAGGTACAAGCCGGCTGGATTTGAACCCGCGACCTCCCGTACGGAAGGAAGCGCTTCGACCACTCGGCCACCACGACTGTCAAGTCACATATTTGTCTAATTTAAGCGAATGTTAACTAAAAATAGCAAGTAATGTATCGACATTAGCATTACAGTAAAATATAAGTATTAATTACAATACCTATCAACTTTATACAACAAAAACAAATATAGACAGAAATACCCTAGCAATGTGCGCCAACCTTTATACAGAAAAAAATCCAAGTTTTTGATTGAAAAAATACAATAAAACAAAAGCCCTTCGACATTCTTTCTTCGATTTCCCGGGAACGCTCTATTTTATTCGGACCCTTAAGTTATTCACTTTCATTAATGGGTTTCTAACAATTTGATTGACTTTTTGTTGTGTTTCATTTAAATAAAAATCAAAGTTTTTGTCCCAGTCCGCCCGAGGTGAACAACTGAAACATAGACTATAGAAGTTTGGAAATTGATTCATATTTAAATTTACAATGAAGTAAATTATTATGGTAAGTTGATTTCGCTGATAGTTTTTTGCCTTTCGTATTGATCATAATGATACAGATATTTTTTTTGGCAAACTTGTTCTAATTTTTTATAGTAAATAATTCACTACTGAAAACAGTGCATACAGTTATAGTTCTGGAATTGTGGAGCCTCTTACCATCAGGGGTACCGTAAGCTCCTTTATCTATTATCCAATAAAAAAATACTACACAAATCGTACAATAAAATTATTCTCGAGCGAGCTACTGAGTAAAATGCTCGACGTTACAGGTAGGTACTGTCTTTAATGAAGATTTTTTTATTGCATCGAAAATACATTTATCTATGCCCGGTAACATCATTTAAGAATCTTATACCTATGCTTGTGTTTGATATTTCCTTCTTAATTGTTTATTCAGTATGTGTTCTAGGCATTATTTCACTAGCACGCAAAACAATACTCTTGATAAATTGGGGATGATAAATAACGCATATTCTCGCGTGTTTCGTGGCCCAACCAGACAGCCTCCCAACTCAGTATTGACCTAAGTTCACGCACCCAATATCGGCTGAACACAAAGGCGTCGGATATCGCTGTTTATTGTACACCGCTGGGTAAAGCCTCTCCATCCAATCACCCAGCCGAGCCAGCCCACCCATCAGAATATTTACAAACCTATAGACCTCGATGACGTGATGGTTGCCGGTTCATTTGGAACTGACTTAGAATCCTTTTGTCTATAAGCGCCAAGCTCTAATAAGTAGTTATGCAATGAGATTCCGTATTGGCTTTGTTATTTCTGAACATATGTTTTGTATGACCTAGTTTTGATCTGGTGTTATCGACATGTTAATAATAGTATGTTCTAGTGAAAATGACAAGCGATAATCGCAAATAGAATGCCTTACTCGTAGAGATTTGTGTTGAGACGAATCTTTACCTTACCTATAGACTTAGCTTTGCACAGTCAGTCACCTTTTTTGGACTAAAACAAACGGGACAATAATACACAAACAAACACTAAATTTATGTTCTCATCACAAACAAGTTCAAACTCAGACTACCATCGAGCTGGTTTCCAGTTCCAACTGATAGTCACATATGTACGTGGATATTATCTAGATTTTACAGGGTTTTTCAAAACCCTATTTGATTTATAAAACTCATAAAATACCTAATCTATTTGAATACCGCAAATTATAAATTTCCATTTACAAAACGAAACGTAATCTAATCACAATATTAATCAACTACTCTAAAAACGAGCTCTTCTCAAATTGAAAAACAACACAACAATAAATAACTGTGAGGTACTTCGGCTCGAGTTGTTATAATCCCTTGTCACGCCCCGAGCTCGACAATACCAAATTAATAGACAAACAATCAACTGACGAGAAAAAACACAAACGAATTCAATTCAAACTCGGATTTGAAACAATCAAGAAAATTTGAAACTCTTTTCGTTGACAAAACAAATAGCTCAGCCTGTCCCATCCCGTTTAGAGTACAATCGATTTAATTTCCGGACACTCCGTTAAATATTATTTTAATCCGCTGAATATTCAATGAGATATCGGCCGTATTTTATTTGAGTTTTTATGCTAAATAACACGGTCCGGTCGGGAATCGGATATTTTTAATCAAGCGAAAGACCGCTGCACCGGGTTCTGCAGCGGCTCGCACGGCTCATGAAATTGAACCAGTTATTTCAATACGTATTTGTTTTTCATGCTTCTCAATGTACGAGATCGATGCCTGTATTTGGTTGATTGATTATAATAGTGGAAAAGTAGACCAAAGTAGGGTAAAGTTGAGTTATTGTGATCCCAATTGATGACGCGCTTCTTGGCTTTAGCTTCAAGAGTAACACAACATAACATTATCTTATTATTTAGCTGTAAGTCTGTTTTTAAATGATCACACTTATTATGGTTTCAGAAACTCGCTCTAAATATTCGATAATTACTTTGATGTAGACAAAAATTCAAACGACGTAAAAAATCATCGAAACTAAAGTCTGTCCCTATGTATGCTTAAATCTCTAATGCGATTTTTTTTTAATTAAAGTGACTCATAGTAAGGTTTCAATGCTTAATACACATGCATAATATTGTAAAGCAACAACCAGCCTACTGTTGGATAGCAGGCAACTTACACTTTCGATAGTAAAACAAGAAAAATCTGCTTTTGACGAGCACGAAATTTTGCAAATGGGCTCGTAAATTATAATTACCCCAACAAAAACAGCCATAACTCACGAAACTATTTATCAATGCCTTATGAACCTAAATAATTGTAAATCCTAAAGGATTAAGTAGAACGTAGATTTAGGTCTGACCCGATAACGTGAGCAGGAACTCCGGGTAGTCTGGATGACTTATACCCGAAGTTATCAGATCTTACAATGGATGGGGCCTCACAAAGGGATTCTCTTTGTCGGCTTTTTTTGTCTGGGAATTTCCACGATTTTTCATTTACTTAATACTTTAAGTTGATGTTGAGTGAGACGTATTATGCATTTAAATGTCCTTTTGGTGGCCCTTCTAAAGATGAGGGCAAGTTGTGACGTTTATTAGTTTTTTTAATGAATGATTAGATTAACGGTTTTCTTTGGTTTGTTGATTAGTTTAATTAGCTATTTAGGTTAAAGCTGGTTGACTTAACGATTAGTTTTCGTGTTTTTATAGGTGATATAAGTGAGCAGTTTTTGTTGCTATCTTAGATATACCTATCTCTTAGTTCAGGCTTTAAGGACTCGTCAACCATCAGTTTACTTTTTTCAGTCACAATTTTCCGACGCAAAGCAACTCAATAACAATGTATAGAAAACTAAATATTGATCATACCAGCGAGACATTCTGGCATGGATTATCAGTTCCACACAAATCATCTCACGTCATGTAGGGCAAGTCTTAAGTTACCCATACAGTCGTCGTTTGACCCGCGATGCGTTGGCACGCATTCCTCCCACCACTGCGGAGGCTATAAATCCTTTCGCGGACATTTCTCACCCCCTCTCTCCAACCCTCACTCCTCACCCTCTTGTTTGTCGCCGTCTCACGTTTTTGATTTAACTTTTTGTAAAGGATCCGGGTGAAAGAGAGTTACTGCGTCGATAATGGTCGTAAATAAATCGAATACCCGCGGACGTGTCTCGAGTATTGTGTGGGGGGAGTAATTACATGTGTGTCTCTTTCTGTCATTACATGTTAGAGCGGGACGGACGATCAGGGAGAATCTTACGAAAGTTTCGGCGAGGTTTGTTTTGAAACTGAAATCTGTGTAATTATCAAACTTCATATTTCAACGTATAGGTAACTATAGACGGCAACTCAGGTAGATGAGATCAGGTGGACTCTAGACTTTTGTAGTGAAATGAGAAACAGTTATCACTATCATACAGGACTAAAGTAAAAATATACTTTGTACTTAAAGAGAGATATATGTAGATATAGACAAGACAAATAACGAATCAAAAGAGATTATTAAAGTTATATCTAATCATTTTCATCGAAAAAAAATTCTCGTAACATAAATCATCCAGAGAGAACTCAAATAGATACTCACCTAATTAAATTACATTATAATAATCAGAAACTCCCCGGTGATACCATATAAATATCGTAAAATAAAAGTATACCAATAATTAAAGATATTATTCACGCTGTTTACAAAATATATCTTTAACATAATATTATCTTTTTCTATTAATATACTGTACATTAATTAAGTCTCAAGAGTAATTAATTAAGCATGGCCTCCGGTTCATCGACTCAATTTCTACTGAGAAAAATATTACCAGAAAATAATTTGAGTTTTGTAAAATTAATTTGTTTTTGATTGGTTTTTGAATTATTTACTCTTTTCGTTTAAATATTGAAGCGTGTATGAGTAATAATTAAAATTAAGTATCGTATAGTATTTTATGCCATATACGATTTATATGCAACATATCACAGGCTAAAACAATGAATGAAAATATTATGACACTTCGAAGATTCATGGACAACGGTACCCATCAACTGTGCTTGCTTAGTGACTATTGCCTGAGCAGTACGTCATTTTTTTATTTAAGTATTTGATAGGAATTCCAATCATTTTGGAGGAAGCAGACAATGGCTTGATTTATTTTAACTCAGCAGTGGTGTAGAATCACACGATCCCTATCGACAGATCAATTATATACGGAGTCTAAGACAAGTAAACATAATGAAATGAAATGAAATACTTTAATTTCAACATTGATGACGTACTCATTCTTGTTGACGTCAAAAGTTAAAAGCTACCACCAGCTCGGACATAAAAAAAAAATTGTAGCCACCGTCCTGAGAAGAACTGGCAAGAAACTCAGCGGGCCTGTCTTTTTTCTTTTATGATACATATTTGTACCCTTCCCTCTGAGTCTTATTATCCTGACTAAACAGGAGTTACTGTAGACATCTCTTATATACCCATTAAAACTGACTTTCAGAAATATTGATTCCAATTACTCAAAGTACCTTCGACAATAGAGTTAATAGGTTTGAAAAGAGTCCTTAAAGGTAGAGGCAACCACTTACTATCAAATAACACGACCATCCATTCTAGATGGCAATAAAATATATACAAATACAGCTAGTGTCGGAAACCTCCGTCACATGTCTCGTCCGAGTGAGTGGATATCGAACGTACAATCCACTTCGCTCAATTATGCAGCTCTACCTACCTCTAACCTGGTTATGTAGTCGTAAAGGAAGCCTTCGTATACTCCAGGTCTCGTAAATTGCATATTCAGCTTATTAAGAAATGGTGGTCCTGTGATCTTCGAGGTAAGTTGCTTTTGTTGATCTTATGATTAGAGATTATAGGGTTATAGATTAGTAGTGTAATCATTTAAGAATGTGAAAGTATGTGTGTATGTTCGTTACTCTTTGGTAAATAAAAATTGAATATTTTACTGCCAAATAGAATTTAGTAACTGGAGAATGTTTATAGAACACATTTGGATCCGAGACAAGACAACGTCCTGATCAACACGTTTAAAAAAAAACCTTTTCATCACAAAAAAATCCTTATATGAAAACTTCATTTACTACACATTACGACAAAATTAATAACAGACAAAAAAAAGTAAATCAAATAAAACATTTCGTAAAACATCTCTTAATACATCTCCATTACATCCCATTTATATTCAATTATGTAACAATTGCCTTTAAGTGTCTCTCCCACAAAAAACATAAGGAATAAGGTAACAAAATAGTGAACGTTCTTCATCAAGTATTCATTGGTCCAGCCGTCTTATGTTGTATATCTTCTTAGCAATAATCGTATAGAAATATATCGTATTATCATATCTGATATACAATAAATATAATTATACTAGTCATGGATATTTATGTTTGTGTTGATGAAAAATTGTACAAAGAATCAGTACTTAGGATTTTCTCCATCAGTTATTCAGAAAATTGATTTAAATTTCTTTAAATACTCGCGGTTATCTACATCACTTACCGCTCATTTAAAAATAATCGTGGTAAGAACCCGTTTAGTAATAGTGTAAGTGAAACTGATCCAAAATTTGAATTACTTTCTCATAATAAAAGTAAAGTTTAAAATTTTCAATAATATTGCAACTATTTTTAGGATTTAGACTTCCTAATAGTTAAAAATTAGAATTATTTTATTGATTACAGTGGTAGTCCGATTTTAAAATGCTTTTAAATGCATCGAGTCGATTCCTCGTGTCCTTCGTATTGTCAATACTTTTAAATACCAGAGTTATCGCTAAGATTCGAACTATATTGCCAATTTCACAGATTCATGCAAAGAAAATTACTTTTATACATAGGCGTATGTACGGAATATTTGAAATATTCCTAATGCCGCATTTACAACAACGCAAGTAACACGTATTGTATTTTCTTTTCCTTCTTTTGTTTATTGTTCTATCTGTTCTAAGCTGTCTCCTCTGATATCTTTCAATTAATGTAATAATATTTAAAACGTAACGGTCTCCTGCGATACAGGCCTAGCCTAGTGCAGCGACCACTGCTATATTTTTTTTTTTGTACTGTGTATTTTTTTGAAAAGAAATTATTTTGTATTTTGCAAATACTCCTACCTTGCTCTACCTTTTTAAGTAATGCAATGATGTTTATAAAAACTATTAATTATCTTCCATAGAAACCTTCTGATCACGTCAAATAAAATAACAAATTAAATAATTATTCAAATCGGTCCACACTTACGACTTTCATTTTTATAGTATAGACAGAAGGCACCTTAAAACACCTTACTTTAATGAATAGATTTTCAAAGAGCCCTTAGTAGAAATGAAATAAGTATGATTAAGTATAAATCTAAGACGGTGTCGGTTCGCGCGAGGCACGGCCTGCGTACGGTGCGTGATCAACTTAACCAAATAAAAGTTAGATTGATTGATGTTTTAATGGTAAACGAAGTACAATAATGTTTTATTAGGCTTTCCCAAGGTTACTGGTTCTCGCACTATTTTTTATTTGCAAAGACGGTGTTTTGCTAATGATGTGGAAAATCAACGTTGGTATTTTCAATGTCAGTTATCAAAGACGCAATGGAAAAAATCACAGAATAAAAATTAAGGATGTTTTGATTTCAAAAATCCCATTAAATCGAACTTTCTAGAATTTTTTTTTATTGGAGATTTAATTTTAACCGGATCCGTATGTGGGAGTTGAACCGTACTAAAACCTCCAACCACTCACACTCAGCGTCTGAACCCCGGCTGAAGGCAGAACCCAGCTTGGGGTTTTGAGGGACGGCGCGACGTGTTACGTCCTCGGCACTCTTTCCCGTCGCGCCGCCTCCCTACTTTGTCGGATTTGGGGTAAATAGGGATTTTTCTGTATAATATAGAGACGTCTTTAAGTAAATGTAGAAAAAAACATCTCTAATCTTAAAATCGCAAATATTAAAAATGTGATAGACCGTTTGTTCGTTTACAAAAATTACATCAACAAAAGTTAATAGTCTCGTATACACGTAGAGATGGAAATGTGGACCTCAATCAGAATCAGTTCGATTCGCTCGTGTAAATGCGAAGTAATTTATTTTATTTTTTTATTTATTTATTATTTGTTTACACATGAAAAGATGAGTTTGTAATAAAGTTGAATGACAGTACCTATAAATACAAAAGAGAAAGTACATTTTCTAACAATACCGTTACATAACTTTCGTTTTACAAAACTATTATACAAATAATATGTTTCCAGTGGCCCTCACACTAGGCCTGGATAATAATATAGTGAATGAATAATATTCTGCTGTCAGATCCTGTCATTGTACACAACCTAGTTGACATATCTTTTTCTAATTAGAATTAGGCATAAAAAAATATTTTCAATCAAACACTCAATGATTGCATTGATTCTGCAGACGGACCTCGTACTATAGTATTAATATTATATGAGATAAACTAACAGATCCATTACGCCTAATCAGAACTCAATCGACAAAATAAGGTTATACTGAACGATACCTCAGTATTTACAAAACGATTCCTAATTATCGATTTAGTTCTACTATAATCGTTTTCGGCATGAAGACTATTTATCGGCAATTTTAGCTAACGATCTACCCTCGGCATTAACGCTCAACGATACGAAGATAACAATTATTCTGGTCGTTTAGAATCGATTTATAAATATAGTACCCAAAAATTGCGACTGTCAGTGGGAAGAGGACCATGTTTAGCACGTTAACTGCCGAGAATAAAACCTATTGTCCTTTCAAAGGCGTGTCGGTCAGCACTGACTGCCCTGGCAGTGAAAGATTAAATTACGGATGACCTATGGGGCCGAAAAGTTCAATTCAAGATGGTCACGATAGTTGCAACATGAGCATACTTCCCAAAAGGTGGGTTACAATGACCTGGTCAGAGCTACGGGAGGACATTGGATCCAAATATGGATGCGTAGAACCGGTCATTATGGTTAAATTTGGAGGTGGCGTATCTACTTCATAGTCATGTAGATAATCTTCAGTATGTTCACGATAAAGAGTTCTATAATGGAATCTCCTTTTTCCTGTCAAAAAGCCATTGAGAATCAGGCTCTTTGAAAGCTTTAAGGATTCCACTAAAACTATTACGTCTAAATCTTACGACATAAAATTTCTCTCGTCTTCAATAAAATCTTCAAAAAATCTAAGAAATATATGCGTGAAATTAAATTACCTTTTCTGGGCTACAATAGGGACGGCGCCGAGTTTATTAGCGATCCCTGGAGAGAACTAAATCCTGAATAGACTTATCCGGCAATAAATTAGATCCATTAGGGCAAATTTACCTTAAGTATTGAGAGGCACAAGTATACTACTGAACAGGAAAAATTCTAGTTCAGTCTATGGTCTAGTCAGAGATACCTATGAGTATACATCTTAAAAGTCGTCGCTGTGGAATGACTTCTAGTACTCGGTGTTTTCTGGACACTATATCTTACTGTACCAACCCATTACTGCCCACTGTTGGGCTTAGGTCTCCTCAGAAGAGGGATTAGGCATAGTGTATATAATTCGTTATTAACCGTAAACTAAGCCGATAAAGTACCCACAGTATGTCGACCCACAAATGACCTTTAAGTCGCTGGAAAACTTGAATGAAAATTGTCCCAAATAAAAATGTTTCACAATTGACATCCCTTTCGACGACATCTCCATTACGAAAAGAAAATTAATTAAAAACCTAATTTAAAAAGGGACAGATTTGACGTTTCCCCTTTGTTTTTGTTTTGACATTAATTTAAATTGGTTTTATGTGCACGCGATCGTTAAACGTTAACTATTATTTTAACTGTTAAAATGGTTAAAATAACTAATCTAACTAATAATCTTTAAAGTATTTTTGAAAGTGCTATTTTTTAGTACTTTTCGTGCTCCGAAGTGATTTGGGCAAGTTTTATGAATTTAAAATTTTTATCATTACTTTTTTATTCGTTCATTAGGCGGTGACCCGATCTGTAAAGTTTTGAACCTGAAGTCTTGGGAATTGAAAGGTCCTCTCAATATTTTGAATCATATATTTTGTGCCCTATAGGGAGTGCTCTAAAGAACTTTTCATAAAATTCGGGTCATCTCTTTTTACATCGTAAATGTCAGGCGGTCTGAAAACTGCTAAGTGAATCTATTTACCTGATAACCTTTCTATATTTTCATCAAAAAGGTTTTTTTTTGTGTTTAATATTGGTTTATTTTTAGTATTACCAATTGTGAGCAAGTATAGTAACCAAATAACAGGACTGTAGTTACAAACGTCGACATCAAATGTATTATTTGCCATTTTATTTCCATTTAAAGAAAATATACAAGAACTTACAATATTTTTATGTATTTACTACCTAAAATATTGATTTCACAATTTGTTTCACATAATAAATAATCACTATATAGTATAAAACATAAAACAGTCGTTATTTTTGTCCCCATATCGCTTCATCTGTTTAAATCTTCAAAACTACGCAACGAATTTTGATACGGTTTTACAATAGATAGAGTGATTGAAGAGAAAGGTTTAAGTGTTTAAGTGCATGATGTAGTAGAGAAACACTGATAACTTTAGCGGTTTTTGATGTGATGTCGTAGGCACATTGGTCTGCACAAACTGAATTATCCATTCAAACCACAATTTCTTAAATAAAATAAAACAATAAAAGTGATATTTCGAAAAAACTAACCCATCTTATAAAAGGCAACACTCCTAGTATCACACGTAATAGCAAGCTTAGCTGTAATCGCCACATATTATTTTGTAATGTATAAGTGTTAATAATCGAGTGAAATGGAACTCAATTGTCACATATCCTATATGACAGTCGATCAATTTCAATAATTCATATTTCGTTATGTGTTTTTCAGTGTATCTATATTTTACGATTTTATACGTTAAAATAACTGTTAAGTTAATGTTTTTGTAGAAACAAATATGAAAGCCATTCAGATTAGTTAGTTAAAGCTTTTTCTTCTTAATTTTTCCCATGGACCTCGTCCACCAAGACTGGGGACGATTCGCCAATGTCAAGTGAGATAAATACACGGACTCAAAGATACTAAGCCAAAATATTGTTCGGTTTCCAGTCTCAGCAGTAGTAGAATAAATACTGTCTATATTGTTATTAAATACAATGAAGCTTAATAGTAGTTATTGTAAATGTATAAAACGAGATAGAAACTACATTGAATAAATTAGTTAAAGCTATGGCTTTAAAATTAAATTGTATGAAATCAAGGAATCTTTTTGTGTATGAGAATCTCTTAATGAGATACTTATCTTTCTACTAGTTATTATTAGTTATAAAGACTTGTACTAAGTACTATTTCATCATGTCTAACAACAATTTCTTTCCACGTTTTATATTAGCACGCAGGAAGATCTACCGAGTTACCGATTTCAAAGTGTTACCGTCAGTTATAGATTTCTGCAATGTCGAGAGATACTACGAAGCCGCTATTTATGGTATAATATTAGGGATTGTATATAAGAAAGACAAGTTATAGCTTAATGAAATGAGAAGATATTATATTTAATTTTAATATAATCTATATCATTACCTTAAATCTGTATTTTGTTTTAATGTAATAACTTGTACTGTTGTTTCCCAAATAGATAAAAATAAAATAAAATAAGTATATGGCGACCAATTATAACGTGCGAGATCCTGAATCGCGGTTACGACATTTACAGAAATTTTCGCATATATACGACATCTGAAATCTACTACAGTGGGCTTCGGCCTGACCACCATACACTACCTCGCCCGCAACGAGATCTCCCTTTGGCCATAAGTCCACTGTACTATACCAACATGTATATTTGATCGACCTATTGATTTCAGTTTTATAGTAACATTAGTATTTAGAAACTATTGTGTGGTATGTGAAACTAAATTATAGGTATTGTAGCGACATACTAGTCATTAATCGATCTAGTGTAGCTCGTAGGTCAAACTTAAACCATTTAGGTACATACATACGTGTATTCTCAGCCCCGACCACCAGTTTTAACGAGTATGGGAAATGTCTATAATTTGAAAGAAATTATATGGTTTAGTTGAAGAAATAAAACTGTAGTACACGAAATTTTTCATATTATTATTAATGTATTCTAACCGATTAAGGAAAATGTCATAACACAAATTACACTTTCATCAAACTTCGAATATTTGATTTATCTTTCACCGGTCCTCAAAGACATGATAATCGACTTGCGACACTCTACCATAAAAAATATATTCAATGACTTTCACGAAAGGAAAATACTTTTCGTTTCCGAAATTAATTTAAAGGAAATCTTATCTTTACCGAATTCCAGAACCTCGGGTAAATATCTCGATAAAAAACGGATAATCTTCATTTTCTCTCGTGATCTTGAAAATTCAAAGGACATTTTTTGCGATAAAATCGTGTGATAATCGACAACCGTAGCGTATTCCGGTTCGTAAACCTACGCCTTTAGAATATTAATAGATTAGTGTCAAAAATATCAGAAAGGAAATCTAGAAAATAATTAGGTTTAAAGTTTTTAGATTAGCTGCGAGATTACGGAAAATTTGAAATGAGACCTTACGTGTAAAAAAAAAAATACGTTTATATTTTTATTTAAACATTTTTTACACCAAAAACACTCTATAATTTACTCAAAAAAGGTACCAAATTTAACCTATTACAAACACCTTTACCTTAAACAAAATGAGTGGGAAGCAACGTCCTGAAACATCCAATGTTCACACACAGTTCACACACGGCACACTCGCACGGTACTACGTCACGTGGGGACAACCTCGCGTCGCGCCGATCCGACCAGTACTGCCGGAATGGGGGGCGCCTTACCCCGCACCCCCCGGAGGCTGAAATCCCTTTTCAGTCCCGTACATTTTAAAATGTTGTTAATGATGTTCAGTTTTACCTATTGAAAGTTGATCTTGACATTTATAGCCAGAAATTTCCGAAGTGTGAAGAGGTTTAAGAAAAGTTCTTTGTACTGTAGGTGTTGGATGACCCTTCAATGTTATTGTAGAGACTAGACACGACGGTAAACACTGACCATTGCCGAACCGGAGATCATCTATCACGACATTAACTGCCATTTTCACTACGAGACTACAATACCATTAGAAACAGGTTAATATAAAAAAACTTTTAGAAAATATGTAAAATTCTCAATTCCACTAAGCAAGCATAGAGTATGCCTTCCTACTGAGGAACCCAACAGTGTGGATGTCACAGGTAACAAATGAAATGAAATGGAATGAAATGAAATTATTTATTCTCAACGTTAATGAAATTTTCATGCATGTTGATGTCAAAAGGCTACCACCAGTTCGGAAAAAGAAATAGCCACTGTCCTGAGAAGAACTGGCAAGAAACTCAGCGGGCATGTCTTTTTTTTTATCTTTTCAACTCAATATTACAATTTTTATTACAATTTTTGTTTCAATATTGACCTAAAACGAAAGCTTCATTCCCACTTAGTGCAGTCATCTAGAAAATCACTAATTATATAATAAGCTTTACTGCACAAACGATTTTTCACCACTTTTTTAAATGTATGCGTATTTAGACTTTGAACGTTAAGTGGAATCTTGTTGTAAAGGCATATCGACAAACTCACAAATGACTTATTGATTTTGCGTAAACGAGTTGCTGGTAAAGCAAATTCCTTCAGCTCCGAAGCAACTCCACTTAATTTCATTAACATCATCAGCCTATAGACGTCGTCTGGTGTACATAAAAAACTATGTATAATCTTCAACTCTTCCTTAATAAAACAAAACGTCTTCAAGGAACCTACCATCATCACCTCTTTATCTTACTAATAATAGACATCACCCCATATCATCCCCTGGGTATCATAAAATAGCTAATGTATTAACCCCACGGAGAGTGGTCAGCAGCGCTTTCCAAGACACCCCACTGAGTTCCCCATTCCGCATACCAATGCGACTATTACAGCTATTCCCAACGAAGAGGAAAAATGTCTATGACCTGATTAAAGTAATGTAAGTTATACAGCATTGGGATCTTGCCCAGCAGTGGGAAAATTGATGTCAAATAGACGACTTAATACAATGAGTGTTATGTGTTAGTTTTCACAACACCTCCAGATGAAACAGTGAAAGAAAACATCGTGAGGAAATCTACATGTGTATTTAAAATCCTTCGAAGATATTATGTGAAGTCCCCAATCCGCAATGAGCAAACGTAGGGGATTAAAACTGTCCCTCTTCTGAGAACATCTGAGTCCAGCAGTTGGCAGTTATGGGTTGGTACAGTACAGACGATTTAAATAATGTATCGGTTAATTGTCCTTCTTCAAACGAGGCTTGAGGAGGGTCCTTAAAGTTAGGTCGTAGGTAGCGACCCCTCAATGTCCCCTGACATTGCAGAGGTTCATGAACGACGGTAACCACTTACGATCAGGTGGCCCGTTGACTCGTCTGCCTACATGGCAATAAAAAAAATATATTTGTACCTACTCATTATACTTATTGTGGCGGCACTTCAGTATTCCCTGACATTGCAGGAGTCCATGAGGGATGGCATCCCTTACAGTCACGTGAATCGTATGCTCGTCTATTTAGAAGACACACCACGCCACGGTAGAAACCATATTATTGCATTGTCACGCGATATTAAGCGTGCAAAATTTCAGATCAATCGGAAACCGGGAAGTTGATCAAATTCAACTTGCAAGATTCCACCCAAATTTATATAGTTACTTCCAGTGCAAGATAAATAAAAGCTCTTAAAAGCTTGCCTATGACTACATATAATATATGTAATTCGTTAATAAGAACTCTACTGAATTCAGTTCTCTATAATAGTCTTGAAGTTATTGATTTGGAATTAATACAAATAACTGTATTAATCGTAATTCACAGAAATTGTTAATGGATTAAGTGACTAGAATTAAACTAATTTACATGAAACTAACAGAATAATTGAGGCAGTAATTCATAGACATCGATCGAAGTTGATCTACAATTTGTAGTTTTAGAAAAGTCAAATCATTTATGTTCAAACTTGATGTGAACACACATACTTTTTATAAGCTTTAAAATAACTCGCACTGGATGTAACTCTGTAACCATGTACTAATAATATGTATGTACTAACTTTTGCCCGCGACTTCGTTCGCGTGGACTTCAGGTTCGTCCCGTATTATCAAAAATTGTAGCCTATGTGTTATTCTGATGTATAAGCTATATTGTGGTAAAGTTTCATTCAAATCCATTCAGTAGTTTTTACGTGAAAGAGTAACAAACATACCTCCATACATCCATACATCCATACTTACAAACTTTCGCCTTTATAATATATATTAGAATATATTAGATAATAATAATTTGACAGACTTCCTCCCGGTTTTCGATTGGGCTGACAATTTGCACGCAGATGTATATCGCGTGACAATATAATAATATGGCGCTGATTTGATGCTGGATTCGGAATGTGGCTATAGGAACTCCTGTACTAAATAAGATAACTGTCGTGTTTGGACTCGTTTTACTTGTCTTGGCTAGCACTGTGCTCATACATGATATTCTTAAAGCTTGTAAGTATTTAAAGCGTTCTTTACATTTAATAGCAGGTAGAGCTCTGTTAAATTATAAAGACTTTCATGAAGATTCAAAGAACTCACAGTTAAAACAGATTTCATTCACTCTCCCTAGATTCCGAGATACAAAGCTAATGACACTCCACTAACACACAAATTCAAATTAAAGATGATTATGCTAGCAATTTGAATCTTCATGAAAATCGCACTTTTTCATTTCTAACACTCATATCCCTCCAACAGTGAAATAAATCAAGTTATATCGAATTATGTTTGACGAAAGCACTGAAGCATTCAACAATACAATTTCTTTATTAACTTAACTTCTAACGTGTTAAAAATCTCAACTTTCACGTTATTACTAATTAGTTCTTCAAATCAGGAGCAAACAGTCTTATGTCGACATCATTTAAATTAAACCTTAACATTTAAACTTAAAGTTCATATTGGTATAACGAAAATGCAGATACGACGTTCAGTATTTGATATAGGATATTCTATACGTTCGTAAGTGTTGTCAGCTCAATAAACGAAATTAAAAGAAACTCGCTAACTTTTCTGTGGATGTACTAAATACTTTTTAAAATTTGTACCATTACATGGACGACATTTGTTTTCAACAGGATGGCGCAATATGCCACACACCCAACATGACAGTCGAACTTTTGGAAAATGCAAACTTTATATTGCTCACCCCTTAGAAGAAAAAAAATTATGTATAGAATACTAGCTGAATCGTATAAATTTGTCTACACTACAAAGAGAGGAACGTTTTATCAGTCTATGGAACTCATAAATAAAGTAGCTTCTTATTTGTAAGAAAATTTTCAAAATCGGTTCAATAAATCCAAAGACATGACCTCTTTAAAACATTAATACAGATTTAAGACTTAGAAAAAGCTATAAAGTCAAGACATTGCCGTTTGGGTGCTAGGACCTAGCACAATATAATTGTATACAATGTGTTTCCTGATCAATGGACCGCTTAAAATATTCTGAATATTTACTATACTGAAGATAGAAAGATTTCTCTCGATCATATTTAATAGAATATTCAGGGTATTTGGCTATAATAATGAAATAAAAGTGTATTCTTGGAAATAAGTGTTTTTTGCTGTATTATGTAATTTTAGGCTTGTATAATATATGACGGCGTGATAACAAGGGAAACCAACCTATTCACAGTGCGGGTAGTTGGAAGTGGAGACTTGCTATAAATACAGGCGTTGGCCGCTGTTTTTATGCATTCGTGTTTGAATTGTCGAGACGAACGGACCTCTCGGATGTAAAAGTAATAAACTGTTAAAACTCGTTATTTTGAAGTTTCTATTCAAAAGTATTGATCATCAAGTGTTCAAGTGGACATTGTGTCGTTATTTCTGACAAAAAAAAACGAAGATCGACTATTTACAACGACATTACACCTTAACACACTATTTACGCCGTTATATACAGGGTGGATCTGTAACTTTGGACAATCTGACGTGGGGTGAATGACCTGTCGAAATACAACTTAGAACCACTTTTATTTTAGGAATTGGATGAAAAAAAAATTTCATCATAGCGTGGAAGTCCGGAACGATAGTTACGAGACGTAGACGATTACAACCTTGTTTACTAAGTCCATTACTAAAATTCAGATTACTCAATACAGCTCACGCTCACCTATCACATGGGGATAGCAGTTTTAAAAAAACTATAGTTCAAATATGGCGTCAAGTCATCTGGCAACACCGAACCCGATTTATTTAATCAGATTACACATAACTGGCTAGTATAAGCCCATGTTCACCATTCATCGGCCGACAATAATACTGTGTAATCGCATCAACACTTGCCTGCCTTTCAATCCATGTATTCGGGTTTACGAATTTGTATTTTCATTTGGTATTTTGTCTCAATTATTGCTTTGAAACCAGAATTTAAAGCAAAGCATTAAAAATTCCTTTGTTTTTTGAAAAGAAACAGAACTGCATTCATAGTTTTTTATCTTTGTCTTGTCGTTCAAAAAATATGTCCACAATAAATTTAAAAATAAATGATTTGACTTTGACCTACATTTTTTTAAAAAATTTGGTACACCGAGGAATTCAAAAAACTGCTAAAATTTAAAAAAAACACATCTGCGCTTGGATGTTGCACAATCGTGAAGATAAGTAATTAATCGAATAATCCGAAGATCCGAACTATTCGAAATTCAACGAATATTCTAAAAATAAAAATTTCGAATAATTCGGAAAGGTTCGAATAATTCGGAAAGGTTCGAATAATTCGGAAAGGTTCGAATAATTCGGAAAGGTTCGAATAATTCGGAAAGGTTCGAATAATTCGGAAAGGTTCGAATAATCCGAAATTTCGAATAGTATCGAATTTGACTACGACGATGCATCGGAAATAGGACGAGAATTTATATCTTGAATTAATTATTCGGAAAATTTCGAATATTCGTCAAGATTTAATATTCGATTCGAGTTTAGAATCGAATATTAATATTCGATTCGGAACGAATAATTCGTAAGTTCGAATTATTCGCACACCCCTAGTAGGTACACCTCACGAGTATATATTTGTTCATCACCTTAATACTCAAATCTAAACCGCCAGGTCGATCCAAATTTATAAATAGTTCAAATTCTCAAAGAATAACCCGACATATTTTTTTATGTCATAGTGTCACGGCACATATCAATTAATTTATGTCACTATTAATATAATAACATCATCAAAGAGATCGTGTTCATATCTCACTAATTGGATTCGTTACGGACCTCAAACACTGGCTTTGAATCAGTTTTTATTAAAAGTAAATATTTGTTTTTCAATTTCGTAAAATATTGTTTGTTAGTTTACTTAGAACTTATTTACCTACGTTAAAAATTCAAAGCAGTGGATAGTATCATGTTATACTTGAAAAATATAATTAATTTAGTATAATTAAATGAAACAACCTTTTCCGAAAAAACTTTCGTAAAAAATATATTTTATAACTCTATAAATACTTTTACTTTAGTTTTAAGTGCTAGCCAAGATAAGTAAAACAAAAGCTATTAAACTATCTGTCTGACACAGTTATACTTACACCTTCAAATTCCATCAAATTATTTGTATCATATTATTATCGCTATATATATTGGATGTTGGCGAATGATAATAGTAATAAAACTTATACCTTTTTATATTGTATTTTTAATTTATTTTTGTAAATGTTTTTTTAAAAATATAATGTAAAAAATAAGCTAATAAATGGATATGGATGTAAATAAAACTTAAGCTTAGCAGTAAGTAACTATAACATTAATAGTTTAAGGAGGCAATAAATGATTTTTTATTTTATTTATTTTATTTTATTTTATACAGGGTGATTTTTTAGTTAGGGTACATATTGAAGGTCATGCTAGCTGATGGTCACATACAACCAGTAAAAATATTATTACCAAAAAATATGGTATAATGCCTTAGTAATCGCAACTTAAATATATCTAAAATTCTTGCAAAATGATGGTTTTTCGACAGCTGACGGGTGTAGCGGAGGTGTGGGGTGCGCGAAACCACTAGAGGTCGTTAGTCAACACTCTTTTAGCCGAAATTGTTTATGTTTGAGGTAGTCTTGTCGAATTTAGAAATAAAAAAATTAAAAAAAAATGTAATTTTACCTATTTTTTGTAATATTCCGTATTATAACAGAGTACTCATCACCCTCCTGCAATATGAACCTTCTTTAAAAAATCACCCTGTATATGATACATCAGCGTACAAAATGTCAGCTCAATCAGAAACCGGGAAGTTTGTCAAATTTTACTCGCAAAATTCCGCCCCAACTTACCTATAAATAGGTACATAGTTACATCCAGTGCAAGTTAAATAAAAGCTTTACTCATTACTTATCCGACTTTTTTCGGACAGCAGGAAATCGCCGGATTACCATCCTCCTCGCAATTAAGTTATGTGGGAATCTATCGCACTAATACCTCCTGCCGCTCACACTTACCGTCCGAACCCTGGCTGAGGACAGAACTCATCACGGGATTTTGCAGCGTGACGCGACATAACACGCTCCGACTAAACACATTATTAAAAAATTTCTTCAAAAGTGTTTAAAAATGATAACAAACATACGAGTATACAAAAATGCACACTTTCAGTTAACAGTTTGTCAAGTGGTTTGCATCTATAAGCACGTGAGATGAACCTCCGGGACACACAACAATAATCCAGGCTATGAATATCAAACTACAGCAGCGACCGGTCGACACCTCAACTCATTACACCAATATTAATTATGAGCTGCATTCTGGTAACTTCTAGCGTTGTACTGATTAATTTAGGAATTCCTGTTCAATTCGTTTTTGATTTCCCTTACAAAGCATGTATGTTTTTGATTGTTTAATTAAATACCTATTTAGCTAGTGCTCGGAATATTGTTAATTATCGCGCGTTATCTTTTAAAACAATTCCTTATTTTGTTTGATATGATTAATGCTAGATGGCGCTGTGATCAAAATATATTTTTTTTTATTGTGAGGTAGATAAACGAACATACGGCCCACTTGATGGTAAGCGGTCACCGTCGCTCATGAACCTCTGCAATGCCAGGGCAAAGAGAGGCCGTTATCTACCGCCTACCCATACAGGACTTTTCTTAAACCTCGTTTAAAGAGGGACATGTCATAGCGCTCCGGGAACACCGCGGACGGGAGTCCATTCCAAATCGGAATGGTACGGGGCAAAAATGATCTTCTGAACCGAACTGTAGAAGAGCGCAGCGGTTCCAAGTAAAGGTGGTGATTTAAAAAATAAAATTGTTTTACAATTTCCTCACTAATTAATCGAAAGGAACTTCGTTCCATCCGGGTGTCCCTTGACACCTCTCAAGTTTTTTGTTTCTATTTTAAACAGACTTCAATGTAATGTATGTTTTTTTTGCTTGTTTATGAACTAACTTTAATGATAATACTAGAACTGAAGTACCTCGGAATCCATTATCAGATCAACTTCATTGAACCATTGTTATTGTATTGTCACTCGAAATGCATATGAATGCAAAGTTTCAGCTCAATTGGAAACCGGAAGTTTGTCAACGTTAGCTTGCAAGATTCTAATCGAACTTACATAGCAACATACTTAGATACATCTAGTTAATATAAAGCTTGTACCTGTACCAACCCATTACTTGCCCACTGTTGGGCTCAGGTCTCCTCAGAAGAGGGATTAGGCATAGTCCACCACGCTTGCCTAGTGCGGATTGGAGACTTCACATATCTTCAAAGGATTTTTAGAACCCTTTTCCGACATGCAGGTTTCCTCACGATGTTTTCCTTCACCGTTTTTAGCCAGTGGTGTTGTGAAAAATTGCACATAAATCTTTTTCACATTTAGATTTAGAAGTACAAGCCGGCCGGATTTGAACCCGCGATCTCTCGTACGGAAGGACGCACTTCGACCACTCGGCCACCACGACTTATATAAAGCTTGTAAAAACTAAATATTGATCTTCGATTAACCGTTCAATATTAATCAACGTTACGTTCCTTGAACCGGGAAACGATTACATTTTATTAGTTCAGAGTTCGGGCTCTGAACGTTATTTTGTTCCCGCAGATAAATTCAAAGTGAAAAGTTGGAAATCAATTTTTTACGAGGTAAGTTTCGTTTTACGCTGACATCGGAGACAGTTCGATGGTTCCATGTTGTTACAAATATTGCTGGTTTTGATTGCAGCATGTTATTTTATTTTTGACCTTTGGATCTACTGAATCGGTTTATTGGAACGAAGTTCCTTATCGCGCATTGTGAAAGGGGGCTAGACGGAATTTTTTTTTACGAAAAGTTGTCACGACACTTTTTTATTTTAGATGATTATCGCTAAATGGCGCTGTGAACAAAATCTTTTAAAACACGTTCCTTATTTGTTTTAGATGATTATCGCTAGATGGCGCTATGATCAAAATCTTTTAAAACAAGTTCCTTATCGCGGGTAAAGAAAAAAACATATGACACCTCTCAAGTTTTTTTTTTCTAAGACCTATTTTTAAAAAACGAGTTCTCATAATATTATTGACCGAATCCCAAAAGGAGGGGTACCTAATTCGTTTGTATTTTTTGTATGTTGTGGTTTCCCATTTTTTATTTTCAAATAAACAAATACTTTTTTTAATCTGTAGTTAAAAATACTTATTTTTAACGGACAAGATTTCAAGATGTGCTGTGCGTTTTTGTATGTTTTTCTTTTCTATATGAACAGAATTTAATATATATACAATAATTCTTTGTTCTATATGAACAGAATTCCATTATTAGTTAGTCCATTTTTAAAACAAATTTAAAACAATACATTTTGTCTAAAGTAATTTGAAAATATTATACTAATGTATACAAATAATGTACCACTTATTTTTATGTCTTCTCGATTATCTACTTAAACAAATTAGTTAATTAAAAACAACAAATATGATAATCAGTATCTTCTCATTTATTTAGATTGAAGTATTGTAATGTTGAGTAAGTTTTTAAAAATATTTAGTATGTCACTGTAAATAAGTTAGCGTAAACCAGTGGAAACAGCGTTGTTACAATAAGTTAGATTTAAGACCCATTTAAATGAACCATGTTCTTTTGAGTACTAATGAATTATTTTAACACACAGTTCCTAATTCATTTAGTCTCCGATTTTTTGATACTATTTTTATAAGTCGTAAATGAACATCTAACATATCCTTCTGTATGTACCTTCTATATTTCACTATATATGTATTTACTGTATTTGTTTTAGATACATTTCTAGTAAAATTTCATAGTCACACTGTCAACAAGTTCTCGGGCATAAATCAAAACCGCCTAATATTAAAAACAGCAGCATAATGAAGGTAATAAATTCAATTAATCCGATTATATTTAAATAATGGTAATGCTATAATGATTATTAATTTATTGGGGGTCCGAAGCCGCACTGACTCTCATTTTAAATTAATTCATTTGCTTTAATGCAGTCGTTCTCTAATGAGAAAGCGATTTTGGTTATATTATAAATGTAATGTTAAATGTATTTTTTTAACGGTAACGCTCTTAATAATATTAGTAGTTAAAACCACTTCTTTTGCGTCACAAAAGGCTGGAATTTGAGATTTAGTCGCAATAAAATGTGTTTACTAATGACATCTCATATATCAATGGGTCCATCAGCTGATTTCAATGGGTCCAGCTGAAAATCAGCGCTACAGCTTCATAGCTGTAGCTGTATGCTGAGCTGGTCGCCCCTTTAGTGCACATCTTGAGCACAGTTTCTTTTATTTTATTTCTGTTTTGTGCTTTTCCTTTTTATATAGTGTTTAAGTGTGTGGTGAATTAAAGTATTTTCTTTCTTTCTATATAAAAATGAATTGCAGAATGTGTTATGGTCGCGGGCAGCAGACCTCTAAAATTATCAGTGTTTCTCCACTCTATATTGCATTTATTATACTCATAAACCTTCCTTTTGAATCGCTCTGTCTCGTAAAGTTTCATCAAAATCTATTGCGTAGTTTTAAAGATTTAAGCATACATAAGGACAGGCAGATAGCGTGAAGCGACTTTGATGTTAGTTTACACAAAACAAAAATCTATCACCATTTCATCACTATCATCATAATATGGGTGGGCCAATCTAACGTTTGCATTTTGAACTACTGTTTATTTAGAGAATGACAGCTCAAATGTCATTCAATTTGTTTTCATAATTTAGTTAAAGGTTTGACATTTACGAAATGGGACGTTTTCGGTTCGCCCAATGGGCAGAAGATCGTTTGGCCGAAGATGAGCATTTGGATGAAGCCAATTTTCACCTCGGAGACTATGTCATTAAGCAAAATTGTCGCATCTGGGGGTCGGAAAATCCACACGTCACCATTGAGAAGCCAACGCACCCACAAAGAGTTACGGTTTGGTGTGGGTTTTGGTCCGGCGGCATCATTCGAAAATGAGCAAGGAGCCGCCGTTACGGTCAATGGCGAGCGTTATCGTGCCATGCTCAACGAATTTTTGTTTCCATAAGTTGAAGAGTATGACATGGACGACATTTGGTTTGAACAGGATGGAAAATGCAAACTTTATATGGCCCACCCTTACATACAAAAAAGTAATCACCACAATTATTCTTCAATTATTCAATTATTCAACAGATTCTGAAAAACATTATTCGGAAAATGATTAACTCTGCCGACCCCGCATCGGATTAGCATCCGTGAAGATGCAATTAATTACATTAAGGTCTATTTGTGTAGGTACCTGGGGGGAGGGGGGGATATAAACGTTACTCATTAAGAATTAATTCTCGAGATAAATTTAATCACCAAGTATAGTGAAAGGGTAGACAGATAGTTCACTTTATAATAGTATTCTTCTAGAACTTAACAATTTACTATTGAAACAAAGTCGCTTCCTGCTGTGTAACCTATGTATAAGGACTATCGCGTATGAGTTCTTGGATTATATAAATGCGAATATTTAATTATTCGCGAATGCGTATTAATAGTCGTGGTGGCCGAGTGGTTGAAGCGCTTGCTTTCCGTACGGGAGGTCGCGGATTCAAAACCGGCCGGCTTGTACCTCTAAATCTTAATATGAAAAAGATTTATGTTCAATTTTTCACAACACCACTGGTAAGGAAACCTGCATATCGGAAAAGGGTTCTAAAAATCCTTTGAAGATATGTGAAGTCCCCAATCCGCACTGGGCAAGCGTGGTGGACTATGCCTAACCGCTATATGGTGGAGACCTGAGCTCAGCAGTGGGCAGTAATGGTTTGTTACAGTACTGTACAGAATGCGTATGAGGAAGCCCTTTTTTATTTAGGCTGTCTGATTCTCTACACTCAAATTTTATCTGTATAGTATTTACTTATTATTTAACGAATGTGAATATTTAAAACATACGAATATTCGCAAAAGTGGTAGAGATACACTAATTTTGGATGTAGTGTCGTTAAAAAACTTGAGAGGTGCCATGGGACACCCGAATAGAACGAAGTTCCTTTCGATTAAAAGATATCTTATAATTTAAAAGGAACGTGTTTTAAAAGATTTTGATCACAGCGCCATCTAGCGATAATCATCTAAAACAAAAATAAGGAACGTGTTTTAAAAGATTTTGATCACAGCGCCATCTAGCCATAATCATCTAAAACAAAAATAAGGAACGTGTTTTAAAAGATTTTGATCACAGCGCCATCTAGCGATAATCATCTAAAACAAAAAAAGTGTCGTGACAACTAAAAAAATGTCGTGACAACTTTTCGTAAGACTTTTTTTTTTCGTTCCAATAATATTTGACTATATGTTTTACAGTGAATGAGTGAGTGAATAGTGAATACGAATAAAAGAAAATAAGATTTGGATTTAAGATTTCATTCGATCTAGATCTAGTTCTAAAGAGTTTCTTACCCTTCTGTTTACATTTAGACTGTGTAAGTTAACGGTCACACACACGCCACGCGTCTCCGCAACGCGTTTTTAGATAAGCCTCGTCCTCACACCCTCGGATATTCCACACGGAGATGCACGTTCAGATACGTTTACTATATATTTGTCGACACACTTAGGATGAATCGCTGTTTCGGTCATAAAAGGACTTTTATTTATTTTTACCGATTAATAGAAGTATTTTCTCAGTAAATTTTATTCAAAGCGTATACGGTCCTGACTCACGTCCTACACTTGTATGTTCTACGTATTTGGTATTTCATATCATTGTTGTGATATTTCACTTGTTCTTCTCAGGACGGTGGCTACAATTATTATTTTTTGTGTCCGAACTGGTGGTAGCTTGTAACAAGAATGAGTACGTCATCAATGGTTTGCTTAATCCCATACTATTATAAAGGCGAAAGTTTGTAAGTTGAGTTTATGGATGTATGGATGTTTGTTACTCTTTCACGTAAAAACTACTGAATGGATTTGAATGAAACTTTACCACAATATAGCTTATACATCAGAATAACACATAAACCTATGAATAGGGCTCTGCAGTACTTAGTTACCGTATTTCTTACTTATTGCTAGACTAGACGGGACGAACCTGAAGTCCACGCGAACGAAGTCGCGGGCAAAAGCTAGTAATAAATAAATAAAGTATTTCATTTTATTTCATTCAGAATTTCATCGTAAAATAAGATTTTTATGACGATGTACTTTTTATATTCATTATTTTGTTATTAATTTTAATTGACAGTTTACACGTACTTTAGTAACTTTTATTTTAGTGCTTTGTTTCTCGAAACTTTTGAAGCGAAACACTATACAAGACACGACGTTGTGAATTTTTAATCAGAAACTTTAAACAATTTATTTTCTATAAGAAATAAACCGTTTCGTTGTTCATTGAACTTCACCGCAATGATATTAAACTTATTTCAAAAGCAATGTAGACAACATAATAAAAATATAATATTTAAAATTGAATATTGCTGAATCAAAGAAATGTTATTTTATACGTTTACCGTTTGGAAAATGAAATGTAAATTGGAAAAATTAGAAATAAAGCAAGCAAATTCAATTACTTTGGGTTTGCCCTCGGCTGGTCTCTGGTCTCTAAAACTAATGAAATATCGACTCTATACAAGATATCGAAAAAGCTTTGAACTTTGTTTTTATTTCATAATTTTGACAAAAGAATGTTTGAATTATAATACAATAAGATATCTGTTACTATATTATATTAATACTAGATGACCCCCGCAACTTCGTCTGCGTCACAAAGGGGTTCAAACAGTACTCTTAATGCTGTTGCGATATTATTTGCGCGGCCCGGGGAGTTTTATACTCGTAATAACTTCTAAACGAAAAGTCCGATTGGAATAAAACAAAAAGTAATTTACTTCTACATTAATACTCTTGATAACAAAATACTTTATTTGGATAAGGATTAATATAACAAAACTAATTTAACGTTAAATTCATTCTTCGGACGAATTAATTTTATTTTTGACCATAAAAGCAGTTGTTGTGACTAAACTATGATAGTTAGATATATGCTGTCGCGGACTTTTTTGTTTGTCTTCAAAAGACCTAAAAACCCGTAGTACATCATTTTGTTCTATTGTCAATAGTTTTTGCAGCGTATGCATAAATAGGTTTTCGATTATTCACATTGTGTTACATATTCGATATTTTCATACGGATCCCTAATTTTTTTGAAAATAAGATATAGCCTATAACCTTCCTCGATAAATGGACTTTCCAACAGTGAAAGAATTTTTGAATTTTTGTTTGTTTGTTTGTTTGAACGCGCTAATCTCAAGAACCACTGGTCCGATTTGAAAAATTATTTCAGTGTTGGATAGTCTATTTATTAAGGAAGGCTATAGGTTATATTCCTCTGTAAAGCAGACGAATTTGCGCGGATCAACTAGTTTTTTATAAAAAGTAATTAATGCTACAGTTGTCCAATTATTGTGTTTTACATTAAACTTGTTACGGTGGTGTTAATGTTACATTACGCAGTTTTGTAAAGAGGATTGAATGTACATAATATTTTTGTAATAAAAATTTTAATAGACTCATAATAATTTCGTCTGTTATTCTCAGAATGAAGATTTGGGTTAGAAATGGTAGTTTCATTATTGAAGAACAAATTAATGTTGTACCTTTTGTAAGTTTATTCGGAAATTAACTATTTTAAGTTTAATTCTTGACCAAGAAGTATATAAAATCTAAAGTGAAACTTCGATTGTATATCAAAATCGGCAAAACTACCAGTTCTTTTATGCCCGTGATCTCCAGCTCTGAAACCAAGCGGTCACCAGACTTCAGAACTAAATCAAAGCTAATCGTCCATAAGTCAGGATGAAATTGGACAAACCCGTAAAACAGAAGCGACTGTTCCACTGTCGATATGGTGACAACAAACACTTACAGTGGGTGTTCAATCCATTTTGAACATAGAAACTTTTTATATATTATTTTTAATTAAAACTCTTTGTTTTCCATAGCGCGATGACTCTGTCTCGCGTTATGTCAAAATTACTTCTTTTCTAGCTATATAGAGAGTAGTCGCATTTTAATTTTATTTTTCCTTTTTTATCATTTTTTGTATTCTATAAATACAATAAATGAATTACATACATATTATGTTGCGGTTTCAATAATATCCCAACATAAAGTGGTCCTTCGAGAATGTTGAATCCATCGATATTATGGAAAAAAGCATCCACGTTCGTAATTTTCTGGCAATTGGAAAAATTCTATAACATTTTTCTTGCCGGGGGAAGTTCCATACTTGGAAATGTGAGAAGCTAGTATTGTTGATTGAAGTAAAATATCAGCAAAGAAAAAATAATTTCAATCGCCATTACAATTTGACGTCGACTATATTTGACAGTCAAAAATTTTTCAATCTCGCTATCGATATAGCAACAGCAAGAATGATCTCGGAACTGAAAAGTCTGCGGATAAGAAGGGAGCAACTGAAGTCTGCAATAACAAGGTACGCAAAATTTGTCAACGATGAGGAAGCCATGCGGTCTGCTGACGTGAGTCTACTACAAGCACGTAAAGACAAATGCAGAAGTGTATTTTCGGAGTACGAAGAAGTAAATTTAAATATATTGATTTTAGACTCCGAAGATGTTGAAGATGTGTCGTTAGTAGAAAATAAATATTTTTATACCGCATCTAAATTAAGTGAAGCTTTAAGATTAAATGAAAATAATGCCAAAAGTATTAGTTCTGCTGTACAGTTACCGGAAATTGATATCCCCTCTTTCAGTGGTAAAGACTTCACTCAGTTTAGACCATTCCTTAATTTATTCACAGCTGTTATCGATGACAATAATCAACTATCTAATTTGCAAAAGCTTTTCTATCTGAGAAAGTATTTAACAGATGAGGCATTGGCTATGATAATTAATTTGCCTTTAGTACATGACTCATACCCGCAAGCTCTACGTTTATTAAAGAACAGGTATGACAATAAGATCAGACTTATCCTTCAGCATTTATACTATTTTCTTGATTTGCCGTCAGTAACGGCAGGTAATGTTACTTCTATTAGGTCTTTTATTTCAAAGATTCGTCAAAATTTGCATGCCTTAAGAAATTTAGAGCAGCCTGTGGATAATTGGGATATGTTACTAATCGCAATTTTATGTAGGAAGTTAGATAAATCAACCAATCGTGCTTTCCATTTTGATAGAGCCGATTCGGATACCTTACCCACAATTAAAGGTTTATTAAAGTTTTTAGAAAAACGTGCCACTGCACTGGAGATAAGCCAATCGAGTGCTGTCCGTCCTGATGAAAGGTCTAAAATTTGTAAATATGTAAATAATCATAACTTTATTAGTACAAAGGTTAATTGTATACTTTGTGACGAATATCACGCACTCTATAAGTGTCCTAAGTTTAAGCTTTTATCCATAAATGAAAGAATTTCTATTATTACTTTGAAGCATTTGTGCAAACGGTGCCTTAAGTCGCATTCGGGTCCCTGTAGATATAGGTTTAGATGTAAAAAATGTAAAAAACAGCACAATACATTGCTGCATCAAGAAAATACACATTATGAAAATCCAACACTCGTTTCAAACTGTTTAATTGTTAAACATGCCAACGATAATGATTCAAAAAAGTTTAAAAATCATCGGCTTTCGCTGTCGCGGGAAATTTCTTCTCGGACACGCGAAGAAAATAACTTGTGTGTTAATAAAGTTCTTAGTTATTTTGAAAATCGTAAGCATGTTCGTTATAAAAGTCTATTTCTATCCGATAGTGGTGAATAACATTGAACATTTAAAATTTTTAAGTTTTTGTGGTTTATTGTTTGTTTTAAGTATTATTTAAGTGTTTTTCATTGTTACTAAAATATGATCTTATGTCAATTTTTATTTAATTCCATTTAATGTGTAGTGCGATTGTATGTGTCCCTACTTGTATAATATGTTCACTATGATGATTGATACTCACTATGAATTGATTGGTACCGGATTTATTGTTTCTTTTAATTTTATTTCTCCATTTATTTAGTACTTGTTTATTTATTTTGTTGCCGGCCCAATTATGTTCAATCCATATTGAACATAGAAACTTTTTATATATTATTTTTTAATTAAAACTCTTTGTTTTCCATAGCGCGATGACTCTGTCTCGCGTTATGTCAAAATTACTTCTTTTCTAGCTATATAGAGAGTAGTCGCATTTTAATTTTATTTTTCTTTTTATATCATTTTTTGTATTCTATAAATACAATAAATGAAGTAATACAATGTATGTTGTGGTTTCTATAATATCCCAACAGTGGGGGAACCCGTTTGTTTGGTAGACGGGAGTTTTATAAGGGGGGATAGAATATGATTGGGCCTTTAGAGTCTAGTTCTATACTGTAGTTAAATAATTTACAAATTACAGTTGAAATTTAAACACAAATTGTAGATATTATTATTTATGTTGTATTAAAACCTATTAATCATAATTTTCAGTGCAATACATATTTTTTTATAAGAAAAATTAGAGTTAAAATTACACAATTTTTTTTGCTCAAGAAACTAGCTATTTTTAAATTGTACTTTAACGGAATTCAATCACGTTATCTTTACAACTTTAAGATAATAAAAATACAATAATGTCAATATATTTATAAGCTACATAGGTACTTCACGCCATTTTACAAACATGCAAACCATCAAGCATATTTAAAACTATAAAATGAGGTCAACTATTCTCTCTTAAGATTCTCGGTAGTATTCTTTAATAGTTCTTCTACATAACACTAAAAATAACACATTGCACACATCCGTTGCCAATTTGCTAAATTAATAACACATAGTTTTACCGTGATTCCCGCTTACCTATACAAGATCTGAGTTCTCTATTTTTAGAATTAAAAACATTTAGGAGTATTTATGTTTAACTCTTAAAAGTATGGCTTCATAACCTTGGCATAATTAGTGAACAATACTACTGATATTTTTGTTATTAAAGGCAAAGGCATCAAAATATAGCAATTTAGTACAATAAAGACAACTTATATTTACTACCTTTCAACAAAAAAAGATAAAAAGAAAAAAAACTTTAGTGGTGTCAAGGGACACCTGGATGGAACGAAGTTCCTTTCGATTAATTAGTGAGGGAATTGTAATAAAATTTAATAAAGAGAGATAGACGTTTTAAAGTAACTAATTATTAAAAAAAAAAAATTTTGAAGAATTTCCGTCTAGCTCCCTTTCGATAACGCGCGATAAGGAACTTCGTTCCAAAAAGAACGTTACAGCGTACACATACAGTCGAATTAAGTGATATTTGAAAGTCAAACAAATGAAAGTCGAAATTAAATGCGAATTAGGATTGGACTTTAAACTAAACCGCACATTGGGTGACAGAAAGCTCTCCAAAATTGATCCCGCATCGAGCGTGTTAACGTATTCTCTTCAATTCGTTGTCCGACTGTAATTCGCCTGTGTCACTAACACAGTATAAAACAGAAGATATACCATGTATCATCAACATCAGCCTGTAGACGTCCACTGCTGGACATAGGCCTCCAATGACTTCCCGCGATCCTGACCAGGTCGTCGGTCCATCTTGTGGGAGGTTTGCCTAATTGCAGTTCATAATGTAGGTTTTTATAGAAAGCTCGCTAGCTAATTTCGGCCTTTTATTATACAAATCCTACTTAAATTCGAAATAATCTGGACACAACAGATTGAAGACAAATGAAAGTACACCAATTGTGGGTTAAAATGAATATTCTGACATCAAGGGAAGATGATTACGAATTAGCGGAAACTGATTATGAATTGACGGAAGCTGATTACGAATTGATGAAAACTGAACGACTCGGTGTTGTACGGGTAAGTATCTATATCACATCTGAATATAAATGTAATCTTAACAAAATGAAATAGGTATATTACGAAAATTCATGTAATCAACAAAGTGCATTGTCTGTTTCTTTGAGTATTTGATTATTTTGCATTATTGATTCAGAAGAAGCAAACATATAATATTTTTGAAGTTTGTTATGTCATTTATTATACAGGTTAGATTTTGAAATGCTCCTAAGAAATTACTCTAGATATTGATATTACCAAATTTTCATACGTTGTAAGTGCACAAAATAATTTTAGCAGGTTCGATTCCAGGGCATTTCAAAATTCCCTGTATAAATTTACAATACGACGCAAAACTTTCATAATCCTATACCTCTGTAAGATTAGTATTCTGTGTAAATGTAGGTACTAAGGCGTGTGTCAGTAGTGTGACAACACAAGTGATAGTGTATGTGTAGCTCGGCGTTTGATTTACGCCGGTAATTCCTCTGTGAATGCACGGTTCGGTTTCGGAGATACGGACGGCTAGTTAGATTCATTTCTGTTGCGTTTGTTACGTAAATGCAGCTAAAATTATGAAGTATTTGTGCTTAAAAAGTTTTTATTTAACTATGTAGTTATGTGAATTCGGGTGATTGTTGTAAGTTGAATATGATCAAATTCCCGGTTTCCGAATAAGTGAAATGTTGTACGTATCTCGCGTGATTATACAATAATAATGCTACCGCGGTGCAGGGTCTTTCAATTTTTAATTGTTCGTTTCTCTTTCGTTTATTACAGGAAAAATAGTCTATATAACTTACTAGTACATCAACTATATAACATTGAAAGTTACATCAAAATCGTTCCAGCCATTCCAGAGATTACCAGTAACAAACAATTTTTTTTTCGTCATTCAAGAAGAAGAAACCAACCAAACAAAAAATGTTTTTCTAATTATCAAAGTAGTTTGCAGATGTTGTTACAAAGATACGAATCAGAGACAAACACACACACTTGTAAAATGAAACTAGATATGATCTAAAAAATTGAGAAAATTTATTCGATAAAGGAAATTAAATTTGGACACCCATAAGGAACGTGAATTTCTATTGGTATAAGAATTTTCAAAATCAGTTCAATATTTCCAGACCACAACACGACATCACAAATTCACAAACCTAACCTATAAAATTAAATTCTCTAAAATTATTCTTGATGAACTTACGTCACGATTATGTAGAAATTATTAGGAATAAAATATAAAAAACTTTAACACAATAAATATGCTTAAAACAACGTATATTTTCAGTTCATTTCTTCAGTTTATAGTGTACAGCACATAAAAGAAAAACATAAAAGTACAAAAGACAAACTTAACCCACAGTTATTTTCTTCCATAAAACCACATGCGAGGTTTACGAGAATAAACTAACGTTCAGAATATTTGTGGTATTTCTTATAAACTAAGCGTGCCCGCACACCTATCAATAGTATTGTCAATACTTTCGACACAGTGATGGGAAAAGATACAAAAAAAAAGCATGTTAAAGAAAGTGTTAATTAAAAGCACATTTTCAAAAATAGCACGTGCATGTTTTATGATAAATAATACTTGAAAAACTTAATTATATTTTAGGATCAAGTTCCAAAATCGTATAATGTTAAAAATATTAATCTTAACATCGTAAGTCTACTATTCAGGGGGTCTTTTTAATTTTTAATAAATTTGCAATGCGTTAATTCAAATTTCTTTCATACTTTTACAGGTTTGATGCTGCCTGAAACTACTTTTTTTCATATCTTTTACAGTAATACATAAAACTAAACTCAGTTCACGTAAGCACCAGGAGTTATATACAAATAACACAATTTTCATATCCAAAAGTTTTTTGGTGCATATTACTCAAACGCTAAAATTGTTTTTTTTTTCTAACATTCTATTTAAATTGTTATGACTTTTAAATCCCATCACTGCTTTTGTCACAAGTATTGTCAATACTTTTTTAGGTGTGCGGGTACGCTAACGGTATACTGCAATATACTAGACATGATCAGGATTTTCCATAGACGTGCATATTTCAGTCACTATAGTCATTTTGACTGTTCATCATTGGAAGTTGAATGTGCAAATCAGCAGTCTGTAGTTTTGACTTCGTACTAATCTGTGGTGGATATTAGCTTGACAGTCGACTACTTTTTGATTATAATTAAATCACTAAATAAATCGCTGTTTTCTTAATGCCTAGTTTTATTTACATTTAAAAAAAGGTAGGTATTAATCCATAATTAAGATCATTTACTTTTCTTACTATTGTAAAAGTTCATCTTTAAACCACAACACTAACGCATTTAGATCTAAACATTGGCTCCCACTCAAGACACTTTTATCAGAAAACGCGTCAAAATGTTTAACCTATCTTATGCCACATATAATCATCTTATTAGATTATACATCAAGTATCAGACATATATAAGATTCTACTTCATTAGTCCATAGGTTATTGGCACAGAAATGCTAGTTTAGTTTTGTCTTAACTCCCTTCAGATCTAAATATTACCCAAACCTTTTCACATCATCGTAGGATTTTACCCATCATTTCAAACAACAGACAAGCTTCAAGTTTTGCATTTTGACGTCCTGTAGGGATTGTATAAGGTTACCAAGTATACGCCTTAAGGCACGGTGAAGTTCTTTCAACAAAGTTAAATTGATGAAGATACGGTTAAAGTTGTAAGAATAGCGCTTGTTTGGGTACGTTTATTAAGGGATCCCTGGAATAAACACTCTTTACAAACGTTTGTTTGTTTAATATTCTCGTGTTGGAGAGAAACTGTTTTGTATTTATCGTGGTTTGTAAATAAAGTTTCTTTGAGATACCAACCTGAACAGGTAATTATATTGAAACAAAAATGACGATTGCCAAAAAAACCTACTAGACCAATTTTTATAGAATTATTACATCTGGAAACAACATCATGAACAACAGAATGAAGCCAATTTAAAGTGCACCGATCGCGCGTAACTACACGATATTCTGGCGTAGGTATACTGATGACACTCAATTCGTTTAGCACACTAATAAAATATTACATACACATAAGTTCTTTAAAATTTCACTTTTTATTTCTGATGTTGAATCAAAATATCGTGTTGTTACGCGCGATCGGTGCACTTTAAATTAGCTTCCTTCTGTTGTTCATGATGTTGATTCCTGATGTAATAATTTTATGCAAATTTTATACAAAACGATGTCCAAAAATGGTTTCACACACAGACACAGCAAACCGTATAAAATATATTTCTAAACATAACTCCAAAAGTACTACATCGAGCTAAAGAATAACAGTAACAAATACTCTATAGTTCAGTGATACAATGTCTACTACCAAGAAAACCACAACGATCTATACACACTAAGTGCTAAAACACCGTCAAAGAAAAGCTACAATTAAAACCCCATTCCGCCAAGCCTTGAAACCATTACAATAAGCGACAGGAACCCGTTATCTCACCATCGGAATAAGCAGCGTAACTTCGCGGAACAAAAACTTGGGCTGAATCTAATTTAAGATACAGGCCAATTTGAAATTAGGCTATAGATCAAGTGGGCCAAAGTGAAAATAAAGGATAAACGGCGAGAGGTTATCGGCGAGCGAGCGGCGCCGCCCGAGAAACTTATCTACGCGCGAATCGCTGCACTACAAGCTATGTTTATTACAGAATACTTAACCCTTAAATGGACGATTTTTGTTTCACGTTTTAAAAATATATTTGTATAACGAACATGTATTACTGTCTAGGAAAAATGAGTAAAAAAAACTAGACATTAATTTACTATTTAATTTATTTTTTTAAAGTACAAAATTCGTTCAGAAATAAGAACTATTTGTCAAAATTAATAAAAAAAATAATTTAATTTTATCGGTGATGTTCAGTATGTTGTTTAAAAGCAACATTGTCCATTTAAGGGTTAATTGTGTTTCCTTGACAATTTCTATGATATTTTTCCATAACATGGTTTTTCTACCTCTCACTCTTACCACTGTACCTCCTTTGTAGCCAGGATCCACAGCGACGACCACCGTAATGACTCTGAGCAGTGAAGTCCAGGAACCCGAAAGTCCTTAGGCATGTCTATTTTCACTTTACTGATGTAACCGCGAGTCTTTAAAGAAATTTAAGAGTTATTTTGTTTCTGTCTTTCTATGGACTAATAAATTGAATAACTGTAGTTTGATAAAAGACCTAGACTATGGCTGAGAAGAAGGAACCCCATTCGATGTACACTCACCACAAATGTCACATGTTTAACTATAGAAAGTAGAAACAGTTGCCTTACTAATAATATCCTACTACCTATATTACCTCTATCATATCGAGGTACGTGATCAAACAAATTACAAGCTTTAAATTAACTTACACTGCATGTAACTCATGTGAGTTCGGGACCAGAACTTCGGGTGAAATCTTCAAGCTAAATTTGACAAACTTCTCGGTTTTCGGTTGCGCCGACATTTTGCACTCAGATGTAAATCGCGTGACAATGCAATAATATTACAAAATGGCGCTGATCGAAAGGTGGTCACAGGAACTTTTGTGTTAAACAAGATTGATGCGTCGTGTTTGTTCTCGTTTTACTTGTGTTAGCTAGCACTGTTCTGCTATATCCAGGATCTAAAAAGCTGGTATTTAAAAAAAAATCTTTAAAATAAATTATTTTACACATTTCCTACTTGTTTGTCGGACACTAAATGAAACGAAGGAGGAAGCACGAGGAAGTAGTATTAGAAAAAAAACTTGAGAGGTGTCATGGGACACCCGAATAGAACGAAGTTCCTTTCGATTAAAAGATATCTTATAATTTTTTTCCTAACGTAACGCGCGATAAGGAACGTGTTTTAAAAGGTTATGATCACAACGCCATCTAGCGATAATCATCTAAAACAAAAAAGTGTCGTTTCAACTTTTCGTAAGATTTTTTTTCCGTCTAGCCCCCTTTCAATAACGCGCGATAAGGAACTTCGTTCCAAAAAAACAAACCTTCTGTAGTACATTGTTTATAGAGGGGTGTTGAAACACTGATAAGGGCAGCACGCCCCGATGCAGTGATAACAGCAAGTGTTTATTGTAGTATATTTACAACCCCGTCCGCGAGCCACCCCTTCAAAACGCCGTGTTTCCGACAACTACCCCCAGATAAACGCTTTGCTGTTTACAATGGAATCGCCGATCTTGCTACGATGGTTCCATTTAAATCAATATTAAAATGAATTTGCTGTCAATGATAATTTAGGGTATGTGCAGTACTTATAAAAATACCAATTACTTTGTTCTGTTAAATTGCAATCTCGTAAGTATGTGTAATGTCCAAGATTCAACTGTTTAAATTATTTAAGCTAAATCATTTTGTGCTTGCGGAAGTGGGATAAATTACCCGCACCATCCGGCTATGGAATGAGCTCCCCTCTTCGGTTTTCCCAGAGCGCTATGACTTGTCCTTCTTCAAACGAGGCTTGACGAGGGTCCTTAAGGTTAGGTCGTAGGTAGCGACCCCTCAATGTCCCCTGACATTGCAGAGGTTCATGAGCGACGGTAACCACTTACGATCAGGTGGCCCGTTGGCTCGTCTGCCTACATGGCAATAAAAAAAAATACAACTCAGAACCACTTTTTGGGGTTGCTAAACTATTCTTTCAATATCATAATATTATGATAGTCCATAATGATACCGTATACATCGATCGAGATGAGTAATCTGATAAATAAACAAGTGTATAAGACACAATCACAACAAAAATAACTTTAACTATAAAGAACACTGTTAAACGTTTTCTCTTGGATATATTTTAAACAGGAGTATAACAAAGCTCTTGCACGGAAGCTCGGATGCACACAGATAATAGTTTCAATTAAGCTCCATGCTTAAAATAAATTAAAAAACAATTTAAATACAGCGCAAAGAGGTTTTAATTATATTAAAAGCAAAGAGAGTTGTTCGAGTTAAATAAAGTATATTTTTTTCAGTAATTCGAGTTTTTCGTTATGGCTCCGTGCTGTTCTCGAGTTTGTTACAAAAATATTAGTGGAAATTTTCAGAAATTTTGTGCTACCTTGTGATGCCAGATGCTCGTTTTGTTGCTTTTAGGGAAATCTTCTTTTGTTGTTATTTAGTTCAGGTGAAAATAACAAAAAGCTTTTGATCTGAACTATATTGTAAGATGAGTAATATTGCGTTACAATATAAATTGATACTAATTACAAAGAACATAAGATTCGAATTTTCAATTTTCAAAAAAATTTTACAAACTTTAGAAAATCATTAAACTACAACTAATGAAAATAAAAAAAAAAAACAACAGAAAAATATTAACATAGATTTTGTTTAGATACAATAGAAAAACCGTCTATCCCTTCTGCTTCTTTTCCAAAACACAATCAAAAAACGCAGACATTTAAAACTCGATAATGACGATGGAAAATATCTATTTAGACCATGATTATCTAGATTGCAACCATTTAAATTCATTTGACGGGATCCTTAATAGGTCAGAAATGTGCAGTCGTCGTCTCCTCTTAAACCTGAAGTAATTAACGCAATTACATGAAAATGAAATAAAATTCCCGACTCAGCTCACGACGGGACCCTCGGCTTGGACCCGTAAAAGGAAAAGTTTATTATCACTAATTACAGTCGACGAATTAAATTTGGGATTCATTTTAGGAGATCATTATTATGTGTAGAGATTTGACAAGTTTAAATATTTGCCACGTAGACAGACATGGTATCGGACCACATGAACCTTTGTGGCCACAGTCGCTCATGGACCTCTATAATGTCAAGGAACACTGTCCCGTTACCTACGAGGAACCTACCTACCTTTGAGGACTCCTTTCAGGCCTCGTTTGAAGAAGGACATGTAACACACAGCCGAATGATGCGTGGAAAAAAAAAATTAAAATTATTGTTGATGCAAACAATATCTCTCTTGTGTTATTTCATGAATGGTATAATGGAATACGTATGTGGCGTATTCTTGACAAGTAAGTAATGTACTGAGCAATGGTACCTAAACTAAATCAACTTTTATATCTTCATTCATGAACCTCTGCAGGCCAAGGCACGAGGTAATGGCTTCTTAAACTTCGATCCTGTTTCATGTTCACATAACCTAGACTCTCTCGATCTTCCATATAAAGATCATGAACAATCTACAGTCCGATATAACAGTTTTATCTCAGAATGATCTCCTAAAATCTACCAGCAAGTTGGATTAAGCGTCGCATCACCCGGAGCCATTAAAGTTTTTAATAGTTTGGTTATTATGACTACCCAACTCAAACCTGTAGGGTAAATTAAATAAACAAGCACCCTTTCATAATTACATCGGCCTTTGGTTGCTACTCTAGTTATAAACTGGAAACTATGACTATTAAAGTTAGGAAGTCCAACACAAAATAGGGAACAAGTTTTAAATTAACTAACAGTTCTTTGAGGCTAATCGCTGTTGTTAAACTTTGGTATATCTCTTACATTTAATAAGTGCTCATAATTCGAAAATAATCCAAGAAAAGCAGAGAAAAGTAAGTGTGTTTAATAGCAGTAATCATGAACCACAAAAAGTACAAAAAAATATTGTACAAATTTAAACTATGAATAGTGATCATATTTGATATCAAAATCTCATCATTAAATTTTGTGAATTTTTCTTGACAAAAATCGATACTGAAATTGAAAGAAAGCAAGCAATATTACCATAGTAATATATAGTAGTAAAATGAACCACCAACTATCTCATCTTAAAAATAAGCAAGGTTTTCCATACCAACAAATGTGTAAAGTAAGCGAAGAATTTCCAAAAGCCTTTAAAAATCTAAAATATATTTTTCTTGTTAAAAGCAAATGAACGAGGATGCATAGACATGGGTACCGTGACGTTAATTACTTCTTTTAAAACATCCCGTCCGACAGAACGCGTTAAAATTCTCACACAGTACACACAAGATGTTTTCTATTCAGTATGATAACTTGAATTTAAACTTTTTATTGTTATTGCCATGTGGGCAGAGGAGACAATGGGTCACATGATAAGAAAGTGGTTACTGTCGCCCATGAACCTATGCAATGTCAGAGAACATTATGCGGCTGAAACCTAACTTTAAGGAATGTCTTCAAAGAAACTGACGCCGTAATTGTAAATTCAATCTCAATTTTTAAACAAGTGGTTACTGTCGCATTGTAATTACAAAATATCTTACCTCTTATCACCACATGGGCCGTCCTTCTTGTAAAATAATATTTTAAACCACACTAAATAACTCTTAAAATAAACTTGACAACCTTTAGCCAAACATTATGTTTTAAATAATGTACCAAAACTTGCATCTTAAGAAGTTTTTTCATTTATTAATGCTGGAAATTAAAATGTATAAAAACTTAGGTCACTACTATTAACTAATATGTTACTAATAGGTTGTGGTGACCACTTACCATCAGGTAAGCTCAGCTATTCGATCTCAGACGACCTATAAAAGCAGATTTTATATTCCTTGACAAGTTCTCGACGTTAAATTTAATATGATTACATAATCTAATATTGTTTTTAAATTACATTGTTGATAACTTATTTATTTTACTTGTTTTCCAATGTAACCCTACTGTTTGATCTCATTGATGTCATCTCCGTCCAACCGCGAAACACGATAGCGTGAATTCTCCACAGCTACCGAACCCTCGGCTCCATCAGACCCTGGACAACTGATAACGCAAGGTCTATACTCCTCATTACGAACGTGTTACAGGTCAAACATATTACAGGCTTACCTAATTTTAAAATAATTTTAGAATTATTATATAACTTATGACATTTAAAAATAACGTAGCTATTACAAATACACAATTTTTCACAACACCACTGGCTAAAAACAGTGAAGGAAAACATCGTGAAGAAACCTGCATGTCGGAAAAGGATTCTAAAAATCCTTTGAAAATATGTGAAGTCCCCAATCCGCATTAGGCAAGCGTGGTGGACTATGCCTAACCCCTCTTCGGAGGAGACCTGAGCTCAGCAGTGGGCAGTAATGGGTTGGTACAGTAACAGTACAGTATTACAAATACAGCTACAACAAATACAATAAAATCATACGCTCTGCGCCACAAACAGACACTTCTCTGTTAGTTATTTGTTGTTTTTATGTGTACGATGAAAACTATAACAAGATATTCTCGTAAATTATGAACCTTAAATTCACTGATATAGATAGATTAAAGATAACACTGAACGTTGATCCTGAATATAAAGTAAATATTTCAAAATAAACAACATAATAATTTAACTCACCGAGATTATTAATATGTGTTTATGAAAGCAAACATTGGGTTCATATTAATGTTTAATATTCATTTGCTTTAATTAATTAACATGTTTTACAGAAACATAACAAAACCTACGCAGGTATAGCTTGATTCTTAAATAGAACAAAATTGTTTAATGAAATAATTTATTGACGTGACAACGTCTTATTATTGGTTTGCCGGGTGACACTTCAAGAAACTGCGTTACGCTCCGCGTTATGCGCTCACAATGAGAGCGAGTGAGAGGCACGCGTGCCTTTCACTTTTTATGTCTGTCTCTCTCGCTCTTAGCCGGGCTAACCATGCCCGAGTCGTTGTCACGTAAAACTTTCGCCCGTATACCGACTTTACAGGCAACCAATTTTTTAAAGAAAATTTGAAAACAAGCTTTAAGCCTGTATAGGAATCATGTATCAGTAGAGTGCTAGCCAAGACAAGTAAAATAAGCCCAAACACGACAGGTCTGTCTTATTTAGTATAAGAGTTCCTATGACCACCATCCAAATCCATCATCATATCAGCGCCATTTTGTCATAATATTGCATTGTCATGCGATATATCATCTCCGTGCAAAATGTCAACTCAATCCGGGAAGTTTGTCAAATTTAGCTTGTCAGATTCTACCCAAACTCACATAGTTACATCCAGTGCAAATTACCTTATTACCCAAGTCTTATCACAACACCATTGGCTAAAAACGGTGAAGGAAAACTTATGGAAATCTGCATATTGGAAAGGGATTTAAAAGCACTTCGAAGGTATACAAGCATTGTGAACTATACTCGATCCCTATACTGAGAATACCTGAGGTCAGCAGTGGGTAGTAATGATTCGATACAGTAAGAATAGAACGTAAGTATGAGTTACTAATTAATTTTCAATTTTTTTCATTCCAAAGAGACTAGTTTATTACAGTCATTGGAACGAAGTTCCTTATCGCGCGTTATCGAAAGGGGGCTAGACAGAAAAAAATCTTACGAAAAGTTGTCACGACACTTTTTTTGTTTTAGATGATTATCGCTAGATGGCGCTGTGATCAAAATCTTTTAAAACACGTTCCTTATTTGTTTTAGATGATTATCGCTAGATGGCGCTGTGATCAAAATCTTTTAAAACACGTTCCTTATCGCGCGTTACGTTAGGGAAAAAAAAAAGATATCCTTTAATCGAAAGGAACTTCGTTCTATTCGGGTGTACCATGTCACCTCTTAATTTTTTTTTAAAATTTAATAAGTAAAAGTCACTTCTTAGTGTAACGATATAGGCTATGTTTTCTCAAGTAGAAGAAATCTTTGTATGTTTAAGAAGAATCTATCGCTCACACTCAACATAAACCTAAGCTGAGACCACGAGGTTAGAAGATACAAACAAAAAGTACCAAATACTCTCAAGATAATTTTAGACATCAAATTAATCATGCACATAAATCTTCAAAAACAAGTTTAAAGTCACCAACACAAAGTTCATTTCGGGTTGCACACACATTTGTCAAGGGGCATTGCTGAGTTCAGTAAATTTTGAAGTAAGATTAATGTGAATCGTATAGGAGAGCCCAGGTGTCTCTGTTCATCCATTAAGGAGTCGGCGTAATGATATGATTAATATTTAGTCGTAAATATAGACATGGATCACTTGTTTTGGTTACAATCAATAAGTTTGTTTAAGTAATACCTAAGCAAATCATGATATTTTTTTTTTATTGCCATGTAGGCAGACGAGCCAACGGCCCACCTGATAGGAAGTGGTTACCGTCGCTAATGAACCTCTGCAATGTCAGGGGACACTGAGGGGTCGCTACCTACGACATAACTTTAAGGACCCTCCTCAAGCCTCGTTTGAAGAAGGACAAGTCATAGCGCTCTGGGAATACCGAGGAGGGGAGCTCATTCCATAGCCGGATGGTGCGTGGCAAAAAAGTGTTCCTGAAACGAACCGTGGATGACCGCGGTGGTTCCATATAGTAGGGATGAACTCCACCTCGATGCCGAGTGGTACGATGATAAAAGGGAGATGTTGGAATCATCTCAAATAATTCCTCGGAGCACTCCCCGTAGAACAAACGGTATAAGATGCAAAGAGACCCGAAGTCTCTTCGCAGACCCAAGGGTTCCAGGTGGTCCGTCAGCCTGGGATTTGAACAAATTGATTTATTGATTTGGCCCAAGAGCTAGTTCTAATTTTTGAGTAAAAATGTAGGGGTCCGTTGAGCCTCGCTACTCAGTAACTAGGTCTGCAATTTCGAGTAGGGGTATATCAGGAGAATTATGGACCAAGTTTTCAGCTTGCCTCAAATACTTACCCAATAATCGGCACTAGCTCTCGGATTAATTGTAGCGTCGAAAACAGATGAAACGTAATTTGAAATCGCTACTTTGTGTTGAAGTTGCACAGGTCAGCCAGTACCTACGGTCTACTGCATAAACAAAAAAAGCTCTTGTAATAATATTTAGATCTTAGGTAATTAAAATTATGCAACATGTTGGTTTTGTTATCATTAAGTCAAAAGAGTCCATTTAATTTTTAATATAATTGTCATAAAATGTTGTTATGCATGCTGATTGTGCCTGTAATTTGAGTGACATTTACTATGTTTTTAACTCATGATTATAATTTAAGTACTATGTTTGATTTGATGTTCACTCTGTTGGTGCAACTTTTTCTAAAAAATAAAAAAAAAATAAAATAAAATACTAACCTGTTCTCATGATGTGTGAAACAGACAAAATCACCCATTCTCTACCATACAAAACTATCATTAAATAAACTAAACCCTAAAAGAGTCCTTAAAAGGTTAGCGGGACTGTTTCCCCTAACACTGCAGAGGTCCATGAGGAACCGCAACACGACCAGGTGACCCGTTTACTCATCTACCTACAATCCAATAAAAGAAAAACATCTCTACAAAAGCACAAACATTTTAAAATCATAAAAAGCATTGAAACAAATTTCGCGGGAAGTAATAACGCATTTCAAAGTTCTTTTTATGAGTTTGAGTCGTTTTTTTTGTGTAAAACAGGTAAAATCTTATAAGCCCCGTGGGAAAAGCGTGTAGCACACATTACCGCGAGCATTCGCTACATACACACTGCACATGAAACATATTGCAATTGAGTAATTAATTATACGGATGTGGTATGTGACCTTTTTCTTAATAGTTATATACAGGGTGGTATAATGAAAATCTTCCAATTTCTCATGCATAGATATTTTGAATATTTGGAAATGATGGATGTTACTATGGGTATTTGTATCTTGAATTAAGGATTAGTTACAATTTGTATTTTTTTTAAGGCTCGCATGGACTATCATAGAGATAAATTTAGTTACACCTTGCACCATCCGGCGATAAACATCGAAGAGGTGAGTTTATTCCATGAGGTGAAGTGAGGGACTATATTCGGGTATTGGCCCACCTCTCACTCCCACCAGTGTAACTCCTGTGTAGCCAGGATTTACAGCGGCGTCCATCGTAAGGACTCTCAGTAGTGAAGCCCAGGAACCCGAGGGCAAGCTAACTTGTCTTGGACCACGCAACGAATTTAATCAGAAGATGATAGAAGGAGTAGGAAAAAAACAATGAGGGACTATAGGTTTCTATACGCTATAACTAGTCCTTCTTCAAACAAAAGACTTAAAAATCCCCCGAAACTTAAGAGGAAGTCGTAAATAGCTACCCCGTAGTGTCTCCTGACATTGCAGAGGTCTATTAGCGATGATATTCATATCCTTACAGGTGTCCTGTCCGTCTGTGTGACCGTAAAAAGTCTTGACCGCACAACACACCACATCCACACCTTACTACGTCCCAGTAAGGGTGAATATCACCATCTGATATTAAAATCAGGTCGTTCCCACGCTTGCCGCTCGTAAATAATAACGGTCGCTAAATAAATACTGTTTTTATGCCTTTTTATACCGCACTCCGCACCCCTCACCCCGCCTCCAGACTATCCCGCTTCGTGTTCACTGAGCCTTACACTTGATACGATATTTAGTGTCAAAATACGGTGCCTCGTAAAAACCGATGGATGCTTTTAAAGCATGTTAGTTTTTATGAGGTTTTGTTTAGTGCTAAATATGTGACGTGTGTGGACTATGTTTTTTTGGGAGTACAATGACTTATAGAGTTCCGAGCGGGTAATAGTCCATCCTTCAGAGGTCTTTCTTCGAGATTAAAATTTAAAAAAAATGACAGATATACATTCTTGAATTTCAATTTATCATACTTATCATATTGGTATTAGAATTCTATAAGTCAAGACCTTTCATTTGATATATTTGAGTGTTATGAAGAAAAATGTAATCTATTATTATACAGTGGACGCCATTTTGTATAGATTTCCTCAAAAACTTCTAAGCAGACTTGTCAATGAATTCATCTTTCAAATATTATAACAATTTTAATAATCTAAGAAAATTTAAAAAAACCAAGACGATGTCCAAAAAACAATTTATAAATTTAATATGACTAATTCCAATTAATATTATTTGATTTGATTGAATTGAATATTTTGTATATTTAAATTACTGAATGAATGGTTTCTCGGTATTTCAATTATAGATTCTCACTCTCTTCAAGCAACGTTTGATATAGGTGAGAAGTAACCAGGTCAGGTAAATATAAATAAAGTAAGGTAAATACTAAATAGGTAAATGCAAAGCTTTTATCACTTTATCTTTAAAACGTTAAAAATAAAAATGTCTCTAAAAACTCGCGGTTAACTACGTCACTTACACAATTAGTAAACGGATTCTTAACACGATTTTTATTAAATGAGCGATCCCGATATTTCGTTGTTGCATGCGCCATGATCACGGGAAGACTGAGTACTGCGGGTAGGTTACTTAGATCGCTCACTTAATGAAAAATCGTGGTAAGAACCCGTTTACTAATTGTGTGATGTTAAAAATACAGTTCTAAAAATAAGTCTGCGCCTTGAGACCAGGTATTAGAAAGGGTAAAATGTAAACGATCTATTTTTACATTACTTTTTCTTCGTTCCTAATGATAATAGCGTGATCTTTAACAACCTTTACCCTTCTTTAACAAATAAAAAAGTTTTTGAATCGCTATTACTTTGCGAGATTTTCCAAACAAATAATCTTCTGCTTTAAAATATTATTTGATTTATGAATAATATTTTTACAATACCTACTCCACTACATTATACTACAATATATAACATGGGGATGACAAGGCAATATGTAAAGCATTAGTGAGTAACGCGTCACGTCACCCCTTATAACTCCATGCTGGATCTTAGACTCAGCCGGGTTCGGACATCCAATGTGTGCTGTAAGAGGTTTTAATGCGATTCAACTTCCATAATACCCCACTTGCGGCTGATACTATTTTTAGAATAGCAGGAGTCCGTAGTGTTCCCTAACATTGTAGAAGTCCATGAACGACGGTAACCTCTTAGAAAAGGTCTACAAATGGCGTACTCCAGTAAAACATGAACGTTAAATTTTAAATGAAGCTACGTATCGTGGACTCGGTTACAAAAACTAACATTTTATCAAAGAAATTTCCTTCAAAGATTAGTTCCGTCGCAAAAAATAATCTCGTCAGCTTTTCAAAGCTCGGATTGATTAAGTTCGACCTCGATAAGCAGAGCTTTTTACGTTTTTACTTTATTACTGGTTCCAGGAACAAGTCTTGAATGAAAACTCTCAAACATGATTAGGTTTTAATATTGAAAAGTATATTTTAATTTCATAAGATTCTGAGAATATTTGAAGCTCGCTGTAAGTTATAATTTCTTGAGTTTTTTTTTATGTGAAAAACTTTGACATGCAAAGACATTTTTATTCGAACTGAAACCCTTTATTAATTAGTAAAGTTATAGCAAACTGAAAAATAAACTTGAAAAACGTCTTATTACAACTAGTGACATCTATTGGGCAACTGAAATACTAAATTGCAAGCTGTAACTGTTGTTAAACAATTTAGTTTCGGAAACGTTACATAGATGACGCTGTCACACAAAAAATACACGCGAAACATAAGTTCTTACAGAAATTTACAAAATACATAGATTATTTGTATATCTTTTTGACAAATGATAATTTTATCTAATTTTGAAAATTGTTGGTATTTATTTTATTATTTTTTGTAATTTTGTAACAATGTTATCATGTTATTTTTAATTTTGATTTAACACTGAATTTTATGTACTTAATGATTTATTGTTATTTTTTGATGTTCAAAAGCGCTTTTTTAAAGCCCAAATGAATAAAATGAATTTGAATTTAAACATCGGTAATCTTTCTAAGAATACATTTTCACAATTTACAGACGTTAATTGCAATCAAGATAATAAGTTTAGTTTTAAAACTAATTCAAGAATAATTAAATAATAACATCTACTCATAAAAAATATTCAAAATCACAGCTGCCCAAGTCCAGGCCTAGTTTCATTTTTCGAAGAACATGTAATCCTGGAACAAACAATTCGCAATTATTCAATATTTACTTTTGCTCAAGTTTAACATCCATGAGACTGTTAAATTCTCTAAATATTAACAATTATGTAAAGATGCAATCTTTAACTATCAAAAACATGTAAAACGAAAACCCACATACTATAGAGGTAAAACTGCGAAAATATTTGAAATTCTGTACCTGCAACAAGCAAGACTGTTTCACGGTGCCTGATCTTTTTTACAGAGCAATTCCTAGCCGTGGGTAGTGATAATATGTTGATACAGGATATTTTGAACATGCCCCCCGCAGCAAAGGTTTTCAACTTCCTCTTACTAAAGTTCTTCTCTATAATAAAATTTATATTAACTTACAATTAGAAAGCAGGTGCCGAGTAAAGCAGCCTTATAATTGACGTCTAGATCAGCCGGAAACTGGATGTAGTAGTGATCTGATTTGGCGAATATCTCGGCCGTGAAGTTAGCCTGCTTCTTAATAACTCCTATGCGCTGTTTGTTCAACGCTAATATCTGGAATATAAATATTATAATAAGGAAGACACTTATGCATAAAAACTTGAATTTTATCTTTAAGTTTGATAATAGTGTTTTTCCAATGCTACAAGTTGTTCTTGAGTCTTTAAGTAGGTTCGTAGGCAGTATCCCCATAGTTTCCCCTGACATTACAGATGCCTATGAGCGATGTTAACCACTTACGTATAGATGGCCCGTTGACTCTTCTGTCAACATGGCAATAAAAAACACAGAAGGGAATTCGACTTGCATAAGAATATCTAGTCTTTCACTGCGATTCTCTATGTCGCTATTTTATTTAAGCTATTTAACAAAGATTCAATACTTATTTTCTTTTTATTTCGTTGTTAATAGTCAAGCTATCGTAATAAATTTCTTTAAACACTCGCGGTTATCTACATCACTTAATATATCACTTATTAATATCGGGACCTCTCAAATAAAAATAATCGTGGTAAGAACCCGTTTAGTAATAGTTCAAGCTATCGTACTTAATCTATCAATACAGTTATCGTGGCTCCTCTCCGCACTGCAAATTGAGACAGCGAATATTTAACGTACCTTCGGCCTGCTCTTAAAGGGTTCTCTTCAAGATTGTTTGTTTCAAACATGTTATCTCACCTCATACTCGCAATGAGCACTAGTATAATGCTTCCCCTTGACTCTTAGCACAGGTTTGTCTGCAGCATCATTGACGCTGATGACCGGCTTCATGAAGGTCGGTTGAGGTCTCACGATGCTCACCAGGGTGTTGGCTACTCGTACTTCCAGTTTATCCAGGCCTAGGGTGTGTGGTCGCCGAAGGAGTATGACCTGTGAAGATTGCGCAATATGATGGATAAAACTATGATATAAACCAGTTGACTGAAAGGTTGGATTTCGATTGTATGTTTGTAGTTTCGATACTACCTAATTGAAAATATATCATAATACTATTATAAAGGCCAACGTTTGTAAGTATGGATGTATGGATGTTTGTTACTCTTTCACGTAAAAACTACTGAATGGATTTGAATGAAACTTTACCACAATATAGCTTATACATCAGAATAACACATAGGCTACAATTTTTGATAATAATTTTAGCAATAAATGAACTTCAACTAGACGAGACGAACCTGAAGTCCACGCGAACGAAGTCGCGGGCAAAAGCTAGTAGTATTATAAAACTGCTGTATTACAATAATTAACATCTTTGATGGGCCATCTTTAACACAATTACTACTTCTCCTTACACTATTTTTTAAGTATAGATGAAGCCAGCCTCTCAAAAGAGGTAATAAAAGCTGACCCACTTTTGGAGACTTAATGTGATTGTCTAAACAATGTCTATAATAAGAATAGTTTTAATTTCAAATACCTAATTATATCTTTAGTTTTTGATTGTACAACAATCGGTTTATTCACCTAATTAAGAATATTTCGTGGCAGGAACACCGATTGAAGTCACTCACACATAAACAAGTGACGAAGTGTTGAAGTGGACACACATACATTTTGAAAGTCAAAAATAAAAAAAAAGTACTACCACCACTTCGCTAACATTACGCCTCCGTCCTGAGAAGAACCGCCGCAAGAAACTCAGCGGGCATGTCTTTTTTTTATTGTTATTGTTTTTAACAAATGTATCTTTCAAAACGGCCCGGGAATTGATATAACAAATCATTGATATCAGCAGTGTTATCCCGACACATATGTGATTCTACGTAATATATTATGTGGTTCCAATTCAGTATAGGTATTAAACCAATATAACACGGGGTCATATAAGATCGTTTCCACTAAATTACTGTCCGCGCCCCGCGTTCGTTTGTTCAGGGTCTTTGTAAACGAAGTGTAAACTAACAGTAAAGGTCGAAGGTCACTGAAAGAGTGCTGTTACAGGTTTTTATGTAATACTAAAGGGTTAAAATTTTGGTTGAAACTTAGTGGAGTGTGGGACTTTTATCTGAGACTGCCATTTTAGATGACGAGGTGTATGTATGAATGTGATATCTGGAGAGATTTTACGATTAGTTGTACATGCGTATATTTTTTATGAATGAACGAATTTCATACAGCCTGTGTTTTTAAAAGAGGTGTCGAAATTTTGTGGGTTTATACTTGAGACCTAATCAAAAAGTAAGTACATTTTGACTATTATTAAAAATTATTGTAAAAAAGTTAAAAACAAAAATACTTTTACTCAAATTTATATTACAAAAAAAGTCACTCAATAACCACTACTAATTAAACACCCTAGTGTGTAGTAGTGACCAGACTGCTTTACATAAATCGTTTTATTTTTAGTAAATTTTGCACATGTTTCAGTCGAAATACAGAGTGAAACATCTCATTACTCCGTACATCAACCACAAGCAATGTGTTTAAAATCATGGTTTAATACAAACCATACGCGTCTAACATGCTATAAACAATGTCAATTTGTATTTAACCAAAACAGACTTCAAGTTCGGGGGATTTATTTAAAGTTATTACTCGTGCTTATAGAAATAGAATAGAAAACACGTTTTTGAACAAAAAATAAATTAAATGTTAGCAAATATAAAACCTTGATATGCTATGTTAGAGGAAATTTGTAGTAAATTCTTCTTTCTTTTACTTCTTTGAAAACTCAAATGTGACGCCGACGATGTCTCGGATCAACGCATAATGTTAACTTTTCCCTACTTTACTTTCGATATACCTTATCCCATTTAGATGGGGTCGGCATAATATATTACGCCGTATTATATCAAGAAGATATATCTTCTTTCTATCCTTACATACATCATCTGTCTTAGAACACCATAAACCATCATAATTCATATCATTCTTCATAAGGCTTCATACAATCAGACTATCTTTTCTTCGGTCTTCCTCTCTTCTTTCATCAATTTACATTTAATTCATCATTCATGATTTAAATCCCTACTTATACAGAGTGATTTCCTAGTGAGGGTACATATTGAAGATCATGGTAGCTGATGGTTATATACGACCAGTAAAAATATTATTACCAAAGAATATGGCTTAATGCCTTAGTAATCGCAACTTAAAAATATCTAAATTTCTTGCAAAATGATGGTTTTTCGACAGCTGATGGGTGTGGCGGAGGTGTGGGGTGCGCGAAATCACTAGAGGTCATTAGTCAACACTCTTTAAGCCGAAATTGCTTATGTTTGAGGTAGTTTTCTCGAATTTAGATAAAAAAAAAAAAAAATTGTAATTTTACTTATTTTTTTGTAATATTCCGTATTAGAACAGAGTACTCATCACCCTCCTGCAATATGTACCCTGTCTAACAAATCACCCTGTATTATAAATACGAAAGTAACTCTGTCTGTCTGTCTGTTACGCTTTCCCGCTTAAACCTCTCATCTTATTTTGATGTATGGCACAAACAACCTTTAGACCCTGAGAAAGAAAATAGTCTACCTTGTAATTGAAAGTGACGTAGACGAAGTTGAGCGCTAGTTCATAATAATGTTTACTAAAATAGCGATATTATTTGAATTACAGCTCTGTATATTTTCGTCATGGTCACTGGAGGGCTATAATCGTTTCCCTGATAAGATTCGAGCAGTCGGGTGGCGAAATGGCTGCCTGCCGTGCTACCCCTTCAACAAAATATACTTGACCTTCGATAAAATATACTAGATATACGATTAGAGCGAAAAAACGACCGACTTCCATTTTTCAAGCATAGCACAAATATCATACGAGATCTTTTTTCAAATTTATATGAGATAATTTCCAAAGTATCTGCTTTTAACAAAAGAAGAATCATTGAAATCGGTTCATCTATAAAAACATGCAAAATCGTGATATCTTGTCTGTTAAAAAATTAACATTTTTAAAGACAGATGCAAAAGTACTTGTTTGATCTTAAAAAAATGGGACCTCATGACGACTATCACCTTCCATCTGACATCAGAATCATCCAAATTATCGAGATTAAAGTTATCGAGGAACAAACATACAGACGAATTGAGTTACTTCTCCTTTTTGGAAGTCGGTCAAAGGCACTATCGAACTCAAAAATTGGTAGTCTTTTGACGTCATTGGCTCGTTAGCAATGATAAATTGTAGAAATTGTACATTAAAAGTTTAAAACATGGAGTCTCTGTCGCTTAATGAATCGTTTTAAACTGAAGATTCTTGAAGACTTTGTAAAACACTTGATGTTAGTAGATAATATTGTTTAGAGACGATATTTTGTACTGTTTTGTTTAATACAGTGAATCTAGAAATATTATATCGATGTATGTGACCTTCACAGACCATTCACATTAACTTGAACCACTTGTAATACTAAGTGTAATATTTTCTTTTGTTACGCTTAGATTTTGACGATAAACGAGTATTAGGACTTTTTTTATATTTATACTTTTACCTTTTCTATCATACAACAACCATAATTAATTTAAGACACCACTGGTGAAATAAGACTAGGTAATAAATTATTTTTAAGTTAATATTATTTTAGAATTCAAATGATACCGTCATTGTATTTATATTAATTACTCCTAAATTACTATACTATTTAACGATAATATTAAATTTCTTTAAACACTTGCGGTTATCTACATCACTTACACTATTACTAAACGGGTTCTTACCACGATTATTTTTGATTGAGCGGTCCCGATATTTCAGCACTGTTTCAAGCGCCACGATCACGGGAAGACCGAGGAACTGCGGGTAGGTCATTTAAGAGCAGACAAATCTGTCTACCCTCTTTCTCGTTCGTTTGCCGGTACCACTGGAACTCGAACTCACATTTCGACATACCGCTCAATTAAGAATAATCGTGGTAAGAACCCGTTTAGTTATAGTGTAAGTGATAATATTGAAGACTGAGATCATTCCTATATGATGATTTATCATTATTTTATAATACCTACAGTATTTTCTTCTCCATCCATAATCTGTATGTTGAAAGAGCGATGTTTTCCGCTGAACAGTGAGTTGAAGACTCCAGTGTCCTCCTTAGCAGACAAAATACTCTCTCCCTCTCCATTGAGGACGGTATACTCATTACCGACAGAAAGAGCACTCTTCTGCTGTACTCTTAAACTGTTGAGAGATGTCAGTTGCTTGATTCCTGAGGGTCGATATTCAAATATATTTAAACAAAGAGAATATTTAAAGAGATTCTTTAATGGTAGGTCATGTCTGCTGACATGGCCATGAATGACAAAAAATATATTATTATGAAAATTAAAAGAACAAGTAGATATCTAATCTATGGATATTTTAACGCAATTCTGAAACGAACTCTTATTTTCGACGTTTCCTGTGTGTTTATAGGCGGACTCAAAATATCTATATTTTAACGCAATTCTGCAACGAACTCTTGTTTTCGACGTTTCCTGGGCATAGGTGTGTTTATAGGCGGTCTCAATTTATTTCTTTAGTGGTATTCAAACGAGAGTTAAAAAGAGTCGCAAAGATTAGGTGGCTGCTTCTCAGTCTACTAGCGATATGGAGATCCATCCAATGATCTCTTATCGTTAGGTATTCGATCTTCCACATCAGTGACTCCTAAGTGTGCCCTAAATGAATTAAGCTGAATTAACACGAAAAGATCTTGGCTATACAAAAAAGATACACTAATATTTTTGACATCAAAAATACTACTTACCAAGGGGTACATCAGTAGCAGTTGCCATTATAATACACTTCAACAGAATTCAAGTCAAAAAAACAAATGAATGTTAACAATACTCCTCTCCAAAAAAAAACAACGAACACAGAATATAAACACCAAATTATTGAACAATTATCATTCAGTACCTTTGTACATAGGTAAATTTTATTTCAGCACTAATTTGTAGTGTTTCCTCGTATTTGCTAGGTATGAATGTACAAAACAACCGCTCTAGACCACGTCCAGTGTAAGAATGAGTGATTACACCCAGAGTGCTTAATTCAGTACTCCATAACATTGGTGTTTGCGTGTGTGCCTGAAATTGAAAGGAGTGTGGTGTTAATTGATTTCTTGATTTATTGGGTTCGATGCAATTCATCTGGGATTACATCAAATTTGCTTTGGTTTTTGGGACGCTCGTTGTTTTTTGAATGTAATGACTTTCTTCCTTCCTTGGCTAGCATGATAAACGTCTACTACTTGTACTAACTTTCGTGAAAATCTATATTTTGTCAATTTTTCAAATCTTACCATTAGTTGGACAGCCTGTCCTAGTAAGAATGATCTATCATAGACCCTCGAATAGAATTTGTCGGCTCTTAATTTATAGTGTATTTTCATAAAAATAATCTTTAATCGTTAGCGATGACATGATTTTATGCTACCTAACACATTTACGATTAAAATTACCCATAACCTCAGCCTATTAAATCGTTACAAAAAATAAACTGTAACGCTGTAGTGGCCTATGGACCACACACAATGCAATTCACACTTGCTTTGCGTCACAACTGACAGTTATAATATATTATTATATTATTCTAATTTCGACTACCAACTCAAAAGTGAGCAGACCTATTTCCGACTTATTGTTACGTGCTAGTTATTTCTTACTCAATATAAATGTACTTGGACGGAGCGCTGACAAAATTATTGATTGTGAATAACACCGATGGTCAGACCGTTATGAAGGTATGTAGAATACCAGTTAAAACTAGCTAAAACGTATAACTTCACATATGCCACAGGAGAAAAATCTAAAAAGGAATTGTTTTACATAGATTTATTATGAAACAGTTTCTGATATACCTTTAGATGTAGGTACACTTACAGTACACTTCGTACACAGTATGTTCTGGCGTTAGTGTACTGATGACACTCAATTCGTTTAACAAACTAATATCGACCGAGAGAGCCAGTTCGGCGTCCGGGGGGGCGTAACGCGTCGCGCCGTCTCTCATAACCCCGTGCCGTTCTGGCCTCAGCCGGGGTTCGGACGCTGAGTGTAAGCGATTTAAGGTTTTAGTGCGGTTCAACTCCCACATACCCCGCCCGCGGGTGGAGATCTGGTGATTTCCAAAAAAAAAAACAAACTAATAAAATATTACATACACATAAGTTCTTTAAAATTTCACTTTGTTATTCATGATGTTGATTCAAAACATCGTGTAGTTTCGCGCGATCGGTGCACTTTAAATTGGCTTCATCTGTTGTTCATGATGTTGATTCCAGATGTAATAATTCTATGTAAAGTCCACAACACAACACAGAACAGGTACGTAAGTTATACCGTATTGGACAACTATTACACCGGATTGCATCAGAAAAGAGTAGATACACCTCTACATAATATGTATATCTGTAGATCTATACTTTATTCATATTATACCCTTAGAATCGTAATACTAGAGTATTATTATTATAAGCTTAGGTATAGAAAAGCTTGTTAAAGGATTTGAACCTATTTACTCTTAGTTTTGTAGGTTAGTAAAATAAAACAAGTTCATGAGTTAAAATAAATTTATTAAAAAGACTAAACTAATCAGTCAAATCAAGTATTTCAAAACATAAAGCGAAAAAATCTAATCTACTTCACTTTCTCACTCTCAGCTTTCTCCTGGATAGGCACAGTCCTCTCCTGCAAAGGTTCAGATCGGAAGGCGACCAGCTTCAACTTCCCTTTGTCGAGGTGACATTCCACTCGCTCCGGAGGAAACCCTTCGGGCAGGAGGAACCTCCTCTCAAAATTACTCCTTGTCCACCCATCTTCTCTTTTTATCTCCTTCTTCCCTTCAATCATGATTTCGTTGCCAACAGTCTTAACTTGAATCTGTTCTGGTGTGAAGTTCTGCACATCTAAATGTACTTCTACTTTTTTCCCGTCGACTTTTACCTCTGAACCGGAGTATACTCCTTCTATGCCGTGACTGTCTTCGATTGGCGATGTGGCGTGCTTGATGTACTTGACCGGGTCGCGGAAGAACGGGTCCCTCGAGAACACGGAGAAAGGGTCTTCAAATGCTCTCACTACTGGATCCCGGTATGCCAAATTCCTCAAATGCCGTAGCCAGTATGGTACAAGAGACATGTTTATTATTATTCAAGTCTTGGTTTCACTTCGATATCTCAATTTCAAATGTTTGACATTCGGCGCGCTTGGTCGCTTTATATAGTCGCCGATGAGCGCTATCTGTCGGCCAGAAGCGTCACGAATACTCATGAATTCTCTCGAACGTTCGAGCAAGTTCGTCACAAACAAGTAGCGTAAACTTGATATAGTGACATCTGTTGGTGAATAGCAGAAAAAACGGTATCAAAGTAATTTTAACCTTCATTGGTTTTACAATTAATAAAAATTTAAATAATTTTACAATAGAATAAAACATTTAAATTTCGTTGTTTAAATTTTAAAATACTCTTAATTACAGAGAAATAGACTAAACTAAAATTAAATTGTAAGACTCCTTTTCAATTCTTTGTGCAGCCATCTCTTGATGAATAGCTTTAAAAAGGTCAACTAATATCTATAGTTCAAGTTCATTGCAATATAGTTAAAAATATAACAAAATATTTTTTATTGAAACAGTTGTACACTGGAACTTACTAGTAGAATTATAATCTTATTTTGATTTATATTATTAATTATAGTCTAATTTTCTGATGCAATTAAAAAGATTATTACCGAGCTACATAATAATGTGTGGTAGCTACGTAATTTTGAAAATTATTGTGCAAGAAATTATTATCACGTCTCAGTCGTGTAAACATTTTGATAAATATCTAGTCATTTCTTTTTTAGTTACTAATAGGCTTTGATTCTGGCCTCCTTTCTTGACTGACGACTGCCAAGATGCAATATTGGTCCTACAATACAAAGCCTATAGCAACCTAGATAAAACAAAACTCTAATAGTTTTTAAAGAAAAGCGTAGTTAATCTGCTTTTGGTGAATCATACTCAACCATAAGTCTATAACACATGACCACAAGACTTTAGAATATTTTTCTTCCGTCCTCTAACAATTTATTTTTAATAACACAATTTATTTTTAGAATTCACCTATATTACTACACATTTTTCCTTGATTTCGCTGATCTATTAAACATGAACCTACTGATTAGACCCTGCATAGCAATGAATGCGTCAAACAACAAAATCAGTTCGGCTGATATCATAAACTACACAAAAATACAATTATTTGATTTACTGCTTAACGATATTATTCACTTGGTTTCCTATAACACGTTTACAACACGTGAGGAAATGTTCAAACTGGATTTATAAAATTTAGGGCTTTCGTAAATATTTTTGTAGTTTTTATCAACATCAATTGAGAAAATAGATAACATTATAGGACAATGAATATATTGATTTTAGGGGTGTGCGAATAATTCGAACTCACGAATTATTCGTTTCGAATCGAATATTAATATTGGATTCGAAATTCGAATCGAATTCGAAGATTCGAATTATTCGAAATTCAACGAATATTCGAAAGATTTCGAATAATTCGAAAAGTTTCGAATATTCGTCGAATTTCGAATAGTATCGAATTTAACTACGACGATGCATCGGAAAAAGGACAAGAATTTATATTTTGTAGATAATATCTTTGAAATGAAATTTGAAATGAAATTTTTATTTATTACCATTACAGTTTACATTTGTGTTTTAAAACAGCGAGTCCCGTACTAAGCTGTAGCTTGTGCTACGGGGCTCCTTTACAATAACCAAGATGGACATGTCGATCTAGTAAAATGTAATAGGTAGTACAAAAAGAAAAGAAAATAAAAGTAAAATATACAACTTCTAACAAAAATAAAATAGACCTACTTTAATGGGCTAGATGTCTACAAAATAGTCGTAGTCGTCGTAGTCAAATTCGATACTATTAAAAATTCGACGAATATTCGAAACTGTTCGAATTATTCGAAACTGTTCGAATTATTCGAATTTTTTCGAATATTCGTTGAATTTCGAATAATTTGAAGATTCGAATATTCGATTCGAACGATATTCGCACACCCCTAATTGATTTAAATGATTGGATTATTTATTTATTGCAATTACAGCAACAGCTTGTAGTTACCTACTATCTCCCTACAAGGTTGCTACTATTTTATCTAATAGGTTGTCCTATTTCAAGCTGGTGTAATTCTGAGCATCTCCAGACGGTACTTCAAAGACCTTAAAATGATGCAAATTAGATGACAATAGGTATTTGGACTTCGAAGCTGTTTCACATTATCGAAAGCCCTTCGCTTTAAATTAATATAACAATACAATGTATGTTTCAGATTGATTCTGTTAATCGGTTATTTATTTATTTATTTGCCTTTTATTACTGGAAAAAAACTATTTTATATACAATATCATGTTAAAAGTTGCACATTAGGTTCCAGCACATCCTTGTGATGTAAAGGCCTCCTCCAGATTTCCCCACGTTTCTCTGTCCAAAGCAACCCTAGTCCAACAATTCCCAGCTGTTTGCTTTATTTCATCGGCCCATCTCGTAGTCTGTCTTCCTCTATTCCTCTTATGGTTTTGTCTCGGTATCCATTCTGTAATAGCTTTTGTCCATTTTTCTTGCTTATCTCTGATGACATGTCCTGCCCACTTCCATTTGAGGCGTTTAGTTTTGATGACAACATCCGCAGTTTTGGTAGTGTTTCTTATCTCTGATGCTTTGATTTTGTCTATTCGTTTGATGCCAAGCATGCTCCGTTCCATACTGCGTTGGCATGTCCGTAGTTTGTATGCGTGACGTTGTGTTGGAGCCCACGTTTGGCACCCGTATGTCAAACATGGTAGAATTGTAGTGTTCCATAATTTCCGTTTAATGAACATTGGGAATTTACGACTCTTCATCACTTCTTTGAGGGACCAGTAACATCTCCTAGCATTAGTTATTCTGGTATCTATTTCTTGGTTCATTTGGTCCGTGAATGATATCTGTTGGCCTAGATAATTATAGGTGTCGACATCGTTATCGGTTATGATCACACAGAAATATTAGTTTTATCCATTATTTAGTGTGAAATGCGTCAAATCTGTTTCAACGATGTCTGAGAGGGGGAACCATTTTGGTATATAACGGTGCTAGGGATTTATACTTTTCTTACAAAGAATATTTTAAACGCGATCAGTAAAATTGAAATGAGTTAAACTTGAATTATTTAGTGTTATTTGAAAATGGCTGGTTCTCTTGTAGTTGTTTTAGCTGGGTTGTTCTGTGCAGTGATTTGTCAACCGGTTCATGAAATAAAAGAAGGTTGGTTAATAATTTACAAAGTTTCTTTCAAATTTTGAATTAATTTTGATTAGAAAATCAACGTCTAGACTTTATATGAATACGATATCACTATAATAGATTCTTATGTAAGTTAATTTTAATAATATTTAAGCACCTGTTACCTATGTTCAACTGCACTTTTCTGTTATCTACGAGTATTTATAATAATATCATCACTTACATTATTACTAAACGGGTTCTTACCTCTAATAATGTAAGTGATGTAGATAACCGCGAGTGTTTAAAGAAATTCATTGTATACCATGTTCTGGAGTTCGAAAAGTTCTGGAGTGGCGGCCACGGATCGGTAGGCGCAATGTTGGTAGACCCCCCACAAGATGGACCGACGATCTGGTCAAGATCGCGGGAGGTCACTAGATACAGATGACGCAGAACCGGTCGTTGTGACGAGGTTTGGGGGAGGCCTATGTCCAGCAGTGGACGTCTATAGGCTGATGATGATGATGTATACCATGTACAAAAATACTTTATCTCTTGTTAATTATAGGTACTTCAAATGATATAGTTCCAAACCACTTCCACAATCTCGAAAAGCGGTTCATCAATCCTTTATTTAACTTGGGAGGATCATATAATTCGGGAAGTGCGAAACTACGGACCAAGAGAAGGTTAGTTGCACTTTAATATATTAATACAGGTTTACTAGTGCGTATTGTGAGTAAATCTGTGAAGAATTTCTAAAGAACTTAAGATCGTTGTGTTTTTCAATTTCACATTTGTCATTAACTTAAGAATAAACTTAATGAGAATATTTAGAAGTTAATATTTAATAAACTTACTTTCTTTTGGTAATGTATAGATATTGCAATTAATATAAAAAAGCAAAATGAAAAAAATGATTCCTAATAAAATTTATCCCCTTCAATACGAAGTTCAATAGTTTTGAGAAAATAAAATAAATGCTTTTTTATAGCTTCTTTTACAAAGATTTTTACGTAGAAAAATATTTGACAGAACTTTCTGGTTATGTTTCGAATATGAACCCATTTTAAAAAGAATACAGCAAAAATTCTAGAATACTCCCGTAACTTCTTTAACTGTTGAAGCGACATCTATCAGTAATAGTAATAAAACAATTTTTAAAAACAGTCATGCTACTCGACGATAGATGGCGCTGAATTCAATATTTTCTGTCTGGTTTGTTTTGAGATGTTAAATTTGGTTTTTAAATTTTTTAGCGAAGAAGATTGCGAAAAGCTGTCCCTTTGTAAACTCCATGCAAGATCCAGACACAACTTCTTTGCAGCGTATGAACTGTATTTTGTAAAGTAAGTTAACTATTATTTTATGGTTCACAGTCGATATTAAGCTTTCGGGTATTTGCCGAGAGGCCCGCTCGGTTCGCCGTCGCGAACGGTCGTGTTTTGTGTTGCACGAGCGAGCCTGAGCCGGTGCATCGGAACTTGTCGAAACAACACGTTGCTCCGGTGCTGGCAATAGTGTTGATCGGAGATTTAAACTGAGGGTGGTGCGAATCTCGGTTTTTACGCTCCCATCGCGACTAGTGTGCGTGCCCTGTCCCTGCTGCTGCCCGGGACTGTCGACTTCGACGATTCCGGACAGCGAAGCAAGGGAGCCGGCGTCACAGGTGAGTGGAGACACTATTTATTCTTATTTAAGTGCATTTACGGGTGGTTAGTCTCCACCCTGTTGTAGCTAAGTCCCTGTTTTATTGTTCCATGATAAAATTAGGGACTCAAGCGCCAATTTGAGAGTTGCCTGACTGTGTCAATCCCCTTTACCCCCCCCCCCCTGCAGGGGGGGTGAGGTTAGCCCAAGACCCGCACCTGTGCTTCCAGGAGGTTCGAGCCCTCCTCTAGTTGTTAATTTATTTTATTTTATTTACTAGGCTTAAGTTAGTATAGGAAACCTCATGGGACCTAACTAACAGTAAGTGGTAGCCGTAGTCATGCCCGGGGGGGACTCACCCCCCCTTGTTAGCACCCCCGGCCCGTCCCGCGGTGGACGCAAATCGAAGAGGGTAGTTGTTCAACGCGGCCTTTTCACAAACCAGTTACGGGAAGTGGTTCCCGTTGCTCAACCGGGTCGGCCGGACCCGGTAGTCAATCCCTCCGCTCCTCGGGCAGGGCCCTCCTCTGAGGGCCAGGGGGCTCAGTGCATCGGATCGGGAGAAACTGAGTTTTCTCTGCCGACCAATGCACCAATGCCAGCCAGGCCTCAGAGGAGGGCCAGGTCCGGCTCGGATCCGGTCCCGGAGGACAAACGTCCTCGCGTAGGCCCCTCCTCAATTACCCTCGAGATAGAGAGGGAGTTGAAGGAGATTTTCGGGGGCTCCGACAGCGAGTACGCGTCGGATGCCTCCGCATCGTCATCATCATCGAGGGGGCGGGGCCCCGCGCAGCCCTGCGTGCCGTCCCACCCCTCGCCCACACCGGATATGACTTCCGGAGGCAGGCCAGTGCCCGCGGCGCGTAAGCTCCGCACGTCGCCTGCCTCCCCCACGCCTCCTCCCTTCTCGCCGATTTCCGGCGGGGCGCCGGCACCATTGTCGGCGTCGGCCGCGGGCCAACAGGGAGGGAGGGGGTTCCTGGACTCGACGCGGTACGCGGATATCGGTGGAGGCCCTACGGGGTACGCGGACGCGGCCAGACAGCCTGCGCCCCCGCGCCCGTCTTCATTGACGGCTCCACCGGCCCCGCAACGCCAACCGCAACCCTCGCGGCGCGCCGCCGCAACTGCGGCGACAGCGCCAACTGCAAATGCAGCAATTCCCGGCTCGAACAGAGCTAATAGGGGGGATTTAGACCTACGTCGACACCCCCCGATCGAAGTGCAGTCGCTCCCCGACTGGCCGCGGCACTTCGCAATTCTAAGGGAGCGACTAGGGTTCGCTCCCAACGGGAGAGCAACCCCGGCCGGTGGATTTAAATTCCACCCGGCCTCTGTCCAGGAGTTCCGGACGATCCAGGCATACCTGGTGGAGGCCTCGAGGGAGACTGCAATTTCATGGAATTGCTGGTCTCTCCCCGAGGACATACCCGCCAAGGTGGCCGTCCGTGGACTCCCGGGCAACACAGACCCGGCCGTAATAACCGAGGCCCTGAAGGACCTTGGTTTCCCGGCGCGGTACGCCAGAGTGGTCCTGGCGAAGAGGGGTCGACCCTCCAGCGTGTTCTACGTGGAGCTCGACCACCTCTCCAGGGAGGAACTCGCCCGGATTTACGGTGTAGAGGAGCTCCTCTACCTGCCGGGGGTGGTAGTTGAAGCCTGGAGACCCAAGAAAGGTCCTGCGCAGTGCCACCGCTGCCAGGCCTTTGGGCACTCCAGCGTGAACTGCCACCGTGCAGTCCGCTGCGTGCGATGTGCTGGTGAGCACATCGTGGCGGACTGCCCGAGGCCTCGGGAAGCTGCGCCGACCTGCGCCAACTGTGGCAAAGGCCACGCCGCCAACGACCGGCGCTGTCCGGTCTTCGTGCGGAGGGCGCGGGCCACCGGCGCAGTGATCCCACCACGCGTCCCTGAGCCGCCGCGCTCCGGGGACCCCCGTCTGAGACAACAGCAGCCACAACCCCAGCCCCAACCGCGGCAATCCCGCCCGCAACCCACGTCCCGGACAGTTCCGGGTACCTCAGCCCCCGGGCAGCAGCCCGAGGGCACACAAAAAACATGGAAGGGCAAGGGGAAGGGAAAATCTTCCCGAGCCGCCCCCCCACCCCCCACTCAGACTCCTACGGTCCCTGCCAACCCACAGGCGACCTCGCTCATGGCGGAAGCGAACGCTCCCCGTGAGCAAAGGCCGCCAAGACCCAGACCCCGCGAGAGGGTGACGGCCGTTGCTACTTCGGCGACGCTTCCGATATCTTCCTCGGCTCCCGCCACCCAGGTGGCGGCGCCAACGAGGAAGAAGAAGAAGAAGAAAAAAAAAAAGAAGTCGAAGGGCAGTCAACCTGCGGCGGTGGGTACACGAGCTGCGCAGGAGCAGCCCGTGGCCGCTACATCATCGGCCCCTTTGCCTCCTCGGCCACCAAGTGCCGCTGAGAGGCCAGTGTTGGAGGCTGTAGCCCCTCCACAGACACTCCAACACGAACCCATGGAGGTAGGGTTTGAGCAGACCTCGACGGGGGCTCCGTCAGCTGCCACCCCATCCCTCCACACGACGGTCCATCCTCGAGCCCGCCCACGGCCTCAGCAGCGCGACGGAGGGATAGCCCCAGGGCATCCCTTCTCCGTCGCAACGCTGCTGGAGTTGTGGGAGAGAGTGTCGGAGGCGATCCGTGAATTTATTCGCGCGATCTCCTCCCTCATAGCCCCCCTCGGGGGACTACTATCGGGACTCGGCCCTTTCGTCCAGCAGCATGGATAGGGAAGAGCTGCGGGTCGTTTATTGGAACCCCGGGGGGGTCACATCTCACAGGATGGACCTCATCCGTTTAGCCCAGGAGTACAGACCGCATGTCTTGCTCCTGGGAGAAACAAAACTTAGACCGACTGCGAGGTTTGTAGTGCCTAACTACATCGTGTACCGAAGGGACGAACTGACCCCTGAAGGGATCCCGTTCAGGGGAACGGCGGCTCTCGTCAGGAGGGATGTCGTGCACGATGAGCTAGAGCTACTGAGCTTCACTAACACCAGGACGGTGGGAGTGAGAGTGCAGGTACTGGGGGTCGAACTGCGGATTTATGCCGCGTATCGTCCCCCGGACTACAATCTCGAGCCGGCAGACATTAGACGGGTCCTGGACTATGACCGCCAACCGACGCTGATTCTGGGAGACCTCAACGCGAAACATACCGCGTGGGGCTCTCGGAGTATATCGGCGGCGGGGAGGCGGTTGATCGATGATGCCGATAAGGGGGACTACTGTGTGGTCGGCCCCGACGAACCGACACACATCCCGAGTTCGGCGTTATATCGCCCGGACGTGCTGGATGTGTGCGTTCATAAGGGGTTACGGTGCCCGATTAATATCGAGGTACTGTACGACATGGGTACCGCTCACTTGCCGATCTTGGTCACGGCAGGTTTGGGGATCACTAGTGTCGCGGCCCCCCCTTTGAGGCCCAGGGTCGACTGGGAGGCATTCCAGTCCTCGCTAGTCGACCAATCACCGTTCCAGGATCTATCTACCCCTGATGACGTCGATGACGCGGCCGTCCGCCTCACTGATTTCATCAGGGGAGCCATAGACCAAGCGACGACCATGGTGCCCAGCAGCGGGCCCAGTTGCAAACTCCCGGCGCCGATTGAGGCGTTAATACGTCGCAAGCGGCGTCTGCGGAAGCTCTGGGCGACCACCAGGTGTCCCAGGATCAAGCGCGAGCTTAATGCGTTGGAGGAAGAGGTTAAAACGAAGGTTCGATCCTTCCGGGGAGAGTCCTGGGAGCAGTACGTGAGGGAGGCTGGTGACGACCGCACCATGTCATCCCTCCACAGGATCTGTCGTCGCCTCTCCTCCAAACCTAGCCCTGTTTATCCGCTTATGGATGATCAGGGCAACAGGTGCTTCACGCCGCAGGCTCGCGCCGAAGTCCTGGCTGGCTCGCTGGAAAGGCAGTTCACTCCGAACGCCTCGGTCCCGGAGATGGCTCACTTCCACCGTGTCTTGGAAGAGGGGGTTACCGAATCCCTACACCCTCGTCTCCCGATGCCAGCGCTTGAGGAGGATCAACTGATCACACCTCGCGAGGTGTATCAGGCGATCAAGACCCTCAAGCGCCGTAAGGCTCCTGGGGACGACGGTATCCCTCCTATGGCACTTCAATCTATCCCTTCCAACGTTCTGGCAAATCTGTCAGAACTTTTCAATTCCATTCTCCGCACGGGTCACTACCCACGGTCCTGGAAAGTGGGTAAGATCATCGTCTTGCCCAAGCCCGGCAAAGATAGGCGTCAAGCTTCCAGCTACAGGCCCATCACCCTGCTCTCGCACGTCGGCAAGTTGTTCGAGCGGTTGCTCCTGAGGAGGATATCTCCGCATATCCACCTCAGACCGGAGCAGTTCGGTTTTAGAGCTGACCACTCAACGACTCTACAGCTAGTCCGTGTATTGCATCACCTTGCGGACCAACGAAACTCCGACCGGTACACGGTCGCAGTCTTTCTCGATATCGAGAAGGCCTTCGACCGGGTATGGCACGGGGGGTTGGTCAGCAAGCTGCAATCCACCGGCCTACCTCATGCCTACTGGCGACTGCTGGGGTCGTGGCTGGAGGGGAGATCCTTCTTTGTCGCGGTCGAGGGGTGCAAGTCGTCTGTGCGCCCCATAACGGCCGGGGTACCACAGGGTAGTGTCCTGTCCCCGATCCTATACGCCCTCTATACTAATGACATTCCCACCTTGGAGGGGCATCTCCGTTGGTGGGAGGAGGATGTGAAACTGGCCCTTTTCGCAGACGACTCGGCCTATTTTGCATCCTCCCGAAGTGTTAAACTTGCCATCTCCAGGATGCAGAGGCTCCTGGATGTTCTGCCTCCATGGTTGGACCGGTGGAGAGTCTCGGTCAATGCGGGTAAGACCCAGGCCCTACTCTGCGGTCCAACCCGCATCAGAGTCGTCCCCCGTCTCAGTCTTCGTGGTGTGGATGTTGAGTTTAAATCCACTGTTCGGTATCTCGGGTGCGAGATAGACCGTTCGCTTCGCGCGAAGCCACAGGTCGATCGAGCGATTGACCTGGCTCGTGCGGCGCGGTTTGTCTTGCGACCGATTCTCGCATCCGCGCTGCCGATCAGGACTAAGCTCACTATCTACAAGACTTATATCCGTCCACGTATTACGTACGCTGCTGAGGCTTGGTACCACCTCACACCGCCGTCCCAGCGGAAAAGGTTGCAGGCCCAGCAGAACATCTCCCTCCGAGTCATCGTCGGAGCAGGCCGTTACGTCCGTAATGACGTAATAGCCCGGGACCTCGAGATGGAGTCGCTCGAGGGGTTCATCGTCCGGCTCGCCCGTAACATGTACGAGCGGGCCGACCGGGGACCCCACGAGCATCTCCGCAATATAGCTCCCTTGCACGCCCGGCCGCCCGAAGGCGCGGCGTTGCCTAGGGAGCTGCTTGGTCCCCCGAGATTCCTCGGAGTTAACTACCCTACGGCGTAACAACGTTGTAGGATATAGGCGATCCCCTCTACGTGACTGAGATATTGTATCGTCCGTCCCGCATGTTTGTCTGTCCGGATGGAGCCCTCGGGGGTTACCATCACCCTCCCGACAGGGAGGTACTACCCCGCTCTCCATCAGGGAGCTGTTCCCCCTTTTGGGGACCCCCCACGCGTCAGTGGGGGTATTTATTTTTAATTTTTATTTTCGTAAGCCCCCTTAAGGGGCTTAAATTCCCCCCTCAGGGGTATGGGTCGCCCAAGCCCGGCTTGGGGATCTCTTCTTTGAGGTCTGGGGTCGGGGGGCCGAGTCACGGACTCGTCCGGGACTCCGCCCCGCGTCTCCGGGTCCCACTCCCCATCAGGGAGTTGAATATCTCTTCAGAGATATGTGTCACCCCGCCTAACAGTGGGGTGAAAATTTTCAAACCTTTTTATCCCCTTCCGGGATCAATCAATCCCCCTTATGGGGATGGGACCTCCTATCGGAGGGCCCCTTTGTGCTGCATACTTTGGTCTGTGGTCCCGTTCCCCCTCAGGGAACGGCCGACCTCAGCGCGGGCCCTTGCCGTCCCACGTTTCGTGGTGTTGTCGTGGGAGGGAGGGGCCCGCGAGGGCTGGACGGGGCCTCAAAGCCCACTGTACATATTTACATTTATATTTTCTTTTTCATTTCACATTTTTCACTTTTTCATTTATTTCATTTTACCTTGTTTAGTACAATAGTGTTTAAATTTAGTTTAAATTTTGTTTTGGTTTGTTATTATTATTAGATTTAGATTTGATTCGATTCATTTTGTTTTCTCCTTTTTACATTCCATTTTATTTTATTTTAGTTTGTATAGATTTTCCTTTTTGTGTCTAGTTCATAAGTTTATTATTTGTAAATATAAAATAAAGGGTTTTCCTACCCCCAAAAAAGGGAAACAAAAACAGTAGGGCCTGATGATGATAATGATTTGAATCATCAATTATAACTTTTTCTTCACTTCTTCGTGGCTGTGGCTTTCGACAACAGAAGATCACCCAGAATGGGAGGACTTCGGCCGGAGCTGGCGGCGACCCAGAAGTACTCAAACCGAGAGAACGAGAGAAATACCAGTCCATGGGAATACCCCAAGAAAGGGGATTTATTACAAACACCACACCAAACACCTACACCTCCGTCCAGAGTGGCGGAGAGAAAGAGCCCGGGCAGCGGGGTGCCCCCAAGGCCCGTCCGTGTCCCCCTGACGGGGGACACGAAGACCCCCATGGCTGGGGTATTTGCCCACCTCTTACTCCCACCACTGTAACTCCTGTGTGCCAGGATCCACAGCGGCGATCATCGTAATGACTCTGAGCAGTGAAGCCCAGGAACCCGAGGGAAAGCTAACTATATTAAGCTTCTTTTTACCTAGTTATTTTATTATGTTAAACGCCCAAAATAAATTGACAAACAGCTCATGTAGATATCTCACTATAAATATAAGAACCATAGTCCAAACTTAATTTCAGACCACAATTTAATTTTAATTTTCTTTTTCAGCAAAGAAAATGCACGTTACTGGGATCATCATGCGCGATCCATTTCAGAATGCGAAGAAAGGTTCGGAAACTGCTACGATAATTAAATTAAACCAAAACTGAAGAATGCCTTGTTCTTGCATACTGTATAACAAGTTGTGACGTCACCGCGCCGCCATTTTAGATTAACTGTCAAACGAAATTCTTAGATACTTAATGTGATTATTTCTTACTTATGTAAATAATATTTTGAACTGAAATGTTTTGTTTTATTTAATCGTTTTACATACTGTACAATATTTTTTTATTGGGTAAAAAAACACAACTTATTTGTAGTACTTAATTTATTATCCACCTTAAATACAACAAATCATACAATCACCATAAATGCATTAAAACATAACAAAATATTAATAAATAAATTCATTCGATATTTCTTTCATAAAATCAAAAATTATCCTTAATTCATTCCTGGTAACATTTAACTATTTTATATTATTCTTCTAATCTTAATTATGAATCTTAAGTATGAATTTCATTAGTTTTTAAAATTTATTTGTCTTTATCAGGAATGATGGTGAATGATTGTTCTTTTACTAAATAAAAAAAACAACAAAAAATAATAAATTACATTAAAAAAAAACTTGAACGTTGAAAATTCATGATAACCATTACTGATACAGTAATTTATTATAACAGAATTCTAATTGTAGAAGTAAAAAATAAGGTTCTATAATTTACAAAATACTGAAAAAAAAAAATGTTTTTTTTACAAAGAGAAGAGTATTAATACACTCTTAAAAACAATAAAGATTGTCCAAATTTTTTAAAATTACTTCGGTCCAAGAGTTTTACCATATTCACTTATGATAATGGTATTCCCTTAAAGACACAATAACCCTGAATTTATAGAACCAGTCTAAATGTTTTTACTTATCAAAAAATGGTATAATACTCGAGTTAAGAACAACACTTGATATCTAACATTCATAGACTAAAACCTCAGGCGTACAACACATACTTAAAACTGAATTATAAAATCTGTTTAGAATTCAAGTTTTTAAAGGGAAATTAAAAATAAACTAATATTTTAAGTTTTGTAATGACTTGAGAAGATTTTACTCAAAAAATTGGTTCACGAGCTATTTATGTAAGCATGGAAATAGGAACTAGACATCTGGAATAAGCTCACTCCATTGTCTGACTTTAAAGGTTTTCTCTCTGATACTTTTACTGACTAAAGCATTGTGTAAACAAACTAAATTGTTTGGTCAACATTTTGTTCAAATGTCTTTATGCAACAGTATCTCAATTATTCGCTCAACATTTTTCTAAATTTACATAACATTTTGGTTTTAAGTCTTTGTTCCCGAGGTAATATCGTGAATGTTCCCCGCAACCCCCTACCCAGCCTTGTTCCTGTGTTGTCGTGTTGTGGTGGCGGGCGCTAACATCGCGGTGAGAGCGAGGCGGAGGCGGGCGCGCGAGTGGTAGAGCAGCGCGAGTAGTGCCACGACGCCGAGACCGAGCATGGAGCTAGCACGTAACTCTTGTTCTGATGTTTTCACCTGCGGAATAACTTATAGTTGAAATTGATAGTTAAATTTATATCGCGCGTCACAAAATGGACGGTAAAACTTCGTATGAAAAAAAGTTGTTACGACACTTTTTTGTTTTAGAGGTGCGTGGCGCGGGACAGCGAGCTCTCCAGCGACAGCGTGTACGTTTTGTTGTGGGGGGAGGGGGGAGGGGGGGACGTACCTTGGGCTGGAAGTGTACGGTGAAGTGTTTGTACCGTCCGTCGGAGTTGAAGTAGTAGACGTGTTCCGGGTAGAGGTGCGTGGCGCGGGACAGCGAGCTCTCCAGCGACAGCGTGTACGTCTTGTTGTCGGCGGGGAGGCGCGGGAGGACGTACATCAACCCAGGGTTCAGAGACTCCGAGTAGCCGACTGTAACATGAACACATACATGTCATAACCGTTGGAAGTCTCAAGGTGTGTGTGTGTGTGTGTGTGCGTGTGTGTGACGTACCCGGGTCGAGCTTGGTGGAGTAGAGCGTGGCGTGGGGCGCGGCGTGCGCGGCGAGTGTGAGCGAGAGGGTGCGATAGTGCGAGAGGGACGCGTGTACTCGCACGGCTCCGTCCGTCACCTGCTGTTGTTGCACCGCTATCACTTCCACGTTCGTTATATCTTTTCCTTCGATCACCTGGAATGGATACTCTTACTTTATTAAGACCTATGACCGCGAAGGAGGACGTACTAGATTGATAGCGAAGGAGGATGCACTAGATTGACCGCGAAGGAGGATGAACTAGGTTGATCGCAAAGGAGTACATACTAGGTTGAGGTGGAAATCATTCAAATCTTCACTTCATGGACAAGATTTCAGTGGTTATTTCTTTTAAATACCTCAATAGTGGTCGGTGCTTTGACAATCTTCAGTCCGGCCAATTCGGGCACAGTTGATTCCTGCAGTTGTAGCGTGTACACACAACCGGGGAGCAAACCGCGGATCCTGAAACAAAGCATTTTAGTTAGAGTTTTATTGTGTATTGAGATATTATTTTTAGTATTGTGGCTTAGTATGTTTTAAATATGGTGGCGTAGAATAGCGTTCGAATTAAGCTAAAAATTTATTAATTATTCTCTGAAAATGTGCAATTTGTTAATATTTTTTACCAATAGCTTGTCAATGTATTTTAGTGAGTTTGTCTTTATAAGTTTTTGATTGTGATGATAGTGCTACAAAAGTACAGGTGTAACATATTTTTTATATATTTTAATTAAATACACAAACTTTATCGATATCGATTATCGACCCCTTTCTGCTTCACTAGGTTCCGTGTCTCCTCACTAAACCGGTACATAGTTATAGATGTATGTTGCATTCTTTTGTCTCCGAAGGTATAAAATCCGAGCGCACACATTAATTTCTCATTCCGAGATAATTTTTAAAATGGTTAAATAGTCTTCAGTATACACCCGTGATGGGTTAGTAAATTCAGTGTGCCCATGGATCCTTCGGTGAGTTATTGTTTTATTATATATTTAACTGGCAGTATATTTAAAGTGTGTATTCAAATTATATGTGAGATATACAACAATGTCATAATTTTATTTTAGGGTTCCACCCCTAGGTCTCACACTATACGAGACAAGTTGTATTTGTGAATTGCCTTCCATGGAGCGTACGTGGACGTCCTGGAATGGATGATAAGATGTGAATTGTCTCGGGATCACACCATCCTGATCGTACATTAAGTTACGTATCATATTTTTTATTATGTAACCTACGACCATCTCATCATAACATTGTAGGAAGCCAGTTCCCTATTTTAATCGTAGTTTAACTTTACTCTTTATGTTAATTTAATTTTATAACGTGTGTGTGTTCTTTGAATATATTCCTGTAGCCTGTTGCTAAGTGTCTTATTTTACCAACCCATTCCCTGATAGTCTCATTAATCTTTACCCTGAGCCAGCTGGTGAAGTAACAGTAGCCACTGGCCAAAAATTGTTACACAGGGTATCTTTAAATTTTGTTATTTACCATTTTGAATGCTTTCCCCTTCAAATTAAGATTGTACTCTGTATAGTAATACCTGAACGCGCCCCGCTCGTCCGTCGTGGCGTGCTCGGGCGCGCAGGGTGCGTGCGCGGGCGAGGGCGCGGCCCGCAGCGCCACGCGGCCCCAGGGGTGCTGCGACACGTCGCGCACGTGTCCGGCACAGGACCAGGCGACGCGGCGGCCGCGCACGGCGAGGCGGTGCGCGCGTCCGTCCGACACCTGCACCGTGTGGTGGGACGGGGAGAAACGATACTCCTGTATACAACGTACACGAGCTTTAATTCTTATACCAGTGATATTAAAATAAAAGTCATAATAATTACATATAATAATATTTAAACCTACCTTCATATGCGGTTTAACGTAGTACTCTCCAGGCGATAGTGATGGGAAAGTAAGTTTGCCGTCGGCGCCGCTCGCTGCGTTACGGCGATACGTACCGCCTGTCACCGATACTAACGCACCCTGGAACCACATCACTAGTTATTCATTGCTGCATACTATGAATTTTGATATTTTAATGTTGATAATTGGAAAATGATAATTTTTAAAATCCGTTTTTTTTAATTATTGATACTTTGATTGTTGTTGTATCTTTAATTTGAGTACTAGTTTTTTTAACTTTTGTTAAAAAAAAATATTTTTAATTAATTTCAGACCTTTTTTTCTTCATTTGTATTTTTTATGACATAGATAATAGCATCCTTACAACAATATTTTAAATATTTAATTACATCTTAGAGGTTAATCGGCTATGTAATATTTGCTCTATTCAACTATGTTTACCATTGGCAAGCTATTTTTAACACAACTGCAATATTCATTTATAATTTTTTCAACACAAAAACAATTATAAACATACATAATTTTTTTTTTACCTGCAAAGGTGTACCATCAGTATCATCGACAAGCTCAACTGTGATTTCAGCCAACTTATGAGCCAATATAGTTCCTTGTTCGTCCGGAGCCGTGAAGATGTAGGACTCCTTCTCCGCCGTCACCGAGTAGGACTTGGTGGAGTCCAGGGGACCGAAGCTGTAGGTACCGTCTTCTGATGTTACTTGGGTTTGTGATATGTCTTCTGATAACAATAAAAATATTTTATAAGTTTGTTGTATTAGTGGATTGGGGCGAATATTTGCGGAAAGATGAAGTGTTATCAGGCATTGTTGGGCTTAAGTTTTTTCTGTGTGTGTGAACAAGCATATCTTCCTAACGTCGTTTTCAATGTTCACCATCACCGTTTCTAGTAAATGGTGTTGTGGTGACCAATAATAGCGCGCGAGATCCTGAATCGCGGTATCAACATTCGCAGAAATCTTCGCATATACAGGGTGGATCTGTAACTTTGGACAATCTGTCGTGGGGTGAATGACCTGTTGATATAAAACTTAGAAACACTTTTATTTTAAGAATTGGATAAAAAAAATCATCATAGTATGGACGTCCGCAACGATAGTCGTACGTTTACCATACAATGTCAGAAAAAAAAGTTTAACCGATCCAAAAAATAAAAATGGTGCTATGTTGTAATTCGACAGGGCATTCACCTCACGTCAGATTGTCTAAAGTTACAGATCCACCCTGTATACGACATCTGAAATCTACTACAGTGGGCTTTGGCCTGACCACCATACACTACCTCGCCCGCAACGAGATCTCCCAACGGCCTAATATCATCTATGCCCACAGTTATAAATGCCACTTAAATCTTTTTCATAAGCTACGATAAATTACTTGAAAAATATAATATAATATCACTATCATCACGGCGTCTCCAGCTTGAGTCTATGATGCTGTATGATCTATGTCACAATAAATACGACTGTACCGAACTTAACAACAAGTTATGTTATAGAATACCATACAGAACGCATTGTCGTCAACAACACAAATTGTTTGCTACAGCATTCTGTCGCACTCACGCTGGCAGACGATCTCCGATGCATCGCTTGGTTGATACGTACAATACATATTTTAAGTCCATAGATATCTTATCAGTTCCTATTGGTGTGTATAAGAGGAATGTTTTAGCTATTTTAAGCGATTCTTTACTGGTTAATGAGTAGTTTTTTAAGTAAGTCCCTCGCATAATGTCTTTACTTTGTTTCATTTTCTGTATTTTTTAAGATTAGCATTTTACTTGTTAATATCTGAATTGTATAAACTCAAATTAAGTATATACTTTAATTTTCTTTGTGTCACTTTAATATATAATGTTAAGCCGAGGTTAACGGTGCTGGTGACAACATTGTTATTAAGTTAGGTATTTTTCTTTTTGTTAATCCTTGTTGTCATTGTTTGTTAACCCTAATAAATGAAAAAAAAAAAAAAAAAAAAAAAAAAAAAAATAAGTTAAAAATTTAGAAATGCCTCTTCTTTGAAAAAAAAACCAGTAATTGTCTATTGTAATCGTAATAAAATTGACCTTTATTAAGTTATATAGTATTAACGTGTAACTGTTTGCACATGTGTATACGTACCAGCGGTAAGTGTGACAGTAACGGCCGCGAGGGGGGGCTGCGTGCGGCCCGCCAGCGTGAGGGCAGGCCTGCCGCGCAGCAGCAAGGAGCCCCCCGCGCGCACGCGGCCCGCCGCCGGCGTGAACAGCAGGCGGCCCGAGTACGCCGATACTGACGCTTGGGAGTCCTGGACGAAGGAGATATATCGGATCATTCACACGGTCACTGGTGGACATGAGCCAATGACAGGAGTCAAAATAGAGTCTCACGTCACGTTATTTGACACTTTATAAATCATTTTATTATCATCTAATATTTTACAACAACAGAATACTTTTGCTCAATTCTACGTGCTATTCTTTAATTTAAAGTTAGTTTATAGTTAAATATTCTCTTATATACGTCGCGATTCGATTAGAAATATTAATCGGTTTTTTTATAAAAGTGCTACAATCACTTTAATGCGACCCTATTGAAAGACTCAAATCTAAAACGAGAACAAACAAAAAATGCTATCAATAGAAATACAACGATCTTACTAAGAAATTACATTATTTCTTAGTTATTTTCATAATATTATGTAATGTATTAAGCCCAGTCGTTTATTTAACGGTTTTCCAAAAGGATGACATTAATTTGACTGTATTTTTTTTTGGATACTAACCTCAGCCAAATAAATGGTGTGTTCATAAACATATCCTCCTGATGGTTGTACTAGCGGCACTAAAGGTCCTACTTTCTTCTCGTCATCCGAGGAGTCCTGGGAGCCCGAGGAGCCTCCCATGTCGATGAGGAGCACGAGGTCGTCGACCTCTAGCGGTGACGTCACCTTGAGGAGCACCGCGTGAGATATCGCTACGAAGTGTACCGTCTGAAATGGTATTTGAGCAAAATTATTAAAGTTTTTCGATGTGCTGAAAATCTAAGATTACGTTAACATCATTTTCGCCAACTTCCAATATACGCAAACGCTAACGGGTAGGCCAGCAGTAAAATGGTGTGAAAAGTAGTTTCAATGTCGGCTAATACATACAAAACGCCCGTTTACATGTTGGTCGATCCTCACCTTCCTTATTGTTATATTATGTGATATTTAGAGTATGTAAGAGGTATTTGTATCATGAGTGTGTGCGTGTGTACTCACGGGCGGTAGTTGCGCGGTGGTGTCGGCGGTGGCGCGCGGCGGCTGGAACTGGTGCGGGCCGCGCGGGACCAGCGTGTAGTGCGCCGCCGCCTCCACGCAGTGCTCCGTGGCGCCGCGCGGGACCTCCAGTGTGCCGCTCGACGAGACGCCCGACGAGACGCCCGACGAGACGCCCGACGAGACGCTCGAATACTCCACCTGTAACAGACAACAGAGATATAGATCTCTACTAATATTATAAATGGGAAAGTAACTCTGTCTGTCAATCTCTTACACTTTCCTGCTTAAACCGATTTTGATGAAATTTAGCACATACAAGACTCTGACAAAAAACATAGGTTTTTATGACAAAAAAAGAAAAAACGCATCTTAGAGTTCATGCAGACGATGTCGCGGGTAACAGTTAGTATTGTATAAACTGTCACACAAAGTTAAGACCACGTTGTGACGTCACTCAATGCGTATTCTACGAGAGAGAAAATTTAATAATATATTTTAGAGTTTTTTTTTTTTTAGATATAAGCTTTTAAGATACAGAAGCCCAAACACGACGAGTTTAGCTTGTTTAGCACAAGAAGTGACCACCTTCCTACTCCATCATCAGATCAACGCTATTTTGTCATATTGCATTGTCACCGGACATACATCTGCGTACAAAATCAGCTCAACCGGACACCGACCAATCAAATTTATCTTACAAAATTCCACCCGAACTTACACAGTTACCAGTGCAAGTTAATATAGTACCTGTATGTCATGCGTGGAGTGCAGCCTCAGTAGATACCCGACGTGCTGCAGCGTGGGCACGTGTGTGACGTCACGCAGCACGCCGAGCACGTGCCGCGCGCGTGCCCAGCACAGCCGACTGTCCGCCACCGACACCTCCACACTGCCGCCCACTACGTCCGTGAATGTGTACTCGCCGTCTGGAGAAAGACATAGCATCAAGAGTATCGACACGTTGAAACGTCCCACGTTAGACAGGTATCTTTCAAGCTTCGTCGCTACGAAGTACTTACTGTAAGCCCGGCCGAGAGGCAAGGGTCGGCAACTTATTGGGATTAGGGATAATATTAAAACGGCTCGATTTATTCCACTATTTTTTAAAATTTAATTCGGCTTTATACTTTACACGCTATTTTAGAAAAAGTCAATTATTTACATTAGTAAAACAACCGCACATCAGTTTCACCGAATTTGGTCCTTCGAGCCGGATAAATAGTTATTCTTACTCTGTTACTAAAATATACAAACAAATATCGAGACAATATTAAAATAATAAAAGACCTTTAAAATAAAGATACCACTCACCAACAGCCAACGTTGTGACCGGTTCGCCAACATACGAGCCATCTGCGGCCAACACCCTCAGTGTGATGGGTACGGAGCGACACTCGGGCTCCTGCTTGCACTGTATGCGGCCTACGACCTTTCCCTTCAGTTGGGAAAACGACACGCCTTCTACTGCGCCGTTACCCACTGATATCTTATGAGTTATGGGGAAGAACCTGCAGGCGAGGCAAGATTGTGAAGTCTCCGACAAATTTAACACTACACAAGTTCCATTAAATAAGTAATTTGTTGGGACTAACTACTTGGAATCTAAGGGTACACTGTTTCTTTCATTTTATTTGACTTTAAAGAATACAAATTTTGAATAAATAAAAGTGTGTATGAATGTTCATGAAGGTGACTTACTGTAGGCCATCCTTTTGTTGTTGTTCAGTGACATCAACTTTAGCCGTGTACACTCCAGGGTGGAGGAATGTGCACCAGTTACCTAAAAAGAAGAAATCTGATATCACACTTTTACAAAATTACACAACACCTTCACACCCTGAGCGAGGCCGTGCTGCTCGGTCACTGATACATACCAGTGTCATCGGGAGTGATGGTGAGTGCGGGGGCGGGTCCCCTCTCCGGGGTGATGCTGAGCGTGTTGCCGGGAGGAGTCACGGAGCCGCACACGCGCCACCTCCACACCTTGAGCGAGGCCGTGCTGCTTGGACCGTTAGCTGTCACTGATAGCTGGATGTCTTCGAATTCACATTGATCTGAAATTAAGAAGGAGAAATTAATAAATCTTTTGGAACTGAAGGCTTTGCGACATAAGTGTGCGTAATCCTTGAATAAACTTACCATGTTTCAAGCTGACAGTATACACAGCAGGCTGAAGATTGGGCAGAGTGAACTTGCCAGCTCCATCAGTCTTGCCAACAGCCTTGTTATCAAGAAGTACTCTTGCGCCCGACACTCCCTTGCCGCCGACGGAACTGAGAGCTGTGCCTACTAGAGTGAAACCTAACACCTGTAGAAAAAAACCTAACATTTAGTTTTTTTAACAAAAGTGACAAAACACAAGACAAAGTGTTTGTGATAAAGAAACAGATAAAGAAACCTAAATAAGCCTCTGCTCTGCCAAAGCATTAATATACTAAGGACAATTACCTCAAAAGCATTCTTGATGTAAAGACTATCATGTTTCACAGTGAACGGAACAGAATCTGGTTTGATGTTGTAAGTGACCGCTACTTGTCCCGGTGGAGTGGACAACACCAACAGTTTGTATTCTCCGGCTGGTACGAGGCCGAATTTGAACTCCCCTGTTGCATCGGTCACTGAGTGACAGATGGGTGAGTCCGGAACGCCTTGGAGTAGTGCTGTGTTGCAACCTTCTACTCGGAACTTGGGGTTTTCCTGTGCAAATAAAATTGACATGTTTTAATATTTAATGTGAGGAGTAATTTTAATACTAAAAAATATTTAAGATTAAGTAGAAAATTAGTTTTTTTTTTTTATTATTGTAAAACTGATAACTTACCTCCTTAGAATACAAGAGTACATAAACTCCCTTGATAGGTTCTCCAAATGAAGTGATGGAGCCGCTGACATCATAGCCCTTAACAGTGAGGACTCCAACTGGCAGAATAGTGTTACCTTCTTTTACTTGTACCACTGATTCAGCTGGGTCAAGCTTCCATCTGAAATAGTTGAAATAATTTGATATAACTTGAAAAAACTAGTGAATTATTTGAAAGAATTTTTCTCAAGGGTATTAAAATCTGATAAGATTGTGAACACATTTACTTTATTATTAGTTCTATTTTAATGTAGGTCTTTCATACAAAGAGTAAATAGTTAAATGCAATGATAGCTTATCAGTAACAGTCTCACCTGGGATGAGAAGCCTTCAAAGTATATTTCCCAGGAATAACAGGAGTGAAATAAAAGTCACCACCAACGGCTGTAACAGTATTTCTCGTCTCTCCCTTACTGTCCACCAGCTTGACTGCTACTCCACCAGGACCTTGGCTCTGACCAGCAGTGATGACCTTACCGGCTATCCCGAAGCCATTGAAGGCAAAGTTTATGTCTTGACCGGTGGAACATTTATCAGTGGTACCATCAACAGAGAGGTCAACTTTAGAAGGCTCGAAGCTCCAGCCTGGAGGCGGGTGAACCTTCAGCACGTAATCACCTTTCTCATATAGCGGTAGGAAATAATATCCATTAGTTGGAGCACATTCAGTCTTCTCTTTAAGGCTCCCATCTTTGGTATACCTTGGAAAAATAAGGAGTGTAAAACGATGCCTAGATCAACAGATATATTTATAATAAGGATTATAACAATACAGAGACTCTAAAAGTTACTATAAAACATCATTACAAGGGCATTTTTTAAATGTAATTAGGTTATAGGTTAACTTACAGTCCTATTTCGATTTTCGAAAAGTCCAAGCTAACATGGCTCTTGACAAACCCACCACATCCTAATATGTCATTTGCGTTACATTTCAGTGAACAAAATAATAAAATTAATAGAAAACTAAACTTGAAAATTAAATTATCACCCATTATCAGCAATGTAGCCATTTTACTGGAATTTGACAACTGCTGAATTTATCGAATACGTCAACTGTCATAACTGAAATAGTTTAGTGACGGACTACAAAATATAGAAGTACTTCGATTGTATTTTAAATGAAGCTAAAGGCTAATTTGATTGAAGAAGTTTAAACTTCAATTACTCTCGTTCAACGGAAATAAATTCTGATTTAATGTTACTTAGTCCCAGTCAGTAAAATCGATGTTGGTTGGCCTGATTAAACTAACAACGGAGATCAACCTGATCAACTATAAATTAAATTTTAATAAACTTTTATGTGGGCTAATTCTTCATTAAACACTTTAAACTCATATTTAGGGTTTTTTCGTTTCTTCAAAATGTTTCAAAGTTCCATTCTGAACCTTTCGAAACATGATAAAAGATAAAAAATTCATACTACTAAATCTCGATATCGGTCAGTGTAATATAGCACAACACTACAGAATGTTTTCATAAAAATTCAAATAGGTCTAGATATTAATTTTGAAAGTCCTAATTTGCTTTAAAAAGTTATCCATTCTGAGCAAAAATATTTTTCTCTATTCTAATTTGTAGGGATTCTCATTACTACTACTAAACTTATTGAATCTACTTTTGTTCTCAATTAACTCAAGGTGAACTTAAACAATATTCCTTTTCTCCCAATTTCAAATTATAAGGTTTTTGTACTACAAATAGTACAACTTTAATACCACTGTTTAAGGATAAATAGCAAACTGATAAAACTTTGTTGAGTAAATGCATAAAGTGTTTATTAAGTGCACTTTTTTATAAAATGTGGAAAACATCACTTCCAAACATTAAAACAGAGGATTGAAACATCAACTAAAATAAAACTTAAAAAATATGTCTACTCCAAAATTGACTTATAATTTTAAGTTGCTACTGCTGCTTTGGCTTTATTCTGTATCGGGAGGAATAACTTGAACTCAGCGGGAAGCTCATCTTCTGAATACAGTCTATCTGAGAAGTAAACTCTCCTTATTCTGCAGTTAGCGTGGATCTGAACTCTCAATGTCTCTACATAGTTGGTCCCGTAAGCTCTCCGTGTAAAGTCTGCTAGGTTGAACTGTATTTGGTTCCAGCCTTCGTCCAGTCTCATAGGCATTGTGCAGATGAACGGTTTCACCCTTGTCGTTGACTGGTAGTTGCTGGCTCTGAATCTTCTACGTACATTCTTATCATCTAGGACCTACAACATTGAGAGGTTATGTTTTGTTCAAGTTCTACAAAAAGTATGAATTATTAAATTTAATTTTAGTAGTTAACTCTTGTTTGCTTACCTGTACTTCAAAAGTAAAATACTTTTTTAAATTTTTAATGATCATAACCAAAAACGGTAGCTTGATTCCGAGAGTCTTCTTGGGGTCAGCCGGGCATGTTATGTAGGTGGTGCTGACATTGGTCCCTACGATCTCCAGCACCAGGCTTTGGATATCATTGTCGGTAATCCGTTTTATGTGCCCATTTCTAACTTTTTTGTCCCAAATTTGCAAAGGTTTGCTGCCTATGCTGTAAAGAATTGATAGGAAACCAGACTGAAAAGTGTTCTTGAACATTTTTGTTTAAAGTTCACTCGGTTCTAAGAGTTTATTCTTACATTTATAAAGTGATTAACAACGCCTGTTTAATCAATAAACAATAATATTCAGAGTTTGTAGTGATTTGACAGAATGACAGCAAGCACGGGAATTTTGAAAATGGCCGCGATTCGCGAATCACATTGTTGTTGATTTGTTGTGACCTTTGCGTTGCCAAGCAATTGCTTGGTAATAATCGATAATCAATCGAAAATACTGACACAATATGTAAAATTTAAATTAACACCGAAGCCACCACACAACCTTAATTGAGTCAGAACTCTGAAGACATTTCACGTCATAAATTTTATTTGGTAGAGTCGTTTAGTTTATTCAGATAACAAAAAGAAGAAAATCTCTTGTGGCCAAATCAATCGAGATAGATTTTTTTTTACAGACAAACAGACAGCAATACACTTGAAGAGAAGTGTGATCTTGTTTGCAATAAAGCGGTATCGAGTCATTTTCATATAAAAAAATCCAATTTTAGTGATGAAAATGCTTTGTTTTTTGGTTCATTGTTTGTTTGGGAAGACCGGTCTCTTTTCTTTACATTTTTTTGTTTAAATATCGATAAAAAAATCGATTTCAGTTGGACAAGATCTACCCTAAACTGGTTACCATGGCAACCAGAGAAAACGTTCCATTTCTAGTCTATTTCCAGTTTTAGATACCTAATTAAACTTGCACAAAATGTATGAACGATAAATCAATGTTTTAGCATTTTAAAGTATATTGACGAGCATAGTTGTGTATAGTAATTTCTAAATGTTTAAATAAAAACTAAAACGGTCGTATTTTTATTGTCGAAAATCAAATTGTTTAAACTAAGCTATATTTGGACGGATTCTTGGTACTTTTTGCAAGATTTGAGAAAAAATTGACGTATGACAACCTTTTTTGACATTTTTGTCATTCACTTTTTACAGAAAAAAACTGCAGAGCTTGATACGGGTGGCAATAATAGGTTTTCTGGTTTTAAATTGTTTCCTTTTTATTTTGTAAAACATTAGTGTACAATTTATAGTTGAACGAGTTACCCATTTTTTTGGTTGTATCGGAATGTTCATTACTTGCATTTCAAATAACGCGTGATCATTAAAAGTGATAAAGCAAATATGACGGAAACTTCATCAAAAAGGTAAGAAAAAAGGCTTATATCAAAAGAATATCTTACAAAACGTAAATAACCAATGTTTTTCTAAATATTAAACTTTCTATTCCAAACAAATCTACACCAGGAAGTTGTTAGATACATTCCAAAAATAGGCAGTAGCCAGTAGGTCATTGTAACGTTTTATATTCTCGATAAAGTCAGAGCTTTTATGCTCTTCTTCGAACTATAAACAAGAATTTAAACCCACATAATATAGTATAGTGATTTTCGATATGTCTTCACATTCTACTAGATTGTAGTAAAATATTTAATTCTTAATTTCTGACAATAAAATTATATGACTAATCTTTTAAATTTTTGTTCTTTGTAAATAGAAACAGAATTATCAAATGCTGCATTGTTAATTTTCAAGAATAAGTCTTAATTCACAAAATTTCAAACTTCAAAGTAATAATAAACACTTATAATTTCAAAGTAATAATAATGCACAATGCACCACATCACACCATCATCTTCAAATTTTAAGTTCATAAGAATGAACTATTTATTACTTAAGATATTGAAGTACCTTATTTTTGAGACTAAATATATCACTAGTTTGACCTTAATTTTCGCTATATTCTATAATTTGTCTAAATATTAAAACTCTAGTCATAGATACCACAATGGAAGAAACAAATACTTTGATGATATCCTTTTAAGAATTACATAGAATTTATAACATTAATATAAATCTTTACATATTTACATTATCCGGTTTATGTGATGATTGATTTATTTTTAAAAATATCAATATTATTTATCTCATGATCATGATATGTTTATTACAAAATTCATATTAATTTGTCCATTGAAAGAATAAAAATATAAATTATACAAATGACATAGAAGGATAATCATTATTTATTTATAGATCTTAACAAACTGGAATAGGTTTCCTTGTTATTATAGAAAATTTACAGAATAACACTGTTGGTCATTTAAATTCAAGACAGTAATTTGAAAATGTCATCCATTAATTAAAATTATGTTACTTTTATGTATATTTTAAAATATAGTTCTCTGCAGTTTGTAATTGCAGATTCCAGAGTTCCCATTGATGCTATCTCCATCAGGAGAGCCATAATATGATTATAAAAGTTTATAATATACAAATAAACAAGGCTTAAGAAAAATCTTGTATAGGTAGGTGATAGATAATGGCTCCTCATTGCCTTAGCATTGCAAAGGTTCATGAGCGACGATGACCACTTACAATCAGGTGGGCCGTAAACTCATTTATCTATCTTGTAATAAAAAAAGGATTGTCACTTTTTAAAATAAAGAAATAGATTGTAGAGTAAATTAATTTTGCAGAATTTCACAATCTCTATTAACCACTTTCCATCAGACAATCTGTTCAGCCATAAAAGTTTTTAATAAATTTTAACTTTAGTGTGTATTTGAATAAAACAGTTATCTGTAGTAAAATAATAACAAAACCAACGATAGTTTATCAATAACTGGAACCACCAAAGGAAGTGTCACTGATTTGGTTTGCATTGAAACACTCATCTGTTACATTATTTATTAGTAAATTGATGTATTTAATGCTGGATTTTTTTATTCATTTTTAATTTAAATATTTTTATCTATTTTCGTACATTTTGTAACAGAATAAAGTGTAATATTGGTTTTTATAGTTTTGACTTGCAAGCACTAATTTTCACTTTTTTGATATTATATTGCAAGGTAGCCCTCTTTTTTTTAAGGTCTGTTATAAAGGAATACTTTGATTTGATTGAAATAGGTGATCTTAAAAGACCTATTTAAACTCCATCTTTTTTTTTTCAATTGGAGGAAATCACTGAATCTGGTGATTTGTGCGAGTTGAACCGCACTAAAACCTCCAATCACTCAAACTCAGCGTCCGAACCCCGGCTGAGGCCAGAACCCAGCACGGGGTTTTGAGGGGCGGCGCGATGCGCTACGCGCACTCTTTCCCCCGATTTAACCTCCCAATTTTATGAATTTAACCCTCCTTGTTTGGGCTAGACCTAACTAATCCTAAAGCCAAAGAGACTATTTTCACAAGATCTTTTATTGTATAATACAAAATTGTTAGTAACTAGAAATTTAAATTTAAATTACGCAGTTATACAATTTTATTTTTGAGTCATAACTTAGATCACCTACTTAGTAAAATAATTATTTTTTCCACTTTATGCAAATACATTCTGGGGCAACTTTCTCTTTGTGAATAAGCAACATAACAGGATACCGGTTTCGCGATGATAAATACTGAAAATTACGATTCGTTTTAAACTGCGGTTTTAATTTTGGGATTTGCAATAAAATTTATGACAAATCTATTATAGTGGACAATGTTTAGGTAAGTATAGTTTTGTTTGTCAGCTATTTTATAGTTCTTTAGCTCAACCTTATCCCATTCAAATGAGATCGGCGCAATATGTTTTATCATTCCATCATAGAATTATTACATTTGGAATCTACTACTACTACTTTGGAATACGTGTAGTTACGCGCGATCGGTGCACTTTAAATTGGCTTCATTCTGTTGTTCATGATGTTGATTCCAGATGTAATAATTCTATGCATTCCATTCACTCCTAATGAGGCACTAGTCCTCTATCACGTAAACCTTTATATCCTCTTATACATTTCAACCATCACTTCTTAGGCCTTCCTCTTACGATCTAGAGGTAAATAGGATAACAATAGTCGACGGCGGACGATGGTTTTTAAACGGTTTTTTTTTTGTTATTTACGCACAGTATTTGGTCGATCAGCCGTTGAACACTGACCTTACCCAACTTCCATTACAAAAGGATCTTGAAGGCTCTTTAAATTATTTATTTGTTGTAATGTTCTTTTCATCAGATACTGGTCTGTCTTCTTTTTCGCTATTTAATTGCAATGACAATATAGTGAACAGGTAAACGTACTTAATTAAATTCGTAGATGACTTAATACCGTAAGTTTTAGTTAAATTTACTCAATTATGGGAAATCCTAAAAAAAGATCATTGTTTCTTAGTTTTATGTACCTGTAATTAAAGACACGTTCATCATCCGCTGAGGTAAATGAAGTCATTAAATCGTATGTTCTCGGAATATCAAGTTTTTGTGTGTAATGGTATTTTAAGAAACACCGTCATCACGTATTGGGTTATCTACGTTACCTTATTGTTTAATTATTGATATTATCTATTTGTTGGCTCTACTATATTTTAAATGCATTCTATCTTCCTCTCGAATCACCCTGTATATTAAAAATCGCATTAAAATCCTTTGCGCACTCGTCTGTAGTTGTCAAATGTCTCTATAGATAGCATTACTAGGCAAACACCAAACTTGGTTAGTTCCCAGTTGGTGGTTAATTATACACGAGGGGGGGGGGGGGGTTCAGACCATTTCAGACAAGCGATTTTTTTTTAATTACTATGTATGCAACGATGTTTTATGTTGCGCAAAATCAAAAATTCACCAGAACAAGATCTGATTATTATCGAAGAATATGAAAATTATAAATACTAAGGAATTTGATAAGATTGGTGCAGTATTAAAATATTTGTGATACGTAATTATTTTAGGCTGCAGATCTAGAATAGAATAGAATAGAATAGAATATAGTTTATTTTCTCACCACAAACACACAACAGAATCATCAGACACAAGTAAATCAAATAAGCACTACAATAAGACTATACAAGTAATAAGAATTATTGCCGATTCATGTTTGCGGGAGACTGGTGCCTAAACTAGACGCAAGTCTGTATTTCAGGACACCAGGACCCCACTCATACAAGTATTACAGGATCATAAAAGGCAAAAACATTCTCCGAAAACTGAATGGGTACAAACCAAAATACACTGAACAGATCAAAACAAACAAAAACAAAATTAAAAAATATAAATGGCCTGACAAAGTCTGCAAAAATGTAAAACAATTAAGTAATATTAGTAAAACCATCACAAAAGCAAGTTATAGACGAAAAGAAAAGAAAGGTTGGAATTCACGTTTCAGTTCACTATTAACCTGATAAACTTAGTGGATATGATAGAACATAGACTGCATTTTTTTTTTTTTTTTTGTATCTATGTTGTAAATGTGAGCGAGCAGTGACTAACGACATTTAAAAAAGCGCAGTGAGTAGATTCTCTGTATCATGATAGCTCAATTTCTGCAGCCAATCTTTAACCTTCATTTTACATTTGATCTTAGTGAGGTGATGAACGGATAACTTCTTATTAATTTTATTATATAAGAAGCCACCAAGATAAAAGAAGAAGCGTCGACTGAAGGCCATATTAGCCTGACATTGAGGTACTGGGTTAAAAGTTCTTTTTTCTTTAGACTTAAAGGGATCATAGGATAGAAGACTGTGTTGTTTTATCACGATTTGTAGTACAAACAACTGCCGGACTGACAATACGTTAAACTCACTGTATACGAGTGCGGTGGGATACCGCAGCGGCCGGAAGTTAGCCACTTTTACTATAGCTCTTTGTGCTCTTTCCAGCTCCAACATCAAAGATTTGGAAGCTCCACCCCAAGAGGTGATGCAGTATGTTAGGAGCGACTGGGCCAGAGCATAGTACACAGTTTTGATTATTTTTTTGTCAGCTACATTTCTCAAAGTTCTAAAAACATAAATCAGTTTCCGCAATCTTCCACTTAGCACGTTTATATGCTCATGAAACCTCAAGGAACTGTCAAGTATGATACCCAAGTACTTGATACTCTCTTTCCTGCTAATTTTCTTACAGGCACATGCTGTGTTTGCTAACATTGTGCAGTAGTGTGCTACAATACATTGCACAGGGAATTTTTCAAGAGCAGTATCTGTATTCCTTAAAACAAACGTCATGTAGTGTGTTTTTTCCACATTTAATGTTAAGACATTGTCATGCAGCCATCTGGTAACTAAATTGAGGCCACACTGAGCCTGGGAATAAACCTCGTCCCAGGTGTCTGCACAAAACACCAGAGCAGTGTCATCCGCATAAGTTGTAATTTTACTTTTGGGAATTGAAAGCAAATTCAGTTCATTAATGTAGATGAGAAAGAGTGTTGGCCCAAGAACACTGCCCTGCGGTACACCATATGTAATAGGACGCTCCTCACTATATAAATCATCAATCCTCACACATTGAGTTCGATCAGAAAGATAATCTTTAAATAAGTTAAGTTCGGTACCTCTAATTCCTACATTCTGCATTTTCCGAATCAAGATTGGAATAGACACGGTATCAAAAGCCTTGGACAAGTCCAAAAAAATACCTAGCACCTTCTTCTTCACATCCAGATTAGTAACTATGTAATCAACCAAATCGTGAACTGCTTCAGATGTAGATTTACCTGTTCTGAAACCGTATTGAGAAGGTGCAAGAATATTAAACTTTTCCAAATAGTCAACAAGTCTGTTATTCATAATACGCTCCAAGACTTTGGACATAGCTGGGAGAACAGCAATGGGTCTATAATTTCCAACAAGATTTTTTTCTCCACCTTTAAAAATTGGATGAATAATAGACTTTTTAAAAGCCTTAGGAAACTGACCCATCTCCAATGCAAGGTTGCAGACATATACTAGAGGAGGCACAAAAATATGGAGGTGCTTTTTAAGGAGACGAGTAGAAATTCCATCCCGCCCTGCAGAGCAGTCGGACCGCAAAGACATTATCATGTTGGTAACCTCTCTTTCGTCAGTGGGTAAGAGAGAAATAGACTGTACAGTGCCATTGTTTACTTTAGAAAATGTACCAACACACTTACTCGTTTTATTAGTTGTCAGTATATCTGCAAGATTTTTTCCAACTTCTGAAAAGTATTCATTGACAATGTTAACCGACTGTTTAGGTGACGCAGAAATTTTCAGTAGGTGAGATGTGCTATTCCTCTTTTTGGTCCTATTAGAAATGGCATTAATTGCTGTCCAAAGTTTTTTAGGATTGTTTCCTGCGTCCGGTATGTCCTTCCTATCACTGTCATCTTTTGATTTTTTTAGTATTTTGTTGCAGTAATTTCTATAACGAGTGTAAGAGATCTTTAAAATGACGTCATCCGGAGTTTTTTTTAGTTTTTTGTGCATATTGTCCCTATGTCGAATACAACGCAACAGTCCAGGCGTAATCCATGACTTGAGGATTTTTTTACGATTAGGTATCTTAACAATTTTAGACTTCGATTCAATTACTCGTCTTATAATACCAATCAAGACATCTGCAGCTACATTAGCATTCTGTTGTTCATATACAGCATCAAATTTTAGCAATTGAATAGCAGAGTCAACCTCGTCATGATTTATACGTATTACTGAGTTCGTAGTATTGCACTCAGGCAACTTTTTAGCTAGGAAAAAGAGGACAGTATCATGGTCAGTCAGAGCAGAATGTGCAACGAGTGTAATGGCAGGCAACCTAGTTTTCAAAATAACGTGATCCAGGCACGAGTGAGTACGTGTAAGCAATGCATGCGCAGGCAAGAGGCCATGCATTGCCAACATGTTCAGGTAACCAAACTTGACCGTGTCAGCACATTGATCATGGATGTTTATATTCATATCCCCAGTAACAATTATATTTTTAAAGTTACGATTTGCTTCTAGAGTCGAATCAAGTGAGTTCAAGAAATTACTGATATCCTTGTGTGCCGGCGGTCTATAGATTCCTAGAATTATAGTATCAGTGTCCAATTTTAATAAAAGGCAATTAGCGTCGTGAACCTTTGGTTCGTCTACAGAAACTACAAGGTTATTACGCACATACATAACCACACCCTCATTTTGCGTCTTATTATTGGTGGTCGCAAAATTGTTGTAGCCTTGCAGATCAGGAATGTAGTGTGATGCAGAAAGCCAACATTCAGTTAAGACGATGATGTCCCATTCAACCCCAGATCTAGTTAAGATAGTATGCAGTCCAGTTATGTTCTTTGTGATACTTCTAATATTCTGATTCAGGACTTTCAGTGTTCGCTGATGATCGAGGGAAGGGGGAAAACAGTTGTCTAAGTCACACGTGAATGATTCTGATACACTAAGCAAATCAATGTTATCAATGTTAGCCAGAGACTTATCGGACATTTATAAATTCTATTGACAAAATTTATTCTGCTTACAAATAAAAGAACAAACCAAAAATGCTACGACAATGAGAATATGAAAACTTTAAATATAAAATAACATGCAACAATAATGAAGTACAGTAATATTAAGATAAAAAGAAACATTTTTTTTTTTTTTTGTTTATACTACCTTATCATTAGTTGGAGAGCACAGGATACGTTCGATGTCAGCATATGACCGGATTACAATTGCAGCCGTCCCTTCACGCTGACGAACATAAATGGAACCCCGGGAACACCAACAATAAGCGTAGCCGTGCTGCTTAGCTTTAGTTCTGGCTTGCCGGAACAACAATCTATTCGCTTTTGTTAACCTTTCGTTGCAATAAACCCTAAACGAATCGCCAGGAATATCAAGGTCTTTACTAGTTATATTTCTACGAGTTTTGGCGTTCTTAAGAACTAAATCACGTGTCGCTCGTCGAAGGAGTCGAGCAACTACAGGACGAGGAAATCTACCAGTTTCGTGGCTAACGGTATTCAGACTGCGCGGCCCAACTCTGCCCACCCAGTCGATGTCACTGTCCTCCAGTGATACACCAATTTTGCGTGCAGCCACTAAGACTATGTGCTGCAAATTTTCGTTAGGAGTTTCGGGGATGCCAGAGAGCTCCAAGTCGTTACGCAGATTAAGTTGTGCTTGCCAATCTAGTTCCAGTTGAAGTTCAGAGACTTTTGACTTTAGTGTTTTCACTTCGCCTTCACTTTCCTCTAGTTTCTGTATGCGAGTGCTATTTGCAGTAATCACAGCTGCGAATTCCTCAAGTCGTTCATGGCAGCGACACAGAGATTGAGTAGCTTGTTCTAATCTATTTTTTAGCGAAGAGATCTCATTTGTTAACGAACGGACTTCAGCAGTTAGTTGTTGCACCTCACTTACATTAGAATCTTGGTTAGTGTCAGATTTCTTACGTATAGTCACGTTCTGTGAATCAGTCGCGGATCTAACAGGGGTCAAGGTGTTATCTCCGCCTCTTCTCAAGGCTGCAGTACAGTCAGGGCATTTCCACAACTGTTTTCGCTCAGAGGGTATTGCCGTTGCATCAATACAAAGGGAACAGAAACCTTTCCCACAGCTCAGTGTGGTACATTTTATATTATTTGAACCCTTTAAACTTTTCAAACATCCACAACATTTCATTGTTTACAAATATTTTTTTGCAATTCCGAGAGTAGAAAAATAATAATACTTGGCTGTAGTGCAGGGGAAAACGGTTCTTACGCGCACTGCTTAACCGTGAGAATTGTCCGCACACACCAGGATCACCGCGACTCGTAACACACAGCTGATCGATGATTTGCACTTTTGAGTTTAAAATTGCAGTATTTATAACTAAACACAGGCACAGAACTTCTGCAACTCACAATATATAAAGAAGATTACGTTTATTAACTTATACTGATATGTCGTCTAGTTTATGACAACTTTTTCTATACTTTAAGTGAGATTAAGTACGGAGTGAAAGTAAACTGTGTTGCCGATTTAACCAACATGGCGGGAATGATTGCAATGACAATATAGTGAACAGGTAAACGTACTTAATTAAATTCGTAGATGACTTAATACCGTAAGTTTTAGTTAAATTTACTCAATTATGGGAAATCCTAAAAAAAGATCATTGTTTCTTAGTTTTATGTACCTGTAATTAAAGACACGTTCATCATCCGCTGAGGTAAATGAAGTCATTAAATCGTATGTTCTCGGAATATCAAGTTTTTGTGTGTAATGGTATTTTAAGAAACACCGTCATCACGTATTGGGTTATCTACGTTACCTTATTGTTTAATTATTGATATTATCTATTTGTTGGCTCTACTATATTTTAAATGCATTCTATCTTCCTCTCGAATCACCCTGTATATTAAAAATCGCATTAAAATCCTTTGCGCACTCGTCTGTAGTTGTCAAATGTCTCTATAGATAGCATTACTAGGCAAACACCAAACTTGGTTAGTTCCCAGTTGGTGGTTAATTATACACGAGGGGGGGGGGGTTCAGACCATTTCAGACAAGCGATTTTTTTTTAATTACTATGTATGCAACGATGTTTTATGTTGCGCAAAATCAAAAATTCACCAGAACAAGATCTGATTATTATCGAAGAATATGAAAATTATAAATACTAAGGAATTTGATAAGATTGGTGCAGTATTAAAATATTTGTGATACGTAATTATTTTAGGCTGCAGATCTGAATAGGAAGTAAGATTATAGAGCTATGTTTGAACGAGGACGATTTAAAAATATTCGCACTAAATTAGATTTTATGTCTGGCTATCAAAAATCTCAAAACTGATTTATTATTTCTAATATATTTTGTATGTCTTACACACATCAAATTTCATATTTAATCACTCACGTAGTTAAAGAGTAGCTAAACTATAAAGAGTCCTAAATACATTCCACAGTTCTCTCTAACATTGCACAAGTCTTTGAGAACTAAAACTACGCCCGACCAAGTTTGGCTCTCTTCCTATTAAAAAATAGATTTACTACGTAAATTTAAAGCCACTTAATATTGTATGGAGTGTTATCGTACATTGAAAATTAAAGTACGCAATGTTCCCTGTCTACTGGTTTACATAAATGGGTCGTTGCATTGTTTATATCTAAGGACGTGCTTCCAAAGGCATGGGCTTGCGTGAATCAGCACTGCGGATTTTACTGCATGGACTGTTTGTCGCTGTTGTTTTGTTTGGAAAAAAATATACTAAATGAAAAAGCTTAGGGTGGAGAATGCTATGTTCTGCATCACGAAAAGTTTCTGAAAATTCGTGTAAAGTTGGATTCTAAGAATGTTTTGGGAGGGGATGGCAAAATCGAAGTCCCCTTAGGTGGCTAATATCCGAATCTACGCTAGTTAACGAACATAACAAAGTACCGACCTTCCTAATTGCACAATGTTAAGCATTAATTTCGTTAATTTCTTTCAAATCTTAGTATTAAAGTACAGTCGCGAATAGTTTGCCCGTGAGGTCTAGTATCGAAAAGCAGGATTTGTACGTTGCTTCATTCGCTCAGTTTTTCTAGGTCGTCGATCTCATTTGACCTGTCTCAGTCGGCCGAGTGTGGGCTCCCTTTTCAGACTCTTTACGCGAATCTCAACGATGTTTAGATACCTTGATCGTTGCTTTAGTTGATGAGTTCTTTTTGCTGAAGCTTCAAAGGAGAAAGAAAATTTTATTTGAAGTTTTTAGTTCTCTTGCGTACTAAAATTAATTTATGATTATACAATAAATTTATAGAGTAAGTAGTCCCAAATAATTTTTAAAATTTAATTAGCCATCAAGAGAGCATCACATTTCAAATATTTTAGTATTCTTGACTACCTTTTAGTCTATACTTAGGAATACTAGTCAATTTCTGAAGATTTATTTCGCTTAAAATGTAGTTTGGCAATGTGTTTAACATAACGATGTATGAGAGCCACTGTTAGTCCAGACGTCGTGTTTCGGTTCATCGTACTGACTGCGAACTCAAACGGAAGCTGTACGGGTTTGTTTTGTTTTAGAAAATAAACTGTGTAAATAATATTGGTTCTTAAACGGTTATTTTTGAAACAAATGACCAGTTACCGGATTATTTTACTGCTGGGTGGTGGAGTTATTTTGATAAAACATTTTTCGATAATAGCCCTCATGATTTGAAGTTCAGGGGCTACTTTTCGTTAAAGAACAATTATGTTTTGTTTACTAGTGTAAACAATATTGATGATACATGCCTAAGCTGTACGTTTAATTTTTCCTTACTATTTTTCCCTATTATGTATCAATACTATGATAATGTATATATGTTTGATGTGTCAACCAGTTCAATTAGTTTAATTATTAAAGTTCAATTATTTCTGTGGGTTTTAAACTTATTCAGACACTCGCGGTTTTCTATAATACTTTGATGCATTTTCAACGGGTTCTTACCACGATATTTAATTAATTGAGTTGTCTCGATATTTCAACGTTGTTGCAAACGTCATGATCACGAGAAGACTAGATACTGCGGGTCGATTTAAGAGCAAACAATCTATGGGTTTTGTTTGTATCTTATTAAAGAACTTTACCTTCAGATTATACTTTTTAAAATACCATATTGACAGATAAGTCAACGCATCACCTGCTCGTATGTGGTTACCATCGCTTATAGACCTCTGCAATGTCAGGAGACACTACGAGGCCCCTTTCCTACTGAGGTTATTTTATCTAATGCAATATTATCTTTCGACTGGATGTTTATCTATTACAAACAAATTTGTCACAGTTTTGATGTAGCTAGTTAAAAATGTATTTATAGAGACCAACACGCCGTTTCAGCCGAAACCACCCACGTGCTCGTATGTCATTGTTTTATGACAGAACGTTATTTAAAAAAATAACTAGATTTCATTTCTAAATCGTAAGCCGCTGAAGGAGTTATTTTAAATCCTAAAATTGTTTAATTCGATATGAATCGGTCTATAGATGTTTTATCATTCTTTAGAGATTTACTTTATTGTTAAATGTTATGCAATTATGACATATCGTGACATGTATGATTACATTTCTTCATATGTATGTATATTATAATGACACATCCTTTCGATTAACTTGTAATTTTTATTGAATATACCTTTTCTCTTTCCTACGTTTTTTTTCTTTTTGGAGAATCACATATTCAAAACAAAGCTTTTGTTGTTTAATATCATTCGTGTTCTGGAAAAAATCTAGATTAACATCCGAATCGAAGCCGTCTGTGTCTAGACGGAATTTTGAACTCAGAGCACTCGAACGTTGTCGGACCTGAAGTAAATACCTTCTGGGTTCACACAGTCTCGTTCGTGACGTCGCCGAGGGTGGACGCGTTGTCTCCCATCTCTTATGATCTAATAATAATCTCGAGAAAGGATACATGTGTTTATTTTTGGCCTGAAGCTTTGTTGATCTTATTTAGATTGGCCGTCATTGTGGTTGTTATGTAAATTAAGGGGAAACATTTGTTGGTGCAGTTGATTAGCTACAAGTCAATCTTTCCACGGATTTGGTAGTTTATCTGATGCACACATGTGTATTGTTACGCCACATGGATCGTAACCCATGTCTGACGACAGGCATGTCGAATGTTTACACGATAAATGTACTGTATGTGTTTGTGAAGCGATGTTCACCACAGTGCAGCAGTGATCGGAAGCTCTTGTGAAACTTTTATTAACAAGTGTATTGTGGACTAAAGATGCTGGTTTTGTGAATGTCAGTCCCTCATGGACAGTGAGGGCCGCTTGATCTTCTGGAAGAGTGGAGTCTGGGAGGGTGGAGCTCCAACCCTCGATTGCAACACTTGCAAGAAACGTCGCGCAGACAGAATGACTGCTAACGACAGACCGCAGGGGTTTGTACACATCCTTACAGTCCCAGTCACTATTTTCAGAGAAATATTCTAAGTCAACATGTACTTATATCTACAGTTGTGTAATTAATTCATAGAAAGCTTTATAAGCCTCAGAACTGGTATTCCCTGTCGCTCGGGAAATAATTTAAGAATGAATCACCTTTGTTTCCCTGTAACTATAGGTACTTGTTTCTGTATCGGGAACCTGTTTTTCCTCATGAAATAATGTCGGTCGATTGAATAGTGGTTCGTGTGTTATCTGTGCATCCGTTTTGATATAGGTTTTTTTTGTATTTTATTTGTTGTGACTTGTGACCCTGCGGTCATGCGGAGTTCTCGATCCCAAAGCCATTGGTTGATACGATTGTTTTAACGTTTTGTTTTCATATTAATATGTACTTATATGTAGTGCTTCAATTTGTCATTGTAGCCGACAGTTTATACTTGTTTTCCTTATTGATCTAAGGAATTAATTATCGATATGTAAATGAATTTGTTTCAAATAAAATTAATGTTCATTACGTTGGTCATATCCAACAGACTTTATCCAATAACTCGACCGTCTTATTGGATTATTCTAAGATTTCATAACTAAAGTTCTACTTAAAATTGTTATGAATTTATCACATATTTTTTTCAACGAACCGTAACCTTCTGTACCACCTTCGTTCCGTATCCGTCCGTTCCGTACTTATTATTTCCATCGTAGACCGTAAAGAACGGTTTCAAGGATATTGTTTTATTCAAGAATATAAATGTCGACCGTGACCATAGAATTGAAATAACTTCGCTATAGAATATAAAGCAATTAGGCTTAGACACATGCGCGACGGGAAAGAGATGGCGTAATGCGTCGCGTCGTCCCTCAAAACTTCGTGCTGGGTTCTGGCCTCAGCCGGAGTTCGAACGCTGAGTGTGAGCGGTTGGAGTTTTGAGTGAGGTTCAACTCCCACATACCCCGCCCAACAGTCCACTAGATCGGGATACATCACCGTCGTCCAAAGACAACTGCAAACGTGGCACTTGGTCCCCAAGAGTAGGGAGGTAGTAGGATTAAGTCTGAATTCGCGTGATATTGCAGTGGTCTATGAGTGACGGTAACCACACGATGCAACCTCCTCTTAAAGATTCTGTTTAAACATTGTGGGGCAAATTGGTTTGTACAGTTACAGAACCCAACTTTACTCGTGCACACGCACTTATTAGCTATATTTAAAAGTACAGACTAATATCACTTTTACGCATGTCGTAATGATCATTATCACAGCATTACTTCATGAATCATAGAACCCGTATCATATAACAATCACAGCTGATTTAATATTTATGTTTTGCTATCGTTTCACGGTACTGTCGACAGTATTTATCATTCATTAAACAATTATATTGATGAGATATTGATTGCATTGTCTCATCATTATGTTTATAAAACGGTAGTGTTCTGTTTGATGAGTGTGATAAATAACTCGCAAACTTAAACGCGGAGTGGATTATTGTGATTTCTTGTAGTTTACAATTTGAAGAACATTAAAATTTAAACTCTTTGATCCCTGCAGCAGGAAAAAGGCCCATGCCCAGTGAACTACTTTTACAACAACTCGTTATCAAGAATAGTTGAAAGAAATGTAATGCATCCGTAGAACTTTTGTCTAGGCTTTATAAAATAACCTGCATTTCTTTATTTAATTTAACTATAAATTTTAACCTGGTAGTCTGACGCTAAAGAGCTTCTTTGGTTGCAAACTACACAATCTAACCACAAGTTCGAATTGATAAGGCATATTTGTTGATGTTTACTACCGATAGTATTATTTTCAAGGTAGATAAACTTACCAGTTATCAGCAAGGTACATCTCGATATACTAAAAAGGGGGTAAAAGCTTGAATCAATATTTTTTATGAACCTATTAAAAGTTATGTTTTAGTTCAAATCCGGTTGCAATGGTTACATTTACGACTAACCGTAGACGGTTTTAACGATCACCACCAGCCATGAAACGAATCGTGTTTGAATTTCACGATATTCGATTCCAAAACTAAATATTACGGTTTATGAATACTCACTCGGTTTTGTTACGAATATTTTAGTGTCATTGATCGATTAAAATTTATGTTCCGGATCAAAATCTTTATTTGTTTGAATAATATCTGTTCTTAGAATTAACCATTGATAATATGGTTAACTAAAACTGATTACGGGATATTATTTGGCTATGAAGTATGACTTGATTTGTTCTTTCTTCAAAGGCGAGGCTTGAGGAAAGTCTTTAAAGGTAAGTCGTAGGTGGCAAACTCGCATTGTCCCCTGAAGTGTAGGCACTGACAATCAGGTAACTAACCTACATAACTAACCTACCGGCATTGCAAAAAAAATTGTTCAAATTTACTTAAATCATATAGACATAGACATAAGTTTATTTGTGTGTAAAAAAGAACATACAGACACATATTTAAAAGTTAACAAAAAAGTTCACACACAAAACGGCCGAAACTCAGCATGTTGCCAACCACAGAAACATTGTAGTCGACACCCGGCGCTGGTTTTCAGTTCCGACCGGCATCTACGACACACATGTCAAACGCGCACAACGAAGAAATAAACTTATAAGTACTTAAAAGTAAAATATACCTACAACAAAAATTTAGAGAAAATAAAATAACATACATCGTGCTGTTCAGATATCTCCCTAATCTCCATTTTAATACCTTTATCGATCCCTGAATTGAGCCCTAAATTTATTATTCGAAACCCAATCTTCGGGTTATTTATATGCGGGATGTTCACTGAACCAGAGACCCTAAGTTCCGAGGAATCTTTTGCATAAAAGATTAAGATAAGAATACGCAGATTTAAGAGCTTGCTTTGTGTTACCTGAGGATATAGTATACCAGATAATACAAATATCACAAGAGAGTTTTCTGTCTATTTTAACAAGCTTAATTTTTTTAACTTGCACTGAATGAAACTAAAGTTCGGGTGGAATCTTGTAAGATAAATTTGACAAACTTACCGGTTTCCAATTGAGCTGACAGTTTACGCGCAGATGTTTGCGTGACAATGTATAATGACAAAATGGCGCTGATCTGATAATGGATTCGGAAGGTGGTCATTGGAACTCTTGTACCTAAGATAGACACGTCATGTTTGGGTTCGTTTTACTGTATTACCTAGCACTCTACTGCTACATGATATCCAGGATCTGAAAGCTTGTATTCAAAAAGTTTTCTTGATAGTAAATAATTTATTTGTAACTTTTGTAACAGTTGGTATAAGATATTATACCAGAGTAATTTAAACGCGTTGATAAAAAGTACTTGAAAGTTATGGTAAGTATCTTGGTGTCTCGAAACAAGTGGATAGGTACACCCTTCACCTTCAATTCTTTGTTGTGCAGCAAGAAAATCTTCAACCTCTTCTATAGTCATTCGTGATCCATCGAAATCGGAAATGGTATCTACTAGTACGGATGAAAACGTGAGAGAATCATTTTCGTGATAAGAGGTCGTTGGCTCCTATTGATTACCGAATTTATATTCCGTGCTGTTGAAATTTATTCAAATACGACTCAAGTTCCTAAAGGTTGTTTATCTTCAATGAGATAAATTGGGAATGCTTTTATAATTAAGAGTCAACACAAAACTTGACTCAGCAAAAATTTCGACAATTTAAATCGTAATTAAACGAAAAAATACTTGACATGAAAAGTTTGCTTTGAAATTGACCACATGCAAACAAACTGCATCAGCATCGTATTTACACTTTCTAGTATTACTATACTACTACCAGAAAAATGTTTTTGTGTATAATTAACCAGAAAACCTTACATCTTTTCATAATAATGTTATTTCTGATATGCCTCGATTGGAGGAATGCAGTATTAATCTGTTATTACCAATATTGTATGTAAGTCAATAGCTTATTGTAATTTTATCCGTGCCGTATCTATTCCAAGTTTCGCCTTTACTTCGCGTGACTTCACCAAGTCACCCTTACTGCATTATATATTTTTGTTGAGTAACTTTGGTACACGTTGTATCGTGACTATTATTACAATAGTTCATTATCCTAGTTCATATGTCGTACATAGCCCAAAGAATTGCATCTTTCAAGTGGCAATGGGCAGGACACATTGTGCGAAGGACAGATGGCCGATGGGGCCGAAAAGTTCTGGAGTGGCGGCCACGAACTGGTAAGCGCAACGTTGGTCAAGATCGCGGAAGGTCATGCAGATGGCGCAGGACCGGTCGATGTGGCGAGGTTTGGGGGAGGCCTATGTCCAGCAGTGGACGTCTATAGGCTGATGATGTTGATGATGACATTGTGCTAGTTCATATGTCGTTCGGAATGTTCATGTTAGGGTAGAATCTGTATCAATTTTATGAAATGCATGTCTAGTATAAAGTTATGTAAAAGTTGTTCTAGTGGTTCTGAAAATGTTATTAATTTTACAAAAAAACTAGCTGGCCCACACAACTTCGTCTGCGTCACATAAGGAAATTTTCTCACCGTTTAAACCTTCCCTGGACTTCTACAAATATTACAAGATTAAAATTAGCCAAATCGGTTCAGTCGTTCTCGAGTTTTAGAGAGACTAACGAACAGCAATTCATTTTTATCTATAAGAAGATTAATGACGCAGACTTCATAGATGTTTTAGTGTGGTGCATTCTAACTTGTAGTTCTTTGTAAATTACCAAAAAATACACAAAATATTAGCAAATGCTAACAGTATTTGTTTGTTTGTTCCAGTGAATTAAAGAAGTTATCAGAGGAGAGTCTGACTCGACAGCCCGAGGAGGTGTTCGATATAATATGCAAACTTGGCGAAGGTTCCTATGGCAGTGTCTACAAGGTACATAAGAATCTTAAATTATGACTTTGAGTCTCAAAGTAAATTGTAAAGACTTACTATCAGATGGGTCGTAGACTCGTTTATCTATCTTGCAATAAAAAGATCCGTTTGACCTATCAGACTTATCAATAGTCTGGTGGGGTAGATAGTCTGGTCTCGAGTCTCGCCTGGTTTGTGTTTTTTTTTGTTTTATATCACTTTTACCACAAAAAAAGGATGTCTATTTAATAGTAATCCTTAATTTCTTGCATAATTGTTGCTCGGAATATTAGTGTAATAATTTACCGGAAGAGCACCAACGTGAGTAACGGATGACCCGGCGAAGGACGTGAGACTTTGTTGAATGTTAACGAAGCGAAACAATTGATGATACGATTTAAATATAAGATAAACTTGTTCTAATTATGGATTGCTTAATCATATACTTGCGTGTAGGATATTATGTACTGGTATTGTTGTGTAATGAAGAAAATTATGCGAGTTAGAAATCTTTCAGGATTTTATTCAAGGAAAATTACATAGTGACAATGTCAGCTCGCTTTGTGTGGACATTTCGCTGCTAAAAATTACTACCTAAGTATTACTACGAACGGCTTTGCGTCTTTGCGACTATCGCTGCATGGTGTTCTCTTAACGTTCTGTTATTGAATCTGTTAAAATCCCTAATTCAGCCTGAGTGGACTAGGTTATTTATGAGGGGGTAACGAGGCGATACGTGAGCGACAATCGCGAACGCGTCCTGTCACCCCTACATCATCGGATGTCGAGCGTGATTGGCGGGAGGTTTTAGTGCGGTACAACCCTCACATACCCCACTCGCGGGGCGAGTGGAAGTCCGGCGATTTCCTCCCGTCAAAAAAAAAGGGTATTTATGAGGTAATTTTGGTCAATGTCAGCCGCATATGGTAGACACTATTATAAAAAGCACCCACTTACTGCCTATAGCTTGTTCACTTACCATTTGGTGGCCCGTTAACTCGTCTGCCTACAGCAAAAAAACCTTCAATTTTTCTACATCCAATCATTGTCAATTTATGCCGATACATTCCTACGGTTTGCGTATTACAGGCACTACACAAAGAAAGCGGGCAGGTGCTTGCGATAAAGCAGGTGCCCGTCGACACAGACCTACAGGAGATCATCAAAGAGATATCTATAATGCAGCAATGTGACAGTCCGTACGTTGTCAAGTATTATGGGAGTTATTTCAAGAACACAGATCTGTGGGTAAGTCGTATTTCTGAACTTAAAGTTATTGCTAAGATTTGGTAAAGCTCTTCAATTGGATGTAAAGCCTAATTCTACTAGGCAATCGATTTTTATTCAACCTTACTGTTTTTCACCCTATTGTCAAAAAAATACATAACTGAGTGCATAACCGACATTGCAGACGTCCATCGGCAACCACTTACGATCATGTGGTCTGTAGGCTCATGACAAAAAAAATATCTCCCAATTTTACAGCTCTCCTTTTAAGCAATGCGAATAAAACGTTTTTTGGAACGAAGTTCCTTATCGCGCGTTATCGAAAGGGGGCTAGACGAAAATTCTTATGAAAAAGTTGTCACGACACTTTTTTGTTTTAGATAATTATCGCTAGATGGCGCTGTGATTAAAATCTTTTAAAACAATTCCTTATTTTGTTTTATATGATTAATGCTAGATGGCGCTGTGATCAAAATATTTGTTTTAAGTTATAATAATTAGTTTGTTTAAAACGTCTTAAATAAACTTACTAACTACTACACTAATTAATCGGATGGAACGAAGTCCCTTGTCAATGTTTTTTTTAACAATGGTTCCAGATAGTAATGGAGTACTGCGGAGCCGGCTCAGTGTCAGATATAATGAGGTTACGTAAAAAAACGTTATCGGAAGACGAGATAGCCACCATCCTCTGTGACACGCTCAAGGGCTTGGAGTACTTGCACAGGAGAAGAAAGATACATCGCGATATCAAAGCTGGGAACATACTCCTCAACACTGAGGGACACGCGAAGCTAGCTGATTTTGGAGTTGCAGGACAATTGACAGTGAGTAACAGATTTTTAGACTGTTTTAGGAGTGTTATATATACAGGGTGATTTCCTGGTGCGGGTACATATTGAAGGTCATGGTAGCTGATGGTTATATACGACCAGTAAAAATATTATTACCAAAGAATATGGCTTAATGCCTTAATAATCGTAACTTAAAAATATCTAAAATTCTTGCAAAATGATGGTTTTTCGACAGCTGATGGGTGTGGCGGAGGTGTGGGGTGCGCGAGATCACTAGAGGTCATTAGTCAACACTCTTTAAGCCGAAATTGTTTATGTTTGAGGTAGTTTTGTCGAATTTAGAGTTAAAAAAATAAAAAATAATTTTCCCTATTTTGTAATATTCCATATTAGAGCAGAGTACTCATCACCCTCCTGCAATATGTACCCTCTCTAAAAAATCACCCTGTATACACTTAATACAAGCTTAAATTAATTTGCACTGAATGTAACTATGTAATTTCGGGTAGAACCTTGCAAGTTAAACTTGACAAACTTCTCAGTTTCATATTAAGCTGACATTTTGCACGCAGATGTATATCGCGTGACAATGCAATGCATGCAATGATGATGATTCGGAAGGAGATCACAGGAAGTCTTGTGCTAAACAAGATAGACCCGTCGTGTTTGTGCTCGTTTTACTTGTATTAGCTACCACTCTACCACTACATGATATCCAGGATCTTAAAAGCTTGTCTTTAAAAATTATTTTGAATTGATGAAATATCATGTTGTTTCAGGACACAATGGCGAAGCGCAACACAGTGATCGGCACTCCGTTCTGGATGGCGCCCGAGGTCATCCAGGAGATCGGCTACGACTGCGTGGCCGACATCTGGTCGCTCGGCATCACCGCGCTGGAGATGGCGGAGGGCAAGCCGCCCTACGGAGACATACACCCCATGAGGGCCATCTTCATGATACCCACCAAGCCGCCGCCTTCATTCAGGTACCTTCCGTTCCAACACGTAGATATAGCTAATAACTAACTCATCCTCGTAATTTCGTCTGCGTCAAAAAGGGTCTGCACTGTTACATTTTAATAAGATCTACTAATTCGTAGTACATCATTTCTATCGAAAAAAAAGTAATAAGATACTCGGTCAGATCATAAGATCGTGTCATATAACGATATCGTTATATAAATACAACTAGCGACATCTATTGACTGAATTTCGTTGAAAAGATTGTTTCGGGTAATATCTGAAACAACATAATGTAAAACATATAAAATCCTTTAAATAAGGTGATCGATGTTCAAAAATAAACTCAATTGCGTTTCTGTAATTAAAGAATTTTTATTGTTAAAACATACAGGAAATAACCTAACTACATAATGTACATGTTACAAAACATATATGTATTACTTTACCTGTAATTAAAGAAACAACATTCAAAGCTTATATTTTCACAAATATCGTCTCTAATAAATCCTTCAGGTATTTTATTCGACACACACAATAATTTTACTTTCAAAATATTAAAGATCTGCAAAATGTCAGTTTACATCCTAGACATTCCTTTCACTCATACAATTCATTCACCTGTCATTCTCTATTCACTCGCGCTTTAAAAAGCGCGGGTCAATTCAAATTTAAGAGATGATATAAACATATCTTACAAACATATAATATATACCACAGGAATAACGTAGATTACTTTCTTTTACTATTTTTATCGCGAGATACTATTTATCTATTTGCACTCATAAATTATATATTCTTCCGTATTTTAAGTATGATTTTTGATAAATTATAACATTGTTTACAGAGAACCGGATCAATGGTCCCCTGAGTTCATAGACTTCGTGAGTCAGTGCCTCATTAAGAACCCTGAAGACAGAGCCACGGCCGAGTTCCTGTTGGCGCACGAGTTTATAGGTAAGTAATACGCTAATATAGCATCTAACGTCATTGAAATAGAGTCCCAATTTGCAAGGCAATTTAGCTGTCCCAAAGATTCAACTGTCTGGTTTGGTTTCTGCGAAAAAACGCAATATTTAAAAATGAAACGTTATCGCTTCATATGCATAGGTGTGAAAGTGTACTAGAGTATAAAATTGATTAAAATTGACCTAGCACTTATACAGGGGGACGGAGCGACGGGAAAGAATGCCGAGCGCGTAACGCGTCGCGCCGCCCCTCCAAACCCCGTGCTGGGTTCTGGCCTCAGCTGGGGTTCGGACGCTGAGTGTGAGCGGTTGGAGGTTTTAGTGCGGTTCAACTCCCACATACCCGCGGGGATCCGGTGATTTCCTCCAACTGAAAAAAAAAAAGCACTTATACAGGGTGGATCTGTACCTTTGGACAATGTGACGTGGGGTGAATGACCAGTTGAAATAAAACTAAGAACTACTTTTATTTTAGGAATTGAATAAATAAAAATCATCACAGTATGGAAGTCCGCAACAATAGTCGTACGTTTCCCATACAATGTCAGAAAAAAAAGTTTAACCAATCCAAAAAATAAAATGGTGCTATGTTGTATTTCGACAAGTCATTCACCCCACGTTAGATTGTCTAAAGTTACAGATCCAACCTGTATATCTCTATCTTATTTTCATAAAAAATAACAGCAAATTCGAAATGATATTTGAATTTAAAGTTTTATACAGGGTGATTTGTTAGAGAGGGTACATATTGCAGGAGGATGATGAGCACTCTGTTCTAATACGGAATATTACAAAAAATAAGTAAAATTACAAAATATATATGTTTTTTTTTTTTAATCTAAATTCGACAAAACTACCTCAAACATAAGCAATTTCGGCTAAAAGAGTGTTGACTAATGACCTCTAGTGATTTCGCCCACCCCACACCTCCGCCACACCTATTAGCTGTCGAAAAACCATCATTTTGCAAGAATTGTAGATATTTTTATGTTGCGATTACTAAGGCATTAAGCCATATTCTTTGGTAATAATATTTTTACTGGTCGTATATAACCATCAGCTACCATGACCTTCAATATGTACCCTCACTAGGAAATCACCCTGTATATTCGAGGAGGTATTACTTTTGTAATATAAAGTTTTGTATTGGACAGGTAACGCCAAGCAGCCCAGCCTCCTCAGCACGATGATAGCCGAGGCTCGCGAGATCCGCGAGACGCAGGTGTACCGGAACTCGCACCAGGCCTCCAACAACGGCAAGACATTCGCCGGGGTATGTTCACATACACATACACACACACTAATATTATTGCTTTCCTTATAATTTATTTGTATTTCGAATATTTGTCAACTGAAAAATTTAATTTAGCGCAAAATTATTCGGGGGCGACGCGACGGGAAAGAGTGCCGATGGCGTAACGCGTCGCGTCGTCCCTCATAACCCTGTGCTGGGTTCTGGCCTCAGCCGGGGCTCGGACGCTGAGTGTGAGTGGTTGGAGGTTTTAGTGCGGTTCAACTCCCACATACCCGGTGATTTCCTCCAGCTAAAAAAAAAAAAGCACAAAATTATTGTAGATGTTCTAGTCAAATATCAGTTAATTCTGATTGAGACGATTTTTCCATATTGAAATTACGCGAAGTGAGAAATAGGAAAGATTCTACGCAACTAATTATTTTTAAGAAGTTTTTTTGAATTAATTCTGTTTATGTGGAAGTAGTTTTAATTGGTCAGCCTCAAATTATATAAAATTAAAAAGACAGTCAAAAAGGTAAATTCGTAAAGAACTTGATTGAGGTGTCTCAGCGTCATTTAGTTACATTTGACATCCAACAGACGAGATTGAAAAACCTTTAACCCTTTCAGGACAATAAGATGGCTGACACTAAATATGCGAATACTACATATTATTATTATTATTTAAATATTTAAGATATTCTGTAAAGTAAGAGATATCACTAGAAAAACATAGTAGGGTATACAAATTTAATTTTCCCATTTATTTCATGAGAAACATTTTAACACAACATACCTACGTTTGACATTCATTAAAAAAATATCGATTCAATAATAAATCAATAACGATTTTTGTAGAAGGGAAAAATATTTCCCTTGGACGTGAAAGGATTAAATCATGTTTTGACTGCATCGGAAGATTTAATTGTTGTGGAGATATCAATCAGAATAAGATTTAAAGTTCAAAACAACTCCACAGTCTCCTCCAACTGCAGTTATTCGCTAATCGTGTATTACTTGACGCCAGGCGGCGCTAGTGGCGTCGCGCACACTTACGCGCTGCTTCAAGCAAGACAGCACGAGATTTAAATTCAAAAATCGAACAGTTATTTATGGCCCTACGAGTCCCGAATCACAGGAGAATCTATATATCAAAATAAAAATGGAACATTCGTGTGATTTGTTCAGGGTGGAGATTATTCCGAGGCCACAATGAAGGCCCGCACTGACGGCACGCTGGTGCCCGACCAGCTCGCCGACCTCGGCGCCGACCTGGGCACCATGGTCATCAACGAACCCGACCTCGACACCATGAAACGTAAGGACACACACACACACACATATGCACAAGGTGGTGCTAGCACTAGTGATACTTGCTATGATGAACTAAAACAGTGGGCCTTTCGAAGCTTTTTTTTCCAAAAAGTATTCAGTCGTGAAAAAAAAATTGCTGCTTTTTTAACACCCTGTGTATACATACACAAGCAAATGCACGTATAAGCGCACGAACACACACAAGCACATACAGACGCACAGACGGCGTACCCAGTACGCACACACACATGCTTTTATACATACTTATCATAACCAAAATTAGATAAACAACATATAAACTTAGGTGCTTTTGCAAAGTTGATAGCACCCTCATTAAGATGGGATACGCCTTAGCTAAAGATGTCATAAATGTAACGATATATTATACGTCTTTATAATATTAGTACAGTTTGTTCAATATTAATTCTAGGTCACGACACTGACCCCATGGACACGAACAAGCCGAAGTACAGACCTCTGTTCCTGGAACACTTCGACAAGAAGGAGATGAACCATCTCAACATCGGCGCCCCCACCAACGGGACCCTCACCGGACCTCTCAGGGATCACAGCCAACATACTATACAGTGAGAATCGATTTTATTATGATGTGTTATGTGATATTTTGGTAAATCCTTAAGCCATAATCCAGTATGGGGTAATACAGGACGCCGCGACGCACTACGGCGTTATATCTCGTCGCTTGGATCCCGCGCGCCGGACCAGCAGACACACCCTGCTGGGTCACAACCAACGGGGACCGCACCTACCATCCCCCCCTCTTGCTCTGACGCATGAGTGCGTGCTGAGCAAAATACGACACCTTCTTGAGCCTCGCAAGATAGGAACTCGAAACTCTTAGGAGGCAAATTCCGGGCGAGATGCTGGTCCCCCTCCCCCTGCTCGATGGCGGCGGATTCCTGCGTAAAGAGAAGAGCTCTCTCTCACACGCCCCGCCGTCTGCTTCTGTGAGATGGTGGACTCGCAGACGTCGAGCATCGTCTTTCAAGACTTGTCGCTCGCGAGCATTGACGCCGCGACTCCCGGGAACGAAAAGTCTGGTCCTATTTGCATGACCAGGACACGACGTTGCTGCTGCCATGCGGGGCAGAGCGTGAGCGTATGCTGCGATGTGTGCAGGTCGCATACACAATGATGGCACCACGCCGTCAGTTCCTCTTGGATCCGGTGCAGATACCGTCCGAAGCACCCGTGTCCGGTCAGCATCTGCACCATCCAAAAGGTGAGGCGTCTCTCACCGCGGCACACCCAGTTATTTCAGATGAGGTGAATCTCGACGGTCCTTAGAGCCCAAGATGTTATTTGTTAGTCTATGAATGTGAGTGTGATCAGTATTGACCCCCCCATGTGTGTGGTCAGGTCGGAGCCGGCGGAGGGGGTGTGTGCGAGCGAGACGGCGGCGTGCGAGGGAGAGCGCGCGCTGCTGGACGACGGGAACTTCGAATTCGTAAGTCAACTACATCTCGTCGCTATACTGCCGCTGCCTCTCGTCTAGTACTACCTGACACGTAAGTGCAGGGACACACACACACACACACTAACTCGAATTTTATTAAAAAAATACACTATTATCCGACGACACGATAGTGCTGCCAAGTGGAGACAAGAACGCAGCATATTGAACTAAATAAGAGAAAAGTATGACATACAAATAAACACACACACACACTATATATACACTCACATAATAAACAGTCCGTAACGAAGGGATCTGTTAATCTCTATACTCACCAATGGGTAGTCTCTCCAATACGTAGCAGCTAGGCAGTGTCTCCTAACATTGCAGATTTATCAAAAAATCACCCTATAGATGACATTATTAGACAAACCCCATTACAGTTCCGGCTGTGTGTAGCACGAAGCAACCAATTACCTCTAATCGACAAGGAAAATATTGTGAGGAAACCTGCATATCGGAAAAAGTTTTATAAAGACTACGATCCAAAATGTAAGCCCAGCAATCAGTTGTCACAGTACCATGTAGTAGTACAAGCACATCTCGTGTGCAGCTCTGGCAACTCCCCGAGTGTGAGCTAGAGCAGCGCGTGGCCCGACTGGACGCGCAGATGGAGCAGGAGATAGATCTCCTCCGAGCTCGCTACGCCAAGAAACGACAACCAATACTCGACGCTGTGACCTTCAAACGGAAACGACAACAGAACTTCTGAACTGTGGTTAGGCAGCCTGTACGTACAGCTGACGTGGGGTGAATGACCTGTCCCAATACAACCTAGAACCCCAATTTTATTTTTAGTTAAACTTATTATCTGACTTTGTATGGTATACCTGTTGTTGCGGATTTTGACATTGAACATGAGAGTTTTAATCTGTTGCGACCAATAACGCGCGAGATCCTGAATCGCGGTATTGACATTTGCAACGTTCGGTGCGACATCTGAAATCTACTACAGTGGGCTTCGGCCTGACCATCATACACTACCTCGCCTGCAAGAAGATCTACCAACGGCCTAATATCACTAACACCAAAAATCGTTTCCAAAAATAAAAGTGGTTTTCAGTTGTATTTCGATAGGTCATCCACCCCACGTCAGCTGGTCCAAAGTTACAGATCCACCCTGTATGTGTTATTGATAATTCCAATATGTGTTAGGGGTGTTATAAAAAAATGCAATACCAATGTAGGTCTTTAACTCTCACATGTCTTGCTCAAAAATACTCTGAATTAATAAAAATATGTCAATAATATACTCCCTAATACAGATTGGAATAAAATTAATACTGCGAGTGTGTAGGTAGTCCATTTTGATTTTTAATTTGTTATTTTACAAAAATATCTTCTGACCTGTTTTGATCCAGAAAAATAACTAAATGAAACATTAAAACCTATTAAGTTAAATATAGTACAATGAAATAATATTATTAAAATACTAAATTGAAATTAAATAACTTTTTTTTGCTCATATTGGCTTTTAATATTATTAAAACTTTAGGCGCTAAAAAACTTAAATTTCATATTAGATTAAATGAATAAAATCATTGTGCTAACTGGTGCTTTTAACAGCTAAAGTGCCAAAAATATGAAGGTTCCTAAACAGGAGAGAAGCGATTTTCAGTTTGGTATTATCGGGCCAAAAACGGTGCCATTTTGCTAAATTTTCCAAGGCATTTAATTATTTTCATGTGCCCGTGATATTAAAACTTTGTAACGAGGTGTAAAATTTGGAGTTATACAACATGAATGTTAACCTTATACGCCGAAATTATATTTTTTTCTAGTATAATGCAGTAGCAATACTATTTCCTTTCTTTCCTTAACCACTCAACTGGGATCGGCAACCAAATTGGTTTGTTTACTTTTGCCAAGTCTGTGGCAGGAGCCAAAATTGAGCACAGTTCTAAAACTTGTTTTGTTTACATTTTTTAATCGTCATATATTTTACGGAGAAACTATATTTTCGCTGCAAATGCAATACAGCGTCATTTAAAATAAAGATTTACTAAAATATAAGGTTTAATTAAAAATCGAAATTAAAATTTATTGGAAAAATTGTTTTTAAAAAGAGGCTCAAACACGGTATTGATTCCGAACGAAGTCCCCAGTTTCGCCATCTAGCGAATAGTGACGTTCCCAGTTGAGTGGTTAACAAAAGCAATTAATTTACTTTTTTTAGACTATACATTCAGACAATAAAAGCAGTAAAACAATTTTATCTGAAAAGTAACTTTCTGCATTTAATGAGTTCTTGTATTGGACCATCAAAATGTTCTATTTTATGATCTACCCTCATATTATAATGTTGGTAAACACTTTAAATGTCCAACTGCCTAAAACGTATTATTATGCCGATTTAAACAAGACTAGTTTGATATGTAGATATAATGTATTATAGTTAGTTTTGTAAGTACTATACATATCTACTTTATAGAGCGGTGATCAAATTAATGAAAAATAATTATCAATGAGAGGAAAAATCACAATAAAAATTCAACGGAAAAAGAGGCCTACTTAAACTTATGTGAAGTAAAAATAATCGAATGCTATATCACGTTAACTACCAACTCGATAAATTCGAAACGTAATCGATTAACACCGCTCTATAAAACATTGTATTAAATTCATGACAATACAAAAACATTATGTTCTGTAGATAGTTGTTTAGTTCGATTTAAATATTTGTATACGTTTTTGATCGTGATATGTGTATTTCAATTGTATTTAATATTTAGTAATCTCAAGGCTTGTTAATTTTAGAATCGATTAATAATTCGATTATGATTAGAATCGATTAATAATTTCGATTGTAATTAGAATCGATTAATAGTTCGATTATGATTAGAATCGATTAATAATTCGATTATGATTAGAATCGAGTAATAATTCGATTATGATAAGAATCGATACACATGTCACGTGAAACTCGATCGTTCCTTACGTTATAAGATCTCAATGTTATCTCTTCATTTATATACTAATGTATTTTATTATATTGTACAGTATGTTCTGGAAGTTTCTGTGGGAAACACTTTGGTTTAATTTTGAAGTTAATTGCAATAAATATTGTTATTTTATTTGCATAATAGAACCAGAAATAGTTAATTTGTCATTTGTCACATACATCTTAACCTGTATTTGCCTGTTTTATACTTTTAGTTATATTATGAGGAAGATTCTGATTTTTTTTAAACTTAAAAGTACATGAAATTTTTGGTAAAAAGATGAACATTCGCATTCGGGAATTTTTACTGATTGAAATTTTGTGTAATTTTATCAAATACTTATTGCAGGTTTGTGATATTTTTGGGTCACTATTGATAGTTCTTATTAAAACTGCAGTAAAGATTAAACCGTAGTGTTTTAGCGTAAAATAGCGGGTTGTGAGTTACAATATAAGAATATAGCGTTATACAGGGTGGGAAGAATGGTGACTAAATTTATTTCTAAGATTTAAAATACATTACATAGGCGTATTTTTAAAAACATTTTTTGGGCTTGAAACTTTAATTAAATAAACTATTTTGGTAAATAAAAAATTGATTGTAAAAAGTATATTTTCTTCCCACTCCGTATGACTGATGCAGATATTTGTGTGTGTGTGTCGAAGCAATAAGTACAATGTTTGGTACAAAAATAATAAATAAAACAGATGTGCTATTATTATGCTTTTTCAGCACTCGCTGTTAAAATAGTTTTTAGCACTGATACAGTGTGTAGAAAATTACAGTAAAAAAATCATAGTTACATTTTAATTTCATCAGCGTTGTCTAGTTTAAAGTAAATTGCTATATTTTTTGTAGTTTAAAATCATCAGATTCATGTATACTTTCAAGAAAATATAACGTCTTTAAGTGCCATTAAAAAATTGAAAATATTTTCTTACAGTAAAAATTATATGAAAAATCTTATGAATATAAAAACAATCGGAAACAATTCGTGCCATTGTGATGGATAGCTATTATAGTGAGGTGCATAAATATTTTTTTACGAGTAAATGAGTGTTATTATGGGCTATTGCTACCTTTCGGCTTGACGCGTACTCCTTACTTAAATAAAGACACGTCTAGAGAGAGATATAACTTTGAATAAATATTTTTCTGGCGTTAGATATGGGTTTAAAATCTTAGAATTACAACCTAATCATGGATAATTATAATTATTTTTTAAATTGTAATTTAATCGTTTTTTTGTACCATTTGACGTAAAATAATAGCCATTATCGATTAATAAAAACACAAATCAGATTAAAAAAATGTTTTTGAACGAAGTTCCTTATCGCGCGTTGTGAAAGGACGGAAAAAATTCTTACGAAAAGTTGTCACGACACTTTTTTGTTTTAGCTAATTATCGCTAGATGGCGCTGTGATCAAAATCTTTTAAAACAATACCTTATTTGTTTTAGATGATTATCGCTAGATGGCGCTGTGATCAAAATATTTTAAAACACGTTCTTTATCGCGCGTTACGTTAGGAAAAAAAAATATAAGATATCTTTTAATCGAAAGGAACTTCGTTCTATTCGGGTGTCCCATGACACCTCTCAAGTTTTTTCTTAAAAATCTCTAGATGTGTCTCGTGGCTAATTATTTCGGCCTATATTCGATTTTGTAATTGATTTCGTCTTTGTAATATGTACAGGGTAAATTAATGAATACTGTGAATGTATTAAATCAATGTCTAATTCAGTTTGTATACAATTTCGTTTAATGATTGAGAAGTAATATTTTTTCTATTCGATTAAGATAAAAGTTTCGGAAAGGGACTTCGATAACATTAATCGATTTTGTAATTTCTTGTTACTTTTCGTATTTTTTCACATACGTATGATTTAATATGTTTATAATATAATAATAAATGGTGGTCGTTGATTTGTGTGCGATTGTTGATTAGTTGTGTTCGACCGTTTGTAAAGTTGTTTAGTTGCCGCTCATTGATGCCTCACGACTCGTTTCACACACATTGCGAGCTCTTAAACATTTCATATTATTTCCCGCGTATTATTGTAGCCATATTTGTGTATTGAATGAAAAATAATTGATAAAACTAGATTTCCCATGAAGAAACTGAACTACAAATTCCAATCGTCTGCGCCTGCCACCTACAAATCTAACTACACTTACGTCAATTTTAGTCAGTTCCCAATTGAGTGATTAAATAGACTACAAGAAATAACATTTCTTAATAATTGTTTACACGCGGGTAGTTGAGAATCAGTGGTGGGGGGCGATCGTCTCATTCGTTCGGCGTCTGTCGAGCGGAGCGCACGCGCCGTGTGTGAGACGAGTCGGCTTGTGTAAAGTTGTATTTGGGAAGTGCACTTTGTATCTCGGTAGCCTGTTGATAGCGTGTGCATTATATTTTTGGACGAATGAATCACTAAATAAAAGATAAACATTGAATAAAATTTGTTTTATTTTTAACATTTCGAATACATCTTACGTTTTTGAATACGAGGTAAATAAAAAATACTTTGATATCTCACCTTTACATTCTAGTTTCTTTAACACCATAATAAATTATGAACTAAAAAGAAATTATTAAAAAAGAGTCATATTAATAAAATAAAGTTATGAAAATCGCGACTTTGGTTACATTAAACTAATTTCAATAAGGATATGGCTCTCTTGTAAATGTTATATTTTTTAAATAGAATGTAAAAAATTAGTGAATAAATGAATATACAGAAAAAAAAGATAATTTTAAACAAACTTATTATAATCAAATATGGTGCCACATTAGTCTTTTATTAACTTTGGAATGTTTTATTAATAATACTCTGCCGCTTTAATAACTTCAATAACATACATAAATTAAATCCAATAAAAACTAAAAAAACACTTAAAATAATTTTGGTATGATAATCTCACTTCAATTTCATTATAATAATAAGATCACTTTGTTATTCATATTTAGATACAATTTTGGAAACCCTTATAAGCATAATATACACAAAAAAATATACAGGGTGATTTCTTAGTGAGGGTACATATTGAAGGTCATGGTAGCTGATGGTTATATACGACCAGTAAAAATATTATTACCAAAGAATATGGCTTAGTAATCGCAACTTAAAAATATCTAAAATTCTTGCAAAATCATGGTTTTTCGACAGCTGATGGGTGTAGCGGAGGTGTGGGGTGCGCGAGATCACTAGAGGTCGTTAGTCAACACTCTTTTAGCCGAAATTGTTTATGTTTGAGGTAGTTTGGTCGAATTTAAATTTTAAAAAAATATTGTAATTTTACCTATTTTTTTGTAATATTCAGTATTAGAACAGAGTACTCATCACCCTCCTGCAATATGTACCTTCTTTAAAAAATCACCCTGTATATAGGTGCATAATAGAATATAGACAGTTTTAGAGGTACAACACAATTCATTTCTTTCTGACCAATATACAAACAAATATGGCGAATTTTAAACAATTTATTAGTAATTTCTCTCATCTCACTTAACAACCTTAGTTTTAAATAAATGAACACTACATTACACAAACTCAAAAGTATTTTTTCATGATTACACAATAATTCTAAATAGTTCGGGAGACACGATTATGACACAGGTTCATTTTGTCATTAGATCGGATAATATATTTCTGTGGTTCCTAGGAAGAAAACTTGTCACGAGATGTGTGCAAATATATTATCATAAAATATTGTATTAATTAAAATTACTATTGTAAAGTAAATTATTTTTTTTGAGTCGGAGGAAGGTTGCTTAAGTGGGAATCGAACAGCATTTAAACTTATCGTTCAAACCCTGGCTGAGATCAGAAAATCAACATAGAGTTATGTGGGACGGCACGACGCGTTACGGCATTCTACCATCGCACTGTCATGATAAAGCAACAAACTTCCTTTTGAACCACAGATTTATTAAAGTTTTTTAAATATCCCATTCCACTTTTTAATGAGATTATTACAATACGTACACAAGGTACAAATATATACAGCCTAGTTTAACTAATCACAGCTACATTTGGAATGTGTTCATGAATGTAGATTTACGCGAAGGCATACACTTTTAGAACTGTTTGAAAGTTTGAACTCGCGGTTAAAATCTTTACGAGTTATTTTTATTTGACCAAACCACTCAACTGGGATCGGTAACCAAATTAGTTTGTTTACTTTTGGCAGGAGCCAAAAATGAGCACAGCTCTAAAACTTGTTTTGTTTACATTTTTTAATCGTCTCATATTATACGGAGATGATATATTTTCGCTGAAAATGCAATACAGCGTCAGTTAGTAATAAAGATTTACAAAAATATAAGGTTTAATTAAAAACAAAATTAAAAATTATTGAAAAAAAATGTTTTTAAAAAGAGGCTCAAACACGGTATTGATTCCGAACGAAGTCCTCAGTTTCGCTATCTAGCGAATAGTGACGTTCCCAGTTGAGTGGTTAAAGGTTCGTTTTTATTTTGACTTAGTAATTTTGTTTTTGAGATCTTACCAAATATATATATATATAATAACACATGTATTAAAATTATTGTCAAAATAGTTATAACACTTAGCCTTACGTATTACGAATGTTAGTTAAAGCTCAATATTGAAGGACACTATTTGCTAGGAACTGCAAAGATTTAGTCAAAGTTTTTAACCTACAAACGAATTCAAACTTTAAACCACACGAAATAAGATCGCATTTACCCAACACACGCGAAACTTTTATTGTAAGGGTGCATACATATTGATACACTAAAGGTGTGAGGTGGAGCTGGCCGCAATAACTTCTAATATCAATAGCAAAGCACCCTTACAAACTTATATCTAATAGTTTCGAACTATGCAAACGAATTGATACGGATGCAAGTTCTTTGAGAACTGCCGGAGTATTCCTTCAGCACCCGTGTTTGTTGGGAGATCCTCGGCTGATGGAAGCCGTGGTGGATATTAGTGTCTTAGTATCATTTGACAGTATAAAAAGCTGTCCAGCACTGGAAAACGGAAAATTTTTATATGTAAAATTTTTATGTGTAATGTGTATTTGACACCGAACTATGCTTCAGTTTTGGAAAAAGCTCTATTATATTTTACAATACAAAAAAAAAACTAAACTGTATTGCAAAAGGCATTTTAACAACAAATCATTGTTGATCTTTCATTTACGATAGATAGGTACTGTAAACTAATTTCAATAATAACACCTAGATTATTTTTATTGCCTTGTAGGCAGACGAGCTAACGGCCCACCTGATTGACGGTTACCATCGCTCATGGACCTCCGTATTGTCAGCGGACACTGTGGCACCGCTACTTACGGTCTACCAATAAGGACTAACTTCAAGCTTCATTTAAGGAAGGACGAGTCATAGCGCTCGGTATAAAGTCTATTTTTGACTAGTAAAAAATCCTGAAACGTTTCCTAATTTTGGCACCAATAAATATTATATATATATTCGAGAGGACGGTCGAAGAAAAGATGGTTTGATTGCGTGACAGATGATGTATGTAAAGATAGAAACGAATGAAGAGAGAAGACATATTGCGCAGACCACATCTAAATGCGTAAATCTAAAGGTACTTACAATACTGAGTACCACTGACGAGCAGATCATACATCTGGACAGGCCCCTTCCCTCGCAACACAACCTCGCACACGAACACGTACACGATGCGACTGATCTCGAACATGGAGTCCAACAGCAGCCACGTGGTGATGTTCCGACCACAGTTCCGAGCCGAGGACCTGTTCATCACCACGCAGCTGTTGAGGAAACCGATGGCGCTGGTCACGATCATCAGACCGGAGATCACGTAGTGGATCACTGGAATATAGATTAATGATGATGTACTAGCTATGATTATAGCATACAACAATGTAGGTTTTTGTGAACAACATTTCACAGTTTGCTGGGTGAACCAATTTCGATGATTCCTTTTTTGATTGAAATAAACGTTGTCTGCCACATTTTGCATAAATTTTATTAATATCAGACTAGCAGCTAATGAATGAAATTATTTGTCAAAAATGGAAGAAATCCATTATTTTTTGTAACAACTTTTCTTCTTCAAACCACATGTAGATGTAATCCAGGGCATCATAAACCGCTTTTTATCAGACGGGCTACAACATGAGCGTCCAATTTTGTAATCTAAAACTTAATCATGTTACATAATACATACCTAAGTTTCTATTCTGTAAATCTTCTAAATAATACAGCTCCGGATTGAGAACGCGCAGTAAGGCCATCACGAAGGCCGTAGCCGACGATATCTGAAACATTGGCCAATTTGCACTTCATAAAAAACTTGTAATAGTGTAGACTTAATTTACAAACGGGAAACTGCAAGGTGTATTACAGTTCAAGCTATGAGTTTTTTTTAGATGTTACTGTCGCTCATGGACTCAACGGCCTGCATGTATATATTGAAAGAAAGAAATATGTTTAATGAAAACTTAGTACAATTATAAACTTAAAACTGTGTTCTGTAACTGTGTTTACTACACACAATAAGATAATAGGTAGTTAATATGTCTAGAGACAAACATATAACATTAAAACATTATTATTGCGGGATTGTACTGAGCTTCACAAGGCTTCGACTCAGCACTTGCTGCAGATTACCACAGCGCTGGTTTTCAGTTGAAGCCTGTGGTGACTCACGAACGCTATCACGGCCCACTGCGTTGCCTACAACAACATAACAATATTCTCGATTGCCTTCCTAGCAAGTACCCATACACTGCAAACACTATAATGCACCTAAAATTAGTTTTAAATGATGATAAAATATTATGCAATGCATTAAATTTAATATAATTTTTACGCTAAATATACGCCAATAATAGTAATGAGAAGTGTACTTTGATTAAATACATTGGATTTCATTGATTTTTCTTGTTAATTTTTAATCAAATTTAAAATGTCAAGGTAAGCAATGCATTTTTGCTTGTATGAACTGCACGCCACTGAATGTACCTTTGCAATAACAGGGCATCTTGGAGCTCCACACTGTTTTTTCTTATGATATGCAAACACAAATACAGTGGATCAACATTCAATGTTTAGGATAATTGTACAGAGTGTTGTATCATGGTTGTATGACAAATTAGACTTACTACCATGAAATTGTGATGATTCATGAATGTTTTATTCATTTTATGAATAATAATGTATGGTTGTTTAGGTACTTTGTACGAAACCGTGAACAGGGAAAAATCTATAAGAAGCAGGTTAAACAATTAAATGAAAAACTGTTGCTGTAAAGAACTGTCCGGGTAAACGTAATGGTTCACCATAGGCCAATTCCGCTGCTGAACCCTGGAGGTCGTCCTTCCATGCGCTGCGGATACCAAGGAGTACCCACGGGAGCGCTTCACTCTCACACTCACTACGTCAACCGGTCATACTACATCTAAAATCTACTACAGTGGGCTTCGGCCTGACCGGGCATACACTACCTCGCCGGTCGGAGATCTCCCTTTGGCCATAAGTCCACTGTACCCACACTTTGTATGAAACCGTGAACAGGGAAAAAACTATAAGACACAGGTTAAACAATTAAATGAAAAAATTCCCTTTTCACACTTAGTCACATTTTTAACCAAGATTCCTATGTGTTTCCATGAATTGAGACACTATAGTTATTTCAATTCTAACTTCTATCTTTATATTTTTTAAAAGTCACAAAATTTTGTTTATTTTTGGAACGAAGTTCCTTATCGCGCGTTATCGAAAGGGGGCTAGACGGAAATTCTTATGAAAAAGTTGTCACGACACTTTTTTTGTTTTAGATAATTATCGTTAGATGGTGCTGTGATTAAAATCTTTTAAAACAATTCCTTATTTTGTTTTATATGACTAATGCTAGATGGCGCTGTGATAAAAAAAATATTTTTTTAAGTTATAATAATTACTTAGTTTAAAACGTCTGTCTCTCTCTCTCTTATATCTAATATATAAAATTATCGTGTCACGGTGTTCGAACTTGAACTCCTCCGAAACGGCTCGACCGATTTTGATGAAATTTTTTGTGCTTATCCGGTACCTATGAGAATCGGCCAACATCTATTTTTCATCCCCTAAATGTTAGGGGTAGTCCAACCCTAATTTTTTTTTCTTATATCGATTATATAAAAACTAATTAGAATTGATACTAAAGTAGGAAAATTAAGTTTTATATTTATCATTTAGCGTGTTGATTTTGATTACTGTATTATTATTTCCAACTACCCTACGATTTGGTTAAATAAAATTCGAATAGACATTTAAATTAAATTGGTATTGACGCAAATGAAGTTGCGTGTGACAGCTGGTTATAAATAGTTTTATCCTACAATAACATGATAAGGAAATTTATATAAATTGTATTTTTTTTAATTTTATATTTATTTAAAGTAATTTATCATTGGAAAATACGTTTATATTATTACAACAAAACCATATTTTTTGCACTTAATAAATGGAACATTTTCTATAACAATAACAATGAAACGACGTTAAATGAGTATCGTTATATTAACCCTTATCCAAATTAAGTATTATGTTATCAAGAGTATTAATGTAGAAGTAAATTACTTTTTGTTTTATTCCAATCGGACTTTTCGTTGAGAAGTTATGACGAGTATAAAACGCAATGAAAGACCCAACGCGAGCCGCGCAAATAATGTGGCGACAACATTGAGAGTACTGTTTGAACCCCTTTGTAACACAGACGAAGTTGCGGGGGTCAGCTAGTAAGACTATATAGAGATAACTTAAAAAAATAAAATTTTATTACAACTCCCTCACTAATTAATCGAAAGGAACTTTGTTCCATCCAGGTGTCCCTTGACACCTCTCAAGTTTTTTCTACTTGTGAAATAGTTCAATAGCAAGTTAAATAAGGGTCATATGGAATATCTTATGATGTATTGTCATAACCCTGTTTAAATACTATTATCAAACATAACAATAGTGTTGTTTGTTTAAACATAATAATTAGTGTTGTTTCTATGATAAGATGTAATACTATGAGCTTATAGGCATTTGTAATTGTTTATAATATTATTGTATTAATGTTCATGCTTTTAATGAAAGTAATTTTTAATTTAATTATATATTTATATTTTAATTGTATTTAGGGGATAAGGCATATTTATAATTTATTTGTCAGAAATTAATTTTCTGGTGTAAGTAACCTGCCCGACCTGCGATGTGGGAGTCAAACCGCATTAAATCTCAGTGTCTGAACCCTGGCTGAGGCTAGAAACCCGCCTAGAAATGTGCAGGATGACACAACTCTTTACACTTTTATAATATTGTGCATTTCTTAGACTAAATTCCTCTAACAAATTCTCATTCGCTGAGCTGTACACTTGTCTAGCAAGTAAAATGTAATGCTTTAATGTCAATCTCAAATTTTAATATTTTAAATGATTAAAATATATATAATGTAATAATAACTTATGAGTTGATTGAAACTGAAAGAGCTTGAAAATAGATTTCTTATATTTGTATTTGATGTCACAGAAACCCTGAATTCTTATTAACGTTAAAGTGCGAACTAAATACTTTTAATTATCACATGTCTACAAAAATACAGTTTTAAAATAATTTTCTTAAAAATTATATTCCAGTATTAAAAGCACTGATATTATTTTAATTAAACCAGTTAATTATTTTTTTTCATTTTATAATCACTATTATCGCTAATGAACGAGGATAATTTAAAAACAAATAATTTCGTACTTACAGAAAATACTGCAGCAACTATTTTTATATAAACTTTTAAATCCAACATGGGCATTGTTTTAGATTGCGTGGACATCGGGACGATTTCAATAACGGAATAGCACTGGTGAAAATGTACTAAATAGTTTGTTTAGAATACTATTTAATTTATATTTTGCGGGTAAAATCAATAATCGCTTTTCGAATTTCGATTTGCAAGTTTGACAGTTGACATTTGATTCTGACATTTAAAAAATGTAGCCAGATAAGCGTTCTGAGAAAACGGTAAAATGAATAAAAAAAAGATTCCTGAAGGTAATTGATTTCTTTGTACTGCACACTGTCACACATGTAAATTAGGATAGCTTTGGCGAAAAATTTCAACGTTAATGAACGATTCGTTTATCATCATTACTGCAAGAGAAGACTCACAGGCTTTACAGCCGTGGTCTGTATAGTTAGTGGCTATAAAGAATTTTTGCGGATCAACCTCTGCAATAATGGTTCGCCTAAAGCTTGCGAATCGCACTGTTCCCACCGAATTGTCATGACAGCATGATTTTTTGAATTGGAATCTGAATGAATTCCACGAATGTTCAGGAAGTACCGAACTGTGGTAACATTAATCTATTCTAATCTAATGTCAATGTCACCGTGATGACATTTGAATATATATTTTCGTTCTGAAATTGTATCCAAGTTAATCCAAGTAAAGTGAAGTTTTAATAATGTAAAAGTTTAAACATTATTTTATACTATTAAAGGCTGTTAATAATTTTTATTTAGAAAAATATGCTTTCCTCTAAAAAGTAGTTCTTTGTTTGGTTCATAGGGGCAGCACTAGCAAATTACTAACTCTTTTTTTAACCAAATTATCAGATGACAAAGTAAGCCAAACTCCTCAATTCAATGTCCCACAGCGCCACAGCTGAGTTTGGGACTCTAACTTTTTTAGCATTTCCTCCGTGCGAGGTTAGAGCTTTGACCTTTGTGCTTTTAGCCTTCACATTTCTTTGGCTCTTCTAGAAAAGTAACTATACCTATCTAGTATTTATAAGTAAGTGAGTACATTATGTTTCTCAATACTTCTACATAAATAAGTTAATTTAGGGTACATATGCACCTATTTTATTTTCACTTTTTATTGGAACGAAGTTCCTTATCGCGCGTTATTGAAAGGGAGCTATACAGAAAATAATCTTACGAAAAGTTGTCACGACACTTTTTTGCTTTAGATGATTATCGATAGATGGCGCTGTGATCAAAATCTTTTGGAACATGTTCCTTATCGCGCGTTACGAAAGGAAATATTTTTTATAAAATATCTTTTAATCGAAAGGAACTTCGTTCTATTCGGCTGTCCCATGACACCTCTCAAGTTTTTTTTAAATGTTTTTTTTCCTCAAAATAATCTCAATTACCGAACACTACCCGGTATTTATTTAGTTATTTTAAATAATAACATAAATAGTAATGAATAATTTAAATTACTAAGCGAAATAATTACATCAATTCTTAATTTTCAACAACTCAACCACATCAACCATTATAAATTAAAAGTGCGATTATTTATGGCTGTCATCACCCTTCACGAATCAAGATGTGGAATATTCATTCCTATTGCTTTATGGACGCAATTAAAAACCATGAAATAGTTTTATACGCCCATCACAAACAGGACGACGGTGACATATACATTTGCATGAAGATACAATTAAAATTAATTTCATTTGTAACCGCAATTCGATTTTCTCTTATGGTTTTTTAATGGTAACATTAATTTTTCAATTGTCTGTGTATGAACACTTTGAAATTTTGATGAAATATTTTGGTAGTTATAGCAACTGTTACTTGTATTTAGTTTTTATATTTTCTAGATGGGTGTACTAAGCTAAAGCCTAGACACTTTAACTTACCGCAACCTGTTTTAAACTCTTTTCTATTTTTTGTAAATATTATGAATTTAAATAAATATTTGGTCAATGTGGTAGGTACTTTGTTTAATAATTTACACACACGTTAATTAGTTAATAGATATTCGTAGTAAGTACCTAAAAAAATATTTCAGTCTTATCTCATAATTTAGTTTACTTTTAAAGAAAAAGTCCCATACGAAAAAGTGCATTATAATAATTTAGGTTTTAAACCTTTAAACGTTTTTAGAAGGTAGAACTACCAATTTAATTTCCTAGATAAAGGAAGAAACAGCAGCTTTTAAATATTAATTGGATTTCTTTCTCCTGTTGACTGAAACATTTTACTTCATTCGAAAGACAAAACTTTAGTAATTACATTCGTTGTTTGAATATTTGAATTCGATTTAAAGTCGGGGATGGGGCGAAGTGGCCAGATTCATTAACGGCCATTCAGAACGCGGTCTCACTCGATTCAATCGAATCTATTCCGATTCAATTCGATTATACAATTTACGAGTTGTTGCTCGTTGTAAATTTTATTAAATTATCTATTACATATTTCGGCGTATTATTGTTTGATGTATTGCTTTGTTGCATCTGGTGTGGTTGTGATGGGATTTTAACGACTATCCTGGTAATTTAATTTTATTCAGTCCATATTTTTGAAGCACTTAAGATTAGTTCGTTAATTTATTTATTTAGTACGACTTAAAGCGTCTAGTAACATTTTAAATTCACATTTTTATGAATGTATTGGTATTGACTATTGACTATTGATGAACGTAGATTTTATCTAGTACTTATCTAATAGCTAAAGTAGGCCAGTTCCAGTCTCATTCATTATCGTGTTTATCTTGTATCGTAAAATCATAATATATTCGCATTATTCTGTGAGGGAGAGGTTATATTGAAACAGAATTCAAATACAAGATACTATTATTGTAAGTAATGTGGTCAGTTTCAATTAACGACACAATGAATATTATCTTTATAATGCTATTATAACAAGTGCACCTTACATCTAACACCCATCACCTATATTTTCTCTGCACACTTGTCAAGCCATTGGTCACTATAGTGGTCAGTCCTAAAATGTGTCATAGGAATCTCGACTTTATTCCGTTGTGTTAAGGAGAGTTTAGGGTGCAGGTAGTAACGACTTGCCCTATTTGAGTGGCTAATTGTTAAGCAATAAAACGGTATGGTCAACTGTAGACAGCAGGGGACAGTTTGATGCAATCTACATTATTAAATAATAATGGGTATCTGCTTGTAGTATTTGTAGTACGATCGACTTGTCTTGATCATTGATTTTAATAGTTAAAAAAAAAACAATTTATTTTAATGAAAACTTTTTAAATACAAACTTTTTAGATCCTGAATATAATGTGGAAGTAGAGTGTTACCCAAGACCTTAGACGAATCGAGTCCAAACATCTATCTATCTATCTTGTTTAGTATAGAAGTTCTCATGGCTACTTTTCCGACTCCCTTATCAGATCAGTTCCATGGTACTATATAGTTATATTGTCGCGTGATATACCATTATGTGCTTGTAAAATTTCATCATCATCATCATCATCAGCCTATAGACGTCCACTGCTGGACATAGGCCTCCCCCAAACTTCGCCACATCGACCGGTCCTACGCCGTCTGCATCCAGTGACCTCCCGCGATCTTGACCAGATCGTCGGTCCATCTTGTGGGGGGTCTACCAACGTTGTAAAATTTCAATTGTAGCTAAATCAGGAACCGCGAAGTTGGTATAATTTAACTTGGTAAACAAAGCTTAGAAAAAGGTTTCGTAGTCTTTGGTTGATTTGTAAGAGAATGGGCTCATAATTCCCTTAGTTTTGTATAAAAGATTATGTACATACCACAACTAAAGTATCAAACATCATAATCCATCTACAATAGAGGAACACTACAGGCGTCCACCGCAGACATGTCAACATTCTACGAATAATAAGCGATCTTATTCATATTGTATTCAAAATGTTTGCTGATATAACTCATGTGGGCTCAATGAACCGCGCTTTATAACCAATGTCAATAATAATGTTTATGCATATTTATTGGATTTTGGGGCCGCGAAGTGTTTCTCGAAGAGCTTAGAATTCGGTTGAAAATCGCAATGTTGGAGGAAAATTATTGTCTGAAGTTAGAATTATTTATAATACAAGCTTTTATGATCCTAAATATCATGTAGGTATTAGTAGAGTAAAATGAACGCAAACACGACAGATCTATCTTATTTAGTACAGAAGTTTCTATGACCACCTTAGGAATCCATCATCAGATCAGCGCCATTTTTTCATATTATTACATAGTCACGAGATCTACATCTGGGTGTAAAATGTCATCTCAATCGGAAACCGGGAAGTTGTCAAATTTAGCTTGCAAGATTCCACCCTAACTCCCATAGTTACATACATAGTTAAATAGTTACATTCAGTGTAAGTTAATATAAAGCTTGTAAAGTTTGAAAGCTTGGTGATGGTTTATAGATTGTATCTAACTAAAGTAAATCTATTATAAACTCGGCTTAACCGTTTTAGCCCATTACCATCTTCTAAACTTCTATAATTCCGTGAAATTCATTAAAGAATTGATCATTGTTGTAAGAACTAAAAGTTTCAGATTTTTTGAGAAAGAGATTTAAAAAATGTTGACTCAAAATGGATACAAAATCCAGTCGTACCTTACTTTATATGGTAGGTAGTAATGTAATAAGTTAACAACAACTTATTGTTTTATTTTTTACATTGTTACTAATTATTCATAACTGTCCACTGCTGGGCTTAGTATAGGCATCAGGTATAGTGTTCTATGTTTTTTTTGTATTGCCTTGTAGGCAGACGAGCTAACGGGCCACCTGATCGTAAGCGGTTACCGTTGCTCATGGACCTCTGCAATGTCAGCGGACACTGCGGGGCCGCTACCTACGGCCTACCTTTTAAGGACTTTCTTTAAGCCTCGTTTAAAGAAACTTAGAAGTTTATGTTTGGCGATTTGAGTATTTATATTGCTATGTAGATAATGTTTAGGAAATAAAACGTACAGCAAAAATATCTATCTAGTAAAATGCTGAACAATAAAACCGATTAAATTAAAATTACAATTGGAATCGATTAGTAATCGTTTACAATCGATCATAAATTTTGACGTGTGATAGGGAAGAGGTGAACATGTGCCAATTACATATCACCGCTTTATTAAATTATCGATAATCCAAGTTATCGAAATGATTGTAAAAATCATTTTATGATGAGTGTGTTTTCGCTTTAAGTTTTTTTTATATAGGTACAGTAGGGCAATGCCGGACGGAAAACTTTTTTAATGTTGGTATTTCTATTTGTCGATAATTATCTATCTTATGAATTTCATAAATATTCGATGAATTTAGGTAGAGGTGACTTATTGAATTGTGTTGATTATTAGTACCATAAGCTTTGTGCAAATAACTGTTGACCTAGTTTAAATATTAACATCTTCTGAAAGATCGATTTTACAAAAGTAGAAAAAAACAAAAGAAGGTCCAAAAAATCATTAACTTTTAGTAACTATTTATCATAGATATTTCTGCAAAAAAGGGTAATTTGCTGATTGTTTCCTCTATTCTGTATTTTTTTGTGTTTATTTCCGGAGCTTTTAAATATAAGTAAAGGTAACTCATTTAATCCAATTTGTATTATTTCTTTAATTAGGAAAACACTACGGCCCACCGAATAATTCGACACTTTATTCGGTTTATTTTATCAGTGATGATATGAAAATTGAGGTCTTAGCATAGCTGAGGAGAACATTTAGGACACAGATCCTAGTAGTTAAGTATTATTCACGTTACACCGGTCTGTGCCAGATCGATTACAGTAGCTAGCACTGCCCAGCATTGTATAAAATTACATTTAAAAATAGCAAAAATCCTATATGTAACAGATTGCTAATTTTGCAAGCAGAAACAAGCGGTCCCATGGTGTAATGGTTAGCACTCTGGACTCTGAATCCAGCGATCCGAGTTCAAATCTCGGTGGGACCTGTCTTTTTCTGTCTTTTACTACATTTGAAAATCTAGTTTTTTTATTTCTCATATTAGAACTAAGAAGTTAAGAATTCTAAATATATATAATTAAATTTTGAAATAATTTGAAATTTAGAACGGGGAGAATTCGCCCTAGAAGTATAAGAAGTGAGGGGTTGTTTTTTCTGTTAAAAGTAAACAAAAAATACCCACGTGCAGATTATTCTGTGTATTACTCGATTTAGTATTCTGTTCTTAAAATTAAATATGCTTGGTCTTAGTCGTTACTTTCAGTTTCCTCTAGAAAATATCCCGTTGAACAAATAACCACTTTTTAAAATAAATACTTCTAGCAGGCTGGATATCAAACTCAAATAGGAGAAAAAAAACTCACCTTCAAAAAAACAATGACAATTAAAAATACTCCCAAATTACAAACCTACTTTTCCCGCCAAAATATACTTTCCTTATTTACCTCACAGACTAATATACTACATGATATACAATTGTTTTAAATAGTACATTCGACACTAGTTTTATTTTAGTAATGTTCGAGTTTCAGCCACGCGCACGCCACGCGCCCGGCACGCTTATATGCATTTACTTCAACAATAATGAGAAAAAATATTTAATTGCTTTTAGACGCATTGTCCTTTAAAAATAATCTTCTTTAGTGCTTGTTAACTGGATTGAGAACGTCAAAAAACCATTGGACTTGAAAGATAAATATGTTTTTAGAGATTAAAAATGGGAATTTTGAAGTGTAGGTAATTTTAGTTGCGGATTAGTTGCGACTTGCGACATTGCGTAGAATGTAGATTAGAGATGCACCGAATATTCGGTTACTATCCGGTATCCGGCTTATCCGGCCCTTTTCTTACTATCCGGCCGGATACCGGATAGTAATGAACTATCCGGCCGGATACCGGATAGTGCACTTGGTAGATTTTATGAATAGAATCTAATAACGACACAGTTGTAATTGAAGCTTTAACTTAAAGAACATAAACTTATAAGAATAAATCAATTAATTGGGCTTCGGTCGTAGATTCCGCCTGCCTCTATTGTTCAAATTCTATTCTTCGATTTTATTATTTTGTAAAGGTTTTTTAAAAATATAATGTAAAAATAACTAAATAAACGAATGAATGATAAAATAAATTAATATAATGTTGGAAATCCACCAAAGGTTTGAAAATTATGATGTAACTATAAAAACAATATTTTCAGCTCAAAATTTAGGAATCACACCGCTGGCCGAATATTCGGCGGCCGGATACCGAATATTCGGCTGGTGGTCAGGCCGAATATCCGGTATCCGGTATCCGGCCGAACAACTATTCGTTGCATCTCTAATGTAGATACTGTGTAGTAAATGTATCTCTAATTTTTCTTTTATTGTATTCTAAAGTTTTCTCAAAAAATTTTTGGAAGGAGATATTTCAAAGGTGGTCCCATGATAAGGAAATCAGGGTTTGACGTTGGCAGATCAGATAAATAGAGGAAAACTTGAAAAAAGAAAGTCGGATGCTATACCTAACGTTTGTAAAAAAACTTGAGAGGTGTCAAGGGACACCCGGATGGAACGAAGTTCCTTTCAATTAATTAGTGAAGGAATTGTAATAAAATTTTATTTTTTTATTTAATAACTTAAATAAAATATTTTGATCGCAGCGCCATCTAGCATTAATCATATAAAACAATATAAGGAATTGTTTTATAAAATATTTTAAGAACAGCGCCATCTCCACCCCCCAACCATAAACTAACATGATTCTTATTAAGTTTTGTTCGTATCTAGAAGGAAGGAAACAACTCTTTTTCATAATCACGATTAGAATTTTCTTGATGCCCAAACGAATGCGAATAAATAAATAGTTACGTTCTTTACAAATACCTTAAGTCAGTTTTAACTTTTTCAGACATGGAAAACAGAAAAAAGATACGTAGTACTACTTAATCCGTATTGTTTTCACAATCAATGCTATTTGCAACTATTTTAAACCAAAAACACTTCCACACTTAAATGAATTAAAACTTGATTTCCATTTATAATTGTAAGTGCAATTCATGTATTGTTAGGTTTCTAAGCGATTAATTGTCGGTCGCGTGCGGGCGCGTGGGACCAATGTGCGATATTATTCTCACGACTCACCCCTGTTATAACTTTAAAGCACTTTACTGCGCCGTATAGTGTTATGACCGTGCTATGAACGTGGCAGTGCGGTATGGTATTGAAATGTAGTGGTTTTGTAACTTTATGCACTTTGCGCTCTCTTTTGCGCTTTTTTGTATAAGTATAAAATCTTTATTATCAAAAACACAATACACACTTAAAGAAATCACAGTGGACTCCGCACTAGGTAATACCTGTATCGCGGGAGACCAATACGATTAAAACAATTTATAAGTTTACAGAGGATTAGAACCAGGCAGAGCGAAATTATACTATAAACTAGCTGACCCGCGCAACTTCGTCTGCGTTACAAAGGGGTTCAAACAGTACTCGTTATGTCGTCGCGATATTATTTTCGCCGCCCGCTGTGGGTGTATTAATAAAATTGCGTTTTATACTCGTGATAACTTCTAAACGAAAAGTCCGATTGGAATAAAACAAAAAGTAATTTACTTCTACATTAATACTCTTAATAATATAATACTTAATTTGGATAAGGGTTAATATAACGATACTCATTTAACGTTAAATTAATTTTTTGGACATTTTTTTTATTTTTATAAACATAAAAGCGGTTATTGTGACTAAACTATGATAGTTAGATATATGCTGTCGCGGACTTTTTTGTTTGTCTTCAAAAGATCTAAAAACACGTAGTACATCATTTTGTTCCATTGTCAATAGTTTTTGCAGCGTACGCATAAATAGGTTTTTGATTTTTCACCTTTTTTTACATATTCGATATTTTCATGCGGATCCCTAATTTTTTTGAAAATAAAATATAGCCTATAACCTTCCTCGATAAATGGACTTTCCAACAGTGAAAGAATTTTTGAAATCGGACCGGTAGTTTCTGAGATTAGCGCGTTCAAACAAACAAACAAACAAACAAACTCTTCAGCTTTATAATATTAGTATAGATAATATTATACTGTTTTTTAGAACATCAATAACCAAAACACCAACAACAACAATTAGTTTGTAACAACTATTAGTTGTTCTAGAGACTTATTTTGTAAGCAATTTTTAAAAAGATACTTGGAATAAGAACCAGTACCTACTTTAAATGTATTTTAATATTTTTGTAGGTCTAACCTAGAGCGGGGATACATACACATACCTAACTTGTAAACTTATATTTTTGTAAAATAAACTATTCTGTATCCACGTGTCGTGAGCTTAAAAGCACGTTGGCGAGTTAATACTATTTGTATATTGTACCTAGGGCCGGCATGCGACAATATACAGTTTCATAGTTTATGAGAGAAGTCACGTGTTCCCGGGTCGAGTTTCAGAATACGATGCCGGCCTCGTGAACGACAAACACAGAAGAAATGCTCCATTTACGTACAAAGCTTTTCTTTAGGAATTGATTTAAAGCCGAAAGTTTGGGAATGAAATTTGTGTTCCAAGTTCTTAATACTTTTAAAAACTAGATTTTTTTTTTATTGGATACTGTCGATTTCCATTTTTCAAGAATAGGTCAAAACATATTGGTAGACTTTGTCAAATATGAGATGAACTTCAAATTACTTACAAAGTTACCAAATGATTTTTACAAATTGAAATTTAGAGTTATTATTTGGCACTTTGGAAATCATCTAATATATATAATAAAGGCGAAAGTTTGTAAGTATGGATGTTTGTTACTCTTTCACGTAAAAAATACTGAATGGATTTAAATGAAACTATACCACAATGTAGCTTATACATCACATAGGCTACAATTTTTGAACCCCTTTGTAACGCAGACGAAGTTGCGAAGGTCATCTAGTAAGGGATAAGACTTGAAATTAAAATACCCTGTCTTTGAACTAATTAGAGTTTACACGAAAATTCTTAGGTATTTTCCGTCTCCAAAGTAACTAAAAATCAAAAGAAACTGTCCCAATTTTTCTCCTACTTTCCTTAATGAAGACACAAGAAATTGCGTGGGCTACTGTTAGTATATAACTTAATTTAGAGATGTAGTGCGACCTAGTTAAATCGATATCGAAGTCGGAGCACGCACTATCAGGTACCGGAATCTTGTGGGTTCAGGTGCCAGAGGGCCGCGAGCCCAACTTCGAAGGACGAAGTTTGAGGTTAGTAATTTATCAAATCGAATAGATATTTGCGGTTAGAACTTTTGTGTTTCTTTAATTGTGTTGGCTATGTTTTTATGTATGTGTTTCGGATTCAAACAATCAAGATTGAATTTTAATTAAAATCGGATTGCAATTGATATAAAAATTCTTTTACAATTTTGTTACATTTTTTCTTTTGAGTAATTTAATATTGGCGGCCATCTTCGTTCTTATTTTCTTTTCTTTACATGCAACGGGTTACACTTACATTATGCCTAATTATAAAAAATAGTAAAATTAATTAGGCTGTACATAAATTATCAGTAACAGTTAATTGCATGCTCCAACAGTATGTCAAGCAGACGAGCAAGGTGAAGATCCGTGGATTGGCTAGGTTATCGTTTATATTGACAATAGTTATAAAGTTAATCAAGTACCTAGCTACTTCTAACAGGCTAACTTTAAGAACTTTTCTTAAGCCTCTTTATCCAGTAGGTATATTCTCTATTTCTAGACCCTAAAAGTCCTTATTAGACTGTAACTTTGACAGATATTATTTGATTAATGGTTCTAAATAGATGGACATACTTAAGTAATTAAGTCTGCTCCGGAAAACTTATTGTTGGATTTTAAATCTCTAGTAACGTCATTTGCGTTTTGTTAATTACATAGCAATAGGTTTTGAACTAAAATTATTTCATTTTATAACACCACATTTTAATAAAATTACTAGACTAAGTCTAAAGTGTAATCGACCCTTCGTGTCCTAGTTCAAAACCTATGTCCTAAATTATTTGACATATTCTGTGAATCGGTGCCATCGGGCGACAAAGGGTGAGCCGGATATCCGGTCAAAGCTAATGTGATAGCCAGTGTTCTGTTTTAGACATAAGGTCAAAAGCCTTTCAAACTGATAGAGATTAAGGGCGTTTGAGAGGTACAACAGGACTGTTCAAATAAAGAATTATAGGTATAATGATTATTAAAAAATATTTCGTCCCGATTATTATCCGATTACGATCCCGATTGAATTTAACGTTAAATGAGTATCGTTATATTAACCCTTATCCAAATTAAGTATTATGTTATCAAGAGTATTAATGTAGAAGTAAAGTACTTTTTATTTTATTCCAATCGGACTTTTCGTTTAGAAGTTATCACGTGTATAAAACGCAATGAATATGTGGATGAACTTCGGGCTGCGCAAATAATAACTCGACGGCATTGCGAGTACCTACTGTCTGAACCCCTTTGTAACGCAGACGAAGTTGCGCGGGTCAGCTAGTATTACATAAACCAAACACTCGTTTGTTGTTAATAATACTAACTGCGTCTTTTAAAAAACCAACTTAGGTACCTGAGCATATAATCTCATCAAATCGGAAATCCAGGTTCAAATTTAGTTGAAGGTGGTAAATTAGCCGTTGCGACAGTACCCACTTATCATCTAGTGGGTCATTCGTCACTGACGGAGACTTTTTTTTTTTTTTTTAGTTGGAGGAAATCACCAGATCCCCGCCCGGGCGGGGTATGTAGGAGTTGAACCGCACTAAAACCTCCAACCGCTCACACTCAGCGTCCGAACCCCGGCTGAGACCAGAACCCAGCCCGGGGTTACGAGGGACGACGCTACGCGTTACGCCATCGGCACTCTTTCCCGTCGACTGATGGAGCCTTAGCGTACAACACATCCCGCACAATCCCAGGCTGAGTTCTATCATCAGCCGGTGTTCGGATGCTAACTGTGAGCGGAGGTTTTAGCGCGGTTCGACTCCCACACCTACGAGATAGGTGGAATTTCGATGATTTCCTCCTATCCAAAAAAAGATAGATGACTTCATACGTCTACAAAACAATAATAAATTAACGTTATAAAATCAGTTACATTTTTTTCTTGATTCGTAATTATATTCAAATTCGTTAATACAGCTGATTATGCCAAGTTGATTGCCCTAAATTATGCCGTTATAATGTTGGCTATACTTTGTTTAATGACACCAAATGTTTGTATTATGCCGTGACCTTCCACGAAGGTCACAAGGGCGAAGTGGTTGTTAAATCTCTAATGTTATTAATAGAGAAAGAAATACTAGGTATCTGTTTGTCTTTCCGCCTGAAACTCGGTACTAATTTTGATGTATGAATATTCTTATGGTATGTTAATTTAACGATATAAGGCAATATAGAGTACCTAACATATTTTATTTTATTGCCTTGTTGGCAGACGAGCTAACGGCCCACCTCATCGTGATCGGTTACCGTTGGACCTGGTGACTTTAGTTTATTTTTATTTACTCAAATTTAATCAAATTATGACGAGTGACGACACATTATGACGAAATGTAAAATTAAACTAAATTGAATGAATGGTCGTTCACTTTTAAGTACAATTGTTTATTTTGAAATAACACGTTTCAAAGCTCGACTAAATTAAAATTACCCTTAATACTACGTTAAAGAGCGACTGAAACAAGCTGAAAAGTATAGCAAGCCATAAAATGTACTAGACGTCTCAAGTTATTTAAATTTTATGATTTTGTTATAGTGCTAATCAATTTAGTTTATGTCTAATTTTGATGTGTATGAGTAATTAGTGTGTGTAAGTTAATGTATATTGTGCGTGTGTGTGTGTGAATTTATCAATGTAGGTATTTCTTTTCAATATCTATTTTTTCTTGGAGATATCGTAATAATATGGAAAATGCCGATATTTCAGAGTTCAAGTTTTTTCTTTTTTTAACAACAATAGTCATAATTATTTCAGTTATAAAAGCAAGTATCTAGAAAATAGTTTAACTTAAATTTTAAAACTTAAAAACTTTCTTAAATCTTTTTACCATAAATTACCATTTTGATTTTTTATGGAAACAATTTCGAAGTTTGAAATAAAATATTGAAAAATAAATATAGCATAATTACTGTTCTAAGTACCTTCTATCTATCTACAAACAATACTAGAACCTCCGCAAACAGAAAAAAGAACATTATTTTTTTTAAGCATCAATATTTCATAAACTCGCCCTAATCAACCCCTACAGCGGGGGCGGTGAGGGTCGCTGCCGACTCCGTAGTCATTCCCTCCCTCACAGCGGTAGTGAGTGCACGTTGCTCTCTCGAAGATAAACTTACGAAGTTTTAGTGAAAATGGTGCTCGCTGACTTTCTCAGTGATACTAGAAGGCGATGGCTAAAAGTAAGTGTTTTTTAACATATTTTTGTTTTGTCTTTAGGTTATTTAAATCCCGCGTTCGAGACGATAATGTACGGAACAGGTTTTAGTGAAATGTTTAAGCACTTCTTGATAAAGAAAAACTTTTTATCGTCTAGAAAAATGTGTTTATGTTTATTTAAATTTTACTGTCATTCGTCAGTTAGTCAATGAAAACTTTCGTCTATATTTTATTTTAAATAATTTAAATAGTATTGTTTTAAAAGGTGTCTTAACATAGTAGAGTTTTATGAGTGGCGGTAACCACTTACGATCTGTTTGCTCTTTTGCCAGAGAGAAATATCTTTAGTTATTAGTATTTTAATTCTATAACAAGAGAAGATTATGATTATTATTTTTGATATAGTAAGTTACGTTTTAATATTGTGTCTACAGTACTATGGAACGAATAACTTCTAACTTCAAGGTAACGTTAGTAATTCCAAAATATTCTAAGTTTCAAGGTAATTTCCATCATTAACGGTGTGACTAGGTTCCAGTTACCATTAACTGACATAAAATGAAAAAAATAATTGAATGTAAATGTTGTAAATTTGATGAAGGAATAAAACAATGCGTAGGATAGTGTAGCATAGTAAATTTATATTATGTACATTTTTAAACTCATTTTTGACCGACCTCCCAAATGGAGGTGGTTATCAAGCTGACTGTTTTTTTGTGATTTAAAGGAACGTTCATGCATTTTCAACGGGTTCTTACCACGATATTTAATTAATTGAGTTGTCTCGATATTTCAACGTTGTGGCAAACGTCATGATCACGAGAAGACTGGATACTGCAGTTCGATTTAAGAGCAAACTAATCTGTCTACCCTCTTTCTCGTTCGCTTTTGGGTAGTACCACTGGAACTCGAACTCACATCACGACACACCACACTCACTGTATCTACAAGACTCTCTGAGCATGAACCCTTAGTGACTCTTGTGTTTAGCACTGGATTCCACATACTCGATAATCTGAAGCCGTCACCCCTGTCAAAAGTGCTATGTCTTGAAATCTCAATAGCTTCTTTAACCATCCTTGGTACGTAACGACGTAAATATCGTGGTAAGAACCCGTTGAAAATGCAAGAAAGTATTATAGAAAACCGCGAGTGTCTGAATAAGTTTAACGTAACGTTGCTTATTTTTCGACATTCCTCAACAATCTAAAATAAGTAGTATAAATCTAAAACAGTAATCGATAATAGTATAAGCCTTTCTCCTAGAAGGCAGGTATTTTAATTGCTCTTTGAGATATTCGTATTATTATTAAATAATTCTTTGTTTACGTTACATGCCTTACTATACATCAGATTCATCTTAGTAACAATTTAAAAAGTTATATACTTACGATAATATTTTTCATAGCTTATTAATTAAACAAGCATCATCAGCAGGTATCTCATCGTACGTTAAGTATTTACTTAATGAAAAATTAAAATGAGTTTTTTGCCTCGGAATTAGGTGCCTGATAATTAATTTCTTTGGTATTTAATATACGGTTAACCTTGACTGTGAAGATTTAAATACAATTTAACGTACAAACTACTTATCGGTGAGTACGACTATGCAAATAGTTGATAAAGATATCTACTTAAATGTACTTTGGTGTTTAGTTTTCACACGGCCTGTACTTGTACAACTGGCAACCCTGGTATTAAATGAAATGAAAAAAATATTATCCAGAAAAATGAAGACAAGTAATTAAACAGTATTGTGGGGCTAGAAAATACAGGACGTATAGATTTTTGTGGATAACTTTCATATTTATATTTTTTTTTACAGTTGGGCCCTATATCATCTTTGTCCCTTTATGATGTTCAGATTATATATTATAACCTTCTTGAAGCTGAAGTGGTGTCGAAATACAATCTGGAATTATTTTTATTTTTGGAATATTTTTTTTTCATTATCTTACACCAACACATTTTATTCACCCCACTTCAGCTTGAAAAAGGTTTAATATCCAACTTGTTTGCGATATATTAAAAACGGGTTCATATTTATACTATAATATATATTATAATGCTGAAGAGTTTGTTTGTTTGTACGCGTTAATCTTCGGAACCACTCGCCCGATTTGAAAAATTATTTCAGTGTGATAGCCCATTTATCAAGGAAGGCTATATACTAAATTATATCTTTCTTCGACGCAGACGAAATTGCGCGGGTCAACTAGTAAAAATATATGACTGTTGAATTTTTTTCACTAGAACAACTTGTTCTTCAAAATTAAAGTAGGTACACTAAATTTTAGGCAGATTTTATTGTCAAATTGAACATCTAGGTATGTTTTTTTTTTTATTGCCATGTAGGCAGACGATTGATTGATTGATTACCATGTATTTAGATTTCTTTCCACGTGTAAAGTTAAAAGTACAATTAAAATTTGTTACAACCGACCTAATGACTCTTTAAGTAATGAACAGATATGTACACTTACATAATATAATGTTATCTAATCAATGAACTAATATATTATGAGATAAGGAATTCTTAACGAGGTCTGATGCAGCATCTTTGACACCTACTTGTTGGAGTTTACTGGAGTTATACATTATTTATTCATTACTAGAACCCCTATGTATAATTAAATGGCTTCCAAATCCTTTGAACAATTCCTGAACATCAAAAACATATTGAATTTCGAATAACTCTTCAATTAAAAAGTTTTCGAAAACCTAAAATTCTGTTGAATGGAATTTTTGCACACGAAGTACAATTTGAGGCAGTTAATTTTATACTTCGGCTTTTAAAGTGTGCGAAAGGGATAGCGCTCTATAAACCGCACTATTCTCTTTTTAAATGCCGATGTGCAAAATTTCTTGCCTTGTCTTTGTCAAAAAGGGTTTATTTGGCAAAGGAGACATGCAAATGAACCCAAGATATTCGTGTTTTTATTATAAAAAGGTTCTTTTATTTTAGGAAACAGTCAACAAAGTCCATAATTGAAGACTCATTTGTTATTTAACGACTTGATTCTAGTCTCAAGATTGGTTTAGTACTGTTTTCTCTTCATTATTTGATTAAGAAACTTTGGAGGTTTGATGATAATGAGTGCCTACATTATTTGAGTTAGAGCGTTCGTTTTATTCTACGAATGTTCTGTTTTCTACATAAACACTAAATTTGATTATATTAATAGCTTAAATAAATATCTTCTGTGGCTTTAAATTTACCTTAGCTTCATTCTTCAACATATACTACCTAAAATAGTTTTTTTTTACTCTCACAGTAGGTACAGCTGCAAGATACTAATATAATTTCTCGATATATTCCTTGACAAGCTATTCCCAGTTCATTCGCATTACAATATCAATATAATTAATGTTCGTGATAACACAATTGTTTGTTGTATTTCACATCTCGGTATTTCATATTCGGGTCATCTCAGACTCGTGAAGTGAAATGATGATAGCCTCCAAGCTGTCTGCGGTTTTAGTAGGCTATAAACAAATAATTTATTTTAAAAAAAACTTTAAATACAAGCTTTTAAGTCCCTGGATATCATGTATCAGGAGTGTGCTAGCTAATACAAGTAAAACGAGTCCAAACACGACAGGTTTATTTTCTTGTCCAGAGTTTCTATGACCACCAGATCAGCGTCATTTTGTCATATTATTTCATTGTCATCTGTGTGTAAAATGACAGCTCGGTCAATCGGGAAGTTTGTCAAATTAGCTTGCAAGATTCCACCTGAACTTACATAGTTACAGTGCAAGTTAATATAAAGCCATTTAACAGTATATTCGTCTGCCAACATGGCAATTAAAAAAAATGGTTTTTAAAGTCATTATAATATGTTAATTTAATTAAATAAGTATTATTATCTATTATATTATGTAGCTCGAGCTTCCCACCAGCCACTTATTTACTAGTCATTTATCATTATAATAATATGAATAATTGTGCATTTCTTTTGTTGGATAACGGTTAAAAGTTACTGTGTATTTATTCTATGTATAAGTTTTGCATAGAATTTAATTCTATAAATGACAGTAATGCAAATTAAGCATTCAGTTGTAACTAGATAAAGGTAGTAATTGAAAGATGAGCGATTTTAAATTATAGCCAGTACTATAGTACTATCACACTATGATAATAGGTATTTTAACCATTCAACTGGGAACGTCACTTTTCGCTAGATAGCGAAACTGGGGACTTCGTTCGGAATCAATACCGTGTTTGAGCCTCTTTTTAAAAACAATTTTTCCAATAAATTTTTATTTCGATTTTTAATTAAACCTTCTATTTTAGTAAATCTTTATTATTAAATGACGCTGTATTGCATTTGCAGCGAAAATATAGTTTCTCCGTAAAATATGAGACGATTAAAAAATGTAAACAAAACAAGTTTTAGAACTGTGCTCAATTTTGGTTCCTGCCACAGACTTGGCAAAAGTAAACAAACCAATTTGGTTGCCGATCCCAGTTGAGTGGGATACCTAGGTACTCGCTAGCACATTTGACAGAAAGAAATGCAAACTTAATATTTTTTTAATACAAAAACAGACTTCTAATATTCCTATGATTTATACTACTTACACACTAACTTTATACATCAAAAAGTTGTTATCAACGAACAAAATATTATAACTACACTGAATTCACAATATTTATTTCGGAAATACTTCGCTCTCGCTTTTACGTTATCAAATAAATAATAATGCATTAGACAAACAATTTGTTTTGCTTAAAATTGAGTCCGTGGCTTTTCACCTCATTCGAACGATCGTAAATTAATATCGATATCGAAGTAGGTTAACTCGATCGCATCATTCGAATCACACATTTTATTATGAGTACTCCACTATGATTTATACTTTTTAATCAATGTGTTGGGAACGTTCTCAATAACTAATCTATTTCTGTAAAAATGTTGTAATAATCAAAAAATATTAAGGATATTATGGTTTAACGATCAAGTTTCAATAATAAACTAATTTGATGATAGAGTAAAATTAAATACTTTTTAATTTAATTTAATATTAATAAAATATTCTTTATAATCACACACAGTACAGGATACAAAGATATTTGCACCCATGAATAAATGTACATATTCGACCTCAATGCTAAACAGTATTTAACCACCATGGGGCAGCGCGACGGGAAAGAGTGCCGTGGGCGTAACGCTTCGCGCCGTCCATCATAACCCCGTTCTGGGTTCTGCCCTCAGAAGGGGTTCGGACGCTGAGTGTGAGCGGTTGGAGGTTTTAGTGCGGTTCAACTCCCACATACCCCTACGAACCGGTGATTTCCTCCAAATAAAAAAAAAAATAACCACCATCTACAATTTAAACCTAGTGCAAAGTGGAAAGTTAGAATATTACTTTTAATAATTTTGCGCAAAGAAAACAAAACAAAGCAATGACCGTGTATTACTTGTTACACCTCCTTCGTAAATAAGGTTGTTTACCTGTATAAAAGAGTTACAGTTGAACCACCCTTGATACCGTTCCCACGCATACACTTACTATTATCATTAATTACGTCGCGGTCAGTTCATTTTTGCGAGGTAATTTGTCTGATATAAAACCTAAGTAATAATCTAGGATTGGTAGAAGAAACTGAACTGAAAAGTTAGGAGATTTTTAGTTTGAAGTATTTTGAAAACGATGCTTGAAGTTCGGATATCTAATGGTTGTGGTGGTGGTAATGTATGTGGTAATGGTAACTGGTTACCGTCGCACATGAACCTCTGTAGTGTCAGAACACGACAGAGTCGCTATTTTCTTTTCATTAATCTTGTGCGATATAATAATAAAAAAAAAATGTCGTCGTAATATGGAAGTCGTGGTGGCCGAGTGGTCGAAGCGCTTCCTTCCGAATGGGAGGTCGCGGGTTCAAAACCGACCGGCTTGTACCTCTAAATCTAAATGTGAAACAGATTTATGTGCAATTTTTCACAACACCACTGGCTAAAAACGGTGAAGGAAAACATCGTGAGGAAACCTGCATGTCGGAAAAGGATTCTAAAAATCCTTTGAAGATATGTGAAGTCCCCAATCCGCACTGGGCAAGCGTGGTGGACTATGCCTAATCCCTCTTCTGAGGAGACCTGAGCCCGACAGTGGTCAGTAATGGGTTGGTACAGTACAGTACAGATATAATATGTACAGAAAAATCCCCCACCGATTTGTTACGCCTCTATAGTAATATTAACTGCATATTATTGACAAGCCAAAGATCCTTGAAATACTTACCATTTTTCATACTTGGCCGACAGCCATACCTTTAAATTTGCAGAATGAGCACTTCACCCTTCAATCAAACTTGTGCCTTTTAATGAAGGATTAATGAGTTTCTAGCTGAAGACCACTGAAATCTATATTCATTATTTTATTAATTGTACAAATACGATGTTTTCAATAAAATATTTGTGTTTAGGAGATAGAAGTGGGGCTTTCAATCCTCGAGGGCTTAACCCAATATTTATTTTGTGAATAAACTCAATGTAAACAAAATTATTGTAACCGTAACATAATATTATGTTAAATCGACATTATGAAAAAACGTACATTACTATACTATTTTATATGTTAATTTAAGTAGTATATTTATGTGTATAGATATCTTTATATATAAGTAAATATCTAATATATATATTTTTTAATTTACTCTGATTTTTGGAGATGCACCTACCTTCTGCTTTACTTATTTCTGCACCACCTTTGGTTGACTGGAAGAGAATGCCTTAGGCATTAAGTCCGCCATTGTACTATCCGTTGTGCATAAAGTATAATAAATAAATAAATAAAAAATAAACAAAATTATTGTAACCGTAACATAATATTATGTTAAATCGATTTTCTTAACTATGACAATAATTAAAGCTATACCAATTTTACTTTTTTTGGAAAATTGGTCTAGTATTGCTTTATCTTTCCTAGATGCAGTCAGTAAATGACAATGACCAAAAAACTCACAATCAAAATTTAAAAAAAACAGTGCGAAGTAATGAATTGAGTGTACAATTATGGCCAACAAAAAACTCACTAAAGCATATCAGTAATGTTGTAAATGATAAGCTCATCGCGAAATAACATGCACCCCAATGTGCAGGGCAGTGTAACAAGTAACGATACCTACATATGTGAGTATGTGAGTCGTGGGAACGATAGGGCGGAGGACTGCACCTGTGACATCATGCACATGTGTAGTTCAGACGAACTTTATGCTGAAGATGGTTTTTAAAATTGTGTTTCATGCAGTACATTCTGACATTGGTTGTATTTATTTACTTGTTCAGTCACTCGTCTTCTACCAAATTTATCCATATCTATTATTCTATTTATTGCCTTGTAGTCACCTGATCGTGAGTGGTTATGGCTTACCTTTATTTATTACTAGATTTTGCCCGCGACTTCGTTCGCGTGGACTTCAGGTTCGTCCCGTCTAGATTATTATCAAAAGTTGTAGCCTATGTGTTATTCTGATGTATAAGCTATATTGTGGTCAAGTTTCATTCAAATCCATTCAGTAGTTTTTACGTGAAAGAGTAACAAACATCCATACATCCATACTTACAAACTTTCGCCTTTATAATAGTATTATGATTATGATTATACATTTTGTTTTATTTATTAAACAATAGCATTGGTACTGTTTCTCTTTCCAGAAAAAAGTGTAACATAAAATGACTGTTCAATCGAACGATGAAAAAATCTGGTTAATGACATGTTTCGATATGTTTTAATAATACCTATCTGTGAGAGATGATCGAGTTTGCATTTTCAAGTGAAACATTTATGTGATTACGTACTCGTTAATATTCTATCTTATTATGTCGAGATACGAGTAATATTTGGATTGAAAATGTTTGGTTAAATAATGATAATTTGGTTGTGAAGGTTTGGCGATAAGTCAGTCAACCCTAAAAAGGGTTCGAGAGTGCTACAGTCGCGTAATGATCTAAATATATTGATAACAATGCCCATTAGTTAACGAACCCCATGTAATTTGGCTATACAATATAATTAGTGTTTTTTTATTTATCTTTCATATTTTTCTTGTAGAGAAAATAATAATTTAACGCAAAATACGTAATTACTTACCTACCTACAAAAGTTTGTACACTTTACGACCTATGAAACATCATTATTATCAACAGCCCGTAGACCTCTACTGCTGGACGTTAGACCTCCCTTAAACTGTACTAAAATGCCAGTCCTGCGCTACCTGCATCCAGTGATCCAAAAACTCAAAAAAATCTCCTTTGTTTCAGGCCTTCAAACTCTTCAAAGGAAATAAGCACCGCAAGAGTTCCCGCAATCGTGTGTCTCCTGCGCTGGTCCGGTCCCCATCCTATAACGGCACAGTCGACGCACGCTCAGAAATAGACGTTCAGAAATTCTGCGCATGCCGCACCTCACTGCCACCGCAGCTAACTAACGACAGCTATAACAGCTACAACAGCTGCAACAGCTCGAGAATCGACAGCTTGGACAGCTACAGAACCAACGAATCGAGGGCTGACTCAGCATACGATTCGGCTAGGAGCAGTCCATCTCACAGCCGGGTTTGTTACGCGACTGTCACTTATTTCAACGTGAATGACAGCGAAGACAGCAGCAGTATCCGTACAGAATATACCTTACTTGATGACGCAGAAATGGACCCTGGTGAACGGAATGAGGAAGAAGATGAAAGAACACAGAACATGATAAATGAGAGTATTGAACTTGTTAGTACATTATGAATATTAGGTTAGGTGATTGATACATTTGTCTGAAATAAAAGTGGGTTTAGGTTAATTTATTTTAATGTAGTGTTGTGGATAGACGCGGAGATTCTCATGATTGATGTTTTATAGTAATAAGTCTTCGAAATACTCATCAATTTGTTATTTTTCTTCGATAGAGTTCTGAGATGTTAAAATTGTCTGATTTGATTTTATTATTTTAATTACGTTTTACGTTAAGAAATACAGGGTGATTTTGTAAAGAAGGTACATATTGCAGGAGGGTGATGAGTACTCTGTTCTAAAACGGAATATTACAAAAAATAAGTAAAATTACAAAAAAAATTTTTTTTTGAAATATAAATTCGACAAAACTACCTCAAACATAAACAATTTCGGCTAAAAGAGTGTTGACTAATGACCTATAGTGATCTCGCGCACCCCACACCTCCGCCACACCCATCAGCTGTCGAAAAACCATCATTTTGCAAGAATTTTAGATATTTTTAAGTTGCGATTACTAAGGCATTAAGCCATATTCTTTGGTAATAATATTTTTACTGGTAGTATATAACCATCAGCTACCATGACCTTCAATATGTACCCTCTCTAAGAAATCACCCTGTATACATTTATGACTATGAAATACTTTTTAGCGATAATACCAAGCTACATTTTACACGTGATATTTTAGTTGTTAATATTCTTAGATAAGTTCTATTTTATTTGAATGTACATTAAAAGTACGAACAAAACTTTGCCAAATATTAATTTTAAAATTTCTGTAAATATATTTTAAAGTATAATTAAACTATTTGCATTATAATATTTAATACAATTATTTCAATTGTTTTATTTATCAACGCCCTTCATAGACTTATTAATAAAGCAAAAAGATTACCCATTTTTAAATAACTGCAATGACAAAATGCAGTAAGACATGTTATGTTACCTCTAACGGCTCTAACCAACACCAAGATCATTTTTGCCCCGTACCATTCCGATTTGGAATGGACTCCCGTCCGCGGTGTTCCCGGAGCGCTATGACATGTCCCTCTTTAAACGAGGTTTAAGAAAAGTCCTGTATGGTTAGGTGATAAATAACGGCCCCTCTTTGCCCTGGCATTGCAGAGGTTCATGAGCGACGGTGACCGCTTACCATCGGGTGGGCCGTAGGCTCGTTTATCTAACTTGCAATAAAAAAAAAATTCAAGTGGTTTCTGCTTTCTACTAAACTAAAAGACAGTCATTTGTTATATTTAAAGCACACGTTTCAGCAACAACGTGAGCTCGACGAACTTTCATCGTGTGCTTGTGTAATTTGAAAGCGCCATTAATGATACCATACACCTAATATACTCAGACCGAATATCATCATTATCATCATCAAATTCATCAATATAAACAACATGACCTCCACTGACGGACTGTCGCAATGATTTTAAACCAGCCAACTATCATCTTTATCAAATCGATTCATTTCAATTTGTTGTCCACGACCATGAGACCTGTACCAACCCATTACTGCCCACTGCTGGACTCAGGTCTCCTCAGAAGAAGGATTAGGCATAGTCCACCACGCTTGCCCAGTGCCAATTGGGGGCTTCACATATCTTCAAAGGATTTTTAGAACCCTTTTCCGACATGCAGGTTTCCTCACGATGTTTTCCTTCACCGTTTTTAGCCAGTGGTGTTATGAAAAATTGCACATAATTGTGAAGACGTGGTGACCGAGTGGTTGAAGCGCGTGGTTGAAGCGCGTCCTTCCGAACGAGAGGTCGCGGGTTCAAATCCATGAGACGTCTACAACTAATTACATAACATTCTTATTAATGTGTTATTTTCTTTACTTATACATATTATTTACGTAATATGAAAAGACATGTTTAGATATTATGTTTCTTTTCATCTCCAATACGTAACAGCGACTTACAAAATTGGTTTTCTATTAATATCTCAGTACACGGAACATGTAGATCGAAGATTATGAAGTGTCTCAGGATATTTGACAGTCCATCATATTATTTCGTCACGCCAAAACGAAATTCGAAGACGTGGCTTTAAGGTAGCGGAACACGGAAGTCAATATCAAACGTTTCAGAAACGTCCCGTGTGCTAAATTAATTTGAAAATAAGATTTTTTTGACCCGGAAGTGTTAACGTTTATCTGTTAAGATGTTAACCACACAAAAGAGTAGTCGGTACCTACCTACATACTTAGTAGATCATTTTCAGCCCACGTTCGTCCACTGCTGGATATGGGCCATCTCCCATTGTTCACCACCAAGCCGGATCTTCGGTTCTACTCTCTGTTCAACGACTGTCACCCCACCACCTTCTTTATAAGTTCACCACACCTAGGGTGGAGGCGCTCTACGCTACGTTTACTGTTCGCAATCTCCAATGAAATATTACTTGTTTTGTACTACTGCATTAACTAAAGAGAAAAAAATAAACCTTTTTTTTATTGCGTGATAGATAAACGTGCCTACGGCCCATCTGATGGTAAGCGGTCACCGTCGCTCATGAACCTCTGCAATGCCAGGGCAATGAGGGGCTGTTATCTATCGCCTACCGATACAGGACTTTTCTTAAGCCTCGTTTAAAGAGGGACATGTCATAGCGCTCTGGGAATACCGCGGATGGGAGTCCATTCCAGATGGTACGGGGCAAACTTCAAAACAAACCTTCAAAGATACATTTTCATAATTCCACTGTGTATTTTCAGTCTATTTACATTGTTTAATATTTTCAGAGAATACTTTACGAATGAATTGTTAATAAGAGAGAAATTCTTGTGAAAAGAAAGATTGTTTATCCTGTTGGAAAAGTTTGACGTTCAGAACTCGAGGAACAGTTGATTCTTATCTTTACCACAGAATAGTGAGTTTACAGAAGTAAGACTCTCGTACGGAATCTAACTTAGCAATGTTTTTGATACTTTTTTTTTTTTTAAGTTGGAGGAAATCACCGGATCACATTCACAACCGCTCACATTCAGCGTCCGAACCCCGGCTGAGGCCAGAAAGAACCCAGCACGGGGTTTGGAGGGACGGCGCGACGCGTTACGCGCTCGGCACTCTTTCCCGTAGCTCCGTCACCGTTTTTGTATACTTTGTTAAGTTTGCATATGTTTTGCAACGTATAGAAAAATCGACGGTTGACTGAACAACAAATCAGGGAGCTAAAAAAATGTTCTTATTTTTATGTGTAATTTAATACAACACTAGTAGTAAGTAGAGGAAATCATCGTGAGGTAACTTGCATATTGGAGGATTGGAATTAAGAACACTTTGACGATGAAGTCCCTATGCTTGATCCCACTACAACGGAGACTCGTGCCCAACAGTGGGCAATAATGGAGTGCAATAACTAATAACATAGCGATCCTGTGATTTACTTTAGATTAAGTTCTCACTCAGATTGATATTGGAACGAAGTTCCTCATCGCGCGTTGTGAAAGGGGGCTAGACGGAAAAAATTCTTACGAAAAGTTGTCACGACACTTTTTTGTTTTAGATAATTATCGCTAGATGGCGCTGTGATCAAAATCTTTTAAAACACGTTCCTTATCGCGCGTTGCATTAGGAAAAAAAAAAGTTATCTTTTAATCGATAGGAACTTCGTTCTATTCGGGTGTCCCATGACACCTCACAAGTTTTTTTTGTTGTTATCAAAACATTGAGAAACTTAGAAAGTTAAAGGATTTAATAAATCAAATCGATTTAACAAATATCCATGAATCTCGTTATGTGTCTGTTCATCAAATACGATTTGTTTTTAGATTAACTTCTGTAGTTTTCTGTGTTCTTTACCTAAATGTTGTTTTCTCTTCAAGATGTGCTAGAGTGCTGAAAGTTCTAGATTTAGTTCGACATACAGTTTATTGATCTGCAAATAGATCTCATAAACTACTAATCGGATTTTTGTGTTGGATATCACTTGACTGAAGAGTATTTTATCTTTTCGACCAACTTTCCAAAAAGAAGAGGGTTCTCAATTTGTCTAATTTGTTTTATAACTTTATTTTTGGGTGGACCGATTTTAATGATTTGACCTGTGACAGATGGAAAGTAATGGTCGTAATGGGGTCGTTAATTTTTTTTTAGATAAAACAAGTTATTTTGGATGTGTGTTTAAATATGTGAATTTAACGGACAGGTTTGCAATGACTGTCGATCGTTTTCTATAGGTATCTACATTTCTTTCAACGATAACAAAAGGGGTGAAAGTTTGTATGAAATTTAAGTTATTTTTCGACAAAAACAAAACGAGACATCATTCACATTTTTTAATTAAGCCTAAGTTCAAAAGGGCCACAGGGCGGGGTGGCCTTGGCGGTGTCGCTGGACATCGCCAACGCATTCAACACCTTGCCCTGGTCCGTGATAGGGGGGGCACTCGAGAGACATGGAGTTCCCCCCTACCTCCGCCGGCTGGTCGGCTCCTACTTGGAGGCCAGGTCGGTAGTGTGCACTGGGCACGATGGGACTGTGTACCGGTTTCCGGTCGTATGCGGGGTTCCTCAGGGGTCGGTCCTCGGACCCCTCCTTTGGAATGTCGGGTACGACTGGGTGCTGAGAGGCGCCCTGCTCCCGGGCCTGAGCGTAATTTGTTACGCTGATGACACGTTGGTCATGGCCCGGGGGCAAGACTTTAGAGAGGCTACCCGTCTCGCCACAGCGGGGGTGGCCCTCGTCGTCGGTCGCATTAGGAGATTGGGCCTCGCTGTGGCGCTCAATAAATCCCAGGCCCTGTGGTTCCACAGGGCTCGGGTGACGCCACCTGCAGGGGCCCAGATCGTGGTAGGAGGCGTCCCAATAGAGGTCGGGGTGCGATTGAAGTACCTCGGCCTCATACTGGACAGCCGTTGGACCTTCCGGGCCCACTTTACGGAACTCGTCCCCCGATTGATGAGGACAGCCGGCGCACTGAGCCGGTTGCTTCCGAATGTCGGGGGACCAAACCGTGTCGTGCGCCGCCTCTACGCGGGGGTGGTGCGTTCGATGGCCCTGTACGGCGCGCCCGTTTGGGCCGGACCGGGAAACCGGACAGCAACCGTTGTCCGGCTCCTGCACCGGCCGCAGCGCGTCGTAGCTATCAGGGTCATCCGCGGATACCGCACCGTCTCCTTCGAGGCGGCGTGCGTGCTGGCGGGGACGCCGCCCTGGGATCTAGAGGCGGAGGCGCTCGCCGACGACTATCGTTGGCGTTGCGACCTCCGTGCTCTGGGCGTTGTGCGTCCCCTCAGAGCCGCGGTACGGGACCGGAAGGCCCAATCTCGGCGGTCCGTGCTGGAGGCTTGGTCAAGGCGCTTGGCCAACCCCAGCTGGGGTCTAAGGACCGTCGAGGCGATTCGCCCTGTCCTGGAGGACTGGGTGAGTCGCGGCGAGGGACGTCTCACCTTTCGTCTGGTGCAGGTGCTGACCGGGCATGGTTGCTTCGGGAAGTACCTGCATCGGATACAGGTCGAGCCGACGACGAGGTGCCATCATTGCACAAGCGACCTGGACACGGCAGAGCATACGCTCGCTGTCTGCCCCGCATGGGAGGAGCAGCGCCGTGTCCTGGTCGCACAAGTAGGACGGGACTTGTCGTTGCCGGGCGTCGTGGCATCGATGCTCGACGACGACGAGTCCTGGAAAGCTATGCTCGACTTCTGCGAGTCCACCATCTCGCAGAAGGAGGCGGCGGGACGGGAGAGGGAGAGCTCTTCCCTCCCCGACCGACCCCGCCGCCGCCGACGTCGAGCAGGGGGCCGGCCTCGGGAGATGTCCCGGGATCTGGCCCCCTAAGAGTACCGGGTCCAACAACACCGGACCCGAGGGGTGCTGCGCTAGGCATCAGCGCGCACCCTCCGTGCCATCTATCCGGGGGATGGCAAGCCGTGCTCCCCGACCCGGGCTGGTCCTGGGCCGGCCTGAGCCGAGGGAGACCCTCCAACACACGGCCCCATCTCGGCGGACTGTAAGGTCCGTCTACCGAGTGAGCCGGTGGTCGTTCTCACCGACGGCTGCCGGTTCGACGTCCGGGGGTGACGGGGCGATACGTGAGCGACAATCGCGAACGCGTCCTGTCACCCCTACATCATCGGATGTCGAGCGTGATTGGCGGGAGGTTTTAGTGCGGTTCGACACCCACATACCCCACTCGCGGGGCGAGTGGAAGTCCGGCGATTTCCTCCCGTCAAAAAAAAAAAAAAAAAAAAAAAAGTTCAAAAGGGCCGAGAAACTAATGCCTTTTTTTTCAGTATCAGTTTACGCTCTTACCTCTTCTTTTGGAGTTGGCTAAACAACGTATTATCTTACATACCTACACTCGTAAATAATAATGATGATTCTGAGTAGAGATCATTCAACCCTTCGTGGAAACCAAATAGCGCTGACCGGTTATCGGATAAAGGTTATTTGTGACCTCTTTGTAAGGGTTTCTAAGGGTCACTGTTGTCAAACATGTTCTTATTAGAATATGTGGTTATGTGATATTTGAGTCTTCGATCAGATATATTCAGATACACAGCACAAGCAGTGAGAAACACCAATGATCTGTCTGCAATCACGAAATTCTTGTCACTTAAACTTAGAAATGAAACAATACACAAGTGCATTGATAAATAAATTATATTTATCACATTACAATTAGGAACACATTCATTACAATTCATATCGTTCATATTTTGACACAGAACATGAAATGACTATCGTAAAAAATGCAATAATAAATGTTGGTGGAATTTTATGTACTGTAATCGTATATCTATTTATCTTTGATCCAAGATCTAACTTGATAATATTATGCATGTTTAAATAAGAGTTAGCGGTTACTGAACACTCACTGTATTTTATTTGATTAAAAATTTACTTAAATGTTGTAAATTTAATGCCCTTCTGTAATATAGTTGATAAATTGAAGTCAATTCATTGTGACGCTCTAACTACTATTGTAATAATGGTCGGTAGTCATGCCAACGTTAGCAAAAAATCACTGGACCACAGTATCCGATTTCTTGTTGATTTGCAATCGGAAAAAAAATGTAAAATTATTTTATGTACATTCCCATATTGTACTAATTTAGACAAAGTACACAATCAGTGTATTTTCAATATAAATATGTTCATGTACAATGCTACACATCATTGTAGCGGAATCTTATTAATGGACATTAATAAATTTGTTAATAAATTCAGTCTGACAAAAGATACTATGTATGTATCCAAATTTACAAAACGACATTTAGCTACTTTAGTAGCGTATAATATTAATGACAATGTTAGTATTAGTACTAACAATATTTATTTAAAACTCGGTAATGCTTCTATTGAGCAGAAAAAAATTGTGACATATGATAATTTGGACTGTGTTCCAAGTAATTTAAATTAATTAACGAGACAAAGGAGTTACACTCTTGCATTTATAAACCGATTAACAATAAAAAATCTAGACTGTACCCATCAAAGGATGTTAATGTTTCAATTAATAACATACTAAACCTGGTGCATCAAAATTTACAAGGAATGATGGGTAAAGAACTAGAGGTTGAAATGTTTTTAAATCTGAACAATGTTAATGTATTCTGTGTAACTGAGCACTGGTTTAAAAACTATGAATTATTATTTAATTTTAATGATCACCAGGTCTCAAGTTCTTTCTGCAGAGAGAACGCGATTCGCGGTGGCTCTTTAATTCTAGTTAGAAAATGTTTGAAATGTAAGGAACGAAAGGATATAGTGGCCCTCTCTGTAGAGAGAACTATTGAAATGTCCTGTGTTGAGCTTGAGCACCTCATTGTTGTATGTGTGTACAGACCACCTGATGCGTTATATGATTCCTTTGAAAATATTTTGGAAAATGTTTTGATGAAAATTACTGTTTGTAACAAACATATTTTAATTTGTGGTGATTTCAATATTAATCTACTAGAAAACACAAATATCACTATTAGATTTAAAACATTGTTGAAATCATATAATCTTATAAACTTATTTTTAGAGCCCACTAGGATAACCAGTTCATCGGCAACTTGTTTAGATAACATTTTTACAAATTTTAATCCATTACAAAAAAATGTTATAAATCAGTTAACATCTGACCACTTGGGACAATTAGTGTCTTTTGAATATTATGTGGCTCCTGAAGTCAAACCTACTGTTAAGTTTGTTCCTGTAAATGATAAAAGAATAGAAAATTTTAGAAATAAAATTATACAAACTATTTCAGAAGTTAGTTATAACCGAGAACCAAATATGTTATACCAGAATATGTTTGAAAAAATTAATTTAGCGTTCAAAGATGTATTTATTCCTAAAACGATTACTATTACCAATAAAAAACGTTTTAGTGAGTGGGCCACAGTTGGAATTTATAAAAGTAGGCAGACTTTGTATGACCTTTATTATGAAAAATCTTATAACAATGATGAATCATTTCATCAATATGTCAGAAATTATTCAAAATTATTCAGGAAAGTTTGCATAATGGCAAAATCCTTACATTTAAGTAATTTAATAAGAAATGCCTCTGACAAAATAAAGATGACTTGGAACATCATTGGTAAAGAAACTGGTAAAGTCAGAAATAACCACCAAGAATTCTCATTGAGAATGAATGATAACTTGATAACTAGTTACGAAGGTGTGGCTAATGCTTTCGAAAAGTTTTTTTCTGACATTCCAGTTTCAACTACTTCCTCTTTAAATTCATCCCCAATAGAAGCTGAAAAATTACTAAGGAAACATGTTAATATATGTAATGTAGTATTTAAATTTAAGAATATTAACTCAAAAGATATTATGAAGAGTTTCCATAGTATTAATGTTAAGAATACAGCTGATCTATGGGGAATATCAGTAAAGGTCGTGAAATGTATTATAGATGTTATATCTCCTCATCTTACTAGTATATTTAACGATTGTATTAGATGTGGTGTGTTTCCTGACTTAATGAAACACAGTAAAGTGATTCCCCTTTTTAAATCTGGTAGTACTGATGACCCCTCTAACTACAGACCTATATCAGTACTACCAACATTGAGTAAAATCTTTGAAAAAATAATATTAGAACAACTTTTAGAACATTTTAAGTCAAATAACCTGCTACATAACAAACAATTCGGGTTCACGAGGGGTCGCTCTACTACTGATGCAGGTGTTTATTTAGTCAAAAATATTTTTCAAGCTTGGGAGGAGTCTCAGGATGCTCTTGGAGTATTCTGTGATTTATCCAAAGCATTTGACTGTGTTGACCACGAAACATTGGTGAGGAAACTACATCACTATGGTATTAGGGATGGTACGTTAGCGCTTATTAAATCCTATTTATCGGGCAGAACACAAATAGTCGATGTTAAAGGAAACCGATCTTTCGGCGCCGAATTGAGTATGGGTGTACCTCAGGGTTCCATCTTGGGTCCTTTTCTATTTCTAATATATATAAATGATTTACCTAGTTTTATTGAGACCCGACATGATGTCGTATTATTCGCTGATGATACATCTTTATTATTTAAAATTAAACGACGAATGATCGTTTATGACGAAGTGAATGATGCGATTTCTTGTGTGGTCCATTGGTTTCGTGTTACTAATCTCTTACTAAACGCAAAAAAAAACAAATGTATTAAGTTTAGTTTACCAAATGTAAAACAGGTACATAGTAATATAATTGTTGGTGGGGAGTCAATGGAGCTTGTTGAGTCAACTGTTTTTCTTGGTATAACAATGGATTCCAAGCTGCAGTGGGGACCCCACATAAATAAATTAGCGAGTAAGCTCAGCTCTGCAGCATACGCGGTAAAAAAAATTAGGCTGATTACTGATGTAGACACGGCTCGTTTAGTTTATTTTAGTTATTTTCATAGTGTCATGTCCTATGGCATTTTGCTATGGGGCAATGCAGCCGATGTAGAAACGATCTTTAACTTGCAGAAAAGAGCTATACGCGCTATTTATAATATGCACTCAAGGGAATCCCTGAGGGAAAAATTTAAAGAAATTAAAATTCTCACTCTACCATCCCAATACATTTTTGAAAATTTAATGTATGTTAGAAAGTATATTGAGGAATTTCCTAAAAAGTCTGACCTACATAGTAGAAACACCAGGAACAAACATAAACTTGATTTACCGATGAGTCGATTGCATAAAATAAGAAATTCCTTCAGGTGTTTGTCTGTATGCTTGTACAACAAAATCCCACAAGATGTTCAAAACCTACCTATACATAGGTTTAAGAAAATTATTAAAGAACGTCTGTGCAAGAAAGCCTACTATAAGGTCAATGATTACTTGGACGATTGCACAAAGTGGGAATGAGTTGCTCGCCAAGGTCATTTCATTATCGTTATTGTTTTTTTTTTGTATATTTTATGTAAATTTGTGTAATACTGTACAAATATTTAAAAAAAAAAAAAAAAAAATGCTCATTATACAAAAAAGACATGCCCGCTGAGTTTCTTGCCAGTTCTTCTCAGGACGGTGGCTACAATTATTATTTTTTGTGTCCGAACTGGTGGTAGCTTGTAACTTTTGACGTCAACAAGAATGAGTACGTCATCAATGTTGAAAATAAAGTATTTCATTTCATTTCATTTCATTTCAATGAGTGATTAATGATTAAACATGATTCATGCTAAACCGTAGGCGGAGCTGACTTTGTGCATTCTAAGCTGTCAACCTAGTTTAAAATATCTTATCTAATCTAATATATAAAATTCTCCTCTACCATACTCTCTCTACCATATAAAATTGCATTGTCACGTGATATCCAAATGCGTGCAAACTTTTAGCTCAATCGGAAACCGGGAAGTTTGTCAAATTCAACGCGCAAGATACCACCTGAACTTACATACTTAGTTCATAGTTACTTCTTGTGCGTAATTAAAAACATTAATTAAAAGAATTTTAGCTGGTGAATAATTGTAAATAGTGGACTGTATGTTAAAGAATTTTGTAGATATACGGTGTGAAGTAAGATTCGCTCCTCGCCCAATAATGTGGTAGATAGCAGCACTCCACTTACCTTAATATTATTGCAGTCTTCACATGTAGTCTCGTGGGATGATGCAGAAGGTGGTAATGATGAACAAACTTATTATATTTGTAGTAATTCAATTAGTTATGTTTATTCGGAACGTCCGATTATATATTTTAAGCTATTTTCATCGTTATGTCAAATTGTCTTCTTTTCTTCTCAAAATCGAGTTAGCCACGCTTTGACAAGATGGCCGCGCCGGCAATTGTTACCAGCCAGTATCAGCTTCACGGAAGAGGTTGGTCGTGAAGATGTCACTCATGTCGTGACTTTCTTTCATGCAATATATTAGGTAGTGGAGTATCGTCGATTACTCGAACTATCCGTAAGTCGAACGAGGATCGAACACTTCCAGTGTAAGTTAAATAAAAGCTTTTAGAAACCAAGTCATTAGTTAGTAAACTTACTAAACAATGTATTTTGTAGTAGTATTTATTGTTAAGTAAATCTCCGAACAAGTTTTTCCAGTTTTCATATTGGCAATACCGTGTCAATTATGGTTAATATTTTGTGTTTCATACAACCATCATACAATGATGTATTGTATGTACACGTGTTGTGTACAAAAAACAATTTCAATGGAAACTGGTTCGGATTTTTTTTAATTATTAACACTTCTAAACACAAAAGACTGCAAATCGTTTTTTTTTTATATCCTCGTAGGCATAGCCACCTGATCGTAAGCGGTTACCGTCGCTCATGGACCTCTGCACTGCGACTGCCGCTACGGCCTTCCCTTAAGGACTCTCTTCAAGCCTTGTTTGAAGAAGGACAAGTCATAGCTCAGCAATTTGTTACTAAATGGAATGACATATTTTCAAAATTGGTTTTCGTTGGAATTAGATTTTATTTTTCATTGCCTAATAATCTATGGGGGCTCTAAAACTGTGCTACGAATTATGATCAATCCAAAAAATATTTTTATGCTAAATGAATTTGCGCGCTATAATTTGATACCTACATTTTGCGTAGAATGGATGACTGATGGTGCAAAAAGGGTCTGGAGTGGAGGTCACGAACCACGCAGCGTGGGCAGCCCACCCACAAGGTGGACCGATGACCTGGTTAAAGTCGCGAGGTTTGCAGGAGAACTATGCAATCAACTAGCAGTGAACGTCTACGGGTTGTTGATGATTTACTTTTAAATTGATATTGATGCGATTATTACACTCTGTAGAATAAAAGGTCGCTCAAGTTGATAAATAAACCCTTTACATTTATTACAATTTCAAGAATCGCCTGAAGGGCTATCAAAAACATTGGATTGTTTTTGCGGGTTCAACTAAAACGACCCTTTGTGACCCTTGTATTTATCCATGAATTCGCTCAAATAATAAAAATACCGCAAATAAAAGTAATTTTCTTTGTAATTGCCATAATATTCACGGTCCGTAAATATCATTTCATCTGTATTTCGCCGTAAAATAATTAAATTCGAAATTCAGAGTTTCTTTGAAGTTTTCTTCGTTCCAGATGTTCAAGTTAACAAAATTTTCCGAACGAAAGTATTATTTCTAACATTCGAAGTAATCTTTATTCATTAAGATAAGTTTTTGGTGTAATGTAGGTCAACAAGTAGATAATTAAAATCGTTTTCTTTAGAAATTAATGGAAATTTTTCAAAGATGGAAATTTTACGAAATAGATACTTAGTGCTAGAGAAACAAAGATTTTTCTCTTTATATATAAACAGGAGCCTGTTCATGTTTGTGAGAGACTGGTGCCTAAACTAGACGCAAATTTGTATTTCAGGACACCAGGACAAGTATTACAGGATCATAAAAGGTGAAAACTCTCCGAAAACTGAATACAAACTAAAATACACTGAACAGAAACAAATAAAAACAAAATTAAAAAATATAAATGGCTTGACAAAGTTTGCAAAATTGTAAAACAATTGAGTAATATTAGTAAAATCATCCATACTCTTTTAGCCCTAAAAGAGTACTTCATAATCTAAAACTTGCTTTTGTGAAGAGAGTTTTCACCTTTTATGATCCTGTAATACTTGTCCTGGTGTCCTGAAATACAGATTTGCGTCTAGTTTAGGCACCAGTCTCTCACAAACATGAATCGGCAATAATACTTATTACCATCAATTTTATTGTAGCGCTAATTTTAATTTACTAGTGTCTGATGATTCTGTTGTGTGTTTGTGGTAAGAAAAATTAACTATATTATATTCTATAATACTTAGAAAATAGCCGTGATTGAAAGTTTTAAAAAGTTATTAAAGCGTGATTGATTCGGCCAAAATTAACAATAACTTTTATTACTAAAAAGAGTGCAGCATTAGCTAAGGCTTCGGAAGGCAGAACCACAATAATAATTCCGAAAAATTGATCATTCAATCTTTCAGAAAAATAAGAAAAAATGCTTCTTAAATATACCTGTGTGTAGCAAATAGATAAGGCCACTGATAGTTGTGTGTTATTTATTGCAAGACAGACAAACGAACTTACAGCTCACCTGATGGCAAGCGGTTACCGTTGCTCATCAACTGCAGACTGCAGAGCAATGAAGGGCCGTTATCGGTATTCCCAGAGCGCTATGACTTGTCCTTCTTCAAACGAGGCTTGAGGAGAGTCCTTAAGGTTAGGTCGTAGGTAGCGACCCATCAATGTCCCCTGACATTGCAGAGGTTCATGAGCGTCGGTAACCACTTACGATCAGGTGGCCCGTTGGCTCGTCTGACTACATGGCAATAACAAAAAAAATCACCAATTTTCACAGGACTTTCTTAAATGTAGTTTGAGGAGGTACATGTTATAGTGCGTGTTTCTTCATTTTTTTTCCTTAGAGTACTCAGGACCAGTCTAAACATTGTATGTATGTCATATATCACGTATTCCAAATTGTCAATCGTGACTGCAGTCGTAATTGTGTCTCCTGCTTATCACATGGCGACATGATGATAAAGCAAGCTTAATATTTACTCATTAACTACTTACGAGATGGACTTTTAGAACGTGAATCTGATTCTAATTTTGTCATTTTATACTAATAATATAGGGTGGGTAATCTAACGTTTGCATTTTGAACAACTGTTTATTTAGATAATGACAGCTCAAATGTCATTCAATTTGTGTTCATAATTTAGTTGAAGGTTTGACATTTACGAAATGGGACGCTATACGCTTGAACAAAATTGGGAAATATTGAAAAGTTACATCCAAAGTGGTGGTCTTCAGTCCAAACTGTAAGAAATGTGTGTCAGATGAAGCCCATTTTCACCTCGGAGGCTATGTCAATAAGCAAAATTGTCGCATCTGGGGGTCGGAAAATCCACATGTCACCATTGAGAAGCCAATGCACCCACAAAGAGTTACGGTTTGGTGTGGGTTTTGGTCCGGCGGCATCATTCGAAAATGAGCAAGGAGCCGCCGTTACGGTCAATGGCGAGCTCAACGAATTTTTGTTTCCAAAAGTTGAAGAGTATGACATGGACGACATTTGGTTTCAACAAGATGGCCCACCACTTATAAAGAGGTAATATGTTGAGACATTGTAGGAGTAATCTTTGGGTGTACTGAACCGATTTCGAAAATTGTTTTGCAAATACGAACTTGCTACGTTATTGATGTCATAGGCTACATTGTAATTTGCGATGTGATAAAACAAAACTTAGTAGATATAACCATTTCTATGGATGTATATGGATTTTGATCATGCAGACCAGGATAATTGACCGTAAAGTCGATCGCAATTAAGACGTTGTGGTACGAAATAACAAAACAATTCAGTTTGGGTCCTAAATTGGATTGCAATAAGTGGTAGGCCCCCTGTTCGCTTTCTATTTCAACTTTTTTTGCGCAGAGTTTTTTAATTTTCAATCGAGTTATCAACTCGAATTAGAATTCTATGAATAGAATCTTCATTTGTACTATGATTGAAGAAACCTTACCAAAATGATTAAAAGGCAAACTTTTGGAAAGTAAGGTTTTTCTGACTTAATCATATTGTGCTATAAACTGAGGTTTATTTTTTGTGTTATTTTTTGTATAATCTATTTGTATCCAGATTTTTTGGCCTCGGCAACTTCGTTTCTGTCACTTCCAAATAAATGTCAATTATTCGAATTTTGTAATACCCATCTTTGAACTTCAACGAACTTTAAACAAAAAGAATTGGCCAAATTCGTCTAGACGGTGTTGAGTTATAAGCTTTTTTTTTTTTTTGACGTGTGGAAATCGCCGGATTTCCACTCGCCCCGCGAGTGGGGTATGTGGGGGTTGAACCGCACTAAAACCTCCCGCCAATCACACTCGACATCCGATGTAGTAGGGGTGACAGGATGCGTTCGTGATTGTCGCTCACGTATCGCACCGTTAAGTTATGTGCTTAGCAACAATAGCAACACACTTTGCGATTCATCCCGAACATCGATTGTATCACTCATCTCTGCATACTAGATACACCGTTTTCATCAGCCCGCAATTACCTACGTCCTTTCGTTTTTTCGACGAGCTGGAGGAAATCGTCGGATATGTGCGAGTTGAACCGCACTAAAACCTCCAACCCCTAACACTTAGCGTCGGGAAACCGGCTGAGGGGTTCTCATCCAGCACAAGGTTGTGCGGGGCGGCCCGACGCGTTACGTACGGCATACGACGCCCAGATGCGAGTTGTATTTCGACAGGTCATTCACCCTGTATAACACCAACAAACCGACAAATTAATTTGGTTTTAGTAAGCACAAAGCGAAACCTCTACAAAGGAATTTATCAGAAAATTTAGTTATTAATGTTCCAGATACCTTCGACCTTTTCCACTGTGGGTGGACAGATAGAATTGACATCAATTCCTTAGAGCAGTCTTAGTATAATGATAATTTGTATTTGTTTTATCCTCCCTCTTCAGTGTTTCCAGAACTAGATTTTTCTAGCAATGTTTGTTGTGTCTTCAAGGTTAGATCGAGTAGATAACTTCACTTTACTTTTGGAATTGTGGAGATATTTTCTAGAGTTTTGCCTTCCTAGTTTTATTTTAAAGAAAGCGAAAAATACGATTCTTTGTAATTTCTAATTATATCAACGCCATTTCAGCAAAAAAAAACCTTGCCATTCTTTGTGACGCAAACGAAGTTACGAGCGTCTGGTACTATAAACATTTTTTTATTAATTAATGGACAGGCTAACAATCCACCATTCACTGTAAGTGGGCCATCGTTCACGTACCCAAGGCAACTACCGTACAGCACTCAACCTAAATAAAGTAACCAAACAAAAAAAAAACAATAATTAATGAACACATAAAGGTCAACACACACTAAAAAACCATCAGCCGCACACGAACTAGTAAAAACGTCAAGTTTTTGCACCCTTCCTGAGGAAGTAATGCGGGAAAGAGACGCATATATATTTAATATTGAAGAGTGAGAGGGACAGACGTCGTGGGAAACACAAGGGTGGAAGTATCCCATAGTTGGTGTGGTGGGGGCTTGTTTGACCCTCGTGTGGACATGGAGCTAGTGATGTTGGGCTTGGGATTATCGTTTTATACAAATTTTAGGGAAAGTGTCATTTTATTATTATATTTTTTGTATTGTATTGTTTGTATTGTATTGTTTGTTGCGGCTTTATCGATAATTTAATATATTATGAAGGGAATTATAAATAAAAATAAAGTAGTTATTGAGCTTTACATTTTTTGCTTCTTAAAAAAAGGCTTTAAAAAATTGTCCTAGGTTAGGTAATATTCAATTAAAAATCATCCAATGTTTTTTCAAACGAGCCCTCACAACTTTGTCTGCAGGGTAAGCAAAAAAATAGCATACCAATTTTACTCTCTTGCAAGTCACTTATCTGACATAAGTCCCGTGAAAAACAGGTCCAGCCAAATGAATGAAATCAGCGATTACTCGGATTAAAACAGAAAGATAGAGGAAAAAATTGTGAAGAATATGAAAACAGTCATAAAATATATAATTCATAAAAAGTTAATTTAATATTAAAAACAAAAACTTCAATTTATATCGTATTTTGTATAGCGGGATATTTTTGAACGGTTTTATTTAGCTCATTTCTTTTGTAAACAGATTAGTGTAACCACTAAAGCAACTAGCTCCTAGTGTTCACACTATTGGCATTCACCCCTTCATTACGCACGTCTAACAGTTACCGTCGCACCTGTGGTCACGTTACGGTGAACGGTGAATACGTTAAATATATTAAAAAGAAGCTAATATGTTACTAATGTGATTTTTTGTCACATAAAGTTGATTTGTCTGAGACAAGTGTTGAAATAAATATCAATTTTAAAAAACTTTTAAAAATGAGTTTTGACAATAAATAAAATTTGTAAACGTTTAACACAAATGTACTTAAGTATCTATAGTTTAATAAGAACTGGTTCAATGTTATTCTTATACCTTTTCTTTCTTATTTTTTTTATGAAAAAAAAAACTATAAATAAAACACATCCCCCTTGGTACTCGCCCGCTTTACTTAAAATAATAAAGGAAAAAAATAAATTTCACAGAAAATTCAAAACATATGGAAATATTGCCGATAGCAACTGTTTTAAAGTTCTACGGGACAGAGTCCGAAGAGTTGAAAGTGATTGCTATGCAAACTACATTAAAAACGTTGAGTTGTCAATTCGTGATAATCCTAATGCATTTTGGTCGTTTATCAAACGTAATAAAAAACACAACTCATACCCATCGACCATATCTTATAAGAACAGAAGTTTCTCGTCTGGTGGAGACATATGCAATGCTTTTTCGGACTTTTTTAATGAAAACTATTTGCACTCTTCAATTACATCGACGACTGTGCCAGTGGGAGATTCCTCTGTCGACATTTGCTCCATTAATATTGTACAGGCTCATATAAACAAACTCCTTAAATCAGTAGACTGTCGAAAGTCAGCTGGCCCTGACGGAATTCATCCTTTTCTTTTATATAATTGTGCCAAAAGCCTGACGGTTCCAGTTAGTTTGTTGTTTAGGAGATCTATTGATGAAGGAGTTATGCCTAAAATTTGGAAAACTGCGAACATTACACCTATCCATAAAAAAGGTTCAAAACGGGATGTCTGTAACTATAGGCCAATCTCAAAATTATGTGTTCTGGCTAAACTATTGGAAAAGGTGGTGCATGGCCAATTGTATGCGACCCTTAAGCATAATTTTCTTCCCGAGCAGCACGGGTTCCTGAGCGGAAGATCAACCACCACGAACCTAATCACATTTACTGAAAAAGTAACCGCTGGGATGGAAGTGGGTGGTCAGGTGGACGTGGTCTATACTGACTACAGCAAGGCATTCGACAGAATAGACCATAGCATTCTCCTCGCCAAGTTGTGCGCAGCTGGCATACGGGGGGACTTACTGAGGTGGTTCACCTCGTATGTCGAAGGTCGATGCCAAACTGTGGTTCTAAATGGTTATGCGTCAGCCACATCGCCCATCCCATCAGGAGTTCCCCAGGGTTCCATTCTTGGTCCTCTCTTGTTTGCTCTCTTTGTAAACGATATTAATGCTTGCATTAAATACTCAGATTTTCTCCTATTTGCAGATGATATGAAAATATTCAAACAAATAAATAATATCATCGACGCCGAACAGCTTCAGTTGGATCTTGATAATCTCCTCTATTACTGTACTAGAAACAAACTAGATTTGAACATCACTAAATGTCTATGCACCACGTATACTAGATCTCCTGCACCTATCAAGTTTAATTACATGATCAACAATCAAATTCTCAAACGCACCAATATTGTAACCGATCTCGGCATTATTCTCGATTCCAAATTACTTTTTGATAAACATATTGAAAGTATATCAGCCAAGGCTATGAAAAGCCTTGGTTTCCTTATAAGAGTTACGAAAGACTTTCAATCTTCAAAAACTTTAAAAATTCTCTTTTGTTCCATTGTTCGTAGTCATCTTGAATATGCGTCCCAAGTCTGGAATCCATGTTATGATAAATATATCGATATTCTAGAAAAACCTCAAAAAAAGTTCTTACGGTTTATTAATTTCAAATTTAAAATCAAAGATCGTGATTATTTGTCAAGTTGTAAACTCCACCATATCTTGCCTTTAGCATTAAGACGTGAGGCAGCTGACCTAACGTTTCTGCACAATATTACAATCAATATTATAGACTCATCAACCCTTCTGGCAGAAATCTATCTAAATAGTGCCCTACAAATCTAACTCTCGTAGAAACTACTTAAAGTTGTACTGCCCTTCGTGTTCTACTAAATATCGTCGCAACTCATTTTTCATACGCTCTGCAGACCTTTTCAATGATAATTATTCTAAAGATGTAGATCTTTTTACAATGAAACAAAATTATTTTAAATTGATGATCAGTAACAATTTCTTCAATTGAATCTTATTTCATTTGATTCAAATTTTAATCTTATACTTTATAATTTCATATTTGTGCAGACAGTATTAAATTTGTGCCATTTCTTTGTATGCTGGTAATACTTTTAAATATTTGCTTTGCATATTAAACTATGCAATAACTAACACTTAATACCTAATTAGTATGGCTTTGAATTTAACTTGATTTAATTTGGCTTATTGTTAACTTGTCAATTAATATGACTATTTAACATTATCTTTAACTTTTTTTTAATTTTTTTTATCATTATTATTATATAAAATTGTTTCATCAGTGGAAACTACTTAGGCTAAGTCTCTTATTGTAATCCATTTTGTATGAGTGTTTGAAAGCTGTTTGTTTTCCTAATAAAATAAAATAATATAAAATAAAAGTTGGGTTAAATTTAAAAAATAATTTATTTGTCATCTTTATATCACTCGTGTACTCTATATACAAAATATTATGTACAAATCAACACAAAATATATTTTTTAGTTTAAAGCTAAAATAGAATCAATTTGACGCAATCTTACAAGCAACAAACAGTACAAAAATATTTACTTTCTTATTTTATTAAACTCTATTTTGGACATTTTAGGCGATTATAATAATTTGGTTTAATAATGAAATTGCGCAATCATGATTACTAAAACAATCAGGATGATTAAAATTTTCAGAAAAATACTACAATAAACGGAATAAACTTTATAAATTCCACTTGAAAAAAATATTAACATATTTTACAAAATTAAGTACAAGAGTTGTTATCTATTAATAACTGTAACAGCTTATTTTACTATTTATTTCCCACTCAACTGGGAACGTCACTATTCGCTAGATGGCGAAACTAGGGACTTCGTTCTGAATCAATACCGTGTTTGAGCCCCTTTTTATAAACGTTTTTTTCCAATAATTTTTAATTTTGATTTTTAATTAAACGTTATATTGTTGTAAATCTTTATTACTAAACGACGCTGTATTGCATTTTCAGCGAAAATATATCATCTCCGTAAAATATGAGACGATTAAAAAATGTAAACAAAACAAGTTTTTGAACTGTGCTCAATTTTGGCTCCTGCCACAGACTTGGCAAAAGTAAACAAACCAATTTGGTTGCCGATCCCAGTTGAGTGGCTAAAGTGTTAAAGCTTTTGTTTTTGGTTTAAAATGAGTTATAGAATATCTGACGGTATTAGTCTACTTTAAGTTGTCCTTAAAAGCTAGCCGTGAATAACCTTTAGGAGCAAAATATATAATGAACTCTAGAACACTCATCATAATTCATTTCCTTTCTAAGAACTTTTCCTTTGAACTTACCTATGATATTTTATAAAATACGATTATAATATTATTCTGTCACAACCATTTTCGTATATATTCTTAAATTCGTAAGACGCCTATCAAAGGACTCGATCTTCCTCTGAAACGACGTCAATGTAAATGTTACATTCGAAATATCGAATTCGACTTAAAGCTTCGTTTGGTCCCAAAATATACAAAACACATCGAAATATATAAAAACTATTTAGGCTTTTATTCCATTTACTAGAATATTCTCTTAACTATATTTTTGTGTTTTTCGTAATTTTAGTATCACACAACCTTATAGATATTTTTATAATACAATCTATACAACTTGGTAAAGATTTTTCTTTATATAATTTTGACTTTGTTTTGAGATCTCTCAATATTTGCCGTCAATGTCTTAATAAACTAAATATCCTTTAAATTATTACATAATGTGTTTTTTTAGTTATTTTCCGTATAATAGCACTTCTCATATTCTTGTTATATGGTGAATGAATCTTAGATTAATATTGCGACAACAATATTTGTGAAAATAAGCTAGATTCACTTAAGATATGTTGGACTGAATACGTATAGTGTCAAGTTGTACAAGATTATATTTTGAGTACCTATTGAAAGTACATTGAACTTATGAAACTGTAGTTTGGATGGCAATAAGTTCTATCTAAGTTTTAGTCGTTACTCTTAAAATATGGTCTTCAGTGAGAGAGCTTAAGAAATATGGGATAAGTACCATTTTATTGAGGTATTTGTATCTATGATTACTTTAGAAAAACCTCTCAATCTTGGCAATGAATTTACCTACTAGTTTATTAAGACATTGAGAGTTTAAAAATATTTCAAAAATTTAATACGCTAACTCTGCGCCCCACGGTCGGTAAGGTTTCGAACTATTTTGTGAATACTGGTGGTGTGGAGGTGGGTGTGGGTATGGAGTAGGGTAGTGTGGCGCAGGAGGGGCTGGGTGGGGCCCAGGAGGGGCTGGCGGTGCTGGAGGACCGGGCGGATAGTGAGGGTAGCTCGGAGCAGCAGACAGCGGCGCAGCAATCGCTGGAGCAGTAACCGTCGTTGACGCAGTGGTGATCGGTAGCTCTTGTCTATGCCCCAGCTCCGTATAACCCGTCGGGTGCTGCGGTTGAGGAGCCACTGGTGTTGGGTACTGCGGGTACCCCCAGTTGGTGGACTTGGCTGCCAACTCACGCTGAGCAGCGAAGCATTGCAGGTGACTCATGAGGCGGAGTCGCAGCGGGTCCTGGATGTCGAGACCCTCGCAGCTGACGAGGTACCTGGCGACCTCTGCTGCACATTCCCGGAAACCGATGCTGTGGTAGTCCATGGCGTATCTCTGAGGGTCGTAGGCGAAGGTGTCCAGACCTGTAAAGATAGAAAAAACAAATTAAGTTCTCTGATGCAAATTCAGACGATTGAAATTAGGAAATTTTAGAGATTTAAAGTTCTTTTGTAAAATTTAATTTAGAGGAGAACAAACATAAAAGAATCAAAAGTGAACATCGATAGTTTCAGTAAAATACCAAAACAATACAAGCTAAAAAGATTTTGAATGACTCAAAAAAGGTACCTAAGTATGACCAAGGTGTGACAATATGTCATTACCTCCATAGTCACTACACAAGTATTAACACGATTACCAAATTTTTACGACAAAATACAGACATACTACGAAGATAATTGTCAAGTATTCCGGTTTCATACAACATGCATCTGCGTTTCTCTTCACAATAACTCTACCCTATTTAACAGTAAAAGATGATAATGCATATAAATGAACACTTTTTAAAAGGAACATCTCAAAACTAAGACAGAGAAAGAAAATACGAGATTGTACGTAAAAGAAGAAGATAGAATATGTAACACTGAACCCTATGTTTCCTGTTTCCTTCCGATTTAAAAACAAGTATAAATTGATCTGTAAATCGCTATTTTTTGTTAAAAAACATTTAAAAACAAATTTAAATGTTTTTGAGTGTATTTGTAATTTTTACGTTACGCAGTTTTTTTTTGCCAAGTAGGCATAATCTGATGGGTCAATTGATCGTTAGTGGTTACCATCGCTCGTAGGCTACTGCGATGTCCTTTATGGACTTTCTTCAAGTCTCATTTGAACCTAACTTTTACATAGCCAGCATTCCATTAAGCCTTAATCTTAATCTCAAATAGTTCGTGTTTAAGATACTTATTCTAATAAGGAATATTAGGCCTCAGGTTAAGAAGTGACCCCTGACAATGTCTGCATTGTCAGGGGTCCATGAGCGACGGTAACCGCTTACGACCAGGCAGCATGTTAGTGGCTGTTAGTTCGTCAGCATATGAGACAATAAATGAAACTTTTGTTTTCAAGTTTCCAAAAAAAGAGCTCTAATTAATTAATTTCACAGCTGGCAATACTTTCTATAATGTCATGTGTTTTTTGAAGTGATTTATTTATAATCTATGATAATAATATCGTAGCTATTGTCACTACTTCCTTCCGGCTGCTAGATGTCTTAATGCTTTGTGTGGTGTTAGAGATCCTTGATTTAAAATGATTTTTCTTTTGTTTCGATTATTTATGGAACAGTTATCACTAGATTCTAGATAGAGCTTTAAAACGAGGATATTTTACGTTTATTACTTGACTTTCTTTAGTTCTTCTTACTGTTTCGAGAAACTATTTTTGTTTATTATTTTCCGCTTTTTAGTTTTACGATTACTATTTTTTTCATAATTTTATTAAATCAAAAATTTCTCAACAAAGGTAATTTTTCATCTTAATTTTATACGGAACCGTACTCGCTTAACCTACATTTAAATGATAAAAAATGGTACGTTTTTTTGTGTACCCGGAACGCAGGTGTGACAACCCTTTACCCGCTACCCGCTTCCGCCTGTCACTAAGCACACAATACAACGCGTGCTTCGGATATATCCAATGCAGATTACCTCATTTTTTTAGATGATAGCATTTTTTTTAAATTATTGTAGAGTCTTCTTTACCAAAACTTCTAAAATATGTATGTACTTGATTTTAAAAAAATAATAATTCTACATCATATCATAATAGAAAAGTATGATCAATAAAAATTTAGTAGGCACTTATATCGTTATGAAATAGAATCTTTAATCTAAGCATACTAAAGGCGAAAAGTCCCTAACTTTACGTAATACCGTATTATGTATTCGTATGGGAGGACGCGGGTTCAAATCCGGCCGGCTTGTACCTCTAAATCTAAATGTGAAAAAGATTTATGTGCAATTTTTCACAACACCACTGGCTAAAAACGGTGAAGGAAAACATCGTGAGGAAACCTGCATGTCGGAAAAGGGTTCTAAGAAATCCTTTGAAGATATGTGAAGTCCCCAATCCGCATTAGGCAAGCGTGGTGGACTATGTCTAATCCCTCTTCGGAGGAGACCTGAGCCCAACAGTGGGCAGTAATGGGTCGGTACAGTACAGTACATTTAATTTTTACTGCCTCTTAGTTAAACCTATGTCATGGTTTTTGAAAACCTGTGTCATGGTTTTTGTTCGTAAAGTAGGTTTAAAAAACCTTTGCGGATAGATAATACTGTAACTGTACCTGTACCAACCCATTACTGCCTACTGTTGGGCTCAGGTCTCCTCAGAAGAGGGATTAGACATAGTCCACCACGCTTGTCCAGTGCGGATTGAGGACATCACATATCTTCAAAGGATTTTTAGAACCCTTTTCCGACATGCAGGTTTCCTCACGATGTTTTCCTTCACCGTTTTTAGCCAGTGGTGTAGTGAAAAATTGCACATAAATCTTTTTCACATTTAGATTTAGAGGTACAAGCCGGCCGGATTTGAACCCGCGACCTCCCGTTCGGAAGGACGCGCTTCGACCACTCGGCCACCACGACTTTACGACGAAATTAAATGTAAATCATAAAAATCCGGCAAAATATAACGTCAGTAATGATTGATAGTTTCCTCAGTAATTTATTATCTTGAGCACCAGTGGCGAATTATCATAATACAGTAAGTTTGACTCCCTCGGTGTGGGGTGGGATATTGCGACCACCCTCTTTCCCACGCACCCCGCGTGATAACAACCCGATAGCAAATCTATGGAAACGATTTGTGGGTTAAATACTTTTTATTGCTATAAGCCAGTCTGTATTTTGAATAAATTAAGTGGTTTTTTTTGGTGCGAAATTGATTGTAAATAACCTGTCCTTATTAACTTAAAATAATTTCAAATTATAATCCTCGCGATTAGATCGTAAAAATGTCACCGACTAAACACTACCAAATAAAAAATTGGTTATCTTTTGATGTTAGCGATGGAATTAAAAAGAAAATAGCTCATTCAAAGCACAAAACCTTATCTGCTGTTTAAGAATTTTTTTAAACGGAAGAGAACAGTCTTTTTCTAAAACTTTTAACTTTATGTTTAGTGTAGAGTTAATTTGTTTGGAGACACTACTTAATATTGTTTTTTTCGAAATCTAGTAATATAATATTAGATCAATACTTTAAACTAAATTTTTGTCTATCATAACCTAACCTAAACATAACATAACATAACTAAAAATTTAAATCAAACTACCAAAAAATACCTCAAAATTATGACAATTAAATTAACTTCTTTATTACTATTTACTTGCATACGAATATACACTATACATTAAAGTCATAGAGTTTAAAATCCATTTGCAACTAGCATGAGAAACATATGGTCAAGTAAAGGTATCATGACTCTATCAGGTAGTAGTTCGCACCTGGTGATACAGGAAACCAATAATGAACTGTCCAGTTTATGATACTATTGTTGATCGTAGCGTGAACTGTGTAAATGCCAAAATTGGCGCTTAAAAGTCTATGGAGTTGATACAGTAGAATGGTTTATGCTATAGCTAGTGGGTGGTAAAAGCGGCGCGTAGATAAACTTAAAACACGCAAAAAAATCATTTAAAAGGACCTAATCAATGTGATTTGATGCAACTGCTTGTTGAACTTAAACTTTTTAAATATAAGCGTTTATGATTCTAGATATTATAACTTTTTTAAAAGATTTTATCACAGACAGGTACCTATAGGTATAAAAAACAAACAGTGAAAGTATAAGTATGAATCCTGTATAAGTATGTGATAGATAACGGCCCCTCATTGCTCTGACATTGCAGTTCATGAGCGACGGTAACCGCTTACCATCAGTTCAGCCGTAAGCTTCTTTACTTATCTTACAATTAAAAACCTAGTAAGGAAGTAACTATGACCTTTTTGTATTGATTTCCTGCGTTTTAGCGAGTCCGGACCGGAACTTGGAGAAGCCAGGATGCGGTTGCACCATTACTGAGCAAACGGTTGTTAATGTTGACCGCACAACCACAAACTTTAACTGAATTTATTTAAATTACCATACAGTACCTACAGGGGTAGGTAACGGCTTCGCTGTGTGGCATTACGGAGATTCATAAGCAACGGTAACCGCACTGCATCTCGTTTGCTGGTTTACTTGCCATATAAATAATAATAAATCTTGAGAGGTGTCAAGGGACACCCGGACGGAACGAAGTTCCTTTCGATTAAAAGATATCTTATAATTATTTTTCCTATTTTTTTTTTACGCGCGGTAAGGAACGTGTTTTAAAAGATTTTGGTCACAGCGCCATCGAGTGATAATTATCTAAAACAAATAAGGAACGTGTTTTAAAAGACTTTGACCACAGCGCCATCTAGCGATAATGATCTAAAACAAAAAAGTGTCGTGACAACTTTTCGTAAGAATTTTTTCCGTCTAGCCCCCTTTCACAACGCGCAATAAGGAACTTCGTTCCAAAAAAACCAGTAGCTTTCGGCAGAAAAAAAACCGTACCTAATTGTTCAAATATGAGGAATACCAATGCGTAGACATAATGAACATTGTGAGTTTCCTACCCATTCTTTCGCTATAGAAGCCGTCTTTCAACAATTTTTTTACTGATTTTCCTTCCAAACAGAACATGACATTCTTTAATAACACCATCTAGCACATTATTTTTATTATCTTGGGAGATAGTCAAATTAAAGATTTAAGCAACCACCGCAATCAAACTTTCTAACAGCAGTGCACAGCGAAGCGAACTTTACTGGTTTTTTGGATCTTCACACTATGTTTTTTTTTTCACATTTACATTACCTTACATATTTACTTGCCAATTTCCAATTCAAATGACAACAGCTAGGCCAACTGTCAAATAGTGTTTCACATAGTTTCAGTGCCGCCCAATGCATACAAAACCCTTGTTTACATGTTGGCCGTCACCGTCACTAAAATTTGTTTTTACGTGTATTAGAATTTGGCGAACCAATATTAAAAAACCGGCATTACACTCTATTTTGTGTGTATGGTTATTCAAATATTTTTACTTTTCTACTCATATGCAGTAATGTACACCTGTTCCGTCCGGAAGCGTGTCGTGGGAACCCGGAACATCGCAGTGGACTACGAGCGACATATGAACTGTTTTTTGTTAAGTTTTTAATTAGAAATGTAAGCGCAGGTATCGGGACGACTGCAGCGGCAAAAAATTACTGTGGTTCTCGTTTTTATGCGATTTGTTTGTGAGATATTTCATGTTATTTGAACTATTTTGTTTTTCATAAAAAATTAAAGGTAATCTGAGTTTTGGTGAAGTTGGTTGAGTTGGAGAAGATGTTATGAAACTTTTGGTTTTTTTTTGTAGCTAGATCGATATGCTTATTTGTCATGTACTGTACTGTACCAACCCATTACTGCCCACTGTTGGACTCAGGTCTCCTCAGAAGAGGGATTTGTTTTGTAATTTGAAGTAATTTTAATTCTTAAAAATTGTATTTTCATCAAATCGTAATCTATGTATGATTACGAATTATCCCTTTTTATTTCTGTATCAATAACTACAACATTTACAATAAAGTAATCTGCGTTAATTCGACTGATTAATGTATTAGTAGATCTCCACGAGACAGGCTTGACCTAGTGTGGAGATCTAATGGTTAATTGTATATTACACTGTAAATTTTTGGCTGAATAAATATTTTTAATCTTTATAATTATAAATTGAAAAGGTATTTTATGAATCTCTTCTGCGTCACTGTAATGTCTCCTGACATAAGCCGTAAGTTAGCTCGTCATAAAAAGATAAAGATGGATTCACAAAATGTGAGGAATAACAGTTCACTATCAATAGATAAAATACTTTTTAATATAATTCGCAACACCGTTATTAATGTCTTTGTTGAGAGGAAACGGAAAGTAACGGTTGAGTGACAGGTTACAGCAATTAAGTTTTTTACCATTTTGAGTCTTTACAACAAGATTTTAGTAATATGGGTCCGGATGCGGAATTTTCTTTTAACATACGCATTATATTTAATCTTTAAGTCTCACATGTGAATCTTACAGTACAGTACCCAGTTTAGTTACTACAGGTTATTTGGTCATTTCTCAAACATTTTTTCTGGCATTCGCAAGTTCGTCTTAATAGAAGTTAAAGTATTTTCAGTGTTTAGACTAAGATATCGACTGTTTAACTAAAATTCAGTAAAATGTCGACATTTACTAAACTAAACATCTGGGTATAAAATATGGAACAACTTCAGACATTAAAATTTTCGCATTGCGATAATTATAAATAAAAAAAAAACACAAAATATGCTGCAATCGCGCAGTTTAAATAATTTTTATTTAAACCTCTCTAAGTAAATACTTTTTCGAATTGAGTTTGGCGCGCTTTACGTTCCAATTTCGAACAATCGATTGAAATTATAGACTGATTCAGACACTCGCGGTTTTCTATAATACTTTCATGCATTTTAAACGGGTTCTTACCACGATATTTAATTAATTGAGTGGTCTCGATATTTCAACGTTGTTGCAAACGTCATGATCACGAGAAGACTAATTAATTTAATTATCGTGGTAAGAACCCGTTGAAAATGCATAAAATAAATTATAGACGTTTCTACATTTTTTAGTGCCATTTAGATAGCATGCGCATCTACAATAGGAACCCTACCTATGACCTACTTACCTATTTTGAAAATAAAACTCCTAAGAATTTAACACTAACCTTTAGCATGTAACATCTTCAAATGATCGACAGTGAGCTGCAGTATTTCCGCCTTCTCCAGTTTAGCGCTGCCCTGCTTCTCACACGCAGCGGGAACCAGCCTCTTCAGCTCCGTAAGAGAAGTGTTGATGCGATCTCTTCTCTTTTTCTCTATGACCCCTCGACGACGCTTTCGAGTCATTAGCTGGCAGGAATCACCTCCGGGGGACCTTGGAGAGATTGATGGGTTAGTGTGAGGGGATTTTTAAAATGAATTTTGTGAATTAGCTACTTAAAATCTATTAATAAGAAGAAGATTTGATAGTTTTTTTTTGGTTTGAATAGGCTTCGAAACTACTTGATCGATTTGAAAAATTAATTCACTGTTGAGAAGCTACATTGTTTCCGGTGAAACTTTGACAAAATTAAAGATCCGATAACATTCTAACACTGCCTGAACTCTTTATGACGCAGACGAAGTTCTATTCGAGGAGGTTTATTTAGAATTAGTTACGAACTAATGGTTGAATATTAAATTAAGTCTTTAAATGCATAAAAATTTTGCAGTCGATATGTGCAGTGTTTACTTTTAAATTGTCATTCATTTCCGTAGCATTGTCTACGCGCATTTAACGTAACTTTGTCGTAGAGGCATGTTACTAGTTCATATTCATTTAATTTTTTTTATAATAAAATTTTAAATTATATTATTTAAATATCAGTATCACACTAAATAATAAAATCTAGTTGTTTAATACACAAACGCAATATTACCAACAATTCTCATTACGTTTAATTTACTAATTATTTTCAATGAAGTAACGTCAAGATTCCTAATATTACCTAAATTAAAATATATAATATAAACTTACTGCGCATCCTTACTACTCTCTTCTGAGAAGGCATCGTCCTCGCTTTCTGAATGTGTTCGTTTACTCCGAGGAGCTGGAGGTGCAGGCGCCGGCGCAGGAGCTGGTGGACCCCAGGATCCGTACCCCCACTGGGAACCCTGCGTCTGACCCTGTAGGTTACCCTGCTCCATGTGACGATGATGGTGGTAAGACTCCATTATGAAAAATCCACTAATTTTACCAAAGTTTCAAGTTAAAAACACATCACTAAAGTTTCAAAATTTCTCACTAAACTATTAGAAAAAACAGATTTTTTACAATAGTTTCAAACTATTTCAACACTTCACAAAAGTTTCAAAATTCAATTTATTTTCTTCAATATAGGTCAGTAGTAATTGTAAGGCTCGGTGCACACGTCCGAGGAAGTCGCAGCGGCTAGTGACACGTGCACGCGCGTGGTTCGAGCGGCGCGGAGTGCACACTGCAAGCCGCGTGCCAGCGCCCTGCGCCCACCCGACCCAACCATCCCTTATCTACGCACCGAACATAGACTCTATACCCTATGTAGTAAGCACCAACTAAATGTAAAACGAATTTAAAAGTGCATTGTTGCTAGGCAAAATTGAGCCATATTCTGTATCAAATAAGAGCGTTAACGTGACAATTAGGGGTCCATAATGATGTTAATATTTGTGATTCTTAATCAGTAATCAGGATATGCGAAAATGAGCTTAGTTGTTATAGGGATAACAGTTAAAATGGTTTGTTAATTTAAAGTTAGTAATTTAAGAGCGCCTCGTGTCCGGCGCACGGTGGGAAGCGGCGAGACAATTAGGAAACGCAATTTTATTTGAGTAGCGGTGTGAACGAGCCTCCGAGGGGAAGGGTTCCGTGATATTGCGACCGTGGGACGGTTCTGTATACGGATTAGCATTAGTTAAGCTACATTACCTCGATGCATATTATGTACTAACCATATTTTTTAAGCAGTATGACTCAAACATATTCTAATTTATTTCAAGCTTAACTAAAACAGTTATAATTGACTTCTACTAACGATAAAGTTTAGATGCACCATTGACCGTTAAATTAAATTTAACATGACAGATGTACCTACTTAATGTATTTGATAAAGGTGAAAATTAAAAGAAAATAAACGTCTATTTTATATACTTTATGATAAAACAATCCCCACAAAACATTGAATAAGACCACGAAAGTTAATACATCATTATTTTTTTCAATCATTAAAACAAAACGGGACTACGATTAAAATGACATCTACAATAAGTAAAGTTATAATTAAAACGCAATGTAAAGTATTTTGCAATAATATATGACTTACCTTTAACTATTAAACCATAGACAATGCTCTTCTGAACTCTTCTCATCCTACATCATCCTAACAGGTCGCGCGTGCCGACAAGCGTCACACACGCGACCGTCACGTGGATCTAGTCTGTACACAAGTTTATTCATCAACTATTCATGTAGAAGAGTTTTTGTAAGACAGATAAAAGAGCGACGGTAACCGCTTACCATCAGGTGGGCCGTAGGCTCGCGTTTCTATTAAGCAATAAAAAAAAATGAAAAAAACTTAAGAGGTGTCAAGGGACACCCGGATGGAACGAAGTTCCTTTCGATTAATTAGTGAGGGAATTGTAATAAATAAATATTTTGATCATAGCGCAATCTAGCATTAATCATATAAAACAAAAAAAGTGTCGTGACAATTTTTTCATAAGAATTTCCGTCTAGCCCCTTTCGATAACGCGCGATAAGGAACTTCGTTCCAAAAACTACGGTCCTCCTGACGGTAAGTGGTTACCGTTTATGAGCCTTTATAATGTTAGAGCATTGGGAGTCTGTTACCTACTGTGAAAACCTAAAATGAAAACCTACTGCCTTTTTGAAGTTCCCCTCGACTTCTCTGGTCAGCCGTCATCAAACCTTATCCTTATCATGGAAAACAATAATATTGAAGAATCTTCTTTCCAAAAAAAACATCAAAATCGGTTTATAAATGACAGTTGAAGTTATCCGCCAACAATCATAAAAAGTTTTATGAAAAAAGGTCGAATTGAGAATTGACCTCCTTTTTTGGAGTTGGTTAAAACACAGAAGATTTCCATATCCCCCACGGAAATCGGTCAATAACTAATTACAGTACTTGATCTAAATACCTATCTGTTACTGCAATTTCTGTAGATATTACGTAAAGAAGAAAATGGTAAATGAATGTTATCTAGAAAGGTATAATCGTTAGTATTTTTGATCTTGCATAGCGTTCACGCAGTCGACGTCAGCAGCAGCTAGTTTACTTCAGTAGGGTACTACTGAAGATGCTATGCAAATGAAAACGGTCAGACTTCTCGTGATCATGACGTTTGCAACAACGTTGAAATATCGAGACAACTCAATTAATTAAATATCGTGGTAAGAACCCGTTGAAAAAGTATTAAAAACGGTTTTATTAATTAATTATTGATAAAGAAAAGTAACGTATAATTTCAATTTTCTTTCATTCCCCAGTTCAGTGTTTAAAATATATACCTAGTGCTACCACGCAGAATTATTCTCAAAGTCTTTAAAAGTCAAGGCATCGTTCCAACACCATTGTCACTTGAAAGAAAATCTTAAAAAATAAGGTTTTCTATTGTACAAAATGTTATTTGTACAACGACTTTGATAAGAGGATTATTCCCAGTACAATGCCTTGAAAGGACGAAACGACGTGATCTTATAGGATTACGATCTTTGAAGTGTTGTGTACCTACCTTTATATCTGATGGTTTTTGTAAAATAAGTGTTGTCATTTTATAGCGTTTTTTAGTTAAAAATGACGATTGCTTTTGGTATAAGTTATGACTTGATCGTAAGTTGTTACCAATGTTATTACAATTATTTCAATTACAAAATCATCCTTTTCGGTGCGGGCCCCCCTTGTGGTATTTCCCGAGTACTACGACGTCCTCGAAGCTTGGAGAAAGTCCTTAAAGGTACGACCTTTATTAACGGTCTGATAGTAAACGGTTACCGTTGTTCATGGGACACTACGGAGGGCCGCGAAGTCGTGGTGGCCGAGTGGTTGAAGCGCTTGCCTTCTGCGAGGGAGGTAGCGGGTTCAAAACAAGCCGACTTGTACCTCTAAATTTTAATATGAAAAAAAAAATATGTACAATTTTCCACAACACCACTGGCTAAAAACGGTGAAGGAAAACATCGTGAGGAAACCTGCATGTCGGAAAAGGGTTCTAAAAATCCTTTGAAGATATGTGCAATCCCCAATCCGCATTGGACTATGCCGAACCCCTCTTTGAAGCAGACTCAGCTCAGCAGCGGGCAGTAATGGGTTGTTACTACTACGGAGGTCTTGCCAAAATACATTTAAAAAGCCAATACCTATTCCAGACTTCTAATTCAGGTATTTAAAACACAAAGACTAACAAACGTAGCATTTACTCTAATTTTGAGTGTCGAACAAGGCTCATCTTCGACACAAAGTGTAAAACCAATACTTATTGAAGCTACTTGAATACCGTCAAGTCCTAAACCACTTACATAATGCTGATGATTCCACTCCTGGTTACAAAAGAATTGACTGACTTTTACGAGGATGAATTATGTATGTAAGTCGACTTTATTTCTGATCCTCGCAACTCCGTTTGCATCGCATAGAGATATTTTTAAGCCTATAGCTCTCCTCGATAAAAAAAACTTGAGAGGTGTCATGAGACACCCGAATAGAACGAAGTTCCTTTCGATTAAAACATATCTTATATTTTTTTTTTCTAACGTAACGCGCGATAAGCGCCATCTAGCGATAATCATCTAAAACAAAAAAAGTGTCGTGACAAGTTTTCGTAAGAATTTTTTCCGTCTAGCCCCCTTCCGATAACGCGCGATAAGGAACTTCGTTCCAAAATTATCCAACACTAAAAGAATTTATTTAATTTTATGTAACGTAACGCGGACTAGTTAGCTAAAAATGCTTCAACGAATTCAATGATAGCTCATGTTTATTATTTTTAGTTAATCTTGCTGAGAACTCAAATATCCAGAAAACATACAAAAGAGGTTAAAATGTAAAAAAAATGGTTTATTTTTATATTTAACCCGTTTTTTTGTGGGCGTGAGAATCACCATGAGAGTCTTGAGCAGGTGATGTTTGTCACTATTGTATTTTATAAGCTTATAGATCAGTACCGCTATTGTAGAAAATCATGTACTTGTGACAGCATCGGATTTAGACTCGGTATCGGGTTTGTCTTCTTTCAAGTGTAAACTATTCGCTAGACTCGTCAAATAGTAAAACAGTTAAGTGTTGTTTGGGGTTTTTGAACGAATTCCGAAAAGGATGTTATCAAGATGAGGGATTTTTAAAATTTTTGTTTGTGCCTAAGTTAAGTTTGGGTGGAATAAGTTACGCGTGGACACATATATTTATGCAGGGACTTTTATAAAATAAAAAAAATGAGACAACTTCGAAACCTCCACTTTTTGGAAAATACGCTAATTGAAATTCTGGCTATCAATAAGATATGTAAGATCTTTGCATTTAAATACTTTTTAGTACAATTTAATCGGTCTTTCACCTGTCCTGCAAGTGGTATGTATATGTGGAATATGTGAGAGTCAAACCGCACTAAAACCTCCTACCGCTCACACTCATCGTCCGAATCCCGGCTGAGGTCAGAATCCAGCACGGAGTTACATGAGACGGCTCGACGCGTTACACACTGCGGTATTCTTTACCGTGACATGGCCCCCGCATTTAAGGTCTTAATGCCTCTCTGTTATCAATATCAAGGTTTATTTACCTAGACAGTTATTATAGGCTTCGGAAGTTTATTTGTTTAGGTTTTACCTTCACAAATAAACTTGTAAACACAATAATGGGTATTTAGTTGTAAAAATAAACTTCGTAAAACTAACAAAGCTTATTTTGGTTTGCGGCTAACCTGTGTTATAATAAAATGTTGTTTTTAAGTTTAATTGTTCATTTTTGATGATTTTAAAAGTGGATCTTTGAAGTCTCATGAAATTGTGAACTTGACAGGACTTTGATTTATTTACTTTGTGTCATTAGTAGGAGGTAGTCTTCGGATCTACTGAACCGATTTTGACTACGTTATTTGCTACAATTATAATAATTCTGTAGGGAAGCGATTGCCTGCTTGCACTTTTGATATAATATATAAGTGCAGTGTGTAGCGCGACTCCCCAGTCGTTCCGTAAAGAGCATAGCATACACTCGCGTCCACACATTATTATAATCATATTCATTATTGTATATTGTAAAGAGTGACAATAAATAATAATAACTAGAATCAGTTGTTCATTTTAATTCAATGGTATCTACTAATTACATACACAAGTAATTTATAAAGAGATACTCCTTACGTTATAAGAGATACCATAATTCTATAATTTAATAAAAATTTTGTATCCTCACGAGAATAAACCACAGACCGCGAAAATTTAGATAAAACTATTTTTATAATTGTGGTTAGTTCGTGGGAATCCATTTAAACATTCACCCGTTTACAAGGATTAAACACTTTACAATGAATCATGGAAAAGTTAAAATACTATTCATCCCTGCCACCCCCGTTCATTCACACGGGAACTCAATTGCGACAAACATAAGGGTACACAATTCAAACAAAAATAACCCGTAAAACTTTCGCAATAAGAACTATTTGGAAAGCATATTTAAATTGGTATTCTGATTAGGTAATATGTTTAAAGGAATATACACCTTATTTGTATGTATATTTATAGTTGTCATTTGATAGTGAATTTCGGGAGTTTGTATTGATAGTGCATGTTACTTTAGGGATGGTTATTCTCATCGTTTATAAACAATTTGCGGGCTTCCCTCTTGTGGTAAATTGACCAGCTTACTGCCAATCCCATGAGACTTGCATAAGTCGCACATCTAACTGAAGGGAGACAACTTAAAAAAACATTTTTCAGAAAACGTGAAAATTTTATTGGTGTTTCCTTGTGCACCGATTCTTTTTTGACACTATGATACTATAATATAGGGTGTATGTGTAGCCTTGTATCAATTGAAGTGAGGTGATTTACCTGTCTAAATACAACTTAGGACCATTTTTTTGTTGCAATTTTGTATGGAAGCCCGCTAAACGCCCATGTATTTGCAAAAACACTAGCAATTTGAACGAAGTTCCTTATCGCGCGTTATCGAAAGGGGGCTAGACGGAAAAAAATCGTACGAAAAAGTTGTCACGACACTTTTTTTGTTTTAGACGATTATCGCTAGATGGTGCTGTGATCAAAATCTTTTAAAACACGTTCCTTATTTGTTTTAGATGATTATCGCTAGATGGCGCTCTGATCAACTACTTTTTGCTTTACACACCATGAGTTTATGGCTCTATCTCTATGAAAATACTGAAACTAATTTCATGAAATTGGTATTTTGAGTCGAGAAATAGCATAAAATCACCTAATCTTAAAGTGTATTCTGTAATTGTTTTTATCATTTAATATGTATTAAAGTTCTTGTGAGTTTTAATGATTGCGTGATGATATTTACCTAAAATTACTTTTTTAAAACTTCTCCACTTACTAAAATCTTAAATTTATAAAAAATAATTTCTTCGTAACTTTAATAGGAGTTGTTAAACTTTTACGATCTTTTGTTATGAAAGTACCTGCATTGTGCCATCAATTACGATTAATCCTATTGTACAAAATAGCCATTGAACTTTGAGCTTTTATATAATTTACTAATAGCTTCAGAGAATAACTTCAAAGGGGTCACTGGCTCATGATTATTCCTTTAAGATAAGTAGGTAGGCTGCTATATTTTATGTTGTTTTTATTAAGCTATCTGTACTGATTAGTGAGCACGTGTGAAGAATTGAGAGACAATGTGAGAAAGTAAGTACCTACTTAATACGCTTTGCATTTGTTTTAGAATAAATGTACTTAATAGATATATTTATTAATAAGTTTGTGATTACTAATTGATAAAAATAACTGGCTGGTTTAATTTATTTTTTTATTGCTTCATTGATAAATAGACGAGCCTACGGTCCACCTAATGGTTTGTTATTATCATAAATCTGCAACACTAGGGCATTGGGGGGGCATCACCCATCACTTAGACAATACTTTTTTTAACCCCGTGAGAGTTTATTAACGAAAAATTAAAATCTTTTTTAATCTTACTAAATTATATAGCCCTGCAATGAGAATAGATATTATAGAGTCAAACTGAGACCCATATTCACCTGCCTACAGTATCGACCCTCTACAAACAGTGATCGTAGCCGCGTGCGACCGACTCAGCGCGTGCGATCACACGCGACACTCATAGGGGGAGTCATCTTTTATAACAATTGATTGTTTAAGTTTAGATTAATCACTACTTTGGAAAGTATGGTGATCTATCAGGTGTAAATTTAGGGAATCGAATCACGGGATCCCGGACCTTTTTCAGTCCCGGAAATTTCGGGATCGAAATTGTTCAATCCTGGGATTTTCGGGATTGGCAAAATACTAAAAGAAACGAACCAAAACGCGACTTTGGTGACAAAAGTAGTAAATACCTATATTTGGGTTTAAGACATTCATTTCTCATAAGATTACAAAAATCACTTACAGAGAAAATACATTTTAGTTAAATTAATTTTACCAATTGGCGTAGTTTGTACAGTTCTTAATGTTATACACAATGATCTGTACAGTATAACTGCAGGTAGTTGCAAGAAACGTTGATACAAAAGAAAACATCTGTTTACTAAGGCCTATGACATGTTAAGTATTTTACACAGTTATTAGTTTATAATATTTATGTGTTTTATGTGTTTTTAGTATATTTATTTATTAATATTAATGTTTATTGTTTCATCGTTACTTATCATTATTTCTTATATGTACTTATTATGATTAAAAACATTTCAAGTGTTATTTTATGTTTTCGATATATTTTGTCAATTGTGTGAAGTGCGCGTATATGTTATGTATGAGAGTATGTAAGTTTATGTGCGTTAAAAATGTTTATGCCGAAACATATTTAATGAATTTTTCACATAAAAATAAATATGGCTATGTAATTAGAAATCCTTCAAAATGTGGCTTTTCAACGTTTTTTTAAAAAGTGGCAAAGGTTTCGATTCCTTTATATTTTTTGGCATTTTATTATAAATATCTGCCCCTTCAGACAGAATACTTCTCCTGGCATAGCTAGTTCTAGAAGGTATTATTGAAATATTATTTGCCTGTCTGGTTCGGCGTTTGTGATGATCGGACTTTTTTGTAAAAAATAATTGAGTGTGTAACTCCTTCGTCATAATTTTTCTGATCAAAATACATGTATTATATTTATACATTTGAGTAAGATTCATGAGCCCTGTTTCTTGGTACACTTTTTTAGAAGATGTCAGACGATCATATCGAAATAAAGTTTTTATAAGTTTGTTCTGTGAAGTTTGGAGTGACTTTAAATTTGTTTTAGCGGCTGATCCCCAGACCTCAATCAAGTAATCTATGTGAGATTTGGCCAATGAGTTGTATATAGTATATTTCACCTGTTTTGGTAAGCATCGGGCTACTGGGCGTAAAGCACCTGTTAAACAAACTATTTTATTTCGAACTTTCTCAATATGATATTTCCATGTAAGTTTACTATCCAAAACCAGTCCCAAGTACTTTTCACTATTAACTCTGCTCAATATTTGGCCATTAATAACAAGAGGATTGTAATTTCCAATTTTTTTATTTTTAGCTGTAAAAAAGATATAATTTGTTTTTGTTACATTAATAGTTAATAGGTTAGATTGTAGCCAGAAATTTAAAATGTTTAGGTCCTGTTGAGCTTGGTCAATAACTACGTTAGCTGTATGACCAGAGTAAAAAAGGCTAGTATCATCCGCATACATAGTTATGTCCCCCTTTAGCCCGACCTCGTGGATATCATTTACATAAATTAAAAAGAGTAGTGGGCCTAGGATTGAGCCTTGGGGTATACCGCATGTAACAGGTTTAGGTGAGCTCTGATGACTACCGATTTTAACTATTTGAGATCTATTCGTAAGATATGATTTGAACATCTCATATGCGGAACCTGTGATACCAATATTTTTGAGTTTTGAGAGCAGTATTTCATGATTAACCGTGTCAAATGATTTTTTCAAATCTATGAATACTCCCAAGGTCACCTTTCGTTGATCAATATTTAACTTTATGTTTGTTACTAGGTCTATAGTGGCCGAGACAGTACTAGACTTTGGTCTGAATCCATATTGTTTTTTAAATAGGATATCATTCAACATCAAATAATTATATAGTCGATCGTGTAGTATTCGTTCATAGACTTTGGAGAGCACTGGAAGGACAGAAATCGGTCTGTAATTATTAGGGTCCAACTTGTTTCCCGATTTATGAATGGGACTTACTTTGGCTACCTTAAGGGAGTCAGGAAACCATCCCTCATCCAAGCATCTATTAATACAATATGTAAGGTCTTCCACCATTAGATCGCAAACAGTTTTAACAACTTTAGTGTTTAATCGATCAATACCGGAGCTAGTGTTAGTTTTTAGACCTTGTATTATTTTAATTACCTCGTAAACATTAGTCGCTTTTAATTTGGAAAGTTCAATACTAACAGGTGGGTTTTTGACATATGATTGAAAAGAAAGAGGGGTGCGATAGTTTGGTGGTATTTTACTTGCTAGTTCACTGCCTATGGTAGAAAAAAATGAATTGAAAACCTCACACACTTCATCGATGTCTGACGTCGGACCTGATATACCATTAATTTTAATAATTTTACTATTTATTTCAGCTTTGTTACTAGATAATTTGTTTATGAGTTGCCACATTTTAGAAGGATTTTCCTTACAGTTTTCAAAGGCTAAGTTGTAATACCGACTTTTCGTACTCTGTATGGACATAAATGTGTGGTTCCTTTTTTTCTTGAACTCGTTGAGGAGATCTTCGCGCTTGTCATCAGGTGCTGCTTTTAAGTTTCGCCATGTTTTATTCCTTTCATTTATTAATTCTATCAAGCCATTATTTATCCATTCTTGACGCGGTGGGTTCATAATTTTAATTTTACTTTCCCTATTTTTAGATACAGAATCCAATAACAGACCCTCCAGATCGTTAAACTCCGTAATATTTTTAAAGGTGATCATATTTTTAACTGTAGTATATAGACTGGTATAGTTTATTGAGTCATACTGAACTCGTCTCACATTATTTGGTGTCGATCTTTTAATTTCGAAATATATTTGCTTGTGATCTGAAAGTGAAGAATCAATCACAGACATGTGAAATTTATCATCATGTAAGTTTGTCGTCACATGATCGAGAATTGTATTTGTTGATGAAGTTTCACGAGTGCAATATTCAGAGGTTACTTTATTCAATATTTTTATGTTATTTTCACGCATTGTCGTTCTATATTCCTTCGTAAAATTGTCGTTTGCCAATAGGTTTATGTTTATATCACCAAAAGCAACCATCCGTTTTCTTCCTATTAGTTGTTGGTTATAAATTTCGAGAAATCTTGCTGTATTAGATGCAGGTTGTTTATATATAGCTCCTATATCTATTGAAAGTGTGCTCAGGTGTACCCACAAAAAATGGTTTCCATCTTCATAATATTGTTCTAGATATTCATGTTTTACATCATCGTGGATATAGATAGAAACTCCTCCGCCACGTGAGTTTTTCCTATAGTTATAGTAATGCGTGTAGTTTGCCAGTTTTAATCTTTCTGCCTCATGGTCATCCTTAATCCACGTTTCTGTTAATATTATAACATGTATCTTTGTCTTGAAGGATTCAATAATGCATTTAATTTCATCAATCTTCCCAGTCTTCACCAAACTTCTAATATTGGTATAAATAAATTTTAATGATTTAGGTGTAGTTGTCAGTTTACCATATTCTTTGCCGATTTCATATGTTATCATTTCGCTTTCAATGCTTGATTTTATTGTATTTTCTCTGGAATCTAGTTTTTTGATTGCTGTTTTGTTATTTTAGGTATTCCTTTGTGATATTTTATGATGAGATCCTTTTCACCACTATCTATTCTCTGATGTAGTTCTTCGCGTAAGTTTTTCATGGTTTGTTGTTGGTTTGGAGTTTTATCGGAGTATATTTTAATATTTTTGTTTTTAATATTTAATCGTTTCCTCAGTATTGTGTGTGCCGGTTCTTGACTGGCAAAACATACCTTAATGGGACGATTTTTATTTTTATTGTATTTTCCCAGGCGGATAATTTTTTGAGGTTCTGGACAATCAGGATGTATATCTGCTATAATTATGGCAATTTTTTTTCGGTCGTCTTCAATTTTCTTCTCAACGCTTTCGAAGTTCTTACTGCGTTCTGAACGTTCTTGAAATTCTGATATAATTTCATCACATGCTGTTGTTGATGCAAATTTTCCTACAGCCGATTGTTGATTCTCGTTATTGTTTTGAAAAGAATGAACATCTCTTTCTAAAGATTCGATTTTATCTTGAGAGCTGTTAACACAGACTTTTAAATCTTCAATTTGTTTTTTAAGATTGGTGTTTTCAGAAATAAGTTTATCTGTTGTGGTTTTGAAAATGTTTAATTGCTTCTTTATAGTGGAAACGTCAGCTCTTATTGAATCGACAACATCAGCTTGAGACTCTGCAGAGGTTCTTAATATGTCCAAAATCTCTTTCTTAAATTCATTGAAATGATGCAAAAAGTCATCGTCTGGTGATTTTCGTTTCCTAAGTTGCATATTTTTTGATCCGAAATCAGTCATGGTTAAAGTTGATAAATGATCAGGTGAACGTAAGAGGCTCATAGTAAATCGTTTTTTTATGTTACAAAAACACTAACGATATTACGCTTAAGCGAATCGCTTAAGCGTTTCAATTATTAATATGTTCACTACCTTATTCGCTGCGTACACACACTCAGGCAGTTGGTGAGCTCTTCATACGAACACTCGCACACTGGTTGAAGTAGAACTGCATTTACTTGATTTGCACTTTATTTCTAAGGCCGGTAAGTTTATATTCAACTGATACTAATTAATTTTATTTGTTTATTGAAAATGAGCACGTCTACTCGCTACGCCAATCGTCGGTGAACTCAATATCAATTACAATAGTAAGTTTGGTACAATCTAATTGAATAAGTTTTCTTTTTCAAATGTAACCCAATAGATAATTGTTTTTATTTTACCAATGAAATCGCTCAATATGTCCTCGTGGGTTACAAAATTTGCGATAATTACAATTATTTTGGATTTTTAAGCACATTTTTCAATCCCGGGATTATCTCAGGATCCCGGGACTTCATGTCCTTAATCGAAATTTAAACGTTGTTGCAAAAGTTATGATCACAAGAAGTTTTCTCGTGGACGCGTAAGACCCTCGGTAAGAACCCGTTTTTAATGCATGAAAGTAAAATTGATATTTAAGTAGAAAATATGACTTTTTAAATAACAATATCCATATACTTACTTAAAATCCATAGAAAAACACTTAATTTACGGGCGAAAAGTAAGCCATCGTTTAATCGCGTGTCACATCGTCGAAGGCTTTACCTACTAGTCAGTACTCAGTATGCTGGTCAGTTATATTTGAACAAAATCGGGAAAACATTTAATACATAGCTGACTGTACAATTAATCTAAGTACGCTAAGTTAGTTTCTGTAACAATTATTGTACTGTTGTTCGTTGATATAATAAATAAATAATAAAAAAAATACCTTATTTGTTAACCGGCTAATACTTAAATAATAAATTATAGTGTTTTATCAATTCATATTTCTGTAGTGTTAAACTTGCTGGTGCATTCAACGTAATTTCATAAATTTTTATTTTAAGAAAAAGGACAAGTTTCGAGAGGATATTATTTTCATGTTATGTCTGGTATTCTTAAAAACAGTGGTTTACCTTAACTGATATTTATTAATTAATTAATTTCATTTACAAGGAGATTTACTGCTTAATGCAAAACACATGACTCAGATCTGTAAAGTAGTGCCATCTAGTAGTAGAATAATAAACTAAAGTCCTTATTTGACAGACTAAGTGACAGAGATAGCTTTAATGTTTATATGAGTGGAAAAGAGACGGCTATAGGAATGCTAGTGAGCAATATATTAACTGTATCATCACGTATAGATTAAGCTTAGGCCATCAATAATTGCACATCGGCTTTTAGAAAGAGAGCAGTTCATAACTTCAGCTTTATATGTATAGCGTTATCTCTGTCGCACACGCACTACATATTTGACTTGTATTAGCTAGAAATCTACTGCAACATGATATCCAGGATCTTAAATACTTGTATTTAAAGTTTTCCTTAAATATTTTTTGTTGTATACCTGCTTAAATAAATTAATACAACTTTTGAGTATTCTAAAAAAAATTTTTAACGACATAGTAGAGGTTCATAGACTACGATAACCTCTTACCAAGAAACCCGTTGCCGCTTGTAGACAATAGACTTGCGAAAAATTATTAAATTACAAATTAAAATGGAAATTTAAACAGAAAAGCATTAAAAAATCGATTCAAGATTTTTGCTTCCAAATCTATCTATAAATGAAACACCCAAACTCCATAAAAAATATAATAAATTTATTGTTCTTATAGTTACAGTAATTTGAATATAAAAGTTCATTTGTCGTGGCTGGACATGGATTCAGGGTCCGACATGAAGTCTTTATGTTCTTGCATTTCCATTTCAAAGTCGTCGACTGCCATCGGAGTATCTGAATATTAAAAATATGAATTATTAGCTGACCAGTACAACATCATGATCATGAATCATTCTCCTTTTTTTCATGGACCTCGTCACAACACAACTTGTGTCGAATCATACATTCCTAGTATAGATATGGATGGTACCCACCAAGATGATCCAGCGTGACTCCCATGGCCTTCCTGAGGGTAGCGACGTCCACCAGGTCGGCGGGGGCCACCCGCGCCGCCATGGCTCGCAGGCACGCCGAGGCCTGCCGCGCCAGCTCGCGCTCGCTGGTGGAGGCTCCGCGGGACAGGGACAGGTGCCACGGTGGGGGGGAGGAAAGACTGAGAAATAAAATCGATTGTAAAGTTTCTCTAAACACTTGCGGTTATTTACATCATTTACACAATTAATAAATTACTTAGCTGCTTACAATGGGTCTTATTAGACGACTCAGAGACCATAAACGACATATCCTAAAGAATAGCGTCTTTCAAGTGGCAATGAGCAAGACACATTGTACGAAAACTAACACACACTAACTAGACATGGTAAGCGCGCAGTGGGTACACCCCCCACGAGATGGACCGACGACCTGGTCAGGATCGAGGGATGTCACTGGATGTAGATGGCGCAGGATGACTGAATGCAAATAGCACAGGACTGGTTGTGTCGATGTTTGGGGGAGGACTATGTCCAGTAATGGACGTCTATAGTTGTTATATTTACCGTGCATGCTGTTCGTTCTGTAACCTCTGCAGTATGGCGGCGGTGTGCGTGAGCGCGGCGCCGAGCCCGAGGTCGCGTGCGGCGCGCTCGGCCTCCGCCACCCAATCCACGTCCACTCCCAAAGAGGACAGGGACCGGATCTCGTCTAGATCTATCTTTACTTTTGATAGCTCCTGAAAAATAATAGTTAGAGTGAGTGACGGATCTTTATTCAGGACTGAAAATTGTTTTTTCTAATGCCTTTATACAGGGTGGAATAAACGCCCCCTACAGGAGAAGTACTCAAAATAATAATTTTAACGAATTTTAGTGAAAGGAAACGCGTCCTGTCACCCCTACATCATCGGATGTCGAGCGTGATTGGCGGGAGGTTTTAGTGAAAGGAAACATTCCCTTATTTTTGAAAAGAAACACAACCGTATACATGGATTAAAATAAAATCTAGGCTCGCCCGGGAACCGAACCTGGTACAAGCACACCCTGTATTTTTAGTGCAGCAATCGATAGTGACTTGTTAGGTTAATTAAATTGGCGTTTAAAATTCCACCCTGTATATTTTTTTAATCCATTAATATTTACTAAAAAATATAATTGTTTGTTTCATTTAATTAGGAGTGTGCGAATAATTCGAACTTACGAATTATTCGTTTCGAATCGAATATTAATATTTCTACATCTAGCCCATTCAAGATATTATCTACAAAATACAAATCTTGTCCTATTTCCAATGCATCGTCATTGTCAAATTCGATACTATTCGAAATTTCGGATTATTCGAAACTTTTCGAATATTCGATTCGAACGATATTTGCACACCCCTACTATTTATACATGATATTTTATTACATGTTTCTATTTAAATTTAAGAAGAGTCCTGTATTATTTCATCTCATAGGCTCATTTATCTATATTGCAATAAACAAAAACAACGTTTTTTTTAAATGTATTTAACATATTTCCTATAAATAAATGTGTTGTATACATACATTGTCGTCATTAGCAGGCAACGTTTCAGCGGCCTGTTTCTTGTCGGGGAACAACGCTTCCATGTCGTAGAGGAGCGCCCAGGGCGAGTCGGGCGCGAAGCGGAGTGTCTCCTCGTTGCCCTGACCTGTTTCTGAGGCTGGAGTAGAAGATTACAATTTATTTTTTTAATTCTTTATTTCAAATTTAATATGTATTACAAAAATGAGTACTGATTTCCATTTTTCAAGCACAAAAAGTACCAGTAAAATATTTATCAAATTAATAAGATCTAATATCCAGTGCCTTCTGTTAAACAAAACTCAATTCATATAGAAGAGAAATACATGCAAAAACAGAAAGCAAATCTTGAAATCTTGTCCGTTAAAATAAACATTTTTAAACACATTCACAAAATACTCATTCGATCTTTAATTTTTTTTAACGGGACCCCATGACGATCATCACCTATCGTCTGAAAAAAGAATCATTAAAATCGGTCTTACGTAGCGTGTGGTATATGAGATGCGTCTCCTCCTTGGTGAGCGTGGCGAAGGTCCCGTCGTGGGAGGGCGCGTAGGAGCTGAAGGGTCCGTAGTTCAGAGGTTTCACACACTTCGCTAAGTTACGGCGGTCCTCGCGGGGAGCTGGACATTTTAAATGTTTGGATTTTAATACATCTCTTTACTATGTCTACTCATAATCTTAAAATATATCTCAATAAATTATACTTCGAACAGTAACCAGGTATTACGTTATCTTGACATATCTAGCTGTAATCTTCAAAATAGTTTTTTCTTTCACTCTTTATTCTTTATCTAATATATATTATTTAGCGTCTATGCCTTTTCTGTTTTACAAATTATTTTTAACTTGTGTACCACTACAACCATAATGCAGTCGAACCTCTTTGACGGTTGACTTTGAAGTTTAAGAAGATGGCAGTGTGATAGAAAAAATAATTATTTTAGTAGTTTGACACGTTTCCCTTTGTGATATTTTATTGTATTTTATTTTAAACATTGAATTATTTATACTTGTTCTTTGTATGCATATTTGTGAGAACTTGTACTTAGCCATAAGTTACTATGTACTTCTACCTACATTTGTACCGAGCTGTAAGTTTTACTAAAAATGTAAAATAAAATAAAATAATTAATTCATTTTTGTATAACACATTGACTTTGTTACAACCGAAAACAAGTTGTCGTACTTACTAGAGAGGTGTTTGCGAAAATCGACCTTTTCAACAAAGAATATCTACACTTTTTAAATTATGTACTCTAAATATATGTATCTTACTCAGTGGCATGCATAACTATTAAGTTAGGGTATGCAGTAAAATAAATTTACCTTATTATTTACATTCTACGATCAATTTTGTTTCACTTATACGTTAAATAGAATCAGATAATATGAATGAGTGTAATTCCATTATATATACAACATTAAATGGCTTTTGATTATTATTGGAACGAAGTTCCTTATCGCGCGTTATCGAAAGGGGGCTAGACGGAAATTCTTATGAAAAAGTTGTCACGACACTTTTTGTTTTAGATGATTATCGCTAGATGGCGCTGTGATTAAAATATTTTATAAAACAATTCCTTATTTTGTTTTATATGATTAATGCTAGATGGTGCTGTGATCAAAATATTTTATTACAATTCCCTCACTAATTAATCCCTTGATACCTCTCAAGTTTTTTTTATTCCACTTTGAACTGTTAGGATATGTATTATATTTGCATGTATGGGCTGCACGCCACTGAATTTTCACCTGAATTCAATCTTCCAGGAACGCAAATGCAAGAGATAAATATTTGCCTTTTCCCCCACAAATTACCTTTAATTTTGCTCCATCAGATTCCCTATAAATTTCTGCAAAACATTCGCATGCTTTTTGCGAATATTCGTTACGTCATACTTACTATATAAAGTTCCTGTTCCCTGGTTAAGTTTCCCGATGAGTTTCCCCAGGGTCATGGGTTTGTCGTCTCCACTTCCCTCCACGGTGTTGGTGACGAGGCACAGCGTTGTCTTGCCGTCGGAGTCCATGCGGGGGAAGGCTGATGTGGGGATGAGAGAAATATGGGGTATGTTAAGGATTTTTCTTTGGTATGTGTTTTTAATTGAGGTTTAAAAAATGTTCTGTATTGCAAAGACTCATGAGCGACGGTAAATACTTTTTTTTTGGGCAGGAGGAAATCGCCGAATGGCCAGAGTCGAACCTCCTGCCGCTCACTCAGAGTCCGAACCTCAAATGAGAACGGGATTTTATAGTGACGGGACGCGTTACACGCCAAAGCTTATTGCCCCGTCACGACGGTAACCACTTACCATAAAACGTGAGCCGTAAGTTCATCTTCCTACGAGGCAATAAAAATATTGTGTAGTTTTATAAAACTATTTGTAAAAGCGATACTTATTTTCGCATTGTAGACCGAAAAAGTATGAGGCTATCATCGAAATAATATTACTAGATACACTGTACCAAACAAAACAGTCGAAAATAGTGTTTTCAAACAACAACCCACACAGCAAGTGTTTTACATGACTTGTTTGAAATAAAAAGGCTATCAATTTTAAATTTTCTTGTGTTATTTTTATTGTATCTTTAATCTATAATTCTCTCCAAACCTTTCTTAGCCAGCCTCCTCCGATGCTGTTCCCTGGCGGCCTCCATGTGTATCCGGACGGCGTGCTGGTCGCCGGGCGCCTCGGGCTCGGGCTCGGAGCCCCCGCTCTTGACGGGGCTGCTCCGCTTGAGGACTCTCTGCTGCCCACACACACGTTAATACAGCTCCGGTGGAAGCAAGCTGGTGCTCAAGCTTCATGGAGTGACTTTAAATGGGTTGTTGAACTATTGTTGGGTAGATTATTTTAGGAAATCGTTTTAACCTACACTCTGGTTAAAATTACGTTTTTAGTGTTAAATAATTTAATCTATGATATTGACATGACCATCTAACAAATTTTAGTAGTTATACTCCCATTTTAACTGTAAAATTTATGTTAATATCTAAATGTTTTTTAAAAAATTCTCAGTAATTGTGTGAAATACTAAACGCGATTGTGTGATTATTTTTTTTTTGTTAGCAAAGTTCACCAATCAACTTAATCTGGTAAAAGTTATCAAAATGAATGATCGTACATTGTTTTTTATACATTTAAAGACACTCCATATGTATAAGAGTCATGCAGTATGCTTTTCACGCGGCAATCCCCTAACACGATAAAACTATAAAACAACACACACTTCTAGTTTCTTCGTAAAAGCGTTTACTAATATTAAAAAAAAATCTCTAGTTTATTTTGGTCTACTTGACGCAAAACAACGGAGCAAATGTTAGAAGAATACAACTTTTTTGACAATTTTGAAATTCTTTTGTAAATTATTTTTAACTTTTATTTTGTGTAGGTAGGTAGCTGGTATATGAGTATGATGTAGTTTTTCGTAATTTAAAAAACAATGTTTTTCAACAAATTCTTTTCCGGAGATCTAACAAAATAAATATTTTTCTAATGTTCTAGTAGACATTGTTAATTTTTTTTGTAATTTAGCTTCTAAAAATCTACAATTTTTTATCACGTTTAATGGCTAATCATAGTTAACCTTACTAAAATATTTTATCGAAGTCTAAGCAGAAAAAAACTTTACTCATATCATTTAATTTTGTCAAAAAAGTTGTTTTCTACAAATCAGCATCCGTTCAGTCATTCTAATATGAAAACGGTCACCTTTCTGCCATACGTCCTACAGGGCTGCATTGCAAAAAGTTGATATTTTTATAAAATTAAAAACATTTAACAACTACAATTTAAATCCCCATATTCATTTATTAATAACTTCATTTCATTAAAATATTAAATCACTTTAAGATTTAAATTTTTCTCCCAATGACAAAACTGAATTTTTCGTAATATTTACTTGACTGTGTTAGTACATATTACTGAAAATAATTTAACTTATTAGAATCAGGAAATCTTAAAGATACGCCAAATAAAATTTTTTCGTCAAATTTTAATTTTCCAACGTAACGGACTTTCTTTCATAACTTAAAACAAAAAAACTTGAGAGGTGTCAAGGGACACCAGGATGGAACGAAGTTCCTTTCGATTAAAACGTATCTCATAAAAATTATTTCCTTTCGTAACGCGCCATAAGGAACGTGTTTTAAAATATTTTGATCACAGCGCCATCTAACATTAATCATATAAAGGAAATAAGGAATTGTTTTAAAAAAAAAATTGATCACAGCGCCATCTAGCGATAATCATCTAAAACAAAAAGTGTCGTGATAACTTTTTCGTAATTTTTTCCGTCCCTTTTCACAACGCGCGATCAGGAACTTCGTTCCAACAAAAGTTTAATTTTCTTCTTCAATAAGTTAAATTAATTTCCTTCACGTAAAAAAAACAATTTACATTGATAACAAAATATCAAACTTACCACATCCATCTTCCCCATATCGAAGCCGAGTTCTCTAATTGGTATTTCATACATATAAGTGAGGATGTCTCCTAAAGGCCTGAGTTTCTGCGGAGTGAGTTGTTTGAGTCCGGCGTGGAGGAGTCTGCGGGCTGCCTTGTGGTATACTGTGCCCGGTTTGTTGTACTTCATTGCGTTGTTGCACATTAGCTTGAAGTCACCCTGCAGAGGTTGTTAAATATTATACATTGTTGCAAAATTACGAAGCTCTTTTACATAATTTAAGCCCAATGTTCAGTTTCTGAACCTGAATTCAATGTGGCTTCCGTTTCCGCAAAGGGGCCGCCATGACACTTTGTTTACTTTCGACCAGCCGCCGACCTATTGGAACGAAGTTCCTTATCGCGCGTTATCGAAAGGGGGCTAGACGGAAATTCTTATGAAAAAGTTTGCACGACACTTTTTTTTGTTTTATATGATTAATGCTAGATGGCGCTGTGATCAAAATATTTTATTTAAGTTATAATAATTAGTTAATTTAAACTAATTATTATAACTTAAAAAAATAAAATTTTATTACAATTCCCTCATTAATTAATCGAAAGGAACTTCGTTGCATCCGGGTGTCCTTTCAAGTTTTTTTTTGTCTAATTTTGATTAATTCCTTAGTATTCCTATTGTAAAAGTTATTCATTTAAATAAAGAACTAAAACAAAGTATACAGTCCACTTATTGAATAAGAAGAACACAACACCCTACAATATCATACACATAAAGATTTAAATTAATTTCTTGAACCCAATCATTCTCCCTTGGACCTATGCAATGTCAGTGAACTATGACTATGACAAACGTAATAAGGTATTCTATTCAAATTAAAAAATTGAAGGACAGGACTTGCTTTTATTTAAAACAATTTGCTTAAAACAATTAGTTTCTTTAGAAGGTTGTTTTTAGTCCAAAAAAATGTTATTAAACGTTTCTGTGGTTGGCAACCGGCAACATGCTGAGTTTCGGCCGTTTTGTGTGTGAACTTTTTTGTTAACTTTTAAATATGTGTCTGTATGTTCTTTTTTACACACAAATAAACTTATGTCTTTAAATTTACTCACAATAAAACAGTTCAATGATTTGTATTCATTATCATCAATCTTCTGCTTCATCGTAGAGAAATCCATAGGTTTCTTTATAATCGTTGAGTAGCCGGGTGCAAAGTTGTCATTGACTGGCCACGCAAAGAACTGGTGAGGATCTCGCTTTTCTAGGTTACGTAGTAGCTGTTCTAAGAGTCTGGAGAGCGGTCGACGTTTTTGACTGGCCTGAAATGTATAGTGAAACCTTTTTTTTATGAAACTAAGTTAAGGATCAAGAAAAAAACAACTAAATAATATTTTTATTACAAAAATGAAAACAACCAACTTCCATATGTCAAGCATGCTATGCTAAAAATTACCATTCATATATTTATCAAATTTTATGAGATAATTTCCAAAAATAGATGCGAACCATGTCACATCACCCTTTTGAAAGTTGATAAAAAAATAAAATACAATAAAAATAAGTTACAATAAAAAGGTTTTTGTTTTATGGGCCCAATTGTGTGTGGATTTTAGATTATTTAACGTTTTTGTAATAAGAAAGATTAAGGTGATGTTTGATGTAATAAATGTTGATATTTATTGTGATAGATATACCTTCAAAACACAAGTGCGTGGTTCTCTGTGTGAGGCGGGTGAGTTTGGTCCGGGACTGAAGTTCCTCATCATTTTCTTCATCATAACCTCATCATCGGTTTCATCATCATCAGACAGTTTTATCTGTGACGATAAATTATTATTTGGATTTTTTATTTAAAACCAATATTATTGGATTAGTAATGCAATAAGAAAACAGAATAAAAATTTGGAAACATGATAATTTTTTTACCTAATTAATTATTGACCAAAATCTAAAGTAAATAAATAGTTTAGTTGAACAATAAGAGCTCATTTATTTTTCCAATTTGTAAAAACATTACATAGGAAATTACAGCTTTATGTATTTAGAATTATTTTTGTGTGAATATAAATTTATTATGATTTATGTTACCTTCCTCGACATGTGCTTCCCTGAATTCTAGAAAGAAAAAAGATTTGTTTATAAAGGTAATTCTCCTGTCTTTACTAGTTAGATATAAATAAATATCAGCATCAACAAAGCATTAAATTTCTATATTTTTCTTGAAAATCTTAGGTAAAGAATTTTAAATTTGGTTATTTTTACTGTATTCCAAGATCCAAGATGCTATTAGTATAGGACTCATAATACCGCTCTAAACAATACTATGAGTAATGTTCAAACGATTATATACTAAAGAAGATGTAAATAAATACTTAATTAATTTATTTTATAGCTAGTTTGTATAAAACTATGTTTATTTTCAGTGGTCAGTTTACCGTATCTTCGCGGCGTCTCCGTTTTTTCTTTTTCGATTTTCCTTCAGTTTCTTTAACCTCATCGGTCGCGGAATGCTCCAAGTCACTCATATCCAATGTCTCTTCTTCTGAAACACGTTACATTGTGTACTTTTGTTGTATTTAATTAGTTACGAGAATAATAATGCATGATGCTCAAGCGAGCTATAACACTTCCTTACTGCAACTTAGTTTTTCTAAATCATCCATGATTGTGTGCTATGGAGAAGAATCGTTTTAAAGGAATGATGATTCTGTTACGTTATTTAGTATTTTTCAATTAAAAATGAGTATGTTTCTAGTTCAAATTTACTCAAGAGCGAAAACAGAACAAACAGAAGCACCACAGAAGTACAACACAATCACCATAGTTTCTGATCTGTGACAACTAGTGACAAGCACGGCGACTCCAAACTTTTATGCTTGACAGTTGACGGTTTAAAATTTTTGACACTTCTCAAACATCAGGGATGTGAAATGCATAACGATGAAAAATTTCGAAATAAAATAATCGTTTTTCCATCATCCATTTAATAATTGAAAGTCTCTTCTTGGGTAATCTTGAGTGAGTTCTCTCTTGGTGAGCTTTTATTCTGTGTTTTTTAAAAGACGTTTTGAGAAGATTAGCTTTTTAAACAGAGACTTTTTTTAATCAGAATAACATTATGGTTTAAAATAATTCAGAACCACGACTTCTCTACAGTATCTATATTCTTCTGAAATTTTCTCAATCTTCATTATAATTTAGAATTCATTTTAATTATTTAGAAAGGTAAGCGTTTCCAAGTGAAGCAAAGTTACAACTCGCGAACAGTGTCCAAAAATATCGATATCCATTTTAATCGATTTTATCGCTAATGGTACATCCTTAATTTCAAATGACGTTTCTTTTTTTTAATTTATTTAAGGTTTTGGCTACAAAGCCACTATTCTAAACACACAACATAAAATATGACGCTTCTCTTTTTATTGACAGACTAACTGACCCGCGCAACTTCGTCTGCGTTACAAAGGGGTTTAAACAGTACTCGCAATGCCGCGTTCATTGCGTTATATTGCACATATTCATTGCGTTTTATACTCGTGATAACTTCTAAACAAAAAGTCCGATTGGAATAAAACAAAAAGTAATTTACTTCTACATTAATACTCTTGATAATATCATACTTCATTTGGATAAGGGTTAACATAACGATACTCATTTAACGTTAAATTCAATCTCGGGACGAAATATTATTTTTATAAACATAAAAGCAGTTATTACAGACCAGCATAAGACCAGCGTGGTCTGCTATGGCTTTATCTCACTACTGAAGAGATCTGAGCCCAGTAACAGTGGGAGATTGAAGATGAACTAAATTACTAAGCACAGATCAAATCTTAATGTGAAAAATGTAAATGTGCAATTTCACAACAACAATGACTAAAAACGCCGAAGGAAAACATTGTGAGGAAACTTGAATATTGGAAACGGGTTATAAAAATCCTTTGAAGATATGTGAAGTCCCCAAACCGCATTGGGCAAAACTATGCCTAATCCCTCTTCTGAGGAGGCATAACCCAGAAATGGGCAGTAGGTTGTTACAGTACTCATATCAAGTTGGGAAGTACAGTCAAATTAATACAATTTAATTAGCTGATCCTCGCAATTTCGTCTGCGTCAAAAAGAGGTATAAGCAACTCTGTTAGATTTTAGTATGACCTACAAACTCGTAGTACATCATTTTGTGCAGTATTTTCGGAGTCTATTCGAGACAAACAAATAACAAAACCCCTCTTTATAGAGTAGTATTTAATTACGTGTTGTTTTAAGAAAGTCCAATCGATAACTCGTACACATTTAGGTGAAAGTACAAACAGGTGGATCTGTTGTTATCAACTTACATAACCTGTAAGTACTTATCGTCATTACCTTGTGCGTGAGAGTGTGTATAACGAGGTAATGAAACGAAAACAATGATATTTTATAGTTGTCAAGAACCAACAGTTTTCCTTTTCGATGTTGTAAGTAATCAGCAGAGATTATTTGTTAAAACAATGGACAGAGTTCGTTTATTTTTTTGTTTTTTGATTGGTCAAATTACAAAGTTGTTTTGCACAAATATAGATACATATCTACTTGGTTGATTACGTCGATTTAATAATATAATCATAAAGAATTCTGAATGTCTAGTTAGACTTAAATGACTCGATTCAAAAGGTAGTTTCAAATGGACAAACTATTGAATTTATTTTAGGTATCGAAAATTTATAAGACTTCAGAAGAGATGAACTGTTCGATACATCCTGACATTATAGAGGTGTACTAGCGACATCACTTACCATCAGGTGGGTCGTTAGCTCGTGTATCTATCAAACAAAAAAACCTTTATTTATAAACAATTGTCAGTGCCCAAAAATAGTGTCAACTGTCTAGTCATCAATAAAACTTTTTAATTGTAGTTCTTATAGTTCGAAAGCTAGTGCCAATTTTTTGGTAGGATCCTTAGCTCTCCTGATATACCCCAACTTGGAACTGCAAACCTGGCTGGTTAAACGGGTCCCTATAAAAATCCCTGTAGTAAAAAAGCATAGACAAAAATACGTAATCTCTCAACAAAACTCCCGTTAACTTACATTTTAAGCTGAAACATTAAATATAGTTTAATGATCATTAAATGTTATCTTTAGTTTATGTTGTCGAGAGCACGAGCGTCATTGATGGACGTCGCACGCGCCGACCGAGGTTCGATTCCCGCTTCAATGTATTTAATAACTGTTATAGAGTTTATGAGGAAGTTAAAGATAGCGGGATAAATACGTTTATAAATTACGTCGGGAGTGGTTGGTGTAGATGAAAATTTCGAGGAAAGGGTTCAATGGGTGTGGAATTTTGAAATGTAAAGGAAAAATACTCCAAATAGAGGTTTTAGCTTTTGCTTAATTCAGTTATTTTATAAAAGGATCCGACTCGTATTATTAAATGGTTACTATTTAGTGTTTATTATATTCCTTAATAAATTTTTCTTTAATACTAAAAGCAAGGAAATTTCCATAGAACTAATAATGGCGTTGAGACGTTGTCCACTTACCATCAGGTGTATCGTAGGCTCGTTTATCTGACATAAAATAAAAACTTAGATTAGGATAAGTAATGATTATTATCAATGCCAAACAATAGTTCAATTTATAAAACTATAACGTGACTTCGCTATAACTTTTTTTTTTTTTTAGTTGGAGGAAATCACCGGGGTATGTGGGAGTTGAACCGCACTAAAACCTCCAACCGCTCACACTCAGCGTCCGAACCCCGGCTGAGGCCAGAACCCAGCGCGGGGTTATGAGGGACGGCGCGACGCGTCACGCCATCGGCACTCTTTCTCGTCGCTCCGTCCCCTCTTCGTACCTAATACCTACCAAGAGAATCCCTCTTGGTAGGTATTAGGTAACTAGGCAGTGTCCCCTGACATTGCAGAGGTCCATGAGCGACGGTAACCACTCAAGATAAGGTGATAAGTTAGCTCGTGGCAATAAAAAATCTACCTATGCTTTCAACCTCATTTCTTAGCTTCAGTTTATTTCTCCTCGCTACATTCTGTGATAAATTGTTAGTCGGCGGGAAATAATGCCAGATCAATTATTATAAATCTGCAGTTGTTGTTGAAAACCACGAACAGACGTAATCGTGTTAGAAATATTGTAAACGATAAAACAGTATGATCAATGATAGCCATTGCTTTGTTGATTTTGGTGTTTGCGAAGTATTTCTTTTGAAGATTATTCTAAGTAGTATTTTTTTAAGAAATCAAAAAATATTATATATATAATCAAGAATTTAGTTAAGATTACGTTCTAAATATCTGCTTTCTAACAAAAAAGTCATCGAAATTGGTGCAGAAACGCAAACATGCACAGCAATTACTCGAGACCTTTTATAAGTTAAAAAACATTTTTTTAGAAGATAGATAGATGAACTTAAATTCATGTTAAAAAATAATAAGAAAAATATAATATATTAACTTATTTGAAAGCAGATTTATATATGTTTTAGGAACGTTTACAAAATTCTCGATTGCCTTGAACTTAAATAAAATTCATCTGTTACCCAACAAACTATGTTTAATAATTTATCGACGGAATTCAACAAATTACTTTAATATTATACTCGTAAGCGTGACATAACCCATGTTTTGGTCACAATTATTGTTATTCTTTAATTTAAAATCGATTTCGTGAAAGTTATAAAATCGATTAATTTTCGCGTGTCTCGATTCTGCATTGAACACGCGTATCATTCGAATTTGATTACGTAACTGATATTGGAATACGTTTTTAATATTGAATGACTTGTTATTGAAGTTAGTAGTTACTATAGTAATAATATAAAAATATGTAGTAGATCATCATCATCATTATCAGACTGTAGACGTCCAATGCTGGACATAGGCCTCCCCCAAAGATTTCCAATGCTCGCGGTTGGTAGCGGCCTGCATCCAGCGTGTTCCTGCGATCTTAACAAGATCATCCGTCCACCTTGCAGCTGGTCGTCCCACACTGCGCTTGCCTTGACGCTTGATGTAGTAGATACCTAATGTCATTCCCTGATTGTTTCTTGAAATTAATTCAAATGAACTTCTGGTTTTTTCCGTAGTCTATTGTTTTATTGCTGTTTGACAGAAGATATTTTTAAAGAAGTTTCTATGATAAGGAAATCAAGGTCTGATGGCCGGTCAGAGTACCTACGTAATTCTTCGAAAAAAGGAAGTTATCTGATAATGTTTGACAAACTAAATTTCAAGAAAAACAAAATAGTACCTATAGCACAATTTTTCTGCTCTGTTTGTCAATTGATCGACATTATTTATCTAGGCAATGATGATTATAGCCTAATTTTGGTGACTGGAAAACAATTATTGAAACTAACCAAAATAAAATGACTATTTCGATAAATGAAACAATGTATCTTGAACAAGAATTATCCAAATCGGTTCAGTCAAAAGTTATGCAGGAACAAACATAATAAAAAACAGACGACACGACATACCTCCTCCTTTTTGGAAGTCGGTCAAAAGTTGGTGTTGTGTATGTGGGAGTTGAACCGCACTAAAACCTCCAACCGCTCACACTCAGAGTCCGAACCCCGGCTGAGGCCAGAACTCAGCACGGGGTTATGAGGGACGACGCGACGCGTTACGCCATCGGCACTTTTTCCCGTCGCACCGTCCCCCAAAAGGTGGTGTAACGTTATAAACTTTGATTTTTCACCTACGTTGAAATTTGATTTTAAACTAGGTACCTACTTCATAATGCGTGTCGAATATAAAGTCTAAACGAATTTAACGTAACCGGCACCCTCTAATGTCAACAACATCTAAGCGCGACCGGCATACCTACTTTTGGCTTCACTTTTATTAATGTTGTCTCTATATGTTTTAGTTCCATGTTAATTCTATCACGAGTATAATCTTCCAGTTTACCTTTCTTCGCTACGTACATAAAGATAATTGGTCTAGAGTTATGAATGCTTAGTAACTAGTTCGGAGGAATTCCTTGTCACTGCCCTCAGCCCTGGGAAGGGAAGGTCGTTAGCACCTGTACGGAGCTTTTGTTGTGCCACAAAACAATTATGTTATTCAGAACTAATATATGTAAATATTTTTAAGAAGGAAATTACTGGATCGATTCACTTCATAGGACGAATTAAAATGCTCGAAAATTTCCTACTTTGGCAGATGACGACAGATAAAGAAGCCTAATAATATAAGATGGGGCCGAAAACTTCTGGAGTGGCGGCCACGAACCGGTAAGCGCAACGTTGGTAGACCCCCACAAGATGGACCGACGATCTGGTCAAGATCGCGGGAGGTCACTGGATGCAGATGGCGCAGGACCGGTCGTTGTGGCGAGGTTTGGGGGAGGCCTATGTCCAGCAGTGGACGTCTATAGGCTAATGATGATGATGGTGATGATGATGAAAGAAGCCTAAGGCCACTTGATAGTAAATGGTTACCGTTGCTGAAAATGCAATGTCAGGACATTGGAAGGCTGTTAAGTGTAACCCATCACTTTTTTTACCACCACTTAGGTACTATTACAGGGTTACGGCATATCGCTCCGAATAAATATGATTTAAATATTAATTACTGAATAGTATTATATAATTTTTTTAAATCGATTTTTTCTAATTAATATAGTTTCTATAATTAACTTTTCACTCAGGACAGACATTCGCGATTTGAAGCGACTTGGTTTTTCAAATTGGTTAACGTTACATAATTTGTAACATAATTTACTTTTGTATCTTTTCTACAAGTGTCGCTAATCTTAGAAAGAGATTGCGTTAGAAAAAGATAAAAATCAACGACCCACTGTCGATATTTGCATTAAAATGTATTATTTCACATATATGTTACTAGAACATATTGCTAAATGATTGATTTTGTAATGAAGAATAGAGAATTCATTTGATTTGAGGTTTTTGTGATAATATTACTTAAGCTGATTTTAATGTTTTAAATAAGTTTTATGTGAAAAGAGAAATTTAGTGACAAGTAAATGAGACCTTTTTTTAGTTTTTTTATATAACTATTTTATGTTTACCATGTTTTTACTCATTGATTTTAAAAGCGAGTTTTAAGAAAAGCTTGCAAGGCAAGTATTGCCTAATTATTACGAAAATTATGTTGTAGGGACGCGATTGCATGCTTGCACTTTTGATATAATATATAAGTGCAGTGCGTAGCGCGACTCCCCAGTCGTTCCGTTAAGAGCATAGCGTACACTCGCGTCCACACATTATTATAATCATATTCATTATTGTATTTTGTAAAGAATGACAATAAATAATGATAACTAGAATCAGTTGTTCATTTTAATTCAATGGTATCTTCTAATTAGATACAGAAGTAATATACAGGGTGTTAAAATCCGATGAAACAATACTTTCACAGCAAATAGTAAACTTGATGTAGAAGTCATCCACCAAATCTGGGTTTTCTAGGGATAATATATCATGAGTTATAACTAATCAAAACTACGTCTTAATTTGTGCAGGATCAACCCTACCGTACTGACCTACACCAATAGCTAAAGACTTGAGCCGGCTAGTCACCTCCTGTATCATAGAATATTGTAATAATACACGGGACAAAAATCACATTCTAAACAGGATACATACGCCTGTGTGCTTGAAAATAGATTTAGCACGCTAGATGTAGGTCAGGGTAGAGTTGTCAAAAATAATACAAAATAATATTTTTCCAACTTTGTATGGGAAAATAAAGCAACTATCTCCGTTTCAAAAGTATGTGTATATGGTTTGAAATGTGATATAGATTAAGCCCTGAAAGTATTGTTTCACCGGGCACCAACTCCCTGTATAAAGGAATACTCTTCCATTATAAAGAGATACCCTAAAATGTGATTATAATTTATTCATTGAAAACAAAACGATCGATTATGTTACGTTTATTTTTTTAATGCCTATGGTAATTTTATCAATTAACTGTTATTATAGAATCAATGATCATGTAATAGATTATGTCGAACATCAAGGTACTTATAAAACCTCTAGGTTGTGTTATAACCTCTTCTTATTTGAATTTAATTTGCTCATGTAATTGATTGTAATGATTATTCGTAATAATCGTGTTAAGTGTAATTAATATTGAATTTATAATTAGTTTGTTGTAATATAGAAAGATACAGCGTTGAATTATTCCATGAACAATCCAGTGGAGATTAGTATACTTATTTCATTGAATTATTACATCTGGAATCAACATCATGAACAACAGAATGAAGGCAATTTAAAGTGCACCGATCGCGCGTAACTACACGATATTCTGGCGTAAAAGTGTACCGATGACACTCAATTCGTTTAACACACTAATAAAATGTTACATACACATAAGTTCTTTAAAATTTCACTTTGTTATTCCTGATGTTGAATCAAAATATCGTGTTGTTACGCGCGATCGGTGCACTTTAAATTGGCTTTATTCTGTTGTTCATGATGTTGATTCCAGATGTAATAATTCTATGACTAATTTATATCATACACACATATATTTTACACTAATATCAATTAACTGTCACTATTTATATTAACTGCCAGTTAATATAAATTAACTGGCACTCGCGGCTTCGTCTGCATGACAAAGTCAAGTTTCGATTCCGAAAACAAATTCCAAAGATTTTCATATTCATTAAAACTTTCTTTTCAAATTTCCCAGGATGAAAATTTCAAGACTACGATTAGCCAAATCGGTTCATTCGTTTTCAAGTTTAAGCGGTGTCTCTATCTGTTACTTTTATTAATTTCAAAACTTAATTTAGATAAAACATGCAAAGATATCTTGAGACTCGCTGCCACTGGGTTATCTAAGGCTTCTTTTTATCGCTATTACAAAATATTTTATGTACAGTAGGTAAATTAAGATCATCCTATTCATAGATCAATATTAAATGAAATATTTAAAGTGAATAAAATTCTATAGTAAAACTGGTTCGTACTTTTGTCATTCATATTTGCATATATTGCGGAATATTAAGCGAAGCAAGTCTTTTTGGGGCCTCAGAGTAAAGCCGCGAACCATGTAGGGTTGTGAGTCGATTTAACATGTGGGTGTTGTTGATAGGGGTGACACAACTTATTTTTTTATTCTGTTTAGAAAAAAAAGGATTTTGAGGTTTTATTATAATGATTTGAGAAAAAAAATAGTATTAAATCTACCGATAATATTTTAACGATTTGAAATCTAGTTTTACTAATTGAATAAATCTTCTACAGGTACCTAATCGACTTTTCAGGGATATATTCGAGCACTCAAACACTCCAATGAAACAAATACAAAAGAAAATTAGAACATCCACAGATAAACGTCATATTTTAACATACATTTCACCCACACGTCTACGAGTATAACCTAGATCTATATAAATACCTGACGTAAACTAACAATCTGTTCAGCCTAAGTGCATATTTTCTACCTAACGAGTACTCTTCAATGTCAAGTCAAGAATACTAATAACAAGGTAAGCAAAAGAGGGCAGATCCGTTGCTACCAACACTTTAAGATTTCTACCATCGGATGTAGAAAACTAGGATTATTACAAGTAATGATGTCTCATTATGACTAAACTAGCTAACCTGCGCAACTTCGTCTACGACACGAATGGGGAACTCAGTTAGTGCAGAGCTATGTGCCTATTTACGACATCACATCAAAAACTATCATTAGGTATTATTCTCATAGATCTTCTTGAATCACTCTATCTACACTTTCACTGATAAGAGTCCTAAAATCCCTCCTGCTAGTTTCCTGTGGTGCGACAAGGAACTTCTCTGCGGTCCAAAGAGCATAACTTTGTTAAAGGAGGTGGGGTCTAATAGACCGCGTATCGCCCTAACGATTGGTCATGGTTCGGGCCAATAACACCTCGTGTCGCAGAGAACGGCAAATATGCATAAATTAATTTCGCAGCGAACGTGTTTAAAAACCGCATCAAAATCCGTTGCGTAGTTTTCAAGATTTAAGCATACGTAGGCATACAGGGACAAAGAAAGCGACTTTGTTTTATACTATGTAGTGAAGACTATGTATGTCCAGAAGTGGACGTCTATAGGGTGATGATGATCAAATCAAATCAAATCATCTTTTATTTCTCACCACAATACATTTAAGACTTAAAATAAGTTATTATACAGTACATAAGATTATAATGATGATGATTCAGTTATATTTTTGGATTAATTAACGCTTTACCTTTTCCTACAAAGTAATTAAGCTTAACTATAATATAACCAAAGTACAGCTTGTCTCTCGACCAAGGCCTCCTCAAAGGACTTCCAATCTTGCCTGTTCCTTGCCACGTATCCAAGTCAATCCAGCCATCTTCATCTCCCATCTTTTATATTGCCTTCCTTTATTTCTGTTACTTTTGGATTACTTAACTAGTATCTATTATGTTTTTCTTGACTATGTAGGTCAGCCCTACAATCTTATGTATGACAATGACGTAACCTCGTGGTCGTGAATGTCTAACTAGTCATAACACAGGTATTATTGTTCCTACGACCGGTGTTTGACCTGTGCTGACGATAAATTAGCGATTTTATGATTGTTTTGATGATAAAACAATTAAAAACAACTACTTATTAATTTAAAGATGTTATTATTGAATAGTTTATTGTCTAAACGTATTTTTTGTAATGTTAGTCTATAGCATTTTTAATGTTAAGTTATATAAATAAGTTGGTACCGTCGTTTAGGAGCTTCTGCAATTTCTTAAACCTCGTTTAAAGAGAGACATGCTGCTGCAGTTTAAATTGCGAACGCTCTAAGATGAGCAATAACATTTTTTTTTTCAGGAAAACAATACTCTATTTGTCTCTACATTAGTCTATTCAAAATTAGCTTATGTAGAGATGTTTGATAATTGCTGTTCAAAATACTTGTCACATTTGAATGGAACTACGCGAGGAGCATTTAAACAAAAGCATATAATAGAAAGGGGTTCAACCACTGAAATCCATGATTAATAATTAATAAATGAAACAAATAAGTACTTACATATTTATTCGTATTCATAAAATTAGAGATGACTCTTATATTTTTTTTAGCACATCTTCTTATCTTCTTATATATAAAAATGAATTGCTGTTCGTTAGTCTCGCTAAAACTCGAGAACCACTGAACCGATTTGGCTTATTTTAATCTTGATATATTCGTAGAAGTCCAGGGAAGGTTTCAACGGTGAGAAAATTTCCCTATGTGACGCAGACGAAGTTGTGTGGGCCCACTAGTAATATATAAAATGAATTGCTGTTCGTTAGTCTCGCTATAACTCGAGAACGACTGAACCGATTTTGCTTATTTTAATCTTGAAATATTCGTAGAAGTCCAGGGAAGGTTTTAACGAAAAAATTTCTTTATGTGACGCAGACGAAGTTGTGTGAGCCAGCTTGTTTTGAATAAAAAATTATAATAAGTCACAAAAGGATTACGAAAACGATAACACTGATAAATGCAGTTGACTAAATAAATACAAAAATAATGTAAAAATTCACTTCCTTAGTAAAAGTTCTCATCTAAATTCACCCAAGATGAGATCACCAAATTTCTCTTTCACTCTCTTCCTGTTTCTCCAGTACATCATCAGCATTCCGTCCACGCACCAGGATCTGATCATTTCCCCTCGTTTGGTATGCAAAGCGGTTCAAGGCCAGCGTGGCCGTGATTGGAATATTAAAGTATTTCGATTATTTGCGCATTATTTTCTTGTTTTGATGATTTTCTTATGTTGAAGCGCATTGAAATGTTGTTATTGATTGCAGGCTAGACAAACGGACATACATGATACAGCCCACCTGATGGTAAGCGGTTCATTTCGATCATGAACCTCTGAATTGCCAGAGCAATGAGGAGCCGTTATTAATCACATTCTTATCCAGTTAGTTTGTTTTCTTTTCTTATTTACGTTACGTACGTCTTAGTTACGACATTTGCAGAAATCTTCGGCTATATACAACATCTGAAATCTACTACAGCGGGCTTCGGCCTGACCACCATACACTACCTCGCCCGCAAGGAGATTTCCACCAATAAGTCCACTTTACCCACACTTATTAATTGTTCTTCAAAGCTACAGTTGGTACCTAGACCTAATATAATTAATTTAATGAGTTTCATCCTCTCCTAATGAAGTTTTACTAACTAGAGAACCTTCGATTCACTTCTTCAACTCAATGAAAAATGGATTAGTGTTTCTCAGTGTTTTCCGAGCGCTATGACCTGTCTTTTAAAGAAGATTTAGTAAGTGTACCAAGTCTTTTTTTTTTTTAGTTGGAGGAAATCGCCGGATTCATCCATCCATCAGCCATCGGCACTCTTTCCCGACGCGCAAGAGCACCTAGTCTGGAGTAGGTACTTCGCTTTCACAATTATTTTATTTTCATTTCATTGCATCATAGATAAACGAGCTTATGACTTTTTTTTCTTCAGTTGGAGTTAATCACCGGTATGTGGGAATTAAACCGCACTAAAACCTCGAACCGCTCACACTCGAGTCTGAACCCCGGCTGAGGCCAGAACCCAGCGACGCGCTACGCACTCGGCACTCTTTCCCGTCGCGCTGTACTGAGCTTATGGCCTAAGTGGTTACCGTCACTTATGAGCTTTGGCATTTATAGGTTATTTAACAATGGTCACCACTTCTCATCAACAGAGTCGTTTGCTTGTCAACCCGCATAATAATTTAAACAAGATGCCGTAAGAACCTATTGACAATTGAATGATGTAATCCTATTCACATATCTTCGTTTCCCGCGCTTCTCGCACACCAATTTAGCGAATTAGCACCAAAGTTATATGTCCGGCGAAATTGTCGTTATGCAACCGTGCCCCTGGGGTGCCTCGGGGCACTGTGGGGCACGGGTCAAGTCTTGCACTTTCCCTCATCGGAGACCATCGGCCATCTTCATTGATAAACTTGAGAGATAGATTATTAAGTTATAGATGGGTGCTTTAAGCCCTTTTCGCAAATAGGATTTGTTTTTAGCTTAAGGTAGATTCCTAACCTCATGTTTGGTTCTATGCCATTTAAGATAACCCAATTAAATTACCTGTTACAAAGCGTCATGGTGGTGCTTTCCTTGAACTTATTCCAAAGTGTCATTACAATGCATTCATCTGCTCCCTTTCTTATGCTTATGGCAAAGTGTCATGATAGGGCATTCATATTCTTTCTTCCTGAGTATTATTTCAAATCGTATTAATAGTACTCAATGCTTGACAGGACACCGATAGTTACATTAGAGAAACTTAACGTGTAGTGTCAAATGGAAAAGAAGTAGAGGACTATCTCATACCAGGTGGACGGATATAATGGTCAAGGACTCTAGCATTCCAGAAAGCACAGAGGCTCCGAAAGTAGACGAGATTGCCGGCATAAGGATGGTGGTCACGACCCTCATTCATGAGCAACGACTTCTTCCTTAAGTTTATAGCGCATTCATGAGTTCTTCCCTACGCACGACAGCGCATTCATCGCTTTCTTCGACTACCGTTGGTCAATCTGCACTGTTATTCTATGTTAGCAGCCGCGCCTGCGACCGCTTTCCACGCGCCAGCGCAGCGAACGTACCAAGTACCAAGACCAACATAACGGGGCCGGCCGCCGAACGTGTCGCACGCGTTTATATAAACACGCTTCCCGCCGCAAAATCGCGCTAGTGAAAACCACGTGAGAAAACAATTTTAAATAGTGTACGAGTGCTGTGTTTATCTGGATTATTTTACATTCATAGATAATAGTTCAAAAGGTGAGTTTTATAAGTTAGGAACAATAAGAATAGTCTAAGTTTTATCGTGTGTTGCTTTCTAACGTAATTTGCTCGGCTTGTGATTTTCTCAGTTAATTGAAGCGGCTAAAACGTTGATTTAGCATTCTTTTTGTATTTGTTCGAAATCTCATTAGAGCTATCAACGTGTTCGTGCGTAGAGTTGGATTTTAATAAACTTTGCGTTGTAATATTTAAGGGGGTCTTCCTATGTGACGGCCTGTTTTTTAGGGATATTTTAGGATTTTTTTTCTACGACCAGTAAATATTTAGAGCTTCAAGTTTTTTATCATTTATTAACACATATTTGGACAGTATAAATAAAAAAAATCAGCTAAAAATATTCAGTCAAACTAGAGTTACAGCGCTCTGAACACCCCCGCCTCGAAAAAAAGAGCTCCCACTTCCTCCACGATTCCGGCTGATCGGCTTATCTGAAAAAAAAAAAATAAACGGCGTTTTAATTTGTAGGCTTAAAAGCACGGAATGACCTATAATCAAATGAATATAAAAAAAAATGGATTTTTGATAGACAATTGAAATAAAAGTTGCAAATTAGGCGTTTTTTTTTTTTTTTTTTTTTGCTATAAAAAATCGAAGTTTTAAAATTTTCGATTGATAATAGTTCATTCCATGCGTTTACATATATTGAGTGTGCCCTGTAAATTTCAAGTAATTCGGTCCAGCCGTTTCTGAGATACAATGGAGGAAAGTTTGAAAAACACAGTTTTGAGAAAAACGCGTTTAAAGTTTCAAGTCCGTTAAAAACTATTAAAATGTCAACTTACTCTCAATCGGCGATGCCTGGTCCATAGAGTATTCCTTCCTCTTCCTCGTGAAACTCTTTTAAAGCAGATTGTTCAGCTCTTGAGTCAATCCTGGCTTGTTTAACGACATCACTTACGCGCCGCTCAGAACATAAGATTCGCTTTTCATCCCGTTTCTCAACATACGCTTGGGCTTCACGACCAACAGGGCATCCCATAATCGACATAACTTTTAAAATACCTTGAAAACCTTCATTAAAGATAATAACTACTAAGTAGCTAGCAATTTCAACAACAAATAATTTGTAGCTGTTGCTCTCTTCGAAGTTCAACCAAGACTAAAATAACTTCGGTAAAATATTATAACCATAGAACGTATAAGAATATATAAATAGAAATAGAACCATAGAACAGATATATGAATAAAAGGGAGGCCAATTATAAAGCCGACGGTACACAATAGGCCCAGGCCAACTCAGCGCTCCGAACCGCTCTTTCTTTTACCTGCTGTATCTTTAAAACGACTTCGAATTTTCTAAAATCGCTTTACTACCGTATTCTAGACATGTTAAGGGAGCAATTTATGAAAAAAAAAAAAAATCGTTTTTTTCAACCGATCACATAGGAAGACCCCCTTAAGATTAAATTTAGTGTTTAATTTATTTTTAAACCATGGATTTAATATTTCTATGCGCTTACCGCAAGAAAGAACCGCTTACTAGCATTTGGATGTTTAGCTGCTGACTACGAATATAATTACGAAGATACAAATATATTACTCAGATGATCTTAATAATACTATTTTTAAGTAATATGTGTAATAATAAATTAAAGACAGGAACTGAAAGAGAAAAAAACGTGAAAATAGGTACCGAACATTTTATTAGAATAAAAATCTACCTAAATAATGCTTATTTTAATTAATCGAAAAAATAGTTTACAAATTAACTCTTCAAACTATTACCTATTGTCGTAAGTAAAGAGCTTTTGAAACCAACAAAGTCTAAAATGGAAAAGTAAGTACTTATATCACTAAAGTAAGTGTCTAAGGCTTACATTTGTCACATCTATGTCATACAGAGCAGAGCGCTATGACTTGTCCTTCTTCAAACGAGGCTTGAGGAGGGTCCTTAAAGTTAGGTCGTAGGTAGCGACCCCTCAATGTCCCCTGACATTACAGAGGTTCATGAGCGACGGTAACCACTTACGATCAGGTGGTCCGTAGGCTCGACTGCCTACATGGCAATAAAAAAAAAAGAAATTGGTATAGAACAAGTTGATAAGTATGTTTGTGCTTGTGCATGTTATTAGTTTCATAATTTTAATATTAAATGCAAGTATTACTCAAATATACGTGGGTTTAGACTTGTTCACCTTCGATTACTTACTTTTATAGATTTGAATAAACTTTACAACAACATTGGAGTATGTTGTTATTTTTATACGAGCTTGAATTTGTCTGCGTTTCAAAAAAAGAAAATATTCAGAGGTTAGTCCTTAGTGCATCACATATTTGCTTATGAAAACCTCGTGAAGGTCGGTCCAGTCATTTCAGAGATCATCCGGAACTAATAAAGATAAATGAAGATAAGTCTTTAATAGATAGTGTTAATCGTATTATTGCATTAATCCTTATATGAAAGCATTTAGTACAATATTTGAACTCCACAAATTTCATTTTTGAGTGTTTAGATTACAAAACACAGAGAAATTATATTGAAATTGTTCTGGAAAATATCCGGAACTATATCATCTTTTCTACATATGATTACTATTGTAATTAAAAGATAAGTCTGTATCTGAATATATGTGAAGTCCCTAATCCGCACTGGGCAAGCGTGGTGGACTATGCCTAATCCCTCTTCTGAGGAGACCTGAGCCCAACAGTGGGCAGTAATGGGTTGGTACAGTTATGATTTAACTGCGCTTCTGATGGTAAGTGGCTACCGTTAGCAACTTTTATCATACCAGATTCTACTATTCTTAGGACGAAATACTCAAATGTTACCAACTTTTAACTCTGGAATAGCCTCTAACCGTGGAGATAATATTCATTAACATGAATTAAATTTTATTCTAAGAGTTAAGTTAAGAAAAAAATAATTACAAGGTTTTTATTAATTTGCATTTAATATAGCTTCAGATTTAGGAAACATTTCAATACCCTATCTTCTCATCATCTTGTTGACAACCTCGGAAGAAACTTCAGCTGTTTGGTATTAGTTTGCGATTGCTTACTCCTAGAAAATCGGATATAATCGTGTTTATCAGCGATTTCTCGTGTTTTGTGTGGCTTGTTATACTTGTAACACGCATGCTAACATTGAGTACATGAGAGTAAATACTGTGTTAGTATAAAATTATTAATGTTTAACAACACGTCTAAGAGAGTTTTAGAGTTACAGCTGTTGTTGGTGACTTCCTTCTCATAAGTTAAGTAAATCAGAAAATTATTATTGACAACTTCAATAGAAGCAAAGTAAATTTTACTGAATATTTTACCGAAGAGGACCAAAAGAAGAAGGTGCCGTTTTTGTGGACTGTTTTTTTTTTGTAGTGAATTTTCATGAATTATGTACGACTTTTAAATATATTTCTATCTTTAAAAAATAAGTCAGTCAGAAGATTCTCTTAAGTAAAAGATTATGATCTAAAAAATTATATAAATCGAGACAGTAATCGATAACAACATAGGAGTAATTAAAGAAATTCAATTAATTTACGTCATACTTGTCATCTATATAATTACATCTAGACATAATATTATACCCTGAAAGAAGAATATAAACATGATACGATAAAGATAATGAAGTGCTTTCTTACTACATATACCGCAAATGCAATGAACATAATATAACAGAAACTTAATAATTATAATGCAAAAAATATTGCATTATGATTACATAATAGATGTTAAGTTTTTATTGATAAATTTATTTTCATTTTCATATTGCATAAAATTCATTAATTTAAATATAGATTGGCATTCCTTAATATTACTACTTGAAAAACTTCGATTAAATAGTAAAAATGTCTATAAATTTAACTCTTCACAATTAGAAACAATTTTTTTTTTTATTGCCATGTAGGCAGACGAGCCAACGACCCACCTGATAGTAAGTGGTTACCGTCGCTCATGAACATCTGCAATGTCAGGGGACACTGAGGGGTCTGATTAAACAATACATTTCACCGTAAGAGCATTGATAATAGCATATTCGTTACAAATAATAATTACGACAACGTAAATGCGATGTTGCTCTAATTATATGTGATAATGATCATCATCATCAGCCTATAGACGTCCACTGCTGGTCATAGACCTCCGCCAAACCTCGCCACAACGACCGGTCCTGCGCCGTCTGCATCCAGTGACTTCCCGCGATCCTGACCAATCCATCTCGTAGCTCTCCATCAGAGTGTCTACGGGTTTGTGCCCCTGCAGATTACGTATTTGATCGTAGTCAATAAATTGTTGATTACCTTTAAAAAGAAAAGTGAAACTGTAGTTAATGCCTGTTAATATTTAACGACGCAGTTCCCGGATGAGTCGTCGGTTACACTTATATCCGCTGTTATCGAAAGTTGATTGGTCTTAAGACATAGTCACAGAAAAACTGAACAGAAATAAAGCTACTTACAATTTTTACGAACTCATTCACTCTTACAGACATGAAATATCAATTAGTTTGAAATGAATACAGGAAAGACTGTCAAGCGTTTTAGAAAACAATCTTTCAACATTCTACATATCAGGCAAAAGTAGAATGCTAGTCAAGATAAGTAAAACAAGCCTAAACACGATGTGTCATCTATTTTTGTACAAGAGTTATTACTTTCCGAGTTCATCATCAGATCAGCATACACACTATTGTACTATCACGCGATATACTACCTACTTACGTAAAAAAATAAGCTTAATCAGAAATCGTGAAGTTGGTCACATTCAACTCCTAAAATTCCACCCGCACTAGTTACATCCAGTGCAAGTTAATCAAAATCTTTTCAATGTGAAGTAAGTAAGTTCCTCTTCGGTATTCCCAGAGCGCTATGACTTGTCCTTCTTCAAACGAGGCTTGAGGAGGGCGCTTAAAGTTAGGTCGTAGGTAGCGACCCCTCAATGTCCCCTGACATTGCAGAGGTTCATGAGCGACGGTAACCACTTACGATCAGGTGGCCCGTTGGCTCGTCTTCCTACATGGCAATAAAAAAAAAAGGAAGCAATTCCAACGCAAGTATTATTAAAGTGTGAATTAAATATTGGTTTTACTTTTGTATAATTCATTATTTTGTGGCATAGTTATGAGTGTTTATGTAATAATTGCCCCGGGCTGTCATTAGGATGTGTTACACGTAGGTGTATGTTTTGTTGTTGATAATTGCCGGTGCTTTGATTCACTCTATAATTCGACGTTTAATTTAGTGCTATGATTTATTACCTAAAGAGAAACAGAGGATGGACTGACTGATAATAATTAAGACTGAATAATTCCTTTAAAACTCGCGGCTATTTACATCACCTAAGAGAAAAGAGAGTAATATTTTCTGATTCAAAGATATTATTTTGGAATCAAGATTAAGTATTATCTCGCAGATTGGTATTTTAAAGCAGTGGCCAATAATTGTTCCTACAGTACAGTATGATAGTATTATAATATGAGACAATTAATACATAATATGATAGATTTAGATCCAGTGATGCAGTAATAAGGCAGAGCAACGTCTGCCGGAACAAGCTGCAAGAACACTCATAACGTTGAGATGGCGAGCTTTACTACACAATCTATATTGGAAACTGGTCTTTAACTTTTGTAAAAGAAAATTTTAAGAACTTGGGTGATTCTGTTGACAATAAACGTGTATTTTGTGCACAAAAACGCTGCATTAGAAGTATGTTTAAATTGCATCCTACAGAAACGTGTAAACCATACTTTCGACAGTCTAAAATCGTAACTTTTCCTTGTTTATACATATATGAAACTGCACTGTTTGTTAAAAATAACCTTGATTTATTTAAATTTCATACTAGGGCTCGAATTAAGAATAAATTATGTACAGTTCTTTTCGTTTCCGACTGTCAAAGTAACAACACTGTTTCGAGAGTGCTCCTGCATTTAATTCATTTTATCGTGAAATACTACAAGTTTTGAAGTAAAAGTGCATCAACTTTGAATAACATAGTGCATATACCGTGGTGCATAAAATAAACTACAATAGAAGAATCATAATACGAAGAAAATCCGAATATTCCACGGCTGACTGGAGGTTGGATATTATTTTTATATTTTATCTACCAACACTTAAATTGTTTACTGTCAAGTGTCAACTGTCAACTGTCACATTAATTTGACATTGACAGAAGTGACAAGTTGTAAATCAGTAATACCAACTTAAAAATCTTGCGTTTCGTTTTACGCAAAAAGAAAAACTTTTCACCATGAACACAGACGGAATGTCAGAAGAAATGTCACTGTTATTCAGAATGATGAAAAACGAATTAGATAAACAAACTGAAGCTATTACCGAAAAAGTTACTACGAACATACTTCGTAATATTGATGAAAAAATTAATCCAATCATCGAAGATAATAAAATACTAAAATTAGAAATCGAAACACTGAATAAAAAACTAAAATTCCTAGATGACAAGCAAAGGAAAAATAATTTATTGCTTCATGGCATTGAAGAAACTGAAACTCGTCCTTTTGAGCTTCTTTCAAAAGTTGAAGAAATTCTGAAAAACATGAATATAAACATTCAGAAAACTGAATTAAACTTGTGTCATAGAATAGGAGGCAAACGAGGTGAAAAGAAAGCAAGACCAATCCTATTGTCGTTTACATCATTTCTTAAAAAAAGGGAAATTCTGAGAAATAAAAATAAAATGCCAAATAAAACATACATAACAGAAGATTACTCAAGAGAAACTTTGGAAGTTCGAAAAACTCTCCAAGAAAAGTTGAAACAAGAACGTGCGAAAGGAAACATTGCTTATATTAAAAAAGACCAACTAATTGTCAAAGGAAAAATATCTGAAGGGGAGAAAAGAAAACGAGAACTATCTATATCTCCGAAAATAATAGGCACGCCAGAAATTAACAAAAAGCAAGTGGAAGCTCCCATAAAACTAAATAAAACCGACGCTTTCGCGTACATGAGAGCAAGATCGTTCTCACTAACGGATAAAACGACACAACAGAAAAAAGAATAGGAATTAGCCGACACCGGTCTCGGAAACGAACAAAAAAACACAGAAATTAAAAACAACTTCGCTAAATTAAATACCCACAATGTCCCCAATTCGGCTGGTCACCGCGGGGATAAAGACCAACCCCCCCAAGATAACTTATCCGGATACGAGAAGAACAAATTAAGTCGAGAAATGTCCAACGCAAGCCACATACAGAACCGATCCCATCCGAAGCAAGCTGATTCAATACAACATAGAAATCTACACATTGCTACACTCAACGCGAGAACATTAAAATCTCAAGAATCTTTAATGGAACTTGAAACTGCACTACAAAAAGTGAACTGGGATATTCTTGGACTCTCTGAAATACGTAGGTCCGAAGAAAAAATTGAAGAATACGATGAATACATATTTTACCACAAAAATGAAACACCAGGCCTATACGGAGTAGGTTTCTTAATCAAAAAATATCTCAGAAATAGAGTAACAGAATTTGTAGGAATATCTGATCGAATAGCAGTTGTAAATATAAGATTACCGGGACATAACAACCCGATTTCTATAGTACAAGTATATGCGCCAACTGAAGTTGCTACTGAAGCTGTAAAAGACGAATTCTATTTAAAACTCAAAGAAACTATGGACATTCTGCACAAAGTAGTAATAGTAATGGGTGACTTCAATGGTCAACTCGGCAAAAGGAAGAAAAACGAAAGTACGATAATAGGTCCTTACAGCTCAGGTAAAAGAAATGATAACGGACAACGAATGGTAAACTATGCGCTCGAATTTAATCTAAAGATAGTAAGTACCTTCCATAACAGGAAAGCAGAGAGAAGATGGACTTGGATTTCTCCCAACGGCACAACGAAAACTAAAATTGATTACATCTTGACAAACAACCACAAACTCTTCACAAAAACTGATGTAATAAACCAATTTAATTTTAACACCGATCACAGACTACTTAGAGGAAAACTATTTAGTAAGGAGATTAAACAATCAAGAAAAAAGTTTAATGAAACCAAACAAAAAATACTACTGCCATTACCTGAAGACGTGCTAAAAGAGCTTGCAGATAGTATGAATGAGATAAATAAATATGTCGAAATGCAAGATAAATACGATGCTCTAGAAGGGCAATTAAGGTTAGCAGAAAGCAAATGTCAAGCTAACAAAAAAGCAAAAGATAAACTAGGCCCAAAAGCAAAAGATCTCATCAATCGCCGAATAGAGCTCCTCGCGGACAGAAAGAAAAATAAAGACATTATAAGTAAACTTAGTAAGGAAATATCTGTATGCATTCGAAAACATAGACATAAACACAGAACTCAAACCATTAATCATTTTATAGAACTATCGGGAGGAGTGAAACAGGCCTGGAAAGAACTTCAAGAAAACAAAGTCTGGATACAAAGCATTACCCACTTTAGAAACAAAAAACGTAAAACAAAAAGACCAGAAATACTGGAAGTGGCAACTCTTTTTTACCGTGAACTTTATAACGACGACTCAAACATAGATCAGCAAGAACTAGCAAATCAAACTCAAGATGAAGATATACCATATATAATGAAAGATGAGGTCTGGAAATCAATTAAATCACAAAAGAGTGGGAAAGCATCTGGAGAAGACCGTATCTCCAATGAATTACTCTTAGGGACTTCTAAAACAATTCTTGAAACTCTAACAAATATATTCAACCAAGTACTATCAAGCGAAAATATTCCATACCAATGGACTACTTCTACAATAGTTCTACTACATAAAAAAGGTAACACAGACGATATTTCAAATTATAGACCCATCAGTCTTATGTCTAATATTTATAAAATATTTGCCAAAGTTATATTAGACCGTATAACTAGAATTTTGGATGAAAATCAGCCAAGAGAACAAGCTGGATTTCGCCACGGCTTCTCCACATTGGATCACATCCATACCATCAAACAACTTTTACAAAAGTGCAAGGAATATGATATTACGTACTATCTTGCGTTCGTAGACTACAATAAAGCATTCGACTCCCTGAAACATGTAAAATTGTGGGAAGCACTAACAGCACAGGGCGTAAATGGAAAATACATAAGACTTATCAAAAACATCTATACGAATATGAAATCTAGAATACAAATGGAGAGCAAAGGTGAATATTTTCAAATCAAGAGAGGAGTAAGGCAGGGAGACCCGCTGTCTCCTAAATTATTCTCCGCTGTTCTGGAGCATGCTTTCAAAAATCTTAACTGGGATAATTTTGGCATAAACATAAATGGAACGAAGATGAACCATCTTAGATTTGCGGACGATCTAATATTGATTAGTGAGGACCCGCAACATCTTCAAGTCATGCTCAACCAACTTGAAACCGAGAGCGAGAAAGTAGGTTTATCTATAAATACTAGCAAAACCAAAGTAATGACAAATGACAACAACAATAAAATACCTCTCAGAACTAACCACAATCATATAGAATATGTGAACGAGTACACGTATCTTGGACAAATAATTTCTCCGGAAAATCTCACAAACAAAGAAATTGATAACAGAATTAGTACAGCATGGAGAAGATACTGGTCTCTAAAGGAAATTTTTAAGAATCCAGATATACCACTCAAGTCAAAAAGTAAAATATTTAATTTGTGCATCTTACCGGTCATGACTTATGGATGTCAAACATGGGGTCTTACGAAACAAAACACTAAAAAACTAGAGAAATGTCAACACGACATTGAAAGAAGTATGCTAAGCATAAAAAGAAAAGACAGGATAAGGCTGACATCAATAAGGAAACAAACCAAAGTAAAAGACATAACAGTTTGTATAAAAAACTTAAAGTGGAAATGGGCTGGTCACCTCATGAGAACTGAAACAGACAAGTGGACTAAGGATGTGACAGAGTGGTGTCCGGTATATAAAAAACGTAAAAAAGGAAGGCAACATCTAAGATGGGAAGATGATTTCATAAAAATTGTTGGTAAAACGTGGCTGACGAAAACGCGCGACCGAAACCTATGGAGAGCCCTTGGGGAGGCCTATGCTGAGAAGCAAACAATCTAAACCAAACCGGTGTCGATAAATAAAATATAATATATTGTTAAAAATATTGTACATTTTAGGTTGTAATAAAGGCTTTATTATTATTATTATGTACAGTTCCTAGCAAAACTAGACTGATGTATAAAAATGTTTTGTGTGCAGCTCCACGCATTTTCAATAAGGTTCCATCATCAATTAAGAACATAACAGTGGTGGAAAAATTCAAAGTTAAACTTTATGAACTGTTGGTGGAAAAATGTTATTACACTATTTCAGAATTTTTAGATGATGATACTTTATAGATAAGCACTAAATATAATTAATTTGTTGAATTTGTATTAACCGACAAGAATGACATCATTCGCAATCATTTACCTAGATATTGTAAGCCTAAAATGGCGCAGCATGGCAGACCAGACTACTTCAAGTGCAAGACCTAAATGTAAATACCTATGTTGACAATAAAATATATTTGATTTGATTTTGATTTGATTTGAACTTTGAAGAAAGGTTTGACGTTTTTTCATAAAAATATGTAAGGAGTTTGCCACGTTTGTCTGACGTGTGAGGTTGTGGTATTGCATAAAAAAGTACGCAGTAACATTTGCACAGTTGTATGAAAATCCAACAGTGATGTTGATTTACGGCTCTCCTAAGTTTGCCATCCAACCCTTCTGATCTTACCGTAGTAGTACCGTAGTAGTTACCGTCCCTCATAGGCTTCCGAAATATTAAGATACACTTTCTACCACCACCTACAATATTAAGGTTTCTCTTAAACAAGCAGGAAAATAAATAACAAACTATCAAGATTAAGGCCTATTTGTTTATGTCGGAAACATCGGTTTGTCGAGCTACTGTTGTTAGTTACGCAGTCTCGATAGACACTGTCGCAATACGACTCCTTGTCGCAATGGTAAATGAACGCTGTCTGACTGTTACCATACCTAAACTGGCAGTTTCGAAGTTCAAAAGAATCCTCCAATTTAAATAACTTATTGGTTCTTAAAATTTGTTACCACTGTGAAATAATTGACAATTGTACAAAAGACCCTCAGCTTTGGAACAAGTGTTATTTGAAGATAATTTTACAACCAGGAGTTATAATCCGACTGGACGGTAAGGTCAATTTCGCCATAGAGTACTTATTTTTAAGGAATTTAAAAACGTTTTAACAACAGAACTCAAAACTCAAAACTTACTGCTCACTTCTCAGCTCACGATTCATTAAGGTGGTCGCCACTGTGGATCTTACATACCCATACACAGGAGTTACAGTGAGAGGTGGGCAAATACCCGAAAATACTTCGTTTACAATGCATTTATACTAGCACCATCCAAATTCTGATGTAGTTAAAATCAACACATCTTACCTAACATCAGTCCCCAACAAACTCCAAATAAAAGTATCCGAATCAAATTTACAATCTATACACAACAGATTATCTGGTACTACATCTGATACGCAAGTAACCGGTGATTACTGAGAGTACGGAATAGCTTGCAACATTGGGGCACCTGCGATATTGCCTAATACGGGTACTCTGGTTTTTGTCGGTTTTCGTCGATTTACACAACTCGGGAGCCAGATTAAAAAGATAAGCTGTTGTTTATGTCGACTTGATTGTCTGTGGTCGGTATTTTTGGTATTGTCAGATGCTTGGTATTATTTAAAGGAATCCATAACTGTTCTGAAGACAGTATCTAATTTTTGAGGCAGATAGTTGACCTATGAAAAAGATTGTGTTTATTGTATTAATTTAATAAAAGTTTTTTATTATTCGAGCTCTAAGTTAGAGTTCATTTTAGTAATAACAGCCACAGCCTTCCTCGATCAATGGACCAATAAACATTGGAGGAATTTTTCAAATTGGTCTAGAGGTTCTTTGAGTGACTCTGAGTCGTCTAATAAGTTCTGGAGTGGCGGCCACGAACCGGTAGGCGCAATGTTGGTAGATCCCCCACAAGATGGACCGACGATCTGGTCAAGATCGCAGGAGGTCACTGGATGCAGATGGCGCAGGACCGGTTGATGTGGCGAGGTTTGGGGGAGGCCTATGTCCAGCAGTGGACGTCTATAGGCTGATGATGATGATGATAATGATTCTCCTCAATTATGTTGGCACTTATTAATTATAAGCAGTCATGCATGATCGTATGTTAACTTTAATGCGACTTGCATTATATCACCAATCATTTATCATCGTTAGCTACTATTTACAGCATTTCCTGAATAAATGAAAACTTATGCGTGTGTCAACTCAATACCATATTAGTCAAACAATAGTGATTGATTTTCACGTATTTTCCATATGTTTTCTCGAGCATTCACAGACTATTGGCACAACTTGCCACATGCCATTGTGTCGTTTTTATTGGCTGACGAGGTCGTTTACATTGTTTATATACTTAATTTAACTAATACTGCATATTATAATTATTTATTAAATAAAAGAAGTTTAAAAGATACTACGTTGTTCAGGCTTAGAGAATTCCAGAAAAACATAAGTAGGATTACGTAGGCAAATTAAAAGGAGTTTCTAGCCTATACAGAGTATGGAATGTTAGTTTATCAGAAAAATAGTTTGGTGTAAAAACTAAAATTAGAAAGAATAAAATAATACAAACACAAAAAAAACTTGAAAGGTGTCAAGGGACACCCGGATGGAACGAAGTTCCTTTCGATTAATTAGTGAGGGAATTGTAATATTTTTTTTTTTATTTAATAACTTAAATAAAATATTTTGATCACAGCGCCATCTAGGATTAATCATATAAAACAAAATAAGGAATTGTTTTATAAAATATTTTAAGCACAGCGCCATCTAGCATTAATCATATAAAACAAAATAAGGAATTGTTTTATAAAATATTTTAAGAACAGCGCCATCAAGCGATAATCATCCAAAACAAAAAAGTGTCGTGCCAACTTTTTCACAAGAATTTCCGTCTAGCCCCCTTTCGATAACGCGCGATAAGGAACTTCGTTCCAATAAACACGTTTGGAATCAACATGTACCTTATATTATTACCAAAAATAAAATCGATGACTTCCATTCCATTTATCAAGAATAGCACATAAACTACCAATTAAATGTTTACGAGGTTACACAAAATACCGTAATACCGTGCTACCTATCTGCTTTCAAAGAAAAAAATAATCCAAATCGGTTAACACAGAAACTTCAGAAATACCATAGTTTACGTAGTTACTAGTATTTAAATCACAGTAATAAATTGACTAACACGACTATGTAATGTTTAAGGTAATATTCCGCATTATCAGCATCATTCTTCCTCATTAGTTTCATCATGTACTAGAGAACCCAACAATGGGCAGCGATGCGTAATCTCTGGTCTTTTTAAACTGGAACGTGTGACGAGTATGTGAGAACGTTGAGCTTGTTAAGTAATTATGCAGGACAGAACGATGAGATAGGAAGGGATATCTGATATATTTAGTTACTAGAACTAGGTATAATAGGTCCATGAGCTGTAACAACTTATCATCCGACCGTCAGCTTGTTTCACGTAATAAGCCGCTTTACGCTGTCTGTCTGTCTCTATGTATGCTTCGTCATCAGCCCACATTTCTCCACTGTTGGATATAGGCCTCTCCCAAAATACGCCACTGAGTTCGATCTTCTGCTCGTTTCATCTAGTTGTTGCCGGTCACCTTTCTTAGGTCGATGATCCATCTAGCAGTTGTATGTATGCTTAAATCTCTAAAGCTAAGCTATGAAATTTGATGCAGGTTTTTTTTTTACAGATAGAGTGATTCACGAGGGAGGTGTATGTGTATAATACATGCATAAAATAGTAGAGAAACACTGATTAATTAAAATGTCTTTAATGTGATGTCGACATTTTTCTGCGCCTACATAGCGAATGCTCTCTGAACCCTTCTTTTTGTGACGCAGATAAAGTTAATAAATAAGTTATTACTTCGCTTGACACAATCAAAGTTATTATAAAGCTAAAAGCTCATAGTAATGGTGTCAGACGAGTCGATCTACGAGTAACTGTTGATCGCCGTTACCCGTAATTACCGTGATGACGAAACACTTGTTTTGTAATGTTTGCATCCATCTGTCACCGCATTGTTAGCTTCGATTCCCATTCAGAGATCTACTTTTAGGTCACGAGGTTATCTTTATTTATGACCTCGTGTTGATTTGATTTCTAAGGATGATCCACTCGTTTGTGGCTGTCAAATGTCACCAGTTTTTATTGCAAGACAAACGAGCTTATTGTCCTGATGGCAAGCGGCTACCGTCGCTCATGAACCTCAGCAATGCCAAAGTAATGATCGTTGTCTATCGCCTAGTTATACTGGACTTTTCTTGAACCTCGGACATATCACAGCGCTCCGGGAGCACCGTGGATCGGAGCACTACACTACATATTATATTCCTTGTTTTTAAAAAAAACACGGAAAGTTACTCGCTCCCTGAGTCTGTTTCCTAATTCAATTTAAATCGCTTCATCGTTGTTTTGTTCACTATATTCTCATCTAAATTTCAATGTTTATAGAGCACTCGAATTAATTATGGTAAACAGTAGCAATTATACAAATGCACGAACTAAAAATTCAAATTAATGTGCATGCTCTAGTGAACGAGTTTTACGGTGAAATGGTATCTCCCTCGTTCAAATATCATCACGCTACGGAACTATTTTTAGCAATATAATTATTAGGAAAGTGAGTTTTTTGTTTGAAAAAATACAGAGAATGAAATAAATTAATAAATTATTTAATTTGTCTCAATGTTGAGAAATTAAATGTTAACAAAGACCACTAAAAGTGTACGTTTTTGACGCTTTTATTGGTTTTTAAAAAAGCGTATTCTCTCTCTCACCACCGTACAGGTTTGATCTAATGTAGAGGTTATCTATATCTTTTTTTACAAAAAAATAGATATCCCTACTAAAACTTCAATAATGTAAGTCAAGGTGTGAAGAAAATACCCAAAAACTTTCTGACATAGCCTTACATCGCGTGTGCTGCGAAAAAAAATTGATTATAGAACAAAATGATGTGGGTCTGTAAATCTTATTAAAATCTAACAGTGCTGCCTGACACGTTTTTGACGCAGACGAAGTTGTGAGGATCAGCTAGTTAACTATAAAAATATTTGAACTATCAATAATTTAGTTGTAATTTTAAATTATCTGCGTAAATAAAGTAAGTATAATTAGTAATATTGAACGTGATGAATGCCTACTTAATGTTGTTATTATCTAGATCACATTCGTGTCTATTATTTGAAAGTATTTACAAATAATCGTATTTAGATAATTGAATATATCGCGTGCCGTTCATTATCTGATTATGGGTAATCATTATTCGTGATGAAGAATTACGTTTATTAATTGGTGATTTACTTAGTAAATATGGTTAAGTAAAATATTTAATTATCATGACAGGAGTTTTACGCGGTAAGTAGTTTTTTTTAATAAGAAATCGCCGATATTCACCTGCCTTGTATAGGTATATGTCAGTTGAACCGCACTAAAACCTATTGTTTGTAGTCTGAACCAGAATGAGACCAGAACCAAGCATGGAGTTATAGGGGATGGCATGACGCATTACAAACTACGGTATGCCTTACTGTCACACTGCCTTCTCAAGCTACTTTTGCAGTTATTTTATTATCGAGGACACCAACTACTACTTATTTAAGATCTTATTCATGATTACAAATGTTTATGTTTTTTGTGAACGACATTCATTCAAAAGGAATCTATTATTTAAATTCTATTAAAAAAAAGCACAAAAAGTTTGACCCCGACGTGATTTGAACACGCAACCTTCTGATCTGGAGTCAGACGCGCTACCGTTGCGCCACGGAGTCACTTATCTATTTAGCTGAAATTATCGCTATGTTACTATCTATGAAGAATTTAAAACTTGGAAACGTTTCAAAAGTTTATTATTTTGGTATGGTAGTATTTAACTTGTCAAGTACAGTCTCTTGTTATAAAATTTAATATTAAAGATTGCATTAATAAAAATGATTATTCATAATATTATAATTTCCATTAGATAGCAAAATTAGTTTAGAAGGAATTTCTAACTAGTACCTACCTCTAGTAGTCTTTTAAGTTTCAATATTTCATACTTGCAGTATTTCTTTTGCATGAATATTCAACTATGTATAATGCTCTACTACTCTACGATCAACATACATAGTGGCTTCCAGTGTGGCCAACAGTAATTAAGCACTTACTACTAGGTGGGCCGTTTTCGTTTATCTGTCATACAAAAAAAAAATGTTTATTTTATCAACTGAAAACAGTCTGCCTTGCACTAAAAAAGTACTTTGTCCATTTTCTTATTAACCATTGACAATATTCTATACAAACTTTTCATTACACAACGCAGGCTTGTTAGTACATTTAGAATAGCAAAAAGTGAAAGATATTCGTATCATGTGAATTTCCCAGTTGTTGTATTGTAAACGCATTGTTGCGTACTGAAACAGGTTTTATTATTGATATAATAACGTGGTCGTTGCGTCATACGTTATGCATTCGGCTGTATAGTGTACACCCTTTGCTTTTATTGTGACGTAAAAGTTGATGCGTGATTATGCTGTAGGTGCTTTTTTTTAAATTACGTGGCAATTGAAATAGCTGATCTTATTTATTAAATGAATGAGTATTGATTTTTATTATAGCGAGTGGAATAGTGCAGAATGTATTTATGTAACTATGTATAACGTATGATGTGAAAATAGAAGAATAGAAGAAAAAAGATAATATCTAACAGGTTATCGTCGCCATGATACTTCGCAAGCAACTGCCAAATACTTCATCAATACTAATTTTATTGCTACATATCTTCAACAGTCATCAAATACTCAATGACCACATTCTCTTATTGTTTATCTTACAATTACTACTTTCTATACCAATACGATTACGTCATAGAATATGAACCAATCATACATCATCAATATTTCAATGAAATCTCTCATAGATCTCGTCTCCTTGAGTTTTCGGTCGTAACAAACAAAAGTTTCGAAAACAATTGTCTAATTGTCGACTGTGTTGTGATACAGTATTGTATTGGCCAAGGCGAGGAAGATATTTCACGGGATCCGTGGGATAGTTATTACGGTGTAAGTTACAAGCGATTAGTTTTCTTAATGTAATTAGTTTGGTAAATGACATGTTGCCCAAAAAGAAGAAGAAAGACTTCTTCAAACGAGGCTTGAGGAGGGTCCTTAAAGTTAGGTCGTAGGTAGCGACCCCTCAGTGTCCCCTGACATTGCAGAGGTTCGTGAGCGACGGTAACAACTTCCTATCAGGTGGGCCGTTGGCTCGTCTGCCTACATGGCAATAAAAAAAATTCAAAAATGTATTAATTTTTTGTTCGAAGTTCTTGTGGTGAAACTTTGAGAGACCTATGTTGTGTAGCGGTACAGCTTAGGTATATAGTAGAAATGACAATACCAATAATAATACATATGGTACTATTAGGAGAAAAAGTTTTTACTTAGCTAGACAGACTTTAAAGCTCAAGTGCTCAAGCTTTGAGTGTAAACTTATTCAGACATTCGCGGTTTTCTAAAATACTTTCATGCGTTTTTAACGGGTTCTTACCACGATATTTAATTAATTGAGTTGTCTCGATATTTCAACGTTGTTGCAAACGTCATGATCACGAGAAGACTGGATACTGCCCAAAAGCGAACGAAAAAGAGGGTAGACAGATTTGTTTGCTCTTCAACCGACCCGCAGCCGTTGCAATATCGAGACAATTCAATTAATTAAATATCGTGGTAAGAACCCGTTAAAAATGCATGAAGGTATTATAGAAAACCGCAAGTGTCTGAATAAGTTTGTTCAAAACAAATCCGAAGTGACATCGTTTAGTCCTATTCTTAATTAGTTTATCTAATAGTAAATGCTTACTCTACCCATCACCACACACTTTTTTTATCGCACGCTTAAATATTGCAGCTCTACTCAATAAACAAGTGACAATATACTTTCAAATTGTATTTTGAGCCTTATAACGTAAACGTTGAGTACAAAATTGAAGCGTTCAAATTTCTAAGAACAACAGTTCAATCATCAATTGTTTAATTTAAATTCGCTTATAACTTGCACCAGTTAAGTCCCAGCTTACGCAAGATATGCGATATGCACGCGATATTCCATTACCAACGAACTGATGATGCACGGAATAGCTGTACTATGTATACCGGTTCAGGACGTAATGTAGACGTTATTGAGTTTCATGAAGTGTTTGATATCCAGGAACTTTTTTGTATTGGAAGGCAGGTAAATGAGTTGACGACCCACTTTACTGTAACTAACTTTCATGAGTTGTGGCAAAACCGGGATCATTCATATCCATCCACAGGACTTTTCATTATCTTGTTTAAAGAGGGACTTGGTTTAGCGCTCTGGGCACACTGAGGACGGGAACTATTTCAAATTGGAATGATGCAGGCAGGGCAAAAACGATCTAAGATTTTACAAAGGATGTTTTCCTAAAACAAGGGTTTTAAAAGACAGAGATTATAATATAGCGTTTTATATTTAGTTTCAATCATAGATTAATTATAAGAGTTTAATAGTGATTCTTTAAATAGTTACTTATTCTTTAAACTACATTACCTGAGGACATTTTTGCAACACAATCAGACGCACCGTGCTTAGGCCCGTCAAACACAACATAACAATTTATTTTCATTTCGACATATGACTTACAAAATGGTATTTGTAATAATAATCGGCGTAACATGTCGCTTGAGTAATGTGTGATGGACACTGGCTTTATTGAATACACATTAATTACAAACGAGAATTATATAGATTGTGTATTGGTAATACAAGTAACTCATTCTTCATATGTGGGTGGATCCGACTAAGAAGCAAATCAAGGTAAATTTAGGAAATAATCTTGAGAAATATGTTAACGATTGACTTCCTAAATGTAGCTCAAAATGATTTAGATAACTTTTAAAAGGGACCCCACAACAAGCTTCAACATTAATTTAAAATAAAGAGTCAATATAATCAGTCCACTTAGCCGAAATTTCTGCGAAGATTCTCTCCTTTCTTTTTTGAAGTTCCGTTTCCCAGTTCCCTATAAAGGCAATAAAAAGCTGAACACAGAAATCTGCATTTCTACTACTTCTGTTATGCTTGATTTGAAATCCACCGATGGATGCACAGTCAACCTCATTGCTATGCATATATTGATAGATAGTTAATTATATAAAAGTCGCGTGAATCATGTCGCTGGTCATACAGATCATTGAGCACATGTGGCCCGGATGCAAAGCTCACTCATGTATATGCGCGTTTTTTACTTAATCTGTACTTAATTAATTACTAATATTATAAAGAGGAAAGGTTTGATTGTTTGTCTCCAATAGACTCCGAAACTACTGGTCCGATTTCAAAAATATTTCAGTTTTAGTAAGTTCATTCATCAAGGAAGGCTATAGAATATATTGTTTCCGTTTGTGACGCAGACGAAGTTGCGCTGGTCAGCGAGTTAGAAATATGCATAGGGATATGTAACCAAGATGAAACCATTAATGGTAGAGCCCCGTAGATGGCGTGAAACTTTTTGGCTATTTGATTAGGGCCACTGTGGACACTACAAAAGTTTGAGCATCACTGACTACTACCTAAGACGATAAAATGAATTAAAACTTTTATTTTAATTCTTTGAAAACGCTGCCTGTAAAAACTTTATAACTACAGCAGTGCCACCTGCCGAGTTCCATCGAACCGAAGACAAAGAATCTAAATTCGTTTAGACTTTACGTAGCGATTTTAAATTAAGATTACCAATAGTTTTTTTTTCTTAACCAATGTCATTCCGTTTGTTTCAGGTAAATTCATAAAATTATGCTGTCATCATTTTTCAAAAAAAAGGCAGAACTCTATTAATGAGATCATATTCTGATCCCTATTTTCAATGCCTTGCAACACCTCATTGGTCATGTTGAAGACATCACTAATCTAAGCTTAAAGGTAAGAAAACCGAACCAATTTAAAGCCTTAATGGTTTCACACAAGCAATAACTTTTTAAAAAACTATTTTTTTTTTCCTGTTTATTTGCGATCTGTATTAGAAACATTCAGCAAATGGTCATAAAGTGTAGGCGGTCCAGTGACAGGCACCCTTTTTATTCACTGCTGTTCTGCAGGATGCTCAATGGAGTTTTTCTTTTTAACCGGACCAAAGCAAAGTCACTTTTCATCAGGTTTTTTGTGTGCTTGTGCAATCTTATTCTGTAGCCCATCATTGCATGTTCGATTTCATCCCTAATTGGTCTTTAAATCCCTGTGAAGCTGATCATTTGTTACAAACCATGGAGCATCAGTTATCATTCTGAGCATTTTGGATTGGAACCTTATAACTAAATAAATGGCTCAAAATGTATTTCCACTCGATAAACAGAAGTCACTGTAAGATAAAATTTCATTTTGCCTTGGTCCAGGACGATGGGCTACCAGTCTCAGTCAACTCAATTATCACCAAAGGGATTCCTTTACAGCCTATAATTACAATAACCTATACAAAGTAAAATACACCTAAAGTTACTATACATAAGGTTGATATAAAGTAAGTTATAAAGACATTTTCTGGCTTACAGTGTAGATAATATCATGTATTATACGCATTCCATGTGTGAACATACGAATGTTATATGATATAATTTAACTCATAAGGCTCTACGTAGGTTGGTTAAAAATTGGTAGAGTCAGATCTTTGACTATTATCGTCCATAGTACCACAAAATAAATATAATTAGGCATTCTATAATATCGATCTTTGCAACAAGGAATTCTTAATCACCTTTAGAGGACAATAATAATTGAATTTAATAGTATACCGAGCGCGATCATGTTTATTTAATAATTTATTGTACACAGAGTGACCAAAAATTAAGCACAGAAGATGAGCTTCAGTCAAATACGAGTAGTCTTACAACATAGAAAAGAAACAACTGATACGACATCGTACATATATGGTAGTTAGTTAGAATTGAAAACCAAAAATAAACTTGAAATTACATACAAGAGGTTTGAGGAGGGTCTTTAAAGTTAGGTCGTAGGTAGCGACCCTTCAGTGTTCCCTGAAATTGCAGAGCTCCATGAGCAACAGTAACCACTTACATTTTCATGTTCTTCAAACAATGTGTAGTAAGAAAATTAAGGGAAGTTAAAAGAAGATATGTAGGATAATAGCAATAAATGTAGAATATAAATAAAAACTATCTAGAAATAAATCCTATGAACATCTGCTAAGGATAATAATTATAGCTTAATTATGTAATTGTAAGCTACAATGTTGGAACTCGGGTTCCGTAGAAAATATTCTGTATTACATACATTGTTGCTTTGTAATTAATAGTTTTAATGAAAACATTTAGTGTACTTTACATAAATTGCAGTTTTAGAAAATTTTCGAGTATTTTTCTATTTTAGTAATCGACTAGTTGTACCGATAACAATTTTTTGGGATATGGTTGTATGGGGCTTTAATTAGATTTAAGTAACAAACCATGATCCTCTCATAAACTTTTATGATGCATCTGAGGTCAAATGCCACTCATAGACCTCATATACCACTTAACATTAAAAACAAGAGCAGTTTTTTTCAAATCCCGTTTTAAGAGGGATATATAGGTAGCTGAATAGATAAATGTTTATCATCATTTCTGTTTTTAATTTTGCTGTAAGAAAACTCATATTTGAGTTAAGCTCGCCTTTTGTGCTTATTTTTAGTTCTTATAAATCTCTCTGTAACTTTTTATCTGGTGTAAAATAATGTATAAAATAAATAAAAAACTTGAGAGGTGTCAAGGGACACCCGGATGGAACGACGAGTTCCTTTCGATTAATTAGCGAGGGAATTGTAATAAAATTTTATTTTTTCATCATATGAAACAAAATAAGCAATTGTTTTATAAAATAATTTGATCACAGCGCCATCTAGCATTAATCATATAAAAAAATAAGGAATTGTTTTAAAAGATTTTAATCACAGCGCCATCTAGCGATAATCATCTAAAACAAAAAAAGTGTCGTGACAACTTTTTCATAAAAATTTCCGTCTAGCCCCCTTTCACAACGCGCGATAAGGAACTTCGTTCCAATAAATAAATAATCAGTTAAACATTCTAAAATACTCAACAACAATTTCTATATAACGTTATTCTAGTAAGTGCGATAACAAGGCACACACATTAGAGCACGTACGTCGCGATCGGCATATGTTTTCGCTCGGTAAGCACTTCTCACACCGTGACCGCTCCAACACTGGTCATGCTCTACATATGATCGTCCAGAATCTTATGGCGGTTGTAAACTATTGGTTCAAATTTGGTAAATGATCTAAGAGGCTTTATTGTAATGCATGCTCAGATAAAATGGAGGAAATTGATCAAAGTAATATTTAAAAACTATCTATTAGGGGTGTGCGAATAATTCGAACTCACGAATAATTCGTTCCGAATCGAATATTAATAATCGAATATTAATATTCGATTCGAAATTCGAATCGAATAATTCGAATCTTCGACGTATTCGAATATTCGTCGAATTTCGAATAGTATCTAATTTGACTACGACGACTACGACTATTTTGTAGACATTTAATGGGCTATTAAAGATATTATCTACAAAATACAAATACTTGTCCTATTTCCGATGCATCTAAAAACCTCCTATTTGGATACCGCATTAAAATCCGTTGCGAAGTTTTTTTAATATCTTGATTAATTTTCAATTTGGAAGATCACAATTTGGAACAAACTTCCATAACGGAAGCAATTAATTAAACGAGATTTAAGAAAAATCCTGTATGATGTAGCTCCCCAATAACGATAACCATCATCAGGAATCCATTTATCTATCATGCAATAAAAATACTAGCTCGAGCGGTTGTCTCAAAAAATAAAACATAATAAAAAAACAATAAGAGGTCACGGGACATCCGGATAGAACGAAGTTCCTTTCGTAAACGTATCTCATAAAAATTATTTCCTTTCGTAACACGCCATAAGGAACGTGTTTTAAAAATATTTTGATCACAGCGCCATCTAGCGATAATCATCTAAAACAAGTGTCGTGACAACTTTTTCGTAAGATTTTTTTCCGTCTAGCCCCCTTTCACAACGCGCGATAAAGAACTTCGTTCCAATACTTTCCCAAACAAAATCCTAATAAACTCTGAACCACGTTTCTACAATGACACAAATGAATTCAAACCAGTATTTTAGCGAATTGTTATAATATTTGTGTAAACGTGAACACATGTGGACCGGTCGAGAGTGAAAACACTCATCTGACCACTTTCCATAGACCTTGATGGTGCTTGATTCCGAATGGTTTTCTCTGGCGCGATGACCTCTGGGCCAACTTGATTTATTACCATTGCACTTATGTAGAAACTAACCGGTAACATACCGTCAGGTGGGCAGTGAGCTCGTCTTAAATGTCTTGCAAAAAAGTATTACAAATATGAGAAATTAGCTTAACAAATGCATTTTAATTTAAGATATACTAGATCTATATTACTTATTAGTAAAATAATTATCGAAATCGGTTTACTAGATCCAAAGATTAGCCTCCACGAGATCATCAACATTTTTTTTTGTTTGCGGGTGACTGGTGCCTAAACTAGACGCAAGTCTGTATTTCAGGACACCAGGACCCCCAGGACTCATACAAGTATTACAGGAACATAAAAGGTAAACATTACCTATAAGATATTCGTAAAATTAAATCGATTTGAGAAACCTCCTTCTTTTTGAAGTCAGTTAAAAATAAAATTCATTTCTTAGTATAAAAACAGTAGTTCCATAGCATATAAACAATATTGTAACAAGGTTCTAAATGTGAAGGTCTGAACATTTCACGAATTTCGGACATTACCTAGGGTTCGGGCCAAGCCCTTTTGTTGGTTATAATCAAATTCAATACTGTGAACTGTATTACGTTGTGATTAGAATTTAAATGTTATGTTGTTAAGTTTAATTTACAGAAATGACTAGTTGGAACGAAGTTCCTTATTGCGCGTTATCGAAAGGGGGCTAGTCGGAAATTCTTATGAAAGATGATTATCGCTAGATGGCGCTGTGATTAAAATATTTTATTTAAGTTATAATAATTAGTTAGTTTAAAACGTCTGTCTCTCTTTCAGAGATTATAACTTAAATAAAATAAAATTTTATTACAATTTCCTCACTAATTAATCGAAAGGAACTTCGTTCCATCCGGGTGTCCCTTGACACCTCTCAAGTATTTTTTTGGATACTTTTTGGTGCTTTCTCAGATCTTTACTACTATTGTTAATATTGACCCTTATACTATCTATATTCTGTCTTATCTCTTACTGCTCTCGGCTATACTAATCATCTATCCAGTTGTCCTCCCCCCTTTGCCATTATTTTTAAGAATGAAAGTGATAAAATGCAATCAATAAGCATTAAAATTATCAAAAACAAAAAACGAACCATTCTTTTGTACGTATTCCAAATTCAAAATCATTCCAAACTTCTTGCATTCATTACGATTGCACGCTTTAACTTTGCAAAAACGTGCAAAAAATAGGTTTATTTTTATCATTCATTGACCACAATCTCGTAGTGGTTTGCGCAACTTACTCTTATGCAAACAGCCGTGAATGAACACCACAATGTTCGCACGTTGGAGTGACCGTGGCTCATTTCACAACCTCCATTTTATTCATAAGCTACATGTGTTTTGTCGTTCTACATATTGAGAAAAAAATCTGCATGATTGTTAGGTAATATATGTTGCTTTATATTCATTAACTAGGTGTGTTCATTAATCGATGTATTAAGCATTTTACCCTCCCTACTAATATTATAAATGCGAAAATAGCTCTGTCTGTCTGTTACGCTTTCCCACTTAAACTTCTCAACCGATTTTAATGAATTTTGGCATAGACAATCTTTAGACCCTGAGAAAGAACATAGGCCTTAACCTTTTAATTGAAAGTGACGCAGACGAATTGTGCGGGCCCGCTAGTAATTTATAGACTTGATTTTTTCGGTAAACAAATGGAAAATTAACCGAACCCCAAGTAGGTACACGTGCTTAATAGTGTAAATATTACTTGCACTTTCAAATAAAAAACCCGAGTTCAACACGCATTACTTAGATAATCCGATATCAAAAAAACATTGAACTTGCTTAAAAATGTGACCGTCATTAATAATTGGAATTTCGAAATTTTCTTGATATACTAATTTCGAAAACGTGTAGAATAACTTGTTTTAAGTACCAGAATATTATGCAATTTTAAAGCGCATTGCTTTTACTACAAAAATGTACTTAGGAACATGTAAAAAATATGTATTTGTAAGTAACAATCATCAAAAGTTTTAACAATACATAGATATCGTAGGTAGCGGCCCCGCAGTGTCTTCTGGCAATGCAGAGGTCCATGAGCGACGGTAACCGCTTACGATCAGGTGGGCCGTTAGCTCGTCTGCCTACGTGGCAATAAAAAAAAAGAAAAAATATATATGGCGCTTCTGACATATTTATGTGTTATGCCCTACGATTATCGTGCAGGTTCAAGATCTGCCAAGTACCGTCAGCCATTTTGGTTTAAGTAAAAAATATTAATTGATACACCTTAATCGGTCATGTACAAAAGCAAATACCTACTTATACTTTTTATTTATTTAACTCAACAAAATACTGTTATCGAAAACGTCACGAAGAAAACATTTTACTAAAAATAATTTGCACATCTAATTCGAGGTACGCTACCATCATTTATAAGTTCAAGATCAAGTCATTGATCACTTCAGTCATTAGAGTCACGTCTCAATATAAGAAAACGTGAGCAAAAAATCGATACGCGCGTAAATTGTCGATTGTACCGTAAAATCGATCGATTATGACATTTTTTTGTGAACTCGTGACGTCGGTGTAAGGTTATGGCGCGCATCCTTGCTTCACTTCAAGCGCCATTGATTCCAATTTCCAAATTTGTTTATTTATTTTTCTTTTTTTTTTAGTTTTATGAAGGTGAAAAGATTTAATAATCTTTTTATAGGTTTAGCGTTTAATTAAAGGAGTTTAAATAGCAGATTATATATTAACGACTACCCAATGTCTTAGCGTTGCAGATGCTCATGAACGTAACCACTTATATTCAGATGGCTTACTTATGTATCTTGTAATTTAAAAAAATAGTTCTTCTAGCTATATTTAGAAATATTTAAATTTTTGAAAAGACAATTGATCACTTTCATTCAAATTAATTTGTGCAAGAAAAATACATGAATGGTCTACCTGACTATTTAATATCCAGAAGAATTTTGTTAAAAAGTTATATACCTATGTTTCTAAAAAACAATTTCTCCACACTCTCTACTCACCAAATACAAGTGCATTTCCCAGGAAAATTAGACATCTATAAAATAACTTACTATGAGTAAACTATCAGGTTTGTCTGTATGGGCGTGATGTATCGCTGTATTCGCTTTCTCGTGCGGTCAGCATGCGGACCTGTACTTTCACACGTGATTCATTACATGTGTGGTGGAATCTTTGATTCGTTTACTTCATTTTAAGTAGTTAAGAGAGAGTACTAGATTTTGAAACCTTGTTTTGTGTACTATTGCTTTTTCTATGCAGATTAGCAAACGGACCATTCCAAAGTTCCAAAGTTTGGAGATTCCTAGAGACTTTAAATAAGGAATAAGAAAAATAACCACTTTGTAAATTTAACCACGTCAAGGCAAGCGCAGAGTGGGACGACCAGCTGCAAGGTGGACGGATGATCTTAAGATCGCAGGAACACGCCGGATACAGGCCGCTACCAACCGGTCGCATTGAAAATCTTTGGGGGAGGCCTATGTCCAGCAGTGGACGTCTACCACAAAACGAACCAAATATAAAAATAATAATAATTAACAAGTGCGGTTACGAGTAACTACTTAGGCTATAAGCCATTTGAATGATAGTTTAAAATATTATTACATAAGTATTTTACTGATGGTACAAACTGTACGAACATAGCGATTACTCCTAAATATTTATAGGATTTAAAGATTAATATTTTGTCTTTATTCTCATAAAAAATGGTGAACTTTCAAAATATTTTTTTCATACTTTTTGGTGGTTTCTTCGACCCTTCTCTGGTATTGCAGAGGTCCATGAGTGACAGTGACCAGTTAGACTACTCGTTTATCTATGAAATACAAATCATCCACATATTTTGAATAAAGCCTAAAACTGTTTCTTTTTTTTTTGTTTTAGTTGGAGGAAATCGCCGGATCCCCACCCCGCGGGTGGGTTATGTGGGAGTTGAACCTCACTAAAACCTCCAACTGCTCACACTCAGCGTCCGAACCCCGGCTGAGGCCAGAACCCAGCACGGGGTTATGCGGGGTGGCGCGACGCGTTACGCACTGCGGCACACTTTCCCGTCGCGACACCTTCCAACGAATGTGAGGCTACTCGCTGCCCGATATTTGACTTCTCATAGAGATATCACAAGGCAGTTGTAACTTCACACTAAAGAACACACTTCCAGCCTAAAACTGTAACATATTCAAATATGGTTTAGTGTTAATTGAAGCGGATAGCCATAAGTGGTGTTTCCGAAACAATAGCGTTATCTCACTCGCTCCGATCACTTGTACAAACATTCTTGAACAGACAGACGCCGGCGAATATGTTGCTTTTTGATTTCCTTTCACCTCGCTATTTGGATATGATTCTGGTGCAAGTTACGAAAACAATATCTATCTATAATCTATACTAATATTATAAAGCTGAAGAGTTTGTTTGTTTGTTTGTTTGTTTGTATGTTTGTTTGTTTGTTTGTTTGTTTGAACGCGCTAATCTCAGGATCTACTGGTCCGATTTCAAAAATTCTTTCACTGTTGGAAAGTCCATTTATCGAGGAAGGTTTTATTGTATTTCTGTGACGCAGACGAAGTTATACGTGTCATCTAGTTGTCAATATACAGGGTGGATCTGTAACGTTGTGCCAGTGAAAGCTCTTATATCCATCTACTTTTAAATTCATCATTTGTTGTCACAGACTATATTCTGGGTGTATTACCCACCCTGTATATCAATAGTTCTGAATTAAAATTAAATAGAACCTGATCAAATATTCCTCCCCTTTTTGTGGAGCAGGAGAAAATTGCCGGATTCCCACTCGTCCCACTGACGGGATTTGAACCGCACTAAAACTTCCAACCGCTCACACTCAGCGCCTGAACCCTGGATGAGACTAGACCCCAGCACTGGCCTAGCTTCCCTTAGCTGGTAAATTTACTCGGGTCAGTTAAAATAATAATAAAGCCTTTATTTACAATCTAAAATTACAAAAGTTTACATTTCAAATTATACAAAATTTATAATAATTATGCATTGACACTGATTTTGTTTAGACTGTTTGCTTCTCAGCATAGGCCTCCACAAGAGCTCTCCACACATTTCGGACTTTCGCCTTTCTCAACCAAGTATTTCCAGCAGTTTTCATTAAATCATCCTCCCATCAATACTAGCTTTTGCCCGCGACTTCGTTCGCGTGGACTTCAGGTTCGTCCCGTCTAGTTCGCGACGTCTATAATATAGTACTATTATACCGCAAAAAATGTTTTTTTACGACCTCACATTAGAAACCTCAAAAATTGTAGCCTATGTGTTATTCTGATGTATAAGCTATATTGTGGTAAAGTTTCATTCAAATCCATTCAGTAGTTTTTACGTGAAAGAGTAACAAACATCCATCCATACATACAAACTTTCGCCTTTATAATATTGTTATGATGATATTAGATTAATTAAAGTGAAGCGTTTCAAATCGTGAAAGCCTTTATAAGATTACCAACATCAAATCAATAGCCTCAACATCCGATCTATGTCAGAACAATAAAGAAGGTATTAAAATATTGTAATTACCTCAGTTATTTGCGACAGGAAATTAAAATACAATCGTGGATGTTGCGTAATTAAATAATGAGCAGGTGAAAATAAATGGTCAAATTACAGGTAGAGTGGATTTCGCAAGTAGGTGCGGACTGGTAATATGCTAAATTTCTAACTGGGTATAAATATTTGAAGTGATAGTTAAAATTAGCGAGTGTTATGTAACTGATATCAGAGACAGACATTTCCCAAACTTGGATTAAAACTTTCCTGTACCAACCCATTACTGCCCACTGTTGGGCTCAGGTCTCCTCAGAAGAAGGATTAGGCATAGTCCACCACGCTTGCCCAGTGCGGATTGGGGACTACACATATCTTCAAAGGATTTTTAGAACCCTTTTCCGATATGCAGGTTTCCTCACGATGTTTTCCTTCACCGTTTTTAGCCAGTGGTGTCGTGAAAAATTGCACATAAATCTTTTTCACATTTAGATTTAGAGGTATAAGCCGGCCGGATTTGATCCCGCGACCTCCCGTTCGGAAGGACGCGCTTCGACCACTCGGCCACCACGACTTTTTGACCCGAATAAAATAGACAAAACTTTAAACAAATATTTCACGAACTCATACAAAAAAGTGTTTTTTTCTATTGCATGACAGATAAAGGAGCCAAACCTGAAAGTGGTTACGATCGCTCATGAACTTTTGCAACGTAAGGGCATCAAAGGAACGTTACCTAGGACTTTTCTTAAACCTCGAGGAACTTGTGCTTTAATTTGGGATATTCACTATTCAGTGCATATTTGCTTCTAAAACTACACAATGCCTGCATTTTATAACATTGTTTAAATACTTTAAATCTTTGGGGGTGATATGTGAGTCTTGGCGTGTAACGCGTCACGTCACCCCGCTGAATCCCGTGCTGGGTTCTGTCCTCAGATTCAGGTTCTGGGTTTAACTTCCATATGCCCTAGAAAAGTGGAAGTCCTGCAATTTTCTATAAAAAATAAAAAAAAACTTGAGAGGTGTCAAGGGACACCCGGATGGAACGAAGTTCCTTTCGATTAATTAGTGAGGGAATAGTAATATATTTTTTTTTAAATAAAATATTTTGATCACAGCGCCATTTAGCCTTAATCATATAAAACAAAATAAGGAATTGTTTTAAACGATTTTAATCACAGCGCCATCTAGTGATAATCATCTAAAACAAAAAAAGTGTCGTCACAACTTTTTCATAAGAATTTCCGTCTAGCCCCCTTTCGAAAACGCGCGATAAGGAACTTCGATCCAAAAACACTTGAGCTTTACTAGCAAAACTTATAGAACTTAAAGAGCTTTGAGGAAAATCCTCAAGATATTTCGACGAATTTTTCTAATTGAAAAAGTACAATAACAGTCGTCAATGTACAGTTACTATTGTTATTAGCCGTTCTTAATTTGATGATAAACGAGGTGAACGAACTTTTGTTTACGACTGTTTTAACCGACTGCAGAACGAGGCAGTTTATGATTTGTTTACTAAAGAACTTTATTGTATATTAGGTATGTATGTTTTAATGACTTAGTGATTCTTTTTGTACCTATATACAATAATATTATGGGATATATAATATAATATTATAATATAATGGGATATTAAAAAATGCTTTTAAATATTTAATTCAACAACTTTGACGTTTCTTTTGGTAACTTTCCGAAATGAACTGTCAGAGTCAGAAGTGTGTCTGTGAAAAGTATCATCTCGTTCTCAGTTCGAAAAGTTATCGAATTTGATTTGGGATTGTGAAAGTACTTTATGGCATATTATTGAAATTAACTTCTTTCTTTTGATACCTTATTTATCACATTTAGTAGCGGTCGCCGCAAAATGTCTTCTCTCTCCACTCCTTTCTGTCTTTACATACATCATCTGTCACACCACAAACAAACACATCCTTCACACAATCAGAATTTTTCTTCGGTTTTCCTCTCCTCTGACTTCTATCTACGTTTAGTTAATTGTTGAAATTAACCTAACATACTAAACGACCTCTAGTAAATTAGATCTAGTTTCTCGTTTCATATCTCAGTTTAAATGCTATAAAGTAAATTTAAATCTAACTGAGATCATAAGATCTACATAAGATATTACGATTTAAATCTCATTTGAATTCAGCAAGGTTTTTAATATATTATAATGTGATGTATTTGGGTGCTTTTATTAATTTCGAGTGGGCTGAAATACTTGTAAAGTTGACCGACAGTAATCTAAGAATTCGAGATGGTTACGAAATTATCGTTGCTTAGTTTTTGAGTAATCTTCCGAAGACAGTGTTTTGTATAGATAATATAACGATTTCGAACCGATTCAGATGACTCCTTTTTCATTAAATGGTGAAATTTGAAACGTAATTTTATTAAACTTTATAAAAATCTAACTGGCAATTTAAGCTATTCAAAAGAAAGTCGATCGTCACTTTTCGTAAAATAATTATGCCATAATTATAATTTATGTTTATAATAATAAAAAAAAATGAATAATAATGTGTCAATCTCATCTGCTAATACGAAATACTTTAAGGTACCGCACCCATCAGTGATTTATGTAAATGTATGTGGAGGCCGCCGACCGCACGTGGTTACAATTTGAACCGCGGTTTTCACTTTTAGTTTAACCTTATTTTTAGGGATTAGGGCTGACTATTATAATACCGTTAAAGATAAACACTATACGGTTATGATCTTCAAACTTTTCGAGATGATTCCAACATGTCCTTTCTATAATCGCACTACCCGGCGTCGAGGTAGAGTTCATTCTTACTATTTGGAACCTTACTATTGGAACTGAGTCCATCCACGGTCCGTCTCAAGAATTCTTTTTTGCCACGCACCATCCGGCTATGGAATGAGCTCCCCTCTTCGGTGTTTTCCGATCGCTATGACTTGTCCTTCTTCAAACGAGGCTTGAAGAAACACCTTAAAAGTAGGCCGTAGGTACCGCCTTTCTAGTGTCTCCTGACAGTGCAGAGGTCCATGAGCCACCACCTACAATCATGTGGCCCGTCTTTGAACGGCGTCCACATAACATCTGATGGGTTTCCAATTCTACCTGTTAAGACAACGAAAAAAGTACTCAAAACATAAATTACTAAGTAATGAAGTTGAATTGAAATTATTTTGATATTAATTATATTTAAAAAATACCATCCTTGACAAAAACGATAAATCACACAGAGAATTGATTACTGGAATGTTTAAAAAACCAAAAAATCTTTGTTACTTTCTAAAGTTTAAGAAAGCTAATATTTTATGAACCGCTTAGCGACCGCCAAATTGACTAATCAACATATTTTATTCATATTTTGTTGGAAATCGGTAATTTGAATGAGAATAATGATTTTCTAATCCCAATGTTAAAGGTGAAACATACCTACATGACTAGGATTTATTTCACGGTTTTTTATACATTAAATACGTTTAAATGTATATCACTTACACGATTGCTAAACGGGTTCTTACCACGATTATTTTTAATTGAGCGGTCCCGATATTTCAGCACTGTTTCATGCGCCATGATCACGGGAAGTCTTCCCGACCCGTAAGAACCCGTTTAGTAATAGTGTAAGTGATGTAGATAACCGCGAGTGTTTAAAGAAATTTATAAATAGACATATCTAAACCGGGTTCCAAAAACAAAAGTCAAGCTGCAATGATATCATTTATTACACTTACACGTAATAACTACTAAACGGACTTTAAAAAAACGTAATCCGAGCGCTATGACTTGTCCTTCTTCACACAAGGCTTGAAGAAAGACCTGGGAAGGTAGGTCATTGAGAGCGGCCCCTGACATTGCAGAGATTCATGAGCGATGATAACTACTAGAGATGCAACGAATAGTTGTATGGCTGGATACCGGATACCGGATATTCGGCCTGACCACCAGCCGAATATTCGGTATCCGGCCGCCGAATATTCGGCCAGGGGTGTGGCGGCAAGTGACAGTGTGCAAGAGAGATAACGCTCTACAAAACCGAAGTTAGGATATGCTCTCTTTCTAAAATACGATGTGCATTCATTCCTGCCCCTATGAATACATATAAGTTTTTTTTAACTACCAGTGTTATCACCAAGTTACTTTAAATAATTTATTTATTATAATAAGTTTAAGTTCTTTAAGTTAAAGCTTCAATTACAACTGTGTCTTTATTTAGATTCCATTACTATTCGGTATCCGGCCGGATAGTAAAAAAGGGCCGGATAAGCCGCATACCGGATAGTAACCGAATATTCGGTGCATCTCTAATGACTACGCTCGATCAGGCCCGTCGTCTGCTTACACGGAAATAAGAAAAGAATCTCTATGGTTATATAACTAATCTACTACATCATAGGCTCTATTTGTCAAGGCAATCGGACAGAATAGTCTATCACGTACACATAATAAATACAGGGTGGATCGATGTGGCGAGGTTTGGGGGAGGCCTATGTCCAGCAGAGGACGTCCATAGGTATGATGATGATGGATCTGTAACTTTGGACATACCGAAGCGGGGTGAACTGTCGAAATCATTGTTTATCACGTTTTTTGGTCAATAAAGTTATAAAAAGTTAAAAAATTCAACATACCACCATTTTTATTTTTTGGATCGGTTAAACTTCTTTTTCTGACATTGTATGGAAAACGTACGATTATAGTTGCGGACTTTCATACTATAATGAATTTTTTTTTTATCTAGTAACTAAATAAACGTGTTTCTAAGTTTTATTTCAACAGGTCATTCACCCCACGTCAGATTGTCCAAAGTTACAGATCCACCCTGTATATAGAAATATTAAAACAAATGTATATTAATTAGAAAAACGTCTGTTGTTTCAGGTTACAGTGTCGAGTTACAAACAAACAGTGCTCTGCAACCTGCGCTTTTACATTAAGGTAATAGACTTATATATCATTCTATTAGATATTATTTATACTAAATCTGGAAAAGTATATTTTAAGTCAAGGGATTTGCTATATATTTGCAAGTAAAACGAGCCCAAATAAGACAGGTGTATCTTGTTTAGTACAAGAGTTCCTATGACCACCTTCCGAATCCATCATCAGATTAGTGTCGTTTTGTCATATGATTGCATCGTTATGCAATTTAACGCAATATACTGTAACAACCCATAACTGCCCCACTGCTGAGCTCAGGTCTCCTCCGAAGAGGGGTTAGGCATAGTCCACCACGCTTGCCTAATGCGGGTTGGGGACTTCACATATCTTCAAAGGAGTTTTAGAACCCTTTTCCGATATGCAGGTTTCCTCACGATGTTTTCCTTCACCGTTTTTAGCCAGCGGTGTTGTGAAAAATTGCACATAAATCTATTTCATATTAGGATATAGAGGTACAAGCCGGCCGATTTTGAACCCGCGACCTCCCGTACGGAAGGCAAGCGCTTCAACCACTCGGCCACCACGACTAAACGCAATATACATCGGTGTGCAAAATGTCAGCTCAATCGGAAACCGGGAAGTTTGTCAAATTTAGCTAGCAAAATTCCATCCGAACTCTTACAGTTACGTACATACCCCAGTGCAAGTTAATATAAAGCTTGTAAAATATTTCTCACTCAGCTTGCTCAAGGACTTCTGCAAATACTACTATCAACTTACCTTTAACTTTAAACCTAATTTAAAGAACAACAAGTCATATTCGCAAAAACAAACCTAACATAACAAAGACACACAGTTCAATGGAACAGTCATACATACAATACAACAATAACACGCCGCTCCCACGGCCGGTATTTGGCACATCTTGTTTCAATCTAGATCTTCGTCTGACGTACTGAGCTACTTAGATCTGTGTTAAGAGAATTTGTGTTGTGGAAGGGTAATCAAGCCCCGATGGATATCCTACAGTCGATGTCATTATTGTATGTGAACCTATTTTAATGGTTACTTTTATGTGATGGTGCTTCTAAAATTGAAGTTTATGAGGTTTTGGCGTATCAAAATAGTATTCCCAAAAAGACTGTCATATTGTTGGGGCTTTGTACCTCTAATTTAAAAAAAAATGTTGGGATCCGTTCAGTCGCGCTACTTAGCTGCCAGGTCTGCATTTCCGAGTTGGGGTATATGAAAGAAAGAAAGAAAAACATTTAATGAACACACAATACACGTTTACAAATATACATTTTTAATAAAGAAAAACACAATGCTAACAAATATTGCAGTGTGCCCATAAGGCCACAGCTCAGCATATGCCGCAGATTACTGCAGCGCTGATTTTCAGCTGAAGCCCAATTACACGTCACGAACGAAGCGTATATCAGGAGAACCATGGACTAAGTTTTCAGCTTTCTGACCTAACCAATAATTGGCACTAGCTCTCATACTATTATTATTAATCAAACACGAGAATACAATTTTATTCATTCCATATAATGTGACGCAGACGATGTTAAACGGGTCCACAAGTATATTATAATAAACTTGTAGATAATGTATGTAGATGTCCTCCGATTGATTACAAAGTAATTGATTTGCTTTTTATAGAGTGTTTGCATTACTTGACACTTATCACCGTGTGCGATCACCGCTCGTTCATCCAGAGATCCGACTGTCCTTCGATGTTTAAACGCTTGGTCCATTGGCGAGAGAAACGCGTTTTATGATATGTAATATAAAAACCACGGTTTAACTTTGTCTGTATTACATTTTAAGAGTGAGTGACAGTAAGATTAAGACTTTAAGACCTATAAAATTAGTGCTTTCAACATCATCATCATCATCATCAGCCTGTAGACGTCCACTGCTGGACATAGGCCTCCCCCAAACTTCGCCACATCGATCGGTCCTTAGCTGTCCGCATCCAGCCACTTCCCGCGGTCCTGACCAGGTCATCGGTCCACCTTGTAGGAGGTCTGCCTACGCTGCGCCTACCTAAAATTAGTACTTTAAATTGGTAAAATATCACCGTTTTTTTTAGATAAATAAATTTCTTCGATTATGATAATGTTGACTCTAATGGCATAGTCACGTGATATACATCTGCGTAAAATGTCAGCTCAATCGAAAATCGGAAATTTTGTCAAGGTTCCACCTGAACTAACATAGTTACATCGAGTGCAAGTTAATATAAAGCTGGTAAAAAGCCAACAGCTCATATTTTACACCGTTGCTAAAGATCACAGGTCCATCGCCGGCACGTGCTACCATCAGATCTGTTCTGATCATCTTTAATTGATCGGTCACACCTGCTCCGGACGCTGCCCTGACGTATTTAAACCGATGCCATCTTGAGTAAATAATATTATTATAAGATGAGAGCCAGCGCTATTTCGTCGCATATTAGACAGAAGAAAAGTCGTGTTATTTAGAGAAAACTTTTTGAGTAACAACGTTTAAATTCGAAGTAACGATTCATGTAGAAGCACCATTAGTTTGTTGTTTAGTACAGGAGTTCATATCTACCTTCCGATTCCATCAGTAGATCAGTTCCATATTATATACATGGTGGATCTGTAACTTTGGACAATCTGACGTGGGGTGAATGACCTGTCGAAATAAAACTTAGAACCACTTTTATTTTAGGAATTGGATAAAAAAAAAATTCATCATAGTATGGAAGTCTACAACGATAGTCGTACATTTTCTATACAATGTCAGAAAAAAAGTTTAACCGATCCAAAAAATAAAAATGGTGCTATGTTGTATTGCGACATTGTATTGGTCATTCACCCCACGTCATATTGTCCAAAGTTACAGATCCACCCTGTATATTCTTGCTAATGCGTGGAAAAAATCAGTTCAATCGAAACACAAGGATGTTGGTCAAATTCACATTGGAATCTACATAGATAAAAATCTTCGTGTCGTTTTTCATCGTTGTTTAGCTTTTAATATTGTGATAATTACACATATCCTTATCATATTAAATTTAGAATTACACAAACTTCAAACCTGGACCCCTAAGTCATACTTTAATTTTTACGACCACGAATTCTGGGTGGGTCCAATCAATTGACCATCACTACTGGGTGGTCAACATCTAACATTATATAGCTGAAATCAGATGAATAGACCATAGGTGGTGAAACTGCAACAATAGCGAAGGCCTCAGACTCGAACCTGGGAACAATGAGAACCCGCGGCCATTGCAAACCTGACCATTTACAATAACGTATAATAGTTTGGACAAGGCTTTTGAGAGGACTAGTACAATGTAAATTGAAGTAGATCATCTAATTGTAATAATCAAGAAGCAACCTTTTTTTTGTATATTTTTGGTCCATCAAACTATGTAATTTTATATCATAAGCTACATTATTAAATTTTGCTAGCGAGTTTGAACTAAGTCAATGTATGTTAACCAACATTTAATACAGTACTTAAATTACTTAATACCAAACTGTATTATAATCTAGTACTAATACAATTAAATGTTTCACTGTGATATAACTTCTAAAATATTTCGAACACTATCAGTTTACACTCCATTACTGTAATGGCTAACTTCTAAAGCGGTTACGAAATATTGTCAATTTGCATTATATTGCTCAATAGATTACATTATACACGAAACTATTGGATATAGTATTTCAAACTATACAGGGTGTTAAAATCCGATGAAACAATACTTTCACAGCAAATAGTATACTTGATGTAGAAGCCATCCACAAAGTCTGAGTTTTCTAGGCATAATATATAGTTATAACTAATCAAAACTACGTGTTAATTAGTGCGTGATCAACCCTACCGTACTGACGTACACCAACAGCTAAAGACTTAAGCCGGCTAGTCACCTCCTGTATCATAGAACATTGTAATAATAGACGGGACAAAAATCACATTCTAAACAGGATACATGCGCCTGTGTACGTGAAAATAGATATAGCGCTGAATGTAGGTCAGGGTAGGGTTGTCAAAAATAATACAAAATAATATTTTTTCAACTTTGTATGGGAAAATAAAGTGATCATCAACGTTTCAAAAGTATGTGTATATGATTTGAAATGTGATATAGATTAAGCCCTCAAAGTATTGTTTCACCGGGCACCAACACCCTGTATATGATAATAGGCTTGTCAATTTTGTCATACACTTAAGCCCGAATTCGGTAAAGTGGTTACTAAAGGAGTCAAATATTTTGTAAAATTAACTACATGATACACAGAACAATAATTCACCTATATAAAATCGATTTTATTTCTTTTTAAGTCCCAAAGGCTTTATTTTAAGATATCATTTTAAAGAAAGAATAAACTTCAAAAAAAAAATCAAATACCACATCCAACGCAGCACAACTCGTGGGGCTATTAGAACATTTGGTAGACAATATGTGAGATGGTAGATTACGGTCATTGTTCGTGACGCAGACGATGCGGACCACACTCGCGCTGATCGCATCGCTGATCATAAGCTTAAGTTATCTATTTTAATTAAATATAATATTATGAAGATAATGATAATGAGGAGGTTCTTTTTTCAGTTGCTCGCTGCTTATATGTAATTTTTTATATGTAAAAAAAGACAGTAAATAATAAAATGATAATTATAATTGACAATATATTTATTTTATAGACTTATCCCTATAAATGAAGTTTAAGACGTCTATGAGCGACGGTAACCACTTACCATCACATTGATCGTCATCTCGTTTATCTAACTAGCAATAACAAAGTCTATGAATTAAATTTTATATGAAAACTGAAACCGAAAACTGACAGCTTACCAATGTTTAGAAGACATGTAGAAGTAAAAAGTTTAAATTCTTCCTCATCCATCATCTTTCAATTATCTCCTATACAAAAATGTAAAATAGAATAAAATCATAATAATATTATAAAGGCGAAAGTTTGTATAATGTATGGATGTATGTTTGTTACTCTTTCACGTAAAAACTACTGAATGGATTTGAATGAAACTTTACCACAATATAGCTTATACATCAGAATAACACATGGGCTACAATTTTTGATAATACGGGACGAACCTGAAGTCCACGCGAATGAAGTCGCGGGCAAAAGCTAGTAATAAATAAAATAAAATACCTTTCACACAATATGTATTTAAAATGTAGAGTATAAAACAATATAAACTACACGTTATTATGTAGTCACAGACGATTACGATTCGTAATCATGCAGGACACTTTCGTTTTATTTTGTTCCCGTTTAAAATAATCACTGCGGACAATGAGTGTTTAAGCAAAACTACATTTTGGTGTAATTGTACGTTATTTAAATGTCCAAAATGATTATCATTGCGACCGTCTTAATGATTCGTAACGTTTGTAAGTGAAAACTTAATTGTGCGAAGTTTGTCTCCAGTCATTAGTATTGTGAAAAGGAGGTTCTCTTAAAGCTTTATTTAACTTGCATTGGATGTAACTACTACTGTACTGTACCTGTACGTACGGGTGGAATCTTGCGAGTTGAATATAACAAAAATTCCAGGATTTCGACTGAGATAAAACTTTTCATGTATATCGTGTGACAATGCAATAATATGATACATTGGAGCTGATGATGGATTCGGAAGGTGGTCATAGGAACTCTTGTACTAAACAAGATAGACCTGTCGTGTTTGGGCTCGTTTTACTTGTCTTAGCTAGCACTCTCCTGCTAGACTATATCTGGGATCTCTAAAGCTTGTATTTAAGAAGTTTTTTACTTCTAACTTATTATGTTGAACTCTATATCGATAACATACTTTGCCACTTTTTGAAACTGAAAAAAAATATTTTTGTTCAAAATCTATTAATACCGAATCATTCAGATCCGATGGATCCGAGACTTGGTCGCTTACAATGGGTCTTGTAAGACGACTCAGAGTCGCTCAGAGAGCAATGGAGAGGGCTATGCTGGGTGTTTCTCTGTGTGATCAAATCAGAATGAGGAGATCCGCAGAAGGACCAAAGTTACCGACATAGCTCAAAGAATTGCATCTTTGAAGAGGCAATGGGCAGGACATATTGTGCGCAGAACTGATGGCCGATGGAGCCGAAAAGTTCTAGAGTGGCCACCACGAACTGGTAGGCGCAGCGTAGGCAGACCTCCCACAAGGTGGACCGATGACCTGGTCAGGACCGCGGGAGGAGGCTGGATGCGGACAGCGCAGGACCGATCGGTGTGGCGAGGTTTGGTGGAGGCCTATGTCCAGCAGTGGACGTCTACAGGCTGATGATGATGATTATGATGATTCAGATCCAAATATTTTAGTGTCAAAATAACGTTTATACAGAACGATATTTTACTACAAATATAATGTATTATGTAAATATTAGCGGATAAAGGCGTGAGTGCCCCTGGACAGGTTCATTATCATAACTGCGACATATTAATACATCAAGACGTGATGTCGACGCCCACTGGTGGTACATGTCGCAGGAACTAACGCGAAATCGTACATTTAGGTACATAACTAGATTATTTAAAATGAATTCTAAATAAATAAAAATGATTTTGTCATTTTTAGCTACAATAATTATGGACATTACAATCAATGACATGGTTATTTTCTACTAACTACTGCGACACTAGTAAAAATTAAGTCGATCCTCAATGCAACACTTGGTAAACAACTATAATTAAAAAATATTTATCTTTTGATTTCCGTTTAACGACTGTCTTTTCATATTCGGTGTAATTTTGAAGACATCATTTCTAAGTTTTAACCCTTTCACGACCAAGGGAAATATTTTTCCCTTCTACAAAAATCGTTACTATTATTGAATAATATATTTTTTTAATGAATGTCAAACTTTACGTTTATAGTAAATTTGTACACCCTACTATGTTTTTCTAGTGATATCTCCTACTTTACAGAATAACTTAAATATTGTAGTGTAGTATTCGCAAATTTAGTGTCAGCCATCTTATGGTCCTGAAAGGGTTAAGCGTCAAGTATAAAGAATTTAATTTTTGTAGATACTGTTTTCATCGATTTTTCGAAACCGAGTGGATCTTTTTATAATTAGTTAAATCAAAGACTTATTAAAACAGAAAATAGTCAATACAATTATAATTTCGGCAATCATTTTTTGTCTCCGACTTTCTTCAAAGTGCATAACTTATTAAGTTAAATATTGACTGTAACATAGAGATCGCGATTAAACACAGCAAGAAAGTGTATCGTCTGTTTGTTTACGATGTTAGCCTTCAATAAACATTTGCACTCTTACTATCTGATGGGACGGTCATACCCTTGTTTGAAGACAGGTTATTCACTTTCTTTTCTACAGTTTGAGAGAAAAAGATTTGACAGTTAAAAGTTTTTACTATAGGTAAAATAACGCATATTTTTATGTAAATTTACATTTAAAACTATTTATTTACTTCGTGTATTTATACCAAAAAATTATGATAAGCTTTTCTTCAATCATTAAACCTGCTGAAAAACCACATCAAAATCCTTGAAAGGTTTATGAATTAAGCTTATAGGAGGACGGACAGAGACAAGTTACTTTATTTGACACTAAGTATTGATTAAAAAGTACTTGTTAGATCTTTACTAAATTGTAACCGCAAAACTCGGCAATTACCACGTTTCAAATATCAATGAATCATCGAAATCGGTCCACCCGAACAAAAGTTATGAATCAAAAATTACTTCATCTATTCGTAAGATATATTTTCTTTTTGAAGTAGAATAAATTATAATAAATATTAGTTTTAACTACAGCTAAGAAGATAAACCGATATTCCGTGATGCGCTTGAAAACGAAGTCCTATTTAAGACCTTCAGTATACGAGGTCAACAAGTCACTACGCAAGTAATTAAATATTTATTGATATGTCTAGCAATATTAATATTCAAGCATTACCACTTATAATTGATTGGGCTGTTTGCTCACTTACCTTGGGTTGTTGTTCAAGCAAGATTTTTTTATTGTATTGTAGTCAGACGAGCTAACAGGTCACCTGATCGTCGCTCGTGGACCTCTGCATTGTCAGGGCACCTTTGACGACTTATAGTTGATTAGGTTACAATATTACGTACTTGTGGGATGTTATTTTTTTAATCCTCTTCGTGCATCTTTTCCGATAAAGCCGTGATTTTTGATCAGAAACTTACGGAATGCAATCTTTTTCGAAGGAAAATTTAACAATTTCTTTTTATTGCAAGACTAACAAACGAGATAAAGATTCACCAGAACTAGTTACTCATGATCTTTTTTAAAGTCAGGGTTTTGAGGGCTGTTAACTATCACCCACTATACTTTTCTTAAACCTCGTTTTTATTTGCCTCATTGTCCTGGCATTGCAGAGATTCATGAGCGACGATGACCGCTTACCATCAGTTGGGCCGTAGGCTCGTTTACCTGTCTTGAAATAAAAAAAAAATAATTTCATACAATTTATGTAATGCTGTAATGTTGTTTGAAATAAATAAATTATTCTTCTTCTTATTCTTCTCAATTTCCCAGCAACAAGTCAGAATGTTTTTCTCACAGAAAATAACACTGATAGTCACGGTTGTGCAGAGGAATGTGTATGATCACGGTGACGACGCACGTGGACAGAGAGCGCAGGTGACCGGTATCACGTAGTGACGTCACAACGTGGCGCCTTTTATTACACTTCCAATAGTACTAGAACAAGCCATTAATGGTTGTAGGTCTCCTAAGTAGAGGGATCAAGTGTAACATTATTTTTTATTAGATGTGTAAAAGAAATTATGGGCAACTCATGGTACGTTGTTACTGTTGCTCATGAGCCTCTTTACTCCCGACAAAAAACGATTGATAGCTATTTATTGTTAATGTCTTTGACCTGACTGTATTTGCCTGTGGTGTAGTAACTTCTAAACATTACATTGTAAACAAAAAAATGGGATTGGAGTCTTTTGATATTCTTCTCATTGTGTAATAGATTTCTGTCGATTTTATTCACACACATAAATTTAGGTTCTTACATAAATTACTAGATAATATATTAGAATATTACAAAAGTATATAAATAAGCCAGCGGAATTGTCAAGGTCTTCAAATCACTGTAACACACACTAAATCCATAATACCTATAATAATCTAGATCATTAAAATCATATCTAAAATTACGTTCTAAATTCAATAAGTACACATCTTAAGCGTGCACTTTCCCACGGCGAGATCAAAGACGCCGCGCTATTGACGCGCCGACACCGTGATTATTAGTTTCAAAGTTTCATAATTCTGTGAACTTGAAAATTATATAATTTGTTTGTAATTAACGCTAGCCTCGGTGCGACGTAAGGTCAGTAAATTGATTTATACAGAAGAGTACAGAAGTAATAATTAATTACAACAATTTTTTATTTTGCGTTGAAACTTGCACAAAAATCAACAGCCCTTCATTGCTCTGGCATTGCAGAGGTTCATGAGCGACGGTGACCGCTTACCATCAGGTGGGCCGTAGGCTCGTTTATCTATCACGCAATAAAAAAAAAATAAAGGTTTTTAAAAATGTAAATCTTTGCCTTTATTTAAAATAAAGGTTATTAAAAATGTAAATTTTATAACTCTTTCTAAAGACTAATTATTTCTGCCGGTTTCTTCACAATTTCAATCGGAATTTGATGTAAACTGTTAGAACTTGGATAAAAGTATCATAAGTATCAAATATATTAAGTAGTAAGTAGTACGAATGGGAATAGCACCGTAGATACCAGTTTAGTTAGGTGCATAAGTGTATGAATCTTTACTTCTGTTCAGAAATTATTTTGCGGTCGAACTCTTCATATTGTTGTGATGTGAGAATGGACATTACACTGCATGCATGACCGTGCATTTAAGTTGCGTGACGTATGTAATTTTGATATTTAGAGGAGTGACAGACGGGCGAGAATTCACGCGGGCTTTGAGCCATGCTTGTATATCTGCTGCCTTTGAGTTTTCATAGATAAAATAATAAAAACACTGACCACTTAAGATGGTAATTTAAAATTTACTCTGTTATAACAATATTTACCTTAAGTTTTCTTTTATCATCAACAACCCGTAATCTTCCACCGTTGGACATGGAACTTTCGCACAAAGACTGGTCCTGCATTGTTTGTATCCGAGGGCTTCTCGCGACGTTGACAAGACAATCAACCACAAAAAAATCTTAAAATATACTTACTTATTATACACAAAGTCTACCTGATGATAAGTGGTTATAGTCGCTCCTATAATATCAGTAACATTGCGAAACCACTAGCTAAGTAAGACTCACGCATAGTACTCATCTCAAAACTGAATATAAATTCCTTCTCAACTTGTGCAAAATAAAAATATCACATATCTCGATACACACATTCACTTTTCTCGTTAAAGTCATGAATGGGCAATGGGCACATCTGACATATGGGCACAGTGGATCACCTTGGCCAAATTACGTCAAACCTGTTTAACTCTTACAAGTGGCGGACATCGTTATTACTGCAAGTATCTGTAAATTAACATAAAATGTGACTATAGCGCGGGAGGTCACTGGATGCAGATGGCGCAGGACCGGTCGATGTGGCGAGGTTTGGGGGAGGCCTATGTCCAGCAGTGGACGTCTATAGGCTGATGATAATGATACATTATTTTGTCTATCTACTGAGGGAACCTGCGCCCAGCATTGGGCAGAAATAGGTTGTTACAGGATCATTTGGAAGTAGTTTTAAAATATAGAATTACAAGATAATATATAATATTGTTAATTATCATTATGTATTATCATTTGGACGAAGAAAAATTGCCTGACCCAGGATAGAGAATCCTGGCGCCACAGGATTAGGAGAGCCGACCCTACATAAAGTAGGAAAGTGCGAGGATGAAGAAGATCATTATGTATTATGGTTAAGGGTGGATTATTGGCTTTTGGCTTCAACTCAGAAGGCAGGAGGTTTAGTACGGTTGGACTCCCACACACCCTACCTGTAATTGCATCACGTCTAAAAAAAACAAAAAAGAATACTATTTTTGATTACTTCTCTATCCTAACACTCAAGTTTCAAATGCAATCAGATCCCTTTGCTTACATAAAAGTTTCTCAACAAATTTGCAAAGAAAACATCAGCGTATTTGCAGTTTCACAATACAAAAATGTCAATAAAACCTGTATGTATGATTACGAGTAAATAATTAAATTTTACGTAACCACCAATAACGATACTGTCAACGCATCGGTTATGTAAACAGTTAAGTACCTACCCACCTACTTAAATTGAATGTGCAATTTCGAAAAGGGCACATATCTGAATATTTTGTGAAACACTTTTTTCATGTCATGGCGTTCTAAATACTTGTATGCACCTATTATGTTCGAATAAGGCATATCTCCACAAACCTGGTGAAGTTATCGCAAGAAATTATATAGACAACAACATTTCTCAGGAAATTTTCGTTCCTTCTAAAGTAAAAGGTACTTGCAGTAAGTTACCAAGCCAAGCTGATCGAGCTTACAATGGCAAAGTACCAATAAATCATTTGAAAATTGCAGATATTGCAAAGGTAAAAATATACTGCAATGGCCAACTACACGCGAACGAGAGCTTCCAGAAGAGGATTTTTAAACAAGAGACAAAATTATTGCTTTTGTTTCATTATTATATTTAATTTAAATTACTAAAATACAAGTTTCGCCAAATTTATATGGTTTTTTTCTGTAACTTATGAGTACTCAACGTGGTAAATTTCGAAAAGGGCACATGTCATAAATTTTGTTTATCGAAATATACATATATAATAACGTCAACATCGAAATATTTCTGTAACTTTCGAGAGATAATATGCCCTAAAATGTAACTCAAAAACATTTTTGCTAAATATTTGATTTATTTAGAAAATAATTAGTTTTTTTCATTTCCTAGAAAGTTTAAAAATTCAGATATGTGCCCTTTTCGAAATTGCACATTCAATTGGGTTTGGGTTATTCTCGGAAACAAAAACATTTATAATGTTAACAAGAAAGTTATAAACTTATTCAGATACTCGCGGTTTTCTATAATACTTTCATGCATTTTCAACGGGTTCTTACTTCGATCTACTGGGTGGTTCGAGTTCCAGTGGTACTACCCAAAAGCGAACGAGAAAGAGGGTAGACAGATTTGTTTGCTCTTAAATCGACCCGCAGTATCCAGTCTTCTCGTGATCATGACGTTTGCAACAACGTTGAAATATCGAGACAACTCAATTAATTAAATATCGTGGTAAGAACTCGTTGAAAATGCATGAAAGTATTAACAAGAAAGTGTCTAAATATGGTTGTTGAATTGTTAAATTGTAAAATTATGAGAATGGAGTTAAAATTGGTGAAATTATAGGCATAGGAGATGGTTACCTGAAAACACTTAGAACTTACGTTCAGTTGGCCCGTTGATTCATCTGCTTACGTGGCTATTCAAAAAAGTTGTGAAAAGAACAGTAAGTAGAACGGCACCAAGCACTAAGAGTGATAAATGGAGTTAGTGACTGATTGGAAATCAAATGTGATTCTTGTTTCGAGAGTTATCATAGTTCTAGATTTTAAAATACATTTCTGTTTTATTACAAATTAAACAATAGTATAACTCAATTATAAATGTTAATTACAAAAAATACAATAGTGTTTTTTATTTACTTTTTAATGTCAACTTAAAGATGAAAGCACAATCGGAATGTAAGACAGTATTAACAACAAAAAATCTACGTGTAATAACGTAATGTAACAGTGTTTAAAACCACTGTAATTATCGATTATAACATAAAGCACTAACAAAGAAACCGGTACGTTTTGGCAATAATTACGTGTAAAGTAAATAAAAGAGTAATGGCTATTTGTTTTATGTTGCATCATCGGTCAACTTTCTCTAGGTCTACTGATGTAATTGATGGGATTTCAAGAACAGAACAGGTGGATGGCTGTCACTTATGGTATTTTAATTTGTAATCTTAACTGGTAAGAATATGTATACCTAAAACAAAGTGACTTCCCGCTGTCACTATGTATGCTGTTTTTAAAACTACTCATCGGATTTTTCACCTGTTCGCGGCTTTGGCTGGTCACTGTTAAATTGTCAATGTCATTTATTGCAATAATTTCGAAACTTGAGCAAGGTCCTATTGCCGAGCGCGTAACACGTCGCGCCGTCCCTCCAAACCCCGCTGGATTCTGGCCTCAGCCGGGTTTTCGGACACTAAGTGTGAGCGGTTGGAGGTTTTAGTGCGGTTCAACTCTCAAATACCCCGCCCGCCCCGTGGATCCGGTGATTTCCTTCAACTGAAAAAAAAGGTCCTATTTGTAGAAGTATACCAAACTGATCATTGTCGTACCCATTCTTCAATTCCAAATTTAAATCATTTTGCACATTGTCTTAACATCGTCAGCGTAAAAACAAAACCACACATACACAAGTATAGTAAAGTTCAGTAAGCATCATAGGCAGTGAACTGCAATCAAGTCGTCACAAGCGACACTGAGTTGTGGCTCAATCCTGGCTTAAACAAGCTCTCAGCCGTCGGCGGACAGTGTACAGACTTAAGGCATGTTTATACACGACTTTGCTATGGAAAAATAGTTAATTTTTAAGCAAGAGAGAAGGGAAAAAACTATTTTACTGTATTAAAAAAAACACGCTTTTATTTAACTTGCACTGAATGTAACTATGTAAGGCCTCTAGCACACTACTAGGGCTGATTTCGGCAGTAAGTATTACACTTCGGCGTATTTATCGAACAATTTGACATGTTTTCATATATTTTGGACTTATTTTTACTGCGCTCTACGATGCGTACGTAGGGTTGCCAGGTGTTAGGATAAAGCAGGACATATGTAGGATTTTTGATTGCTTGTCCGGCCAAAATAAACGGCATCCGGCCTGTTAGAATTTAGGTAGGATTCCGAAATTCGCGCGCGGATCGAGATTGAATCACGCTGAACGAGTAGCCGAGTTGACTTATTGAACTGAAATATTAGCTTGATTTTGCTTTTGTTTTATTAAAATGCAATCAGAAAATCCCGGATTTCCATTTTTTTAAGTAACACCAAAAATTTTCGAAAATGTGAAGCGTCCGGATTTTTCGACCGAGTGTTAGGACAAAAAAAAATTAGTATTACACTTTTTATAAAAAATGGACAAAAAAAACAAGATGTTCGTATTTTTTACCCAAATGTCAGGACAAACTCACAAGTCTGTCCGGCTTTTGCGTCTGAGGACCTGGCAACCCTACGCGTACGGCATAGGCAGTGTGTTTTTCGCCTAACTTCGGGTGGAATCTTGCAAGTTAAATTTGACAGCCGGTTTCCGATTGAGCTCAAATTTTATACGCATGTGTATATCGTGTGAAAATGCAATATGGTGCCTGCTGGTTGTAACTGACCACATCTGCGGAGCACGTAGATATTTTGATATATTAAATTAAATGCTCAATGTCCTGGTCAATTAAATACATTTTATATTGTTACCAAGACGAGTTGAGCATTATGTATTTTATATGAATGATATAAAGCATTAAATTGAATGTAACAAATTCTGTCGCTTTTATTAAAGTCGCATAATTCGGATTGTTTTAATGAAACTCATGAGTTTACAGTAATATTATATCACAAAGGATCGTTTACGTAATCTTACACAAATTGTTGTAATCATCCTCTTTAGTACTCATTATTATGTGAACTAAGTGAAAATTTAAATAGGTACTTAATTTAACAATAATTGTGATGTAACCTTATTCTTTCCTTAAATAAGTTTTACATACATTACATTTTATTGTATTTGTTTACTTAATGCAGAAAAAAAACTATATTGCAAATACACTGGCTTACAGTTTTTTTACAAACATTTATTATGACTTTGTTGATATGAATACTATCAAATATAAAAGTATCTTCAGAACACATTCAAGAAAATAGATTTAAAAATTAAAAATACCTACTTCCTTTGGTAGATGTAGTCGAGCCTTTACTATATCAACATACTTTGCAATAATTTCAAAGAATTCAAACAAAATGATATCATGATCATTTTATAATTATACGTCCATAGGTCATAGGAAGCGGCACAGTGTCCCCTGATATTGCAGAGGTCCATGAGCCAACGGAAAAAAAACAATTTTACCGCAGAACCATTTGAATGTTCTACACGCAGTAACTTTGTTAGATCTTTTACCAATTTAGTAGGGTCTATAACTGGAGGCGGCGCGACGGGAAATAATGCCGAGGGCGTAACGCGTCGCGCCGTTCCTCAAAATCCCTTGCTGGGTTTTGGCCTCGGACGCTGAGTGTGAGCGGTTGAAGGTTTTAGTGCGGTTCAACTCCCACATGCGGTGATTTCCTCAAACTCAAAAAAAAAGGTCTATAACTAAAAATGACTCATCGAAATATTATCTACAGACATAATTGAAAACTGCATCTTCGTTTAATTGAAATTAGTTACGCACTATTTTAGCTCTCAACTTAAGATATGCAGTTTGATAGTTTTATTTTCTAAATTAATTAAAAATTTCTTGCTTGTTTTTTTAAGAGAAAGTTTGACAATTTTCAGACTTCTAATGAAAGTGATAAGCATGGCGTTGATTTCTTTAAAACTGTGTGAAACAATGATAATTATCTTACCGAAATAACGTTACCTGTCTTGTTTTATCTAACTTAGGTTCTTACCTTAGCCAGGACTAGGTGGACGGTAGGAAGCTTAGTGTGGTTCAGCTTTTTTTTTATTGCCTTGTAGGCAGACGAACTACCGTACCTTCGTAAGTGGTTACCGTTGCTCATGGACCTCTGCAATGTCAGCAGACACTGCGGAGCCTCTACCTACGGCCTACCTTTAAGGACTTTCTTTAAGCCTCAAATTCTTCCTAACAACAAGGTAGGTGGAACTTCGAAAATTTCTTCCTACTGCAAAAAGGTTTGATATTACTATTTTTAAAACGCAAAAGTAATAGTTCAAAAATACCAGGAACTCTTAATGTCTACTTTTATTAAAGTTCAAGGGTAAAGAATGCTATAGTGCGTAACGCGTCGTGACACCGTACGTAATACCGTGCTGGGTTCTGGCATCAGCCGGGGTTCGGACAATGAGTGTCAGGTTGAAGGTTTTATTTATTAACTCCCACATACCCCAGTTTTAAGATAGGTGGAAGTGAAGCAATTTCTGCAAGAAAAAAATACATTCTTTTAAAGGTATTTTTCCTCGTATGCAAGTATTTCTTCTGAAGGTAACTGATTCAGCAGAATCCCACGAGATTAAGATCAACATGATCACGCCCTGACGTACTACCGGCACATGTGTTAGATACCAACTTATCTTACTAGATAATCTATAAACATAGGGTTACTTAGCATTAAGTAATCGTAGCTTAGTTATTGATAAAGTTGTCTTATTCTCAATGAAAGCAACGGGATAAGTATTTTATGAGTAGCTATTACTAACTAAACTATTAAACTAGCTAAACTTTGCCAATTTTCCTATGCGACCAAGAAAGACAGTACCTTACCTACTTTATTTTTGACCGATTTTCAAAAAGGAGATAATCAATTCGTCGATATGTTTTTTTGTTTGTTCTCTCATAATTTTAGTTTGACAGCTTTGTGGCATTCATTGTCAGTTGTAGTTCTAATTCAATTGAACATAATAATATAGAGTTGTTTAAACTCTAAATATTTTTGCATAAGTTCCCAAAAGTCGATGTGCATTTATTCTTGCCCCCAACTATACATTTATATTTTTTCATTGTTTACAAAAAAAAGTAGTTCCTATGATTATATTGAATATTCATTCATCCTTACTATCTCTACTATTTTTTTTTTATTGCGTGATAGATAAACGAGCCTACGGCACACCTGATGGTAAGCGGTCACCGTCGCTCATGAACCTCTGCAATGCCAATGAGGGGCTGTTATCTATCGCCTACATACAGGACTTTACACTATATACTAATAGTATAAATGCGAAAGTAACTGTCTGTCTGTCTGTTACGCCTTCCTGCTTAAATTGCGAAAAAAGGGATCAAGAAAAAAAACAGTAGAGTTCACGCATTCGACGTCGCAGGCAACCAAGTTAATTATAATTATTATACCGGACACTACATTAATAACATCATAAAATATTCCGAATAGCCAATTATGTCAGATATCTTGATATTTAGGAACAATTTAAATGCACTTGTTACCAAAAGCCTTGTACAGCAACTATCTAAAACATGGGTGGGTCAGCTACACTGTTTTGACCAGTGACTTCCACTATTAATTTAGTTTTGTTAAGTATTGGAAAATATGTAAGTGTAGAAGAGAAATTGCATTTGGAAAAGTATCCCGAAAACCCTTCGAAGATAATGTTAAGTTTCCAATCTGAATTTGGCAAGCGTGATGTACTATGTCTGATCCCTCTTCTCAGGAGAACTGGGCCCAGGTGGGAACAGTAATGGGTTGTTACAGTACAGTGCAGTAGAGTTGGCAGGAATGATAAGTTGACCTACATCATCGAAACTCAGCCTAGCACCTAATCCTTTGTATAGGTTAGATTTGGACTAGGTATTCCAGTGAATCCTTTCCTAATTTAAACGAGGTTTAAGGAAAGTCCTGTATCGGTAGGTGATAGATAACAGCCCTTCATAGCCCTGACATTGCAGAGGTTCATGAGCGACGATGACCGCTTACCATCAGGTGAGCCATAGGCTCGTTTATCTATCATGCAATTAAAAAAAAAACCTAATCTGACAGATACAGGAGAATCGAGTTTCATGCCAAAATGGTATTAATACCGTGAGCATAAACAATGCAGGGCGTCTGCCGATTTCCTTCTACAAGGAAACACACTTCTACAGCTTAAATCATGTCACTATCATGAATTTCTTTTTTAATTTTACTTGAAGGCGGCGATTTTAAATAAATAACAGTTCTATTATTCTTATCATTTGTCTCTATAAGCTCTATGACATGTCCTTCTTCAAACGAGACTTGACGAGTCCTTAAAGGAAAGTTAAAGGTAGATACAGTGACTCCTGATATTGCAGAGATCCTTATAATCAGGTGACCTGAAACATTTGCCAACAATTTATTAAAAATGTAAACAGACACTTCTGTTGTTAATTGTTAGTATTAGTGTGGGATATACGAGTATCTGTGAATTAATCTATTGAATTATTTCGAAACATTGTATTACATATTAAAACAAGTTATGCGGTAGGTGTGTCCGTTTGATCGAATTTGCATGTAATTTTGGTAATTGTTTTATTTATTAGTTACTGCCGATCTTAGACCTCTGCACTTTCAGAGTTACTTCTCTTAATTCGAACGGACCCCCAAATGCCCTGGAATTGTGGAAGTTCAATGAGCGATGTACCTCTTATCACATTGAGACGTACACACGATCCGCAAAACACTATACCATATGTACCTATTTTTTAGAACATAAATATTATTCATTTATTTTTTGTAGTTTTAATTTATAATTCTTTTTCTTGGTGTGATCGTTATCAAAAGGAGGCTAGACGGAAATTCTTATGAAAAAGTTGTCACGACACTTTCTTTGTTTTAGATGATTATCGCTAGATGGCGCTGTGATCAAAATATTTTATTTAAGTTATAATAATTAGTTAGTTTAAAACTCTTATTAAGAGAGAGAGACTAACTAACTAATTATTATAACTTAAAAAAATAAAATTTTATTACAATTCCCTCACTAATTAATCGAAAGGAACTTCGTTCCATCCGGGTGTCCCTTGACACCTCTCAAGGTTTTTTTTCTGTGTTTCTTATTGTTATTTTCACTAATATAACATTTGTGACGTCACTGCCAGTTGAAACTGAAAACCAGCGTTATATGTCGGTTGGGGGTGACATATAACATTAAGCTGAGTTCCGACTGCTTTGTGATGAAAACTTATTTATTCCATGTTTTTTTTATTTTAAATTTCTGTAATTTTATACCTGTTTTCATCACAAATAAACGATGTCTATGTCTATGTCTTATCATAATGGAGAGCGTAGGTTCGTTAATCTGTCATGCAATAAAAAAGCGATTACGAACTGTAAGACCGTGTATCTGTCTCACTTGACATTGGGGACGAGGTCCAGAATAAAAAGAAGAAGAACTATAAGCGATAATTAAGAATGGTCGTAAGGTAGGGGAGGGTCATCTCCAAATTCTCCATGCTCTGCTCTTGCATGTAGCTTAGAAACTAGCTATTACTAACTAATGGGGCATCTGATGGATTCCTAAGAATCGTTTTTAAGATTCCGTACCCAAAAGATTTTCACAACACCACTGGCTAAAAACGGTGAAGGAAAACATCGTGAGGAAACCTGCATATCGGAAAAGGGTTCTAAAAATCCTTTGAAGATATGTGAAGTCCCCAATCCGCACTAGGCAAGCGTGGTGGACTATGCCTAACCCCTCTTCTGAGGAGACCTGAGCCCAACAGTGGGCAGTAATGGGTTGTTACAGTACAGTACCCAAAAGATAAAAACGGGACCCTATTACTGAGTCTTCGCTGTCCGTCCGCCCATATTCCAAAACTAGTCTACTTTCTATGCATTCTAACTATAATATTATTTTAAGAAATCGTGTAAAAACTACATTATTTATCTCTGTTTACTCCATAAGATGTAACCGTGGAGATATAACGGTCCTAGCTGCACAAGGTCGTATGAGACACGACTTGGTTGTATTACTATTTCCCACGTGTTAAGTCATAAAAATTTGTTTTGTAATCAAAACTTTATTCAATTTTGAGATTTATTTTAAACTAGTTGCTACCCGCGACGTCGTCTGCGTGAACTTTATAACCCGTTTTTTTCTTCATCCCCTTTTCGCAATAAAAGATAATCTATGTCCTTTCTCAGGGTCTAAAGAATGTCTGTGTCAAGTTTCATCGAAATCGGTTAACAGGTTTAGGCGGGAAATCGTAACAAACAGACAGAGCTACTTTCACGTTTTTAATATTAGTAGGGACTAGTTGAACCACGCAATGTATGCCTCAATCTTTAAACTTTTGCAATGGATTTTGATATACCTACCCTTTTTTAATAGATAGAGTCATCCAAGAGGAAGGTTATGCAAATAATACATAATATTTGTGATATAATCCAGAAACCCTGATAATTTTAGAGGTTTTTGATTTAACGTCGTAAATAAGCATATTTGAACCCTTTTTGTAGACAAACTCGCGCGGACAGCTAGCTCATAAATATTTGACCAAAACAAAAACAAACTCATATAAACGTCCAGTTCCTTGAACCATGAAGTTATTTCTAATAATTACTACGCAGACAAGATATCATAAACTGTTAAACACCTTACATTCCGTTTAATGTCATGGCCGATTCGTTTGTACGAACACGATAAGAAACACAAGATCTTGACCATTATATCAATTCATGGTTTGTTGATTAACGTTCATTAGTTAATCTGAGATTGGAGATGTTTGGGAAGGATGATTTTAGATGGAGAACATGATTTTTGATCATATTATACGACCTGTAAAGTCGCAACTTGAAACATTTAGTAAAATTCTTCAAACAGGGCTTAAGAAAGAAAGTTTTTTTTATTGCAATATACATCCTACGTTCCACCTCATGGTAAGCGGTTACCGTCGCTCATGGACCTCTGCAATGCCAAGGCAAAGAGGGGCCGTTATCTACCACCCATACAGGAGTTTTCTTAAACCTCGTTTAAAGAGGTTATTTTATTAATGGTCCTGACAGGTATATGAGCAACGATGAGGTGACCTTGGGCCCGTTAGCTCAACTGTCTACATTTCCTAAAAAAATATGATAGTGTTCTAAAATCACTTACCTATTTTTGGATTGGCGTGTACTAAAATTTGGATTTAACAGTAACTTAACTTAGTTCTATGTGGTGTTACAATAAAGAATTTTCTATCTATCTATCTTATTTTCATTTGTCTTCATAAAGGTTCTGAAATAGTCAATATGCCAAGTGTAATCAGTTGGATCGCATATCTAAAAGGCTTTTTAAGAAAGAAAATTTACTTCCTATTCGTAACTTTGAATCAAAATATAGTTATGAACAGAAAAATGTTTATTACGCTTCCATAAGTGCATTCTACAACATATGTGAATTAATTACGTGTTAACTAATACGTTTAATAACTGCTAATTATCGTTTATTGTTTGTTACAGGTACATAATTATTATCATGATTTATTAGTAAGTACGGTAAGTCAAAATTATCGATGCTTGACTTCTGTGAGTTCACCATCTTGAAGAAGGTATCTCGACCAGAATCTGGTCTCCACAAAGTTAAGGGTTCCGGTTCGGTTCGGCCGCCGGTTCGACGTCCGGGGGTGACGGGGCGATACGTGAGCAACAATCGCGAACGCGTCCTGTCACTCCTACATCATCGGATGTCGAGCGTGATTGGCGGGAGGTTTTAGTGCGGTTCAACCCCCACATACCCCACTCGCGGGGCGAGTGGAGGTCCGGCGATTACCTCCCGTCAAAAAAAAAAAAAAAAAGTGTCCCAACTATTACCTTGTAGAGGGGGCACCTGTGAGTTACGTTAGGAAATCCAGCACAGATTTTTTGAAGTAAATTGAGTTGAATTTAAACCAACATGACATGGCAATAAAAAAAAATTGACTTTTCAAAATTCCACATCTACTTTATTTTTAGGGATAGTTTAGTCACACAGGCAGATGAACTAACGGGCCACCTGATCGTAAGTGATTAGCGGACAGACCTCTGCAATGTCAGATGCAACTAACACTACTTATAACAATTCATGGTATTTTATAAAAGGTATTCAGAGTTTAAAAAAAAGCTAAACGCGGTTGATCGCGATTTTGTCCCATTTCCCTAGATTAATACTTTCACGAGTATTAAACGGTTAACGACCCGAGATCATTACGCGTTTACACTTCAAGAAACATTGTGTACCGAAATAAAATAGTTTATAGCCTTCATTTACAGTTAAAAACTTCAAATTACTGGTATTGTGAAGGATAAATAGTGTAGCTCGATTCTTTCTTTAAAACTACATTTTGGAATAATACATTTTTTTCAAAAGTCTGTACTTGTTAAGCTAAAATGTCCGTTGTGTTATTATCATACGAAACTGTATTACTAATATTACAATAATGCTGATCTACTAAACCGATTTTGAACATTGTTTTACGTAGCTTCCTACGTTCCTTCCCTTTTTCACACACAAATTGTAATTCAAAATTAAAATTAGACAAAACATGAAACATTAAATTTCACTCTTTGTTCGCAGCTTGTTATGCATGTACCTACTATTGGAACGAAGTTCCTTATCGCGCGTTATCGAAAGGAGGCTAGACGGAAATTCTTATGAAAAAATTGTCACGACACTTTTTTTGTTTTAGATCGCTAGATGGCGCTGTGATCAAAATAATAATAAGAGAGAGAGAGACAGACGTTTTAAACTAACTAATTATTGTAACTTAAAAACATAAAATTTTATTACAATTCCCTCACTAATTAATCGAAAGGAACTTCGTTCCATCCGGGTATCCCTTGACACCTCTCAAGTTTTTTTTATATTTAACTGTGTTATTTATGGCAGTAAAACTAAGTATTTGAGAAGTGGTCGATTCAGAGTCAATTTTGTAATCGATATAACGCTGCAGAGTCAACAGATGAACACTTTAGTTACAGTACAGCACATTTAAAATAAAATTACAAAGCAATCATAACATACAAAGAACATTAATTATAGTTGTGCAACTAGTTACTTGTTATTGCTCTACTAATCATCGGTGACTGATTTGTGTCGAATTTACTGACATGTTGACTTTTTAATTATTTTTTGGAGGCTTAGATTTGAATTTGGACTTTCTTATTTAATCTTTTTTTTTTTTTTTTTTTTTTTTTTATTGCGTGATAGATAAACGAGCCTACGGCCCACCTGATGGTAAGCGGTCACCGTCGCTCATGAACCTCTGCAAAGCCAGGGCAATGAGGGGCTGTTATCTATCGCCTACCGATACAGGACTTTTCTTAAACCTCGTTTAAAGAGGGACATGTCATAGCGCTCCGGGAACACCGCGGATGGATGGATGCGAATCTTCAAATGATTATGTTTTCGATAATAATCTATAGGTTCGAAGACTATTGGATTTTTTTTAAAGTCTGGTTTATCTGAAAATCATACTAAATAATATAATCGAAAAAATAAAACCCGTCATTTTTATGACGTATAAACAATCGACAATTCATTATGAATAATCCCTCCTTAAACATTATTTTAAGGAAAAGAATAATGTGAAGCGTTTGATTTTAAAATTTTAAATTTTTCTTTTTTCGCCATTGGTTTTGTTCGTCGAACTACAACTCGTCGCCTCAGTGCTTGTTTGGCCTATCTGACATTTTTTACGAAAATGACTTTTTAATGCAGTATTATAAAGAATAAAATTTCCAACCGACTGGTAAATTTTTTTTTTTAAATATTCAATTCTTAAACAATAAAAATCTCATTTCAATTTTCTTCTCAACACGGCACTTAAAGAAAATTCCGTGCTTGTTTGCTGTCTCCTGTAAAATTTGCTCGAGTGCAGATAGGCCAAACAAGCACTGAGGCGACGAACTAGTGATACTAGAAAGAAAGAACGATAGTAAATAGTGTAATGTGAGTGTAGAGCAAAATAACTTAAGGGTTTATGATGTGATAACCTAAATACGCACATTTTTCTGTATGTTTTTTGAACTTTCCCTTTGCGACGCAGACGAAGTTTCGCGGGCCAGCTATTAAGACTAAACCAAGGGTCGGGTTTTTGCCCACCTCTCACTCCAACCATTGTAACTCCTGGTATAGCCAGGATCCACAGCGGCGACCCAGTAAAGCCCAGGAACCCGAGGGAAAGATAACTTGTCTTGGACCCCGCAACGAATGTAATCAAAAGAAAATAGAAGGAGTAGGAAAACATGAGTTTCGACTTCCCTTGTCGCAAAGCGGGAGTCAATAAAATAAGATTGAAAAAGCATTACGCCAGAAGCACCAAGGACATTGATTTTATTAAATTGATTGGACCTATGATGTGAGCTGCTAAACCAATGGTCATTAAAATTGCAAATCAATAGACGTCATTTTTGATCTTGATATCACAACGCATACAGCCAAACAATCACGCATGTAACAACTGTGACCATTTAACGTTGATTACAACTTAACAATCGACCATAAAATATCAATGAAATATACCATAAAATTGTCAATAAAAACGCAATGTTTAGACACGCGTGTGAACGAAATCTTACAACACCCTTATTAGTGAGGAAATAAACATTTGGGCAAAGATAATTATTATTAATTGTAGACTGGACATGACAATACAGTTGCAAAAGTCCGTGAGCGATGGAAACCATGTACCAACAAGCCTCGGCTACTAACAAAAATATTGAACGGGTTCTTAGTTCTTACTATTTTTATTTAATGAGCGATCACGATATTTCGTCGCTGTTTCAAGCGCCATGATTACAGGAAAACTAAAAACATTGAAGGTAGTGAATAATGGCCATAGTATCATTTATCTACGATACAATAAAAACCTTTTTAAATTAATTTTATAGCGTATTTTTATGTTTAATTGGTAAACAGTTAGCATTACTGATAAACTTTTGATATGACTCTTCAATCGTAAGTCCTAGGTCTCCGTCTAGGATCAATGATTAGTCACTTAAAAACAACAGAACGTATATTCTGACTATAACTCTTTAACAAAATCAAGATGAATTTATCACTTTTCTCATATAAAAACATTTATTTTAATTTTGTTAATTAGTCTTCAGTTTTCAGATGATTTTTTTCTCTTATTATTTTTAATCTTACTATTAGTTGTGGAAGAGTTTACTAACACAAGTATTGTTTAATACTTAAAAAGGGGAAACCAACAACTGTTTAAAATGTATTTAAATAATTAACTGAAGTGAAATATTTATCATTTTATTTCCTAAACTGAACACCACTTAATAAACAGTCCACAATTTTTTAAATCATTTTTCAAATCTAAATGCCCGCTCTACATTCAAATTTTAATCTACGTTCCCGAACGACTTTAAATTGGTTTCCACAAGAGACACGTACCTTAAAGCAATCTGTAGCGTTCATAAATCATACGTTGTGTAATATTATAATTAATGCTCGGGGCTAGGACCAGCGTGATATCGTGTTAATGTGCTGTCGTACATAATTACATATATGATTATTACCGATTAATGTTCGAAAATTCTTAAACGATATGTGTATACCGAAGAGTTGATAGGTGGGCCGTAATTAACAGTAATATTTTTTACAAAATTTTTAAAAAATAGTAGCGAAAATATCAGTCGAATCTTAACCAAATTTGTACGAGACTAGCTTTTCCCGTCTAGTCGTATAGCCTATGTGTTATTCTGATGTATAAGCTATATTGTGGTAAAGTTTCATTCAAATCCATTCAGTAATTTTTACGTGAAAGAGTAACAAACATCCATACATCCATACTTACAAACTTTCGCCTTTATATTATATATTAGATATAATCATCGAAATCGGTTCACAGCTTCAACAATACCGATACTGATGAGCTTTTGTGATATATACCTAGCTTAAAAATTGCATTTGTGAATAAAATTGTAATTATTATAGTCTCAAAAATTTAAAAAAAATCTTCCTTGACTCAAAGAAAGGTAAACTGCATAGTTTACATAGAAGAACAATATCATCATAATATAAAACTAAGCATTTCATATGACCAGGTGTTTCAGACTCTTTACCTTAAAAACAAAAACAAAAACAAAATACAAACGATCTTCAACCATAGACAAGATCCTAAATCCACAAACAAATGGCTCACGGATAATTGAATTACTACATCAGTGTGAAAACAAACTGAACTGTTTGGATAAAAGCCTGTCCGAAGGCTGTATTGAGATAAACCAATACTGGCCTATGTTGGACAAGTCAATATTGGAAGCAAACATTTGATGTTGGCCACGAGGTCACCATGCACTATTTTGTTTTATGATTCTACGGATGGCTTGGCTAGAGCGTATAATCCGTAACGCGTCATACCGGCTTCGGATCTTCTTTGGTGCTTGGACGTAATAGTTATGTTTTTGATAATTTAGACGTTGAGGTTATAGTGCGGTTCGACTCACATATGTTCCACCCGGAATGGGGAAATAATTTGATAAGAAAATAATAACCGTCAAGTTGGGGCGAGACGTTGATTGTGAGGAGATTTTAGTGCGGTTCAACTCCCATATACACTGTAGAAAACTGACTAATGAGAAAATGCAATCCATGACAATAATAAAACTATAATTTACAACCATTAGTAAATTTATAGGTCATGTACTCCAAATGTAAAAAAATATAAAATCAACAAAAAAACAATAGATTAGTTAGAAAACAAATAAATGACCGAGTCTTACTTTTCGTATTAATTATTTCGAGAGCACGACCATGCTCTGATTGACGAGAATTTTAACAACATTATGTATGTATGTGTGTGGGTACTCACATGTGGTTTGTTAATTAATACTTTATTGCTTTACTGGTGCTTATCTATCTTCTAATATATAAAATTCTCATGTCACGGTGTTCGAACTTGAACTCCTCCGAAACGGCTTGACCGATTTTGTTGAAATTTTTTGTGCTTATCCGGTATCTATGAGAATCGGCCAACATCTATTTTTCATCCCCCTAAATATTAGGGGTAGTCCACCCCTAATTTTTTTTTTTTTTTTTCGACGCAGACGAAGTTGCGTGGGGCAGCTAGTATCTATATAAAACAGCGCTGTGGATACCAGCACAGTCGTTATCTATACATACAATACTGTACTGTACTGTACTGTACCAACCCATTATTGCCCACTGTTAGGCTCAGGTCTCCTCAGAAGAGGGATTAGGCATAGTCCACCACGCTTGCCCAATGCGGATTGGGGACTTCACATATCTTCAAAGGATTTTTAGAACCCTTTTCCGATTTGCAGGTTTCCTCACGATGTTTTCCTTTACCGTTTTTAGCCAGTGGTGTTGTGAAAAATAGCACATTAATCTTTTTCACATTTAGATTTAGAGGTACAAGCCGGCCGGTTTTGAACCCGCGACCTCCCGTTCGGAAGGAAGCGCTTCGACCACTCGGCCACCACGACTTCATACATACATATATATATACCTACAATAAAATGATAGGAAATACAAAACTGTAAAAACACTCGTCAATCAAACGCTACACACAACGATGGATTGAAAACTACTGCACGGATTTACTACAAATTTAACACATCATCATCATCATCAGCCTATAGACGTCCACTGCTGGACATAGGCCTCCAAACTTCCCAAACTTCGCCACATCGACCGGTCCTGCGCCATCTGCATCCAGTGACCTCCCGCGATCTTGACCAGAGCGTCGGTCCATCTTGTGGGGAATCTACTAACATTGCGCCTACCGGTTCGTGGCCGCCACTCCAGAACTTTTCGGCCCCATCGGCCATCTGTTCTTCGCACAATGTGTCCTGCCCATTGCCACTTCAATGATGCAATTCTTAGCACATATTCGTGCTCAATTATATTAAGAAGTCGAATCAACACATAGGCTATTTATTATCAAATCAATATTTTAAGATCCTGCGTACCTATCATGTAGAAGTAGAATTCCTACTTGCTAAGACGACAAACATGATGAGTCTATCTTATTTAGTACAAGAGTTTTTATGGCTATCTAACTATCAAATCAGTTCTATAATACCATACTGTGTTGTCGCACCGGGAAGTTTGTCAGATTTAGCTTCCACCCGAACTTACATATTTACATCTAGGATTGCCAGGTGTTAGGATAAAGCAGGACATACGTAGGATTTTTGATTGCTTGTCTGGCCAAAATAAGCGGCATCCGGCCTGTTAGGATTTAGGTAGGATTTTTCAATTTCTAAATTCGCGCGCGGGTCGAAATTGAATCACGCCGAACGAGTAGCCGAGTTGTCTCGTGAGTTAGAGACTGATTTATAATAAAGAAATATTAGCTTGATTTTGCTTTTGTTTTATTAAAATGCAATCAGAAAATCCCGGATTTCCATTTTTTTTCAGTAACACCAAAATTTTTCAAAAATTTGAAGCTTTCGGATTTTTTGACCGAATGTTAGGACAAAAAAAAATAGTTTTACACTTTTTATAAAAAAATGGACAATAAACAAGATGTTCGGATTTTTTACCCAAATGTCTGGACAAACTCACAAGTCTGTCCGGCTTTTGCGTCTGAGGACCTGGCAACCCTAGTTACATCCAATGCAAGTTAATATAAAGCTTGTAATAAGTCGCATCTGAACTAATAACCTGCTTGTTACATCGTATATTCTCCATTTACCTGATTCCCTGGTCTCGGCCGCCATATTGCCGTAACAGTAAATTGTAACAAGTGAAGCGTTGAACATTACTGAGATTCGCGTGCCCCGAGCACTGTACACCTGTTCTCATCTCGATTCACAATGTACTTCATTGTAATACTAGAATTAGCTGTAAATTATGCTATTAGAATTATGAATTTGTCGTGCTTGCCTTTCGTATGGGAGATCGCTGGTTCCTTTCCTTTTTTTTTTAATTTATTTCAAATTAGATGTGGACACACATACATTTTGAATGTGAAAAATAAAATCTAAAGTTCTACCACCAGTTCGCTAAAATTACGCCTCCGTCCTGAGAAGAACCGGCGCAAGAAACTCCGCGGGCATGTCTTTTTTTAATTTAATATGTTGTTTTTTTCTTTTTTTTTTAATATTGTTTTACAATATTTTTGTTTTTATTAAATGTATCAATTGAAATGGCCCGGGACGAGCACCTCATTCCCATTTTGTGCAGTCCTTATGTAATCATTAAGTTTATAATATGCTGTACTGCATAGCCGTTCTCTCGTAACTCTCTTAAACCTATTTATAGGCAATGTTTGAACGGCCACTGGGATTTTGTTATTATAATCTTACTTTGTAAAATATTTCAATTTATTACCACTAAAAACACACAAGTTTATTATTATCATCACCTTTGTCCCTAAATATCCAGATATAGCTAATATCGAGATCTGTTCTCGATATTAGACCAAAATTTTAGCAAAATGCAGTCCTTTCATTTACCTAAAAATATTAAAACTCCTGGATTGACGGTACAAAATGACAGGTTGACAAACCACGCACCATTAGACCTCGTCGGATTGACAACCACTGGTTACAGCTAGTGTTCGTTAAATAGCTGTTGAACCATCGATTATCGGCTTGTAATCGATTAGCGCCGGTTCACCGTAGTTCATTGGTCACAATTCGTTGTTGCGTAATCGTGCAGTGACAAATCAACCGACCATGCACCTGCCGAACACTATGGATTATGTGAATGATTCACTAAATGAATGAAGACAGCACATGACGGACAGCCCATCACATCCTCTGGGAGTGCAATCTATGGCATATGGAATGCATCACTATGTTAAACGCGAACCTATGTTTTGCATTTAGATGTGTTATGTCTTTAAAAAAATCATCGATCGCCAAACCAAAGACATGAAAAGTTTAGCAAATTTTGATTTTCGATATTTAATTAGTCCCTTTTTTACTCTCTCATGTATCGAGTTCATAAATAAGATCGATAATAAAATTCCATCATATTCTCAATCAACTGGATTGTTGATAGGAGACGGGACTATCGAGCGGGTACAAACCAGGCGAGACGTCAGCTCAGTCGGCGGTCTATTAAAACTGTAACAGTTAGCGGCTCCAGGCACGGACGCGGAAAATTATTCAGAAGACTGCACCGCTTCCGCAAGCCATAGAATAACTATGAGAAGTAAAACTAATAAACCGGACTATTTACCTTGTAAAGATCCGGTTCAGTCTGTATAGAGGATCTGTAACTTTGGACAATCTGACGTGGAGTGAATGACCTGTTGAAATAAAACTTAGAACCACATTTATTTTAGGAATTGGATATAAAAAAAATTCATAATAGTATGGAAGTCCGCAACGATAGTCGTACGTTTTCCATACAATGTCAGAAAAAAACGTTTAACCGATCCCAAGAATAAAAATGATGCTAAGTTGTGTTACGACAGGTCATTCCATGTCAGATTGTCCAAAGTCACAGATCCACCCTGTAGGTATAATACTAGCTGATCTGTCTAACTCAAACACTCGCGATGTTGTCGTGATAATTTTTGATAAGCATACAACAGCGGTCTTACTAATTCTTTGCATTTAGAAAGTTTTTAGGTAATTTTCCCCACTTTGGTTTACATTACTGGAGTCTAGCCTATGCTCACAGGAAATAGTGTAGCTTCCCACACAGCACAGTTTTAAAACAGTGAAAGATTTTTTCAAATCGGTTAAGTAGTTTCGGAGTCTATCAAAACAGAAACAAAAAACAATTAAATCTCTGTATAATGTTAGTATATGAGATTCTAAAGTTAAAGTGTTTGTCTGTTTGAACGTGCTAATAAAAGGAACCAGTGAAAAAATCTGTCAATGTTAGATATTACACTAATCGAAGGAGGCTCTTTTATAATATATCTCTTTGTGGCACAGACGGAGTTATGCGGATCAGCTAGCATCAGATAATTGTGATAAGCTACTCTTGGAATAGACTTGCCAAGTGTGAGATGTGATAAATGAATTGTCATTCATGGATCTATAGGAACAGATTCAAATACTAAGACAGCGCATTTAATACAGTCAGTACTGTATATGTATCAGTATCAGTGTAAACATGAGCTTGACTTCTGTAAAGTAGGATTAATATCATGGTATCGACCATCGCCGCTCAGCTGTTCCCGTGTGAGACAACTTAATAATGTCAATGTGATTATTTATCTTAACATCTTCCTGAGATAAAATAGATTACTTTGGAAAGTAATTAAAGCACAAGCAAATTAGTAGAGCTACTACTCTATTGTAAATTATTCAGTGAGTCCCAAATACATTTAACTTTATACTAATACAGAAAAAAACCTTCCTTCAATTAAGTAGATTTTTGATGTTGATGATTTTGATCTGATAAGTACAATTGAGAGAGTACCAGTTGTGTATTCCATATAATAGTATTGGAACGAAGTTCCTTATCGCGCGTTATCGAAAAGGAGCTAGACGGTTTCTTTTTTACGAAAAGTAGCCACAACATTTTTTTGTTTTAGATGATTATCGCTAGATGGCGCTGTGATCAAAATCTTTTAAAACACGTTCCTTATCGCGCGTTACTTTATGAAAAATAATTATAAGATATCTTTTACTCTATCTCTTTAATCGAAAGGAACTTCGTTCTATTCGGGTGTCCCATGACACCTCTCAAGTTTTTTTTATTCAAAGATCCCAACTAAATTGTCTAATTATTATTAAAAACACTACCTCTGAAATTACATAATTAGTTTAAACTATAAACTGTACATTTTGTTCTCAACCCACCTGACTCTCGCCAAGCTTACAAAGTAAACATTACCAATTATCCGAAATGTCACTCAGTAGGACTCAGTACACGTTAACGTAAGACAAGCGGGCAGGATTTACACATTGAAAAGGCGATAGGTAATAATAGGAAGGGCTGTGGTAGGTCCAAGTAGAGATAAACTGAGGAGTCGTTAAGGTAACAAGGGACTGATCGCATATTTTAAATTGGTGTAATACAAAGACCAGGGATGAATCTATTGGAAATGAGTGAATGCATTGAAAAATAAATTATAAAAAATCAACAACTTCTCTTTTTTTTTCTCTTTTACTTTTCAAATTGTATTTTCTTTTTGTTTTCATATTGTAGCCACAAAATATCATTTTTTTATATTGCAATATAGATAAACAAGACTACGGCCCACCTGATGGTAAGTGGACACCGTCGCTCATTAAACCTCTGCAATACCAGGACAATGAGGGGCCGTTATTTATTTCTTTATTTTATGAGTTAATTTTAGTACCTTCTTAAGCGCCACTTATTTGAGAACCCATACATTATTTAGCCTATTCTCACATACAACATACATAAATTGAGAAGCTTCTCAGTACTTACTTTTTCTCTACCTGCCTTAGTAATAATAAATTACAGATTTAAAATATAAATGCACTTACTATTCAAATGGGAGCATAAAATTTACATCAACACATACGAAGAATTGCAACAATGTTGTGAAATCAAATCAATACTTAAATCTATATCGCGAAAGCTCAGTTACAAAGTATTTAGTATTAGAGTATTCATTTAAAGTTACCGAAGCTACTTATTGTCACACTTGTTCGCACTTAATGCTATGAAGTTGTGGTACAATGTATGAGAGATGGCGTTTTATAAAATAATTTAAAATTTAATTGAAATGAAAAGTTTTGATATACTTAATTTACAACATAAATGAAAGAAAATATTTGAAATCACACGAAGGAATAGTCACCGACCTAAAAATGCGAAAAAAACTCGGCGAGTATCTATTTTAAAAAGGAATCGAAGTATGAAAATATTACACAACTTAGTTTTTTAAAGAGCCTTTTCAATATTGTCGGAGATATTTAAGATCAGTAATATCCAGTTATCAACAAAGAACCTACTTTCTTTCAAAGATTAGGTTTATTATATAATGTTTCATTTAAAACATAACTTTAGTCATCTCAAGTAAATGCTAAACTCTCTTCCGCTAAATCTTTAAACTACAAAACACAGAGCTGATCAAACCTGTCTGAACACACGCAGAACATCGCCATCAAATCTATTAGCACTTCATTACGTTTATTATGCAAATCACATCATAAGCGACAGCGGGTAAGGAGACCGCTTTCGTTTCACTAATGTGAGCGTGACCTTATGAAGTTAATTCATCTATTTTGAGATAAAAATAGTTAAATGGTATAAGCTTTAATATTATATCCAGAAATTTGTCGAAGATGTAACTTCTTTTTCGTACTTATTATGTCAATTGGTTTTTGAACTAATTGACAGATTTTCCAAAAGAAGGAGTTAAACACGTCGTTTACATTATTATTAGTAAGACTTTCGATTGGCGTACGTAAATGTATGTTAATATTTTTTGAGAGATAAGGAACCTGCTTTTTACTACTTCTAAAAAGTTTTTGAAAGTATAGAATTATGCCGAATTTTTGATGAAGAAAGTTGTTTGTCCTTTTAATGTATTCGAATTTTTTGATACTTAAGTTTGTTGTTTTAAAATATATGATAAGATTATAGAAATGTTTTATTTATTTGTTTATATGAGTGTCACATTACATTATTACGCAAATTTATTTTTGCTTATTTCTTTAAACGAGGTTTAAGAAAAGTCCTGTATCGGTAGGCGATAGATAACGGCCCCTCTTTGCACTGGCATTGCAGAGGTTCATGAGCGACGGTGACCGCTTACCATCAGGTGGGCCGTAGGCTCGTGTATCTATTAAGCAATAAAAAAAATCATAGATCATAACGACGCCCCCCTGCAAAAACTCCGTAAAGCACTATTACTGGTTTATTGCTGTTATTGCATTTTCGTAATCTATGGGTCTGGATGCATCTACCCAATTTTTTTCAGATTTTTCCTGCGGTTATTTCCAACGATTTTCTTAAGAACACTTTTTTTCAACGGAAATTTTATTTTTTTTGTTAACAGCATAAACTCCGTAAAATGTTATTAAAATTCAGTTTGGTGGTTCTGTTTTCGGTTAAAAACTATTACTGCAAAATATTTCTTGAAAACTTTCGGTTAATGCGATTACAGGTTTATTATTGTAAAATTTTAATTTGATATTTTTCACTTGTGTATCTAAGTTGCACTGGTCAGTACGTGGCTGCCACTCTTGAACTCTTTATTTCTCATTAGATCACACAGAAACTAGAAGTAAAGTCATCTCCTTTGTTCTTTGTCCCCTTTTTTTGAGCTAACGGGCCATCTGATCGTAAGCGGTGACCGTTGCTCATGGACCTCTGTCTAACCTTAGCTCTAAGTCTTTTAATAAAGTGTGCAGAGAGTGAACAAATCTGCTACGTATGTCATTACTGGCTGGGGATAAGATATTTTTTAATAAACCGAAGCTTTCTGAAAGCTGCCTAGTTAGCGTAGGTTAGATTCTACATTTAAATTCACCCGGTCTAAAGTAGAATCTTGCTCCTTTTCTCTAACGTATGTATCGGTGGCTTTGATCTTTACAGTACAAGGTATGTTAGACATCGAAAATTTTTGTGTTTATTTTAAAATCTACATTTAAAAAAAGCTCTACTGAGATCATGGAGTATACAGAGAGTCTCCACTACGTTCTCGGCTATCAAACTTCGTTTTGGTGATAAGAGTGATTCTTAAGGTGATTCAAAAGGATTTGTTTCTGGTACTACCTCAAAATTGCTATTGAGATATTGTACAGAAATTTCAACATCCCGATTTACCGGCAGTCAACTAGGAAAAATACCTAATACAACTGTCTAATCACGATTTTATTGATAAAATTTGACTGTTATTTTGAGTAAATATAACTTCAAGTTTTTTAGGAGCAAATGCGTAAGGTTATCACTGGACAAGAGATGTTTTTAGGCTTAACTTAATCCTCAAGTTGGTAGCCTAGTGTTGAATATGCAAACAATGTATTTAGAGGAATAAGATTTACACAAAACCACATGTGACTCAGGCTTTCACTTTGGAAAATATTTTGCCTTAGCTCTATCAAGCTCGGTGTGATCATGGATTCAAACTGCCTTGGCTTACATAGAAACTATATAGACCACTAGTCCATGCATGAGTTAAGAAAGGAACATTAGTTTGGGGTATTGTTTATTAAGCAAATGAAACTCTTGTTATTTATGAGCGAGGACACCACTCTTACGCTTTCTCGTAGTCAAACAAGGCTATATAGACTCCTTCTGCCATTACGAACGTCATGAAAGAATATAAAGCATATACTTAATTATACATTCTAGACAAGACTAATTTATTTCAAATGAAACCAAGTAACAGAAGTCTAAAACGAGTGCAATAGTGAAGACTGGTATGGTATTCAAACCTTCTTATCGTCAACCTTTTCCGAGAAGTAGACCGTTTTATCTTGTTTAATATCTTTGTACAACAGTGGAGTACATTTAGGGTACATCCACCGGTGGTTGGAATCTTTAAAATCTGCAGGAATCAGTAAATAAGAATATAAAGATAATTCCACAGAAAGTGCAGATTAATCCCTGTTTTTTTATACTATTATCGAGATTAATTGTTCGTACACTAATTAATTATGATCATTATTCATTAAACTATCCCCACAAAATCATTTTTGTTCAAAAAAATTAATGATTTCGATACAATCCATGTTTTTAAAATTATTCCTTGAATACTACCAACCACAAATATTCCATTCATTAACAGTAAATAGTGATTACAAAAATTATGTTTGCAAAAAATATCCCGCAATAAACCTGTAACAGGACTTTATGTTTATTTGGTAAATATTTTTTTACCGCAATAACTTAGGTAATTGAATATTACAAACACTCTCGGTTTATGAAAAATACGGTCAAAAAACCCGTAAAGTGATATTATGTTCATGATTACACAGGAATTTACAGAAAAAAAATAGTAAGTAAACATTACCCGAAAATTTATTAAAAAGTTGAAATTTAATGAATCAATATCCAAAAAAAAATATGATTATTTTTTCGGTATTTTGTGTTTTGATGAATTACTTATTCCCTTTAAATTCAACAGTCACGCAGATGACACTGAACTGTAGGTATAAAAATTAGCTTTCTCGTGGTATAAAAATGTTTTTATAATTATTTTTTTTACAAAAGTTATAAACGAAAAACACTAAATCTTTTTTCCTGTAAAATTTCATTTTTGCACTTACCGAGTTTTTGCAGGGGGGCGTCGATAATAATTTCAAAATTGTATTAAATAAAATTGGTTATACTACTGTGTATACTATACTATTACCTACATTTAAGGACTTTCCTTAAGAAGGACAAGTTTATACTCATGTAGGCAGACCGCTCATGGACCTCTGCAATGTCATAGCAAAGTAAAATAATTGTGTAAATCGGTTCAATAGATCCTAAGATCACCACCAACAATTTCATATGTATAGGACATCATGACATTACCTCTTTATAATGTTAATATAACATAAAAAAATGGTATCATGTGTGAAGGATGGATGTTCTGTGGTGTTACTGATGATGTATGTAATGATAGAAAGGAGTGGAGAGAGAAGACACATTGCACCAACCCCATCTAAATGGGATAAGATGAAACGAAAGAGTAAGAATATTAATACAGGGTGGATTTGAACAATCTGACGTGGGGTGAATGACCTATTGAAATAAAACTTAGAACCACTTTTATTTTAGGAATTGGATAAGGAGAATTTTTCATCATAGTATGGAAGTCCGCAACGAAAGTCGTACGTTTTCCATACAATGTCAGAAAAAAAGTTTAACCGATCCAAAAAATAAAAATGGTGCTAAGTTGTATTTCGACAGGTCATTTACCACACGTCAGATTGTCCAAAGTTACAGTTCCACCCTGTATAACATACAAAGTGCGTCCCAGTCTCGCATTGTATCTAACAGTAAGTGGTAACAGTAACCTTTCGTGTTACCGTTCAAATCAATAATTACAGCGTAGGTACAGCATCTCGATAATCGTAACTCTGTATGAAGCGGTACTATGATTTATCAGACCTTAAATAACGTTTATATCACGACCTAGAATGGAGTAATATTATAAAATAGATTTTTATGTATTATTATTATTAAGACCCCTCTCTTAACGACGATGGGCACAGGTAGTCCATCAGGTCACTGCGACCCTTACGGATCTATTGTAACCATCCCCCTGTGTAACAAATCTGCGCCAAGACTCAGGTCCAGCATGAACTAGACTATTAATATCTTCAGGGAACAAGATATGTCCCCCGAGGATATGAGACCTAATTCTGTTAACAGCAGGGCAATCACAAAGCAAGTGAAAAGGATTTGTATGTTTGTAACGAGATATCGTAAAAACTACTAGACGATTTCAAAATATATTTTATTGTTAGTAACCTAATTTATTCAGAAGTAATATAGGCTATATTTTAATCTGTTTAAGGTTAGTTTTCAATATGAAATAAAAAAATTTAAAACAATTAAAAAATCCAACCAAATTTTTGATGAATACAAAAAATATACATCTCTATTACTACTAAAGAAAAGTTCACGCAACGTATTGAAAGAATCCATGAGCGATGGTTTCAACATACCATCACGTGAGCGTAAAGCCATTCTTAATGGTAACGCGTAGTGCCGCCTCACATAACGCCGTGCTTGGTTCATCTTAGCCTCAAGACGCAGAGGTTGTCATGTAAGGCAGACGAACTAACAGACCATCTGATTGTTATTGGTTACCGTCGCTCATGGACCTCTGCAATGTCAGGGGACACTGAAGGATCGCTAGTCACTACCTACGACCTAACTTAAAGAACCTTAAGGCTAATTTAATGAAGGACTAGTTTAAATACGGTTTGACTCCCACACGTCCTTTGTTGGTCTCTGTATTATCTATACTTCATATTATCTATAGCTTATATGACTGTTTGTTTCCCAAATAAAAAAAAAATTGAGAGGTGTCAAAGGACATCCGGATGGAACGAAGTTCCTTTCGATTAATTAGTGAGGGAATTGTAATAAAATTTACAATCTGAAAACTCTCTTCTATAAGAGAGACAGAGACAGGCATTTTAAACTAACTAATTATTATAACTTGAAAAAATATTTTTTTATCACAGCGCCATCTAGCGATAATCATCTAAAACAAAAAAAGTGTCGTGACAACTTTTTCATAAGAATGTCTGTCTAGACTCCTTTCGATAACGCGCCACAAGGAACTTCATTCCAATAACCCTTCCTAAGGAAGTTCGGGAATCCAGTCTCCTAAAATAAGAAGATAAGTATTGAAACTGGTACTCCCATCTTTTCATACCTCAAAATCTCGAATCCGGAAACCAGTAAAATACTCAGTACCTACCATTTAATCACATCTCGTTAACCCTCTCCCGATCTCCGCTCCATAAATAACCAGGCCCATCGACTAATCCTTATAAACTGCGCGTGGCTTGCTCTCGCGTAAATCAATATCTGTAATCAGCTTCTATAACTGATTGTGGACTGGTAGGTATAGAATGTGTATACACAGATAGTGGCCTGCGGTCTATAGACGCAAATATGCATTGCACATCAAATTCGATTAAAATGACAAACAAAAATCGTTTAAATGCAGATAAATTTCATAGACATGCACTTCCCGTTCTTATTATTTGTTTGACTGTAGGATGTAAATTTGCGAACAATAATGTCAAATTTTCAATTTTCAAAAAAATATTTTATTATTTTTAAAACAACGAGAGAAATCTTTAATTGAAAAAATTTTACTGTTAAAAAACTGTTTTTTAAATTGTATTTATTGGATTTGTGGCCAATAATAGCGCGCGAGATCCTGAATCGCGGTTACAACATGAGCAAAAATCTTCGTATATATACGACATCTGAAATCTACTACAGTGGGCTTCGGCCTGACCGGGCATACTCTACCTCGCCCGGTCGGAGATCTCCCTTTGGCCATTAGTCCACTGTAGATACCCACAGATTCATGTGTCATATCTACTTTAATCTGTGATCACAAACAAGAGTTTAATTACTTTAATACCTACTAATTTAAATAAAACACTTTTTTTCACATTTCTTTTTCCTATCAACAAAATCAAAAGCAAAACACAGTTAAATCACCTGTTTAAAATCCATTAGAATATCAACGATACAACAAAAATGTATCCAAATTTGCAAATTACGCGCATTTGTAAACATAATTTTAATTTCACATTAACTTATATTTAAAACAACTTTCGTGTGTTTCTCTATAAAACTAACCGGTTTGGATGAGTAGATTTTCCAATAGAAAAGTGATATTACGTTAACTACAGGAAAGTAATTTTGCCTTCATTAATATAGACAAAGTTTATTACAACTTATATAATTTCTATTCGGTATAAAACGAATTAAAATCAATTCAGCAGTGTTTTAGCGAAAACAGTAATTTTATAATAGTAACTGTTGCTGACATTGCAGAGGGCCATGAGCAACGGTAACCGTTTACGATCAGGTGGCCCGTTAGCTCGTCTGTCTACGTGGCAATTTAAAAAAAACTTGAGAGGTGTCAAGGGACACCCGGATGGAACGAAGTTCCTTTCGATTAAAAGATATCTTATATTTTTTTTCCTAACGTAACGTGCGACAAGGAACGTGTTTTAAAAGATTTTGATCACAGCGCCATCTAGCGATAATCATCTAAAACAAAAATAAGGAACGTGTTTTAAAAGATTTTGATCACAGCGCCATCTAGCGATAATCTTCTAAAACAAAAATAAGGAATGTGTTTTAAAAGATTTTGATCACAGCGCCATCTAGCAATAATCATCTAAAACAAAAAAAGTGTCGTGACAACTTTTTGTAAGATTTTTTTCCGTCCTTTCGACAACGCGCGATAAGGAACCTCAAAAATATCATGAAACTTTGATTCTGAGCCTTATAAACGAAACTTGTAATACTGCCTAACTATAAAATATTATCAACCTCAAAACTACCCACTGGTTTCAAGTCAAAGAAAACCGACACCGAAGACTAGTACATTCATTACTTTTCACTATCAATACGTAGAAAACTAATTACCAAGAAAATTAATTAACTTTTACTAAACTCTCGACTATAAAATGTGCGTATTCGTCATTAATCCACCATTCATCTCAGTTTCACATCACTTTATAGAGATGACATCCTGTGTGATGCGACTGGTTGCAGTTTCACTAGAGACCACTTTCGATTTCCACATATTCAAGACCATTTCCAACACAAAAACTATGTTTCGTTTACATATTCGGTCGCCAACTTCCAATGACAACTGGCAGGCCACTGCCGAACGGTGTTTCACATAGTTTCAATGACGGTCAATGCATACAACACCCCCGTTTACATAGGGTTGCCAGGTGTTAGGATAAAGCAGGACATACGTAGGATTTTTGATTGCTTTTCCAGCCAAAATAAGCGACATCCGGCCTGTTAGGATTTAGGTAGGATTTTTCAATTTCGAAATTTAAAATAAAGGAGAAAATATATGTTTTGTTTCGCTTACGTTACGTAATACGTTGATTTATTTTTGTTGTTATGTTTAATTTTGATAATGTTTAGTAAGAAAATAATTTTTGTTTTGTTATAATATAACGACTGATGATTAAGAGAGTTAGGCCCGAATACTCGTACGCATCTCAAATATTTGACTCGTCGTAAAGTCCTTAAGAAGTCCGTAACTATCAAAATGGTATACTCAAACATGATTTTGAAGACGCTTTTATAATGGCGACTTACGTAATATTTTTTTTTTATAATATTTTTAAATATTTATTTAAATATCCAGATAATATTATGCTTTTATTAAGAATCTCAGAAAAGTCAGATGCATATTTAGATTTACCACTATCAAACTTAAAAACCAACAATATGAACTTTTAAAATACATACTTTATTTTTTTATTAAAATATAATGCTTTAATTTACACTCACAGATTTTAACACAATGATTACATTCTACATTAATAAACACATAATGTAATTTCAACTTTAAATAAAAATTTTTACTTTGGTTTCAATTTTAACCACTCAACCAGGATCGGCATCCACAGTTCTAAAACTTGTTCTGTGTACATTTTTTAATTAAGTCATATTATTTAGATTACAGCTAGCATAACTTACTTAACAAATAATATTAATATTATTTATTTTAAATTAATTGTTGACACAAATTGGTTACATTTGTGCTTTTTCATATAAACTTATGATAAAATTCAGTCACAAAATGTTCACAAATAAATTATTTAGCACAATAATTATAATCATCAAAACAAAATTATAATTATGAAATTATATAATGTATGTGATGGGAACGGCTTGCCACTATTATTTGTATCAGATTCTCCAATGATCCATCAACACAATGATTATCTGAAAAAACAATAATTATTATTATATGGTCCACAATTACCTACATTAATTTTAATCTAAATTTACATTTTTTGTTTTTATATTAGTGATTTTAGCAGGGTGGAAAGTTCACCACTATTGTTGAAATCAAGTGCTCAATTACAATACATTTATCAGCTTTTTACTATCATTTTTGACTTATTTTCCATAATATTGATTATATATATTCAGGTATCTATTATGTTATGAGATTTATTCTTATTAAAAAAACTTAATTAAAAAAGACTTGATTTTTTATTTAATTATTGTTACAAATTTATTAGTTTATTACTTATATGTACATACTTACCTTTTTATTCAATAAAACTTCCTTATTATTTTCCTTTTCATGTTGTTTGCCATGAATTACATATATGAATTACATAAAAAAAAGGCGCCAAATAAACAAAGGTTATTTTGCTGACAGCTGTTTAGCTTTAACAACTTAACTGGTATTCACAAACAAAAATTAGATATTTCAGTATGGTGTCAGCTAAAGTCCAGTTAGTTGGTGTGTTCAGTTTTACGCAAGCCTAATTTAAATAAACATGATTATCAAACATAAAAATCACGCGTCAAATATATCAAAATTTAAAGAAAATGCATTCATTTACGAAAGAAACTTATTTTCAATGTTTTATTCAAAATGATGACTATATATAATACTACACAATGACTGAATTAATATTTTATCTTGCACGTAATATTACGTAAAATGGATCTCAACAACTACTTCAATATTGACATGTGATTTTTAAAAAAAGCAAGAAGTATACAGCTGTGTGCACAATTAAGCGCGCCGCAACGCAACGCATCGGCTGTCTGCATAATGGATGGATGAAATTCAGCATTATCAACGACCACTTAATAAATACCATGTTCATTTGACGCTGAATATTAAACTTTCCGTTTTAAAAATTCAAAGTTATAGACGATATTAACTACTCAAATAAATACCAAACTACTAATCTCATAGATAATGAACCTCACGACCTTACTCAAAAATTTTAGCGTTTGACAACTGTTTGAGAGCTTGGTAAAATTAAGAAGCGTTTGAGTATACGGATAAGTAGAAGATTTAAAATCGCATTCAAGTCAGAGGTGAGATACATTTCACGCATCATTTAACTTTACATTGAAACCATGAGATAACCTTTTTTAATCAAGTATTTAATAATAAAGATTGGAGTTGTAAAAAATATATACTATTTCTTAATTAAATAATATTTTGTTATAGTTTTTGTATGTTTAAACACATTTTTACATAAAGTATTACATTTATTTTGAACACGCTTACGTAAAATGGAATGTAAAAAACTTAAATCTCTTAATTTACGTTTGTGTATACCATTGAAATTGTAAGATTTCTGAACTTTAAGTAGCCGTGAGTAAAGTATCGGACTTAAGATGCGTACGAGTATTCGGGCCTTAGAGACTGATTTATAATAAAGAAATATTAGCTTGATTTTGCTTTTGTTTTATTAAAATGCAATCAGAAAATTCAGGATTGCCATTTTTTTTAAGTAACACCGAAATTTTTCTAAAATGTGAGGCGTCCGGATTTTTCGATCGAATGTTAGGACAAAAAAAAAATAGTTTTACACTTTTTATAAAAAAACGGACAAAAAAAACAAGATGTCCGGATTTTTTACCCAAATGTCAGGACAAACTCACAAGTCTGTCCGGCTTTTGCGTCTGAGGACCTGGCAACCCCACGTTTACATGTTGGTCGGCCGTCACCGTCATTTTTTTTTACGTGTGTTGAACGTTGGTATGTAAGAGCAATATCAGTATCGACATCACTTATATAGAGATGACATCCTGTGATGCGACTGGTCGCAGTTTCACTAAAGAGACCACTTTCGGTTTTCACATATCGAATCAACACATACCGTTTCCAATACTTAATACAAGTAATTAGTTTTATTTTTACCGTCCTGGTATCTTTGAAAATAAATCTATAATACAAAAATCGCAAAACGTGTTGATAAGCGCACAACTCAACAACGCCTGGAGGGATCTGAACAATTATTTAAATGTTCCTTGAAGTTGATTGTTTTACGGCGAGAAAAATTCCAATAATATCCCCGTACAAAAACACAAGTTCCTTAACCTTCAAACGCAGTTACGAAACTAACGCAAGAATACATATTATACATCCGTGACCTCTAAGGTCTAAACAAATTAAACTTGCCGCCCACGACGCTACTTCTAATCGTTCAAGAATGATAGACTAGGCGTCGCCCGCGGCTGCTCCGGTGAAAGTTAATCCCAGATCATTGTAAATAATTACCCGAGAATCGGGAGTGTTTTTATGGAACTCGTTACTTTTGTGGATCAAGTTTGAAATATTGTTATTGTGGGTAAAGTGGGAGATAAGTTCGAGTTAAGCTTATGTCCTGCTGGTTTCTGAAACGTTTATTTATAGGAGAAAGTTTTAAAGAATTTTAAGCATTTAGTAAATAACTAGCACTGTAATTAATTGTTTTAAGCATCAAATTATGTGTTAAGTGTCAAATATAATCTGTAACTGTAACAACCCATTACTGCCTACTGCTGAGCTCAGGTCTCCTCCGAAGAGGGGTTAGGCATAGTCCACCACGCTTGCCTAGTGCGGATTGGGGACTTCACATATCTTCAAAGGATTTTTAGAACTGTTCTCTTTTCCGATTCTAAATATAATCATTCGTTTACAATACATGATAAATTAGACGAGACAAATATACCTACACTATCAAAGATAATATTAAAGGCTTAATAGGCGCGAGCGAGGACACGCTAAGTTTTTCGTCAATGCAGTTTTCCATAGTTAAAAATTGTGAGGATTATTTTTTTTTATTGCCATGTACGCAGACAAGCCAACGGGCCACCTGATCGCAAGTTTTTACGCTCATGAACCTCTGCAATGTCAGTGGGTAACTTTAAGAACCCTCCTGAAGCCTCGTTTGTAGAAGACAAGTATTTCGCCCAATTCTAAGCACTTATATAAATCCCGTAGTAGATGTATTACCTTCAACACATACCATTATAATCATTTGTCTATTCCAGATGCGGTCCATAGCGTAGCGGTCAGCCGGCGGCATGGGGCAGGCTGGAAGCGCTCCACACGCTCCGCTCCACGCGCGGCGATCCAACACTCTACCGCATGAACCGCCCCGCCATGCTCCCAAGGTACCTTACTTTATTGCTATACAGGGTGTTCCAAAACTATGCATGAACGGGATGTAACTTAAGTTAAGCAAAGATTACTTGTAATTAACCGTTCTTTCGATTGGCATTATAAAAATACATGATGAGATTTTTGCCGACTTTGTTAGTTCGATATTTAGACAAACCAAACAATTTACAGTGAATGCAGTATTATTAAACATCAAAAAGAAAATAATGTTTCCTTTCAGCAAAACATCCTATCTCTAATACTTAAGGTACTTTCCGTTCATGTCGCATAGTTTTGGGACACCCTGTATATGGGCCGGAACTGTAACTTTGTGCCAGCTAAAGTAATATGATCTGATTAAATATAATACAACACTGACCCGCTTTTATTTTTGTAATTGGTTAAACTTTCTGATCTGAACTATTGTTAATTTGTTTAATCCAGGTTCTTCCGGCTCCACCTCAGCTGGCTTGTCTCCGGAGCACTGACAATGGAGCCATACTCCACTCAGGAGGAACCATCAGCGGACGGAGGCCGATGCCTTTGATGCCTCATGATGGAGGACAGGTATGATGGCATATGTCAACTTTACAGCACCACAGTGACAGATTTTCATACACTTTCGACATATTCTACTACTCCGTAAGACACGTAGCGCGTAGACAGTGTGTCTTTTGTCTTATAGTAACAGAGTTCAGTATTTCCTTCTGGTGGACGAGTATTCAAATGATCTACGTATAAACACATAAGTGACATGTTAGTTACACATCAGCTATGTAGACTCCTCAACAATGATAAAAAAACCACGTGATTGCCTCCTTAAATATTTATAGAAAACATCTTCGTCTTCCAAACCTTTATTTATCTTATCTATTCTATCTTTTAGGTTCGTCAATTTTATGATGTAATTGCATAGCAATTATAATCTAGTAATGTTTATTTCAGCATACAAATGTGTATCGATCTCGATCGATTGGGACCGGCGGAGATGGTGCTGAACTTCGGCCCAGAGAACGAGACCCGCTGCATAGGTCACACACCAACTTGGATTTACGACAGAATGACGGTAAATATTTCGCATATCTTATTATATGGTAGATTATATTAAAAACACTTGGGTTTGTGCTTCAATAGTTCCCAAAAATGTAATCGGGTTATGTTAAATTACACGAATTAATATCCTAAGGAACCACCACTCTAAGATCCTTCATGATATTTTACTAAAATCAAATTTCAAAAATCATTCCAGGAGGCAATGTGAACAAAAGATTTGGTTCTGAACCTGACCTTAGAATAGAAGAAGAACAGCAGAAGTCGAAGAACAACAGTAATAAACATTTCAAAAAGAAATACAGAGCACCCCCACCACCTAATAATGACGTAAGTTTCTCTTATATAATTTTTAAAGCAAAATAAAGTTTTACCTTAAAATAAAATTACTATGTAGTTCTTTCAACATTTACAGCACTTCGATGGCTCATCACCAGACTCAAGCGACGTAAACATGAGAGCGGAGCCTCAAAGAAAATTAAGGTTATTTAAAACGAGAAGCGAAACCAAAAAGCTGAACGGCCTAGATAGTAACTTAAATTATAGAATCAACAACGAATACAAGTCACTAGACTTGAACGATGACCAATTTGAGAGACGATATAAATCACCTTGTAAAGATAAGGATCCACATCTACAATATCCCGAGAGTAGGGATATGGTACAGAGCAGCGCCTCTCTGAAGAGAGAGGAACGATTGCTTCAAACGAGACAAGACTACAAGAAACCAAGGATAGACAGAGTAAGTGGGTGCCGGGCGAAAACATCCAAAACAAATGTACACAACGAAGCCTGGAAGACTCCACTTTTAAATAGGAATTTCAGACATTCAGACCGATTCACAAAAGACGAAAATAATCTACCAGTCCTCAGGAGAGAGAAGACTTTCGACGCAACTCTCCTATCAAATGAAAAGGACAGTGAATCGCCAAAAGCTTTGCACGAAACCAAAATGAAGGCTATTGGGGACCAACTAAAAACCAAAGCAGGACCAACGCAAAGCAATCAATTAAGAAAATCTCTTCCTTCACTATTAGCAAAGAATAATGAAGAAAAAGATGAGTTTCAAGCTGAACTAAAAAAAGCCACAAATAGAATAAGAAACGAAATAAGTAGTAATAAAAACGATAGTAAACCTAGTCATATTGGGAAAACGGTACATAAAAACATGATTACGAATAAAGTCAAAGAATCTAGTCCTAGCAACAAAAATATGGAGTCTAAAATAAGTAGAAGACCCGTAGCAAGAAATGAGGTTAAGGCTAAAGTGAATAGTAATCTTGGTGTTAAGAAATTTAGCGGCAAAGGGCTCCCGGACAGAGGACAGGCGTCCGGGAAGGAATCAACTCCAGAACATTCTCCAACTAGGAAAACTGTGGCTAATGCTAATAGGAATTTAGATAAGTAAGTATCATTGTACAACATCTTTTAATGAGATTACATCGTTTATTTATTAAGGTAATAGACAGTACAAAAAAAACTTGAGAGGTGTCAAGGGACACCCGGATAGAACGAAGTTCCTTTCGATAAATTAGTGAGGGAATTGTAATAAAATTTTATTTTTTTAAGTTATAATAATTAGTTTTTAGTTTAGTTATAATTATTATAACTTAAATAAAATATTTTGATCACAGCGCCATCTAGCATTAATCAGATAAAACAAAATAAGGAATTGTTTTATAAAATATTTTGATCACAGCGCCATCTAGCGATAATCATCTAAAACAAAAAACTTTTTTCATAAGAATTTCCGTCTAGCCCCCTTTCGATAACGCCCGATAAGGAACTTCGTTCCAATTAGCGACAGATACCACTACTCAATCTTCATAGTTACATTGTAAGGGTAATCTTAGGATGTAATGAACCGATTTCGAAAATTATTTTACTAATATAAAACTACGTTATTTGTTAGTATTATAAACTATATACATCATAATTAAAATTGGTTTAAATTAACACATCTATTTAAAACTTGCAGGGACAAACCGCAAGCCCCATCCAAACAGTTTTACTTCGGAATGATCGAGAACAACAAGTCGGAACAGAAGGACAACCTCAAAGACTTCCCCGGGCTGGGCAGCCCCATCATCGAGGAGTTCGCAGACTTCCACCTCATTGAGCAGAAACTACTTAATTATAGAGATGATGATGATGCCATAGACAAGTTTAAGTTGCAGCTGAAGGATGACAGGAAGATTGTTAAGAATTGTGAGTTAATTTTGTATGGTTACTAAATATCTTTAAAACGTATAAAGATTTAATTAGTTTTAATAGAGTAATAGATTTAATTAGTTTTACTATAATATAATATAGAAGTCGTGGTGGCTGAGTGGTCGAAGCGCTTCCTTCCGAACGGGAGGTCGCGGGTTCAAATCCGGCTTGTACCTCTAAATCTAAATGTGAAAAAGATTTATGTGCAATTTTTCACAACACCACTGGCTAAAAACGGTGAAGGAAAACATCGTGAGGAAAACTGCATGTCGGGAAAGGATTCTAAAAATCCTTTGAAGATATGTGAAGTCCCCAATCCGCACTGGGCAAGCGTGGTGGACTATGCCTAATCCCTCTTCTGAGGAGACCTGAGCCCAACAGTGGGGAGTAATGGGTTGGTACAGTACAGTACAGTTTTAATATTAAAAAGATTTAATATTAAATAATTTATTTTCTTATTGCAATATCTCCCATTCCCGCACTTTTTACGACTATCATTGTAGGCAACCTTAAATAATACACAGATATTATGGCCAAAGAGCCATTGACAGTTTTTTGGGTATGTATTTAAGGCATATCTCTGTGTGTGCGTGTGTGTGTGTGTGGTTTTTGTGAATGGGTGTGTGTGTCAGATAAATAATTCCTTTTCATAATAACATACTCCATTATCTTCCTTTACCTACAGTATCGTCAGAATCAGCGTTATCATCCGACGGATCTGACAACGAAGGATCTGACGGGTCCCTGGGCATAGCCGTGCGGCTTCGGCCCACGTTGCCCAAGAAACAGCCCACCATGCCCCGGTTCTCGCCTGCTGCTGCTTGGCGACAGCTTTCCAGCTTGGATACACATTTGGCTGTTGGTAAGAGATAGTTTTAACATGATTAAGTTGACCAGTTGACCAGAAACCCATTGATCAAATATTACTAGATACATTGTACCAAACAAAACAAACATAGGAACAAAATAGAGCCCCCACCTATTAATATCAAGACCCAAAAATGTTCACGTTACACGCACGCGTCATCAAGTCATTGATATCAAAATACCATTTTTAATTTCTAATCGTGTATCCTACTTTATTTAATTGAAGAAAAAACAAAAAATGATGTGTGCGAAGTTTCAAAGCTAAAAGACAAATTATACTTCCATTTCAGAATGCCTACCAACTCCTCTAGCAATTGAAACCAAATCATCTGAAGATGTATCCGCGGAGTCATCGCCTCGGTCCGAACCATCCGGGGATAAGTCCGGGGATTCCGGGATATCAGGAGACCACTGTCACATGGACAGAAGACCTGATTCACCAGCCAGGCATCATGTATGTACTTACCCAACAACTGGGAATTAACCATAATAGGCATGACGAAAGATTTTGAATTCCATTTCCATATTATGAGGGCTATGACTTGTCCTTCTTCAAACGAGGCTTGAGGAGGGTCCTTAAAGTTAGGTCGTAGGTAGCGACCCCTCAGTGTCCCCTGACATTGCAGAGGTTCATGTGCGACGGTAACCACTTACGATCAGGTGACCCGTTGGCTCGTCTGCCTACATGGCAATAAAAAAAAAATATTGTGGGTTTGTTTTTTTTGTTTACTATAAATAATATTACACATTTTTGTACACACAGGGTGGATTTGTAACTTTGAAGAAGTAGGATGAATATCCTGTCAAAATACAAATTTGGAACCAATTTTTATATTTACAATCTGTTAAACTATTTTTTTCAACATCATATGGAACCCCTGTACGCAACGATATTTACACATACACCATAGTGACGATTACAGATCCACCCTGTATAATTAATTTGTGAATTTAACGTATATTATTTGTAGACAAATAAAAGAATAAAATTGTTGAAAAATATCGCATCAAATTTTATGGTCAACTTCGTCTGCGTTACAAAGGGGTTCAAACAGTACTCGCAATGCCGTCGCGTTATTATTTGCGCGGCATATTCATTGCGTTTTATACTCGTGATAACCTCTAAACGAAAAGTCCGATTGGAATAAAACAAAAAGTAATTTACTTCTACATTAATACTCTTGATAACATAATACTTAATTTGGATAAGGGTTAATATAACGATACTCATGTAACGTTAAATTAATTTTTCGGACAATTTTTTTATTTTTATAAACATAAAAGCGGTTATTGTGACTAAACTATGATAGTTAGATATATGCTCTCGCGGACTTTTTTGTAGGTCTTACTAACACCTAAAAACCCGTAGTACATCATTTTGTTCTATTGTCAATAGTTTTTGCAGCGTACGCATAAATAGGTTTTCGATATTTCACCTCGTCTTACAAATTCTTTTCATACCAAATCCTAATTTTTTTCAAAATAAAATATATTATATAAGCTATAACCTTCCTCGATAAATGGACATTCCAACAGTCAAATAATTTTTGAAATCGGACCAGTAGTTCCTGAGATTAGCGCGTTCAAACAAACAAACAAACTCTGCAGCTTTATAATACTAGTATAGATTAGCTTATACTCACTGCACATCTTACTGACAGAACCCAGAAGCGGTCCCAACCTGGACGCCGCAACAAGACCTGGGCGAGAGTAGTTCAGAAGGCGGGGAGGCTGTCCCCGACCCGCCGACCTACCGAGACGCTCAGCCCTACCTGTCTATGCCCAGAGACGGGCAGCCCTTCAGCTTGTCTCTGCCCAGGGATGCCCACGTGACGGTCAGTTGCACTAGCTAGACGGGAGGTTACGTGGCTGAAGGTGGATTTGTTACAATAACGGTGGTGGCGGCCATCTTGGTTTTTTCCCGCACTTTTATAAACTATGACATTTATTTACGTGATAATTTGAGTTTTATAAGCATTAATAATAACCATATTTCTAATACTATATTGTTTGTATTAGTGATGTGAATAAGTCAATTTGGTCGCAAGTAGTTTTGATATAGAGTTGTTAGACGCATACTTAGATTTCTGTAGCTTTTAGTAATTCATAGTTAGATTAACTTATTTATAACTTAACTTATATTGTAGTTTGTATGTTTAGATGTTTGGTAAATTAAGCACATCTTCACATAACTCGAAAACTATAAAGTAGTTTTGCCCATAGTACCTTACCCTTTTCTTAGTATTCTTACAAGCTTGTAAAATTAGAAAATCATGTAACCATTTACAAAGTAGTGTATCGTAATAGTACACAGTAAATTAAATAAATTATTGAATATCATACTCAGTATTCACAAAAAAATACCACACCATATTGTAGCAAAACACCTGAACTCAATTGGCATTTGTGACTAAAGTATTAAAACATTAAAATTTAACTAACAAACTAATCACTCACCTAACATCCCGATAATAAGATGCGGAATAGAGATTGACAGTTAAAATTAACTTTTACTAATACACTGTTTAACAGTCTAATTTAAAAATCATTAAAATTAACTAAACTGTCGTAGTATTTACTAAAAAGCTGTTAATTACTACTGAGGTTTTCATTATTTCATTTCATTTATTTATTTACAAAAATATACCTTTAAATATTATAAATATTCAAACATGTGGCGACCAATAGCGCGCGACGTCCTGACTCGCGGTTACGACATTTGCAAGAATCTTCGCATATATACGACTTCTCAAATCTACTACAGTGGGCTTCGGCCTGACCGGGCATACACTACCTCGCCCGGTCGGAGATCTCCCTTTGGTCATAAGTCCACTGTACCCACAACTGGTGACCCTCGACAAAGAACACGCCTCCTTCGACATCATCACACCCTCCCAAGCCTCGAACCCCGCCCCGCCAGCCAGCTTTCAGCCTCTTCGGGTAATTCGTCCACAAGCCGCAACGCAGCGCGGCCTGGTCGAACCCTCATCGGTTTCACATCGGGCACACTCACTACGTCAACCGGTCAGCACAGCAGAGCACATCTCTCCTGGTCAACACGTAGCATCGGCCCCGCACGGCAGCATCTCCGACTCACTGGAGCCCGTGCATCAGCAGCACAGTTCCGACTCATTGGGACACATGCAGCAGCAACACAGTTCCGACTCACTGGGACTTCCTACACTGGCACTGGCGATTCTCGATTCACGTACACAAGACACAACGGATGAATCGACCTCCGGTCTCCGAAGGGGAGTGTGTGGCGACCAATAGCGCGCGACGTCCTGACTCGCGGTTACGACATTTGCAAGAATCTTCGCATATATACGACATCTCAAATCTACTACAGTGGGCTTCGGCCTGACCGGGCATACACTACCTCGCCCGGTCGGAGATCTCCCTTTGGCCTAATACCACTGATAGCCCACAAAACATAATATCTCTTAACCAGTACGGTTCTAGGATGCAAATATTCTATACAAACAAAAAAGCTTGAGAGGTGTCAAGGGACGAAAGAAGTTCCTTTCGATTAATTAGTGAGGGAATTGTAATATGTTATAATAATTAGTTAGTTTAAAACTATTATAACTTTTTTTTTTTTTATCACAGCGTCATCTAGCATTAATCATATAAAACAAAATAAGGAATTGTTTTAAAAGATTTTAATCACAGCGCCATCTAGCGATAATCATCTAAAACAAAAAAAACTTTTTCATAAGAATTTCCGTCAAGCCCCCTTTCGATAACGCGCGATAAGGAACTTTGTTCCAATAAATTTTTGTATAAATTTATAAAATCCATAATTCACTTTTAAGATACTCATATTTTCCTATTCGTTTTTCTTCTGATTAAATTCGCTGCGGAGCCCAAAACAAGTTAGCTTCCCCTCGAGTTCCTGGGACTCACTGCTCAGAGTCATTACGATGGTCGCCGCTGTGGATCACTACACAGGAGTTACAGTGGTGGGAGTGAGAGGTGGGCAAATACCCGATTTTAGGAATGCGCAAAAAAGTTTTGATTTGTTGTCGATAGAGATGTTTTTTCGATATTTTTATTAGTTTACGAAATACTAAAAGCAGTAAATATTCATATCGTTGTTGCATCGTATCGGTTTAAAGTTATGCAGTTTTGGGTACAGAAAAATATGTGTTGTCATTTAACAGCATTTTAGTCATACTACGACTTCACAAAAAAACCTTTAACTAATAAAACCTTGTTACTTAACATAAACTAAATCATGTTTAAAGCATTCTATTATAAAACAAACTTTCAACCTCTATTCCTCATCATCACTAGAAAGTACAAACTAACATCCCCCTAGTTTAAAGCGATGTCGTGTTTCTACGAATGTTTCCAGGGAAAGCAGATCCAGCAGGGTTTCAACAGTCTCCAGAAGTTCCGGAAATCTGTGACGGGGGCTTTAAGTACAGCACTAGGTTCCAGAAGGTTCGATTTGGAACATGAACCGATGTTAGAAGAACCGGAACAGAACTGGTTCTTGACGAAGTCAGCGCCGAATTCGCTGTCGAACCCCCTGCTGTTTCAGCAACCGATGAGGGCTAAGGGTTCTGGAGAAGATGACATTAAAGAAGAGGAGACGCCTTCTGAAAAGGTAAGGAAAAGTTAATCCTATCAAAATTTGTCATTTCATGTAAAAAACCGTCTTGTACTAATTTAACAGGACAAAATTCCATGATCCGCTGTGTGTTTGTGCGTGTATTTCTTGTCTATATGAACCGATTTCGATATATTTTTTGTTAGGAAGCAGACACATCGAACATCATCTCATATAAATTATATAATAAAGATCAAACTGGTCAGTTTTTGTGCTATGCTTGAGAAATGGAAGTAAATCGTTTTCATTTTTATAATAAAAAAAATATTTTCAGATACGATAAATAGCTCAATTCTTCATTAATTAATGTGATCATTTGTCAATTTATCTTTAACATATATTGTCCAGGGAGACATACCCCCGTGGAGGCCTGGAGCTGGCTTCATGTCGTGGGGTGGTCACGTGATGTACCTCCCTCCAGCCCCGGCTGCAGAACAACCCCTATCTATGATCGGACCCATCGTGAGGCCTGTTAGGTAACTATACCTTCTTTACTTACAATATTACTAAACGGGTTCTTACCTATATCTATACCTTATACAGGGTGTCCCAGAAAGTATGGATAAGCGAAGGTACAGAGATAGAGCACCTCCTGAGGTATCCGAATCACCCCATGTATGATCCGCGATTTTTCGTAGTTTTCGAGTTATGGGCTTTTTACTAATCTAAATAATTATTATACCATTTTTTTAAAGCATCATTCCTTTGTTTTAAAGATTTTCCAACACTGCACAGCTTTTAACTTTAACAAGACCATCTGTTTAGGAGTAAATCGAGCGGTTGTATGGAGGCGGCTGCCCGAGCGGCTCGGAGCGGCCTCGGAGCGGAGATGAGGGAGCGAGAGCGATCCGCTTCACCTGGTGTAGCGCGAGCGCTGCCTGCTAGAGTAGAACCTACCACGGTAAGTAATATTGGGGGCTTTTTTACAGGAAATTACCGGAAATCGACCTGTCCTGTAGTCGAACCGCACTAAACCTCATGCAAAATGGCACAATCCCAGCACATGGTTTTGTGGAGTGACACTAAGGCCTACCTCTATAATAAAGGCTTTTATTTACACTTGTAGGGACGCGATTGCATGCATGCACTTTTGATGCAAGCAGTAATATATAAGTGCAGTGCGTAGCGCGACTCCCCAGTCGTTCCGTTAAGAGCATAGCGTACACTCGCGTCCACACATTATTGTAATCATATTCATTATTGTATATTGTAAAGAGTGACAATAAATAATGATAACTAGAATCAGTTGTTCATTTTAATTCAATGGTATCTACTAATTAGATACACAAATAATTAATAAAGCGATACTCTTTCCGCTTTATAAGAGCTAATCTAAACACTAATATTATAAAGAAAAAACGTTAGTTTGATAATGCTCAAAAACTTCTGAACCGTTTTTAAAAAATATTTCACAATTCAATAGCTACATTATCTACGAGTGACATAGGCTAGATTTAATTTTGATTGAAATAGAAACTCTTACTGAACCTTCAATAATGTAAGCCAAGGTGTGAAAAAATACCCAAAAACTCCTTAACATCGCGTGCGCTGCTAAAACGATTGATTGTTGAATTGAGACCAAAATGATGGATTACGGGTTTGTAGGTCTTATCAAAATCTAACAGTGCTGCCTGAACCCAATTTTGAGGTAGACGAAGTTGCGACAATCAATTAGTTAATTATATTCACAATCCTGTATCCTGTACCAACCCATTACTGTCCACTGTTGGGCTCAGGTCTCCTCAGATGAGGGATTAGGCATAGTCCGCCACACTTGGCCAGTGCGGATTGGGGACTTCACATATCTTCAAAGGATTTTTAGAACCCTTTTCCGACATGCAGGTTTCCCCATTATGTTTTCCTTCACGGTTTTTAGCCAGTGGTGTTGTGAAAAATTGCACATATATCTTTTTCACATTTAGATTTAGAGGTACAAGCCGGCCGGATTTGAACCCGCGACCTCCCGTTCGGAATGACGCGCTTCGAATACGATTTTTTACACAATCACATACACCCATTACTATCAATAAGTTTTGCTATTGCTAATTTTGATAATAAAGATTTTTACTTTTACTTACTTTTGTCTGTCTGAAACAATTCGTAATAACCTAATCTATTTCAATATTATTGTAACAAGGAAGTAAACACGAAGGTCGCTCGTCAAAGATATAAATCTTAAACACAGACTGTGATTATGACAAAATGGCGTGGGAATAGTTTTCAATGTTCTTGATACGCTGGCTTTGTTTACATTTGGTGGTAAAAATATGACCTATAAACTTATGCTAGTCATGTTAACTTTCCCTTAAGAACTTGCACTTGTATTGTACTAAAAAAAGACACCTGGTCTTGCATTTTTATGACATGATCAGATTTTTTTTTATTGCCATGTAGGCAGACGAGCCAACGGGCCACCTGATCGTAAGTGGTTACCGTCGCTCATGAACCTCTGCAATGTCAGGGGACATTGAGGGGTCGCTACCTACGACCTAACTTTAAGGGCCCTTCTCAAGCCTCGTTTGAAGAAGGACAAGTCATAGCGCTCTGGGAATACCGAGGAGGGGAGCTCATTCCATAGCCGGATGGTGCGTGGCAAAAAAGTGTTCCTGAAACGGACCGTGGATGACCGCGGTGGTTCCATATAAATAAATTATGAGAAAAAAAGCCCTCTAAGAAACATGGTAATGAACCCCATTTCGTCTGCGTGACAAAGAAAACAAACTAGGTAGAAAATTAGGCAAATATAAAAAAAAACTTAATTCCAAAACTAGAAAGTTTTAAAGTTTCGTTTGACAAAAAAAAATTCAATGAAAAGCTCACTTTCTTGACAAAATTCCAGCCCAATTGTCTATCATTATTTATACCACATACTCTAGATGTCATTACACTTTGTAATGATACCTATTATTCAGAGAGCGTTTTTCTAATCGATTCATCATTGCGAATTGATTCGATAACTGTGTAACTTGAATCGCGAATTTACAACACTAGCAAATGTACAACTTCGTGTACATAACGGTAAAGATTTTATTTTAAATAGTGCTTAATGCACCACCGGTAATCACTTACAATTAGGTGGGCTGTATGCTGGTTTAAGCAATGAAAATATACACACGGATATATATAGTATAGTCCTCTTGCTTTACTTTTTTTATAATCATTAAACTACCAAATACTATTGTATCGTATTCGATCTCGACTAAAAGATTTAAAATGTTGTATTTTTTATCTGTTTTAAAAACTCAATTTCAAATGTCGTGTACATATTAATATAATTACTTATCATATAAATAATTTACATACCTATTTTACGTCTGCTCTTGACGTACCTATACAGGGTGATTTCCTAGTGAGGGTGCATATTGAAGGTCATGGTAGCTGATGGTTATATACGACCAGTAAAAATATTATTACCAAAGAATATGGCTTAATGCCTTAGTAATCGCAACTTAAAAATATCTAAAATTCTTGCAAAATGATGGTTTTTCGACAGCTGATGGGTGTGGCGGAGGTGTGGGGTGCGCGAGGTCACTAGAGGTCATTAGTCAACACTCTTTAAGCCGAAATTGTTTATGTTTGAGGTAGTTTTGTCGAATTTAGATTTAAAAAAGAAAAATAATAAATTTACCTATTTTTTGTAATATTCCGTATAAGAACAGAGTACTCATCACCCTCCTGCAATATGTACCCTCTCTAACAAATCACCTTGTATAAATAAACATTTCCACACGCAAAACCTTCTTACTTCTTCATGGCACTTTACCGTACAACACAGTCCACCGAAATCAACAATAGTTTAACATTCATACCACATATCTCATTGTGCGAATTAACATGTTATCACAAAGCCATCTTCACACGTAACATGTCAAACAGATCCTTCGCCATACCGTTGTGAGTTGGACGAAAGCCTAAACTACGTGGAAAGCCCGGTGGGACTTTCTGAAGTTAAATAGTATTGTAATAAAAAGAGGTTATGGTAATAACTGATGGTTTGGGTCGTAGACCGGGGTCTGTTTTAGTGACCCTCTGTTTTCAAATTGTATTTTTAAATTTTATTTTTTTGTAATTGTTTTTTTTTTAAATACAGGGTGGATCTGTAACTTTGGACAATCTGACGTGGGGTGAATGACCTGTCGAAATAAAATTTAGTACCACTTTTATTTTAGAAATGGGATAAACAAAAATTTCATCATAGTACCTATGGAAGTCACCAGCGATAGTCGTACGTTTTCCATACAATGTCAGAATAAAAAGTTAAACCGATACAGAAAATAAAAATGGTGCTATGTTATATTTCGACAGGTCATTCACCTCACGTCAGATTGTCCAAAGTTACAGATCCACCCTGTATAATGTTATAAATAAAGAAATTAATTTAGTATATTAAATATTGAATCAATTAAAATCGACAACTTTTACGGCACAGATTTGTATGCAGACGTTTACCAGCCAGTCATATATCATGTTCGTTACAAATTACAATTTAAAAATATCTTATTATCGAACCGATTTCAGAAAGTATTTTACTTTAGGAAACTACGTAATTTGTTAGTATTATAGGCCACGTAATAAAATTGAGAAAACCTATCTCCCTTTAGTCATAAAATAAAACAGAATTTTCGTTAATTACATAGGATTTAAATTAAGTATCGGTTCAGTTTTCAGTATTTCCTTTTGTAATAAGTTAATTTAATTTTGTATTTTAAAACAATGATGCATAAGAATCATTAACAATGTATAAAGACGCTAACAACAATAAAAACGAAAACATAAACATATAACAACTATGTCATAGAGATCAGTTTCATTGATGCAACAAAATGACAACAACACAACATATTTTTATTTTGGAACAATAAAATAACCAAAATTGGTATTGAATTGGTTTTTGATGACATTTAGAACTTACATAATAAAACAAGAAGAGTTTCTAAAATTACTTATTATACAATATTATTAAAGCAAAAACTCAAATATGATAGCAAATTAAAAACTGGACGTAGAATAGCGATCTTTAAATCAGTAAAAGTTCAAAATTTCTATCAACAAATATTCTTCCTTCTTTTGTCCTTCTTCAAACGAGGCTTAACGAAGGTCCTTAATAGGTAGCGGCCCTTCAGTGTCCCCTGACATTACAGAGGTCTAAGAGAAGTCTAAGAGACGGTAACCACTTACGATTGGATGACCCGATGACTGGTCATCCTACATGACAATAAAAACTTTAAAACGTTAAAACAATTGAAACGAGGCTTAAGAAAAGTTCTGTATCTGTAGGCGATAGATAACAACCCCTCATTGCCCTGCATTGCAGAGGTTCATGAGCGACGGCGACCGCTTACCATCGGGTGGGTCGTAGGCTCGTTTATCTATCACGCAATAAAAAATAAAAAAAACAGTTTCAATTAGTCGCAAATCGTAGTCGCAAGTCGCAGTCGCACATATGTAATCGCACACACGGTTTAGGAGTAGGGATGTAGCGTGCGCGCCGTCGAGACTCATCACACGTGCTGAGACTCACCTGTGGACCACACTAGTTACTGTGTTCAACTTGCAACATATACGGTCAGTGATATTTATCTATTTTATATGTTGTGTTTGGTGGTATAGTTTAATTTACAGATTTAAAATGGAATATGATTATACAAAATTTATTAAAACACCACGAGTACAAAAGATAAATCATAAAATATTTTAAATAAACAGTGTAATAATGGGTGCCCTAATCTCTTAATAAAAATAATATACAATTTGTGCATAATTTTAATGTATTCATGCATATTAAATAAACACAAGTATTCTTTAACCTTCTAATTTTTATAATGTTAAATTGAGAATTGACGTTTTTAGAATATTTATTTATTTAATACTTTATTGTACACCAGGTAAAGAAAATTACAGTGACTTATAGTAAATAAAAAATAAGCACAAAAGGCGAGCTTAACTCAAAAAACAGATATGACATCGTACAGAGAGATAGTGTAGTGTACTAAATAAACTATATGAATTAACTACATACAGATTAGCAGTCTAAGTATAACTTGAATATAACTTGAAAAATGTATAAACAAGACATTGCAAGTTTATTTTTCATCATTTTTATTTTTTACGTTAAGAATAGTTAATTTCAATTCTAAATCCATTAACATAATATAAAGAAAATCAATATTTAAGTTACCTTATTAAAATTATAAAATTTGAGTTTTTTTGCAAATTAAAAAGGTCAATTCGAGTGACATTTAATAAGCAGGTAAAAATAATACAACAAAACGACTAAACCTGTTCCAATCCATTAGTATTACGTATTATTTATGAATAAAATTTACAAATAAAAATAAATAAGTTAAAAAAATAAGAAAGCTGAAGTTGTTTCAAAAAAAAATAAGAACAGGTACAATCCATAATTTATGACGAACAGAATAAGCCAAATTTGAACTGAACTTATTCTTTTCTATACATTTTAAACATAATTTAGAGAGATTAAATATCATACTGCATAATATAAAAAAAAAAACTTCATATAACATCAACACTAAAAATTGCCTAAGAAAAGCAAAAACTGAGCCCCATCATATCAATTTAAATATTTATTTCAATTACTTCACTGAACTATAGTTTTCAATAACTTAAATTCTACAGTCGTTCATTATTCGGTAAACTTACAAATTATCGTGAGAATGTAACGAACACAGACGAGTTATCTCAGAGTTACGTCTTTGTTTTCATTTTCATTGCTATGCTAATTACGTATGCACATGTTCTTAGTATCTACTAAGTTTTTGTTACTTTGATGAGCAAAGTTATGAGTGACGTCATAGTAGAATCTCTGTAGTTGAAATCGTAGAGTTTAGACACAAATTAATAACGGTGCGAAAGAGAAATAATATTAGATTTATAGGTACTATTAAAATTTGAGGATAAATACTTTTCGTCACAAAATTTGCGTTTTAAGGATTCCTTAAAAGTAGGTTGTGGTGGCCAAGTGGTTGAAGTTCATGCCTTCCGTGTCGGAGGTCGGGATCCTCAGGTAGGCATAGTCCACACGCTTGCCCAATGCGATTGTGGACTTCAGGATTTTTAGAATCCTTTTCCAATATGCAGGTTTCCTCACGAAGTTTTCCTTCACCGTTTTGCGTCAGTGGTGTACATAAATCATTATCAAATTAAAATTTAGAGGTACAAGCCGGCCTGTATTGAACCCGCGACCTCCCGTTGGGAAGGAAGCGCTTCAACCACTCGGCCACCACGACTTCAAAAAACGGTCAATTAGCAATGTTAAATTACAAAATGATTTCGTTAATGAAACTCCAATTACAGACCAAATAAGAGATTCATCTAAAGAATGATGAAATCACTTGTTAATTAAGATTTACAATTACAAGCAATTAAACAACACTATTTCGTTCACTATTTCGTAGGCTCGTATACCTAATAATAATAATAAGCCTTTAACCTGAACTAATAAACACAATTACACAATTTACACACAAGAGATAATAAAACTAACATTACTAATAAAACAACCATACTTTAAAATTACAAATATCTTGATTTCATTACCCTTAAAGTATATCCCTAAGTTCAGAGTGCCTCTTGGCATAGGTCTCCTCTAATGTCTTCCACTGCTGCCGGTCCCCTGCTACCCTTCTCCAGTATGGGCTCGTATACCTACCTTGTAATAAAAAGTGTAGGTAACTGTTGATAATAATACTACACTATTATCGATTTTTCAAAATTAAATACCTATGAAATTATTGCAAATTGAAAATAAAACTTAAACCTTGGTAGATATATCGAAAAATATTATATTTTCGGATTATTCAGGTGTTATTCAAGAACCTGTTATTAATAAGTAATTATTGTGTTGAGGTCACAGGTCCTCGTCAACCTTCGGACATCACATGATGTCATGATATGTCTGAGTAAATATATACACCATACCTATTTGCAGCTACAGGTGAAGCTGTTTTGAGTAGCTTAAACATTACATGTATCAAAATGTTTTAGCTTCAAAAAATGCATTTTTACCTCATTTGTATTTTTTTTTTATTTGTTCCACATAACTGAGATAAACTATTAAATACATCGTTACTTATTATCTACTACATAGTTAATAATGAGTAAGTTAAGAATAAGTAATGAGTTTTCTAAGACAACATTAGAAGTAGATTTTTGTTCAGATAAACGATACACCTAACAGTACATCATCTAGAAAATGTAGATTTTTGAGTTACAATACGATATGTTGTCAAATGTGTGCTATCTGTGGGAGAGGCACAGAAGTCGAGCGCGGAGCAAACACTGCCTTACCATCCTTTACTGGAACCATTTCGCCGCATATTCAGACCCCTATTTGAGAACATCTGGATAAGACTAAAACGCAGAAATCACATACTTAAAATCCAATATTTAAAGTCTTAGGTCATTTAGTTCCGAAGTTAAGCGAAAGTCATTGACAATTGATGATTATCAAATTAGGACTAGTACTTAAACCTGCCATATATACAGGGTGCTAAGTTGTATTTCGACAGGTCATACACCTCACGTCATATTGTCCAAAGTTACAGATCCACCCTGTATATACCAGTACGTGTATAACAAATGTTAGTTTTAAACAATTTTTGAATTCAACAGAAGGTCGAAGCCCTACTGTTATTATGTAAATATGAAAATTATTTCCAAGGCAGCGCCGTTTGTGCATCTCTTTACCCCAAAGTAACCATGAGTCTATATTTACTTCTTACATCATGGTTACGTGATTCTTACCTTTGCGAATATTAATGAATTGAAAGAACATAAGAAAACTAAGTTATTATTTAAATCGTGTTTTAAAGAGATATTTATTTATTTACTAGCTGACTCGCGCAACTTCGTCTGCGCCGAAAAAAAAAATTAGGGGTGGACTACCCCTAACATTTAGGGGATGAAAAATAGATGTTGGCCGATTCTCATAGGTACCGGATAAGCACAAAAAATTTCATCAAAATCGGTCAAGCCGTTTCGGAGGAGTTCAAGTTCGAACACCGTGACACGACAATTTTATATATTAGATTTTTATATATTTGGGAAACAACAGTACAAGTTATGACATCAAAAAAGAGACAAAATTTAAACTTAGACCTGCCTCGAATGAGGACGTAGAACGTGAAACAGTAATATGCAAAGTATTTTAAATGTTTTTATTTAATTTTCTCTGGATGTAACTATGTATCTAATTATGTAAGTTCGGGTAGAATCTTGCGAGTTAAATTTGACAAACTTCCCATAGTAGTCATAGGAACTCCTGTACTAAGCCAGATAGACCTATCATATTTGGGTTCGTTTTATTTATTTTAGCTATCACTAATGCTAAATGGCATACAGGATGTATTTAAAAACTTTTTAATTGCTTATATTAATACTAGCTGACTCGCGCAACTTCGTCTGCGCCGAAAAAAAAAATTAGGGGTGGACTACCCCTAACATTTAGGGGATGAAAAATAGATGTTGGCCGATTCTCATAGGTACCGGATAAGCACAAAAAATTTCAACAAAATCAGTCAAGACGTTTCGGTGGAGTCAACGAAAACTGTAACACGAGAAATTTATATATTAGATACTAGCTGGCCCACACAATTTCGTCTGCGTCACATAAGGAAATTTTCTCACCGTTTAAACCTTCCCTAGACTTCTACGAATATTTCAAGATTAAAATAAGCCAAATCGATTCAGTCGTTCTCGAGTTATAGCGAGACTAACGAACAGCAATTCATTTTTATATATAAGAAGAAGAAGATTGACACTATTGCACACTTTTGACACTATGGAATGCCTTGTTTGAGGTGAGTTCTTTTAAACAATTTAGAAGCTTAATCTGTACAGCTTTTTATGCTCTAACAAAACAATAGTCTAATTACAACCAAGTTGGTATATGTCACAATGACACATCACATTATTTAGTTTTTCCTCGTCTCCCACACTTATGTAACACGTACAATGTTTGTTATGATGAGATGGTTACATCATTGCATAACTTATTCGTTAATTAATTTAGAAATTATTTCGGGTATTTTTGAGTTATTGTTAATTGCAGTTACGGTTGAGTTACCAGGGTTCATTTCGTAATAAAGTAAAAATGTAGAAGATTGAAGTTATGTGTGTAGTGGGTTTTTACTGTATTTTAATTTAATTTATATTTTACTAGTTCTTTAACTTCACACGGGTACAGTACTGATATTACTACAAACTATAGAACCACCGCGGTCATCCACGGTTCGTTTCAGGAACACTTTTTTGCCACGCACCATCCGGCTATGGAATGAGCTCCCCTCTTCGGTGTTTCCCGAGCGCTATGACTTGTCCTTCTTCAAACGAGGCTTGAAGAGAGTCCTTAAGGGTAGGCCGTAGGTAGCCGCCCCGCAATGTCTTCTGGCAATGCAAAGGTCCATGAGCGACGGTAATCGCTTACGATCGGGTGGGCCGTTGGCTCGTCTGCCTGCGTGGCAATAACAAAAAATCTATTCACGCTTTCGGTCTATTCCTATGTACTGTATTAAAAACAGCAAAATTCCAAGCGTAGTTTTTTATAAACAAGCTAATTAGTCTTGTATTACTTATATAGGATAGGTCGGGTCTGTTTAATTTCAAATTGCAGACGTAAAAGCTTATCTTTTGCAAGCTCTATCAGATATGTAGTTTGAAGTGGCCGAACAAATTTATTCAGAGGTAAAACACGTTCTCTATTTGACGTTATGTCCTTCTAAGTTTATAATTATCTTATCTATCAATTGTTTTTTCGATACTATAAAAAGAGTTTCCAAAATTAACGCGACTGCACCTCCTAAATTTGCGCAGCTCAAAGCTAATTTTGAACTAACAATTACCAAATGTAAGATGAGAATCAGCAGGATATAATTTCGCAGACTCACTAACAATATTATGTATTACATTACACATACTTAAAACAACGTATGATATAATAACGGATGTTATAAAACATTACAAATGCACTTCGCTAAGGAAATTTCAAATGTGTGTTGTCAAAAAAAATGCTTGTTTATGACCTCAATCACTCTAGCATATAATTATTAATTCTATGGACTCAAGTAACTTAAAGATCGCGCGTATAATAGATTTTTAAATATATCTGGGAATGTTACCGTATTCGCAAGATTGCAGATGTACGTTAAAGGCGGACTAATTAGATTTAAATATTTTTTACGAAAAAATTTATAAATATTGTCATAGTCGATAAGTCGACCAAGGGTCTTGGTCGTGGTCTTGCTTACCTACTCTTGGTCTGGTCCTAGTCTTGGTCAAAAAAGCAAGATTTTTGCAAGACCAAGACCAATGTTGCTCATCACTACAGTCGATGTTTTTTGTACCTAAGCAGGTTTTCAACATGACTTCTACAAATATAGCTATAAATTCTACTCAATGAACTTGCGTTTATTTGTTTATAAAAATGCGTTTTTATATTGCACTAGATGGAATACAGTTGTTCCTCATATTATTATATTTAAAAATATTAAAACTAATTAAATTAGTTAATTAATTAGTAAAAGAACAAAAATATTATGGCACTATTTTTCCTCGTTAGTTCTTTAGGATTTTAAATCAAATCCATAGAGTAATTTGAATGTCAACTCAACTAAATAAACTTAATAAAAACATCAAACTATCAACAAAACAATATTTATTCTATTCTATTCACAAAATATATTTACAACTTAAAAACATTTGTATAATAAAGGGCCTTCATGTGACTCGAATCTTGTTAACAACATATTAAAATTCTCGAGACGATCTATGTTAATTTTTACTTGAAATATTTTAGTTTTAAATAATCACAAGGTTTTGTTTTATTGAGAGGGAAACGAGTCAACAGCCCATTTGATGGTAAGTGGTCACCGTCGCTCATGAGCCTCTGCAATGTCAGGGACTTTTCTTAAAAGTTGTATAACGAACATCAAAACTCCGGGAACACGGAGTGCTATCTACCGAATCGATAAATGATTTATAAGTTTAACAAAAACGATGTACGACGGGTTTTTAGGTCATAGGAAGATCTAAAAAAAAGTCCGCGAGAGCATATATCTAACTATCATAGTTTAGTCACAATAACCGCTTTTATGTTCACGAAAAAATAATAATCGTCCCAAGATAAAAATCGTTAAAATAGTATCGTTATATTAATCCTTATCCAAATTAAGTATTATGTTATCAAGATTATTAATGTAGAAGTAAATTACTTTTTGTTTTATTCCAATCGGACTTTTCGTTGAGAAGTTATGACGAGTATAAAACAAAAAAAAATATACCCAACGCGATCCAAATAACAACATTGCGAGTACTGTTTGAACCCCTTTGTGACGCAGACGAAGTTGTGGGGGTCATCTAGTTTATTAATAAAATAATTATCGAAATCGGTTTAAAAGAATTCAAAGCCAACTCTTTGAATATGCGCATTTCATAAATAGGATTGTCATACATTTTAATGAAATCGAGATTTGATGCGGCCACAGTGTGCGCCGATTAACTTGGTATTAATATTAACGATCGGAATTCTTGCATTCCTATCCGGAATTATAGCTTCGTTGGTGCATTATAATTAGATATAGAACACATAAGTTCAGTGGAATTTACCTTGTTTGACTACATGGCATAACTATATACACACTTACTATACTACTAGCTGCCCTGCGCAACTTCGTCTGCGTCGTATAGGAATTGTTTCCGAGAATTTTCTAAAAGTACTCATCAGAACGCTTCATTAGAGCCCAAACACGATGAGGTTATCTTGCTTATTGACGGAGTTCCTGTGGCCACCTTCCAGCTCCATCATCAGACCTTGATCTAAGGTATCCTATCTCTCAAGTTGGATCGAACTGCACAAGGTGTGCAAATTTTATTATAATCGGTTAAGTGGTTTAGGAGTCCATTGAGGACAAACATTGTGACACGAGATTTATATATATTAAGATGTACTACTACTACTATACACTTTCTCGCTTAAACCACTGAACCGATTTTGATGAAATTTGGCACAGACAATCTTTAGACCCTCAGAAAGGCTCTTTTAATCGAAAGTGACGCAGACGATGTTGCACGGGCCCATTACACAACTAGGAACAGTTACAATATTTTCTAATAGTTATAATTCCACGCGTTGGAACCGTGACAAATGCTAGTAATTGTCAGTTATCTCGATATGTAGTGGTTTAATTAACTGAGTGATAATAGAACTGTTTTTATAACTGTACGAGATAGGTGGATAACATCTTGTGGATTAGCTTAAAGTTTGTAACTGTACTGGGTGGATATATAAAATTAAAAACTTGAGAAGTGTCAAGAGACACCCGGATGGAAGGAAGTTCCTTTCGATTAATTAGTGAGGGAATTGTAATATTTTTTTTTTTTTTAAATAAAATATTTTGATCACAGCGCCATCTAGCATTAATTATATAAAACAACATAAGGAATTGTGTTAAAAGATTTTAATTACAGCGCCATCTAGCGATAATCATCTAAAACATAAAAGTGCCGTGCCAACTTTTTTACAAGAATTTCCGTCTAGCTCCCTTTCGATAACGCGCGATAAGGAACTTCGTTCCAATAATATCCAAGCCGAAAGGAATTAATGATAACACGGGTCAACACCAAATTTGACTGCATAGAATAATATTTCGTTACTAAATCGTAATTAGACATGAAAAAGATGACTTTGAAATAAACCAATATGAAACATGCATCACCAGCATCGTATTTATACTTTTGATTGTTAAAACTATCACAAAAGCAAACTTGATACCAAATAATTTATTTTTAAATACAAGCTTTTAAGATCCTGAATATTATGCAGCAGTAGAGTACTAGCTAATACAATTAAACGAGCTCAAACACGACGACTTGTTTAGTACAGGAGTTCCTATGACCACCTTCCGAATCTATCATCAGATCAGCGTCATTTTATTGCATTGTCACGCGATATACAACAGCGTGCAAAATGTCAGCTCAAAACCGGGATGTTTGTCAAATTTAGCTTGCAAGATTCCACAAACACATCCAGTGCAAGTTTAATAGAATAAATGGAAAAAAAACGTGTCTGCAATGTTCACGACTATATAATATTGTCGAAATTTACAAAAATACGATGTTCTCAAAAGGTTATTTCCTTGTTGAGAATTCTTATGATTTTGTATTAATAAATTGAAATTAAGTTGTAATCATGAATAATTAATGCACTCGGTCTATTAAACAACATTTAGATCTGCGTATAATAATGTTAAAATTGGTCTTTAGTTACAATAAATGTGCAAAATCAAACGTTTTTGAATATGTTGAAGGGGAGACATGGCACGAAAGGGACTTTTTTGTTTTTGTCCTAACACATTATTGAAAAAGTATTTGGAAGAGATTAGAGTCGAGGTTAATTAAACTATTGACTTAAAATGCAATAATTGTCATCAACAAAACAATATCTCCCGAAACACTTCACTAAAGCTTAACTAATCTTCACCAAAAGAGACCAAGTTTCGCCATCGTTGTTAAGATCAATATTGTTCAATATTTATACCATCGCGTAGTTTCTGTGGTAAGCAAACACATCGACACCTGAACAAGCATGTGTGTTTGTACACATCAGCATATATGCCTCTTGCATGTACTTAAAGGCGGTTTTAAACTAAAATATAAACCTTAGATATGGTTTAAAATTATGAGTAGGTGATAGATAACGGCCCCTCATTGCCCTGGCATTGCAGAGGTTCATGAGCAACGGTGACCGCTTACCATCGGGTCGGCTGTAGACTCATTTATCAATCCTGTAATGTATCTTTAATTATATTTTTTATATTATAAATGCCTGATTTTAAGTAAAGTTTATTTAAGTATACCTATTCAAACTAAATAAGTTAAAAAACGAAAAAAAAACCAAATGACCTACAGAAATCACTCTTAATTTTTTGCTGCCGACTAGATAGTAGTAGATAGTTTTGAACGGTTGTTGTTAAAAATGTCGTTATAAATCAAAGTATATCGTGAGCCAAATAAATTTTAAAAATAATCACTTAACTCTGATTAGAATTCTAGTGCGCGGTCACCATTACCATGAATGGGGTACAACTGGCAAGGACATGCGTTTATAGGACAATTGACGACCCAAATACTGTGACAATCGTACTTTGTTATGCTAAATAGAACCAAACAGACCGTGAGGACTGATAAATTGAAATTTTTGTTTGTTTTAAAACTGAGACCAAACTATGTGGATGTACCATTACTGCCCACTGCTGGGCTCAGGTCTTCTCAGTAGATCAGGCATAGAGTTGTCCACCACGCTTGCCCAATACGGATTTGGGACTTCACATATCTTTGAAGGTGTTGGATTTAAACTATCAAGTCTGATATTAAATTAAAATCGGATTGTGATTAATATTAATTTTATTTTATAATTTTACATTTTCGCGGCAATTTTTCTCTTCTTTTTTCTAGGCAACGGGCTACACTCTCATTATGCCTAACTGAATCAAATGGGCTGTAGGTACATGAAATTAAAGATTCTCCAATTAAAGAGGTTTTAAGTAACTTATTATATCATCTCCTATCTCTGACTAAAAATATTGACAATATTATTGCACGTAACAAACAATAGTTAAACGACAAGTCATCACGTTGTTTTAACATGTCTTTACGACAATACACTGTCGTTTTATTATCTAGAAGGTCACATCCAGTGTATTCTAATCTAGATGTTCGTGACAGAATGTAGCTTCACTGAAGGGATAAACTTTATGATGAGATCTGTAGGTTAATGTTGAGAAAGAGGTTAAGATAAAAATAGATCTCAGAGTTACGCCATTTTGTAATTTCGTTCTTTTAACAAGCTTTATATTAACTTGCACTGGATGTAACTATGTAATCTTGCAAGCTAATTTTCACAAACTTCTCGGTTTCCGATTGAAGTGATATTTTGCACGTAGATGTATACCTCGTGACAATACAATAATATGACTGAAAATGGCACTGATCTGATGATGGATTCGGAAGGTGGTCATAGGAACTCTTTTGCTAAACAAAATAGACCTGTCGTTTTTGGGCTTGTTTTACTTGTATTAGCTAGTACTGTACTGCTACATAATATGTGGTTGTGGTTTAAGCGCACTAACCTCAGAAACCGTTGTCCGATTTGAAAAATTATTTCAGAGTTAGATAGTCTATTTATCGTAAAAGATTATAGAATATATTATATCCTTTTATGACGGAGACGAAGTTGCAGCTAGTTATTTTAGTATTCACATTGACGCTGTATTATCATACAAATTCAATCTTTTGTTTAAACAAAATAGGAAGTTTCGCGCCAAATTATGCAAATATATTCAGACGCATTGTAAATTCGTTTTCATTGCATCAAGCTAATTACAATAATATTGCAATTAATATTACTTAACTCACGTTTCGATGTGCAAACAGATACAGAATTACGCACTCTATTAATGCATTATCTTGCCAAATTACACCTTATTTTTATAGTCATAAGGATCATTATAAATAGCAAATGTTGGTTACTCAAAATTGTATCTTATACTACGTGTTTTAAAGTCAAAAATGGCTTGGTTTAGTTGTTTTAGGTTATTTTATCACGGCATCTTATTCGCACGCTCTAAATATTATGTGCCTAATATTAAATGCGTGATTTTTAACAAAACGAGCTGTATGTACATACGGACCGTGGTTTTGGCTTTCTACGTGTTTGTAACACTAATGTGTTTTGGTTGCTTCGTTTGGCGTCACTTAGAAGATTTTGTAATTATTTATCTGTATTAGAGACAATGGAAGGTTTTATAATTCGATAAAGACGCCTAAGTTTTATACCTAATGCCAATTGTAGTAGTGAGAATAAAAAAAAACAAAACAGGAATTTGATATCATTCATCATGTTCTTTGCAATTCACATGTTTTAAAAGTTGTAAGTTAATCCGATTTCTTTTACAATTATATTTTTTTTACTTTCGACTGTTATTTGCATTATGAAACTTCTCTCTACAAATTATTATTAAAAACTAACTTTGGTCATCAAAATTAAATTTAATCCGTTTAATTTTGATGGCTTAGCATTTTACTAGTCATTACTGGACATTTACCGTTTCATATAAAGTAGGTACCCAGCCCATTTGCTCATTGTAAAGGAATCATCGACCTTAATCTTCGTCGTATTCAATAAGATGATTTAAAAACTCATTATCATATTGTTATAATAAAACATCACGATTTCATACATTTCTTTTATGAATAAGGTTAAATTCTCTTTGGTATTTACGATATGTATGTCAGATGACACGATAAGAAGAATAAATATGGTCTTTATTAAATTTACTATTTTTTAAAATTTAATATAGCTTATAAAATAATATACAGTTATGAATAAGTGAAAGATGTACAGGGCAATTAATTTTACAAGAATTTTATTTTGCGTCTTAATAGACGACTCGAAACTCAATTTCTCTTTCTTGATGAATCATATAACTTACGTCTGAATAATTAATTATTGTGTCAACCCCATTACAATATGACAAAGAAAGTAAAAAAAGAAAATCCCAATTGTACTTTAACCAAACTAGAAATTGCTGGATAATATTAGACCAAACAAACAACTACATAAATAACAAACATAAAAAGATTTAATATTGGAGGCGCCGGGTATCGATCCCGGTACCTCTCGCATGCTAAGCGAGCGCTCTACCATCTGAGCTACGCCCCCCATACTCCTGAACACTAAAATATGCATCCAGAACTTCTTTACTAGACAAAAATAACTATTTTGTCACATTTGAAAATATTTGATACCAGCTACTGTTGGTGAGGTCATTTGCGTGAAACCTATAAGGCAACTAAGATTACATCTTTATTTCTCGGCAATTATTAGATTTTTGGAACGAAGTTCCTTATCGCGCGTTATGAAAGGGGGCTAGACGGAAATTCTTACGAAAAAGTTGTCACGACACTTTTTTGTTTTAGATGATTATCGCTAGATGGCGCTGTGATCAAAATCTTTTAAAACAATTCCTTATTTTCTTTTATATGATTAATGCTAGATGGCGCTGTGATCAAAATATTTTAAAATACGTTCCTTATATCGCGTTACGAAAGGAAATAATTTTTATGAGATACGTTTTAATCGAAAGGAACTTCGTTTCATCCGGGTGTCCCTTGACACCTCTCAAGTTTTTTTTCTGGTAAAAACTATCTTTAAACTTCAAGAAACATTTAAAAAACTGCCTAAATTGGTTGTTGTAATGCGCTTAACAACACATTATGTTATTCATTTTTATATCATAGATTAGTATAGTAAATTGCGAGTATCCTTTGTAAGTTGTATCTTCTAAATTAATTATTTTTCATCAGTATCCCATCAAAATCCTCTCAACATAATTTAGTCTATGTGCCGCTTATTTTAATTTGGTAATATAGAAAACTAGACAGGTTTATCTGTTTGCTTGTGACCAGCATAATATTTAATTTAAACTGACCTATAAACTACAAAGAGCTGTAAAATCACCGTTAATCAAATTGGATGAACGCCAAACACAGACCTGCCCAGTTTTCGTTCGTGTAAATAGGACAGGTGTGTCTATTACTTTATATTTGACGGGCGTATACTTTTTACAAACAGCGAAAAATCGTAGCAAATAACTTTAGCGATTTTATTTGTGTTGTTTTAAAAGTGATAAAAAAGATCTCTTTTTAATTGACGTGTAAAAGGACTTTCTCCTTTTACACTTTACATTTAAGTCGAATCTGCGAGTGAACTGATTTTGATGATAGTTTTTTTCTGTTTGAATGGACTACCTTTAAAAGAAATTAGTAACTGCTCAAGAAAAAATCTTTGATCTGCTTTCAAAGATTTTTTAAATATGAAATCAAATCAAGTCTTTACAAAAGAATCTAGTCTAAAATTCTGAACAGATTTTTTATTTTAATTTTTTCCATTCAATTGATTTTCAACCTTATATCCTTTTACAGAAGTCATCAAATCACCAAGGCCGTGCAAAAAGGTTCACCTTCCAATCTACAGTACGTCAGCTGGAGAGGAAGAAACTAGCTGAGAAGTTATCCAAAGAGGCCGACCTTAAGGAACAACAGAGAAAAACTGAGCTGGAAGCCATGAGGAGGTTAGTTTCATGTTTTCATGAATTTATTAGTTCTGATAAACATAGCGCAGCCACAAACATATTCCAATATTATAGGCTTCACTTTGAGTACTCTTCAATTTCGTACTACGAGTATAAACATGACTGGGAATATCTATTAGGCAGCTTATGATTAAATTATAATTTCGGCTTCCATCTTTAAAACCTACTCTTGGTCACTGGATAACCTATAAAATGTAAGATATCCAGTGCTAAACACAACAGTCACTAAGGCTTCATGCTCAGAGAGTCTTGTAGATACAGTGAGTGTGGTGTGTCGCGATGTGAGTTCGAGTTCCAGTGGTACTACCCAAAAGCGAACGAGAAAGAGGGTAGACAGATTTGTTTGCTCTTAATTCGGCCCGCAGTATCCAGTCTTCTCATGATCATGACGTTTGCAACAACGTTGAAATATCGAGACAACTCAATTAATTAAATATCGCGGTAAGAACCCGATGAAAATGCATGAAAGTATTAGGTACAAGTACCTTATATAAACCGCGTAACTTGTAGAATTTCATCTGCAGTTAATGAAACTGTAGAAATCTAATTAAGATGCAACATATTTACATATTTATCTCATTTAAATCACAAATTTCAGAAAGTTATATGTACCAACTATGATACGAAACAAAGTATAAATTACAGTGTTTTTTTTTTCAAAATGTTTTGAAATTTAATTTATCTACAGAGTGGAAGAAGAGTTCCAACGCAAGCGTGCGAGAGAGAAGGCGAATATCAGACAACAACTACGACTAGTGACCAGTGGAGCAACGAGCATGCCACCCGCCACTACACACTCTAAAGTATGAATATTTACTTATTATGTTAGTTTACTAATCATTTGACACTTTAAACTATTATTGAAATGCCATTTATTTACTTTGTTATTTTGTTTCTTCAATCCTAATACTCCTAATCATATCTCGTCTAAGCATGTCTCGTTTTCAATTTTAATTATGACGCAGTAAAGTAAGTCCAGAAGCAACAATTAAGTGGTCTATTACACAGACAAATGGCAATCAAAATAATGCTCTTTTCACATATTCATCTAACTCGAATAAATCTGAAAATCATCTCATAAGCTCCCCCCTACTATAACTAAAACTTATAAGTTTTTGTACATTTCAGTCTCGTGATGAGCCTGACGGGTCCTGTCGTGAGTCTCCATCAGCGGAGAGATCCCGGGATGGTCGCCAGAGACACAGCAACGCATCTTCAGAGATCAGTGCCAGGAGCAAGAGTACTACTCCTGTATGTATTGACAGCATAGGCTTAAGTAGAAGAACATAATATGGTCTGATGTTGAGTGGTTACCGAATGGATTCTTACAGAAATGAAATGAAATGAAATACTTTATTTTCAACATTGATGACGTACTCATTCTTGTTGACGTCAAAAGTTACAAGCTACCACCAGTTCGGACACAAAAAATAATAATTGTAGCCACCGTCCTGAGAAGAACTGGCAAGAAACTCAGCGGGCATGTCTTTTTTTTGTATAATAAGCATTTTTTTTTTTTATATTTGTACAGTTTTGTAAATTTACATTAAATATACAAAAAAAAACGATTACGATAATGAAATGACCTTGGCGAGCAACTCATTCCCACTTTGTGCAATCGTCCAGGTAATCATTGACCTTATAGTAGGCTTTCTTGCACAGACGTGAAGTTCTTTAATAGTTTTCTTAAACCTATGTATAGGTAGGTTTTGAACATCTTGTGGGATTTTGTTGTATAAGCATACAGACAAACACCTGAAGGAATTTCTTACACTGAAGTGGCGCCATCTATGATCTGCCGTATAGAAATCTACTTTTAAAAAGTTCAAGTCATAGCGATGGAAGAATGCGGGTAAATTATAGCTTCTAACTGATGAGAAATGCAGCGTCAATGGCGAAGACTCTGTATAACTCCATTCTTATCGGCTTCCTCTATCGATATTCTAGTCTAAAGAAACAGCAGAAACTCGTTGTTGGAAGATTAATTTCAATAAATTAATTAATACCAGACCCAAAGTAATTTTTATAATTATTGTATTACTATGTTTTTGTAATATAATACTATGTGATTTAATTTCGATAACCTAACCTAAGTCCTTTTCATTGTTCAGATCCGTTGCGTGGAGCTCTCGGAGTGGCGCACGGAGCGAGCGGGGCGCGTGTACCGGGACTGGGCCGCCGCCCCCTCCATTGACCACCCCCCCGCCACCGCCAGGATGCCCAACATCACACACACGCTATATAATGGTAAGTAAATCCTTATACAGGGTGGGTCTGTAACTTTGTACCAGCTGAATTGGGGAATTGTCGAAATTTAAGTTAAATTGCCCTGGCATTGCAGAGGTTCATGAGCGACGGTGACCGCTTACCATCAGGTGGGCCGTAGGCTCGTTTATCTATCAGGCAATAAAATTAAAAAAAAAAAAAAACTGTTTTCAAAAATAAAAGTAATTCTAAATTGAACATATCCATTCTGTAGAGTACAAAATAAAATTACATTTTTTCTCAGGACAAATCGGATCTGATTTTTATCTATTTTAAAAATAAGCTATTTCATTTCGCAAGTTGCTACAATAGTACAGGGTGTGATTTTTTTAAATCTTAAAAAGTTCGATTACCGGGTATGAAATTATATTTCTTTCTAAAAATTAAGGCCTGTTTTCTTGTCACGACACTTTTCTTCAAAATCTTTAAAAACATGTTCCTTATTATTGTTTTAGATGATTATCGCTAGATGGCGCTGTGATCAAAATCTTTTAAACACGTTCCTTATCGCGCGTTAAGTTAGGAAAAAAAAAATCAGATATCTTTTAATCGAAAGGAACTTCGTTCTATTCGGGTGTCCCATGACACCTCTCAAGTTTTTTTTTATCCAACTTTACGTTTATCTATCATACAAATAAAAACAAAAAATACCCTATTTATCCTTTAACAGTATTAGAATAGTAAACAATAGTCGTACTATACCACGTGACCGGATGTACATTACCGTACCGGACGCCATGACACCGATCCAATGTAGGCGAGCTCCCTGATGACCTTTATATTCATTTGATGACTGTAATGTGGTGTTTTCTTTTTTATTGTAGATACTTCGTCTGCGTGACTCTCAATTAAAATGTAGCCTATGTTCTTTCTCAGGGTCTAAAGATTGTCTGTGCCAAAGTTCATCAAAATCGGTTGATAGGTTTAAGCGGGAAAGCGTAACAGACAGACAGAGTTACTTTCGCATTTATAATATTAGTAAGGATATACCTATTAATGCCTTACATTACGACCCATCAAATAATCATAATCATAATCCTCCACAGCAGCAGAAACAGAAGCATTCAGCGGCAGTCCCCGTTCGGACAATTACCGTCTGGAGTTCGCACGAGGTCGCTCGCCCCGCACCCCGCGCGCCCCGCGGCTGGTCACCGCCGGACGGTCACCGTCCTCATCAGGGTCTGAACTGTCGCTCAGACAACCTATTAGGATCAGGTAGGGAGAATTTATACAGGATGCAAGGTACATTGGGTACTTTAAATTTTGACTTAGAACATGTATTTGGAAAAAATAAGTACGGTTCTTGACTGGATTTCAAAGCAATGGGGTGTTCAAGATAGCTGTATCTCTACATTTAACTATACTAGATCTAGTAAGAAAATATACCTCCCCCACTAATTTATTTAAGGTTTACCCTTTAAATTATCTTGAGAACGGAAGATCATAGATTCATCGAGTATGGACTCATTTGAAAGAATTAAAAGAAGCCTTTATTTTAGCTCCGTCAGATCTCCACAACCAGCAACTTTCGTCAAAATATTCGCATCAGTTTTTGCGAATGTCTATGGTCTATCGAATGGCTCCTTAATCTATTTTTTAAAAAAAGATAATAATAACTATAGATTTTATATGCTGTAGTGTAATACTAAAACTGTATAATAATAACAATATGTTTTGCTCCAAGGTGGTGACCTAGTAGCCGTTTAGAGCTAATATCTAACTAACTAATATAGGTGAGTGCTTTACGCTTATAGAATAGCTAATAATAATCTATTATACAGGGTGTTACACGAGCTCTGTCGAAAATAAAACCAGATAATGTATAGATACATAAAAAGTCACTTTTTACAACCTTTTCTTTCGGTTTCAAAGTAATCATTTTTTCTTGTTTTCGGAATTTTCATTTAACACCCTGTATACGATGTTCATATACCACGTGATTTAAGATATTATTTTCAAATAATTCTCTTAATTTTAGTAACTTGCGTATAAGCTTAAAATTCTTCGGAAATAACAGAGTACATCTGATTTATCTGATGATAATAATATTATGAACATCAATAAAAAGTGCCTAAGCCTAAGTATTTTTAGTATCATCATTTTAATTGAAGTAGATAAAATAACTGAATGAAAATGAATTATGGTTATAGGCATTCTAAAATGCTACTTATGTCGCTTGCGAACCAAATAAGTAACCAAAAAAGAAAATCTGCTATTAATACTATTTTTAATTAAAATTTAAACCCTTTAGTTAATAGATAACATAGTTACTTGAAACGTAGACTAATCTTTTAAAAAGAACAGTTTTATTATAAGCTCATAGCATGCAACGCTTGGATTGGAATAACTTGTAAAAAATGAAGTTTAATTAAAATCTACTTTGTGCTTTATTATCTATTGATTGATACTTTGTTAACTTAAATCTAATATATAAAATTCTCGTGTCACAGTTTTCGTTGACATATTCCTCCGAAACGACTTGACCGATTTTGATGATTTTTTTTGTGCTTATCCGGTATCTATGAGAATCGACCAGCATCTATTTTTCATCCCCCTAAATGTTAGGGGTACTCCACCCCTAATTTTTTTAGCTAGTAACGTATAAAAGATCATTTGTCTAAAACTCGGCTTACTGCACATAAAGTTGTTGTCTATATTTTTAAGCTAGAGATAGGAAATAAAATAAAATGCTAAGTTTCTTTAGCTTGTTATTTTTGACCATAATTTTCAATCGCTAGCCATAAAATATTAAATATAATATAATATTTTTATTATTTATTTGCGGTAGATAACGGCCCCTCGTTGGACTGGCATTGCAGAGGTTCATGACCGACGGTGACCGCTTACCATCAGGTGGGCCGTAGGCTTGTTTATCTATCTTGCAGTAATAAAATAAAATAAAAAAAAAACATTAAAATTGCATATCTATTTACAACCAAAACCACTAATTTAAATAATTATATTATACTAAACTAATTAATATATTTCTACATAGTGATAACAGCAAGGAAGGATCTGAAGAGCCCGCAATAGTACCCACACTCCGTCCATCAGTACCAAGACCTATTGTAGCCACGCGATGATAACAACGCTGAACAAACATTATTATACAAGGCGGATATACAGGGTGTATAAAGACCATTCCCGAAAACGAAGGCTGGAGTACTAGTGATACAGGGGATGCTAAGCTTTTTGCAAAAAAACAAATCGTCTGAATGGACCGGTTTCCTGGCTTATCATCACAGGTATCACTGATACTACCAGTCTTCGTTCTCGGGAGTGCTCTGTTTACACCCTGTATTATTAAATCAAATTGTTTTTTTGTGCAACCCTATGACTGTTAGAGAATACTATGACCCCTTCTCCTAGCCGAAGGGTTAATTTCCTGTCGAAATACAAGTTAGAACCACTTTGGTTTTAAAACCGGTCAAAGTTATTAAATACAGGGTGATTTTTTAAAGAAGGTACATATTGCAGTTGGGTGATTAGTACTCTGTTCTAAAACGGAATATTACAAAAAATAGGTAAAATAAAAATATATATATTTTTTTAATCTAAATTCGACAAAACTACCTCAAACATAAACAATTTCGGCTTAAAGAGTGTTGACTAACGACCTCTAGTGATCTCGCGCACCCCGCACCTCCGCCACACCCATCAGCTGTCGAAAAACCATACTTTTGCAAGAATTTTAGATATTTTTAAGTGGCGATTACTGAGGCATTAAGCCATATTCTTTGGTAATAATATTTTTACTGGTCGTATATAACCATCAGCTACCATGACCTTCAATATGTACCCTCACTAAGAAATCACCCTGTATAGTATGGTAGTCCTCTATGATAATGGTAAAAACACCAAAATTCTGTTTGGAGATTTAATTGACCTTACACTAAATTGGGCTTACCACCTCGAATTTATAAACAAGCAATATTCCAAGTTTACTGATAGTAAATTAGTGATTATAATTGTTTTAAAAGCCACTCGTAAAAAAATCAAAATGCTATGACAATAAAAACACATTAATAAATTATAAAAAAGATACCATTTACACGACCGTATTATGTTAAATCAGTAATGTTGAAACTATTTGAGAATGCTAACCCTTATGATGTTTGGTCACGATATCGTCTGGTCAACGATTTGGGTCAAAACTGTGACACACCCCTGAAATAAAAACTTAACGCTCTTTGAAGAATAAAAGACGAAGTATTTTGACCCTTTTAGTTACTTCACACTGATATTTGCGACGTTTTAAAGTTAATACCAATTCGGAAAAGAGCAACTGACGACAGAATATCAGCGGGCATCTATTTATTTATCTCGTGTATTTTATCCACTCAACTGGGAACGTCACTATTCGCTAGATGGCGAAACTGGGGACTTCGTTCGGAATCAATATCGTGTTAGAGCACCTTTTTAAAAACATTTTTTTCCGATATTTGTTAATTTTGATTTTTAATTAAACCTTATATTTTTGTAAATCTTTATTACTAAACGATGTTGTATTGCATTTTTAGCGAAAATATATCATCTCCGTAAAATATGAGACGATTAAAAATGTAAAAACAAGGTTTAGAACTGTGTTCAATCTTGGCTCCTGCCACAGACTTGGCAAAAGTAAACAAACCAATTTGGTTGCCGATCCCAGTTGAGAGGTTATTTGTATTGTGAATCAGTAGGCGTATTAAGTTTGATTCAAGCTACACCGTTTCGTAAACGGATCGGAATGGCGCATTAATTTGAAGACTTTTATATAACACCGTGCCGGATCCGTGTTACAGTTGAAATATAATGTACTTAATTATGTCATCATAATTTGTTTTTTACTATTTACCATTTTTCCCGCCAATTTATGACAATTAATATAGTCTATGATTAGGCGTTGTTAAAAATTACTATCAAAATAATCTGGGTATTTTTATCTCTGTATATTTTTTTATATTTACTCCGAAGAGTGCTTTAATTCTTTAAAGAAACATTGTTATAAATACTAGATATTTAAAATATTATGTTATCATGTAATCTAAACTTAGATATAAGTTGTTTATAAGGAAATTGTAAAGGAATCTTATTTTTAGTTTAAGTTTAAATTGTCTTCCATGTTTTCTTAAAAAGCTTTAATATAGTCTAAAGAGAAGGTGCTATTCTATTATTAAGACTAACTTTTTATATTTTATTTTGTAGTGTATCTTTACAAAATATCTTAATTTATTTGCTTAAAAATGTATCAATAGTCTTAAAAATAAAGTTTTATACATAGACATTTAAAAACACTACCAAAACCTTAGAATTTCAAGAAATATTATCCACCTTTTCATAATAGTATATTCATATTATTTTAAGAAAATTTTTAAAAACAGTTTTAAATTAAGTATACTAAACAGAGCAATACTAGTTATAGTTCTTTAATGTATCAAATATGATTTATATTTTAATTGTAAAGAATTGAATAAAAGTATATACAGAGCCATGTTCTTTTATTAAACCCTTAATATTACAATATCGTCTCATTGAGTATGCGGTTTTTCAAAAATAATATAAAACTTAGTGATATATTTGAACCCGCACCTCCCGTTCGGAAGGACGTGCTTCGACCACTCGGCCACCACGACTTGCCGGCTTGTACCTCTAAATGTAAAAAAGATTTATGTGCAATTTTACACAACATCACTGGCTAAAAACGGTGACGGAATACATCGTGAGGAAACCTGCATGTCGGAAAAGGATTCTAAATATCCTATGAAGATATGTAAAGTCCCCAATCCGCACTGGGCAAGCGTGGTGGCAACCTAATCCCTCTTCTGAGGAGACCTGAGTCCAACAGTGGGCAGTAATGGGTTGGTACAGGTTAGTGATATATTATGAAGCTGAAGAGTTTGTTTGTTAATCTCCAGACCGCTGCTGGTCAGTAAAAATCTTTCAGTGTTGGATAGTCAATTTTTCGAGGAAAGTTATACGCTACACCTATAGCATAAAATATCTGAAATATATTATGCAAATGTCTCACATTAATAAAACTCAAAAATAGCCCTATAAAGTGCTAAAATAGAGCCAAAGCCCCTGTAGGCGACAGAATCAATAATTCATATTTTTTTGTATTCTAGTAAAAAACATAGTTGTGTCGACGATAGCGCCATCTATAAATAGTTTAAATATTTGTTATTTAAACCTCTTTTGTGTAAATACTTTTTGAATTGTAATAGAGAATAGATGTTGGCGCGCTTATTTGATTTTCGAACATTCCATTGTCGAATACAGACACATACATTTGTACATTTTGTACATTTTTTCACAACTTTTATTTTCTTAGTTTTATTTTTTGAACCCTTCTTAACTTCTCTCTCACTGGCAGCATTAGGTTTTTTACAGCCCCTAAATTGGCAACGCTGAGTTTACAATACCCATTAAGCTTGACTCTACCGATACATTCCCTTCAAACACTCAAAGAACCATCAAAGAACAAACACATTTCCTACAAGTTTTATATGAGTAATGAATTAAAGTGAAGGAGTTATGACCAAGGCGCGGCGGTGACCGGGTTAACTCGGCCATATTGGACGGGAGTGATCGATTGTCGCAACATTGTTTGTTTGTGTTGTTCGTTACAAATGGATATGAAATCGATTATAGTTTTCATTTTATTATAGTTATTTTATGCGACCTTGATATACATTTTTGAGTTCTATTAAAAGTAATTTTACTAAAATACGTGTTAATGTTCACAACATTAGGTATTTGAGCAATGATCAGGGGGATTTTAAAAATGTAATGTGTAATTTTAATATGTTTCAAAATAAACTTATTCAGACACTCGCGGTTTTCTATAATACTTTCATGCATTTTCAAAGGGTTCTTACCACGATATTTAATTAATTGAGTTGTCTCGATATTTCAACGTTGTTGCAAACGTCATTGTAGATACAGTGAGTGTGGTGTGTCGTGATGTGAGTTCGAGTTCCAGTGGTACTACACAAAAGCGAACGAGAAAGAGGGTAGACAGATTTGTTTGCTCTTAAGTCGACCCGCAGTATCCTGTCTTCTCGTGATCATGACGTTTGCAACAACGTTGAAATATCGAGACAACTCAATTAATTAAATATCGTGGTAAGAACCCGTTGAAAATGCATGAAAGTGTTTCAAAATAATTCAAAAATCATAGTTTAATTAGTACCTAAATTGGAAACTCTAAATTTCCGATGCCAGGCAAAATAGCCTTCTGTGACGCGGGTTGGAATCCGATCAAATTTGTTTAAAGAAATCTTAAATTAAAAATATTTATGTTTGCGTAAAAAATCTATGTAGGTATTAGAGTTAAGTATCACCTTTATAGTTTACCAAGCACTCTCTCCTCTTCTACGAATACTTACTTAAAATAAATTTCTTTAAACACTCACGATTATCTACATCACTTACACTATTACTAAACGGGTTCTTACCACGATTATTTTTAATTGAGAGGTCCCGATATTTCAGCACTGTTTCAAGCATTTCACTGCTTCCCGTGATCACGGCGCTTAGTAATAGTGTAAGTGACTTACTTAAAATGTTTAAAGTCCTATTGATCAAATAAACTTAATCAATCACTAATATTTAATACAGACATCAAAAGTAATAATGATAATTTAAATCCGAGGAAATCTTACTTATAAATAGAAATACACACCCACATCAATCAGTATAATAGGCAATAGACATAATAATAATTTAGACAGACATGCGCGGGTAATAAAACCAGTGTCAGAAGGAAATGTTTCAGTAGGCTTTCGGAAAGTTGTGTGCAAATTTTTTGGGAAATTGGCGGCTAAATCCCACTGTCTTGGTTTATCAATCGAGTTTTGGATAACCTATTAAATTTAATAGGCTATAGTTATTAGTTTTAAAGTTATTCTGTTCGAAGTGAATGAATATTGTAATAAAATAGTCGTAAAATAATTCTCAAAGCGTTGGTAATTTGTCTACTTCAGAAACGATAGATATAAAACTAAAATAAAACATTAAAAACTTTTTCATATTTTCAGTAAATTAACAAAATAAAATAAACAAAAAAGGTTGTATTAATATTTTAATTTAAAAAAAGAGTTCAATAATGTGGCAAAATTAAAAAATAAAAAAACATTAAAATCTCTTTCGTAAATAATCTCGTAAAAAGTGCGTTCACACCGGTCCGACGTGGCATTTGAAGACGTACCGCTGGGATCCGGCGGTTCCGCCGTCCCGTTTCACCGGTCGACGTCCCGGCAGTGTGTAGCGTGCGCTCACAAAGCCAAGCTGTTGCCGGACATACCTGAACCGGCGTCCGCTCCGCCGGTACTCGTGCCTACGCCGATTCCGGAAGCAGAACCCGAGCCTGAGATACGAAAATCGGCGAAAATCACGCCGTTGCCTAGTCGGATAATGACGGCAAAACCTGAAAGCGGAGTGAGAGAAGCGTTGGAGGACAGAGATCCTAATAATTTGAATCAGCATTTACAGGTATATAGTATAAAAAAATATGAAAATTTTGTGCATAAACTTTACTTGATGAGAAACTCTTTTTTAATTGGTAAAACTAGGATTAAATATTAGAACTGTTGTATGAATATATCTCTTCAGATTGCATTAATTACAAAGTAACAAAGGGTAAACAAAATGACCAAGCTTATTGTATAGATGTCAACAACAGGTAATCAAAGGCATGACAATGAGTAGGTACATATTATTTTCGTATAATATTTTACTGTAAGGTAGTGGACTACTATTATTAATTTGCCCTTTCCTTCACACCCGTAACCTTTGATATGGTGTAAGGTCACCGTCACACATTGTCTTCTGCAATGCCATGGCCGCTACTGCCCACTAGGTGCTTAACTATAGTCAAATAAGTCAAACTCGAAAAATAGCCACTAAATTCACTATACGATCCAGAGATCCTAGCTTTCCTCTTGTCAGTTAAAGCTAAGGTAACTAAGAAATAAAATTTACAAAATATACTTTTCTTATTGCAACTAATGTAACCCTTAAAATAGACTCGCGTTTCAACACCGGACGTGAAATTTACATAAAACAACTGAATAAAAACATTTTCGTGATATGTTATGCTTTTCCGTTACGGATAATGGACTATATTAAGAATAGCTTATATTACATACATAAAATGTGTACGTCTGTATGTATTAATCATAAGTTCAACTTTACAATTTGTGCGCGGTGTTGTCGAAAATGATCAAGTATTCCTTACCAATGGCATTCTAGCTTTTTATGGTTAAACTAAAAAAACATTTTACAAGCAATTTTCCAACCAATCAATAAAGATTTAACAAGAGTTATTAATGACAGTTCTACCGTGACAATTTTCAAATTAATCTACCTCGTAGTAGTTACGATGACTGTAACCATTTAATTAAATAGTCCAGGAATCGCGTGACCACGGCCCGAGCACCCGCCGTGAATTACTTAAGCCTTCCAGTTTTCTAATTAGATTCCCAGTACTTTCACCCCGTCCACTACAAAAGAAACCTTATCTGATTATTCACGCGAATGGCTGAGAATTTTGACGGCTTTACTTATTTCAGGATTTAATTAGTGTGTTTTTAACTTTTGGCGTGTATTTAAAATGAACGAGTATAGTATAAATACATAAAATTTATTTATTCATAAAATTTGGAACTTAACGATATTAGGATAAAAATAAATAACCAAAGACTGTAATTTTTCAAACGCACCTGTAAAAAAAATATTCTTGCACCTGCAGCTCATTTTAAAGTAACTACAAAATTTTTTCGAGGAAAATTGAACATTTCAGTGTCAATAGCTTGATTGACAGTCCTGACCTTTCAGCTGATCAATACAGAACCTAAATCGTTTCTATTGTACCTTTACAAATATTGACCCTTATACGTTTGCGTATTGGTGATAAACACAACGCTAGCTTTACGACATTGACACACTGACACGCAAAAACTAATCGAGCTTTCACAATCAAGAATTCAATTCACGATGGCAAATAGGGTGTAAAACGATTTCGTTTGAGGGTGAAGCTAATATAGGTTTTTGATGAGTGAGGTGAAAATCTAAAATATTTAGAAATAATATTAAATGGGAAATCGAAATCGAACTTGCATGGCACGACAGATGTACCTGAAATCAGAAAAATTCAAAAAAAATATCACATATTTAAAAGAACACTACATTGTGTTAAAAAAAATCTTTGACTATTTTACGAACCTGTAAGTTAGGATATTTATGTTTTATTTATTTTATAAACTGCATGAATTCTTAATAGCTATTCATGAATTACAGATAGTCTGGGATGACATAATAGGAGAGCCTGAAGGTGTACGGAGTCCAGAGTGCGCGTGGCAATTAAGCCATATTTGCTTCAGACAGGCCAGGAACTGGTGTTACACACTACTGGCTGTACTGATTGCTCCTCCTTGTGCTTTACTCCTTGGTTGTGGGTGTGCTTGCTTAGCTTTTGAGGTATTTATTTGATAACTTACTAAAAAGCTTTAAAATATCATAATTCAAATTTTGTTTTGCAACTGAAGATTTCGATAGTGATAATCCTAATAATTCGAGAGATTTGACCTTTTTCAAATTCTAGGAAAAATCTTAATGATCACTGTACATAACTCAATGTTTTCCGCCCTAAACATACGCCTCTTCAGCTTCACAATAAATCTACTGCTGCATTTACGGAGTTCTTATTCCATTTTAATACCAAAACATATTAATACGTAATATCTAAAAATATTTTTCAGCAAATCTGGTGCACCGCGCCCTGTCTTCGCTCGTTTAAGATTTACTGCGCATCATTTCGCACCATGGTGCAAGCGTGCATGGCTGCTACAGTTCAGCCCGCTTCGGACGCCATCGGCCATATTTGTCGACACATTCGTATCAACTTTCGTAAAGAGGCAGCCGATGATCGCGATTTACTAATCGTGTAGTATGAACGAACCTTGAATATTTTTTTTTCTTGGACCAAAGAGGTTAAAGTAAGGAGGTATTTTTGTTAAAAATATTTTGTTTTTTACCTAAATCATTTTAAAACAAGTTGTTTATAAATATCAAAACTTAACTTATTTTTTTTTTTCATAATATTGTATTAGTAATTTATAAATTTTTATATAATATTTATAGCACCAAACGTGCCTTTTTAGAAAATAAAAATAGAATCATGAAATGTACTAAAGTAGAGGAAAATCAGAATAATAATATCTTTATTGTAACTTAGATTTTGAAATATTTCTAATACCTATAATTAAGTGCAGTAATTAAGTGCAATAGTATTTAGATTAAACATTGTATTAAGTAGATATTTATTTAGTTATTCATTATTATGTGTGTCAGAAATAAACATGTAGGTATACGTAGCAAGAAAATCTGATAACGTAGTTTTATTTTTTTATCGGTATAGAACTGTAATCAGTTAAAATTATTACGAAACTAAAATACCTAAACTGGACCTCTTTTGAAAAAAAAACAATTCTCAGGTTAAGCTGAAGGCAATTGAATCATTTGCCAAAAATTTTTCAAATTTTAAAACAAAAAGTAAAAATTCGAATTGATTTTAGCGGGAAAACGCGCAGAAAAAGTTAATTTTTTTAACTGTGTTGTTCAAAATCAGTGAATTTTATTGAAATACAACGATGAGTACCGAAAGCACTTCTTCATTTACAGAAAACACAAGTAATAACAGTGTTTTAAAGAAAAAAGATGATCGATTTGTTATATCAACGTGTCGCAGGTTAGTAGGTATTGGAAAAAATACCGGGGAAATCAAATGATTCAAATGACCACCTAAAAATTGGAATATCGAAACTCTATTGTCAACTTTGTCCATCCACAGAGAGTAATTTGATTATAATTCATCTCAAAGTTTTTTCGGGAGACTCGTCCAGTTTTGTACCTTAGTATACGTAGGTTTTACAATGATACTCTGAGAGTCATACTTAAAAAAGCATTTTCAGTCAAAGAAGGGACAGATCTAGAATTTTAATTTTTTTTAGGAATACCATAACAATCACACCAAATCAAAATGTTCCATGTGAAACTACAGATGATACGGATACGGAAGAGGTAGGTACATCCATCAGATATTATAATACAAAAAAATAAACTGTCTCTTTGTAAGTTTAAAATTACTTAGATTTTAAAGTTTGTTCGTTCGTTTGTTGGCCTGTTTTTTTTACTCAGTGACGCAGATGAAATTGTGTAGTCAGCTTGTAAATAAAGTATTTGAAATAGAATAGACGGTCATCATCATCATCACCATCAGCCTATAGACGTCCACTGCTGGACATAGGCCTCCCCCTGCCCTCGCCACATCGACCGGTCCTGCGCCATCTGCATCCAGTGACCTCCCGCGATCTTGACCAGATCGTCGGTCCATCTCGTGGGGGGTCTACCAACGTTGCGCTTACCTAATAGACGGTCGTTAGCTATTAACGTCTAAGTCTTTCTACCAATAAAGAATTTTAGTAGGTGCTTTAATTTGAATTTTTTTTTTATCTAGAAATTATTGGTTGTATACTACCGTTCGGGAAAACTCGGAGCAGCATACTTCGTACTACAAACTGGAGAGGTAAGTTAAATAAAAATAATTGGGTAACTTGTATACCTATCATAATCATAATATACTATTATAAAGGCGAAAGTTTGTAAGTATGGATGTATGGATGTTTGTTACTCTTTCACGTAAAAACTACTGAATGGATTTGAATGAAACTTTACCACAATATAGCTTATACATCAGAATAACACATAGGCTACAATTTTTGATAATAATCTAGACGGGACGAACCTGAAGTCCACGCGAACGAAGTCGCGGGCAAAAGCTAGTTTGATATATTTACGATGTTACTATGATAAAAATATATCTGATAGATTTCTCATTTGGAGAATTATGTGGGAGTTAAACCGCGCTAAAACCTCCAAGCGCTTACATTCCACGTCTTTAACCCTGACTAACCACAGTAAACATTTCAAATCAAAAAACTCACACATATCGTCGGGAAAACCTGTTACTGGCTTCGTTTAAATTCTTATTCTTAATCTCACTGTAATAGGCTGTTGGTTTTCCTGATGTAAAGAAATAAATAAATATCTTGTAAACCATCACCAGCTCTTCATCTTAGAAGAAATAGTAGACCGTCCCCCAGAGTTCCAAATGTTCTGCAACCTGTTCAGGCAGGTCGAACCATTCATGATATTGTTAGACGGAAAAAACCAAGGCACTTTCGTACAGATGGTTAAGAGAACGGTTTTTGAGACTGATGCTAATGACGTAGGAAGGTGTAAACTGGTGTTTTTATCTGCTAAAGAATATAGTAAGTGTAGTATATTAAATATTAGTTTAGTTGAAATATTTGAGATCGATTACTTCTAGTTAACAAATCGTTGCAATGAAATGAAATGAAATACTTTAATTTCAACATTGATGACGTGCTCATTCTTGTTGACGTCAAAATTTAATAGCTACCACCAGTTCGGAAACAAAAAATAATTATTATAGCCACCGTCCTGAGAAGAACTGGCAAGAAACTGAGCGGGCATGTCTTTTCTTGTATTATTATTATAAGCATTATCTTTTTTTAAATATTTTAACAATAATGCTTAGCAATCAGGTTTTTTATTCAATTTCTTTAAAGACATTGGAGTAAGTTTATATAAATTCAGGAAATGCCAAAAATACGAGCTCATTCAAATTTCATTTTGATCTTCAGGAAACGTGAAAGACCACTCTCGTAAAACTAAGTAGGTACACTACCTAGAACCTAAAAGCATATTATATTATTTTTCCAGGATGAAATTGTGACGATTCATTCACATTTCTTATTACGTCTTCATTTAAAGACCTCAATGATATTTGTAATAATAAATTAATCACCATTTTTAGGTAACATTTCAATCATTCAAAAATCAATTTTATTTTCTTCCTTCCCAAGATTACGAGGCCTGCAAACGTCGTATTTTCAACCTTTCCCTTCCCCATGAACCGTCAAACAGTACAGAGGATGAACGAATACTATTCCTCCGTACTGTAATAGACTTCAGTCAATCCCAAACGATACATTCGCTTGGGGCTCTACTCAGATACCTTGATTTGCATTGGAGCTCTCTGAACATGGGCTTGCTAAATAAACCGCAGATATTGAGCTTGAGAACTATTTCTTTGTAAGTTTATAGTATCACTACATATTATAAATATATGACGGGGCGATAACAAGGGAAACCAATCTATTCACCATGTGGGTAGTTGGAAGTGGAGACTTGCTATAAATACAGACGTTGGCCGCTGTTATTATTCATTCGTGTTTGAATTGTCGAGGCGAACGGACCTCTTGATGTAAAAGTAATAAACTGTTAAAACTCGTTATTTTAAAGTTTTTATTCAAAAGTATTGATCATCAAGTGTTCAAGTGGACATTGTGACGTCATTCATGACAAAACCAAATAACGATCGTTGATCGATCTACAACGTTATTACACCTCTGTCGTTTTATGACGCAGATGAAGTTGCAGTTTTCCATAATTATGTATGTTAAGATCCTGAAGTGAAGTCCTGAAGTGCCCATACACTACTCGTAGGTAGTGACTCCGCGGTGTCCCTTAACATTATTGTTAGCTAAGGCAAAGTGCTTAATTCAAAATCTATGTAATGAAGAGAGGGAATCCTCGAATAAAAAACTATTTTCTATAATTCTATTCTCTCTTCGTTTCTACAATATTCTTTTAATAACTAACTTTATCAAATTATTTAACTTATTTGAGAAAAGCCGTTTCAAATATTGCTTATTTCGCAATAAAAAAGTCGATATAAAACTCCAATAATATTATTTGTAAAACAGAAACGACATAGTAACTATAGACAGCGATACATACAGAGGCCTACAGATATTTAGTACAATCTCACACCCCAGTAACTTCAAGAAAGGGGTCCAAGGCAGCAACAAGGAGGGACTTAGTTTGTTCCAATTATTTAGTAAATGTTGTTCTAAAGTTGGGCAAAGCAAAATGAGGTAAAGACTCATCATTTAGTAAATTAAATGAGTTTTTCTGATGTGAACTAAATTAAGCGCTTCCCAAATTAAAACCGATTTTTTTTGTTTGTTGTTAATTGTTAAGTACATTTACAACAAATTATTTTGAAGAGTTTCCACGATAAATTCAATACTTTACTTTTTTAGGTTCAGCACTATTTGTTTTTCCTTTATTAGGTAAAGTTTTTGGAACGAAGTTCCTTATCGCGCATTGTCAAAGGGGGCTCGACGGAAAAAAATCTTACGAAAAGTTGTCACGACACTTTTTTTGTTTTAGATGATTATCACTAGATGGCGCTGTGATCAAAATCTTTTAAAACACGTTCCTTATCGCGCGTTACATTAGGAAAAAAAATTGATATCTTTTAATCGAAAGGAACTTCGTTCTATTCGGGTGTCCCATGACACCTCTCAAGTTTTTTTTTTCTTTTAGGTACCATATTATTATAGTTTTAAAATTGAGTATAGGATATGCTGAAACGATTTAATTTGTGTATAGGGTACTAATGCAACATCCAAGTAGGGATATATCGGAGTTAAAGCGACGCCAAGAAGTGGTCGCTTTCTTCATGCGATCACAGAATGATCCGCTAATGAGAAACATCTGCTCTGCACTTAGATTCATCAGGAATGTAAATGTTAGTTACAATTACTCATTTGTAAATCTTTAAAATGTATTAATATCGTACCGAGAGATGGCAAACGCTCCCAAGGTAGACAACATAAACGATGGGAAGACGAAATCAAACTAGCAGCTGGTCATTACTGGAGAAGAGCTTGTCTAGACCGCCAGGAGTGGAAGCGACTAGAGGAGGCCTTTGCCAAAAGGCACTCCGAAATAAGAGACATTATTTAAGTCACAGAGTAATATATAGGATATATATAGTTTAGAAATATTGTAAAAGTGTAATTTTGTGTTTTTTTTTTTATTTTATTTTATAAGTGTGGTTACAAGTTTTGCTTTTTCTCTTATTTTTGGAATAAAGGCTTATTTAATTTATTATTATATCGTACACAAATAGGTACTATTTTTTTTTAAATATAAACAGCAATGTAAAAACCTGTTAAATATTTGTGTAAACAAGTGACTTCCAAGAAATCTGAGTAAGTAGGTAAATACAAAAATACAATACATAAATACAAAATTCTGTTTTGAAACACTCTATAATTTTTATTTTTGTTAAGAAAACAAGTCTAAAGCTAGTTGTGTAGTTAGGATTCGTTGTAATGCAACTTATGTTTAGGATTCAATTACCAAATTTCAGGGAATTCTAGCTAAGATAAAGGCGTTATCAGCCAAGCCTTATCAATGGAAATCGCTGTACAGTGTAAGTACTACCAATTACCTAATACATGTCTACAAATTCTAAAAGTAAGTATAGTATTTGAAACCGCGGTCATCCACTGTTCATTTTTTTTTATTTTTATTGCAAGGTAGATAAACGAGCATACGATAGTGATATAGAATATTTCAGATCTATAACACTATATTGCTTCAGAATGGGTTCCCCTCTTCGGTGCTTAATGCGCTATGACGTGTCGTTCTATAACCGAGGTTTTAGAATAGTTTTATAGGTCGTAAGTGACTGCGAAGTCCGCTGACATTGCAGTAAGATTTTTTTTTTTTTTATTGCCATGTAGGCAGACGAGCCAACGGCCCATCTGATAGTAAGTGGTTACCGTCGCTCATGAACCTCTGCAATGTCAGAATATTAAGAACGATAACCATTTACCATAAGGTGGATCGTAAGTTTCCTACAGACTACAGCTACATTTATATAAGTTTAGATTTCTATATGATGTATCTTTGTTACGTGACTTGCCCTTAGGTATATAAAAAAAGAATAGTTCTATACGGTAGGTTGTAACTGGCGACATTGCCGGAGTCATTGAGCGACGGTAACCACTTACGATAAGATCGTAAGCTACATAAATATAAGTAAAATAGATTTCTATTTAATGTATAATTTATCAGACGGTGTACAACGCAGTCTTGCTATGTGAGATGTGTGAAACAGCTGGTCAGGCCAGTTCATTCCTTGAGGAACTTGCTTCTTATGACAATAAGAAACTTTATGAGGTGACTCTATTTCTTTTTTATTCGTGTTTTCATGTTTGCTAAAAATATTTCATATTTTTTTCTTTATTTGAAAGTTAAGGTCTGAAATGAAATGAAATACTTTATTTTCAACATTGATGACGTACTCATTCTTGTTGACGTCAAAAGTTAAAAGTTACCACCAGTTCGGACACAAAAAATAATAATTATAGCCACCGTCCTGAGAAGAACTGGCAAGAAACTCAGCGGGCATGTCTTTTTTTGTATAATGTCTCTTTTTGATAAAAAAATAGTTTTTCTGAAACAATTTTTTGTTTCCAAACCTAGAGTATACGACACAGTGTTAAATTAATGTTTTTAAAATCTAAATGTTTCTTTCTCGAGACGGTTTAACTATAATATGTTTATTAGATGGCGTTATACATGAATCGTATTATAGATTTCGATCTATCCAAAACTGAAGGAAAGTTTACTGTAAAGGCAGGTGTAGACCCAGAACTAGATCGAAGTAAGTACAAAACCTTTATTAATCATTATGTAAGTATCAGTTTCGAGTTTGGATGTAACAAATTCGCAATCATGAATATTCGCATTCGCAAAAATCATGTTAATGGTTTTATGTCCATAAACCGATACTCGTAACATCCCTACTTGACACAAACAAATCGGCAGAGTAAATAATTACAAATATAATATTTCTGACTCCAGATCAGAAGGTTGCGTGTTCAAATCACGTCGGGGTCGCCACTTTAGGGTATCTCTTAATAGCGGAAAGAGTATCCCTTTACATATTACTTGTGTATCTAATTAGTAGATACCTTTGAATTAAAATGAACAACTGATTCTAGTAATCATTATTTACTGTCACTCTTTACAATATACAATAATGAATATGATTATAATAATGTGTGGACGCGAGTGTACGCTATGCTCTTTACGGAACGACTGGGGAGTCGCGCTACGCACTGCACTTATATATTACTGCTTGCATCAAAAGTGAATGCATGCAATCGCGTCCCTACAAGATCATTTGAAATTATGGGTTGATTAGGCTTGATACAGAAAAGACTAAATAGTAAATAGTTGTTTTAACACTTAAAAAGTCCTTTATTCTTATTTACATGTCAATAATAATAATTATCACTTATTAAACAATACTAGAAAAACAAACAATGGCCAATCTCCACGGGCTTATGTCAGAAACTGCTAAGATAGAGTTGGAAAGACTACCGCCTTTTATAGAAGAATGTAGTATGCTCTACATGCCACATTTAGGGTATTTATTAGCAGTCAAGGCTTGGGAAGGCATGGGGGTTAGGGAGGAATTGCCTGGACTTAAATTTATGGTAAGGAAAATAATTTATTTCTTTAAACACTCGCGGTTATCTACATCACTTACACTATTACTAAACGGGTTCTTACCACGATTATTTTTAATTGAGCAGACAAATCTACCCGCAGTTCCTCAGTCTTCCCGTGATCATGGCGCTTGAAACAGTGCTGAAATATCGGGACCGCTCAATTAAAAATAATCGAGGTAAGAACCCGTTTAGTAATAGTGTAAGTGATAAAAATAATTTAATTATTGATACTTCATTGTACAATTAAAACTTATAAAGACTCGTAAGAAACCTATGCAAGTATATTATAAAAATATAAAGTAATAATGTAGTTTTTTATTTTTAAAGTTCTAATTTTCGGTATTGTTATTTTAGAGGATATTTCTAAGTGTAACTTTGATTTTATATCGTTTCCATAAAATTTAAAGTATGTTCCATTGTTAATATTAATATGTTGTAAACACATTATTATGAATTATTTTTTTGTTACTATATTCTGAGAACTGAAATGATTTTTCACATTTTCCTATTACATATTTTCAGTTTCAAAACAACGAATTCATTCACTACAAAAGTAAAGGTTGTGAGGGTACGTTCATTAACACAATTACTTTAAAAAACATATATTTTTCACAATCATATCCTATACAAATATTTACTTCTTTCATAGAACTAGATGTAATGATCGGTGACACATACCCTGAGATCGTGGCTCATGAGACCAGGATCATGATGAGACTAACTGCTGTGTTGTTGGAACATCTACATACTTTGGCTAGTGTTATAGACAGCTGTGCTATGCTGGACTGGTATATTAAAACTATGTTATTTTGTAAAAGATTTTAGTCGTACATTAGGGTAGGACGGATCACAGCGCATCGCGCCGCTCCAGTAGGTACATTGTAGATGAAGCAACTAAATCTTATTCATATGAATTTTCATAAAATAAAATAAAATTTAACCGTCTCAATGTGCAAACATCATTAAGATTTAGAGCCGGCTCGAAGGACCAGAGTTTAACACCGTGGATCGAAGGACCAAGTTTGGATAATTGATTTCTAGTTTACGAAGTTTTAGTGTGAAATTACTTCATATTGTGCAATTCAAATAATGCAAGTTTAAACATGAGTTAAAAAACTAAGTAATTTGTGGTTATTTAATTGTAATGTTACAAGTAATTAAGAGTTTTTAGAGCTGGTTTACAAAGCCATTAACGGTAACCATAATTGCATTAACTTATCTCATTATAATTATGAAATCAACACTTAGATTTAAACACCTAAAAACACTATTTTCCAGTCTAATAGCAATGTCAAAAATAAGTAAAGAATTCAACTACGTCCAGCCAGTTTTAGTAGAAACTAAAGTAATCGATATAAAACAGGGTAAACACCCCCTACACATGATGACGTGTGACACGTTTGTACCTAATGACTTTTATAGTAACGATGACAATGGTTGTGTTAAAATACTTACTGGGCCTAATTCTAGCGGGAAATCAGTTTATATGAAGCAGATAGGTGAGTTAGATAAGTTAAAAAATTATGTTAATGAAGTCAATAATCGTTGCTCCCATTGAATAAGTCGGTAATGTGAAATTTATACTTTGTGTTTTATGATTTTTATAATGACTAGAAAAACAAATGATTTTATTTAAAATAAATCGTGTTGGAGAATGCTTACATAATCGTAATTTTTAACAAACTTTATTTCTCAAGCCTTCCGTACGGGAGGTCGCGGGTTCAAATCCGGCTTGTACCTCTAAATCCTAATTTTTCACAACAACACCGACTAAAAACGGTGAAGGAAAACACCGTGAAGAAACGTGCACATCGGAAAAGGTTTCTAAAAATCCTTTGAAGATATGTGAAGTCTCCAATCCGCACTGGGCAAGCGTGGTAGAATAATCCGTTTTCTGAGGAGACCTGAGCCCAGCAATGGACAGTAATGGATTGGTACAGTACAGTACAGACACTTAAGAGCTGATGATGATTTACATTAGAGATCTTTGTTGTTCAGGTTTGATAGTATATTTGGCTCACATAGGCAGCTTTGTACCGGCTGAAACTGCCACTATAGGCATTGTCAGTCACATATTCACGAGGATACAGTCCACTGAGTGTATTGCCGCTCATATGTCAGCTTTTCTCATTGATTTGAGACAGGTAAGTTCTGTTTTGAAGTAGTTTTTTTACTTATACAGGTTGAATCTGTTATTATGGACCAGCTAAAGTGGGGTTAATAACCCGTCGAAATACTACTAAGAACCATTTTTATTTTAGGGATTGGTTTAACTTGTGTTTTTTTTTTTTCAATGTTATATGGAAGTCCGCAACGATAGTCGTGCCTATTCCAAACATTAAAATAGTTCTAAGTTTTATTTCAACAGATCGTTTACCTCATTTCTGCTGATACAAAGTTACAGAATCACCCTGTGTGCCTAATACTTATACCTATATTTACTATTCCCATTTTAGTATAATTAACAGGACAATTTTTTTTGAGTGGTCTCGATATTTCAACGTTGTTGCGAACGTTGTCATCACAAGAAGACCGGATACTACTGGTAGATTTAAGAGCAAACAAATTAAATATCTCTACCCTCTTTCTCGTGCGCTTTTGGATACTAACACTAAATTTTTACTTTTAAACCTGTCAATATGGCGTTATGGAATCTATAAAACTAGATGTTTAGACACAAATCCAACGATCACTCACACTATTACTAAACGGGTTCTTACCACGATTATTTTTAACTGAGAGGTCCCGATGAATGATGTAGATAACCGCGAGTGTTTAAAGAAATTTAAATCCAACGATGTCTATACCCACTTGCAGATGTCGTTAGCACTTCAAGAGAGCACTAGTAACTCTCTAGTGTTAGTGGATGAGTTTGGTAAAGGCACCACACAACGGGACGGGATAGCAATACTCGCCGCTGCACTAAACACTTTACTGTGTCGTGCAAGTTGCCCACATTTGCTGTTGGCAACGCATTTCTTGCAGTTGGGACAGTATATTGTACAGTCGCCTTTAGTTAAGTTTTTGGTAAGTTTACCGCAGTACAATTTTTTTCAATATTTGCTTTAGAAGTAGGTATAGAAGGTAAACAATGAAAATATATAAAGTACAATTTTTCCTTTTTCGTACCAATGCCGTGTGGGTTGGTAGGGTAGAAAGCCCCAATATATTATTGCAAAGATCCATGAACGATATTAATTCTGATTCATTTTGACGAGTAATAACCCGACCCTCTTAAAACCGTGTGGTTATGCAATATTTTCCCAAGTCGAAGTAGAATGAATGTCCTGTCGAAATACAATTTGGAAAGTCATACGTCTTTTGTTTTCAAAAATAATATAATAGCCATGATAGTTGGGGACGGAGCGACGGGAAAGAATGCCGATGGCGTGACGCGTCGCGCCGTCCCTCCAAACCCGGTGCTGGGTTCTGGCCTCAGCCGGGGTACGGACGCTGAGTGTGAGCGGTTGGAGGTTTTAGTGCGGCTCAACTCCCACATACAAACCACATACAAATCACCGGATTTCCAGTGATTTCCTCCAACTGAAAAAAAAAAAAAAAACTATCCACTCTGTATATGCCTTTCAAAGTTTGATTGTTTCTGATAAGTCACTGGATACAAATAGCCCAGGGGAGGAGGAGGGTGCTATTTACTGGTATTATAAAATGAATTTAATGACAAATTGAAATCCAGTTTAAAATACGATAGCTCTTAAACTCTCGCCATGATCCGATGATTTCCTCCAACTAAAAAAAAAAAAAAAGCCATGATAGTTGTACGTACACCATATAAAAAGATTAACCGTGGTTCCCAGCTGTATTTCGACGGCACATCCACTGTCCTTTGGTTACATTTCCACCCTGTACCTATATTAGTCATTTGGTTGTAAGAAATTCGAACACATAATGGAAGAGGAATGTCCCGTGTTTCTGTTCCGCGTGTGCTCGGGTCTGGCGGACGACAGCTTCGCGCGACACGTGGCCGTCGCTAGCGGCATCGACCGCGCCCTAGTACACAGAGCCGCAGTCGTACTAGCTGCTATGAAGGTAGACCTTACCGGTTTAGCTATAGGAAATATCTTTATATTACTTACACTATTACTATTTAATTAATTGGGTGGTCTCAACATTTTAACGTTGTCGCAAACGTCATGATCACGAGAAGACTGGATACTGCGGGTCGATTTAAGAGCAAACAAATCTGTCTACCCTCGCACTCGTTCGCTTTTGGGTAGTACCACTGGAACTCGAACTCACATCGCGACACACCACACTCACTGTATCTACAAGACTCTCTGAGCATGAACCCGCGAGTAACCGTTTACCATTGTTTCAGAACAACACATTACCGCCAGAAAACAAAAAAATAACAGCAAAATTGCGAAGCTGCATCGAAATAATGAAAAACGAGTTATTCACGGACAATATTTAATAATATATTACATTTCAAATTATCTGGTATTTTAGCTAATTAGCACTAACATTGTTATAAAATTCAAAAATAATAAAAAAATAAACAATGGTTACTCATGAACTAGCGTTTCTTTTTAAGATAAAATTACATGAAGAACTCATGTATTCAAAAATAACGAATTTAGTGGCACGAAGAAAAGCACATACGTTACAAAAATAATTTAAATATTTAGCAAGGGGACGGCGCGACGGGAAAGAGTGCCGAGCGCGTAACGCGTAGCGCCGTCCCTCCAAACCCCGTGCTGGGTTCTGGCCTCAGCCGAGGTTCGGACGCTGAGCGGTTGGAGGTTTTAGTGCGGTTCAACTCCCACATACGGTACGGAGATCCGGTGATTTCCTACGACTGAAAAAAAATATATCAAAATAGCTGAAAAGTTGGAATACGTTTGTTATTCGCAAACTTTTAATTTAATTTCAAATGAAAATTATAATTTGGACGAAAAATATGTTATTTGAATTAAAAAAAAAACGTTAATAATGAACTTATTTAAAATACAATAATTGCAAATGATTTCATAAAATCTCACTCATTAACTTAAGGAAGCTCTTTAAATTAAAAATATTTCAAACTTCCCAAATTATATTTAGCAAGCATATAAAAATATACAAAACGAACATAATATACACATAAAACATTATAATTATTATATTTTAATAGCAATAGTAAAAACCTTATTTCATTAATTTATGGAATTATATATAACAGTAAATGTAATGCCAAATCAATATTAATTATCAATTTCTGATATTTTACAATGAATTTTCGAAGACTTTTAGTAAAATAAAGATTAAATAATATTACGACAATGTCTTGATCCAAAATTGGTACAAAATATAATAAAATGAAAATTGATGATATATTTTTAAATATTATGCTTAATGAGCATTTCTTCCTACCTAAAGGGGTTTTAATATAATATTTCCTACTGATAATATATTTTGCATATAGTATTACAAGCTTTTTTTAAATTTTGTGACTATATTACGGAATGCATAATTTTATGATTAGATATGTTTTTACAAGATCGTCTAAAATAATTCAATATTATTTGATTACGATAATTTTGTTGGAACGAAGTTCCTTATCGCGCGTTACGTTAGGAAAAAAACTATAAGATATCTCTTAATCGAAAGGAACTTCGTTCTATTCGGGTGTCCCTTGACACCTCTCAAGTTTTTTTTTTATAATATGCACACGAATATCTAGTTTTATCAAAGAAAACATTTATTTGACGAATGTATATTTTTCAATAATTTTACTAACTATTCTAAATTGGCGTATTTGAGAACACAATGATTTTAAATAATTTTAAACTACATTAATATAGATAACGTAGAGAGAATAAAGATATGGTATTTGTATTTTTTGCTGGAAAATCGATTAAAACTATCGAGAAAATTTCTAATATATAGGGTGGATCTGTAACTTTGGACAATCTGATGTGGGGTGAATGACCTGTTGAAATAAAACTTTGAACCACTTTTATTTAAGAAATTGGATAATTTTTTTCATCATAGTATTGAATTCCGCAATTTCCGCGATAGTCGTACGTTTTCCATACAATGTCAAAAAAAAAGTTTAACCGATCCAAAAATTAAAAATGGTGCTAAGTTGTATTTCGACAGGTCATTCACCCCACGTCAGATTGTCCAAAGTTACAGATCCACCCTGTATATTACCTTCTTTATTCGTTCTGTTAAATAAATAAATTTAACTCTCAACAATTATCAAAACTAGTTCAATATTTTACGTATTTAAAATAATATTATAAACGCAATAGGAAGTATGTTTTTTTTAACGTAAAAAAATCTTCTATTTTATTATTTGCAAATGTTAATTTACGAAAACACCAACATTTCCTTACGAATCACAATATCGATAATAGTATTAATTTCCCAGCAATATACGTGTGTCAATTAAGCCTTCAATCAGTGTGACATGGCAGGTCTACATGGTCTTCATCTGCTGCATGAGGTCCTCCAGCGAGAGCTCGGAGGCGGCCACGGCGCCCCCCGAGCTGGTGTCCGGCGTGCTGCTGTCGGCGGGGAGGCTGTAGGCCACCTGCACACAAACAATACTGTTATTACAAACTTCAAGGTCCAATATAAATATTTATGTGCAATTTATCTGGCTAAATTTAATAATAATTTAATTTATATGGCTTAAAACAATGAAAGAAAACATCGTGAGGAAACCTGCATGTCGGAAAAGGGTTCTAAAAATCCTTTGAAGATATGTGAAGTCCCCAATCCGCACTGGGCAAGCGTGGTCTACTATGCCTAATCTCTTTATTGAGGAGACCTGAGCCCAACAGTGGGCAGTAATGGGTTTTTACAGTACAATATTCTATATTAAAAATAATATTTTACTAGAATAACTCACCTGTATACCTTCAGCTAGTTTCAAATTTGAGTTATCTTCGTCTATTGGACTGTTTTCATCTACGACGCTTATGCCTGAAAATTAAATTCATTTAATAAACAATTTTAAGAGGCAGCGTGGACGAGCGGTCTAAGGCGCTGGTTTTAGAGGGGGCGGCGCGACGGGAAAGAGTGCCGTGGGCGTAACGCGTCGCGCCGTCCCTCATAACCCCGTGCTGGGTTCTGGCCTCAGCCGGAGTTCGGACGCTGAGTGTGAGCGGTTGGAGGTTTTAGTGCGGTTCAACTCCCACATACCCCGGTGGTGAGGCCGGGGCGGGATCCGGTGATTTCCGCCAACTAAAAAAAATAATAAAACAATCTTTACATACAAAATATAAAAAAATAGTCGAATGTTTGCAGAAACACGTAAAATTGAAAGTCAAATCGACGGCTCCTAAGTATAACAGTTTAATTAATGACAAAACCAAGTTTTATAGATGAAGAATAGCCTTTTCAATGTTTTATACTTTGTAACTTTGCTAGCACTTTTGCCTATCTAATCTAGTAGGTTCTACCTATGAAAATATTTGGAATTTTAAAAATAAAATTTTCAAGATATAAATATTAGACATAGACATAGACAATCTTTATTTGTGGCAAAAATGGTACAAAACAATAAAAAGAAATAAAACATCAAACAATAACATATTATTACATTTTCACCACAAACCAGTCGAGACTCTTTTTTGGCAATAAAAAGCCTATGTCCTTTTCAGGGTCTATAGATTGTCTGTGCCAAATTTCATCAAAATCAGTTGAGGTTTAAGCGGGAAAGTGTAACAGACAGACAGAGTTACTTTCGCATTTATAATATTAGTAGGGACGATAGAAGTTAAATTTCCCCTGTGGGTCTAAAACATTATTTATAGTTTTATTCAAATACTCGTGGTTTTCTATAATACTTTCATGCATTGTAAACGGGTTCTTACCACGATATTTCAACAGATTTGTTTGCTCGTAAATCGACCCGCAGTACCCAGTTTTCTAGTGATCATGATTTTTGCCACAACATTGAAATTTCGAGACCACTTAATTAATTAAATATCGTGGTAAGAACCCGTTTGCAATGCATGAAAGTATTACTAATCTTACCCCAGTCGTTGTCCTCGTGTACGGGTCTCGTGTCCTCGAGCACTTCGGCCGCGAGTTCCACGGCGGGCTGCAGGCGACGCTCTGTCTGACGAGAGCGACAGTAACTGTCGTCACATTGAGGGTTCGGCTGGAAATATTAAATCAAATTATAAACCAATGATGAATATCAATGATACCTGCATTAGAGCGTTGAATGACATAACTGATTATACAGGGTGGATCTGTAATTTTGGACAATCTGACGTGGGGTGAATAGAGCCACTTTTGTTTTAGGAATTGGATAAAAAAAAAATCATCATAGTATGGAAGTCCGCAACGATAGTCGTACGTTTTCCATACAATGTCAGAAAAAGTTTAACCGATCCAAAAAATAAAAATGGTGCTAAGTTGTATTTCGACAGGTCATTCACACCACGTCAGATTATCCAAAATTACAGATCCACCCTGTATACTCAGAGTTTAGACACAGTCATTTAGGGGAAATAACTTTAACACTTTGTGTGGGACTGGTGGGTTGATATGTAAAGTAGTATAAGTCTATGTTTTGACCTCAGCTGCGGTTTAAACGTCTAGTGGTGAAAGGTTTTAGTGTGGTTTGACTCTCACATACAATAATATGTTGGGCATGCAAAACAATTTTACCGTTATTTTTATTTGTCTTGTCTATAAATGTGTCTCTCTCAGAATATGTGTAAGTAACTAAATATATTTGTACGCAAACAAAAAATCAATTCGGTGAAAAACTCCAATTAGGTATAGGTAATAAATTATTTGATTTTTATGAATTAAAAAAAAATGTTTTTGTTTACCTTGAGGTTCATTGTCGGGAAGAAATCGGTGAGAGCGCTGTATCCTAAGTAATGAGTAACATTACCAAACTCCAGTAAAAATTTCAATGTGTTTTGTACTGAAAAAAAAAATAGTATATAAAGCATATTATAAATTGATTTTACAGTTTAATGATCAATATTTTTTTAGATTATTTCAAGTTTACTTCTTAAAATAGTTCAAATAACTGAGGAAAAAAACTTTATGGATAGCCACTACATTTAATGAAATTTTCAGATCTGAACTTGATTTTCATACTTTTATTTAGCTCTAATACCAAATTCAACATTTTACTTTCAAAATTCAAATTTAAAGTGGTATAAATTACGGTATTTTTATAGTATTTACCTAGGAATCCGGCGACAATCCCCATAGTAGTGGGAAGGCTGGCCGCACACACCCCTTCACGCTTCAACGTGCGCTCGTCTATCTTAGACGCTACCACAAGTGGGGGGGCACACTGGAATAATATTTAAAGAAAACTTCTACCATACTAGCTTTTAAGATCCTGGATATCATGTAGCATTAGAGTGCTAGCCTTTAGGTACAAGTAAAATGAGCTCATACACGACAGGTCTATATTGCTTATTACAAGGGTTCCTATGGCCACCTTCCGAATCCATCATCAGATCGGCGCCATTTTGTCATATTATTGCATTGTCATTTACATCTGCGTGCAAAATGTCAGCTCAATCAGAAACCGGGAAATTTGTCAAATTCAGCTTGCAAGATTCAACCCGAATTATAAGCTTGTAAAAAGATTAGATAAGAAGAAAATTTAGTATTAGTCCTTCCTAAAATATTTACAATACAATGGTGTTACATGTATATCTGGCCATTGTGATAAATATATGTGACCATAAACATATGACTGTAAATCTTAGACCTCTGATTTGACTTATAGTATAACTCTATTTAGTTGCGAAGAATACTCACAGCAAAACAAGCAGTCTCGCCTGGTGAAATGTATTGTATGTGACCAGAAACGGCATTCTCACTGACACCTGACTCAAACCACTTCTGATCCAGTTCATTGCAAGCCGTGTTGATGGCCATACGAGCTTCGAAATTATCCACACAACTTAGTACGAGGTCTACTGGTCCTCCTGTTAGACTACCCTTGCTGAAATTATGGAAGAAAATTACAATTGTTTTTCTATAGTGATGCAGTCAGACAATTAAATAAATTTCTGGTTTTTATGTAAGAATCATTGTTCCTGGACTTCTGTAATGTCACTGCTACCTAAGCTGATTAAAAAAAAAAGATTACTTATGAAAATAAGGAACAGATGGTAAGAGACGCAGAGGACGACAACTCAAAAGATGGGAGGATGACCTACCCCACCTCTGGCGAAGACATGCCCAGGATAGAGAGAAATGGCGAAAACTGGAAGGCTGAGTACAACAACAAAAATATACACAGATATTATAATTTAATTTATAAGTCAGAGATTAAAGGCTATTTTTTCTTTTTTAAGCAAATTGGAACAAAGTTGCACTTGCATTTTTAAGTTTCTGAATTCCTTTTTTAATTACATAGCAGATTAATAACATTATTCTCAGTTTCTTTGAAATACTTACTGTAATATGTAATACCATTTATTCAAGATGCATTTAAAACATAAAACCTTTTATCTAATAATTATTTCTTTAACACATCTACCATATTAAATTCAAACTAACCTAATAGTGTCACAGAACTTCTGAAAGTTATCGACAGTAGTTATATTATAATTGTAAGAGTCAATAGCGACGTCAGGGTTGATATTTTGTAACGTAGCTGCAGCCGCATCCACCTTGCTGAGTCCAGCTTGATGCGGTTGGAAAAATAGTCGATTCATGTTCGCTAACTCCACTTTGTCGTAATCAAATAATATTAGCTGAAAAGAAAAATGGGAGTAGTTTAGAGAATGACTAAATTTAATAGGTTCAATGTTAAATCAAAAAAATGTTTCTTTTTTCAAACACAAATATGTTTATTTGAAGCTTTCCACTTGATTTTTGATAACTTCTTATTTTCTCTGTAAATCTACCTCTATTACAAAACCTTATGGTAATTAGTTACAATCACTCATGAACCTCTATGATGTTAGAGCACTGAGGGATTATTATTTATTTCTATATATTCATTTATTCACTTATTTTTTACATTCTATTTTTAAAATAAATTTACAAAACAATCAAATTTAAAAATACAATATAAAAAACAGAGAGCCACTGCAGGCGAAGTCTACGACCCAAGCCATCAGTGGTCAGGGCTCAAGAGAAAGGAACCTCCTCACAATACGCGCCGTGTCAAGAACGACCGCCTTCTGAATCAGGCCCTTTATCCAGCTGGGGAGCGAAAGCTTCTCTAGATGACGGTCGAAGCTTTTCGCTATTAGACCGTGCACAGATACAACGATCGGAACAATGATGGTCGACTCAACACGCCACATGTCGGTCACCTCGTGGGCCAGGTCCAAATATTTTAGGAGTTTTTCTTTTTCTGCCTTCACAAGGTTCTCGTCATGTGGAATGGTGACATCGATCAACACTGCCCGATGCGCATCCCGATCTATTATCACTATGTCAGGCTTATTGGCAGCAATAGTCCTGTCAGTGATAATAGATCGGTCCCAGTAGAGCGTTACATGACCATTATCGAGAACCGGCTGAGGCCAATACTGGTAATAAGGTACGGCGGCTTCAACAAGGTCGTATTTCAGAGCAAGTTGCTGATGAATGATCTTAGCTACTTGGTTATGTCTGTGCAAGTACTCGCCGTTAGCAAGACGGGAACAACCGGAAACGATATGTCTAATAGACTCTCCCGGACGGTGACATGCCCGACAAATGTCGACCGTCCCATCCTTTAGAATATATTTCCGGTAGTTGTTCGTCATGATAACTTCGTCCATAATTGCTAAGACAAAACCTTCAGTCTCTCCGAAGAGGTCACTGTATCGTAGCCAGGCCACGGAGGCTAACTGATCTACATCGGGTCCCGTAAGGGCCCGGTAGAATCGACCGTGTAGTTCCTTGCTCTTCCATACGTCCGTGCGATCCGCCACACTCATCACCTTCGGCGCTCGCCAATTCCCGTTCGCTAAGGATAGCGGAGTGAGTCCTTTATCGACTGCTGCTACATCACGGTACATACCCACATTCACCTTTAGGAAATATTCCCGAAGGTTGTATATCTCTCGGTTGTGCAGATCCTTGGCATTTAACATGCCACGACCACCACACTTCCGAGGTATATACAGCCTCATAACAGATGAGCGTGGATGGTGCATCCTGTATGCCGTCAGCAATCGCCGAACTTTTCTATCCAGAGCATCCAGTTCTGATTGCGTCCACTTTAGAATGCCAAAGGAGTACGTCAGTACAGGCATGACCCAACCATTGAAAGCTCGGATCTTGTTTCCGCCAGACAAGAGGCTTTTCAAAACCTTTACCAGGCGGCCGAAGAACCGATCCCTCACCGATTGCTTCATATCTGCATCGACGATACTCAAAGCTTCGAACATTCCAAGGTATTTGTAGGTTTCCGACTCAGATAGAGATCTAAGCACCTCACTCTGGCTAAGTTGCAAACTCTCCGAGTTTACAACTTTACCTCTCTGTATATCTATGACCGCACATTTATCTACTCCAAACTCCATTCCAATAGCTTTACTAAAATTGTCGGTTATTTTGAGTAAAGATATTAAGTCTGGTTTTTTAGTAGCAAATAATTTGAGATCATCCATGTACAAGAGATGTGAAATGGGCTCACCCCCTCTCTTGAGTCGGTAGCCTAGCGTTGAATCTCCAAGTAGTGTACTTAGAGGATTAAGCGCCAGACAGAACCACAAAGGACTCAGACTGTCACCCTGGAAGATACCCCGCCTAATCCTTATCAAGCTCGGGGAGGCCGGAGAGCCAACATGTCCTGGTTGACGAAGAAACGTAGACCACTGACCCATGCATGAACTAAGAAAGGAGCGTAGCGTGGAATGTACTTTATAAAGCTCTAAAACTCTCATTAGCCATGAATGGGGCACCGAATCGTACGCTTTCTTATAGTCTATCCAAGCCATGTGGACTCCCTTCCTGCCTCGACGAACTTGTTGCGTAATGGCCATGTCTATGAGGAGCAAATCCTTTGTACCTCGGGATCCTACCTTACACCCATTCTGAGCAGGTGACATTATGTTATTTGCCGAAATATGTATTTGAATTTTGTTTCTCAGAATGGATGTAAGTAGCTTATAGATAGTTGGTAAGCAAGTTATTTATTTATTTATTTATTATTATTACACAAAACAGAATACAGTCAAAACATGATTTAAAAGTTTACCTATACAAAACTTTTGCTTAATGTCTTTTTAAGATGAAAATCAATAATCATTTTAATTTCAAAATTAGGACACTGTACTGTACTGTACTGTAACAACCCATTACTGCCCACTGCTGAGCTCAGGTCTCCTCCGAAGAGGGGTTAGGTATAGTCCACCACGCTTGACCAGTGCGGATTGGGGACTTCACATATCTTCAAAGGATTTTTAGAACCACACTGGATTAGGACACACTGGACTTAAAAAGCAAAGATTAATAATACTGACTAAATGTTTTGATAAATCCTGTACAAATAAGAATATTGTCATTAATATTGTCAATACTTAATTTACCTTTCCTATGCCACACCTAGTCAGCATTTCAGCTGTGACACTGCCCACTCCACCAACTCCCACCACTGCCACCGTCTTCTCCCGGATCTGTTCATAGTTGTTCACTATTCCCATCCGCTTTAGAGCCATAAGTCGACTGAAAAAGTAGTATTCTATGAATCAATATGTTTGTTAAATATTACGAAACTGAAGAAAGAAAACTAGTGATTTTAAAATAGGGTGTTAATTTATTATGGCTTTGAGATGATTTATAATAACAAAAGTGATGTTTTTTAATGTGTGCAAGCTCAATAGATGATAAGTGACTTAGAAATTGTAGACATCGGCTGGATTAGTAAATTACACTAATTCGACTATAAAATACGAGTTAAAGCCTTGGTTTAGGACCGAAGAGTTAACTACTATAAAATAATACAACCAAACCAGATCAATAATATTTTTATCTATCAAAAAACTAAAGAAATATGTAAATACCTGTAGGGATTGGAGTCGACAACTTCGGACGACATTACTTCTATTTTCTGGCGAGCTGGGGCGGCTTTTCCTTCAGCAGCCGCTAATTTAGCCTCCAGCTCTTTGATTTTCTTCTGCAGTTCATCCACTGTAGCCATTTTCTATTATTATTTTCACAAAATATGTTGTAAAGAATTTCCTCTCTTGGAGAAAATTCGAAAATCGACTGATCGACTGCTTTCTGTCAGTTCATGTCAATGTCAATGTGACATGTCATGCCACGATGTAAAATGCGTTCATTTTAAACAAAGAGAATGTTGCATTCATTACATCTCTATCTCGGTTTGTAGAGTTTTTAATTTTTAAGCTTTTTTCTATCTTCCATATAATTTAATGATCCGATCCAAATCCATCCAATTTAATTTTGTATTAAATACTTAAAGAGCTATATAAAGGAAATATAAATGGGGAGAACCATCCCAGCCAACTTTCTCTTCTTAAGTGATTCTCATATATATATGTATGGTCTGTGGTGATTCTAGTTCATCTTTCGTGCAATAAATTTTATTAAATGATTTTTATTATGTCTCCCAAATATCAGCCGTCTCTATTCTTTGATTTCTTGTAATGAACTTCTCAAGATACAGAATATGTAAGTGTATTTCAAATCTCTACCACTATCTACCTATCTATTTAGTCTATCACTATTCATCTTAACACCACGGCAACAAATTCAATGATTTTGTTTGAAAATTAATTGCCGATCCGACCGTGACTGCAAGCGGAAGCATCGTTACTCGTAAAACAAAAAACTAGTTTGGCAACTAATGAACTTTGAAACGAAATACTTTAATCTAACATAGATTTATATTATAAACTATGCAACATTGGTAGCCTTGTTGACTGAAATCAATGACCGTGTTGAAGACATCAAGGTATTAGACATCAAGCTTTTTTGGATAGTTATCTGCATAAATATGAGTGATATTTTTTATCCCGTCATAACATGCATAATAAGTGTACCTAAGTTTTTATTTATGCTAGAACATTTTAAGCCACCTCGTACAGGTAACCAAAAATTGCTTTACAGTTTATGAGCGATGGTAGATACTCACTTACCATCAGGTTGGCCCATGGCCGTATGCTATCAAATCACGAAAAATAGTTTTAATGAATGGGGTAGGTAGTACTTTGCTGTGCCTTAACATTGTGATGATCTAGCAACGGTAACCGTTAGGTGAGCCGTTTGCGGGTTTACCTGCGCTATGACTTGTCCTTCTTCAAACGAGGCTTAAGGAAGGTTCGTTAAAGGTAGGTCATAGGCAGCGTGCCATTTAGTAACATTCCAGAGGTTCAAACCACTTACGATCGGGTGGCTTTTGGCTCGTCTTCTGGTAGAAACACCTATTAATTTAGATTTCCTTCTACAATTTTCCAATTATATTTCTTTTTAATTTTATTGTCTGTTGTAATAATCTTTATAGAAATGTTTCTTTATAGAGAAGTTTTTTCGACTTGTCTTTCTTTAAACGAAGTCGAATGTGAGTTTTGTTTGACAATATATTATTAAAACGAGAGATATTTTTAGAATACCCTGAAATTCTAGATGTTTCTCCTGATCAACTACGCCATAGGCTGTTTTCCTTTTGAGTAATATACACTAATGAAGCTATTATTATATATATTATAATGAAGCTATATTGAATATTTAGAGCTTGTTCTTATCTAACAAACAAAATTTACATCCAAAAAACCTGAAAATCATATATTTCACAACATAACGTAACTACATTTAAATTGGTAACTCAGCTAAATTGAATACGCAATTTAGAATCATTTCATAGAGCAATGTGGTTACAATTTAATTTAAACGGGTTCTTATAGACGCACATTGTAGGTTTTAGTTTGTGTCGAGAAACCAAGGCAAACGGTTGTCTCATAGAGCCTCATGATTTTTTTTTTAATAGTTGTTTGGCTTCGGACTTAAAATTTTAGTGCGTAGTGTGATGTTTTAGATTTAAGGAATTAAAGACATAAATAAGCGTAAGTATTTACTAGAAGTTTTTTATTATATCGCAGATCGTTTTTTGTATATTTTTATACGGTTGACTAGCAGTCAGCATAAATGATGGTAAGAGTGTCATCTCGAATAGTTGCAATTGAAATAACATAAGCTTTTTCTAACGATTATCGCGGCCTTCTCTTTAACAAGGATAACGAAAACTTCATTGGTTTCTCTTTGAATTAGGAACAGTGCATACACATAGGTTCTTTCATGATTAAGACTGCTTTAAGAATTATCTGGTTCAAATATTATAGACTTGATTCCTATCATTTTCATTCTGCTCTATACATGCAAAATCAGAACTTGTCAATATTTAATTATTTCCAAGCATATCTCATTACTCTTGATATGTTTTTCTTTATTCATCAAAGCTCTCGGGAGGTTCCGAAGTGGCAACCACGAACCCGTGGAGACTTCGTGTATAGTCCATAAGGTCACTTGTTTGATCTGATTTACATAAAAAAATATTTGCAAAGAGTCCAGACCCTGACAATTTTGGGTGCCTCATAGAATGCCTATGTCTAGCAGTAGGCCTCTGCGAGATGATCTTTAAGAATGTTTTGAAGCCTTTTTGACTGACTTCCAAAAAGGAGGAGGTACTCATTTCGTCTGTCTTTCTTCTTTTCTTTATGTTTGTAGCATTTAAGTAGGTTCTTTGTGCAGTCCACTATTGTATTTATTTTTTTAATTTCTGAAATTGTATGCTTAATAATAATCAAATTGATTCTAAAGTCTAGACCAAAAAATAACCCGGACTCTAGATGAAAGTTGTCCTGAATCATTAATTAATTCAGCATTATAAATAGATACCTACTAAATAAATCAATAGACAACAAAGTTTCTATAATTTTAACATTAAAATTTTGGTTTTGGTTAGGTTTTTTCAATTTGCATTTATTATTAACATATTTTGAAAATAACTGAGGTGTTTTATTTACCTACCTATAGTGCATGTAGTATAATAAATCGTGAAGGTATCAAAGTAAACATCATCCACCATTACTTAAGCCACATTTCATTCCAATTGTTTTTTTTATAATTCGAAAATTTATTTGCAGAGAAGCGACTCTTACCGCTTATCATTGAGTGGGCTATTATTTCTTTTATCTGTCTAGTGTCTATCAATCATGTGTCTGTTTGTAAAAAGTTAAATTATGTGTTCTTCTGTGTACTTTCTCTGGAGTATTTCTAAGTTCCAACCTGCATGCTAATTATTAGTGGCGAACGCACTATAAAACTCCATTCCCTATCGGCTTCCTCATCCATTTTCACGGACTAACAAACCTATCCAAACCTATCCTTGTCCCTTGTCAGAATCATTACGATGGTCGCAGCTGTGGGTTCCACGTACATAGGAGTTACAGTGGTGCAAATACTCGCTACCCAAGAATCTATTTTGTCGGCTTCCATCTCGAAATTGACACTTGACCACTGCTATTTACTATCTATTTCTAAAATCTATGAATTAAATTTGCTGGAATTACTTAGCCGGAGACAATGTTTCTCCCTGTATATTAATCTGCCGCGTTTTAGTGGAAACCGAAATCCCCGCTTGGGTTCCCCTACTAAAACCATTATTTTAATATGTAATGGAAAATACCCACTGTATAAGTATGTATTAACTTTTTGCCTAAAAATATACATAACGGTTTACGAGATTGTGACCTAAAATATACACTTAATTTGTAATTCTAATCTGCAATATTCGAAATCCTACATTCTTAGATTTTATAAGTGACTGATCAAGGCTGAAAAGACGGAAGTTTAAGTCTAAAAACAGCCTTTCAGAGGATAACCTTTTTTTACAAGCTTTATATTAAATTGCACTGGATGTAACTATGTAAGTTCGGGTGGAATCTTGAAAACTATATTTAACACACTTCCGGATTTCTGATTGAGCTGACATTTTGCACGCAGTATATTGTGTGACCATGCAATAATATGAAAATGGCTCTGATCTGATGAAAGATTCGGAAGGTGGTCATAGGAACTCTTGTGCTAAACAAGATAGACACGTCGTCTTTGGGCTCGTTTTAAGCACTTGTCTTAGTTAGCACTCTATTCTATATCAGATCCTCACGATACAGACCAGGCCTAGTGTGAGGGCCACTGGAAACATTCCGTTTAATAAGTGTGTAAACAATAAATAAATAAATAAATAATAAATATACTGCACTTTACTCTAATAAATAGAATCATAATTTAAACCGATTTTGTTGGGGTCTATTAGGTATGCAACAAAAAAATATTATGTCTCCAAAATTACTGTCTTCAAACTTAGCACATAAGGAAGTCATTGATTGTAAAACAAATGATGGCATTAATAACTTGATTTCATAAATTAAATTAGTTGTTATTCAACAAACAGTTTAAAATTATAGGCTAGATTTATTCTAAACTAGAATCTTTAAATTTTCGATTTAAATACACTTCTACAAGGACATAAATTATTTGACACTAGCGGGGAAATTCGCCACCACGAGAGGAATGTAGTAACTATTTTTAATTTACCATTATACCTACAGCCTATGACATTCACAAATAACGTAGCCACCTAAAATAATTTTTGAAATCGGTTCAGCAGATCCAAAGATGGTACGTCAGAAACATCACGACATTAGGTGGGTACGTCTTTATAATATTAGTACAAATAGATTATTTTTATAACACAACTTCTATTAACACCTAATATTAGACCAGTATTTAAATTTTATTATTACACTTAATGAGTGTGTATTTTCGTCCTACTAAAAGTCGTTTGAATTTTAATTGTTACTAAGAGGCCTATAAATTATGATAATTTTTCAATGTACCTACCTAAGTCAATATTTATCAGGGCAGTTCCATGATAAAAATACCGTAAAAAAAAATATTGTTTCGAAAGAGCATTATCGACATCTTTGTAAGTTTCTGAAATTTATTAAACATTTTATTGGAACGAAGTGTCTTATCGCGCGTTGTGTAAGGGGGCTAGACGGAAAAAAATCTTACGAAAAGTTGTCACGACACTTTTTTTGTTTTAGAGGATTATCGCTAGATGGCGCTGTGATCAAAATCTTTTAAAACACGTTCCTTATCGTGCGTTACGTTAGGAAAGAAAATATAAGATATCTTTTAATCGAAAGGAACTTCGTTCTATTCGGGTGTCCATGACACCTCTCAAGTTTTATTACAAGCTTATTATATTAACTTTCACTGGGTGTAACTATGTATTTACCTATGTAAGTTCCAGTTTCTTCTTTAAATTCTCCAATAATTCTCGTCGTTCACTCTTGACAGAGTGGTCGAGGTAGCAAAATTAGCTGTTCTGAGACACCACCATAGATAGCGTAGGTCTCACGCCATTTTTACAGTTAAATGCATTTCGAAAAAAATCGGATCATAGTGCATTGTGTAGTTTTCTTGGTCAGTCCAACGTTTTGGTTTCCAAAATTATGTTTTGTACGGCCAAACTACAGCTTTGAATTAAAACTCAGATATTTAGACTTAGGAAATCGTAGTTTTAGGCAATCGAGTGGATTTTTCCTTTAACTAGTTAGACTTTTTTGAATACATAATGTATTAAGCTAAAAAATGTTGATCGAAATAACTGTATTTCTGAATAAATTATGGTTAAAAAGATAAAAATAACTGTAACGGTTATTTAGCTGATAAAAGTTAGTTTTGGCATAACTTGGCGATAAATAAGAAAAAACTAGTCCCAACTTAGGTACAAGAATTAAAGAACGCCATCAATATTAAATACCTGTTATATATATTTTGATGAAATAAGTAAATAAGTGAGACTTATCAATTTTGGAACAAAGTTCCTTATCGCGCGTTATCGAAAGGGGGCTAGACGGAAATTCTTATGAAAAAGTTGTCACGACACTTTTTTTTGTTTTAGATGATTATCGCTAGATGGCGCTGTGATTAAAATCTTTCAAAACAATTCCTTATTTTGTTTTATATGATTAATGCTAGATGGCGCTGTGATCAAAATAATTTAAAACATCTCTCTCTGTCTTTCTATAGAAAGAGAGAGAGAGACAGACTTTTTAAACTAACTAACTATTATAACTTAAAAAAATAAAATTTTATTACAATTCCCTCACTAATTAATCGAAAGGAAATTCGTTCCATCCGGGTGTCCCTTGACACCTCTCAAGTTTTTTTAATAACTATATTTTTCATCCAAGATAATGAAACACTTTTAACGTTTAGTCTCAGCTTAGTTTCTTCTAAACTTTGACTTTGAACAATCACACGATTATGTCTTAAGTGAGTAAAATAAAACCTCATTTTAGAATGTACATAGTAAAGCGCCTTGGTAACACTAAGAAAGACTCATAAAGTAGTTTCCACCGTACGGAATCTTCTTGAAAAGTTATGTGACCAGCTAAAGGTTGTGTCAATTATTCTTTGAAGGTTTATCTAAAAGTAGGTCCATTTTACAGAAAATGCAGCGAGCAACAACTAGTTCAGAACGTACTCCTCTGGTGCAGCCCACATATGTTTATGATTACGGCGTCACACGTCGATACCAGAAGAGGTTACAGCATTTCCAGTGTGCCATATGTGTTGTCTTGATGTGAGTATACCTTTCTTAATTTATTGTAGTACTGGAAAAACTATACGCTGAAAAAGGTTAAGTAAGAAAGAAAGAAAGAAAAACATTTAATGAACACACAATCCACGTTTACAAATATACATTTTTAATAAAGACAAACAATGCTAACAAATAGTGCAGTGTGCTCATAAGGCCACAGCTCAGCATATGCTGCAGATTACCTACTGCAGCGCTGATTTTCAGCTGAAGCCCAATTCCACGTCACGAACGAAAAAACACGATTACATTATATATAATTTCAGTAGGCTAGTTCCTAGCGTAAAGTCTAAAACGGCTGATAGAAAAGACTTCATCCATTTTAAGAATATATGTAATCTCGTGGTGTGTTTTCACTCCAAAAATGCGTACTTATAAGATATCTTAGATGACTATAGTAAGATGTTAGGTTTCTTAACATTATTTCACTGCTTAGTAATTCACAGAGCAGATATACTACAAAAAAAAACAAAGTTTACAGTTCAAAGATTCGAAAGAGTTTGTTTTCACTTTAGAAATGTAAAACCTTCTTCTAAAATTTTTTTTTCTCAGGAAACGAAACTTAGATTAGGTATAAATTATCCATGACCACGATAAAAATACAACATTCCCACTGTTACCATAAATCCTAAAATAGCTCAAGGAAACAAAAGAAAAGATGATGAAAACATTATGTAATTTTGAATATGCGTTGAAATTTTTTTTTGTCTGAGAACTGGTCGTTTGTAGTGGAATAGTTTTACAAAACATCATCTAAATTGTAAATTCATTTTAATGTGCCAACAAAACGCATCTTTTAGCAATTTTAAAAACAAAAATTCAATTATTCATTTTTAATTATTCATAGATTTATTTTGGTTAGTTCATTTGTAAACTAAATTAAAAATGTGATTTAGAATTTTCGCGTACTTATCTTCAAAATGTAGAAAACTCAGGGACGTTGAAAACATATTAAGGGACCATTACATACCAAAATCAAATTGCGTGATTAGCTACAAACAAAAATCGACGTTTACCTCGATAGTTTACGAGGCCATTATTTTAGAAATATATACGAGTACGTACCCAACGTACAAGTCGAGGTAGCCGAGTGGTCGAAGCGCTTCCTTCCGTACGGCCGGCTTGTACCTCTAAATCTAAATGTGAAACAGATTTATGTGCAATTTTTCACAACACCACTGACCATAAACGGTGAAGGAAAACATCGTGAGGAAACCTGCATATCGGAAAAGGGTTCTAAAAATCCTTTGAAGATATGTGAAATCCCCAATCCGCACTGGGCAACCGTGGTGGACTATGCCTAATCCCTCTCCTGAGGCGACCTGAGCCCAACAGTGGGCAGTAATGGGTTGGTACAGATACAGATACGTACCCAAAACTTAGATAGTAATAAATATGTCTGTTAACTTTATCGTATATCTAAGAAATAGGTAAAATTTTGGACTTCATTCATCAACTTTTGTTATATCTCCGAGCCATTTTGCCGCCATAGCTTACAGCTAACAAGCAAAAAACCACACACCTAACATTAACAATCTCAACCTTCAGTGGATTTTTACTTTCACTCAAATCATTGTTACAGAGCCATCCTCGGCATTGCACTTCTAATCACTGTGTCCTACAACCTTGCTGAAGATGTATTCGATGACGTTGAGAATGGAAACGGGACTGAGACGCTTTCGGAGACAACTGCCAAACCAGTGATCATTCCATCTGAAGTTCCACTGCCTCTTATAGTGGAGAGGAATTTGACAGCCATATCGCCGACGCTCCAGCCGTTCTTGAATGTAAAATGGCCGCTCAAAGGTAAGGACCTATTCTTTTTGGCGGGAAATTACAAATAAGTTACATATTTAAGAAAGAGGATGATGTACTGGGGGAAGTAACAAGTACCGCTTAATTTTTGTTTTGGCTGAACCGATTAGAATGATTCTTGCGTCTGATGAAAGATGATCGTCGAGGGATCCCTTTTATTTTTTTTCAAGCTCGAACAAGTAATTTTGGATCTGTATATTTCAAGATTTGCCGTGCGTGTTTGTGTGTATTTCTCTTCTTGATGAACCAATTTCAATTATTCATTTTTTTTTAGAAAGCTGAAGCATTGGACGAAATCTCATATAATTTATGAAAAAAAAAATCTGACTAGTATTTTTTGTACTATTCTTGAAAAATGGAGTCGTTTGATCGTTTTTTATTTTTTATTTTTGTAAAAAAAAAATAATTTAAAAATAATCACATCCTGGTACATCCCGGTAACCTACCACAAAATAAAACAAGTTTCAAATGCGTACATGCTTAAAATATTTATGTATGATAATTTAATTGATTTTATCTATAAATTAAAAATATCTCGGTCCATAACTCCATAATAAGTAGTGTTTAATTATATTTATATGTACATTTATGACTATAATATCTATCTAGAAATAATCAAAATCGAATGACTTTTAATCCTAAATAAATAAAAAAACAACATTTTCTTTCTTATTGCATAATTTTCTTATAATCTTTTAAATCATCAGGTGGGCCGTAGGCTCGTTTATCTATCTTGCAATAAAAAAAATCATACCTAGAGACGTAATAAAAATATTATATTATCCACAAGGAAAAAAAAAGATATAAATAAATAAAATAAGTCCGCCTTTGTACATAACTGTATTTTTGTGCATAAAGAATAAATGAATAATAAATCTACAACAATCGTTATTATTGAAAATATATGCACTATTTTTACAAGCGTTATATCATTATCTTGAACTGGATGCAACTATGTACCTATGTATGTAGGTAACTATCTAAGTTAAGGAGGAATCTTAATATAAATTTAATCAACCTCCCGATTTCCGATTAAGCTGGTACGCATGTATATCACGGGACAATGCAATTATGTGGTACGATGGAGGGTTCGAAAGGACCATGGAGCTGATCTGATGATAGGTGGGCTCGTTTTATTTGTCTTAATCACCAATTTCCAGCTACATGAATGATCTAGGATTTTAAAAGATTGTCTTGACAACAATTTACAACTGCTTATTTTCAAATTCCTCTAATCCTAGCCACTTTTCGAATACCTAATCATTACATAACCCAAACAATCACAATTTTTTTTCTTAAAATTTCTTGATATTGCGTAACATATTATAAAATCCAAGTAATTAAATTTGAACAGTAATGGAACTGGTTTACACATTAAAATATAAATATACCTAACATTTCAATATTGATCGTAATGCGTAATTTACCATATTTTAAAATAGATTAGATTGTTGCGTTCTTTGGGAACGATTTAGTTTTAGGTCAACAATGACTCAAAGTTGCTTTGAAAATTACACTAAATAGACACCATGTCAATAACAAGTGTCCTGCTTGTGTTTAATTAAACTAATAGACAGGGTGGAATTAAAAAAAACAATTCATCAATTTTTCAAAAATCGATGATTTAAAATATTTTCTTTGAGAAAAATATACTACTTCCCAAAAGCGTCATTACAATTTCCATTCTGTATTAATGAATGAGCAACTCAAAGATTATTATAATAAGTGTAATGAGAAATTCATAAGACATACACATCGTTTATTTGTGATGAAAACAGTTATAAAATTACAGAAATGAAAAATAAAAAAAACAAACATGGAATAAATAAGTTTTCATTACAAACCAGTCAGACCTCAGCTTAATGTTATATGTCACCCCCAACCGACATATAACGCTGGTTTTCAGTTTCAACTGGCAGTGACGTCACAAATGTTAGTGAAAATAACAATAAGAAAGTAACTATTCTCTATTAATAACAAAATTTATTTAATAACTAAAACCTGAAGAATACCATTTCGAAAATCGCAACTCCCAATCCTCAGATCCATTACTGCTTAGAATAATTATAATCTTATTCTAAAAAAATATGGTACTAGCCGGTGATCCTGAATCATGCTAAAGTTGTATTCATGGTCTACTTATCAGCTTGACCTTTTAAATGCCTATGGTCACTGGTCAATCTGGTAGAACCTTGGAGGAGGCCCTTGTGAACTAATGTGAACAACCCATTAACTTCATTACATCTATAAAACAAAGCTTAATTGGAAATAATTTAAATAATTTACGTAACATTTAAATTAGTTTACTTATAGGCTTGTTTTTTTGTAAAACTTCCACACACGTGGGATGGAATATATCAGTATTCTACTGTTTATTGTAGCCATGAGATCAAAATTGAAAGCATCGTTTGTCTTCGAAGAATGATAATTAATTTCGGTTGATGAATAATTAAAATTGTCATTGAACTGCGCACAATGAGATCTTTTAATTCATATTTGATAGCATTGAAGTATATGGAATGCTCTAATTTAAGAACCGGTCCGATTTTTTTTGCTTATTGCAATTATGAAATTTCATTCTAAGGAATATTCATAACATAACTTTGAAAAAAGGTATACATAGTAAAAGTAAAGTCAGTAGTTACCTAAGTGATATATAGTCCCGGCGCGACGGGAAAGAGTGCCGAGGGCGTAACGCGTGCTGGGTTCTGGCCTCAGCCGGGGTTCGGACGATGAGTGTGAGCGGTTGGAGGTTTTAGTTGGGTTCAACTCCCACATACAGGACGGACACATCACCGGATACCCGCGGGGCGGGGGGGGGGGGGATCTGGTGATTTCCTCCAACTCAAAAAAAGTGATAAAAAGTAAAAGTTCTAGACCTGATCTCCTACTTGGGTTAAATTAGATTGTGAGTAAGAATCAGGGTAAATTTGTAGTAAAATTTAATTTGTGATTTTTGGTATAAAATTAAGAATCTCTAGATATACCGCATTGAGACACAGATTTACTCAAATCATCTGTTGTCACCAAAAAACTTATTTCACTCTCTCGTAGGTAAACAACTACCGCCCTGGTCAAGAACACCGCCCACGAAAGAGGAAATAGACGCAGCTGTGCTCAAAGGAAAAGCAGCCTTAAAAGAACTGATCAAGGTCGAGAGTCTTCGGAAGCCCTTGAAGAAGGACGACCCCGCCAACAAGGCTCAGAGAGCAGCTGCCACCAGTGATGCAGTCAAGCCGTTAGCTAATGCTGCTTATGCTGCTGAACAAGCTACCAAAGCTCTTTTTACTGAGTAAGTATACACTACTATTATAAAGAGGAAAGATTAGTATTTTTGTGTAAGTTTGTAATGAAGAAATTCATGGTGCTGTTTTCAAAAATTCTTTAAGCATTAGAAAACTACATTCCTTAAGAGTAACATCTATATTTAGGTACCCATTGCTAGATAAGATGTAGGCATGAGAAAAGATGGATTGTGTGAAAATGGATATTAAAATTTACGGTACGAAAGTTGACTTAGAATAGAAGTAAATGGATAAAAAATCATATTGAACCGACTCTATTTATTGAGAACGGTAAAAGTAGAAGTTTGTTTTGTTATTTGGAAAAAGTAATAGAAATTTCTAGTCTTTATAAAGTAGAGATCTTGTTATCAAGATCCCTAACATGTTTGTTGCAAACTGTAGGATTGTAATGATTGGCCTAGTTGTTATATTGTGTCCCTCGCTCGATGACTTCCGTAGCGTCAATTGAACACGAGAAAGGGTCTCAGTGCAAACATGTTTATCAATAAATGTTAGGTCTTTTGAACCTTGCACATTTTGGAGAAGTAATAATTCGCAACATGTTTTCATTCGAGATCCGCTACAAAATGCAATCTTTACTTGCTTACTATTGCTTACTAATATGCAAGACTAATTTTATTATAGAAGGTAAAAATAATCACAAATGACAGATCCTTCATATTGTAATCAAATCAACTGAAATATAACAGAAAATGGAGGAATATTTACTTATAAAAAATATTTGAAAGAAAGCCTAAACACGACGGGTCAGATCAGCTCAATCGGATACCGAGAAGTTTGTCAAATTTCGCTTGCAACATTCCACCCCAATTTACATAGTTACACAGATACATATGGATACATATTACATACATAGTTACATCCAATGCCAGTTAATATAAAGCTATAGTAACAAATAAACAATGAATTGGATAATGTGGCATAAGGGCATCCTCTTAAACATAATCAAACAAATTCTAGTGTTTTTATTTATTTTTTACCTTCAAGCGCATTTATGATCTTAATGCTTGATCAAATAATGAAACCAGGACACTACACAGATAACAGTCGATGCATAGGTTTCGAAATATTTAAGAATGTGCACTACAGTCTACAAATGAGTTTAATAGTTTTCAGAACATCGATGGCTGTTTTAAATTATTTAATCGTTTAGTATTTGTTAAGTAGAATTGGAATAACGCCTTGGTTTTTAGGTTTCAGAGTTACCTAATTGTAAATTTGTTAACACCAAATTAAATAGTCTTGAATCCTTCACGTAACTCAGTACAGTCATAAATCTTTTAGAAGGTTCTTTCAAGAATGGTTTTTAGTTAAACCCACTTGAATCCCGCTTTACGCGTGGTCGATAAACTACACGAATATAAATTAGGCCTTTTGTTAAAGAAACCTTCAATTAAATCTATTTAAGAATAGATTGGATTATAGTTAGTCACCCGACACCGTGGTTACTGTGGGGTATTGGTTTCGAAGCGGTTGACCAGTCGGAATGAAGCCAAACTCTGTCATATCATGTTACATAGTTCAGTTGCACGGTGTCGCGTTACTACAAATAGATAATGTACTTGCTGTTATTAATTGCAAGTACCGTTTGTTGGTTAGAAACTTAGGAATAGTTGAGATTAAACGAATTGGGAAGTTTTTGATATGAACTTGTCTTTTTACAAGCTTTATATTAACTTGCACTGGATGTAACTACGTAAGTTCGGATGGAATCTTGTAAGCTACGTTTGACAAACTTCCTGGTTTCCGATTGAGCTGACATCTTGCACGCAGATGTTTATCGCGTGACTATGCAATAATATGACAAAATGGCGCTGATCTGATGATGAATTCGGAAGGTGGTCATAAGAACTCCTGTACTAAATAAGATAGACCTGGATTCGGAAAGTGGTCATAGGAACTCCTGTACTAAATAAGATAGACTTGTGTTTGAGCTCATTTTGTCTTGGCTAGCACTCTACTGGTACATGAAATCCGGGATCTTAAAAGCTTGTATTTTTCTGGTTTCTTGAAAGTTGTAGGCCTATTCATGACAATTATTTAAGATAAATTATTGTATACTAGCTGGCCCACACAATTTCGTCTGCGTCACATAAGGATTTTTTCTCACCGTTTATACCTTCCCTGGACTTCTACGAATATTTCAAGATTAAAATAAGCCAAATCGGTTCAGTCGTTCTCGAGTTTTAGCGAGACTGCAGAACAGCAATTCATTTTTATATATAAGAAGAAGATTTGCTGAGATGTCTAAGTAATAATACTAGCTAGTGTGTTAAAATGTAAGTTAGAATACTAATCTGATGATATTCTGTAATTAAAATCACGTTTTGTCTTGGAATGCAGCCATTTATATAACCTGAAACGGACTCATACGAGGTGGGTATTCAATTTTGTTTACTTATAGGTCATATCTAAATATAGTTAGTAGTTTCACATGAAAAATCTCGTTTTTTGGACAGGAGGAAACAGCGAGATTTCTACTTGCCCCGCAGGTGGGGTATGTGGGAGTCGAACTGCATTAAAACCTCGTATCGTTTACAGTAGCGCGTAAACTCCGACTGAGGATAAAACCCAGCACGGGGTTATATAATCTTGCTTATCATTTTGTAGATATCTTCCTTCTTCAAACGAGGCTTGAGGAGGGTCCTTAAAGTTAGGTCGTAGGTAGCGACCGCTTAGTGACCCCTGACATTGCAGAGGTTCATGAGCGACGGTTACCACTTACAATCAGGTGGCCCGTTGACTCTTCTGGCTACATGGCAATAAAAAAAAAGATAACATTATTTAACCACTCAACTGGGATCGGCAACCAAATTGGTTTGTTTACTTTTGCCAAGTCTGTGGCAGGAGCCAAAATTGAGCACAGTTCTAAAACTTGTTTTGTTTACATTTTTTAATCGTCTCATATTTTACGGAGATGACATATTTTCGCTGAAAATGCAATACAGCGTCGTTTAGTAATAAAAATTTACAAAAATATAAGGCTTAATTAAAAATCAAAATTAAAAATTATTGGAAAAAAATGTTTTTAAAAAGGGGCTTAAACACGGTAGTGATTCCGAACGAAGTCCCCAGTTTCGCGATCTAGCGAATAGTGACGTTCCCAGTTGAGTGGTTATGATAGGTAGGAAATGTCTAAACTAGAAAAGTTTCCACAACAAATTAATAATTTGTTTTGGAAATCAATAGTAATTTTCAATAGTCGGCTAAAATAACCATTTAGATGTGCAGGAAGTTTGAACTTTAAATTTGACTAATTTGCAGATTTTAAAACGGTATAAAAACATTTATGTAAACATATTTCAATGATTTTCAATTCGTATGCATAATAATAATATCGCCAATAATTTAGGCATTATCTACATGCGTACAAACTTGTATAACTAGATTTAGAACGTACAGTTTTAGATAAAAAACTTTTTGGTATAATATCCTTGATTTTAATCGGAGGAATTGAGTGGTAACTTGTTTGTGTAGAAAAAGCAATTATGTTTTCGATTTTTTCGCGATGTTCATATTGTTTTTCTAGACTTTTTTATATTTGTCCACGGGTATGTTTAGGTGAACCTATTAGGATAATTATTTGTAAACTATATGAAAGGTATACAACACCACTGGCTAAAAACGGTGAAGGAAAACATCGTGAGGAAACCTGCATGTCGGAAAAGGGTTCTAAAAATCCTTTGAAGATATGTGAAGTCCCCAATCCGCACTGGGCAAGCGTGGTGGACTATACCTAATCCCTCTTCTGAGGAGACCTGAGCCCAACAGTGGGCAGTAATGGGTTGGTACAGGTAACAGGTATATGAAAGGTGATAGCTGTCGTGGTGTTCACTTTTTTTTAGAAATCAATGTGTTTGGAACTGTGTACCTAACTGTGACTTAAAATTTAAGAACAAGAATTTACGATCAGCTGTCCGTGTTTGCGTATAGGTAGGTATATCTTTCTAGATGAAACTATTTTTTTTTTGGTTAGAGAGCGAATTGTTTTAATATTAACTCATAATATAAATCTAATACAAATTCATCAAGTGGTTTGTGCCATATTCTTGAAAAATGAAGATCATTTGTTATTAATTCCAAGACAGTCCACGGTTTCAATCAGTACCTTCAATTTACAGGGTGGACGGTAACGGCAGCATTGGTTTCGGTCCCCTCATCAACGGCACCTTCACCCAGCCTCGGTACTGCATAGCAGATCCTCCTGCGTGTCCACCTTCAAAGTACAGGACCCAGGATGGTAGCTGCAATAATCTGGCCAATCCGTACACCTACGGAGTCTCGAGGACGCCGTTCAGAAGAGTACTGCCGGCACAATATGGAGATGGTATGATTTTTTGGAGTATTTAGCCAAAACTCAAGTTTGAATAACTTTGCAGTGCTCGTACTATTTTGTAAAATATCGAATCATTCGGAAAGGAGTGCAAAATGGCCCGTATTTTTCAAAATAGACCGCGCGTTCAGCGAAAAATACGAGGTTGAAAATTTATAACCAAAAAGAGCATATTAAAAACTTAAAAAAACAAACATCACCAATATTCAGAACGCCATTAATGCAGACACACATTTTAAGTACAATTTGTGAACCATATCCTTCTCTCAGTAATCAAAATCTGTCAGTGCTCATATTTCTGGGCCACTACCGAAAACCTCGCCATTGCCTATAGACCTCTGCTACGAACACACATTCCACTCCATTCTCATCACCAGGTATAAGCGCCCCTCGTACCGGTGCGGATGGTACCGAACTACCCAGCGCTCGTGACGTCAGCGTGACGGTCCATAGAGCCAGCTACGCACACGACTCAGAGTTCACGGTGATGCTGGCTGTGTGGGGACAGTTCGTGGACCATGATATTACTGCTACTGCTCTTAGTAAAGGTAGGTGTCAAACAGAGGTGGACCTAATACTTGTAAATGATTCAGACGCTCTAACCAAGGTGTTCATACATCGTAGCTATGGTACTTGCAATCGAAAACAGTATTCATCTGTCACTTTTTATCAGGTACCATCCTCGGCTTTTTCTTCTCCTTCTTCTACTTCTCCTTCAGAAAAAAATTGAAGAGAGTCCAAACGGTTAGATCGTAGGCAGCCCCTGGCGTCGCAGTGATCCATGAGTCATGAGTGACGGTATCCAAATTCAATCAACTGACCCGTTAGCTCTTCTGCACATGAGAAAAAAACAAAGTAGAATTCCCCATTTTAAACTTGAAACTGCATTAAATTCTTGCAAATTGAAATCCATCTCCGATTTAGAAAACCTATACTGACGATTGTCAGTATGCTACACTGTTCGACAATATTAAACACGTTATGATTTCATTCATCAATTAACTCACAGTAATTCCGGGAGTCTAATAATAATCTTCCTTCTCTTTTTCACACGTGACGTTGTAATTAACCCTTTCTCTCCATTCAGTAAAATATCTCAAAAAACTGCAGTTGTTTCAAAATCATGAAGCCCGTCATGTTCCAGGTCAGAACAGCTCATCATTGTCATGCTGCGACCCGACCCAGCCGCCACACCCGGAATGCTTCCCGGTGGAACTGGACGTCGAGGATCCCTTCTACCAGGACTACAACTTAACTTGCATGGAGTTTGTGAGGTCGGCACCAGCCCCCACTTGTTATTATGGTAAGACGACTCGTAATTTTTTTAGAGTAGTTGCTTAGTTTATTTCAAGTATAATAGGTACAGAACGTTTGGTTAGTCTACGGTCTACTTAGTTTATCCAGAGAGTGAGAAGTTATTTACACTGGGAAAAATCTTATCGTTTGATCTTTCAAATCTCAACCATTTTAATTGCCTTTGCTTGTCCAATCGAAGTTCACTAACATAGCTTCGATTATGCGACTATGGTTGACCCATACACAAACCTAACCCAATTCCCCGTCAACACCAAAAAATTAAAGGTTCCAACTTAATCATAACTGTCTGCCAGGTCCTCGAGAACAAATGAACCAAGCCACAGCCTTCATCGATGGCTCCACCGTGTACGGATACACGGAGACCAAGACCACTCAGCTCAGGAACGGGACTGGAGGAACCATGAGGATGTTAAGAATAGGAAGCAGAGACCTGCTCCCACAATCCACTGACCCTAATGATGGCTGCAACACTGCCGCGATGAACGCTAAGGGACGATACTGTTTTGATACTGGTAAGTGGAGATTTTGTGTAGTAGCATACAGTGTCGTAAGTTTTCTTGAGGAAACACAATGTTGCTAGTTTTTTTGTATTACCAAATATTTGGTCAGTTTTTACCAGCCTACTATTTTCATATCCTCGATATATATTCATCATATCAGTCTTTAAGACGTCCACTACTGCACATGGATCTCCCTTAAACCTCACCAACAACCTGTCTTTCGCTGTTTCCATGCAGTGACAATGCCCCAATCCAATTCTAAAATATTCCAAGATCAATCTGGAGACTAAACCATTTACTGACATCCTCATCAGGTGACGACAGAGCCAATGAGAACCTCCACCTAACAACCATGCACCTGATCTGGGCGCGACAACACAACCGCGTGGCAGCCGAGCTCAGCAAGCACAACCCGACCTGGAGCGACGAGCAGGTGTTCCAGGAGACCAGGAGGATCATCGGGGCGCAGATGCAGCATATCACTTATACTGAGTTCCTGCCTGCTGTGTTAGGTAAGAGCTTTTCTGACCTTGCGCGTTGTGGTAATTGCTAAAATACTTGCCTAATTGGAACGGCTGAAAGAGTCTGTTGATCTCCTTTCAAGAATTTATAGAATCCAAGTCCACTTTCTTATTGCCACTGCATTCTATGTTTGTCTATACTTGCTTTAATTCCTTGATCATGTGACTTTTTGCAGAAAAATAGACTGACTATCAGAATTAGTAAGTTGCGTCAATTAATGTCAGTGCCTGGTCGTATGGAATAACCGATCATCAGGGCTTACTGGAGGTTACTGATGGAGACGCAGCTACTTCTCAAGACATTGTGATCACGGTGTGAAGTGACTAACTAGCCAGCTTATGACAACGTTGCTCATTGATCTCTGTAATAGCAGGGCACTTAAACCCAACACCTCTTACACAACACCTCTTAAACTATTGCTTAAAGAAAGCCATGTACATAGAACCACTAGTAGGTTTCATTTAATTTCACATCATTATTTAGGTATGGACGTGATGTGGGCCTTGAATCTGACGGTACAGGACAGTGGGTTCTCGACCCTGTACGACCCGACGGTGGACCCCTCCGTCGCCAACCACTTCTCAGCAGCCGCCTTCCGCTTCGCACACACGCTGTTACCTGTGAGTATACCGTTACTGACCAATACTGGGTTGTCTAATCTTCTGAGTTGAGGGCTTAGACATTCAAGCTGCCAAATGTGGCAGGGAAACGAGTATACGGCCCACCTTATTGAGGAGGGGGAGTACCGCTGCTGCCACTTTCAAGGAGAAGGAGGAGAAGGTCATTTCATTGCGCTCGGGAAACACCCAGGGCGCCAGTTCTGTAGCCCGACTTTATCGAAGAAGTTTTAAATCCTCTAGTAAACCTTGAGGAACCTGCGTAGTTTCTATTATAAAATGAAGATTATCCCCACATGATACTGGTCTCTGAGATCTGTCATCTAGCAGTTTAATTTATAGGTACAACAAGTTAAACTTTCCAGTAGTAGGAACTAGGAGTACATAGTGATCACACATTCTGAGTATAAAGTAAACTTCTAAAATAATAAATCATTCCTAATCCAGTGACCTATCTTTCCAGGGTCTAATCCACAGCGCAGACACCCAGAACGGCACCATCAGCTACACCAAGCTCCACCAGATGCTGTTCAACCCTTACACGCTGTACAACGACAAGGGCACCAAGGAAGCCGTCAAGTCAGCCATGGATACCCTGGTGCATACTGTCGACCCTCACGTCACTAGCGAGGTAATCGAACATACACACTTTCATCATTACTGTTGGCGACTCATTGAGTCTCCTTCGTTTTGCAACGTTCGGCGCATATACCTACACTACTTCTGAAATTTACTACACGGGCTTCGGTCTGACCACCATACACTACCTCGTCCGCAACGAGATCTCCCAACGGCCTAATATCACTAACACCCACACAATATATACCTAATATTTTTTAACTGTTCCTGTTGTTTCCATCGTCACCACATTATTAATGCAGTCCACCGCTCCGAAATAATAAGTGTCATTATTTTTTCAAACTCTCGAAGTTTTCTACATTACTTTCGTGCATAATTAACGGGTTCTTACCACAATATTTAATTAGTGGTCTCGATATTTCAACGTTGTTGCAAACGTCATGATCACGAGAAGAATCAATGCGGGTAGATTTACGAGCAAACAAATCTGTCTACCCTCTTTCTCGTTCGCTTTTGGGTAGTACCACTGGAACTCGAACTCACATCACGACACACCGCACTCACTGTATCTACAAGACTCTCTGATATCTCACCTGATCGGGCATGTTACCTTCGGTCATACACAATATCGGAACTCTGCAATACTCATCAATACTCGTTTGCAGAAACTAAAGTCACTCTTTCAAATATTGTCATTGTACAATTCAACGACCCACGATCTCAGAAATATGAGTTCCATAGTAAGATAACAATATTAGAATGCATTCTTATTACCATAGATCATTGGAGATTTTGGAAGAAGGAAGCTTAATCACTGGTTCGTTTGCCTACATGACAATAACAAAGGACTAATGACAGTGTTTCATTAGCATACAATACTAATTCCAGCTAAGCAACCACCTGTTCGAAAACCCGACGGCGTTATCCAACAGCACCCCGGCGGCCAAGCCCGGCCCCTGCGGCCTGGACCTGGTTTCCCTCAACATCCAACGAGGTCGCGACCACGGCCTGCCTTCCTACCCTCACTGGAGGGAACACTGCGGCCTCTCCCGACCCACCGACTTCGCAGAACTAGCTGATATCTTCGACGACTCTTCACTGAGCAGGATCACTACAATTTACAAGTAGGTTACGAATTTTATGATTGAACCGATTTTATTGATTTTTTTTGGTGGTAAAATTTTCATAAATTTAGTATCAAACTAGTATTTATTGGTGAATCCATGAATAATGGAAGTGGGTTTTTGACTTCTACCTATGGCGGTAGATAGAATCTGTAAGTGGTTACCATTGCTTATTTATTCCTGCAATGACAGGAACTTACCATCAGGTGGGCCGTAGGCTCGTTTATCTATCCAGCAATAAAAAAAAAATTCAAAAAAAAAACTTGAGTAATGTCAAGGAACACCCGGATGGAACGAAATTCCTTTCGATTAATTAGTGAGGGAATTGTAATAAAATTGTATTTTTTTTTTAATTTTTAAATTTTAAATAAAATACTTTGATCACAGCGCCATCTAGCGATAATCATCTAAAACAAAAAAGTGTCGTGACCACTTTTTCATAAGAATTTCCGTCTAGACCCCTTTTGATAACGCGCGATAAGGAACTTCGTTCCAAAATTCTGCCGCCACTAACCAAATCTCTTCTCCAACCTCGTCCAAAAAAGAAGTCATATCAATCAATCATACCCATTTATCGATTCCTTATAAGTGTATAATTTTGTTACAGGAGCGTGGAAGACATAGATTTATACACGGGAGCTTTGGCTGAGGACCCTAAAGGTCGTCTCCTAGGGCCCACCCTCACTTGCCTCGTGGCAGACCAGTTCCTCAGACTGAAGGTCGGGGATCGATTCTGGTATGAGACTTCGGACGAAACCGTTGGGTTCACCGCCGGTAAGTTCATTGCTATTCAAAATTGATAGGCTATGACGAAAAATGTTCAGAAAATAGATTTTTAAGTCCATTGTTAGGCAATACATCCGCCATCGTGTCATATATCATAGACATTCGTTGCAGTCAATAATAATACACATTTACTAAGGTTATATATTAAGGTATATAGTAAGGTTTCACTTGTATAATGACAAAGACACTAAAATTGTATATCATATCCAGGAGTGAATCCGTTACTAATATTGAGACTTTCAATCGAACAATTTTATGACTGTCCATGATCATACACTAAAAATGATCTAGGAATGCTACCCTATTAACACGCAAATTTCCACAGATCAACTCTCTGAATTACGAAAGACAACACTAGCGGGTGTAATCTGTGCCAACGAGGCGCTCCTCGACTCAGCCCAGCCTCGCGTCATGGAGGCTCTTAGCGCTACCAACCCACTGGTCGATTGTATGGAACTACCACAACCCAGCTTTGCACCCTGGTACAATATGGATGGGTCGAAACCAGTAAAACCTGATTGGTCAAAACCGGGGTCAAAACCAGGTTCAAAGCCGGGGTCAAAACCAGGTTCAAAACCGGGATCAAAACCAGGTTCAAAGCCTGATGGTAAAAAGAAGAAGAAAGGAACGTAAATTGTATAGTCTGTAGAAAAATTTAGTGCAACAAATATAACATGGCGTGTCAGGCCAGCGTTTTTATAAATTTTGCCATAACATGTTTGAATTTAAGATGATGACTTTTATTTATTTTTGATAATAGTATGCAAAACATTCCAGTTTATTTTGAAAAATGTCAACCCAATTTATAATAGTCGAACTCTAGTAGCTCTTTAGCGGTGTTTATAAAAATTCTTAAGATGTATCCTATTAATTGAATAAAAATCAATAATCATGCCAGTATAAGAACAATACCTACTAGTGGCTACTAGCTATAGACATTAGACAATTCAATAAAAATTGTAAACATTTACACATCGGTAATTGTTCACCTACAATTGTTTTGCTAACTTAATTATATCAGGCGTTTACGAAGAAAATAAAATTTCTAAATAAAATTTTTCACTTACTACTTCTGAATACTGCACTTATAGGTATGTATTATATAATTATATTTAAAGTCATCTTCAACAAAATCTTGTTTGTTTTAGTTAGTTCTTCACTCTTGTAAAGGATGGGAGTTGCAGTGATTTTGACAATTCATAGAACTCCTTAAAATCCTTAAAGTTGCATAAAAATGTATAGTAATATAGTTATTGTAGCTAAATACTTATGTACATCTTTACAATAGTATCTAAGTTATGTTAAGTTTTTATGTTGAATGATGTGTTTATAGAATAAAATAAACAGTGACATTTGTTTTTTTTTAATTCCTGTAATTAACAATTAATGAGCGCGCATTCTATCGCTACAATTTTGAAAATTCAGTTGGCGTATACGGCCCTCAAGCATTTACAGCTTCGCCAGAATCGAAGTGCGAGCTCAGAAGGGGCTCAGCTGAGGAAAGGGTAGGGAGGGTCTTTTTTTTATTGTCTTGTAGGCAGACGAGCCAGCGGCCTACCTGATCGTAAGTGGTTACCGTCGCTCATGAATTTCTGCAATGTCAGGGGACACTGAGGATAAGCTACCTACAACCAAACTTTAAGGATCCTCCTCAAGCCTCGTTTGAAGAAGGACAACTCATAGCGCTCAAAAGTCGGACTGCTAAAGTTGCCCGAAGGCAACTTACCACATAATGATTCTACTACTGATTCGGAACGCGACCCAACTGAGAAGAACCAGCAAGAAACTCAGCGGGCATACGAATACGTTACGCTCTCGGCACACTTTCCCGTCGCGCCGCCCCCGGACACCGAACCGGCAGGCGCCGGCGATACGGCCACCGGCTCTCTCGGTCGGTGAGCTTTCCGAAGTCCGCCAAGATGGGACCGCGTGTCACTCTCCCACGGATTACCCCGCTGGGTCAGAACCAGCGTGGGTCGGGGAGCGCGGTCCACCATCCCCCGGATGTTCTGACGCAAGGGCGTGCTGAGCGCGACACGACACCTTCTTGGGCCCCCGCTCGCACTCACATGCGTTGGGGACCCGAAACTCTTAGAGGGCCAGGATCCGGGCGAGATCCCGGTCCCGGCCCCCTGCTCGACGGCGACCCTTCTGCGTAGAGAGAAGAGCTTTCTCTCACATGCCCCGCCTCCTGCTTCTGCGAGATGGTGGACTCGCAGAAGTCGAGCATCGCCTTCCAAGACTCGTCGCTCTCGAGCATCGACGCCCGGGAGCGACAAGTGAAACAGGTACCTAACTGTTTTTTAAACCTCATTTTAGAATTTGTACTAAACCAAACCCCCGACAATACAATTAACTATATAATTTTCAATTTGAATCTTTTATTCAAAGCAGGATATGACCACCCACTAACATTAGATAAACTAAAAAATAAGGGTCTTATTATCAAACGCTCACACCAGTTGCTATCAAAATTGTTTCAAATAACTATTGCTATGACAAACATGTAGTTATAGCTATGATGAAATGACTAGAACAGCTTTCTTACACTAGCAGTTGGTATTTTTGTAGGAAACATCGCTGGATTTCACCAGGTGGGGTATGTGATAGTCGCACTAAAAACCGCAATAGAATCCCGCCTGAGGCCAGTACCCAGCACGGTAGGCATGCGAGACGGCACGACGCGTTACACACCAAAGAATGAGAAAGAATGAATAAAGAAAAGTAGCTGACCCGAGCATCTTCGACTGCGTCACAAAGGGAAACAATACCTATATCCTTTCTCGATAAATGAACTTTCTAAAACTGAAAGAATTGTTTAAATCGGACCAGTGGTTTCGTAACTTAGAGACTACAAACAAATAATCACACCTTTCCTCTTTATAATACATAGTAGTATAGACAACGGTCCTGCAAAACTTCAAGCTACACCCTAAAATACATAAACGTGAAAGATATTAGTGTCCAACAATGCACCGTCATCTTCCATCATAAAATACAACAATGAACAATGCTTCTTTAAAATTCGACATCCCACCCCAGAGTGCATCCGTGGTCATCAAAGGATTCTTTAAGATTATTCTTCCTTTTTTGTTGGATGTCCGAAACCTGTATCATCGTGTACCAACCCATTACTGGCCACTGTTGGGCTCAGGTCTCCTCAGAAGAGGGATTAGGCATAGTCCACCAAGCTTGCCTAGTGCGGATTGGGGACTTCACATATCTTCAAAGGATTTTTAGGACCCTTTTCCGACATGCAGGTTTCTTCACGATGTTTTCCTTCACCGTTTTTAGCCAGTGGTGTTGTGAAAAATTGCACATAAATCTTTTTCACATTTAGATTTAGAGGTACAAGCCGGCCGGATTTGAACCCGTGACCTCCCATACGGAAGGACGCGCTTCGACCACTCGGCCACCACGACTTGTCCGAAACGCATGAACCGAATGTAAACTTACCATGCTACTAAGACGATAGCGATCCCAATTACGTTCAAATTAGATAATGTGTAGACGTATCTATTATCATTATTACAATGAGTCAGTACATTAGCATAGTTCTTTGGATGATACAGTAGGAGTGCGTCGGCCTTGCAATCCTTAAACTTGTATGTTTTCGCTATAATGTTGTCATTTAAACTTCGATCATAATATTTATGTAAACCTTATAACCAAACCTCGTAATTTTCAACATTTTTAACTAAACGCAACTTCGTCTGTGTCACAAAGGAAGATAATTCCCAATGTAGACAAAAAATGTGGCACCTATGCGTGTCAAAGTCAAATCATTTATTTCAAATTAGATGTGGACACACATACATTTTGAAAGTCAAAAATAAAATGAAAAGTTCTACCACTAGTTCGCTAAAATTACGCCTCCGTCCTGAGAAGAACCGGCGCAAGAAACTCAGCGGACATGTCTTTTTTTTTGTCGTACTATATTATATTTAGAAGCCTCATAAACTATTAAATATTAATGTTTCTCTACTATCATGCATTATGTCTAAATAATATTAGTAGGGGTGTGCGAATATTCGATTCGAAACTCGAATCGAATATTCGTATTCGATTCGGAACGAATAATTCGTGAGTTCGAATTATTCGCACACCCCTAAATATAAGCCTTCCTCTAAAATAGTCTAGAAGAATTATATCTATTAAAACAACTATTGCACGGCTTTGCTAATAAGATGGCAATATCTATGCTCACTTATCAAAAAATATCACTAAACCTAAACAAAATAACTCATAATGTTTACAAAATGTCCTATTTTCTTGCGACAGTCGTTCAATCAATCTATCCTAAGGAACCAAAAATAGACTCACAGTGACGTTGTTTGTTTACAGACACGTGTAGGAGTTTTTCCATGATTTGACAATTTTACTAGCATTATCTATCACCTACTGTACTGAATATTATACTGATAAATAATGCAACAAAAGACATGCTGAGTTTCTCGCCAGTTCTTAGGGACGGTGGCTAAAACTGTCTGTCTGAACTGTATGTTTTCGTTTTTAATGCAAGCATAACATCAATGTTGAAATAAAGCATTTCATTTCACTACCCTGTATCAACAAAGGTAGAAGTCCGGCGATGTTTCTCCTACTCAAAAAATCTACCACATGCCATTCGGTTAGTGATTTTTATGACTAACCGAATACCTAATCATTGTTAATTGTCTACCAGACCGATTTCGTTGCACCAATTTATCTTATCTCAAGTGAATATTGACGATAAACATTTAATAATCAAATCATTGTAGACTGACAAATTAGGTAGATACTATTTACTTAATTATTTTATTTATTTTTATAGTCCTGGTTATTTGTAAATGTGGACAGTCTCACAAGATGGACTGAAGATCGTCAGGATAGCGGGAAGTTATTCTATACTATACCGGTCGTTCCACGGGGAGTGCTCTGAGGAATTATTTGAGATGATTCCAACATCTCCCTTCTATTACCGTACCACCCGGCGTCGAGGTGGAGGTCATCCTTACTATATGGAATCACCGCGGTCATCCACGGTCCGTTTCAGGAACACTTTTTTGCCACGCACCATCCGGCTATGGAATGAGCGAAGAGAAGATGATGAGAGAAGAGGGGACTCTTCGGTATTCCCAGAGCGCTATGACTTGTCCTTCTTCAAAAGAGGCTTGAGGAGGGTCCTTAAAGTTAGGTCGTAGGTAGCGACCCCTCAATGTCCCCTGACATTGCAGAGGTTCATGAGCGACGGTAACCACTTACGATCAGATGGCCCGTTGGCTCGTCTGCCTACATGGTAATAAAAAACATACAGACAGCGCAGGACCGGTCGTTATAGCGAGTTTGGGGGACACCTACGTCCAGCAGAGGATGTTTAGGAGCTGATGATGATGATGATTTATTTTTAATTCGCCCATTTGTAAATTTGATCATCCTCATTAATAAATGACTTCCTTGAGTAGACAATAGCATATTTGCATGCAGGAAGCATTTTTGTGGCTACACAATACTTCTTTAGATGACATTGAATGCTTGGCTCCGGTCCAGGGGAGAGCCCGAACAATGCAACGTGATGATTGAAATATTACGTCATAAAACAGTACATTTTGGGATAATTGATTTTCAGTTTACGAGACGTTATATTTTAAATTACCGGTTTTGATTTTTCGAGAATAGCACAAAAACTACTAGTCGGATCTTTATGAAATTTATGTGATAATATTTACAAAGTATCTGCTAACTAACAAAAAAATAATCATCCAAATTGGTTCACCCTAATTGAAGATAAAAGAGGACAAAAAAAACAATTTCATAACCAATAGGAGGAGTTTTGAGAAGGTGATCCAAAAAGATTATTATAATCGAAATTTACCAGCATTACCTAAATATAACATCTTGGGGGCGCGACGGTAAAGAATACCATGAGAATACCGTAGTGTGTAACGCGTCTTACCGTCCTGAATAACCCCGTACTGGGACTGACCTTAGCCGGGGTTCGGACGCTGAGTGTAGGTAGGTGGTTAGGAGTTTTAATGCGATTCAACTCCCACATATCCCACCTGTGATAGGGGTGAAAAACATATAATCATCATCATCATCATCAGCCTATAGACGTCCACTGCTGGACATAGGCCTCCCCCAAACTTCGCCACATCGACCGGTCCTGCGCCATCTGCATCCAGTGACCTCCCGCAATCTTGACCAAATCGTCGGTCCATCTTGTGGGGGGTCTACCAACATTGCGCCTCCCGGTTCGTGGCCGCCCGGAGCCCGGAGAATTGCATCTTGGAAGTGGCAATGGACAGGAAACATATAATATCTTGCAATAATCTACAAAGCTAATCAATCAGTGTTTTTATGATAGAGATATTTATCTGCGTCTGCGCAGTCTATCATCGACATTGGCATTGAAACTATCGAAGTATTATGTCATGATCGCCCACCATGATGGTTTTAATTAACGTAAAACTATTCATCAATACAAATGAAGCAAATATCTGATTTAGTGTTGTATTTGTTTGGAATTATCAAACCCTTTGGTCTTTTTTAATTGACATGTAGACAGACTAACGGTTCACCTGATCGTAAGTGGTATGGTTGTTCATGGACCTCTCCGTAATGTAGGAAATACATAGACAAAGAAGAAGCATATTATTTCTCTGTCTTTTTGTCTAAATCTAATAAAAGTCTTAAGAGTGGCGTGCAGTTCATACAAGAAAATATGCATTGCATACCCTGACCTTTGAAATTTTAAAACAAAAAATTAATTAAATGTCGTGTATTTAACTGAGTTATTAATCATCACTATTATTTGCGTGTTTTTTTAACGAAAATGTGTAATAAAATTGATTGTAAGATATACATTTGTAAATAATTAAGTCTTTTTATTTTCAGTTGGAGGAAATCACCGGATATGTGGGAGTTGAACCGCACTAAAATCTCCAACCGCTCACACTCAGCGTCCGAACCCCGGCTGAGTCGAGAACCCAGCACGGGGTTTGGAGGTACGGCGCGACGCGTTACGCGCTCGGCACTCTTTCCCGTCGCTCCGTCCGAAATAATTAAGTCTAATGACCATTCCTACATACCCTGATCAAACTTTAAATGCACTCCACTGCTAAAGAGTAGTCCAGAAGCATTAAGTTCTAAATGTCCAACTCTTGGCTATAGAATTAATTCATGTAACAAAACACCATGACATTGACAAAGTTCAATAGATATTATTCTTATGGTAATGTAAGTACAATCTAGACGGCCATGGCCTTATCGCTGTAATCATTTTGTTTATACATTCTAGAGGTTTCATAATCTTATTTTGCCATACATTATATTATTATACATAGATGGATTGCTGAAATCAGACTATAAAAATATTATAAAGAGGAAAGGTTTGTTTGTGTGTCTCGAATAGGCTCCGAAACTACTGGTCCGATTTCAAAAATTCTTTCAGTTTTTGAAAGTTAATTTATCGAGAAAGTTCCTTATGTGACGCAGACGAAGGTCAGCTAGTCTTTAATAGATAAAATTCATCTTTTCTTTCAACTTTTGGACATTTTAGAATTATTAAGAAACTTATTTATGTTTACGAAAAAAGTTGCATAAAATAAACGGCTCACCGCTTATCTTATTATAAGTGGTACCAACCAACACTTGTGGACCATCTTAATGATACTAGGTACTAGTAGGTACTGATACTAGGTACTTGATTGTACTAGGCATACCTTAGCAAGACGGCAAACTCCTAAATTGCCTAGTTCCCACACAGGACATTAATTCTTAAACCCTAAATAAGGGTCTAAGTTTTTACGAGCTCTAAAATCATCAGATAACTGCATTATCTTCGCTCGCAAATTTAACTACTTCAAGAAATATAAGCATCTACTTAAACATACATTTTATTGCATAATCTATACTTATGGTTTTGACATTGAAATTGACTGGCAAGATTTAAAAAAAAAATCTTAGAGCAAAAAAGTTTTAGAACAGTTGAAAATAGGTACCTATGTACTAAGAAGTTTGCATGCATGTCTGGTATCTTTATTTGTAACTCACAATAATTACTATCTCCTAAACGTGACTTTAATCAAATTTCACGAATTTAATTTGAGTAATTTATATCATAAGTAGCCAAGAAAAAACTACCGCTTATCGCGATTAAATGAAGATACTTCACGTAATATACCCGAATCAAGGACATTTACGCTATTTTTATATAATATAATAACATATTGGTATATAATAACATACTCGTGCGACATCGCCGTAATAAACTACTCTATCTCAATTTTAAGGCCACTATTTATCAATGTGTTCAATACAACGCTGCTAATTTAAAAAGTCGATACGCACATTCCAAAATACGAAGGTTAATGTCGTTCTTAATTTGGTCGCGTTACACTACTACAGAATATGGCGCGAAAGCTAGGATCGCGTGGCTCGACCATAGTCACGTTTAGAAGACACGTGACTACCAAATGCACGTGTTCAACTATCTGTGTGAACTACCAGCTCTTGCAACTTACCAACATTTTAAGCATTTCGAGTATTGAAGAGAAATTAACCAAGAAAATTTTGGTTTCATTATTGGCTTGTGTCCAGTCGTATTTGCATATTCCTGAACTGTTTCAAAATAGAATGAAAGACGATACTTTGGGAGCTGTTACTTATTTATAAAGCGACGCTTTTAAACAATAAACATGTTACATCCGTAATCAACAGCTGTTTACGTCTACCATAGAGTTATGACGTCTATTGAACATAGGGCCTGAATTACCAGCTGTTTTCGTTGCATTTTAAACCTTAATAAAACCAAATCATATGCAGAAAGATGTTTCAATTGAATGCAAGTCGCTAAATAGTTGTTTAATTCGTGAAACTATGAATTTAAATGTGATTTTTTATTACATAAAATAATAGACGCAGACTCGTTAAAAAGGAAAGTGAATCCCATAATCCGTAGGCAAATAAATAGGACTAATATTTACTTGTCATAGTAGGTTACATAAGCAAAAATACAACTAACAACATGATATAAGCTTAAGCATCAGTCATAAAAAAAAACATAACGTTTTAGGCATATTTGATTTTAAACCTGACATCCCCCTTTATAAGTACCGGTTATCAACACGTTCGCTGCTAGTCTCGAACGCTCATTCTCGAACAAGCCGACTACCGTGAACTTCGAGCAACTTCGAATCAACTTACCGTTCTGCTCTCGACTGTTCTATGAAAAAAAAACATAGGGTAATCGACCCAATACCTGTTACTTCACCCTATTTTGTGTCTTATCCCTCTGTTCCGTGTTTATTTTAGTATTCTATGAAATAGCCAGCCAGCCATGGGGGTCTTCGTGTCCCCCGTCAGGGGGACACGGACGGGCCTTGGGGGCACCCCGCTGCCCGGGCTCATTCTCTCCGCCACTCTGGGCGGAGGTGTAGGTGATTGGTGTGGTGTTTTTGGGCTTTACCCCTTTCTGGGGTTGTTCCCATGGACTGGTCTGCGTTCTTGTGAGTTTGACTGTTCTGGGTCACCGCCAGCTCCGGCAAAAATCCTCCCATTCAGGATGATCTTCAATTGTCGAAGGCCACAGTAACGAAGAAACGAAGACAACATAATGATTGAAATTTAATCATCGTCCCTACTTTTTTTTTCCCTTTTGTTGGGGTGGGAGAAACCCTTTATTTATATATTTACAAAAGTGAAACTTATAATCTAAACACGGTAAATACTATACAAGACAAAGCAATGATTTGAGGGAAAAAAGAAAATATAAAACAGAACAAACCATTTTGTTAATCAAATCCATATTTAAAATCAAAACAAAACAAAATTAAAGTAAAATTTAAAAGTAAAACAAAACAGAATTTAAGTAGAAATTGAGTAACTATTATACACAAGAAAATCAATCTGAGAGCAAAAGAAAAAAAAAAAAAAAAATGAAATGACCGTACAAAGGTCTATGAAATAAAACGTAGGGTAATACACCCAATCCTGTAGCGTAACCGTATTCTGGCCCTTATCCCTCTTTATAAAACCTTATCTATTATTATCTGCTTTGACCCTATTTATTTTTAACGTTACTGCTTTGAAAACGATTGTTGTTGAATAGAATGTTCTAGTAACAAAGCGGAAATAACAACTATAGTTAGACATGTTTAATTTATTAGACGCAAAACAATAGCATCAATAAATCGATTTATTAGTGCCATTTGATTTCATTAGCATTTTACATTATTTGTAAACAATTAATTTATACTTAATGGAGTCTTCTTTGTTTATTACGGAATCGTAAATAATTTTGTTCTACTATTAACCATACTTGTAAGTTACTAGAAAATTCTATAGTTACTAGCTGACTGGTGCCACATTGTCTGCGCCACATAAGTCAGTTTGAAACTTTTATTATAATACACCTTTGATGTGATGACGATGAAGTATTTTTAGTTTAAGAATTATAAGCCTATGCTATTTAAAAATGCCATAGCTTCCTATTATGTAGCAATCGGTTCGGAATCGGTCCATAGATTATCCCCTACTAGATGACCCGCGCAACTTCGTCTGCGTTACAAAGGGGTTCAAAAATTGTAGCCTATATAGGCACGCGCCGCCCGGCGCAAACAACTACGACCCTGCATTTTAAATTAATAATATCTTCGGTAATATTCACTTAAATTACATGCTGTAAAAAGCATATTGATCTATAATAAATGCACAATTTATTTAAGGTACTTAATTGGATAAGGATTAATGCTGTATTGTTTAAAATCACTTCGTAAATAACCATTTTTTAGTAAAGAATTAAAATGGTTATGCTGGGTTATCCCTAAGAGATAGACATATACCATCGCGAACTTTTTTGTTGAACTTTTTAAGGTGAACAATACTGTAGTACATTATTTTGGTCTATCTCGTAGGGTTCAGCCAGCGTTTGCAATATAAGCGCAAAAAACGTGCTTATTTACGACATCACATTAGAAACCTTTAAATTTATCAGTGTTTCTCTACTATATTATGCATTTATTATACATACAAACCTTCCTTAAGAATCACTCTATCTATTAAAAAAAACCGCATCAAAATCCGTTGCGTAGTTTTAAAGATCTAAGCATACATACAGACATACAGCGAAAGCGACTTTGTTTTATACTATGTATTGATAACTTCATAAACATTACGACATTGCCTCTTAATAATATAGATACAGATAGATAACTTCAGACTACGAGTTTTTGTTTTGTTTGGAGTTTTCGACTATTCCTAGCTAAAATGTAGATTTTTGATGAATTTGTTTTATTAACCTAAGACTTGACCGCTAACTATCATCTGTTTGTTGTTAAAACTTGAAGACTGTTTGAAGAAGGTCAAGGAAAAATTAAGTCAAGATATCAATATAAATATTTACAATCAAAACACACGAATCGTACGGTACATGACTCGTTAATCAGATGAAAAAATATGCTAAGATGATTGTGATTCTAGTAGGGTTTTTACTTACTAACAGTCTATCAAAATTTTGTGTTAAATATTATAGCTGTCTTAGCCTGTATGTTTGTAGGGGTCATCTAAAACTACCTTTTCTAAGTAAGGTAACTGTGCTGTAGATTTGATGATTACTGCCTTTATCGTTTTTACCTTTAGAAATTTTAAGAAATATAATATTCTTATCATTGTAATTAATTTATACCATCTTACTAAATTTATCTTTAAAATTGCATTTCGTGGTATTTGTAATGCGATGCTCTGTAATAGAAAGGACACTTTCTATTCAGATAAATCTTAGCCCACCCACTTGTTAACTTTTGAATTGATTGATTCATGTAATTAGATATTCAAGTGATTTCCAAGATTTGGACAATGATTCACACAGTTCTTCATTTATAATAAACATTAGACATAATCTGTGATATGATTTATGAATGTAGCATCGTTAGACTGGGATTCACAGCTTCTACACAATTTAGTGATAATGACTCAAGGAAAAACCTGTTTTGGAATCCCCAGTTTTACTAAAAGACTTAAGGAAGTATACTTATTCAGCCCTAAAGAACTTACTGTTAACATTATGCGTTAAAGTGACCATTCATTGCCTTTAAAAAACTACTAAAGCTACTAAAATTCTTACTCAATCCCTTGCCCTGTACTCTGTAGTTGTTCATTTGTTTCGCCAAAAACATACCTGCCCAGTCATTGTAAACAAACTATATTTTCCACATAGTTAACGCTAAGTAGGACAGTGCCTGGTATAAGGGTATTAGCATATCATTAACATAAGCCAATGACTTTATCATCATTGTACCGATGTGTTACTGGCACATGAGTATATAGACTTGGGGTTCTTATTGTGACGATCATGTATTTGTAAAGTCACAAATTATTTATTTGTAATGTTTTTGAATGTCTGAGGGAACATGATTTATTCAATCGTATAAAATAATATTGTTATTTATGTATCTAAAAGAATTAATCATATAAACTTTGGTAATTTACAATTTTCAACATTTACAGTATATAAAACTTGAGAGTATACGACTGTTTTAATGTAAAATAAAAAAAATATACAGTAACAGTGATTTCCTGAAAATTCCTTTGTCAAACAGAGCTGCAAGAGTCCAAAAGAAAAATTGAGAACAATGAAGATTCATTATTATTGGAAATACAAATACTTACGCTATACTAACAAACAAACACACTCGCACAAACTTACTGTTGTGCGAGGTCATGTACGTAAAGATAAGAACTTTAAACAGTTTTGTACGATGTGATTTTAAAGTATGTGCCTACATATTACATACAGCAAGTACTTTTGTGTCCTAAATTTCAGTTCTATCTACTAGCTCCAAAAAATGTTTCAAGCAATGAAAATTTGCATTAAAAAACACATAAATGTAGCGTATTACTAGACATATATTTACGAATATTTAGTATTTTACGGACAAGCTTTTAAATTTGAACCTAAAAACGCATTACTAAAATATTTTTCATAGGTAGTAAAGCTTTGTATATCCAGATATAGTTAGTGAGTAATATAGAAACAGAAATGGGACAGAGACCTGTTTCTATGGGAGTGACTGAAGTCAACGGTATAAAATGAGATCCGTGTCGATTTAGCAGTAAAATAGAAAAATGGGTTGCGTTTAATGTTAAAGAATAAGGTTTCCTGATCTTTACTTGGAATATTGTATCTAATCATTGTGCTTTGTACATCGGAAACGGAGCTATAATTAGAAAAGTATAATTAACTACGCCCTGACCTATGTCACTAAACTAGGTACATTATACACGTAAAGTTCAAATTATATTAGTTATTAAAACTGTACATTCAGTATTTAATTATGAAAATCTTGTTTTCAAACTTTTTCTTTCATTGAAAACAAAGAATCCTTTGCCAATTTTTTGGTCTACACCTGGTGCGTTCACCCACATAAAAACGGAAGATTAATAAACACAGTGTATAGTGTCCTAGTTTTCGTGTCATTCGCCTGTCTGACTGTTTGCTCTATAATTTAATGAATAATGCAAAGTACATTAGCCAGAATGAAGACGTGAGCACAACGTCCAAAATACAAAATAACGATCACGGTGTTTGTGGAATAAATACCCTAATTGTAGGGTAAATAAACCCTATTCTAGAAAGCCTTCTCTTATTAAGTCTACAGTTTACATCCAACTAATTGCCCTTTGAATTATAGCTTGATAATTGCTTTACGCATATCTTTAAAGTCTAAAGCATATTATTAAGACCGATATCTTTTGTCACAAAATTTGGAAACATAGGACCTAAAAGTATTCTATTTGATCGAACATCACAGTCGAACATGAAATTTGTATTCTTAATAGTTTATGCCATATTTTCACATTTCATTTTAGGCTTAACTATAGCTCTAAAAGGATGAAATAGTTAGTCCATAGAATAGTTAGTCATAGTGCTCTTAGAACAATGGAATGAAATGAATGGAATTGGAATACCCAGTAGACGGGTGCCCAAAATGGATCGATGACCTATAAGATGAAAACATTAAAAGCGCATAGTTTAAACTGTTAAAGATGGAAGTTTTCCTCATTCTGGACTCATTATTAAACATCTAACTGTGACATAATAATGTAGCAACGTGCTAAAAAACCTTTTCTATTCAGTAATAGGTCATGCTTCAATGGTCAATTGACTGTTTTAAACTCGATGGAATTACAGAACGATGCGTTACAATTTTGTGTTTTAGTACTTATTTAAACTATTATATTATTATCTTTTCCTGTGGCAGCCGCAGAACTATAATGACCTATTCCTATCTGAAGCTTCCCTCGTATTAATACATTTAAGTATGAAACAAAGTCGCTGCTGAATGCGTGCTTCAATCTCTGAAACTACGATATCAATTTAGAAGCAGCTTTTTGATAGATATAGTCATTCAAAAGTGATTTTTGTATGTATAATTTATGCATAATATAGTTAAGGAAACTGATCATTTTAGAGGTTTTTGATGTGGTGAGCATATTTTTCTGAGCTTACTAAGTGTGTTTACACTACTGTACACACAGAATTATTACATCAATTTTATGCGTTTACATCGCAAATGCTGTCTGATCTCGCCCTTTGTGACGCTGACGAAGAAAAGGCAGCTAGTCGATTATAAAAGTAAAATGAGTAGTGAATATTGAATAGAAGTTGCATTTCTCCAGCGCGTGTCTGCGGGGGCGGCTGCTGGGTATTTCTGAGTGTGACGTAATGGCGCCGCGGCCTCCGCTCATGTCGCGTGGAGTTCCTAAGCTCGCGGACTTATGGCATTCAACATTTAAATTTTGCTTTAAGATTTAGAGGTATGAAAATGATTCAATTCATGAATGATTGATAAATGGACTGATTTGAATAATTTTGGTCTTGAATTATTTTTAGGAGAATAAATATTTTTATCTATGTCCTTCAATAGACGTCTATGGGCTGATGATGATGATGTTGAAATACAGGTAACGCAATAAATACCTTGGTAATGCAGACGAAATTGCGTGGGTCAGCTAGTTTATAAAATGAAACCAAACTCACTAATGAGTAGCAATGTACTTAACTAATTATTTGTGTAATGATTATTACCGGGAAAATCGAGAATTACCATTTACCATACGAGGATATTTTGTGCAGTATTTACATTTAGTCACAGATCTTACAATGTGAATGAACTCATGTTGAATCAAGATCAATATTTTTTGCTAAAGATTATTTATCCATTGTGTTGGCAGACCTACCTATGATAGGTACCTATCGAGTAGTATCTACTCTGTAAATTAAGCTGTATGTCACCTGGACCAGTCATCAGTTACTTTAGAAATGTTCGGCTGGGTCATATAGTGAATTAAACTCAGATGGTTAATGAAATCGATTGGAGTATTTTTTACTTTTTTGTGGTTTCACTTTCACCTGATTCAAACATTTGTTTAGCAAAAAAATGTACTTACTTACTATGTTTATTGCCTCTTACGGCGTAAAGCAAAGCTACTTCACGTTTTGAACTTGAACTTTACTAAATATAATTTCATTATATTTTGTCGATATCATTGACAGTAAGAAATAACAGATATCCTTCTACGTCACCATCCGTATTTTTCTCATTTTTAAACTGTCATTACATTCCTTGTGACTAATAGAATGAGATCAATGGCCGGTCAATAGACTTTTCCGTCTAATGGTAAGTCATGGAAATTTTATTGAAAATACATCTGATTCAGTAGTCGAAATGAGAATTTGGGCGTGGTTTAAATAGGACTTAGTTAGTTAGTTTTCAACCCACTCGGGTCATAATAGCGATTTTGTGCGTTAATCAGAATACGTTTTTGCAAGTTTATGTGCACCTCAAAAATTAGTAGATCTACTCTCATTTTAAAAGAGTCTTGATATTTTTCTCATTTATTTCAAAATTTATGATGTAGATTGTAATGGATTTGCTAAACTTTGTAGTCTAGTTAGTTTAATGGCTCCACACGTCCAGTTGCCGTCAAGGTTCGTATCAGTGGCCATGTCAACAGACTACTGTTTTGTCTCTGTACAGCTGTTAGCACACATGTTAGATTGTAGGCCCGTAAATACAATTTTACGGAAAAAATTAAAATTATAGATTGACAAAACATTAAAACGAAGGTAAATTCACGTTGTTATAGATATCGTAAATTAATAAATCGAATATTTTAACTTTGCCGATTGCAAAAATTAGGCAAAATTTAAATCCCTTAATTTCATTACCATAGGTACTTAATGTAATTCGATATAATTATCACCAATTAAAGTCACTTAAATGAGCAGTGATCGCTTACTACCAGGAAGGTCCTTTAGCATTCCAGAACAATGCAAAAAATATTACCCAAAACAAACTAAAAAAACAATACCACATTGTATCTTAACTCATACATTATTATTTTGACCCCGGTTTTTATTAAATGAAACGAATTAGGCTAGGCAGATCAAGATAAAACAGGATTACTAATCCAGCTAAATGTAGGCTATGTAGGTCAGTAGGTACTTCATGTCGATGTGCTCAATTATGGGTCAGAATACTCAGAAATGAAATATCACGAGAATAATGTACTAAGATGTTGTTATGTAGGTGTGTTAGAACTAATTTACTAACTGCTCACAAAAATTGTCATCAAGTTTGCTTCAATTCTTTTTTTGTTCGGATGACTCTTCTTTTATAGTAAAAGCGGAACTGAGGAACACAATATAATTTAATTTTCATAAAGAAACGACTGGTAGTTTAATACTATTTTAAAAATTTCAATATTTTCCTTATTTATAACTTTATGGCAGTTTTCTTCCCAAAATAGTAAACTTAGTAGGAAGGGTTGATAACTTTGTCGAAAAGGTGACCTATATTTGCGTTATCAAGTTGTTTATAGAACTATTTCCAAAACAGTATACAAATAAAACAACAACTCATTTTAGTTTTGTTTATTAGTTATTAACAGCAATTATAAGTGATAAGTTTCCTCTTCATGCTACAATAAACGTTACAGTCAAATCATAATTCTCAATCTCGGAATCAGAGGCTGGGTTCATGAGAATTGCACCTTTCCATGCCAAAATACTATGAAGTACTTGACTAGTGCTTATGCAATAACAGTCTTTAATACAAGGCACAATTTAGCATGAAACACAGACCTCTAACACCGAAACACGCCATCAAACAATTGTCAATTCCAAGTTCCTCAAAACTCAAAACTTACAATCACTGCCAGCTTATTTATACAATTTAAATATTTACAAATCTAAATTAAATACAGACACTCCGGCTCGACGTACTAAAACGCACGGAAAACCCAACGCATCCATTCACACAAATCGGCAGCAACAAATACACAACAAACTAAGCCCTAATAAAGTCCAGTCACAGTTCAAAATCCACTGTAAACTCCTCCAGCTGACCGCAGAAGGCCTAATCGGACAGAAGTGCAGTCTGCACTGACATTAAATACTTAAATCTGATCCAAGTGAGATCCAAAATACAATTTAATTTGGTAAAGTGTCCATGAGTATCTCCTTCACTCCAGTTGTTAGTCGTTCCGGGAATTTGATGTCAAATGCAACAAGTAGATCTCCTTTCCTCGTTGGTTCCTTAGGGAATGGCAGACCATAGCCTGGGAACCGCTTGACTGTGTGAGGTTTGACGATTTCACCATGGAGGTTGACTGTCAGCTTCTCTCCAGACATAGTAGGAACCTCAATAGTGGTGCCACATAGTGCCTGTAATAAAACAAAACAAGTTATTAATCTATGACTCATCATGAGGGAATTATTAGTTAGTATTAAACAGGAACTCATTACTTAATCATTTGTTATTACAACTAAATCAACTGAACTTCATTCTAGAAACATCCTAACCTTATCTTGTACAAACTACTGAAAACTGTTATCAATGACTGAAAATTACAGAGTGTTTTCAAAACATTGAAGTATAGACAAAGATAAACACATACCTGTTTGAGAGAAACCTTGGCTGTATATCTGATGTCGCTGCCTTCTCTCTTGAACAATGGATGAGCCTTATCCCTGATGATGAAAACAATGTCCGCCGGGATCTTGTTACGGCCTTGATCACCCTCTTTCTGGAACGTGATCTTGGTTCCCGCCTTCCATCCTGGCTTCACGTGTATCGTTAAAACCTTATCCTCCTTCTTTGAAGTGCCATCTGGCTGTATGACACGCCGCGAGATCTTCATCTTTTTGACACAGCCGCGCGCGATATCTTCCATTGAGACGTAGAGATCGTGTTCAATAGGCGGATCTTGGGTCTTCTCCTTTCTGCTCGGCGAGCCGTGGAAGTTGAAACTGTGGCTTCGGAAGGCTCCTCCGGGTCCGCTTGCACGCTGTCCCATGCCCATGTTGGCGAACGGATCCATATCGACTTCCATATCGCGGTCGAAGAACATCGTGTTGCCGCCGCCGCCACCGTTCAGATCGAAGAAAGCTTGGAATGGGCTTGCCGACCCGAAGAACTGTGCGAACGTGGCTCTGGGGTCTCCGTGGAAGGTGTACGAGTACGATTGTCCTCCGCCAGGCCCGTTTGGTCCGCCCATGCCACTCTTCAGCCCCTCCTCACCATGTTTATCATAGATCTCCTTTTTCTTTTTGTCCGATAACACTTCATAAGCTTCTGCGACTTCTTTGAACCTCTCCTCGGCGCCAGGAGCCTTGTTCTTGTCCGGATGGTACTTGAGCGCCAATTTTCTGTATGCTTTCTTGATATCATCATCTGAAGCTCCTTTAGCTAATCCTAATATTTTGTAGTAATCTTTACCCATTTTGATTGATTCTGAAACAAAAAAACAGTTTCGTTTAATTTTAGTCTTCCGTAAGTCTATCGATTGACACCTTTTTTGGAAGCACGATTTGGCCGATTCATATGCGATTTATATTTTAGGCTTTTGAAAGGTTTTATAACACTAACACAGTATTTTAGTAAAACAAACTAAAAACTAGCAATAAAAAACACTTACTTGTATTTAAAAAACACCAATCCTTTATAAATTAAACACACAATAACGTAATCTTCACAAATTCCACACACCACAAAACTCAACACTTCACTTCAGCAATATCACAATTGAATGAAACGCAGCGCCCTCGTCGGGCCAAAATATATACAACAAAACATCTAGAACATTCTAGGACCTTCACCCGGAGCGGGAGCGAGATGCACGATAAAGAAAGCAATGTGACTGTGTTTGTGTTAAAAAGAGACGAATATAATTACTAATGTTCATCTTACAATGGGCGACGTCATTTTCTCGAAACTGTGGCATCTCGACCCAGTTGTGACTGCTGTACATTCACGCCGTATTCGGCGCCTCAATAGGCCAATGCGCGAACAGATGCGAACATTCGCGAATATGAAAAGAATACAGTAGTAATTTCTAAATCAGCTGTCAAAGAAATTGCGGGTTGGGAAAAACGTAAAATGTCCTTCTCAGACGTGTATCTTACTATTTTTGATAATGAGTATGTTAATATTATTCATTTAATTATGTTAAGATTAAAAACTGTTCTCTGCTATTAAAAGTATTAAGTGCCTAAAAAATATGAACCATCAGAGAGAATCGTACAGATCCTGGTCATATTTTTTTTCATAGTTTATCTGCTATTTAAACTATTAATTTTCAATCTTTTTAATATTTATGAATTGAAAAAAAATGACACCATTTTAGAGTTTAGACCATGTGTAATTCGTTAAAATCATCCTTAACGTGAATGTGAAGTAGGCATTAAAGCATGTTCTTGTTGATCATTCAGGGTCACGCTCTCTGTTACAATTTAAGAAATGATTATAATTCCCTAGTTTTTTTTATTAATTCTTTCGTTAGCAGAGCAAATAGCCTTATTAGTAATAAATGATCATCTTTGGGTTATTTAAAATAACCATTATTATCATCTTCGAAGCCAAATATTAATAGGGTAAAGCACCCAGACGTCTTGGTAGCAGTACGTTTTGCGTTTTCTCGTTATTTTTGACGTGGTTCCAGCTGGTTGCTGGAGAATTAGAAACCGTAGCTTATTTCGTAATTTATATAGAGGGTGGAATTTTAAAACGCCCCTTCTAGGGGAAGTACTCGGAATAATTATGTTAGCAAACTTTGCTGAAAGATACATTCATTTTCATTTGTCAATAAATACAAATCTATAAATACACAACTGCATTCATAGATTTTTTTTTAATTTTTGGTACACCCGGGAATCGAACCTTGTACAGTTCCAAATAATCATACCCTGTGTTTATTAACCTTTATTGCACCAATCGATAGAGTGACTTTAAAGGATTAAATCTCTCTGAGAAATATTCCTGTACCCGACCCATTACTGCCCACTGTTGGGCTCAGGTCTCCTCAGAAGAGGGATTAGGCATAGTCCACCACGCTTGCCCAGTGCGGATTGGGGACTTCACATATCTTCAAAGGATTTTTTTTAGAACCCTTTTCCGACATGCAGGTTTCCTCACGATGTTTTCCTTCACCGTTTTTAGCCAGTGGTGTTGTGAAAAATTGCACATAAATCTTTTTCACATTTTAAATTTAGAGGTACAAGCCGGCCGGATTTGAACCCGCGACCTCCCGTTCGTAAGGACGCTTCGACCACTCGGCCACCACGACTATAGAAATATTATGATAAATTAAATGAAAGGAAAACTACGAAATTCAAGGTTTAGTCATTAAATTACATCAAACGTGTGATAACATTAACAAAAAATCTTTGAATACATAGTACTTCATCTTTTCAGAAATAACTCAAGAATTACCAGTCATATCTTGATTAAACTATAACAAGATATTAACAGACGTGTTACTTAATGATACTGTACCAACCCATTACTGCCCACTGTTGGGCTCAGGTCTCCTTAGAAGAGGGATTAGGCATAGTCCGCCACGCTTGCCCGGTGCGGATTGGAGACTTCACATATCTTCTTCTCCTCACGATGTTTTCCTTCACCGTTTTTAGCCAGTGGTGTTGTGAAAAATTGCACATAAACGTGTTACTTTTCAGATAAAAAATAATCTACAAAATCGGTTCTTCCAGGAAAAGCAATGTTCTTAAAATATCAAAATAATTGTAAAAAAATCATAAGTAGTCACGTAGGTGCTTTAATTTTTTTGAAGGAATCGCTTTCGAAGATAAAAAGGATGCAGTTTTGATAATTTAAAATTATTTGTATTGGGCTACAATAAGGAAGCCCAATATTTTGGTTATTTCGAAAAGCGTGTTTAACAATTTTAATTATGATTCATATCCTCATAACATATCATTTACCCTACGTTGGAGTTACAAGTTGACAGTTGACACTAATTTAACAAATGACATTTGACGCATTTTTCACAATTTGTTTTGTATTTGTTGTTGGAAGTTGGAAACAAATGGTATTTTTGTCTTCATAAAATAGAATTAAATAGCAGTTACATAATATTTCATCTGGGATTTGATATAAGACTAAATAAAATCGAAATAACAACGACAAAGTATTATCAAATGCGTTTAATTTGTTTATCGAACTAGCCGAAGAAAAAGTGCATGCCGGCATCCCTTGTATTCAATATCGTAGTATTTCTCGTAAAAATCTTGTATCAGCTCCTCTACCTGCAAAATGAACAGCGATATATTACAGACGAACTGCGACATTTGTTCTGAAATAGCACACGAGCCATTTATTGAGTGCTGTGACTGCGAAAGCAATGTTTGCACTCCTTGTTTCACGACCGGCAAAGAAAGCGAAAAGCACAAAAATGACCACAAATACGCTATTAGAAGGAACGATTTCCCATTATTCGGTAATTGCAACTGGTCCGCTAAAGAGGAGTGCAAATTGCTGTCTGCTCTAGCTACGTACGGATACGGAAATTGGGAGGAAATATCGAAGAATGTACACACGCGTTCCAAACTTGAATGTCAGGAACATTATAGAAAATACTACATAGAAAATGTACAGGTTAGTCTCATTATTTTATAGTTTTCATTTTATACCTAGTTGAGTGACTATATTGTATCGTTGTATTTATCTTTGTGTCTAATAAAGCTTTCTTTCTTTCAGTACAAAGAATTGAGATTGTTAGAGGAGACCCAACAGTCACTTTTTCCAAAGCCAATAACACCATATCTATACAACACAGATCCAAGTAACAACCCACCAAGGAACAATAGTTCCGACCAACATTTAGCTGGGTACAACCCCTACAGATCCGAATTTGAGTTCAGCTACGACCACAACGCTGAAAGCATTTTCAACATCGAAGACAGTTACTCAGAAGATGATGACGATGACGAAATAGATTTAATGGACAGCTTAAAAGTATCTTTAGTTAATGCTTTAAATACAAGATTAAAGGAAAGACGAAGAAGGTATAAAATAATTCGTAATCACGGTTTAATCATGCCAAATAAACTAATATCCTGGATGCAGAAGTTTGATCTCACTATGACCAGACAAAAAGCAGAGAGGTTACTCTGTTTCATGCAGTTCATGACCGGAATGCAGTTTGACGCTTTCATGGAATCGATAAGCTTGGAGCATGAATTGTTACAGCAGATTGGAAGGCTATCGGAAAACCGCAAGAATGGTATTAAAACTTTATACACTGCAAAACTATACAAACAGTTAAAGAAAGAAAATGACATTCTGATTAAAGAACAAAAATATGCCACGAATATTATGATGAAGAAATTCGAGAATCAGTCTCCTGAAAAGAGTGTCTTAATGAAGAACCCGCAAGTGTTAAGGTATAAACGTATGGCGATGCCCTTGGACATAATCGACCTTCCTGGCTTCCACAAATTGAATGAAGCTGAACAAATACTATGTTCAACATTGAGACTGGTTCCGACAAACTATTTGGAAATCAAAGAGCACCTTATTGCTCAGAACAGTAAGCTTGGTTTCCTTCGGCTATTGGACGCTAGGAAAATAGTAAAGATTGATGTAAATAAAACTAGAAAAATCTATGATTACTTGTTGTATGAAGGTTTTATAAGTAAACCATTGTGATTATAACGAAGTTTTATTTTAACCATTTTATGGAATGAGCTCTCCTCTTCGGTATTCCCTGAGAGCTATGACTTGTCTTTCTTCAAACGAGGCTTGAGGAGGGTCCTTAAAGTTAGGTCGTAGGTAGCGACCCCTCAATGTCCCCTGACATTGCAGAGGTTCATGAGCTACGGTAACCACTTACGATCAGGTGGCCCGTTGGCTCGTCTGCCTACATGGCAATAAAAATAAAATAAAAAAAAACAAAAACATTGTTTACCTTTTATAATTGATTTAAATAATATAACTGCTGACTATATAACTTTGTTTTTAAATATCTGATGAAATGAATGTATAATTATTATTTTTTTAAAGATAGGCAACTCAAAAATACTGGTGAAATAATAATACAATTTATTTAACACAGTAGTAAGTAATAACATTATGCATAATAAAAATATACTTTGTGAAGAAAAGGGTTCTTATACTCACTTTGAATCCGAATTTCTGATATAAAAATATAGCCGGATTCGTAGGTGATACATGCAATGTTATATCTTGCCCTGTACATGTCTGAAAGAAAAAAAAAACATATCACCAATTTTATATTACTAGGAACGCTATGCTGAACAAAATAGCGTCTCTAAACAAATTATCTACACTAGACGTTAAGAGTTTTACAAAACGGCACCCTTTAATGCATGGTTTTTTATTGCAGCCTGGAAAAAATGTTTCCTGGTAGGTATTTAGGTACATATAACGAAAAAAATCTGGTAAAAAATAAATATTATTATGCTATTATCTATGGTCGTCAAAGTGCGTTCGGAAACACATATCACACGACTTCAATAAAATAACGTGAAACGTGGTATATATATATATATACATTTGACAACAAGATGCACTTAAGGGTTAAAGATTCGTTATTTAAATGGGATCCCATGACTATCACCTTTTATATGACACAAGAATCATTCAAATCGGTCTAGCTAAACAAAGTTACGCAGGAATAAACATAAAAAAGCAGATGAATTGAGTAACTCCCTTTTTTAGATATCGGTCACAACAACTTACAATTTTTGAGTGTATAACTGGTGACATTTTGATGCTAATTTGATCCAAAATAATTTAGTCATCATCAGCCTATAGACGTCCACTGCTGGACATAGCCCCCCCCCAAACCTCGCCACATCGACCGGTCCTGCGCCATCTGCATCCAGTGACCTCCCGCAATCTTGACCAGATCGTCGGTCCATCTTGTGGGGGTCTACCAACATTGCGCTTACCGGTTCGTGGCCGCCACTCCAAATAATTTAGTAAAATCATTTAATTTAAACAGTGTTATTATCCCATACCTGCAACAAATGATAGAGCATGAATGTAGCAATGCCAGCCCTCCCCCACTCCGGCCTGGTCAGTACAAAGGAGATGTAGGCGGTGGAGTGCGCCGCGTCGGGCACCAGGAACGCGCAGCCCACCACCAGCCGACCGTACGTCACCACGCAACTAAACTCAGGGTACTCTAGGGCTTCTGTTACTGCGAGGAAACGAAATGTTAATATTGTTACGAGAATAGTCGAGATGCATTACGGGATGTTTACCTGCGGCCGACACAAACAATAGAATATCGGTTCCCACGAGAACAAAGGCGGTTTACTAATACTGTATAGATTATTCTGGGCTATTTATTTGCAGTAAACAATTTTTTTTGTAACGCCTCAAAGTTTCGAAGCTTCCTGGCTCGCAATATAAATATCGGGGCGGTCCCTCGAGGAGGCAGTCTTTCATCAGATACAGTGCGATCAAGAACAAGTAATCACTAAGTGCTAAGTGACTGTGTGTGTTGCAATTAGTGTGTAAGTACACTGTGTGTAGTTGCAATAAAGTGAGTTAATATTGAGAGCGCATTGTTTGCATTTATCCCGTCCCCAAGCCCCTAACAATATTATGAAAACCATCTTTGAGACGAAAGTGCGTGATGTTCTCACCACCATCAGGAGCTACTTTATTAATATAAATTAGTTGCAATAAACTAAAAAAATGACTTACAATCTATCCCCGGCCAGAAGAACTGCGCGCACAGGTTGTTGACGGCCGCGATGTGCTGCGGGCGCACGTACGAGTAGTCTAGGGGGAGGCGCGGGGGGGGACGGTAGTCCGGGATGTGCCTGGAGTATATATTATTAGGTATATATATCCACTCAACTGGGAACGTCACTATTCACTAGATGGCGAAACTGGGGACTTCGTTCGGAATCAATACCATGTTTGAGCCCCTTTCTAAAAACATTTTTTTCCAATAATTTTTAATTTTGATTTTTAATTAAACCTTATATATTTGTAAATCTTTATTACTAAACCACGCTGTATTGCATTTTCAGCGAAAATATATCACCTCCGTAAAATATGAGACGATTAAAAAATAAAGTAAACAAAACAAGTTTTAGAACTGTGCTCAATTTTGGCTCCTGCCACAGACTTTGCAAAAGTAAATAAACCAATTTGGTTGCCGATCCCAGTTGAGTGGCTATATAGTATTATTAACATATAGTGCTTGATAGAGCAAACAGAACACATATATTTAAGAATAGTACTCAAATTTTAATGATCGTTTGGTATCAAAAATTATGATCAGACTATATTGAGTAAATTAACTTAAATAAAATATCAATTTAAATGAGATTTTTGAAGAGTAGTTAAAATAGTTCTTTATGTCTAAATTATGGGTAAAAGCCCCCAACACCTTGGCATTGTAGAAATGAAAAACAGTAACCATTTACTATCAAGTGGGCTGCAAACTCGTTTATCATGCAATCAAATAATATTTTTAGTACGAAATTCAAAATGACCGACTTCCAATTTTCAAGAATAGCACAAAACTACCAGTCAGATGTTTACCAAATTTATATGACATTATGTCCAGCTTTCTAAAAAATAATTATCGAAATTGGTTCATCTAGAAAAGAAATACAGCAAATCGTGCGAAAATCCAAAGTTAGGAACAAACATAAAAAACCAGACAGAATTGAGTACCTCTCTAGTACCTCTTTTAAAAATCTGTCGAAAATCATAAAGTATAGTCTAACCTATGAGTCTTCACAAGCAACTCATCCATGAGCTTCATCCACGTGGTGCGCGTGGCGGTGTCCCTCCGGATGTAGGGCTTCAGCACCGACCCCGAGTAGGGCGAGCGCGCGGCGAGGGGCTCCGCGCCCGACACCAGCGCCGCGCCCGTCGCGCCGCCTGGGATGGTGCCGCTCAGGCTGTCCATTACGAACTGTACAGAATTTCGATGTATTAATGAATGAACTTTATCTTATCTAATACCATAATCATAATCAATACATAGTATAAAACAAAGTCGCTTTCGCTGTATGTCCGTATGTATGCTTAGATCTTTAAAACTACGCAACGGATTTTGATGCGGTTTTTTTTAATAGATAGAGTGATTCTTAAGGAAAGTTTGTATGTATAATAAATGCATAATATAGTAGAGAAACACTGATAAATTTAAAGGTTTCTAATGTGATGTCGTAAATAAGCACGTTTTTTTGCGCTTATATTGCAAACGCTGGCTGAACTCTACGAGATAGACCAAAATAATGTACTACAGTATTGTTCACCTTAAAAAGTTCAACAAAAAAGTCCGCGATGGTATATGTCTATCTCTTAGGGATAACCCAGCATAACAATTTTTATTCTTTACTAAAAAATGGTTATTTACGAAGTGATTTTAAACAATACAGCATTAATCCTTATCCAATTAAGTACCTTAAATAAATTGCGCATTTATTATAGACTAGATGACCCCCGCAACTTCGTCTGCGTCACAAAGGGGTTCAAACAGTACTCGCAATGTTGTTATTTGCGCGGATCGTGTTGGGTATATTTTTTTGCGTTTTACACTCGTCATAACTTCTCAACGAAAAGTTCGATTGAACAAAAAGTAATTTACTTCTATATTAATAATCTTGATAATATAATACTTAATTTGCATAAGGATTAATATAACGTTACTATTTTAACGATTTTTATCTTCGGACGATTATTATTTTTTCGTGAACCGCTTTTATAGCGGTTATTGTGACTAAACTATGATAGTTAGATAAATGCTCTCGCGGACTTTTTTAGATCTTCCTATGACCTAAAAACCCGTAGTACATCATATTTTTCTATTCTCAATAGTTTTTGCAGCGTACGCATAAATAGGTTTTCGATTATATACCTTGTGTTACAAATTCGATATTTTCATACAGATCCCTAATTTTTTCAAAATAAAATATAGCCTATAACCTTCCTCGATAAATGGACTTTCCAACAGTGAAAGAATTTTTGAAATCGGTTCAGTAGTTCCTGAGATTAGCGCGTTTGTTTTCCCGACGTTGCTAGCTCTCGTACTAATAAAAAAATGCTTCCACATGTAATTTTACTTGAATGCCGATAGATGTCGTTGCTCTAAAATTGTTTAGTGAAATTTATTATTTTTACTAGCTGCCCCGCGCAACTTCGACTGCGCCAATCTCAATTAAATGTCAACTATTCGATTTTTTTCTCGCTGTAAATACCATCCTTGAACTTCATCGAGAATTTAAAAAAAACAACAATTTCTAAAATAAATATAGCCTAAGTTACTCCTTATAACATAAACTATCAGTCATTGAAAGTCAGCCCGTCCGAATCGGTCTAGCCATTCCAGAGATTAGCCAGACAGACAGTGGCCACCTTCCAGCTCCATCATCAGACCTTGACATTCATCCTCTACGCAAAGATTTCATCAGGACGCTTCATTAGAGCCTGAACACGATGAGGTTATCTTGCTTAATGACGGAGTTCCGATAGCCACCTACCAGCTCCATCATCAGACCTTGACATTCATCCTCTACGCAAAGATCTCATCAGGACGCTTCATTAGAGCCTGAACACGATGAGGTTATCTTGCTTAATGACGGAGTTACCATAGCCACCTACCAGCTCCATCATCAGACCTTGACATTCATCTTCTACGCAAAGATCTCATCAGGTCGCTTCATTAGAGCCTGAACACGATGAGGTTATCTTGCTTAATGACGGAGTTCCCATAGCCACCTACCAGCTCCATCATCAGACCTTGACATTCATCCTCTACGAAAAGATCTCATCAGGACGCAACATTAGAGCCTGAACACGATGAGATTATCTTGCTTAATGACGGAGTTCCCATAGCCACCTACCAGCTCCATCATCAGACCTTGACATTCATCCTCTACGCAAAGATCTCATCAGGACGCTTCATTAGAGCCTGAACACGATGAGGTTATCTTGCTTAATGACGGAGTTCCCATAGCCACCTACCAGCTCCATCATCAGACCTTGACATTCATCTTCTACGCAAAGATCTCATCAGGACGCTTCATTAGAGCCTGAACACGATGAGGTTATCTTGCTTAATGACGGAGTTCCCATAGCCACCTACCAGCTCCATCATCAGACCTTGACATTCATCTTCTACGCAAAGATCTCATCAGGACGCATCATTAGAGCCTGAACACGATGAGGTTATCGATAGGTCCCAACGCATTACCCGTACTGCGCAGCACACACTCCAGACGTCATCGACATAGCAGTGGTGTATGGCAACATCACTGTATCTTCGATGGACGTCCTGGATGAACACCTCCTTTCCGACCACCAGGCAGTTCACATGACGCTGATGCTACCAGTAGCGAAGATGAAGCTCCCTTCTCCTCGATCTCGCCAGGATTGGCAAAAGTTCACCGACAACGTGTCGACGCGAGTGCCGTCCTTCCGGGTGGAAGCCCCTGCGGACGTCGATCGCTTAGCCCTGGACCTCAGCACGGTCATTTCGTCACCGCTGGAGGAGTCCAAAATCGACAACGCAGCCCCCCGAAGCAGACAAGCCCAGCTCCCCGCCTACGTCCGCAGCATGATCGAGGAGAAGAGAAAGCTGCGCCGGCAATGGCAACGCTCCAGGTGCCCGACCATGAAGACTCGGTTGAATGCGCTGGCTGCCAAGATCTCGTCCGCACTGGAGACGGTTGCGACAGAGTCTTGGCAGCGCACCCTCGAGTCTTCAGCCGATGACTGGTCGGGTATCCACCGCCTGTGCCGTCAGCTCTCCGGGAAGCGGCCTCCGATCAGACCCCTCTTAGCCGACGACGGGAATCCTCGTTACCGAGCTGAGGATCGGGCGGAGATCTTCGCCGACTTCCTGGAGACACAGTTCCAGCCTAACCCCACCGAAAACGAAGAGCACACAGCAGCCATCCAGCAGCACCTGGAAGACTACTTCCGGCAACCGCTAGCCCCAACAGATGACCCCGTGGTGTTCTCCCCTGGTCAGGTCCAGCGGATGATCCTGCGGACCAAACTTCGCAAGGCCCCCGGTGCGGATGGTGTCTCGAATGAGGCGCTGCGTCACCTACCGCCGCGCGCTATCGCGGCGATGACCCGCCTCTTCAACGGCATCCTCCGTACCGGTCACCTTCCCTCCTCGTGGAAACTTGGGCGGATCATCATGCTGCCGAAACAGGGGAAGAACATCCTGCTGCCGGGTAGCTACCGGCCGATCACTTTGCTGCCGACGATCTCGAAGGTGTTCGAGAAGCTGCTGTTGCTACACCTGTCACCCCACCTCCAGCCGCGTGACGAGCAGTTCGGTTTCAGGGCCGTTCTACCACGCTGCAGGTCGCGCGTGTGCTGCACCATCTGGCTGCAGCACAAAACAAGAAGGAGAGAGCCGTCGCCGTGTTCCTCGACATGGAGAAGGCGTTCGACCGCGTCTGGCACGAGGGCCTGTTGTATAAGCTGTCTACATCCACTACTCCTCGTAGAGTAGTTAGGGTCGTGGACAGCTTTCTCCAGGACAGGCGGTTCCAGGTCGCGGTCGACGGAGTCCTGTCCTCCGAACATGTCGTAGGAGCCGGCGTCCCCCAGGGTAGCTGCCTATCACCGGTGTGCTACGCGTGGTACACCGACGACATCCCAGTCCCCGGAGGTGCCATGCTGGCACTGTACGCCGACGACGCCGCCATGATCACCACGTCGTTGTCGTCCCCCCACGCAGCGGTGAAAATGCAGCGTGCCCTGGATGCCCTTCCCGTTTGGCTGGAGGACTGGAGACTGAAGGTCAACGTGGCGAAGACTCAGGCAATCTCCGTGGGAGGCGTCAGGCTCCCGCCCCCACTGGTGTTGGCTGGCGAGACGGTCGAATGGGCTCCGAAGGCTAAATACCTCGGAGTCACCATCGATCGCCGCCTCAGCATGTGCTCCCACGTGAGCAATGTGGTCGGACAGTCGCGTGCAGTGCGCGCCATCCTGCACCCCGTGCTCTCGTCTACTCTGCCTCTCCGCGCGAAGCTGGGCGTGTACAAGCTGTACGTGCGCTCGCGCCTCACTTACGCTGCCCCGGCATGGTACGCGCTTGTTAGCGACCATGGCCGAAACCGATTGCGTGTCGAGCAATCGCGAGCGCTGCGTACCATTGTTGGTAACCCACGCTTCGTGCGGAACGACGTCATTCAGCGAGATCTGCAGATGGAGAGCCTGGACGACCACATTAGACGCCTGACTGCCTCGATGTTTGCGCGAGCCGATGGAGCGAAGTCCCAGCACCTGCATGGGATAGCGCCATACCGTCGGCCACCGTCGCATCGACGAGGACTGCCACGGGACCTTCTCCTCCCACCTGGACCAGACTGCTCCTCACCGCTGGCGGACGGATGATCATCGGGACCAGTTGTCCCGGTGGTTTCGACCTCGCCATAAAGCGGTGGGTTGAAGCCACCACCGGATTCGACGCATCAACCCGGAAAATTCACCACTGGGGCGGCTCGCCGATCACTGGCAGGGCACCCGCCCTGTAGGTTAGATCGCGCCTCTCCAGCGGGCATCTTCTCCAATAAGGAGAATCGCACGAGAAGCCGCAAGGCCCGAACCCCCGTGCCCCACCTGTAGTTGCAGGTGGCGAAAGAAGCCACCGACGTAGGCCGTTGCCTAGAGCGGTTACTTCGGGGCCAGCTGCGCCGCTAGTGCTGGCCCGTGAGACGTCCAGTTGTTGTTGCAATGTTGACTTTTCTACGATTTTATTATATGTATAGATCAATATGCTTTTACAGCATGTAATTTAAGTGAATATTACCGAAGATATTACAAATTTAAAATGCAGGGTCGTAGTTGTTTGCGCCGGGCGGCGCGTGCCTATATAGGCTACAATTTTTGAACCCCTTTGTAACGCAGACGAAGTTGCGCGGGTCATCTAGTAATATTATAAAGGCGAAAATTTTTAAGTATGAATGTATGGATGTATGTTTGTTACTCTTTCACGTAAAAACTACTGAATGGATCTGAATGAAACTTTACCACAATATAGCTTATACATCAGAATAACACATAGGCTATAATTTTTGAGGTTTCTAATGTGACGTCGCGAACTAGACGGGCTAGACGGGACGAACCTGAAGTCCACGCGAACGAAGTCGCGGGCAAAAGCTAGTACTAGATAACCCGCGCAACTTCGTCTGCGTCACTTGGTCTAAAGATTACTGTGCTAAATTTCATCAAGATCGGTTGAGAGGTTTAAGCGGGAAAGCGTAACAGACAGACAGAAAGACAGAGTTCTTTCGCGTTTATAATATTAATAGGGATTTATCTTATAATTTTTTTTTTTTACAAAAATGAATACAATCGACTTACATTTCTCAAGCATAGCACAAAAACTACCAGTCAAATCTTTGTCAAATTTATATGAGATGATGTCCAAAGTGTCTGCTTCCTAACAAAAATAATCATCGAAATCGGTTCATATAGAAAAGATGATGTCTGTCGATTATGTCTCTGTTATCGTAAAGTACGTATTATTAAGTATCTTACCGATCTCTGGAATCTGTCTAAGACTCTCTCAACGCTGTCGACTCTGCGTAGATCTTCAGTAGCTAATCCAGTTAAAAGTTTGACTGTTCTGAAAAAAACAATTACGTAAATTCATATTGCAGTATTATAAAATATAATAGCAACTCCAAAAGTATATATCGATTTAATTATTCTATTTTTATTCTATAAAAAGGTTAGAATAAAAACGGAACCGCTCGGAATCGAGTTATACAGAGTATGATGACTTGTCGATGATAAAAATGGTAAAGTTCTGGTGTTACTTTTAAAAACATTGTTTTTCTAATTTAATAATGATTGACAAGACAAGGTTAGATTATCTATTATTTATTATACTAACCTTTACCTGAAATAAAGAAAGAAAGAAAGAAAGAGCATTTATTCAACACGCACATAGAGGACATTCATATTATTATAACATTTAAACACTATAATACCTATTTAAACAAGGACAAAAAAGTTAAAAAATAAAATAAAACCGAACAATATAGCGGCTTGTCCTCAGTGGCGTGAGAATAGGTTTCAGTTCAGCAAAAGCTTATGGTCTCAAAGAAGACCAAAAGCACTGATTTTCAGCTGAAACCTAAAAAGCCCGATGCCATCTGCCTACAGTTTATCATATAAATAAATTAGATACAAACTAATAAAAGTTAAAAAAAGTGCCTAAAAATAATGTAAACATTACAACAAAAGAAAAAAACATTGGGTTACTAATAAAAATAAATTATGAAAAAAAAATTTAAATTAAAAACAGGTACACAAAATTGCCTAAATTTTTGTTACAATTGCAGCACCAAAATTAAATTAGAACTTATACCTATTATGTATAAATTAACCTACCTATAATCTTGTTCAGACACTCGCGGTTTTCTATAATATTTTCATGCATTTTCAACGGGTTCTTACCACGATATTTAATTAATTGAGTTATCTCGATATTTCAACGTTGTTGCAAACGTCATGATCACGACGTTGTACCAAATATGGTGGTAAGAACCCGTTGAAAATGCATGAAAGTATTAACCTACCTACTTTAGTTTATATAAATAACTTACCTTGTCGATACCATGAAAGTGTCTACTTACATCTAAAAGAACAATTTATTAATTTCATAGCATTTTTACTTACTTGTCAAAATTAAATATGGGCAGATGTTTATGCCTCTTCAATCTTCTCAAACTCAATTTAGCTTTTAATCTGCAGAGGGCTACCCTTTTACCGGGATCCCCTACTTTGCCCATCATCCCTTCAATTTGTTTCAATAACTGTACTTCTTCGTAATGAGTCATTTCTACAACTCCAGTAGTCTTCTCGGAAGACCTCACCCAGGGAAGATCTTCCGAGTTGAGCTCAGAAGAGAATAGTGATTCTCTTCTTACCGGTTTTTCTTCTATCTTCTTTGTTTTGATGTCCGGTTTTTTCTCTTGTTCCGAACCGCTTTTCGAATCGGAATCGTAGAAGAATAGGTTGTGCTTAAATGTTAAAGTTTTAAAATAGTATTGTATGTTATAAAATCTTTCTTAGACTATAAGTAAAACTTTATTAGGTAAATTTTTTTTAACTTCTAAATTTGATTTTGAAAGAAAATATAGAAATAATATAATTAAATGCATAAAACAGAATAAAAAATACTACAAATATTGTTTTGTAAAACGATAATTATCGAAATTTAGGGTCGTTAAATGACATGTACCAGTGGCGAAGTTGTTACATAAGTTCATTCCTATCGGCTTCCCTTTCGAGCGTATAATCGGCCTGCGCCATGATCAGACGTTAGGTCGACACGCGGTCTATCAGACCCCGATTCTTTTAAAAAAGTTATGCTCTTCACACCGCAGGAAAGTTCACGATTTAACTTGCCGAAAGGAAACTTGCATGAGGGATCATTTAGGCCTCGTTTAAAAGCAAACTTGTTAATGAGAAAACTAGGTTATTCATAATTATTCCCCTTTTTATAGTATAACTAGCTGACCCGCGCAACTTCTTCTGCGTTACAAAGGGATTCAAACAGTACTCGCAATGCCGTCGCGTTATTATTTGCGCGGCCCGAAGTGCACCCACATATTCATTGCGTTTTATACTCGTGATAACTTCTAAACGAAAAGTCCGATTAGAATAAAACAAAAAGTAATTTACATTAGTACTCTTGATAACATAATACTTAATTTGGATAAGGGTTAATATAACGATACTCGTGTAACGTTACATAAATTTTTCGGACATTTTTTTTATTTTTATAAACATAAAAGCGGTTATTGTGACTAAACTATGATAGTTAGGTATATGCTCTCGCGGACTTTTTTATAGGTCTTACTAACACCTAAAAACCCGTAGTACATCATTTTGTTCTATTGTCAATAATTTTTGCAGCGTACGCATAAATAGGTTTTCGATATTTCACCTCGTCTTACAAATTCAATATTTTCATACGGAACCCGATTTTTTTTCAAAATAAAATATAACCTATATAACCTTCCTCGATAAATGGACATTCCAACAGTGAAAGAATTTTTGAAATCGGACCGGTAGTTTCTGAGATTAGCGCGTTCAAACAAACGAACAAACTCTGCAGCTTTATAATATTAGTATACTAGATGACCCTCGCAACTTCGTCTGCGTCATAAAGGGGTTCAAACAGTACTCGCAATGCCGTCGAGTTATTATTTTCGCGGCTCGCTGTGCCACACATATTCATTGCGTTTTATACTCGTAATAACTTCTAAACGAAAAGTCCGATTGGAATAAAACAAAAAGTAATTTAATTCTACATTAATACTCTTGATAACAAAATACTTAATTTGGATAAGGGTTAATATAACGATACTCATTTAACGTTAAATTCAATCTCGGAACGAAATATTAAATTTTAAAAACATAAAAGTGGTTATTGTGACTAAACTATGATAGTTAGATATATGCTGTCGCGGACTTTTTTGTTTGTCTCCAAAATACCTAAAAACCCGTAGTACATCATTTTGTTCTATTGTCAATAGTTTTTGCAGCGTACGCATAAATAGGTTTTCGATTTTTCACCTTTTGTTACATATTCGATATTTTCATACGGATCCCTAATTTTTTTGAAAATAAAATATAGCCTATAACCTTCCTCGATAAATGGACTTTCCAACAGTGAAAGAATTTTTGAAATCGGACCAGTAGATCCTGAGATTAGCGCGTTCAAACAAACAAACAAACAAACAAACAAACAAACTCTTCAGCTTTATAATATTAGTATAGATATATTAGTTTTAATAAATATTTTTACCTGCATATCTGGTAAAGTACTGGTCGGTGTAAAATCGGCGACTTCAGAGTCCTTAAAATCGACGGAGTACGCGTCTTGTATGACACACATCACGTTCTCATTCATCATGTCATCCAGGCTGTCCAATCTGAAATTTGGTATTTCAACTTTTTCTTGATACAAGGTAATTTTACACTCTAAAACCGCCGATATTCTAAACCAGAGTTTCCGAATACAGAAAAATAGTGCAGAAAGCAATGCAATAGGCTATTCCACCCCATTTTTTTTTCTATTTTAGCTTAATCTTTTGTTCATTAAAATCTATAAAAAATAGAACAATTTTTTTTTTAGCGAAATTAGGCTAAAATTTGCCATTTAAAATTTCAATATCAAATTTGGCGCAAAAACGTCTACAAATTCACCGCCATCTTCTAACGTCACTTTTGCGTCACTCACAGAGTAAACAGCGGTGTACAGAGTAAACACTACGATTTGCTAAGGGGTTTACTGTAGAGGTGACGTCATAGTACAAGCCATCATGGCGGATAGCGTTTATAGACATTAGAGCAGAAGCACAGGTAAAAAAACACGAATTTTAAAATTGGAATATAAAATATATTTTGCGTTTTTATGAGTAGAAAGAAATCAACATTAATCACTTAGTTTTTCGTAAATTTATCAAGGTATAATCATTTCATCGTTTTATTAGCTTGGTGCGAAATAGCCTATTGCAAGAAACTCTTTGACTGGGCTTTTTAAAATGAATTACGTGATTATTCTTTTCGAATGAGTAATGTCACCGAAACCACAAGAACCGTAAAACACATCGTAGGAAATTTATTAACTTTCATAGGATTCCAAATGACAGATAAATTGTATTATTTAATGACTATATTTAATTACAAACTGATTTTATGTTATTAGTCAAACTTTCATGCATTTCAACGGGTTCTTACCACGATATTTAATTAATTGAGTTCAGATTATCCAGTATGTAAATATCCTAGGGAATGTATAAATAGACGGTTCTTGTTGTTTTGCGTTGACACATAATATAAACCAATTAATTTTCGAAAGGGGACTAGACGGAAATTCTTATGAAAAAGTTGTCACGACACTTTTTTGTTTTAGATTATCGCTAGATGGCGCTGTGATTAAAATCTTTAAAATCAATTCTTTATTTTGTTTTATATGATTAATGCTAGATGGCGCTATGATCAAAATATTTTATTTAAGTTATAATAATTAGTTTTAGACGTTTTAAAGTAACTAATTATTATAGCTTAAAAAAATAAAATTTTATTACAATTCCCTCACTAATTAGTCGAAAGGAACTTCTTTCCATCCGGGTGTCCCTTGACACCTCTCAAGTTTTTTATTTACCTGCTATTAGAGTCAGATTCTTGAAAACTAGACATATTAGGCTCTGTCAGTTCCAGTGGTTCAGGCGAATCGAGACGCCGTTTCTTATTTGGCACTGGACTGGTCATATCTGGCTCCTTCTCCTCAATTATGTAATCTTTGTACCCTGAAATAATAAAAATAAATTAAAGATATTCCATTTTATCTTCTGTTTTACCATTTTGATACTTTTTTCCATTTTATTGGTTCTGACACTTTCGAAAAATTTCTGTTCAATATTAGGGGAACACAATATAATGACGGGGTGATAACAAGGGAAACCAACCTATTCACCGTGCGGGTAGTTGGAAGTGGAGACTTGCTATAAATACAGGCTTTGGCCGCTGTTATTATTCATTCGTGTTTGAATTATCGAGGCGAACGGACCTCTTGATGTGAAAGTAATAAACTGTTAAAACTCGTTATTTTAAAGTTTTTATTCAAAAGTATTGATCATCAAGTGTTCAAGTGGACATTGTGACGTCATTCCTGACAAAACCAAACGAAGATCGACTATTTATCAACGTCATTACACCTCGACACACTATTTACGCCGTCATATCATATTGATAATAATAAAATACTTCTTACCTAGATCTGTTATCCTGCTGATAAAAAAAGCATTTTCTAGTGTTAGTTGATTTTTGGACATTCCTAAAGGTTTATCTCGAGCCACATCTTGAACTGTAATAAAAAAGAAAAATAAAATATAAAAAATAGCATAAACTATGTTACATTGACATCTTTTTTTGTCTAAATTTATATTACATTTTATAGTAAAAATAAAAAAGAAAAATTACAATTTTGGTGCTTTTTTAAAGGCCAATAAAAACTGAGATTTAACCAATCTATTTGCAATTATTTTTTATTTTAAAATAAATTGTTTTGCTTTTTATAGATACAACAAAAACCAGAGACAAGAACTTCTTGATTATATGTTTTTGAGGAAGAAAGATACATAAGATTATTACATCTTTATCAACCATATAATAGTTATTGTATCTTACTTATATGTGCTGCAACAGCGGGTGAAAAGTTATGCAGTAGTTTCCACCAGCCCATCTCTCCGAGGTCAGCAGAACCAGACTTGAACACCAGTTTGCTGTATATCGACAACGCCCCTGCAATAGTACCGATCCAATTCTTCTTTTGTTTTCTGAAAAACGTGAAAATTATTTTTAAATGTTATACTGTACTAATCTGTGTTAGCACACTATTGAATGACTTATGTTTTCTATGGCCTGTTTTCTATGGTCACACATAATCTGTAGTGCTTGCATAGTGCATTTTGAGACTTCATGTATAGACTAACTTGGTTACAATAGATCTGTAAGGGTCGCAGTGACCAGATGGGCAAACATTGCCTGTCGCCCACGAATCCTTCTTAATAGACTTACTTACTTTTTTATTTTATTTTTTTGTTAGAAAGCAGATATGTTGGATATAATTTAAATTAAATTTGATACAGATATAATTATTAATTTCTGAGTTATTCTGGTTAAATGGAAGTTGGTTGTTTTCACTTTTGACTTACTTCACATAACGAGGATGTTATCAAGTTGACTGTCTATTTTTTCAGTTATGATTTAGAGATAGATCATGATGTTCATTTTTCAAACCTAGGAGTATCTAAGTAGGTACAGTTTGGGTAATATATATTGACTCATAAGTGGGTATATTTCCCACAAGATGGACTGACTGAGAATATATTTAGGTTACAAATATTTAGGTAAAGTTATGAGCACAGCTGCTTACGTTTTTTTGGATCCGAATAATGTCTGCCAGGATCTGTCAATGAACGAGCATATATGAGTCTTGTAGTGGAAGTACCCTCGGTTGCTGATACCATATGAATGACAATTGAGGTGGTTCAGGGTTAAATATATCACGTTTACCCTGGAAAGTATTCAAAAGTAATGGTTTAATATTTGTGTTTCATGTAAGGTTAACGAAAAGGCCTGTATGTCCAGGGTCCAGCTGAAAATCAGCGCTGCAGCTGTCCAGGCTGTAGCTTCATGCTGAACTGGTCACCCTTTCAGTACACCCTCGCACATAACCTTTTTATTTCATTCATTGTTTTAAATTATTTTTTTATTACTTTTATATGATTGTTTGATCTTAGTTATAATATTTTTTTAAGTTATATATTGTTCCTGTTATATGTAAGTTGTGTTCCTGAATAAATATATTTTCTTTCTTTTCTGTATGGGTCAGTGATAGATAGCTCGATGCTCTGTGATTGCAGAGGTTCATGAGCGATGGGTAACGGCTTACCATGATGTGGGCCGTAAGTTTATCTATCTTGTAATAAAAAAGGAAAATTTAAAAACTACAGTATGATTTTTCCCGGACTAACGGTGGCAGTTCTTATCTCTGGGTTATGCTATGTCTGTCTGCTTGGTCTTTGAACAACGGTGATTACTTATCTGATAGATGGACAGTAAAAAATAATATAAAATAGTTAGAGATTCATATTGTAAAATCTATTTAATCCTTGGAAGGAACTTTTTCTTTTCAAAATTTTTATGAAGATCTCATATTTCACTACATTTTTAAGATTTAGCACTTAATAAACTTACCATGGGAATTTATTCCTTATAAATACTTCAATTTTGTCCTTTGTACAATCAGCGCAAGTAAAATCGAAAAACACATCGCATTCAAAATCGCCCGGTGTCCCACCGTTTCGTAAACATCTTAAATGTACAAAACAGAAACAGGTCTCGCAGACCAAGCCTGGGTCAGTCTGTTTGTTTTCTTCTTCGTTACAATACTTGCAGTTTGTAGTCATTTTATCTGTTATTATTAATATTTATTGAGCTAAATTTCTTTAAACACTCGCGGTTATCTACATCACTTAAACTATTACTAAACGGGTTCTTACCACGATTATTTTTATTTGAGAGGTCCCGATATTTCAGCACTGTTTCAAGCGCCATGATCACGGGAAGACTGAAGAACTGCGGGTAGGTCATTTAAGAGCAGACAAATCTGTCTACCCTCTTTCTCGTTCGTTTACCGGTACCACTAGAACTCGAACTCACATTTCGACATACCACACTGACAGTATCGGCTGCCGTCTCAAAACTAGATTTTTTGGCTTTATTTTCGTCTAACACTGGATTCCACATACAGGATAGTTTGAAGCCGTCACCCCGATTAAAAGTGCTATTCCTCGAAATTTCAATAGCTTCCTTAACCAGTCTTGGTATGTAACGGCGTTCAGATGACAAAACCCTGGCTTTGTGAATAAAAATAATCGTGGTAAGAACCCGTTTAGTAATAGTTTAAGTGATTTATTGAGCTATTTTGTTTTTGTTTTGATACGGATAACCTAACTTTTTGACAAGCTCAGCCGATCAATGTCGGTGACATTTGGTTAAGTGGTATGGATGGGTATTGAATGCGCCATGTAATTGGTTCACAAACCTAGCTGTAGAAAAGTTGGAACTCAGAGGCTCAGAGGGAGCTTATTGATTTCATGGATTACTTGATTGGTAATGTAAGAAAAAAAGTAGTAAATACACTCATTCTCGGTCCGGAAATTCAAAACTCTGCATAGTCAATGGACTCCGTTGCTGTGATTAGTTTAACGAAAATAAGACTTTCGAATCGATACAGCTGTATTTCAAACGATTTGAAGCCTCCATGGCACCAGAACTTCAGAAGCAATCGGGTGAGAACCAGTTTGAACTTCTAGTAGTTAAGGTATATTTAAAAGTTGATTTTAGAATTGGTAAAAATATCATAATATTGGATAAGAGTTAATTTCGGTACCACTGACTTAAATCTTAGTCTTAGTTACATACCAAAAAATACAGTAAAAAAACTAACTACTAACTAGCACACTATGTGCACCAGAATTACGGTATTGCGCTGACATATATTAAATCAAAATAATCCCAACACTAAAATTTGACAATAATGACATTGACAGTGTCAAAACATTGTCAATGAGATAACTTTTTCTATTTTTGAAAATGATAGACGAAGATATACATTTTAAATGTCTCCTTGGAACATGTCAGTGTGAGCAAATTGCTCAACCATAAAAACCTTGGTTATATTATTACAAGGTGTTAAAATAAAATTATAAAATGAAAAACAAGACTCAGTAAAGTTTAACATAGAATTTAATAAAATCACAACATAGACACAACTTTTCTGTTTCGTCTCCTTCCTCTGAAGTTCTCAATCCATTTGTTGATATGCTCTTTGTGTTTCTTCCTCGCTTCCTTCACTGAGCTGGGGTCTTCAGAGGAACTCGGCATCAAATCTAAATGATGAGCTGCATCGGCGATCAGCACTATTTCCACGGAGTCACTAACGCTGTTTGCTACGCTTCCTGCAAATAACATTGAATTATTTTTTTACCACAAATTTTTCAGACAGAATATTTGATATTTCGTTAATAATTCTGTACTTCAACGGAACTTGAGAAGTGACACGTTTTTTTTTGCACATGATTTAAAACTGTAGCTAAATTAATCAGAGCTTTTAAATCTGCTTTAGAATTACCAAACCTAACGAATCTACTTTGAACTAAACACTATACTACAAAATGTGTATGCTTTTATGCATTGCCTTCTTTTGCATTACTTTTTGTACCTTACAATTGCTTTAAAAACCACTCAAAAACTTCAATTTAACAAACCAGCAGTCCAAGGATCCAGCAGACCATAGCTAAATACAATATTCGAGGCAGCCTGCAACAAATTACCGCCATATTCAATCCTGGCTATCTTCTCGTCAGAATACTCATTGTATTTCTTGTAGCAGTCGTTGGAGAACTTGGTGAAGTTCCAAGGAGAGTCTTCGAACATGTCAGTTTTTCCATTGGAACACATTGGCATCACCATTTCTGTGCAAGCCTGTGAAAATTTCTTAATTTAATTAAAATGTTTTAACCTCTTTGTCAAGGCAGTTTTTCTTTTTTAGGTGTCGGCCTTGTGATGTTTCCTGAAATTGCTGGAGTCTCTTATCGATGGCAACCACTTACCTTAAAGTGGACTATAACCTCACCTATATATATGTATAACTCCGATATGATTAAGCATTGATACCACGCCATTTTATGTAGCCAACATTAAAATAAAGTATTTTTCAGGAATGGAACAATTTTGATTGTGTTTATTTGCAAATAGTTTTTTAGGGTATCTCTTATAGCGGAAAAGAGTATCCCTTTATAAATTACTTGTGTATCTAATTAGTAGATACCATTGAATTAAAATGAACAACTGACTCTAGTTATCATTATTTATTGTCATTCTTTACAATATACAATAATGAATATGATTACAAATATAATAATGTGTGGACGCGAGCGTACGCTATGCTCTTAAAGGAACGACTCGGGAGTCGCGCTACGCACTGCACTTATATATTGTTGCTTGCATAAAAAAGTACATTGCGTCCCTACAGTTTTAACAATAGTTACCTGGTACTCCCACCCGGCTGCGTCAAGGTTCTGGTAATTGTCACCGCCTTTATAGTTCACACATACTTTCTTCTCCTTGTTGAAGTTGACATAAACTTCAAGGACTTTTCCGATGGCCTGAAAGATATAGGTAAGTATTAAACACCTCACTCAGGAGTGGTGGCTTCCATGCAAGGCGATAGCGACTTCAAAATTAGTTTAAAAGGTTTTAAAATTCATTTGATTTAAATGTCTTATTTTTATACGAAGAGAATTTATAACTTTATCAATTCATTTTATTATGTGTTATATTGAAGGCACTATGACTAGTCTTTTTCAAAAGAAGTTTAACAAAATTACAGTAGGTAGCAATAGGCAGTAGGCAACGGCTTCGCATCTACACCGCCTATACCCTATGTTATACTGTCTTCTTCTTCTATAATACTTTCATGCATTTTCAACGGGTTCTTACCACGATATTTAATTAATTGAGTTGTCTCGATATTTAAATCGACCCGCAGTATCCAGTCTTCTCGTGATCATGACGTTTGCAACAACGTTGAAATATCGAGACAACTCAATTAATTAAATATCGTGGCAAGAACCCGTTGAAAATGCATGAAAGTATTATAAAAAACCGCGAGTGTCTGAATAAGTTTATTCTTCTTGTTTTTTTTCTGGACCTCGTCCATCAAGACCCCGGATTCCAATGTATAGTAATTCTGATTATTGCTGAATTTACCTCAAGCAACAACTTGTCTGTCAAATCCTGATTCAAATATTGACACACGACGGCCACTGGTTGCGCCGGCAATGGCGTCAGGAAAGCCGACGGGAACGGATAGTTGACCATGGCCAAAGTCACGTACATGTCTTCTAGATAATCCACTAAGTCCTGGATATCAGTCGCATTTGGTGCTAAGCAAAGATTAAATGTCTTCTGCAAGTAGTCGGAACCGTTTGTTGTCGCTGCGTATTGCCTGGAATCAAAATGAAGAGTAAATAGTTTGGTTGGTGTTTTTGCAAACAAGGTTCACCCTTTTCCGCATTTTTTGCAGGATAGCTTGTGCATTAGCGTTGATTAAGTTCGCAAATGCTACATAATATTATGTACAGGAGAATTGTATTTATTGATAACCTAATGATGTCACGCAATAACATTTAATTAGAACAGAGTGCTATTACACTTATTATAATCAAACAGTTTTTTATCGAAATATTATAAGCAATTATAAAAAAAACAATCTTATCACTAATACTAAAATGAACTCGCTCAACTTCGTGCTGAATTTTAGTCTCAGTTGGTGGTAGTAGGGTTTAGTGCGGTTCGACTCCCACATACCCCAATTGCGAGCAGGTGAAATTCCTTTACCTCCAATTGATAAAAATAACAATTACCTTATGAAAGACCAAGACTTCCGAATATTGTCTGAACAATGCGGGTTTCTCGAGAAACTGACTGTCACAATTTTGTAAAACACGTCGCATCTTGACATCTTCGGAAACATGTGGATGGGCGCTGAGGCAGCTATGGCCCCCGTCACGAGATGAGGGTACTTCATTCTTATGTACGCAGATAACATGCCTCCGTAGGAACCTGATGAAGAGAAGATATTTGTTAGACTGAGTTTCTTGCCAGTTCTTCTCAGGGCGATGGGTAAAATTATTAATATCTTTTGTCCGTGGTAGCTTTAACTTTTGACATCAACAGGAATGAGCATATCATCAATGTTGAAAATAAAGTATTTAATTTCACTGTTGTGAAAAGCCGATCGGGCTGAAAGGTTCTGGAGTGGCGGCCAAAACCGGTAGGCACAGCGTGGGTAGACCTCCCAATCAGGGTCGCGGGAAGGCACTGCATGCAAAAAGAACCGATCTTTGTAGTGAGATTTGGGGGAGGTAGTATACTTAATATTGAAAAGTTGAAAGAGTTTGTTGTCCGATTTCAAATATTCTTTCAATGTTAGATAGTCTAATTATGGCAAACAAAGGCAATAGACTATAATATATCTCTTTGTGACGCAGAATGTGTTGTATGGGTCAGCTAGTAAGAAATAAAATCGTTCTCCTGCTTACCTCCAAAAGCTATGACAGGATATTTGGCTAAAACTTCGTCTCCTTGCAGGAAGTTGATGAGGTCTGCATAATCAGCCAACGCCTGAGCCGAGGTTAGGTAGCCAATGTTCTCTTTATCCAGAGACTTCTTACCAAAAGGCATGGAGTCGCCATAGTATCTGATAAGAGGAATTTAGTTAGTAATCAACTTTAACCACATTTAGTAGCCATTTCTCTTGCGTCCTAGCTCAGAGAACAGATTGCCAAACACAATGGATCTTGTTTAGTTCAGGAGTTTCTATAACTATCTTTTAACTCCTTGCTCAGATAATTGCTATGGTACCATATGTCATATGCGTAAAAAAAAATCAGCTTATACAGAAACCATATAAACTTACATAGGCTTTACATAGTTACACCCAGTGCAAATAATATAATTAAAGTTTTTAAACATACATAATATCTAAACAATTATAACGATACACACCTGTGTTCGGCGAATACAATCTTAGCTTTATACTCTGCTGCTATCTCCCACATGAAGCCAGTGTAGTTGGCGAAGGCTTCAATTTGACCCTGTAATAATTAAAAAAGTAATATAAGAAAAAAATCTAGTAATACAAGTGTATTTGCACCTTTGTGCCAGCTGTAGTGGGATAAATGACCTGTCGAAATACAACTTAGAACATCTTTTATTTTTGGAATTGTTTCAACTTTATTTTTTTGTTACGTATGTCACATGTTCGCTATCATTATCATCATCATCATCATCAGCCTGTAGACGTCCACTGCTGGACATAGGCCTCCCCCAAACCTCGCCACATCGATCGGTCCTGCGCTGTCCGCATCCAGCCACCTCCCGCGGTCCTGACCAGGTCATCGGTCCACCTTGTGGGAGGTCTGCCTACGCCTACCAGTTCGTGTATAAGATGCCATAAATATGATAGGTATTGAAAGAAATATTTAATTTTAATTGGACTTCTTTCTTTCGATTATTTGGCGGCTTCGTTCTAGTTGGCTTCAGTGGAAATAATAATCGGAGTTCAACGATTCGTATTTGACCCGAGATAAAATCGAAAACAATCATATTGTTGAGTCGTTTTGTTTATATTATCTTCATTATCTTAGCACTTAGACACTGCGGAATGCTGAAGTTAAATACATCTTAAGTGGGTATTGAAGTAGAGTACATTTTCAAAAGATTAATCGTATTTGACATCTATTTAAGGCTAGTAATTTCTTGTGTTAAATGTTTATCAAAAGTGCAAATTTTCACAACCAATTCATGAGATCCAAAGATCTCTCACACGTTGGGGGCTGTGCGACGTGAAAGAATGCCGTAGAGCGTAACGCGACGTGCCTTCCCGCATTACCCCGTGCTGGGTTTTAGCCTTAGCCGGGGCGAGCGGTTGGAAGTTTTAGTGCGGTTCAACTCCCTGATATCCCATACACACCGGCAATTTCCTCTAAGTAAGAAGTATAAAATCTCATTAGTTTTTAAATACATTGAGTGCGTATTCTATACATAGTAATCATAATAATATTATAAAGGCGAAAGTTTGTATGTGTGGATGTATGTTTGTTACTCTTTCACGTAAAAACAACTGAATGGATTTGAATGAAACTTTACCACAATATAGCTTATACATCAGAATAACACATAGGCTACAATTTTTGAACCGCTTTGTAACGCAGACGAAGTTGCGAGGGTCATCTAGTATGTACATACAACTACAACGTAATTTATTTGCAATCGATTTCCTCCCTACCCTGCATAGTTGTTTATGACATGACATCATCTCTCCAGTTGCATCAACAACGCACAACCCTTGGCCTTTTCCGATTACATTTCTAGGTCACGATATATACTAACATTGTATTAATTAAAGTTCTATTTCTATACCCTTTTATTAAAATATCTGTGACAAGTAATATATTTACAACGAAAACGACCTACTTCTATTTTTGACGAATAGCACAACAACTACTGATAACAGTTTCTAACAAAAATAAATCATCGAAATCGGTTCACTTAAAATAATGTTGTGCTGAAATAAAATTGTATAATGCTCTTTCTTTCGGGAAGTCGTTCAAAAAGAGGTTGTGCAGTGTAAAAGTCCAGATTATTTCAGACTAATGTCAATTGATAGTATTCGTTTGATAGCTTATCGTCAAGAGGGCCGTTAACTAGTTACATTACGCTATCGAACATATCGACTAATGACCAAAGAATAATTTACTATTTTTTCCTTATAATAATCACAAGTTATGCCTGAAATGCAGAGCTAAGTATGTTCAGGAAAAAAACAATATACCTATACCACATATGTATGTGTATCTTATATATAAAAATGAATTGCTGTTCGTGAGTCTCGCTAAAACTCGAGAACGACTGAACCGATTTGGCTTATTTTAATCTTCAAAAATTCGTAGAAGTCCAGGGAAGGTTTAAACAGTGAGAAAATTTCCTTATGTGACCCAGACGAAGTTGTGTGGGCCAGCTAGTAACTTAATAAATATTGGTTACTTCTAGATCTAACTTCAACAAAGCGGCAAACCTTTTAGTAAAATAGGAACCACTACAATCGGTTCACCACTAGCCGAAAAATACAATACTATCCATCGATTTTTTTTCAAAATACTGTTCAGAATACTGCAAAACAGTCACACTTTGATGAACACCATACATTAAAAGCTGAACATACATATTATAACAAAGCTTAGCAGTTAGTTAGCGGTACATTACCTCATTCCCGGTGTAGAAAAATATTGGTCCACTCTCTTTATCCCAGTAATCGTCACATTGCAAATATTTTATCTCGAAAGTTTCTTTTCTCGCGAAACTGAAGTGATCTAATGGCACTTTAAAACGTTTAGTTTCGTATAAATATTCAGAATTTACGTTAATTATGAGAATTGTGGATATTATTAAGTATCGTAGCATTGTGAATCTGTGAGCCACGACCGCGCGGGCTGACGTTTGTGACGATAATGCGATATGTTTAACTCGGGACTAACGTGTCGAATATTATGTACAGTTGTGGGTAAAAAGTTTATATACAGATTGGAATTGGATCCTGAATATTTAGTTTTGACTGAGTGGCCATCTTTGGATTCATTTAATTCTTAAAGTATCATCATCAACAACACTCTGTAGACATCCATTGCTGGACATGGGTCTTCCTCAAACCTCGCCACAATGATCGATCCTGCGCTATCTGATCTGTGTTCAGTGACTTTTCGCGGCTTTGACTAGGTCATCGGCTCACCTTGTTGTAGTGTAGGTCTACTCACGCTGCGCTTATGGGTTGGTAGTCGAACTTTTTTGCCCCATCGGTGTTCACTGTTTCTCGCCACTTTCCCCGATAGGATGCAGCTCTGGTGCACTGGTTTCATGGAGCTGCTATTGTTGACTTGATCCCATTAGTCCTCATCATCCACGATTGTGAGTAAATACAACTTTTGTGTATGAAGTATGAATGATCTCCTCTTCGGTATTCCCAGAGCGCTATGACTTGTCCTTCTTCAAACGAGGCTTGAGGAGGGTCCTTAAAGTTAGGTCGTAGGTAGCGACCCCTCAATGTCCCCTGACATTGCAGAGGTTCATGAGCGACGGTAACCACTTACGATCAGGTGGCCCGTTGGCTCGTCTGCCTATAAGGCAATAAAAAAAAAAAAAAAGAATTATTCCGAACACTTAACTAGTCGAGTGTATCTCATCGCATTATCGAAGGGCATTAAAATTTGACCCGACACATTATGTACAACGGATAACACTGATGTTACTGTTTGTATTATTCCTACCGTTTATATGTCCCATCTCGGATACTATATTTAAAAAAAAAAAGTCCTGTTAAGTTTGATATGAAAGTGTTTCTTATTATCAAGCGATAGAATACATTTTCCAATATATGTACGTGATTTCAAATTACTTGGCGTCAAGAGTTTCACTTTTGGAGACACTTTTTTCTAATATTTTGTTTGGGATTATTTATTTGTATTTAGAAGTATTTGATTGAGGTCCGATAATTTTTTAATATTTGAGGGTAATTTTTTATAGAAATTGAGCGGAAACCGAAATCAACAAAGTTTAAAAGGTTTCGAACCTTCCGGCACCGAACTGGCATCAGCCGGGTTGTACCATTCAATCTTAACGTAAAAAAATATGTGCAATTTTTCACAACCACTGTCTAAAAACAATGAAGGAAAATATCGCGAGGAAAACTGCATATCAAATCAAAATTAATTTATTCTGAACATGAATAAATTTAAAAAGAAAAACACATGCATAATACAATAAAGAAACACTGTACAGAAATGGTCTCCGACTCAGCATGTGTTGTCGGAGCGTCGATCATAATAATAAACCACGTCCGCGACGCTGGTATTCTGTCGGTATTCTGTCATATCAGAAAAGGATTCCAAAAATCCATCGAAGATAATTGCATTGGACAAGCGTGGTGGACTATGCCCAAATCCTCGTCCGAGGAGACCTGAGCCCAGCAGTGGGCAGTAATGAGTTTGTACAGATTTGATGCAAGAATAAAAATTGTGTCACTGAGTCATGCACTCGGAAGATGTCTGATTGAGTTAACTGCCCACCCCGGTGTTTAATCAGGAATTTACAAGACTAAAAATGCACAAACAATAATGTACTTTATTTTTAAACCAATATAACTTATTTTCCTTTCATATTGTACATTCAATTTTGCATCAAGATCGTGTTTTGAGGAACGGTGTGTTGCTAGTTTTGCTACCACATCTTTTTGCAATATTTTCACGACTGTTTGAGAGTTTTGTGTAAGTGTAAATGTAAATATATCGAAGGCTGTATACACTAAAGTATTAACTACGTTTGAACATCAATTTTCGGTTTTGATGTTTTGTTGGTGCCATTTTTACGCTGTATTTCTAGTTACATTTGATCGAAGACCAATAGATGTCACGCCAATTTTGGTTACTAGTTGAGTGGTTAAGGGATAGTACAAGTTATCATTAAATCTATTCATCTATTTAAACAAGTCTCATCAAAATCCATTGCGTAGTTTTAAAGATTAAAGCAAACATCCCTATGTTATATTCAAACACACATTATATTTCATTATATACACTATGTTTTGTTACTTTTTTGCTATTATGTCCATAACAGTCTTATCACTCTCCTTCAATTTGTATTTTGTACCATCGTTCAAAATTCACTGGTTCGTTCATTCATTACTTAGTTCCCCGCTGAGTGGTTGAAGGATAAATAAAGTCAAAGTCAAATCATTTATTTCAAATTAGATGTGGACACACATACATTTTGAAAGTCAAAAATTAAATCAAAAGTTCGCTAAAATTACGCCTCCGTCCTGAGAAGAACCGGCGCAAGAAACTCAGCGGGCATGTATTTTTTTTTTAATTTAATATATTGTTTTTTTTTAAAATATTTTTTTACAATTTTTTTTTTTAACAAATGTGTCAATTGAAATAGCCCGGGACGAGCACCTCATTCCCAAATAAAACACCACAATCCAAGTATAATCACTAATATATTGTTATATAAATATGCTGTAGTCCTTACAGCCACCAATCCAATCACCTCCATATCCTGCACGTGTTGTCCTTCGAGGCGGTGATGATGGCGTCTCCGGAGTACGAGAACGCACAGGAGAAGATCTCTCCTTGGTGTCCTGAGAGTACCTGTATTACAATTTATATTTAACAATTACATACAATTTTTATTATAAAAATTAAAATGACTTCCATTGAAATCGTGAAATCAAATCATTTTCAAACATAGATGGAAAAATACTTGTTCGATCTTCAAAAAAAATTACCCTATGGCGACCATCATTTTTCATTTGACACCAGAATCATAAAAATCCTTCCATCCAAACTAAAGTCATGATGGAGCAAACAAAAAAATAAAAAAATGTTATCACCACCAATCATTAAATCTTATTCATAAAACTCCTTATTTTAAAGATCAGACAATAACTAGTTTCTCACCAGATAAGTGATACCTATATTATCTTGTTGTGTTTACCTGAATGCAGTTTCCAGTGGTTGTGTTCCAGATCCTAGCGCTCCGATCAGCCGAGGCCGTCAACAGACATCCACCGGCTGGACTGAAGCACACCTTCAAATATACAAACCGTTACTGGAAAGATTTGAAACTAATAAAACGTCAAAAGATTATTTTACGACCAAAGCAAAGAACAATATAAATTTGGACAACAAAATTCAGTAAAACATATAATAGTTGTTAAAATAATGTATGTATTATGTTTCACTTATTCCCTATTTTCGGAACGAAGTTCCTTATCGCGCGTTGTCAAAAGGGGGCTAGACGGAAAAAAATCTTATGAAAAGTTTTTGTTTTAGATGATTATTCCTAGATGGCGCTGTGATCAAAATCTCGGAAACCTGCATATCGGAATGGATGTCAGAAAATCCTTCGAAGATATGTGAAGTCCCTAATCCGCATTGGGCAAGCGAGGTGGACTATGCTTAAACCCTCTTCGGAGAAGACTTCAGCTCAGCAGTGGGCAGCAATGGGTTGTTACAGTACAGTACTCAAACTATGCCTAGATTTTTAATATTATTACTTCGCATAGAGTTTCATAAAATAACTACATACATGTAGTTTGTTAGATTTAATTTAATGACAAAATAGAAATATAAATACCTATAGTGATTAATATTTACAATATTAATAGTGAAACAACGAGGAAAACCGTAGAATAACATTTTAATACCTAATAGCAACAGAAAACATGCACGATAATAATACAATTATTTATTGCCTTTAAGTACGCGTTCTAATAATATATTATACATAGATCGCTGTACCTCCACAAAGAGAGACCTATAGATTTTACTTAATTTAGAAAATTTATTTTGTAAATAAATTTCTTTTTAAATACAAGCTTTTAAGATCCTGGATATCATGTAGCAGTAAAGTGCTAGCTAATACAAGTAAAACGAGCCCAAACTCAACAGCTGTTAATAACCTCTTCTTTTAAGATTACTTTTAACCTTACCTTGGAAACTTCTTCGCGGTGTCCCTTCATGACGGCCAGCTCCTTGAAGTCAGACTTCACATCGTAGATCCTCGCGGAACAGTCGCTCGAAGACGTAGCCATTCTCTGACCGGCCCAGTCGAAACATATATCCAGGACCTACAGTTCTCTACTCTTAAGACTTTCCGTGGACGTCCATGCTTGACAAGACTTGCCAAATTGCTTGGTCCTAGTCTAGACACAGGCCACAGTCGATCTTTTGCCTAGACCAGAGGTATAAACTCTAAGCCTTCGTGATTATCACTCCAGTGTGTTTGATGGTCTAAACTGGTTTTGGGTGCTTTTGGTATTTTTTTTTATTTCACTAAAAGATTACGTTATTGAATGTTATCAGGACACATAGTCACACGCTATCAGCATTTTATTTATTTTTTTATTTTCGGTTTCGATACTGTCAGTGTGGTTTGACGAAATGTGAGTTCGAGTTCCAGTGGTACCGGCAAACGAACGTGAAAGACGGTAGACAGATTTGTCTGCTCTTAAATGACCTACCCGCAGTTCCTCAGTCTTCCCGTGATCATGGCGCTTGAAACAGTGCTGAAATATCGGGACCGCTCCATTAAAAATAATCGTGGTAAGAACCCGTTTAGTAATAGTGTAAGTGATTACCAGATTCTTTAAACCATTTCCATTTACACTCCAAGCAATTTTCCAGACACCATCGATTGCTTAACATCTAAACAGCATTAAGTAGTAACAAATCCAATACTCTTACAACCAACAAACAATAACCTAAAAATAAGTCCAAACTACATCCTGACCTCGTCAGTATGTCCAGCTACAGTGGCCAGACATGATGTGTTCCTCGCGTCCCACAACTTGGCGCTGCCGTCCAGTGATGATGACCCTACTAGCGAAGAGTCCCAGTTGAATTGAACATTCGAGATCTCACCTTCGTGACCTTGGAATACTGATACGCGACTGGAATTTCATAAAAATTTCTAGGCTATTTCAAATTTCTTATTAAACTTGGTGTATGGGTTATTTGATTTGTCCTTTTTTTATGGTAAGTCGTGGGTAATGGTGCAAGGCACTACAGGGTCCTTGGTCTATGATCATCAGTATGGTAAGGATACTGTCGCTCATGAACCTCTAATGTCAAGACATCACATGGTTACGCTATATACCACAAACATAATTAATTTCGAGGTAATTACTTAGATTTCTATATGATTCAATGTCCACTTTAAAATATACAGGGTGGTGTAACTTTGGACAATCTGACGTGGAGTGAATGACCTGTTGAAATACAACTTAGCACCATTTTTATTTTTTGGATCGGTTAAACTTTTTTTTCTTACATTGTATGGAAAACGTACGACTATCGTTGCGGACTTCCATACTGTGATGAAATTTTTTTTTTATCCAATTCCTAAAATAAAAGTGGTACTAAGTTTTATTTCATCAGATCAATCACGCCACGTCAGATTGTCCATCTATCGCGTCTGTTTACGAAATGCAGCGGTTTTCAACTCAACTTTTTTACTACTTTGTAGGCAGACGTGCTAACGAGCCACCTGATATTAAGTGGCTATCGTTACTCACACTGTAATGTCAGGTGACAATACATTTACCAGTTTCTACATTCAAAAGTGATCCACATTCCAAATTAATTGCTCTTAAATTTTTTAAGGCGTTAATCAAGTATTAAAACATTTGGCTCAATTAAAGATCTATTGTATACTAATTTCCTTACTCCTTAGCTCTAACATCCCACATGGCGATGGTTCCGTCAAAGGAGCCAGTGATGAGCCGTTGTCCTTCATTGGGGTCAAACTGAAGAGCGACGACTTCAGCTGTGTGACCATTGTATGTGTGTAGTTCAGTGCCTGGTTTGAAATCATTTTAGTCATCAATATTAATTCATAGTATTTTATTTATGTCTATAGTAATAACATAAGAAGGAATATCGAGATATTTATGATGTTTAGAGAGTAGGTAATACTTGGATCTATAATTTAAGATAGAAAAAAAGAAGAATTTAAAGAGGAATTAAGTACTTGTCTGACGTTAACTTCCCTATTTTTAAACAGTATCAACTCGAGATTAGTATCGCGCCTAGCAAAAGTTAAATGAAATTCACAAAAAATCCTATAATCTAATTTCTAACCTCAAAAAAAGCCTTACTTACCAGTATTCAAGTCAAACAACTTAGCACTATGATCCATAGATCCTGTCGCGGCTATATCTCCTTTGGAGCTGAACTGAGTGGCCACCACTTCAGCTCGGTGGCCCCAGAGAGTGGCTAAACATTCTCCTGAAGACGGGTCCCAAAGTTTAGCAGTCTTGTCAAATGATCCGGTTAAGACTCTGTTACTATTGGAGATACAGAAGATGTTTATTACAAGTTAAAGCCGCATAAAAACATTCTTAAGCAACTTATTCTTAGAAATAGGATTCAACTTAAAGAATTCTTTGAGCGTGCCAATATTGGACCGAAAGTATAAGCGTCAGGATCACGAAATGTTAGTGATGTAGGAAGATTCGGAACAAGATCATTAAATTTATAAATTTCACGAAAATACTATAAAAATCCAGGAGTTTCGAATTTCATGAAATTGAAAAATAGTACGTAAACAATTCACTTTGTATCGAATTAGTTCACGTTGATAAAAAAATCTTACCAAATAGGAAAGTTGAAACAGACTGAATACACGACATTCTGGTGTCCCGATAAAGTCTTCAGCTCTTTACCAGTTTCCACATCCCACACCTTGCAAGTCCTATCGTAGCTGCCTGATAAACATCTAAAAAAAAGTCATAAAGCACTATTTACAAAATATCCACTTTCTAACAGAAAAGCTATCGAAATCGGCAAATTCTTCGTGAATTCGTGAAATCTTTATCAAAACACAAACTTAATATGCTTAAAACATAGCTCTAAAAGTCAGTACCTAGGTTAGGTGTTGCAAAAATACCTAAACTAATACTAATAAGACCTAAACATACTAAATACCTACCATCATGTTTCATATCGAAAGAGAATGATACGAATCGGTCCACCCAAATTAAATTTGTGAGAGAACAATCTTGATAGCCTCCATTATTTTAAAAGCTCTGTTAAAATTGAATAAGCCACAATATTGCGTTTAAAATCAGTGCCCAATCGGTGTATAGCTTTTGACTTGACTTTAAACCTTTAGACCTTACAATAAAAGTGATTTTACCTTTTCCCAGTTTTATCAAAAGCCACATTCGTCAGTGGCAACAAATGTGTCTGTAAGGTCTTGTAAATGTAAAATCTCTTTCCAGTCGGACCTTCGTGCTCTATTCTCTTCTTCAATGTATCCAGGCATTGTTCTAAGCGATCTTTTACTTCCTCTGTTATAAGAACCTCTTTGGTGTATATGCGATTGGCTATTTCTTTTATATTTGAGCTGAAAGATTTTAAGACTGTTTTACCAATGGAAGTTTCATCTATGACCACAGTAAACTATAGATTTATTGATGCGCAGTATAAAACTGTGATCAAATGAACAAGTATAAAAGGGGTTTTGTAAATTACGTTTATTAAAGCTACTTTTTCTAGTTTTAACTACACGTATCTAGGTACTGGAGATATCCTTCGACTATTTGAAGTCCCCCAACCGCATTATGCTAGGGAGACCCGAGCAGCAGTGGGCAGTAATGAGATGTTACACTATAATTAGTCAGTTAGTTACTAATAGTCGTGGTGGCCGAGTGATTGAAGCGCTTGCCTCCCGTACGGGAGGTCGCGGGTTCAAAACCGGCCGGCTTGTACCTCTAAATCTTAATATGAAAAAGATTTATGTGCAATTTTTCACAACACCACTGGCTAAAAGCGGTGAAGGAAAACATCGTGAGGAAACCTGCATATCGGAAAAGGATTCTAAAATGACATTCTTTGAAGATATGTGAAATCCCCAATCCGCACTGGGCAAGCGTGGTGGACTATGCCTAATCCCTCTTCGGAGGAGACCTGAACTCAGTGGGCAGTAATGGGTTGTTACAGTACAGTACAATTAGTACATGTTATTAAAAATTACTTTTTTTTTACAAAGTTTAAGAAATGTCCTTAAAGGTAGATCGTAGGTTCGTGCCCATGAGTGACGGCATTCACTTACAATCCGGTTGTCCGTTAGCTCGTCTGCCTACACGGTAATAAAAAGAATTTGGAACTCAAGGTTCAGCAGCTAATATCAACACCAGATCAATAAACTTTTGTGTACTTACTTAGCATTTAAGTCCAACAAATCTATCTCCTTATTCTTAACATTTCCTTTTTGCAAGTACTCCAAAATTAATCCTGGGGGATGGTACCGTAGATGTATTTTTAATAACTTCATAGTTTTCTATTGATATTTTTCACTTTTTATAATCATTATAAAAACTGAAACAGCTCTAAAAAATACTGAAAGATTTTGTCAATAAGACGGTTGCTATGGTAACGGTTTCAGCACAGAGGTTCACGTAAGTAGGTCACAGGTTCAATTTCTGGTTCACGATAGGGTGTTTTTAATTTACGAGTACTCGAATATTCTGGAGAACAATTAGTTTTACTACCAAATGGTATTGCTTACAGTTCAATATTCGACCAATAATTGTATTGAAAAGTCCAATTTTCAAGAATAGCGCAAAAAGTACTGGTCAGATCAAATTGATATGGAATAAAGTTTCTGCTTTGGAATGGAATAAAGTGAGACTTTATCAAATTGATATGGAATAAAGTGTCTGCTTTCTAAAAAAAACAATCATAACAATGAGTTCATCCAGAAAAGAAATATACAAAAAAAACTTGAGAGGTGTCAAGGGATGGAACGAATTCCTTTCGATTAGTTAGTGAGGGAATTGTAATAAAATTTAATTTTTAAGTTATAATAATTAGTTAATCATAATAAGTATAAATCATAATATATAAGTATAATCATAATAAATAAAACAAAATAAGGAATTGTTTTAAAATATTTTAATCACAGCGCCATCTAACGATAATCATCTAAAACAAAAAAAGTGTCGTGACCACTTTTTCATAAGAATTTCCGTCTAGCCCCCTTTCGATAACGCGCGATAAGGAACTTCATTCCAATAGTAAAATATTCATTCATATGAATTCATGGTGCTGCTTCTGCGAGTACATTATGTATTTTATTACAACAAAATTTCGGAACACAGTACCTTCATACATTTTACAAAAGAATTTCGTTCCCATATCAGTAAGAAACTTGCACCTGCACATCGCTGAAAACTGAAAGACTGCGAGTAAACTGGAGATTAGCCCGCGCAAAACAAAAGATACGATATGACACAAAAAAGGAATGTATTCGGAAATATGCAGGATTTTTTATTGACCCCCATTAGTTTTGCTTCTGGTTTAATTAAAGATGCATAACCGGATTTCATATCGTTTCATAGTTATATTAATGTTATAGATTTGTTTATAGAGATAAAAATATTTGTATCTTTTTACAGTAAGTGTGCAAATTAAAGTTCTGGCATTAAACTTCTTAGATGTTAGTAGACACGCACTTGCTTGCGTGATAATAACAATTTTTCAGCAGATAATTCTTAAATAACTTTGCATTAGGACTATGCCTAGAACCCTCTTCGGAGGAGACCAGAGCCCAATAGTGGGCAGCAATGAATTGTTACAGTAACTTTGCATTCAACTTCAGATCAAGAATATTTTTTTATACGGATACTATATTTCTTGTTGTGTGATTTGTTTTTATGGAAAGTAATTTATGAATGATCAAAGCAACACCATCGCTTGAAAATAGGTTGAAAATGGCCAGTTCTCGATATTATAAAAGCTTCTTCCAAGGTTTGTTAATAAGGCGTGCCTTGAGATAAATCGAAGACCATCAATTTTCAACTTGCAATGACAATTTTGAAATGGTTCTTCTACAATATTTTATCGGAGGAAATACTCTCATGAAAGAACGAAAAAGCAATTCTATCAACACCCACATAGAGGACATTAATTAAAAAAATTTGAGAGGTGTCAAGGGACACCCGGATGGAACGAAGTTCCTTTCAATTAATTAGGAATTGAAATAAAATTTTTATTTTTTTATTTAATAACTTAAATAAAATATTTTGATCACAGCACCATCTAACATTATTAATCATATAAAACATAATAAGGAATTGTTTTAAAAGATTTTCATCACAGCGCCATCTAGTGATAATAAATCATCTAAAACAAAAAAAGTGTCGTGCCAACTTTTTCATAAGATTTTCCGTCTAGCCCCCTTTCGATAACGCGCGATAAGGAACTTCGTTCCAATAATATTTAAACGTAAGTAAGGTTTTAAAAAAAATAACAAATTAGGAGTTTGTCCTCAGTCCTCAGCAAAAGCTTACGGTTTCAAGGAAGACCAAACTGATCATTTCTGAGTCCGGTCCTGTCTTAGTTTCGTCCTACATCCCCGTCGTATACTCTCTGTTGTTCTGTGTCGAGCTTGATAACTAGGTACACAACGTTGCAAAGCCGTGGTATGAGATGAGCGCTTTTCTCTCCGTGACCTCGTATTGATGGAGAAACTAGAAGGGTTTTTTATGATGCATAGTTATAGTCTTTACTAATTTAGTAGTTTTAGAGCATTATTGCATTTAGCTGTTTTACAAAGTATATTTTTAAGCTTTGAAACGTTTTATACTGTCCTGGGCTACTAGGTTGCTAAGTCTTCTAGTTGGACAGGATAGGTATCGTCTACTTTGCTCCTTAATGCAGATTGGGTACTTCAGAAATAATTATATTTTTAACCGTTCTAAGCCTGTTAGAAATCATTTTAATGTTGGATAGTCCATTCATTGAGGGTAGGAATATCTAAAAAAAGGGTTCCGTACTAAAATGATTGGGAAAACTTGGAAAAAAACTGCCTTCCTTTGTTAAGCTAAGTTTAAGGCTAAGTTTCACGAGCCAGTCTGTGGTATATTAAGCTTTATGTAGATAATAAATACCGAATAGCTAATGATAAGTTATTATTGACACACACACTCGGTTCTGTACTGCGGTGCGGTTGCTGTCTGTCGAGTGGCTGGGGTAAAATTTCCAAACCCGAACCAGACATACCGCCGACATGATGGTAAGCCGCAGTGGCAGTGCAGAATCGAGAAGCGCATAGATGCAGCCAGGACCCTTATAGCGAAGCTTATTTGCTTCCAGGCAGGCAACACGCGCCCGCGCGTAATGCGATTCGTCGACCGAGCCTTCGCTGACACCGGTGTCAGCAGGAACGACTACCTGGCTCGTGTCGTCGAGCGTGTTGACTACTGGAAGCAAAAAGTTTGCGCGTGGGCGAACCGTATTCGTCGGTACCGAATAAGATCGGAGCGGTACCGCTTGAATAGAGTCTTCCAGAGTAATCAGAGGAGTGTCTACAGAAATTGGGAGGCTTCTCGAGGAAGAGTTACCGATGGACACCCACCAGTTGATGAGGATGTCATGACCTCATTTTGGAAAAATATCTGGTCGGTGCCCATCGGTCACTCCGAGGGGGAGTGGACTGAGACGGTCGGGCGCTCGTGCGAGTCTATTACAGACATGAACACCGTAGCGATCACGCCGATTGACGTAGCTTGTGCGGTGCGTTCGGCCCCGAACTGGAAAAGTCCGGGACCGGATGGGCTGCACAGCTACTGGCTGAAATGGATACGCAACTCGCACGGGCGCATGGCTGCTCAGTTTCAACAAGCCCTTGAGTCGGGAACCCTCCCAGATTTCATGACATCAGGAGTCACTCATCTGATATACAAATCTGGCAATACCTCGGACCCAAAAAACTATAGACCAATAACATGCTTACCCACCATCTATAAGCTACTTACATCCATTCTGAGAAACAAAATTCAAATACATATCTCGGCAAACGACATAATGTCACCTTCTCAGAATGGGTGTAAGATAGGATCTCGGGGTACAAAGGATTTGCTCCTCATTGACATGGCTATTACGCAACAAGTCCGTCGAGGCAAAAAGGGTGTCCATATGGCTTGGATAGACTATAAGAAAGCGTATGATTCGGTGCCCCATTCATGGCTAATGAGAGTTTTAGAGCTTTATAAAGTACATCCCACTCTACGGTCCTTTCTTAGCTCATGCATGGGTCAGTGGTCTACGTTTCTTCGTCAACCAGGACATATTGGATCTCCGGCCTCCCCGAGCTTGATAAGGATAAGGCGGGGTATCTTCCAGGGTGACAGTCTGAGTCCTTTGTGGTTCTGTCTGGCGCTTAATCCTCTAAGCACGTTGCTTGGAGATTCAACGCTAGGCTACCGACTCAAGAGAGGGGGTGAGCCCATTTCACATCTCTTGTACATGGATGATCTAAAATTATTTGCTTCTAAAAAATCTGACCTAATAACTTTACTCAAAATAACCGACAATTTTAGTAAAGCTATTGGAATGGAATTCGGAGTAGATAAGTGTGCGGTCATAGATATACAGAGAGGAAAAATTGTAAACTCTGAGAGTTTGCAACTTAGCCAAAGTGAGGTGCTCAGATCTCTTTCTGAGTCGGAAACTTACAAATACCTTGGAATGTTCGAAGCTTTGAGTATAGTCGATGCAGATATGAAACAATCGGTGAGGGATCGTTTCTTCGGCCGCTTGGTAAAGGTTTTGAAAAGCCTCTTATCTGGCGGAAACAAGATCCGAGCCTTCAATGGTTGGGTCATGCCTGTACTGACGTACTCCTTTGGCATTCTAAAGTGGACGCAATCGGAACTAGATGCCCTGGATAGAAAAGTTCGGCGACTGCTGACGGCATACAGGATGCACCACCCACGTTCATCTGTTATGAGGTTGTATATTCCTCGGAAGTGTGGGGGTCGTGGCATGTTAAATGTCAAGGACCTACACAACCGAGAGGTAAACAACCTTCGGGAATATTTCCTTAAGGTAAGCGTGGGTATGTACCGTAATGTAGCAGCAGTTGATAAGGGACTCACTCCGCTGTCCTTAGCGAACGAGAATTGGCGGACGCTAAAGGTAATGAGTGTGACGGATCGCACGGACGTATGGAAGAGCAAGGAACTACACGGACGGTTCTACCGGGCCCTTATGAGCCCCGATGTAGATCAGTTAGCCTCTGTATCTTGGCTACGGTACAGTAACCTCTTCGGAGAGACTGAAGGTTTTGTCTTTGCAATTATGGACGAAGTTATCATGACGAACAACTACCGAAAATATATTCTAAAGGATGGGACGGTCGACATTTGTCGGGCATGTCACCGTCCGGGAGAGTCTATTAGACATATCGTTTCCGGTTGTTCTCGTCTTGCTAACGGCGAGTACTTGCACAGGCATAACCAGGTAGCTAAGATTATCCACCAACAACTTGCTCTGAAATACGACCTTGTTGAAGCCGCTGTACCTTATTACCAGTATTGGCCTCAGCCGGTTCTCGATAATGGTCATGTAACGCTCTACTGGGACCGATCTATTATCACTGACAGGACTATTGTTGCCAATAAACCTGACATAGTGATAATAGATCGGGACGCGCATCGGGCAGTGCTGATCGATGTCACCATTCCGCATGACGAGAACCTTGTGAAGGCAGAAAAAGAAAAACAGCTAAAATATTTGGACTTGGCCCACGAGGTGACCGACATGTGGCGTGTTGAATCGACCATCATTGTTCCGATCGTTGTATCTGTGCACGGTCTAATAGCGAAAAGCTTCGACCGTCATCTTGAGAAGCTTTCGCTCCCCAGCTGGGTAAAGGGCTTGATTCAGAAGGCGGTCGTTCTTGACACGACACGTATTGTGAGGAGGTTCCTCTCTTTTGAGCCCTGACCACTGATGGCTTGGGTCGTAGACCTCGTCTTCAGTGGGCCTCTGTTTTTTATATTTTATATTGTATTTTTAAATTTTATTCCTTTGTTAATTTTTTTAAAAATATAATGTAAAAAATAAGTGTAAATAAATGAATACATAGTTATTATTGTATCTGGTTGTTTGGTTATGCGTGAAAATTTTCCGTTGTGTTTCAAATTAGGAATTCGGAGAGTAGGTACGTTTCGACAAAACAATTTCGATAACCTACAGTTTTTCACTCGTACTATACTGTAGCAAAATATTACTTCCCGCTGTTGGGATGATGTTAAACATTTAAACAAGTTATTAAGAATGTAGTCATAATATAAAACATTTCAAAATTAGATGCGGACTATTGTGGACACACATACATTTTAAAAGTCAAAACAAATCACTACCATTACCCAAAAAATCCTGATGTAAATATATTTTGTGAATATAGATTTATATTTTCAAATGATGCAAATACAGGTCTAGGACGAGCACCTTATTCACATAATATTAATTTGCCCTATGAATTCATTATATTTCCAGATAGCCACGACTGCCTCAAGCTCCAACGACTCATTTACATCGAACATTAGCAGACGGACAATGTATGTCGAAATAATTGTTATGCATGACTGCAAATTATCCTTTGAAATTATGAATGTTTTCTTTATAAATGAAGTATGATTTTACTTACCATTGAAAAAGAACAGATGTATTAGATTTTAAGATTTAATTAGTGTAAGGAACTGTTAGGGAACCAAATAAATTAACGAAAAAAAAAACAGCTGCTGTGCAATGTACTTACATTAAACTTTATGAAAAAATGTTAGTAATACAGAAAAAGACTGACGATCAAATTTCTATACGACGATGTCTATAAGAGGCAATGTGATGTTTTTGACGTAATATGGGTACGTTTTGCATTTACTGAAGCAATTTCGAAAATTCTTTCACTAATAGGATTCTAGATATCTTCGGTGTTTCCCGAGCGCTATGACTTGTCCTTCTTCAAACGAGGCTTGAGGAAGTCCTTAAAAGGTAGGCCGTAGGTAGCGGCCCCAGTGTCCGCTGACATTGCAGAGGTCCATGAGCAACGGTAACCGGTTACGATCAGGTGGCCCGTTAGCTCGTCTGCCTACAAGGCAATAAAAAAAAAATTGATATTCTTTCACTAGCAGACACGACCCTCAGTCATCACGATACGACTCAGAAGAAGAATAATAGAACCTACATTAATTGTGTCATAACCTAATTAAATATATCTTAGTTCATCAATACAAGTGAGACGTAATTTAGAAGAAAGTAAGAAGTAATTTATTGCGCTCGGCATTCCGATTTGGAATGAATCCACGTTAAATCCAATCCAAATGTCAAATCAAATCAAATCAAATATATTTTATTGTCAACATAGGTATTTACATTTAGGTCTTGCATTTGAAGTAGTCTGGTCTGCCATGCTGCGCCATTTTAGGCTTACAATATCTAGGTAAATGATTGCGAATGATGTCATTCTTGTCGGTTAACACAAATTTAACAATTTAATTATATTTAATGCTTATCTATAAAGTATCATCATCTAAAAATTCTGAAACAGTGTAATAACATTTTCCCACCAACAGTTCATAAAGTTTAACTTTGAATTTTTCTACCACTGTTATGTTCTTAATTGATGATGGAACCTTATTGAAAATGCGTGGACCTGCACACAAAACACTTTTATACATCAGTCTATTTTTGCTAGGAACAGTACATAATTAATTTATTCTTAATTCGAGCCCTAGTATGAAATTTAAATAAATCAAGGTTATTTTTAACAAACAAATGTATATATATTATGCAATAATTAAATATAGTTTTATAAGCTGTGATTAAATGTAGTTAATTATATACATTTCTAAATATAGTTTTTATTATTCTTGGTCATAGTCATGTCCGTTGCATAGCGACTGGAAGGCTTCGAATCTCGTACTCAATAGCCATTTTAGTTTAATACAAAGTGCGCAACTTCGTCTGCGTCACAAAGGAAGAAAGGCTTGCAAAAGATTTTTTATTTTAGCAGAAGATTCCGAGTTTTAAGTACCATTTGACGGTTTTAAATTTACTACTGTAACCTTCGTACAGTAATTAAAATATATTATGCTAGATTCACCTAGTTCAAGACAGGTAATGGTATCTAGGATATCAATATTAGGGTTGTCATTTTTTACGTTTTTGAGTTGAGAACGTTGTGTCGGTAAAGGAAGCCGTAGTGCGTAACTCGTCGTGCCGTTCCGCATAACACCGTATTAGGTTCTGGTCTCAGCTGGAGTTCGGACGCTGAGTATGAGCGGTAAGTAGTTTTTTACTGCGGTTCGACTCCCACATATCCAAACTGAGGCAGGTGGAAGTTTTTTATTTTTTAAGACAGTCAGTCCGACCTCAATGTCAATGGACTCTACAGCTATCTACGACTTTTAAATACTTTCTTCTTAAAAGCCGGCGATTTTATCCTACCAAAAAAACCTTATTAAGAACTTAGTGTTGGCAGCCCTGTGCATCCGGTAGAACAGGTTGGTTGCGCCCGCGGTCCTTGACTTGAGTCTTGCTTGCTTGCGTTCAGTCGACGCCGCGTCAGGTGCGAGGGCACACGTGCATTTACAAATTCACTTTTACTTTTATTACGTCATTTCTTTCGTAATCCTTTTCGATATCAAAACGATTCGCGCCTTTTTTGTGTGTGTGTGTTTCATTGTGTTGTATAATGAGAGAGTGTTAGTGAATTTTAGTGTAGAAAGTAAGTTGTGATTAATTTTAGTTGTATAACATTAAAATACTATTTTTATTGTCTAGATAATAGAACAGGTGATAAGTGGTTACTGTCATTAGATTTCTGTGATGCCAACAACACAACAGTCTCTAGTAGTCTCTATTCGAGTTTGTAGTTTTGAAATTCAAATAAAAGTTCATTACAATCATTTTACAGTTGGAACACTTCGACCACGAAATTTAAAAACGGAGTTGTAGAATGCTAAGTAGGTTAATTAAACAAAATTTTAATTACTTTTTTTATTACTCATAAATCTAGAATAAAGACTTAGGGCTCTGTCAGCACCCTCTCTATACTCTTTCTGACGTCAGGATGATGGAAAGTGGGAACTATAGAATGATGGCATGATAAGAAGTTCTTCCAAAAGTCAGGAGTATATGTATAGTGTAGCGTAGTATAGGAGTTGTCTCTCACCTAGCTGTTAGATAGACTCAGTTCAGGTGGAATCTTGGGAGTTGAATTTGACTAACTTCCCGATTTCGACTAAGCGCTATGACTTGTACTTCTTCAAACGAGGCTTGAGGAGGGTCCTTAAAGTTAGGTCGTAGGTAGCGACCCCTCAGTGTACCCTTACATTGCAGAGGTTCATGAGCGACGGTAACCACTTCCTATCAGGTGGGCCGTTGGCTCGTCTGCCTACATGGCAATAAAAAAAAAAGCTGAAATAATGTATATGTCGCGTGACAGTAATAAGACAGACAATCATGTACACTTACATATGTCATGATACTCAGGACTTCTACATCTCTACTATAAATGATATTCTGGTCCCTAATAACTTATATTTTAAAGTTTTGTTTAAGAACAAATAATTGATTTACATGTCGCAAATTGTATCTTATCATGAATGAGGAAGTGACATCAAATTAGAAATTCATTGAATACATTTGCTTACATCGATCTATCATTACTAGTTACTAGATACACTGTATCAAACAAAGTAGTGTCTCCAAACAACATTACCTAAAAACATCAAGTGTTTTACAAAACGTCTTAAAGAGTCTTCAATTTGCAAAAATGAAGTGGAATATAATCCATGTTTTGCATTTTAGATTTAATTTCAACAATTTTTCATCGCTAAAGCTACCAAATTTTATTTTGGTAGTGTTAAGTTTATGCAATTTTTTTACAGTATATCTAGTATCGAAGTTTGTGATCAATGTTTTCTTTGCAATCAAGCTTGACTATCTAACTGTTTTGTTTAAAAACCGGTAACGACGCGATTTGATTTGCGTAATTAGGGTTGCCAGGTCCTCAGACGCAAAAGCCGGACAGACTTGTGAGTTTGTCCTGACATTTGGGTGAAAAATCCGGACGTCTCACATTTTCGAACGGCGGCTACTCGTGATTCAATCTCGATCCGCGCGCGAATTTCGAAATTGAAAAATCCTACCTAAATCCTAACAGGCCGGATGCCGCTTATTTTGGCCAGACAAGCAATCAAAAATCCTACGTATGTCCTGCTTTATCCTAACACCTGGCAACCCTATGCGTAATGATACGCTCAGGAATGTGAATCGTAGTTTTGTGAATTGAAAGTAGTCTAAGAATATAGACGCATGTTTAAACCAATAAATAATAAATGACCGGAGTCTATGAGTAAAAGTAACTACTTATCAGGTGGCAGGTTCTTCTCTTCTTCTTTATACTCGGACTTCCCACTTTATTTAGGTTCTCCTTATCTCTCCTTATCCTCTCCTAATCTTGTAACGTCAGGATTCTCTATCTTAGGTTGTCAGGTCAGGCAGTCAGGCCAAACGTTCTTGTACTTATGTTAAAGTGTTCCTGGAGCGCTATGGCATGTCCCTCTTTAAACGAGGTTTAAGAAAAGTCCTGTATCGGTAGGCGATAGATAACAGCCCCTCATTGCCCTGGCATTGCAGAGGTGCGCGACGCGCGAGAGATGAGCGACGGTGACCGCTTACCATCAGGTGGGCCGTAGGCTCGTTTATCTATCACGCAATAAAAAAAAAGATGGGACATAGTAAATAAATATTTCTTTTGCGTTTACATCGCAAATGCAGGCTTCATCCTCCCTTTTTAGCGCAGACGAAGTTGAGCGGATTAGAGTTAGATTATTTATCTAAAACACTACTAGTGAGAAAATACATTAGCAATGTTTAAGATGGAGATATAGAGTCTTTAGATAGAGTTCTCAATAAATACTATTTAAGTGCAGTATTTGTATTATTTTCACTTCATTTTCATTTATACCTACTAAGAATTGACTAGTAGATGCATAAAATTTATTATTACCTTCCATTATTTAAAAAATATAATGATTTTAGAACAAAAAAAATTAAAATAAAATCAATTAAATTTCAGACGACACCCATTCGCAATAGTCACGTAAAAGCTTTAAACTTAAAGCTAATAAATCAATATTGTTCCGAGAAGTCATTCAGTTTGTGGTTTTATTTAACCCTTTTTGAGTGGTCAAGATATTTGCTACTATAGATTCGTTTTGTTTCTTCATGAAACAGTAAGTGAAGATCGATATAGCGAGCTTTGAGTAAGCCTATTCCCAGAAATTTACGGGATGATGAATGATGATGGCGATCATAATTAGGTTAAAGTAATTGCAAATAACAATAGGTAAAAAACGTTTTAAGTTAAACGGTTTTATGTTTTTTTTTTTTTTTTTTTTATTTATTTGGGATTAACAAACAGTTGTACAATATATTTTATAAACTAAGCTTAGTCTATGTATACAAATGTTTGAAACTTAAGGAGTGATTCAAATGTACAACTCATAACGTTATCCACGAAATATAAAATTAAATAAGTGAAGCGAACTGCAGATGAAAAATCAAGTCAAAAAGACTGGTAGCCTAGCGTTAGCACAAGTGAAAATAAAAATAAGGAATATAAAATATAGGAAGGCAGTTGAAGATATTTTATAACTAATATGTTCCTTCTTAATGTCTTAATATGTCTATAAGTTTCTTTCTAAATATGCCAACCGGCATGGCGAAATCGAGATCAGAAAATTTATTATTAAAATTATCCATAAGACGACGTAAAGGTGCGCGAACTCCAGCCTTGGTTCTGCAGGTAGCAACTGCAAAGAATGGACGAACACGCACCTCGCGCCGCAATACCGTCCTGGGTATTAAGTAACTAATTCTATTATTTATGTCTGAACAGTCATATCTGTGATTACAAATATCATACAGGAGCATTGTTTCCAAGTACTGTCTCCTGGACTCCAGACTAAGTAAATTGTACGTAATAAGCTGGTCGTGATAAGGGACGAAAGTACGACTACATCTGAATTGCATCGTTTTCAAAAATTTATACTGAACCCTTTCTATACTTTCTGCGTACTTCCTATACAAAGGGTTCCACACCGCGACCGCGTACTCCAGCTGAGATCTCACTAATGACTTGTAGATGTAAATAAAACTGTTGGGCCGCTTAAAATCAGTAGTAGCCCTCATAATAAAACCGTACATTCGATAAGCTTTGCTAACAATATTATAAATATGTAGATCAAAATGTAATTTCTCGTCAATTATTACTCCTAGGTCTTTAACAGAATTAACCTTTAACAATTTCAGGTTATTAAGACTATAATCAGAAGATATTTTGTTTTTATTTTTTGTAAAAGTTATTGTAGAACACTTAGATAAATTAAGATGTAATTTGTTTTTTCTACAATAATTCGAGAGGCGTTGAAGATCTTCTTGTAACTGAGTACAATCTAGACAGGTTCTAATTTGTTTATAGATTTTTAAATCATCAGCATATAATAAAATTTTTGAGTATTTAAAACATTCATCTATGTCATTTATAAAAAGAATAAACAAAAGTGGGCCTAAAATTGATCCCTGAGGGACACCTGAAGTAACATTAACGGTAGCGGAATGGAACCCCCTCAAGACAACCCTTTGAGTTCTCCTCGTAACATACGAACAGAACCAGCGCAGTAAGTCCCCTCGAATACCATTATACGCAATTTTATTGAGAAGCAACTCATGATCTACCTTGTCGAAAGCTTTCCGGAAGTCGGTGTAGACAGCATCTACTTGCACTTGCTGATCCATGCTGTTGAATAAATAATCTACGAACAGAAGTAAATTAGTTGTTGTGGATTTTCTCTTAATAAACCCATGTTGTTGTGCAATAATTATTTTGTAGATAGCTGCATATATTTCATTATAAATGATTCTCTCGAAAAGTTTCGACAAGGCAGATAATATAGATATTGGGCGGTAGTTTTGGACATCATACTTAGAGCCAGATTTATACACAGGTGTCACATTTGCCCTTTTCCATATCTCTGGGAAAGTTCCTTCTTTTACACACTTATTAAAAATGATATAAAGGGGCACATACACGTAGGAAGCAGTTTTTTTAAGAAAAAGAGGTGATAGATTATCCGGACCTGAACCTTTGTCTGGATCTATAGCTTTTAAGGCATTTAAAACTTTTTTAGGATTAAGCTGAATATTGGATATATTTATGGCGTTTTCATTAACTTCATTTGGCGGTACCCATTTTGATACGTCAAAAGTGGTATTCTCATATACAGAATGGAAGTAGTTAACAAACATATTACAAATCCCCTCTGGGTCATTACACTTTTGATTTTTATAAACCATGGTTGAAGGAATACCAGTACTAGTAGTCTTGCGATAAGAGACATATTTCCATAAATAATTCACGTTCTTTTTAATGTTATCCTCAGTAGTATCCATATAAGTACAATACTGCTCCCTGCACACCCTATCAAACCTACGCCTATAAATAGTAAATTGTTCGTAATCCGAAATGTTGCCGTAGGTTTTCCATTTAATCCACGCTTTGTTTTTTTGTTTAAATATACGAATCAATGAGCCGGAAAACCACACAGGGAACTTAGAAGAGCGTATATTCTTTTTTGGAACATGTCTATTAATAACCTCAAACACCACCTCATAGAATTTGTCTACACATTCCTCCGCAGGTAAACCATCTAAAAGTTTACCCCAATCAAGATCTGCCAGAATTTTATTAATAAGATCATAGTCTGCCTTATAAAAATCGCACTTTTTGAGTTTAGCAGTTTTAATACATTGTATTGAGGGAGTATATTTAATATTGACACAAAATGGAGGGTGGTAATTATCTGGCGGCACCAATAGACTCGGTGGCGCATATGTGGGAAAGCAATCGTTACTGAGCAGTAGGTCCAAAATACGGTCCTTAACCCCGCGAATGAAGTTAAATTGGAAAACATTGAGTAGTGACATAAAGTCGGCCAGGAGTCTATCAACCGATGAACATGTATTTATATTGCAGCAAAGTGCAGCATTACCTTCTAAGTTGTTTGTGGGATACCAATCAATGTTAGGTAAATTATAGTCTCCAAACAAATAAAAATTACTAAATCGGGACGTTTCTAGTAAACGTTCTATAGTTTCAAAATGAAGTCTATAAACATCTTCTGATGACCTAGGCGGAATGTAAATTGCAGAGATTAAGTTATTGCCGTTATTAGTTCCAGGTAATTGAACATAAACACTTTCAACGAGCGGATCACCCAAACCATGTACCGACACATTAGTAGATCGCAAACTTTTTAATACTGCGACAAGTACACCCCCTCCATCCCTCTTATTAGTAACGTCTCGATTACGATCGCATCTGTAAACTGTATATCGATCATCAATAAGTTCACTATCATATATATCAGATGTCAACCATGTTTCCGTTAAAATTATTACGTCGTAATGGTACGAAAGGATATTCATAAATAAAGTATGCAATTTTGTTCGAAGTCCCCTACAATTCTGATAATAAATGGTTAGGTTGTCCAGAGTGAAGTCAATAACTTAAACAGTATACAAATAAAAATATAGAACATTGTTACTTGCAATAAAATTATGACACAGATGGAGTCCAGACTACCCGCCTCAAACGCAATAAAACTAAACAGTAAACATTGCATGTACAATAACAACAGATACAACTGCTCAGAACATAATACATAATAGTCATTCACTGACTGATATTTATATGACTTGATCACACGCCGTTTTAATAGTAGAAAATTAAAAGTATGCAAAGCATTTATAACAAATAAAGTAATGGAGTACACTTTTAAAACAAGGTTAAGTAAAAAATTATATAAAAATATTACAATATTAAATATACTACTGAGACACCGCTGGTTGCTTGACTGGCTTGATTTTATTGATGTCGTCATGCGTTCGGATAGCGATTGATGGCTGTAAATCATTTTCACGTACCAAGATAGTGGCGTGTTTAATCCAGATGTATTTAAAATTATTTTTTTTGGCTGCCTCTTTACATCGCCGAAATAAATCTTTTTTCTTTAAAGTTAAGTGTTCATGGATAAACACACGGTTTTGATTAGCAGTGAAACCCAGCTGTTCAGCAATAAGACCCTTTGCTAAGCGAAATTTGCTGAGAAGGTTATCTCTAAGGATTCGAGAGCTTAACTTCACAATTATATTTTTCGGGGTCCTGCTTTGTTTATCTGCATGTGGCACTCTGTGAATACTAATAACATCTTTTTGATTCAAAGGAAACTTGATCTTGGCACTAATATCACTCAAAATATTAAGTAAATTCTCATTGCGCTTTTCTGGAAGATTGCAAATTTCCAAGTTGCACTGCCTAGCCTGCTGTTCAAGGGCGTCAATCTTTGATTCCAAGGCAGAGAAAGTACTTTCCATCAAATCAGCGTCCGTCGCACGATTAGAAACTGATGTTAGGCGATCTGTAAATTCAGCCTGTTGATCCATGACGAATTGAAGAGAATTTTGAATGCTGGTGACATCCTCAGTAATAACACAATTTTTAGATTCTAAAATAGATACTCGACGATTCAGACGCTCGTGATCGATGCGTAAACCCTTCAATTCATCTTTTATTTCGGAAGTAGTTAGATTAAGAGATGCGAGTTCCACTTTTATGTTATCGACATTATCTGATATTTTAGTTATTGCTCCATTCAAATCACTACGCCAATCTTCTAATTTTATATTGAGGCTATCCGATAGTTTATTTATTGCTTCTGCAAATTCCGACTCCGGCTGTTTACGCTTTCTACCACTCGCAGAAGGAGCAGCTACACCCGCGAGATCTGGACTGGATTGACTTTTGTTATTCGATCGGTTCATAGTGAAATCTTAAATATTAATTACGTACAAAAGCAAAATCAACTATAGTGACTCAGAATTTCACAATGCGATTCACTCAAACTGTTGGACCAGTGGCAATGCAGGGCGAGAACAACGCATCGAATGAAGGAGCGCGGGTTCGAAACAAGTTATCAAACACTTTTTCCAATCTTCCAGCGATTACACCAAGCAGCATTCAACCGCTCACCACTGTGCGAGCGAGACGGAGCCACACAAAAACAAACATGGCCACGGCCACTTATGAGCAAGTCCACAAGATAATAAGAGAGGCACCGATTACTTGACCCGATACAAACTACACATTCGGAATTAAATGCAATTTAAAGGCAAACAATTCGATCGAGATGCACAATTACACGTCCGCTTTCAACAACTGATAAACGAGTCTGACATTATTATATTAAACATACATTGCAATGTTTAAGATAAATTTACTAAAAACCAAAAAATAATAAAATAGATACAGTCGTGGGAATTATAAAACCGTTGGGCACGTCAATTGTCTACAATCGTTGATTAAAATGTTTGTTTTGTAATGTTACATTATAATTAAGACAACAACGATTGTAGAAAATTGATGTGCCCAACAAACGGGGTGAGCTAAATAAAACCGTTTAATAATAAAAAGAAAATTCAACATTTAAAATTAAAACCACAGTTACAAAATAAAGACTCAGTTTTATACCTTTTTTAATTCACTATTACATTACTTACCGTACCTTATGAAAACACTTTGTAGATTGATCTATAGTGTTATACTCATTATTTTTACTTTAAACTTGCCAATTGCATTTCGTCGCCTCAGTGCTTGTTTGGCCAATCTGACATTTTTTACGAAAATGACTTTTTAATGCAGTATTATAAAGAATAAAATTTCCATCCGACTGGTAAAGTATTTTTTTTAAATATTCAATTCTAAAACAATAAAAATCTCATTTCATTTTTTTTCTCAACACGGCACTTAATGAAAATTCCGTGCTTGTTTGCTGTCTCCTGTAAAATTTGCTCGAGTGCAGATTGGCCAAACAAGCACTGAAGCGACGATTTGCAAATTTAATTTGTCTATTAGGCATGGATATTTTCGAGACAATGATAATATTCTCAATGCTCTCTATTAACAACTATCTCTCTAATAGGTACTGATAAAGGATTATTTCTCCAGTAAATCCATTGCTATAAAATATCTAACCTTGTTAACAGTAACTAAGAAATCCTTTTAATCCCTTATAATTGTTCAGTTTGCATGTGTATTGTTTAACCGACTGTAAAGGCATATATTATCTTATTTGCATACATAAAGATGGCGGTAGATAAGGCTAAGTAAGTCTCAAATAGATATGGAGCATAAATAATGCGTAGTGATGTTTTCTCCACATTGTACGAAACTATTTTTAAAAAATCTGTTCGGTATCGTCTATTACTGAGTCAAACTTTATCCTGGTATGCTGTCAAAATCTACTACTACAAATATAGTAAATATGCTTGTAAAAATAATCATTACATTAAATAAGAAATCGCATTTTAATGTAGACTCAATACATTGCTAGATTGCAGAGACTGACATCAAAAATGGTTTCCCAGTTAAAAAAGCAGTATCATGAATAGTCATGAATCATGATCACGACCTGTACCTGTACCTGTACCTGTACCTACTTACTGCCTACTGTTGGGCTCAGGTCTCCTCAGAAGAGGGATTAGGCATAGTCCACCACGCTTGCTCAATGCGGATTGAGGACTTCACATATCTTCAAAGGATTTTTAGAACCCTTTTCCGACAGAAGAAGAAAAAAGAAAAATAATAATACAAATAATGACATGCCCGCTGAGTTTCTTGCCAGTTCTTCTCAGGAGAGTGGCTATTTCTTTTTCCGAACTGGTGGTAGCCTTTTGACATCAACAAGCATGAGAATTTCATAAACGTTGAGAATAAATAATTTCATTTCATTTCGAAATGCAGATTTCCTCACGATGTTTTCCATTTTTAGCCAGTGGTGTTGTGAAAAATTACACATAAATCTTTTTTCACATTTAGATTTAGAGGTACAAGCCGGCCGGATTTGAACCCGCACCTCCCGTTCAGAAGGAAGCGCTTCGACCACTCAGCCACCACGACTTTCATGATCACGACATATGCGTCTAAAACTGTTCTCGATATAAGAAATGTGAATTTTAGAACAAGGTAGTAATAGTGCTTTGAACAAAGTGTTTTATTGTGAATAGCCGTCGAAAGTTTTAGGTTAAACTCTAAGATTCAAGACATAATTATGACCCAAGGGCCTCTGTATTCCAAAAAATCAAATTTACAAAAGAGAAAAATACAAGTTATAAAACATTTCATCGTAACAATATTATGAAAGGATGTATAGAACAGGTTTTGCTTAATTACAATTCCTCAACAGTCACGCTGGTTGCATATTGTGGATGTTTTATGGCAATTTATGGCATAAGGGTAACGCTAATTACGAGTCAAGAAACCAAGAATTATGGGTATTTAAACCTTTATTACGTTTATAGGCTGTTTCAGTGTGTCTGCTACCAAATCGATGAATGTTATGTGTGTTTACCTGTCTCTATGTTTGTGAGTCTATCTTTGTAGCCGAACCGACTTTATTTTTTTTATAGGCAGACAAGCCAACGGGCTACTTGATCGTAATCATGATTATCGTCGCTCATGGACCTCTGCAATGTCAGGGGACACTGAAGAGTCGCTGCCTACGAACTTTAAGGACCCTCCTCAAGCCTCGTTTGAAGAAGGACAAGTCGTAGCGCTCTGTTGGAACGAAGTTCCTTATCGCACGTTATCGAAACAGGGCTAGACGGAAAAATTCTTCCGAAAAGTTGTCACGACACTTTTTTGTTTTAGATGATTATCGCTAGATGGCGCTGTGATCAAAATCTTTTAAAACACGTTCTTTATCGCGCGTTACGTTAGAAAAAAAAAATATAAGATATGTTTTAATCAAAAGGAAATTCGTTCTATTCGGGTGTCCTATGAAACCTCTCAATTTTTTTTTTAAAAGCAAAATTATACGTGTGGTCTCAGCAAATTTTGATGACAATTATAATTAATGACAATAAACCATTATTATGATTACCAAACATCGAGGATAAATTTTTATTGATCTATTTCAAACTTCAAACAGGTACCTTCTTATCCTTATTAGTACCTATATAATAACCGTAACGACATTGAATAAAACTCATTGATGATTCATTAATGTGATAAATATACTAACAATTAAGGACCTATTACGTAATGATATTAGTTGAATGAAATACAAATTAGCAAGTAATATATCTTGGAACATTAAACTATTTGCTATAGGGTAGGCGATCTAACGTTTGCATTTTCAACTGTTTATTTAGAGAATGACAGCTCAAATGTCATTCAATTTGTGTTCATAATTTAGTTAAAGGTTTGACATTTACGAAATGGGACGCTATACGCTTGAACAAAATTGGGAAATATTGAAAAGTTACTTCCAAAGTGGTGAGTCTTCAGTCCAAACTGTAAGAAATGTGTGTGTCAGATGAAGCCCATTTTCACCTCAGAGGCTATGTCAATAAGCAAAATTGTCGCATCTGGGGGTCAGAAAATCCACACGTCACCATTGAGAAGCCAATGCACCCACAAAGAGTTACGGTTTGGTATGGGTATTGATAGGTACTCTATATTATGTCTCAAATCCCAATGCATTTTCAATTTTTATTATCTCTCACTTTGCTAGAAGGGGAGTCGGAATTCATGTATTACTACTATTCCTTCTATCATCTTCTGATTAAATTCGTTGCGGGGTCCAAGACAAGTTAGCTTTCCCTCGGGTTCCTGGGCTTCACTGCTCAGAGTCATCATGGTGGTCGCCACTGTCATACCACATACACAGGAGTTACAGTGGTGGGAGTGAGAGGTGGACAAGATTATAAAGTGGCACCCATGCACATTATTAAAAATAGTGTTATTAAAGTGTGTTTGTAATTAAACAGTTTTTACTAAATGCATAATAACAGTGAGTGGGCACAGTCTACGTATACCAAAACAATTTTTTTTAAAATTTTGAATCGATTTTCATGAAACTTACTAGCAAGTAGCTGATGTACTGAAGTTGGTGACATATGAATTAACATAAAATTTAAATTTATTGTTGTTCTTAAGTAAAATTATTTATTAAAATGTATGTGATCTATTGTAATGGAGATTTGTGAAAGGTGACATCTGAACCAATACAACTAATAAGTAACATTAGTCACACATAATAATACAAATTTAAATGGAATACGACCGACGAATAATGAACTGGTCAGGATCGCGGTATGTGGCTGGATGCAGATAGCGCAGGACCGGTCGTTGTGCCGAGGTTTGGGGGAGGCCTATGTCCAGCAGTGGACGTCTATAGGCTGATGATGATGATAAATGGAATACAACCAAAAAACTAGACTGTAACTTCGTAGATTACAACTCACTTCCTCTTATCATTTCTATCAACTATTAATTGCTAAGTTACCTATTAAAGCTTCATTAAACAAAGAATAAAAATTACGCTCCAATAACCTCAAGATTGATTACTAATAGATACCACCCTTAACACATTTTATTGGCTAAATAACTGTACTTCAAATATCGTTAAAGATACGTGCCGAGAATCCACTGGTTTTTACAAAAACGTGTACAAATCCGGCATCATTTTCCAGGGCGATGGGTGCAAATGGATCGTGAGGTGCCTTCGAGCCAGAAAATTGCCTTTTCCCATGGCCCGAGAGATTCTTATTACACACCTTGTTTTACATACTCCTTGGATGCTGTGAATACAATTTAAATAGGCTTTGGCTTATTCAACGGATTGAGAGATAATGTGGGAAAGATTATGGTAGATGAACTTATACGGTTGGAAAAAGGTTGTAAGATAGTAAATAAAATTTAATGAAGAAAAAAAGTTGAGAGATGTCATGGGACACCCGAATAGAACGAAGTTCTTTTCGGTTAAAAGATATCTTATAATTTTTTTTCCTAACGTAACGTACGATAAGGAACGTGTTTTAAAAGATTTTGGTCACAGCGCCATCTAGCGATAATCATCTAAAACAAAAAAAGTGCCGTGACAACTTTTCGTAAGATTTCTTTCCGTCTAGCCCCCTTTCACAACGCGCGATAAGGAACTTCGTTCCAATACTACTAGGTATCATACCATTAAGTGATAAAAATATAGAGAAAAAAAATGTTTATTCATATCGAATTGAAATCTCATATTTGTGTGTGTGGAATAAATTTACTTTCTGTCTTTCAAAATTGAAAACGAATTAAAATATTCTTTCACGTTTGGGAAGCTCAACTTACTCAGCTTACTTTGTTAAGATAATTTGATTATTAAAAGCATTTATATGAAGAGATAATTAGAAAAGTCATTTTCAGTTGATATATCAATGTCCAGGTTTGATACAGATACTGAAAAGTGGCTAGTATAGTCTCTATGTTGTCTGTAGACTATAGCAAAGACTACAGTAGCATAGTATGTTTAGTAGTACATGAAACATTTAATTTAAAGATTAAAATACCAGTATAATTTGACGGAAACACTAGTACCCAAGTTAGCCGTGGTGGCGGTCGAAGTGGCGGTGGCGGTCGAAGCGCTTCCTTCCGAACGGGAGGTCGAGGGTTCAAATCCGGCCGGCTTGTACCTCTAAATCTAAATGTGAAAAAGATTTATGTGCAATTTTTCACAACACCACTGGCTAAAAACGGTGAAGGAAAACATCGTGAGGAAACCTGCATGTCGGAAAAGGGTTTTAAAAAGATGAAGGGCTTTGAAGATATGTGAAGTCCCCAATCCGCACTGGGCAAGCGTGGCGGACTATGCCTAAACCTCTTCTGAGGAGACCTGAGCCCAACAGTGGACAGTAATGGGTTGGTACAATACAGTACTAGTACCCAAAGTACCTATCAAAAATGAAAATACCTTAGGTACACATTTCATCTCTACAAAGCCCTAAAAATCTCAATTTCGGTTCATCACTTCACATAAGTGAACAGTACTGCATGTGATGCATTCATAATGGTCATTACCTGTGCCCATTGGTAAACCCAGGTGTGGCCGAGGTCCAGTGAAGCGGAAATGACATGAATTGTGTACGAGATCGACACATGATGCAATGTAAAACGCGTGCGAACCAACTTGCTTTCATAGGGTTGTCTAAATTTGAAATTTACTTAAATAAACTCCTCTTCTGTGTTTCCCGAGTGCTATGATTTGTCCTTCTTTAAACGAGGCTTAAAGAGAGTCCTTAAGTGTAGAGGTCCATGAGCGACGGTAACCGCTTACAATCAGCTCGTCTGCTTAATAAAAAAATAGATAAAAAAACTTATTAAATGCTTTTATTTCACTTGCACTGGATGTAGGTAACTATGTAAGTTAGGGTGGAATCTTGCGAATTGAATTTGACTAACTTCCTGGTTTACAATTGGGTTGTAATTTTGTACGCATTTGTATATTGTATGGCAATTCAATAGTATGGTACCATGGAACTAATCTGATGGTGGAGTCGGAAGGTAGCCGTAGGAATTTATGTAGGTACTACAAATGTATCGTGTTTGAGCTCGTTTTACTTACCTTGCCTAGCACTCTACTTCGGGGGCGGCGCGACGGGAAAGTGTGCCGAGAGCGTAACGCGTCGCGTCGTGCCTCAAAACCCCTTGCTGGGTTCTGGACTCAGCCGGGGTTTGGACGCTGAGTGTGAGCGGTTGGAGGTTTTAGTGCGGTTCAACTCCCACATACGGTCCGGATACCGGTACGGATCCGGTGATTTCCTCCAACTGGAAAAAGAAAAAAAAAGAAAAGCACTCTTCTTATATAATTGATAACTAAAAATTATTTTTTCCTAAAATTGAAAAGTAAAAGTTTGCATTTGACAACCCTAAACTATTTACCTCATTCCCAACTAGAATTCTACACATTGTAAACTCATTGTATGTTAGTAATTATCTTGACTTATAGAATTTTCTCAGAATAGATAATTAATCTTTATCTATGCTTGCTATGCAGACCTTGAATATAAACATTTTATTTTGTTCCAAGCCAGCACCAAGCACCAAGTTCGCCCTTGTCCATGACCAATGAGTAGTGGTTATTTTTTTATTTATTATTTATTTTTGGAACGAAGTTCCTTATCGCGCTTTATCGAAAGGGGGCTAGACGGAAATTCTTATGAAAAAGTAGTCACGACACTTTTTTTGTTTTAGATGATTATCGCTAGATGGCGCTGTGATTAAAATCTTTTAAAACAACTCCTTATTTTGTTTTATATGATTAATGCTAGATGGCGCTGTGATCGAAATATTCTATAAAACAATTCCTTATTTTGTTTTATATGATTAGTGCTAGATGGCGCTGTGATAAAAAATTTACTTTTTAAGTTAAAAGTTTATAGGCAAAATAAAATTTTATTACAATTGCCTCACTCATTAATCGAAAGGAACTTCGTTTCATCCGGGTGTCCCTTGACACCTCTCAAGTTTTTTTTTAGGTAAACAAGCGAATAGCCCACCTGATGGTACGTGGTTAGTATTACTCATGAACATCTGTAATAAATAAGTATTACGATTAGGTAATTCAATTCCGCGGTACTTATGCGTCTCGGAATCTCAGGACTGGATTGATACATGTACTATATGTTTCAACTATCTTTTCTCATCTGTCTATTAATATTGTAATGTACTAGCAATTAAGCGAACATTACCTAAAACTACCTTCGAAAAGGAGCCCGACAGGAATCGAGTTAGATGTAATATTCGCCATTGCTTGTATTACATGATATTGAAATAATACAATAATTTGATTGTTCCAGATAATAATGGCGTTAGAAACCGGTGGCTGCGTGAATAAGGCCTTCGATGCTGTCGACGACGGCTTCCAGACCATAGACCTTCGGAATAGTGTTAGGGATCAGAAGGGAAACTTGAGGATACAGGTATTTAAGGATAAAAAATACCATATCTTAACCAAATTAGGGCTTTCTCTTAGGCTGCCTAATGAATGCAATTTTTAGATGCAACGGTGTCCGGACATACATGTGTGTGTTATCTATACTTTTTATGGCACATTTTTTTTTGTTGAATTATTGAGTTTGCTGTCACAAAATATATGTCATGTAGAGACCACGTTATTTTACAAGCTTTATATTAACTTGCACTGGATGTACCCTACCTATGTAAGTTCGGATGGAACCTTGCAAACCTAATTTGACAAACTTCCTGGTTTCCGATTGACATTTTGCACGCAGATGTATATCGCCTGATAATGCAATAATATAATAAAATAGTGCTGATCTGACGATGGATTCGGAAGGTGGTGGATAGGAACTCTTGTACTAAACAAGATAGATCCATCGTTTGGGGTCAAGTTAATTGTCTTGCGTGGCAAAATAAATTATTGGCTACTTTTGAATGAAAAAATAACGATCTGAAAAAATCAAATTAGGTGCATTTTAATGTTTAAAGAAGGGAAGAGAACAGTGGAATGAGTATGTGGAATCCAGTACTAAACACAACAGTCACTAAGGGTTCATAATCAGAGAGTCTTGTAGATACAGTGAGTGTGGTGTGTCGTGATGTGAGTTCGAGTTCCAGTGGTACTACCCAAAAGCGGACGAGAAAGAGGGTAGACAGATTTGTTTGCTCTTAATTCGGCCCGCAGTATCCAGTCTTCTCGTGATCATGACGTTTGCAACAACGTTGAAATATCGAGACAACTCAATTAATTAAATATCGTGGTAAGAACCCGTTGAAAATGCATGAAAGTATAACAGTGGAAAGCCTCATCAAATTCCTAATAACCAGCAATGTCTCCATTTTTTAACATTCAACGAACGATTTAAACGAGTTAAAAGCATTTCTTAAATGAAGTTAAATTTAAAAGGAACTCGAATGTCTCTTACGTACTAGAGAGGGGACATTTTATTTATTTGCTTAATTTTTACATTATATTTAAAAAAAAACTTTTACAAAAAAGAAACAAATTTAAAAATACAATATAAAAAACTGGGCCACTGGATACGGGTTCTATGACACAAGTCAATAGGACATATTATTCTTCTTATTCGTTTATTTGCTTATTTTTTACATTATATTTTAAAAATAACTTTTACAAAAAAAAATAAGTTAAAGATCTTCTTGTATCTTCTTGTTACTGCATTTTTTTACTCTGACTTTAAAACTTGTATTATACAAATCAAAATTTAAGAAATAAAATAAGGAATTTAAACATTTTTCTTCAGAACTTGTATGAAATCATATAATATACATTTGGAAACCAGATGTAAAATTTAATACAATTTAAAATTTCACCTAGAGCTTTGAAAGTGTTTCAACTTTCAACAAATACTTTTATATTCGTATAACTTTTTAATTCTTGTTAAATGCTTATCCCATTCCTAGTTTGAACTGGAGAAACAATTCTCGATTTCCCTCCAAAAACCCATAAATATGGCGCGAATTTAATTTAGTTCGAAATTCAAATTAGAGTCACGTCAAGTTGGTGGCACGTGCGCATTGCCCGCGTAGAATATGCATAGAAATGAGAGAAAACAGTGCATTGAGGAGATATTTAATGGTTCATTTCACTAAAATAATTTTACTTAACACGTTTGCTGCGTAACAGGCCGATATCGGCCTGCCGCGGTACTTCAGCTGGTGCGGACGAAGAAACCTATGTCCCTCTCGCTTGTGCGAAACGATTACCTCAGGTGTTTGTAAATATTTGACAGAGACAAATATATATTTCATATTGTGGTCAAAATTGTAGGTGTTCCCCTTCAAAACATAACGGCAGGCTTTTATCGACCTACCATCGCACTTACGGTGAAAAACATCCACTGAGTGCGGCAGCGGGCCTCTTTCGGCCCGCCCCCCCCACCAGGCAGCTGGTGACCCGATACCGCACAGAGCGCGCGCGCCGCCAATTAGTGTTGTGCCATATAATTGATCTGACGTTGCGTTCGTAACTATTGTCATTATTTTGCATGGCCTTCGTGCGTGAGCTTTATGCTGACTCCACTATTTTTCTGCGAGCAACGTATGGCGTTTTTTGCACTACTGCTTCTATTGTGGTATGTTATGGCACTATTTATTTTACACGGCCAATTTTTTTCTTTCTAATATCGACCTATGTTCTTTGGGGAAAGTTGTTCAGTGACTCGGTTGCATCTCAGGAACCACGCTTCATACTTACTACCTTTTTGCATTATATTCTTGTTTAGACGTTTATTAAGTGAGTAATTGTATTCCTACAATGCGATTAAAATGCTAAGCGAACAAAGAGCCGCCACGCCATCTTGCCATTTCCATTGGTCAAACCTTGGTCAACAACTTCAGATTTGTTTTCTCACTCTCTCGCACTTATTGTGTTAGAAAGAGACAGCAACACTTAAGGGAGTGAAGTTTGTCACTAACGCCGTTAATAAATGATTTTGATTTTTTTGACAGTTGTTCCTTTTTTTTGAGATAATTTAAGAAAAAAAAAATTCATTTCAGAAAATCAAGTAAAACATAAGGACAATGACCATATCCTTGAGATGAGCGCTAAACGAAGAAATTGTGCAGGGTGCTACGATAGACTGCGGAAAACCTTTAATAGTACCCAAGCAAAAAAAAAGGTTAAGAAAATAAAAAAATATTGCAGGAAATGCAACCAACACCTTTGCGTAACATGTTTCAAAGACAGGCATGAGTAAATAAAAACATTTTGCAGTTCTTTTACGATAATTCTGTTTTATTTTCGATATGCCCTTATTTTTCTCTGTCCCATCACTACTAAAAATACTTTCTAGTGCGGTTCAGGTCGATATCGATCTGCCGATTTTCCTGCTTTATTTCTCATTTCCTGTTTGGCAGATCCCGGGGCGAATCAAACTTAAGGAAGTTGGATTCAAGGTCATTCTAACAATATAAAAAAAAAAAAAAAATATGCATTATGTTTCCACAAATTTATAGCAATTATCAATCAATCTTAGTGCTGGTGGGTCTAGAAAGACCTGCCACGCACTGGCGGAAATATCATTGGGGGCGCATTTTGGCCCGCCACCGCACCAGATGAAGAATTATGATTTTACTTGCCGCAGTAAACGTGTTAAATAGTTAAGATTGAGCTAAAGAAGAGAAGTGGTGTGCCGTTCATAAGTAGATGTGCACTGTATACCATAATTTCTGGACTTGATTACACAATTACTGAAAGGGTTCTTAACCACTCAACTGGGAACGTCACTATTCGCTAGATGGCGAAACTGGGGACTTCGTTCGGAATCAATACCGTGTTTGAGTCCCTTTTTAAAAACATTTTCTTCCAATAATTTTGATTTTTAATTAAACCTTATATTTTTGTAAATCTTTATTACTAAACGACGCTGTATTGCATTTTTAGCGAAAATATATCATCTCCGTAAAATATGAGACGATTAAAAAATGTAAACAAAACGAGTTTTAGAACTGAGCTCAATTTTGGCTCCCGCCACAGACTTGGCAAAAGTAAACAAACCAATTTGGTTGTCGATCCCAGTTGAGTGGTTAATACTATTTTTATTAAATGAGTGTAAGTGATGTAGATAACCGCGAGTCGATGTCTAAGAATAATAATAAAATAAATTGACACTTTATATCTCGTTCACAACTATTTTTTAGATTACATGTGTATCTATGTGAAATGAAAACGTGTCAAATTCCATATTTATAAGAAACTAGTCATATTCGTCGTATTTCGTCTGCGTCAATTTCAATTTAACGTCAATTATTCATTTTTTTTACCGTTAAAACTATGTTTTAACTTCGACGAACATTTCAAAAAAAGAATGGGCCACATTGGTCCAGTCGTTGTTGAGTTATGCGCTTAGCAACACATTTTGCGTTTCATTCCATATTGTAGAAGATAGACTAATGGCACATCCATATTTCTACAAAATCTAACACTTTCAAATAAGTATTATCTTTTACTTTAATTCATTATGCTTTATGTGAATGGTGATGGTAACTTATCATTTACCAATCATCTGCCGTGATTCATGCAGAATATTACTTTCTCCACAATTTGTCGAATAATGAGTGAATGTCTGTGTATTTGATGAGAATTTAATCATCGACTAAAGACAAACCTACGATTTTATCATTATTATAATTACAATTTGCTTCAGTTCTTCGAGTTATAAATTGATTGTAAGAGTAGAATCTGTAAAATTCAACCTCTGTGCTTCAACAATAGGCCTCTTAACTTCAATTAACAAGCGTACAGAATAATAATAAGTTGAATGAGAAACAATGATAAGATAATCTAATTTCAATTCAAGTCGTCCAACTTCCGAGACACCAAAAAAATTGTTGACATTGAGGCCCTCCTAGGCACATGGAGCTACTCAAAAGTGAAGTAGAGTAAAGACTCAGTCGTGTCAGTCGCCGAGCTACTAGGTTACCCGAGTTTACTGCACAGAGCAGAAAGTATAGTACAGATGCGACAGCGAAACCGATACCGACCTTATTTTACTACTAGCTGACCCACGCAACTTCGTCTGCGTTACAAAGGGGTTCAAACAGTTCCCGCAATGCCGTCGAGTTATTATTTTCGCGGCCCCACATATTCGTTGCGTTTTATACTCGTAATAACTTCTAAATGAAAAGTCCGATTGGAATAAAACAAAAAGTAATTTACTTCTACATTAATACTCTAGATAACAAAATACTTAATTTGGATAAGGGTTAATATAACGATACTCATTTAACGTTAAATTCAATCTTGGGACGAAAAAAAATTTTTTTTAATCATAAAAGTGGTTATTGTGACTAAACTATGATAGTTAGATATATACTGTCGCGGACTTTTTTGTTTGTCTTTAAAAGACCTAAAAACCCGTAGTACATCATTTTCTTCTATTGTCAATAGTTTTTGCAGCGTACGCATAAATAGGTTTTTGATTTTTCACCTTTTGTTACATATTCGATATTTTCATGCGGATCCCTAATTTTTTTGAAAATAAAATATAGCCTATAACCTTCCTCGATAAATGGACATCCCAACAGTGAAAGAATTTTTGAATTCGGACCAGTAGATCCTGAGATTAGCGCGTTCAAACAAACAAACAAACAAATAAACAAACAAACAAACTCTTCAGCTTTATAATATTAGTATAGATTTTTTCTAAAGTTCAAGTTGCTCACAATTACTGCCTTAAATCAATGCCGAAATTAATTCTGGATCATACGTACAGTAAAAGGCCTTCGGCGTGTGCGAACCTGTATGGCAATGTATGGGCGGTGACAGTAAAAAAACTCGTGAGTTTGTGATTAGTCTAGTAGACTTTTGGGTAGCTCCATGTGCGGAGGGCCTTAAACTCGATTTTAGTGAAAAGAAATTGCATAAATCAACATCTTTTATTTAGGTAACTCACGATTTACTCATCATTTGTTATATTTTATGTACTTTAATAGGTACCAAAGTTGTTCTTAACTTCAATATTCCTTTGGTCTTTAAAACATTGAAACAGTATGTATTCAGAATACTTTAAAATGTATTCAATAAAAGCATTGAGCACCAAATGCAAATGTGTTCGCAATATCAAACAAAGAGTATGTTAAAGTCAGACATTATTTGCATAAATGTGTATCTTGCACAGGTGCGAAAACGGTAACTTTAATTTATTCGAGAAAATAACAATAAAACTGTTGTTTTACAATAAAACATAGCAATAACTTCAAAGACACGTAAGATTGTTCAAATAAATAACGGTTAGTCAACAATTTTTTTCAAACATAGTTTTGTTAGACACAATAGTTTATGATATCTATAGGCTAATTTTAGAACTGCCATTAACGCTATAAAATATCATCATCATCAGCCTATAGACATCCACTACTGGACATAAGCCTCACCCAAACTTCGCCACAACGGCTGGCCCTGCGCTATCTGTACTGTACTGTACTGTACTGTACTGTAACAACCCATTACTGCCCACTGCTGAGCTCAGGTCTCCTCCGAAGAGGGGTTGCATCTGCATCCAGTGAACTCCCGCGATCTTGACTAGGTCGTCATAAATAGGTCGGTATAAAATATCAATTAGTAGTAATAGAATTTTTTTTAATATTGAAATATTTATAGACTAATCAGTAGATCGATAACATTAGTATTCGGAACTGCACCTTTGGTTGGTTTTGAACGTGTATTATCAGTTACTGACTATTTTAATATTCCATATGACATTGTTTTAACGTGTGTTCATTCTTAGTTAGAACAGTATGAACTCTTCTTGTTCGTCGTTTTATCATGATTGAGAATCGTGACCACCAAGATCCGTTACGTTACGTTCTATCAATCTCGTCCAGTTTTAACAATTTTCTGCATCCTCCGAGAATGCTGGAGTCCAAAGCCATTTTAACGACGTCTGTCCAACTTGTAGGAGATCGTCCTCTACCTCTTTTCCTTTCGATGTGGCCCAACCCGCCCCACACGGTAAGTTTCTCTAATTGAGGACCTGTCGAGCCACATATTCCAAGTAACATACTCCAAGAAGGAGGGCGTTTCTTCTCTTCTCAATTCAACTATATATAGGCTTACCCATATGCTTTTTTATGTATGTGCGCGAATAACATCGTATTAAATAAATTTTAATAAATAAAATTCGTCGTATATAAACAGATTTTGATAATTATTTTTATTAGAAGGAAATCAAAGAAAACTTGAAAGAACGGAGTTGCTTAAACTTTCGAAAAAAAAAGTAATTTGTTCTTATTGGTATTTGATATGACGGTAACCATTTACAACCGTTGCAGTTGAATCTGTTTCGTATTTGTAACACAAATAATTTCAGACACGCGTGACTGACTTAATCCGTTTTTGTTACAAAAATAACGATACCAATTAACCATGTACGTGTAATAATTTCTTCACAAGTCGTATGGCAACGTGCCTTATTTAAATACCTAATAATTTCACAACATTTAATATTTAAAGTGTGTTAGTAACAACCAGAAAAGTTATAGGTTAGGTTTAAGAAAAGTCCTGTATAGTAAGGTGATGGATAATGGCCTAGAGATGTAAATTTTTAAAATATGTAGTAATCAAATCATGTTTTCATACTCTGACATAAATACAAGTTTTTTCACTGTCTGAGAATATTCTGCGGTGGTACAACTAAAATGCCGTCATCACCTTTCACCTTCACCTTTTGATTTTAAAGAATGAGCTAAAATCTGTCATTCATATCAAAACCTGTAATTAACATCGGTTTCGATTGTATACTCAAAAATATGGCTTGACATTTAACGGCAACATTCATGTTATGGCAATATTGAAATATGTGGTATTTCTCGGTATACTACATCCCTCTTTGTTTATAAACGGTGGCTGTATGGCTCAGCCCTCAGTGCCTCGGTTGGCGCCCGATAAGCGAGAGCCCCTAAGCGCGGGACACTATCGGAAACTTTCACCGATTACGAAAAAAAAAATGTTTTGAACTTTTTGTGCTGTGTTCAGATTTCAGTGCAAGGAGTTTGATGTTGTGAAAATGGTAATGAAATTTTCAATTTGGAGTTGTGGTGGATTGTGATTGTTATTTATTTGTTTAAAATAGGGTGGCCGACCCATTTAAGAGCGACGTCCAATTATTGACAACTTTGCAGAAAGTTGTAAAATTACCTCAATTTTTTAAAGGAGTCGTGAGAATGATCCTGATTAATTGTCAATTATTTTTCAAAAGTTAAAATTATATGAAGGTTTCTTCGAAGTCTAAATCATCATACATCAAAGTTATTGTTGACGAAACTCATAGATTTTTAGTTTTTATCAGTGAATTAAGGGTGTGGACATCTGGACCATTTTTTTTTTTAAATCCGAATCTCAGCAAACATGTTTGGATTCTTAGTATATCGTTTAATATTTTCATGATAGGTGATTAAATAAAGAACAATAATCGTAAGCGGTAAGTGTTTCTAATAACTTAGAAGCTGACGTACCCGATGTTATGTGGTCCTTACACAATATTATAACTATTTTAAGAACAAAGACCTACTTAGATTTATAGTGTATCTTAATAGTTTATAATAGTTTACAAATTAATTAACTTGTAACTAAATGTTTCACAGAGCGTAACGATACAATTAGATTTTAGACATGTGCAATGACCCTTTCCTATAATATCTTACAGTATCGACACTTAGTCGTATTTTTTTTATTGCCTACATAGGCAGACGAGCCAACGGGCCACCTGATCGTAAGTGGTTACCGTCGCACATGAACCTCTGCAATGTCAGGGGACACTGTGGGGTCGCTACCTATTACCTAACTTTAAGGACCCTCCTCAAGCCTCGTTTAGGGTTTTGTAAAAATATAATATTTTCCATTTTGGTTCTAAAGAGTTCTAAAGATTTTTTTAAGTAAACAGGACAGGCAGCGGGAAGCGACTGTTTTTCAAAATATATTAATAGTTCATTTTGTGTAATAATTATAACACTGGGCCAAACTAGATCAAATAAAAAACTTGAGAGGTGTCATGGGACACCCGAATATAACGAAGTTCCTTTCGATTAACATATCTTATATTTTTTTTCCTAACGTAACGCGCGATAAGGAACGTGTTTTAAAAGATTTTGACCACAGCGCCATCTAGCGATAATCATTTAAAACAATAAAAGTGTCGTGACAACTTTTCGTAAGATTTTTTTCCGTCTAGCCCCCTTTCGATAACGCGCGATAAGGAACTTCGTTCCAATAAAACACTAAACTGAAACGTATTTTTTTTTTTATTGCCTTGTAGGCAGACGAGCCAACGGGCCACCTGATCGTAAGTGGTTATAAGACTGAGTATTAGTACCCATTTGTTTTCACATCATGATCGTTCCAAATTATGTTGTTCCAGGAATTATGCTATAAAACCTTCAATAAGAATATACATTAATCTTATGACTATTAATTCAGGTATTATATAGACATAAGAACATTGTCTAAATCCTAGATCTACTTTGTTTATCATAAAACATAGTGTTATCATATGTACATAAATTTGCAGAAAATAGGATGATAATATTCAATGTCTGTTGTATTTAAATTCATATGTTTTGCTTTTGTGGATGTATCTTCATTTCATTTCTGACGATATGCCGCCTTCCGTGTGTTTTTCTTCTTTCTAATTTTCTGTGACCATACAATTTTCAATTAAATTTTAATAGGTAAGACTATCTACATCTTAAGGTCAACTGTTAATACAGTAATGAGGGAACAAAAATACAGACGAATTGAATAGGTAGGTACCTCATTTTTGGGACTCATTCAAACCAACAGTTTAATACGTAAAAAAATAAAATATAAATAAAATTTACTTTATTACTGCTTTTCTTACAAATAACTAATCTAAACTATAATATAACCAAAGTACCTACAGCTTGTCTCTCGACAAAGAGAAAGTTCTTCCAATCTTGTCTATCCTTGCCACTCGTATCCAAGTCGATCTAACCACCTTGAAGTTTTCCAAGTCTTCTTTTAATACTTTAACCTAACCTAAATAAAAGACACCAACTAACCAACTTAGCACGTTTGCCCATATACTAAAATCATTAAAAAAGTTTTACACGACCCCTCTCGTACCTCTCAATAATCCTATTCATTCTACGATTAAATCTTCATTCGTTGATAAAAGTCACGTCAATGAAGCATTAGAGTCGGTAGCACAAAACGATGACACAACAGCTTGTTTCCTGTGCTTTGTGCGTTTATGAGCAAGTACAGAACATGAGTGGATCTACTTGATTTACTGGACAAAGCAAGACCTTTAATTTTGGTGATCTTAAACGACTGATCACAAGTATTGTACGAGTGTCGTTTAAATCTAAAACACATAAATATCATGCATTATTTCAATGATATTATGCTTTAGTCAAACACGAAATATGTCTCTCAGTTCTCACCAAGAAAAACTTAAATAATAACTTAATCTATTAAATAAGCTAAATGCCCTTTTCTGAAGTAACAGGCTTCTTAACTAATATAATCCATAACAACCATTATGTGGTCATACCTAAATGATATAATCTCAGTATGAATCAGATTTGTTAGAACGCCTACAGCATTCCGGTATCAACATTCCACCACTAAATCTATATTTAGACAATAAAAACAGTACTTAAGTGTACTTATTTCATATAAATGATGTCTTCCGTTTCGTAAAATCACTGCTTATTTATTACTTTTCTTATTGGAGACTTGTGCTCGCCCACGAGGTAAATCAAAATAATTGAAATCTATACTTAATATTACAAAGCTGATGAGTTTGTTTGTTTGAACGCGCTAATCTCAGGAACTACTGGTCCGTCCGTCCAAAAATTATTTCAGTGTTGAAAATTCCGTTTATCGAGGAAGGTTATAGGCTATATTTTATTTTCAATAAAATTAGGGATCCGTATGAAAATATCAAATATGTAACACAAGATGAATAATCGAAAACCTATTTATGCGTACGCTGCAAAAACTATTGACAATAGAACAAAATTATGTACTACGGGTTTTTAGGTCTTAGTAAGACAAACAAAAAAGTGTACAACATATATCTAACTATTATAGTTTAGTCACAATAACCGCTTTTATGTTTTTAAAAATAATATTTCGTCCCGAGATTTAATTTAACGACGTTAAATGATTATCGTTATATTAACCCTTATCCAAATTAAGTATTATATTATCAAGAGTATTAATGTAGAAGTAAATTACTTTTTATTTTATTTCAATCGGACTTTTCGTTTAGAAGTTATCACGAGTATAAAACGCAAGAAAATGTGGCCTATGTCTAGTAGTGGACGTCTATAGGCTGTAGATGATGATGATTAAGCTCTGTTATTTATATTGTTGCAAATAAAACGCAAATTCTGGTATGTAATGAAAATTATATAAAACAATAAGTAGGTATAACTGTTTCGGAATTAAATCGAAAAATTCTAGAATCTAGTTAGATAATTACAGCTAATATCTACCAAGAACATTTAACTGAAATACCATAATGCTATTTAGTATTTTTTAATCTTCCTCCATCCTTTAGTTGTACATTTTTATTTGTGATTGAGTCACAAAAAACAATGTAAAGGTTTTGGTGTGATTTTATTGTGGAATCTCCAATACCGGTTCCAATACAGCTATTATTATACTTATCTATGATCTACCCTTTTTCATCGACGTCGCCTCAAATCGTCTTTTTTTGCAATTTTCTATTTGTGGAAATATGAAACCTGCCGTGACACAAATCCTGGTATTTTTATCACAGTTTACACTACCAAGGAGGTTTATTTTATTTTATTTATATTACACACTGGCTGAACTGCGAATCTTTACAGGGAGACAATTTGGAAGGAAGTTCCTTATGAAAAAGTTGTCACGACACTTTTTTTGTTTTAGATGATTATCGCTGGATGGCGCTGTGATCAAAATCTTTTTAAACACGTTCCTTATCGCGCGTTCCGTTACGAAAAAAAATTATAAGATATCTTTTAACGTTCCATTCGGGTGTCCCATGACACCTCTCAAGTTTTTTTATCGTTGAAACTCACCAATAACATGGCTTTCTATTAGTAAAAGCATTTTCGAAATCGGTTCAATAACTCCAAAAGATTACCAACGTCACAAACATCACACAAAGTAGAATGGATTACAAAATTGAAAATGTTTTTTTCATACGATTCCATCTGTTTTCTAGGTCACGATCTCAGATTGTTGCGGATTCAAAATATCAAGATTGATGTGTAATTAAATCGGATGGCGATTAATATAATTTTATTTTATAACTTTTACATTTTGCATTTTGGCGGCAATCCTTGTTCTTCTTTTTTCTTGGCAACGGCAACACACACGTTATGCCAAACACAACTAAATAATCTTTATATAAAATAAACATGCTCCAACACAGATCATTTTATACCTATTACAAATGTCTAGATTATAATAGACCAGAAAACAATCAAGTTGGTACTTGACTTTATGTAATTGTATAAAGGTAGTGAAGCATTCATGCGTTTAAAACTGTAGGACATCCTATTTATAACTGTCGCTTTTGTTGACGAAAAAAAGTATTTTTTATCGCTTTTATTTTGGTATTAATTCCGAGTCACCAATCTAGTTGATTTCTTAATTTTTTTGTGATTCCAAAGAGTCAGAGTGTCACATAAAAAAACCTTCATGTTGTCGGGTTTTCGTATTGTTTTTGTAAGAAATAGGTGGTTGATATGAGTAAAATATGTAGTAACGTAATTTTAGAAATAATCGACGTATTGTCATATACCGTATGGTGACAAATCTTAGTACACTGTTAAGAACTAATTTTATACATTACTAGCTGGCCCCCACAACTTCGTCTGCGTCACATAAGGAAATTTTCTCACCTTTTAAACCTTCCCTGGACTTCTACGAATATTACAAGATTAAAATAAGCCAAATCGGTTCATTCGTTCTCGAGTTTTAGCGAGACTAACGAACAGCAATTCATTTTTATATATAAGAAAGATTGTTTGTACATTTGATATTATTAATTGGAACGAATTTCCTTATCGCGCGTAATCGAAAGGGGGCTAGACGGAAATTCTTATGAAAAAGTTGTCACGACACTTTTTTGTTTTAGATGAACATCGCTAGATGGCGCTGGGATTAAAATCTTTTAAAACAATTCCTTATTTTGTTTTATATGATTAATGCTAGATGGCGCTGTGATCAAAATATTTTATTTAAGTTATAATAATTAGTTAGTTTAAAACGTCTGTCTACAGCCAAAGAGAAAAAATTCAATTTTAATACAATTCCCTCACTAATTAATCGAAAGGAACTTCGTTCCATCCGGGTGTCCCTGGACACCTCTCAAGTTTTTTAAAATTTTTGTCAACACACGTTACTAGAAGTAAATTGAATCATATCATCGAAATTTGTAACGGTCTAATGACTTTGAGTAAAATGAATAAAACGCTTCGCTTAAACGCGTGTTTTCTTTAAACTCCTTTTAAATCAGACGTTCGTTTGGATACACTTATGAATAACTTATAAAATATTCTTCTCAACAATTTATTTATCTTACAGACTCAAGCAGAAGACACGACGTCTCACAATGCGACCAGTGACCACACATTGCTCTGTGGATGGGGGGAGTTCCGTCCGAAATGGCTGCAGAGATTCCGTACTGCTAAATGGGCGTTATTCTGGCTGTGCTGGGCTGGAGCTATACAAGGTAGGTGTTGAAATGTCTTATATCCTAAATAGATCAAGAGAAGGCATTAATTAATTACTAAAAAGTAAAAACCTTAATAAAACGTACATCTATAAAGACATTATTTAACTGATAGTGTCGCCCAAAAACCTCTGTAAAAACTTTAGTCATAATGTCAGATAAAATTTACTAGCAAATAATGCTTAGAAAACCAGCTACTTAACTTTGAAAAAGCAAATAGTACATGACGAAAACAAATAAGCTAAATTAGCGCTTTATCAAAAAATACGATTAGTTACCTATTACGTATTTCAACTATTTCATCATTTTCTTAAATAAATTCATTTCTGAAACGAACTCGTATTCATATGAAACTGCTATAAATACAGTTAATTAACAAACACAGTACAGATTTTTCAGATCGAGAACGACCATAAAATCAAAGAGAATTATCTAAATCTTATATACCTATACACTCATATATACATTATACATCTATACATCATATTTTACATTTATACATCTATAACTTATTATTTAAACTAGGTAAATAATAAATTTCTTTAAACACTCTCGGTTATCTACATCACTTACACTATTACTAAACGGGTTCTTACCACGATTATTTTTGGCAAACGAACGAGAAAGAGGGTAGACAGATTTGTCTGCTCTTAAATGACCTACCCGCAGTTCCTCAGTCTTCCCGTGATCATGGCGCTTGAAACAGTGCTGAAATATCGGGACCGCTCAATTAAAAATAATCGTGGTAAGAACCCGTTTAGTAATAGTGTAGGTAAATAATATTTTCAGAAATAAATATTTAACACCTCGTATTTATTTTTTAGTGCCAAATCCGCATAATTCATCATATAAAGTTTGAAAACAAGCTACCATGACCTCCACACAATATGGTAAAATTATAGTTTATTATGTTCACGGTGAACGCACGAACGAACAAACATGACGTTTTTATAGTCACGTTAGGTTTCCGCTCGAGTTTCGACCTTGAGCATATTGTTTTAGAAATTATCTTGATCTTTCCTTTGACCTTTCAACTTTTCTTGGGGTCACTTGTCACGAATGCTGAAGTGATTTGAGAAAAGTAATGTTTCAGTGCATATGGCACCATACGTAAAAAGTCGTAAGTTGAGTTATTGCATAAATAGAATAACAGCAAAATACGCATAAGCTCACAAAAATAAAAAAAAAATAGCTTAAAGTTTTGCAGATTTTTTTCGAAAAATATGTTAGAAAATATTTTGCACGGACCAATTCAATTGATACATTCGTTAAAAACAAAAATATTGTAAAACAAAATTAAAAAAAAAGAAAAGAAAAACATATTAAATAAAAAAAAAGACATGGCCGCTGAGTTTCTTGCGCCGGTTCTTCTCAGGACGGAGGCGTAATTTAAGCGAACTGGTGGTAGAACTTCTGATTTTAATTTTGACATTCAAAATGTATGTGTGTCCACATCTAAAATTGAAATAAATGATTTGACTATACTACACTGAGAAAGCTATGCAAATCTCATTGATGAATCAATGAAATTCAAGTGAATCAAACGAGATCGGGGGTCAAACGTTAGAGAAACGTAATCCGAAAATGAAATTAAAAGTGAGATTGTTTGACCCTAACTAGTGCAAATGACCTATTCTAAAGTACATAAATAAGTATTAAGTCTGTACATAGTAAGCCAGATATGAATAGTTATTATAATTTAGATATTTTTTTAACTATGGTATGTTCTAAAGTAATCTCAATATTATTGTATTTTTACTATGTACCAATATGGTAATATAAAAAGAATACGTCTAATTTACCTACGGATATAATACAACGAAGGTGTTTACGACTACTGAACAGATATAATTTAATTAAAAACTTTTTCTCATTCTGAAGGCATTATGCGGTGCAACGCTCTACCCATAGAAAAATACACGGATATAGTTGTATTAAAATACTGGATATGGCTACGGGACGTAGCGAGATTGTTACCTTCAAAGTCAGCAGTCAATAAAATCAGCAGTGTACGGTAACTGTTGTTGATGATGATATAGGAGGAACAGAATGTACACAACACAACAGAATTTTAACTTTGAAAAAGTGTCAAAGCTTTAAACATTTTCATCTTGAGAAAATTTAAAAATAATTGTAAAGAAATAGGTGTACAGCCATTTTGTAGCGATCGCCATTTTGGAAACGTAATTGAGAACATTCCCGACTATTCATCTCTAAAGCTTCGTTCACACTAGGCTAGTATTTTAATCAAGTAGCGAACAATTTAGTAACTAAATGTATATGTACACTAAAAATTTAGTCGAATAGTAAATGTCATAAACGTTTAGTTACTTAATTACTTGCTACTGACTGAAATACTAGCCTAGTGCTGACTAGGTTTAAAATTCGGTTCACTCATTTAATAGCTACAAAGACACACACATATAAATAAGTCAATCACAACACTCATCTTTCATTCATAGTCAAATACAAGTTTATTTCAGAAAGAAAGCATCACTTCAATTCGTATTATCTCCGCAGAGCGCACTCTACGTCGTAAATTTGTATTAAGTTGGGAGTTTTCCAAGAGTTATGGTCGCCAACAGGTGTACCTGACTCCCGGCTCGCTCGTTTACAACTTTCATAACAAAATAATGCATTCCTTACTAAACAAAAGAATAACGATTTTTTTTACAAATAATATTAGAAAGAAAACACTAAATACAAGGTTTTTAAGATCCTCGTGGTCATGATTTTTTTTAGTTGGAGGAAATCACCGGATCCCTGCCCGCCGCGGGCGGGGTATGTGGGAGTTGAACCGCACTAAAACCTCCAACCGCTCACACTCAGCGTCTGAACCCCAGCTGAGGCCAGAACCAAGCACGGGGTTATGAGGGACGGCGCGACGCGTTACGCCCACGGCACTCTTTCCCGTCGCGCCGCCCCCCTGGTTGTCATGTAAAGTGTAGCTAAGACAAATAAAACGAGTCCAAACACGTCTTTCTTGTCTTTGCAATCCATTATCAGATGAGCTGCATGGCATATTATTGTATTGTACAAATTTCAGCCCGTCTAAAATCGCGAAGTTGATCAAACTTAGCTCGTAAAATTCCACCTGAACTTACACAGGTACATGGTACCTATGTACATACATTCATAGGTACCTACTTACATAGTTACAAAACAATGATCATCAAAATTCGGCTCATAAACGACGAAGTTATCCGCGAAGAAACATAAAAAAGCATTAATAATAAAAGTAATTAACCTGTTGTTCTTATTTTTTCATTAAACCCATGATTTATAAGATGCATTAATCATATTAGAGGGTTATAAGAAAAATAGGGAAAAATAACAAAAACAGAGAATTTTTTAAATATAATCCTTTGATGAAAATAAATGGTTCCCTTTAAGCCGATAATGGACGAAGATTTTTTTATGTTAAATCTTAAGATTTTATTTCCAAGGAAATTTTACGTAAGTACTTTATAGTAGGTGGTATTCCAGGAGTCTATAAGCGACAGTAACCACTTTGTGTAGGTGGGCCGTATGCTACCTACAAGATGATTGAAAAAAAAACAAATTTGGTGAAATGATGCACGTCATTGTTTATGTAAACAATAATCAGTTTTCTTTTCCATCAAACCTTTACTTGGAACCGCTGCGATCTTACACGGTTCGCTTTAGAAAATCATTTTTGCCCCGTACCATTCCGATTTGGAATGGACTCCCATCCGCGGTGTTCCCGGAGCGCTATGACATGTCTCTCTTTAACTTTGCCCCTCGTTCATTTGGACCACAATTTCATCTTTAATTATGGGCCAACAAATCGATTTAACACTCGACATCCTCCACATAATGTTCGAAATGCAACTTCATGCAACTACTTTTAGGTAAACTACCTAAAACAAAGACGAAAGAGTATCTATAATGTATATATGCAGTTTAAACCACAGACAAAACTCTAATTCATCCACCTCCCCATACCAATTAATAGGCCAAACTCTATTTATCAAAAGCTCTTAAACCCATAAAAACGTCGTAAGTTAAATCTTGCACCTGTTGTGCTTGGCCAGTAACTTATAGCTTCTATTGTTAAGTTTGAACTAAGTTGGAAGTTCGCGATACCAAGTGTAAAACAATGGCTTTGTTTTTAAACGAACAATACGTTATGTGAGCTGGGTTTAAAAATGGAGGGTCTTGTTTGGGTTAGTTTTCTAGATATTTTCTTGGTAAATTGATTATTATACATGTTTTTGAAAATTGTCCTGCATTCGTACTATTCGTACTTCCGTACTAATATTATAAATGCAAAAGTAACTCTGTGTTACGCCTTCTCGCTTAAACCTCTCAACCGATTTTGATGAAATTTAGCTAATCTTTAGACCCTAAGAAAGAATATAGGCTGCCTTTTAATTGAAAGTGACGCAGACGAAGTTGTGCGGGCCCACTAGTTTTTTCATAAATAGTTTTTTGTTAGGCGAAGGTTCTTTGAATTATTTGTGATCTTAGATGAGAGTTATTTAAATAGTAACTAGAAGCGGCTAAATCTTCTTAAAGTAATACAAATATATGTATACATATGTCTTAAAGAGTTTACATTCAACACCTACTTTTAGTTCATCTGAAATATTACTTCATTCCTTCACCTACCGATGTCCATTGTTCTAGATTATTCTATTGGAACTTGTCTCAGCATATTATTTATTTATTTATTAAATTTTATGCGCATAAATGGTACAATGGCGGACTTAATGCCTAAGGCATTCTCTACCAGTCAACCAAAGGTGGTGTTGAGAAAACTATGGTAGGTGCTCAATTAGATTTACTATAAAAATATATATAATCTAATATATAAAATTGTCGTGTCACGGTGTTCGAACTTGAACTCCTCCGAAACGGCTTGACCGATTTTGATGAAATTTTTTGTGCTTATCCGGTACCTATGAGAATCGGCCAACATCTATTTTTCATCCCCTAAATGTTAGGGGTAGTCCACCCCTAATTTTTTTTTTCGGCGCAGACGAAGTTGCGCGAGTCAGCTAGTATAATAAATAAAATTTCCATACATAAAGTACTATACTACACAATAAACCAATGAATAATTGACATAAACACTACAATAATACAGAGTATTTACCCACAAATACATACGAATAATATTAATTGTATTTACCCATACTAGGCAAGTGCTATTGGACTATACCTGATCCCTGACCCGAGTCCGGCAGTGGGCAGTACCCACGGGAAAGCAGACACAATTAACTACAGTTAATTTACACATTTAACCATGCAATTAAACTTCAAAATAACATATTAACTAGTCATCTAACTTCTAATCCCTGGTCACACGACAGAGGTAACGAACTAAGCATTATTTATTTGAAGCACTGTAGTTCTAATAACATTGCATACCTGATAATGTTCATATGTATTATGGAGTATATGGAGGTTGTTGGATGCTATAGGATCCAATAAAGAAAAGAGTTATTGTTTGTTAAACTTTATAATTCATTGAAACAATGAAAATATTATAAAATTATAAAACACTAGCTGGCCCACACAACTTCGTCTGCGTCACATTAGGAAATTTTCTCACCGTTTAAACCTTCCCTGGACTTGGAATATTTCAAGATTAAAATAAGCCAAATCGGTTCAGTCGTTCTCGAGTTTTAGCGAGACTAACGAACAGCAATTCATTTTTATATATAAGAAGATGACTACTCTCCCATATGGCTAGAACAGAAGTGAGAAAAAAGTGAAGAATTAAATTTGACATAGAATTGAATTTGAATTTAGTTTTCCATAGCGCGAGACAGACTCATCGCGAAAACTAAAAAGTTTGAATACAAAATTAAATATAAAATGTTTTGTATGTTCAATATGGATTGGTGGATGGAAGGTCATTAAGTTGACTATAGGGGTGTGCGAATAATTCGAACTTACGAATTATTCGATTCGAACGATATTCGCACACCCCTTTGACTATATTTTTCGTGTAACTTTAGTTTAGGTGGATTGATTCGTATGATTTTTATTCCAGTAGAAAGGTAATGGTTTCCGTGGGGTCCTACTTATATTTTCAATGAACAATTCGTTTTGATAATTTGTTCGGAATAATGTAGCTTTTGAATGGACTAGATAATATCACGATTTACTGTGCGTGTTTGCGTATATTTTTTAATAAACCGATTTCTGTGAATCTTTTTTTATAGAAAACAGATTTGGACGTAATCAAATATTGTTATAAATTAAATAAAGATCTGACTAGTAGTTATGTGCTATTGTTTAAAAATGTAAGTCAACAGTATTTTTGTAAAATACTGCTTGTTGTATCTAAAGTTGAACCAAACACGTCAATTTGAACCAAAAACATATTTCTAAAGTACAAATATAAAAAAACTTGAGAGGTGACATGGGACACCCGAATAGAACGAAGTTCCTTTCGATTAAAAGATATCTTATATTTTTTTTCCTAACGTAACACGCGATAAGGAACGTGTTTTAAAAGATTTTGATCACAGCGCCATCTAGCGATAATCATCCAAAACAAAAAAAGTGTCGTGACAACTTTTCGTAAGATTTTTTTCCGCCCCCTTTCGATAACGCGCGATAAGGAACTTCGTTCCAAAAATAAAATAAAACAACAAACCCAATAAAAAAACTGATGAAATTATTCCAGCATTGCCAATACATAGGAAGCACTCCAACTCCCCCGTCGGTTCATATCCAATAAATCTGTTCTCAATAAGCGAACATTAAATCTAATGAACGAACAGTATTGAGTGCCGCGATTATTACCTCGATCCGAGCCGAGTTTAACCGACTGTGAAATCGGAGGGTTTTGTTACAAACGGCGCAAAATATAAGTTGCTTTGTTTACGCTATAAGAGAGGCAGCCTTAATATACCTTATTTTAATTTTATAATTATTATATTGCCACGGGAAGATTAATAAGCGTCAAAAAACGATTTTACAGGAAAAGCAAAAAGGCATGCACAAAATCATCATTAAAAATCAATTTGTTAAATAATAAACGTATTGAGTTTATTACCAACTAAGTGACCCGCACAACTTCGTCTGCGTTACAAAGAGGTTCAAAAATTGTAGTCTATGTGTTATTCTGATGTATAAGCTATATTGTGGTAAAGTTTCATTCAAATCCATTCAGTAGTTTTTGCGTGAAAGAGTAACAAACATACATCCATACATCCATCCATACATCCATACATACAAACTTTCGCCTTTATAATATATATTAGGTATAAGATTTTACATAATATATTTTCAATGCTTTTAAATGTAAAGAATTAATTAACTCACTTTGGCTAATTCAACGCTTTAGTCTTTATCTTTCCTAGTGTCCCTAGCGACGATGTTATAGCCTATGACACTCACAAATTACGTAGCTTACTATGAGTAAAAAAGATTTTGATGAGAAAGAAAAGATTTTGAAATCGGTTCAGTAAATCCAACGTCACAAACACGGCATTACCTCTTAATATTAGTATAGATTTCAAAAAAGGACAACTTTAGAAGCAACATTATGATAAAATACAATCGAAACTAATATCCAACAAAATATTGAATCCAGTGCATCTCCTGCCTTATCTGTCTCGTTGAATCTATCGCAGATAGAAACAATTTCGAAAATGTCCGACACAGGAGATCGCAACTACATCGAGATAACTACTTGTATGGAATTGATCTTAAATTAATCTTAGTATTTATAGTTATTTTCTGTTTAAAAGCTTTTACATAACTTGCACTGGATGTAACTGTGTAAGTTGGAATATTGCGAGTTAAATTTGAAAAACTTTCCGGTTTCCGATTGAGCTTAAATTTTGATCGGTACGACGTATCTGATGACGGAGTAGCCATAATAATATTAAATAAGATCCTACGCATCGTTCTTTCTTTCGTAGCTACGTTCCAGAGACCTCATTGTGACTGCCACTCTGTATGTCATTTGTCAAGTACAAAGCCGTTCATAGGTATTATAGCAATCCTGAATAGTATGCAGACAATGGTCTAAGTATCTGCAAACTGTATCTGCATCTGCACGGCAGCAAACTAAAAAAAAACCGTAAATTTTTAACAATAAAATACGTTATTTATTGATATTAAAGATAGTAAGTAGGTATACAAAGATTCTCTCAGAAAAACAACTGCATCAACCTGAAACATTGCACCAAATAAAATCTAAATACGTCAAAAAGAAAGTCGCATTTCCGTAGAAGGTAATTCAGCGCACTCCCAGACATTCATAAGCGTCTCAAGTCCAATATTCTCAGTCGAGAACACCTGAATCAGTGGAGCTACGGTTGGACGATCTAACACGAGTGCCGGTAACTAATGCGATTAATTCAAACGTCTAATTTGCACGGTTGCCGGCTGCACTGCAACGAGACTTGAGAGGACTTAACTTTGATATGTACTGCTTGAATGCTGGAAGTAGCTTATGAAGTCAAACTGTATTGAATAGATTTTATTTAACTATAGATGTCTTTAAAGACTCAACATTTTAAAAAGATGATACATTTATTCAGAACATAACAACTTTTTCAAAAGAATTTCCGTCTAGCCCCCTTTCAATAACGCGCGATAAGGAACTTCGTTCCAAAAAGTAAAACTGCTAAACATATTCACTCTCTCATTCAGAGAAATGCGATGCACGTTAATAAAACAATTATTATTGTCCCTGCAAAGCCTTGCTACGTCATCCATATATATCAGGGCGTCGGGTCCCGATTTTATTGTTTTCCGAGCTCGTCCCGGGGCCCGGTAATACCGGACATTAGTCTGGATTCAGTCCGGGATGTATCACTTTTAGCGGACGTTTCTTTATCTTTATTAATACAGGAATGGAGCCGAGGAGATTTCGGTTTGGACGAGTTTCTCATTGTTATTGGTTAGAGGATTGGGTGAGAAGTATTTGGGTTAGTGGTTAATTAGTATTAAGTATATTTATGTCATCGTGAGGTATTTTAAAATATGATGAAGTAAGAGGAGAGGAAGGCCTAAGAAGAGATTGTGTGCAAGAAGATTTTAAAATTTATGGCGTGATAGAATAGGTCAAGTCAAATAAAACTGACTACCTAATAGATGTGAACATTGTATTTTTTAATTTTATAGACATGAACTTTTCACGCGTAGGTTACTTGAAACAGTTCTAAAACTGTATAAGTTTAAGAAAATACTTTTGCGACAAGGAACTACATACATCTAGAAAAACTGCTACTAAAAGCAGGCTCATTTCGGCTGAAATATGAAAGAGTACACTACATCTGAGTTTTGGCATCCAATAACAGAATGTATCAGAGATGCTGAGTAATCCACAACACAATCCGGATTACATTTATATGACATACTTCGGTACAGTCGGACACAAACATTCCTTTTAAAATATTTGCGTTGAATAACTGAACTCATGGCCTTTATTTTTTTAAATACAAATAGACGGGACGTTTACTTTGAAATATTTTTTTATGTATGATGAATTAATTTTTATCGTGTATAATATATAAAATATTTTTATTGCTATTGAACATTTCAGTTCATCTCAATTTTATTAAGATCCGATGTTCATAAGCTATAAATTGTAATGCTTGATTGATTCGTCCTACTAATAGAGGTAATTCGGTGCCAAAGTGTAGGGACCACTGCATGAGTTCTAGTTATAGATCTAGACATGCTTTATTTGTGATGAAAATAATACAAAAATACTCATATTTTGACAAAATAACAATACTGGTTTTCATCACAAACTAGTCGAGACTTAGCTTAATGCTGTTTATTATGGATTAACCAATTATAGAGGTCTCTCACTTATCCAGGTCCCACTTGCCCAGGTTTCAATGTATTATCACTTACACTATTACTAAACGGGTTCTTACTACCATCACCATGATCGCCATGATAACGGGATCGAACGAGAAAGAGGGTAGACAGATTTGTCTGTTCTTAAATGACCTACAGTTCGCAGTTCCTCAGTTTTCCCGTGATCATGGCGCTTGAAACAGTGCAGAAATATCGGGACCGCTCAATTAATAATAATCGTGGTAAAAACTCGTTTAGTACTAGTGAAAGTGATGTAGATAACCGCGAGTATTTAAAGAAATTCAATGTATTATGATTATTTCGCATAATACTTTTCTCTCTGATGTTTCAAAAGGATAATGGTGCATTTTCGATTTCGCCAGCTTAGTTAAGTCGATATATTTGTTATGATATCTGATTTACGTATAATATCTATTGTAATAGTTACATTATTTTTGCTAAACATTATCCTCATAATAAGTTACAAAAATACTATGATAAAATCTAAGGAATTTGGCTATATTTTTAATGAAAGCTAACTTGTATTGGGTCCCGCAATGAATTTAATTAGAAGATGATAGAAGGAGTAGGAAAACATGAGTTTCGACTTCACTTCTCGCAAAGCAAAGGGTTTTATACATAGTTACATCCAGTGAAAGTTAATATAAAGCTTGTAAAAACATTGACAGTTGCTTGAAAATTCCCCATGGAAATTTGAATACCTATATTTCATACCTATATTTCATTTATGGGAGCTTATAATATTTAAAGGAAGGTATGAAATACGTTGGGAAGCAATAATTTCCGTGATTCAGCATTTTCTAAAGCTAATTAATTATCGTTTAAGCTCCGAATGAGATTCAGTAAATTTTACGTAATTATAAGCTTAATAAAAGCAGCTTATGATGTTGGTGGTACATTGAGAGCTACATATTATTTTTTATTCGTGTGCGTTTTTTAATTAATTAAACAATTGACTTCGTATCAGGAGTTAATTATTTAAACTGTGTTCAAAGAAAATTAAAATTGTGTATATTTTGGGTGAGCCAATTTTTATAAAGTGTTTTTGTCTGAAAGTACTTCTAGATTTATTCATAGTTGCTCAATATTTGACTCAAATGAGTTTACACAAAATTGTTGTAAAAGTCCCATTTTACCTACTTACTTTTTTCCCCTTTTTTATTAGGTAGGTTTAAGCACACGAGCTAACGGGGCACCTGATTGTAAACGGTTACCTTCCGTTGCTCAAGGACCTCTGTATTGTCAGGGGACACTGCAGTATTACTTATCCAAACTGACAAACTCTATATCAAAAATAAACTAGCCGACGAAATGCGGAATAGGTTTTAAAATTAAATAAAACCAAATTGGATACACAACTTTGCAATTCTTTTTGTACTCAAAATCCCTCTGCATTTATTTATTTATTTATTTAATGTTACACCAACAGAATATACACTTTAAAATATAAATGTTAATAATTACAATATCATGCTGAGTGTTATTCCACTTACTGGTATAAACTGCATGCTAGTTAAAATAATCACGAAAAATACCATATTAATCAATTAAATAGAAAGAAAGATAAATTAAATTAAATTAAAAAGGAATATTACAAACAACAATTATAAAATTATACACTTACAAATTAATCAATTCAAATAAATTAAATTATTAGTATTTATACCCTATTAGTATCCTACCCCTCACTACCCTACTATTTACAGTCCATATCCCGTTGTGCCCCCATCCTGTATATTTTTGTCTGTCCGTGACTAGGCATAGCGTAGTCTCAACGAAGCGGGTCCCATTGTTTGCACACTCAATACATTATACGAGACGCTAATGGATTCCTATATAATATCGGTGTTTATAACATAACAGTTATATTGGTATACAGGGTGGATTTTTTGCTTCCAGGGAAAGTACTCGAAACAAATATTTTAGCGAATTTTACTGAAAAAAAAAACCTTATATTTTTCAAAAGAAACAATACTGCATTCCTAGATTCGAAGCTGGTTCAATTCGAAAAAATCACACCCTGTATTTTAGACATGATAGATTAAAGGAAATTACGAAATTCAAGTTTTAGTCATTAAATTTCAATTTTCATCAAACGTTAGTACTCTAACAAAAAATCATTGACTACCGACTTCATCTTTTCAGAAACAACTCTAGAATTACTAATCAGATCCTCTCCATTAAAAACTTGTTAAAAAGGTCCGTTTAGAATTAATTGAGTTACCTGTCAACTGAAAAAATAATATTCTGAATCGGTCCATCAAAACTAAAATTACTTTAAACTTGAACCTAATCCTCAAAGTTTCAGTCGATCAAAATAAAAAGATAGAGAGAGAAAAATATTTATGAGTAAGTATTAAGATAATTTTAAATTAAACCTTAGTTGTATTAAAATATAGTTAAAATTGATTTCTCTGTAGTAACTAATCTATTTACGAGTTATATCATTATAATGTACTGAACTCATGATTTAATATCGATAAAATCTCTAGGTTTAACATTATATCAAAATTACGTTTTTTCATACGACCTTCGTTTAACGTTGAATGTCATTATTTTGGGAAATTATTTTTTGATTGCGTATTTCCTGAAAATGGAATATTATCCGTAGATATTGTGATTAAAAACAGATAAAAATAATAAATGCCTTCATGACTACTACTAAAAATATTATAACAGACAAAAACTTTTATCATTATTTATTAGTTAAATAATTACGTTCCTACTTAATAATTAATACTAATTCTTAAGAATCTTTGAAAAACGCAACGGAATTTGATGCCATTTTTAACAGATAGAGCAATTCAAGAATACCTAAAGTTGTTTCTATATCGTTACAAACAGATCAGCGGCTAAAAACTAACAAAATAATACCTTAAAATTTTCCGTTTTTAACTGTCCAGTCTCCATCACAGATGAAATAATTGAGTTTGACGGTTCAGTCTATTTCTAGTCTATCTCTGCCTGCAAGTTTAATCAACGCTTGACAAAATTCAGTTCAATTTAGCAATCTTACTTTCAGTTCTGATTGATTTTCAATGTTAAATTACAATTTGGATAGTTTTGTTAGGACTGGTGTTTTGTATCCTTGGTTCGTCAAATTTGAAATATGAATAATAATAAGATCGAACCATCATCACCGACAAAACCATCCACTCTAACAGACCAGATATAATAATTATAATTTATGACAAAAATAATAGTACAGTTTGTATCATGACTACAATACGGAATACCTGCAGAATAACCAGAAAATTCCTTTCCTCATCTTCCGTTCATAATCAGTCCTTCTTCATATAACTTGTTTTGCTTGGCTATATTGTATACAAAAATAACGATCATAATAATATTTAATATTATGGTCTTAAAGCGTAAACCTACAATAATTGTTATCCTGAGAAGCTTTTGCTCTTACTGAGAAAAAGGTCTGATCCAAAAAGTGATCATTCTTGAGGTGGTTCCTCATTCTAAAGCTGTTAGAGAATTCCTTTTTTGTATTGTGTATGTAGGTACTAGGTATATTGGTAGTATCATTATAGTACTAGAAACAATATAATAACAGAGTAAAGATTCAAAAAATATTATGTTCATAGTATGGGGGCGGCGCGACGGGAAAGAGTGCCTTGGGCGTAACGCGTCGCGCCGTCCCTCATAACCCCGTGCTGGGTTCTAGCCTCAGCCGGGGTTCGGGCACTGAGTGTGAGCGGTTGGAGGTTTTAGTGCGGTTCAACTCCCACATACACCGGTGATTTCCTCCAACAAAAAAAAAAACATACAAAGTATTATGCATGGTGTTAAACAACAATCTTCCAAGTTTCTGACTAAGCTGAAATTTTGTTCGTATATTTTATGTATATTTCTTGACAATGCAATAATATGTATAGTGGTACCAAGTGAGTGATCTGATAATGGAGTCGGAAGGTAGGCACAGGATCTCCTGTTTGAAACCTCCTATTCAAAAAGATTTTAAAAAACAATCAATTCAAATTCATCATTACCAAAAACCATTTCGTATTATCTTCTTCCTATAAACTCTTCTTCGTTAAACCACAACCTTTTTTTTTTTTTTTTTTGGACGGGAGGAAATCACCGGACTTCCACTCGCCCCGCGAGTGTGGGTGTCGAACCGCACCAAAACCTCCCGCCTCTCACGCTCGACATCCGATGTAGTAGGGGTGACAGGACGCGTTCGCGATTGTCGCTTACGTATCGCCCCGTCACCCCCGGACGTCGAACCGGCAGCCGTCGGTGAAACGACCACCGGCTCACTCGGTGGACGGACCTCACAGTCCGCCGAGATGGGGCCGTGTGTTGGAGGGTCTCCCTCGGCTCAGGCCGGTCCAGGACCAGCCCGGGTCGGAGAGCACGGCTGGCCATCCCCCGGATAGATGGCACGGAGGGTGCACGCTGAAGCCTAGCGCAGCACCCCTCGGGTCCGATGTTGGTGGACCCGGTACTCTTAGGGGGCCAGATCCCGGGACAACTCCCGAGGCCGGCCCCCCGCTCGACGTCGGCGGCGACGGGGTTGGCCGGGGAGGGAAGAGCTCTCCCTCTCCCGCCCCGCCGCCTCCTTCTGCGAGATGGTGGACTCGCAGAAGTCGAGCATAGCTTTCCAGGACTCGTCGTCGTCGAGCATCGCCACGACGCCCGGCAACGACAAGTCCTGCCCTACTTGTGCGACCAGGACACGGCGCTGCTCCTCCCATGCGGGGCAGACAGCGAGCGTATGCTCTGCCGTGTCCAGGTCGCTTGTGCAATGATGGCACCTCGTCGTCGGCTCGACCTGTATCCGGTGCAGGTACTTCCCGAAGCAACCATGCCCGGTCAGCACCTGCACCAGACGAAAGGTGAGACGTCCCTCGCCACGACTCACCCAGTCCTCCAGGACAGGGCGAATCGCCTCGACGGTCCTTAGACCCCAGCTGGGGTTGGCCAAGCGTCTTGACCACGCCTCCAGCACGGACCGTCGAGATTGGGCCTTCCGGTCCCGTACCGCGGCTCTGAGGGGACGCACAACACCTAGAGCACGGAGGTCGCAGCGCCAACGATAGTCGTCGGCGAGCGCCTCCGCCTCCAGATCCCAAGGTGGCGTCCCCGCCAGCACGCACACAACCTCAACCAAACAAACCACAACGTTAACACTATTTTGTCTTTCAGGTATGGTGGTAAACGGCTTCGTGAACGTGGTCATCACAACTATAGAGAAGAGGTTCGGTCTAAGGTCGATGCAAACAGGAGTTATAGCTGGAGGGTGAGTAGCTTTAGTTTTCACAATCTTATGTTTTGTAACTCTGACTATGGCCTCTGGCACACCCCTATGGCCTATGCACGCTTTAGTGTATTTTTCGAACAATTTAACAGATTTAAATGCATTTATGATATATTTTACTACTTCGCAATAAATCTAATATATAAATTTCTCGTGTCACAGTTTTCGTTGCCATACTCCTCCGAAACGGCTTGACCGATTTCGATGAAATTTTTTGTGCTTATCCGGTATCTATGAGAGAGAGATGTTGGCACATCTATTTTTCATCCTCCTTAATGTTAGGGGTAGTCCACCCATAAATATTTTTCTAATTTTTCGACGCAGACGAAATTGCGCGGGGCAGCTAGTTACATATAAATCTTTTTTCAAATTAAGGTTTAGATGTACAAGCTGGCCGGTTTTGAACAACTGACCTCCGTTACGGAAGGCAAACCACTCTGCTACCACGACTTTTTGACCTAACATTGATGGCTACCTAATCAATATTTTTTGCAAAAACAACTATGTGTATCTAGACCATTTCAAGACGTTTTTCTATATATAGGTACGATATGGCATCATTCGCTTGCCTAGCACCTGTGACGTATCTGGGCGGAAGAACTGGTTCCTCCAAGCCTCGGTGGCTGGGTTGGGGAGTCCTGCTGATGGGAACCGGGTCTCTCTTGTTCGCGTTACCACATTTCCTGGTACCTCCTCACCGAGTCGCCAGCGAAGATGCTGATGACATCTGCGTGTTTAATAGAACTGTGAGTAAGACTGTATATCTTATTGTAGGTAGAGTTACAGGCACCTAATCTTAACTGGTTACAGTTGTTCATAGAGCTCTGTAATGTCAGGAGACATTGCGGGGTTGCCAACGCGACCTACCAAGTCACAAGTCTTGAAACAAATCATTTTTCTCCGTATTCAGATGGCTGGATTTTTACGGGACTTTCATTACCAGAAATTGATGTGATAGGCACTAACATAGGATAGTTTTATTGCTTTAAATGACTGACAAAGAACGATCCTACTCCTTCTATCATCTTCTTCAAAACAAGTTAGTTTTCCCTCGGGGATTCACTGCTCAGAGTCATTACAATGGTCACCGCTGTTTTACCACATTCATACGAGTTACAGTGGTGAAGTGATATTTTAGAAGAATACATTTTTGTATAGCTGGACCGTTGTGAAGAAGACACGCCTGCTGAAGGAGGAGGCTGGGCCGTCGCCATATTCGTGTTCGCTCAGCTCTTGCATGGGGCTGGAGCGACACCTCTCTTCACGCTCGGAGTCACTTATATAGACGAGAACGTCTCTAAGAAGATGTCTTCTGTGTATTTAGGTGAGTTCTAGAAAATACGGTTTATAATCGGGCCTTATTACACACAGGTTGTTGTTACACATCTAAATAAATATTATAAAGGCGAAAGTTTGTATGGATGTTTGTTACTCTTTCACGTAAAAACTATTGAATGGATTTGAATGAAACTTTACCACAATATAGCTTATACATCAGAATAACACATAGGCTACAGTTTTTGATAATACGGGACGAACCTGAAGTTCACGCGAATGAAGTCGCGGGCAAAAGCTAGTATTTTTATAAATTCGCATTCGCAAAACATCATACGAAAATTTTGTCAAAAGTGAAATGTCTTAAGGGGAATCAGACGTAGCGAAAGTAAAGTCTTCGACCTGCCATTTTAAATGAGTCTTATAGACTAGTATACTAGGTCTATGTGTTTGTTCAAAAATATTCTAAAATTACAAAGTTAGGCAATAAAGGTCAAAAAAGCTTTTTAGACTACCTGTAAATTTTATCAACAATCATGATCGTTATGATAAATCGTTATGATCGTCCTAAGATCTAAGCGGTGAAACAACAAAAAAATATAGAGTCTCATAGAATTACAGCATCTTTTGTATTCACCGGCAATGTTTTAGCACTTTCATACAGCACCCACTCAACAGTACTGTTGCCTGTAAATTACAAGCATAATATGACCCTATTACCGCGATAAACATGAGTATCCACTCGGCACCTCACTCCATAAGGTCCATTTAGATAAACGATGGAAAACCTTTTATAGAGCTCGCTTTATGGATTGTAATATCCACGTAATACGTGTGATAGCTTTTATGTTTCAGTTTTAAATTTTAACATGTTTTAATGCGTGTTTCATTGGATACATCAAATATTTTATTTCATACTAGCGGGCCCGCGCAATTTCGTCTCATAAGTAAAGTTTCTCATCGTTTAAACCTTCCATGAACTTCCACGAATATTTTAAGACTAAAATTAGCCGAATCGGTTCAGCCGTTCTTGAGTTTTAGCGAGACTAACGAACAGCAATTCATTTTTATATATATAGATAGAAGATAGATAATCTATCTAGATGTGTGTATAAAAGAAAACTTTTCAAATACAAGCTTATAATATTACGTAGAGTAGCAAATAAAACGAGACCAAACACGATGAGTCTGCGATTTTCCGTACAGGAGTTCCTATGGTTTCCTTTTGTTATCATTAAATCAGTTGCATGATACCATATTGTTAGATTGTCATGTGGGTAAAATTTAACCGGGAAGTTGTTCAAATTTAACTGGAAAGATTATTTTTCGAACTTACTTTAAGTACGTTATGTACACTCAATACAAGTTAATAAAAGATTTAAATAAAACTACAAAGCTCGATGTTTCAGAATGAGAAATAAACCACAGCATAAAGATGTCAGAATGTTACTGTTCTTGACGTACTGGTAATGGGATACTGCGGTTACCGTTTCATCTAGTCAATGTTTGAAATTTTAATAGGAATAAAACTGCGATTAGATATTCTTTGAGGATGTTTGATAGTAGTAATTTAAAAGGTGGATTGCATTGAAATGTTTTATGTTATGTCGTGGTGGCCGAGTGGTTGAAGCGCTTGCCTTCCGTACGGGAGGTCCCGGGTTCAAAACCGGCCGGCTTGTACCTCTAAATCTTAATATGAAAAAGATTTATGTGCAACTTTTCACAACACCACTGGCTAAAAACGGTGAAGGAAAACATCGTGAGGAAACCTGCATATCGAAAAAGGGTTTTAAAAATCCTTTGAAGATATGTGAAGTCCCCAATCCGCATTGGGCAAGCGTGGTGGACTATGCCAAAACCCTCTTCGGAGGACCTGAGCTCAGCAGTGGGCAGTAATGGGTTGTTACAGTACAGTACAGTAGTTACAGTTTTATGTTATTAAAATTATTGCTCCTACATAATAGATACATGGCCTATCTGATGGTAATCGGTACACACATCGAAATCGAATTTATTTTTAGGCTTGAAATTGTTTAGACCTAGGGCTATGGGAGTTAGATCATTGCGAAAAAACGCGATCAGAACAAACAGATCGTCGTCGATTAATGTGATCCGAGTATTGGAACGAAGTTCCTCATCGCGCGTTATCGAAATCGGGGGCTAGACGGAAATTCTTATGAAAAAGTTGTCACGACACTTTTTTGTTTTAGATAATTATCGCTAGATGGCGCTGTGATAAAAATCTTTTAAAACAATTCCTTATTTTGTTTTATATGATTAATGCTAGATGGCGCTGTGATTAAAATCTTTTAAAACAATTCCTTATTTTGTTTTATATGATTAATGCTAGATGGCGCTGTGATCAAAATATTAAGAAAAAAAAAATATTACAATTCCCTCACTAATTAATCGAAAGGAACTTCGTTCCATCTGGGTGTCCCTTGACACCTCTCAAGTTTTTTTTTTTCAAATTTAATTGAATCGATGATAATTGTTGCTGTACTATTTTTTCTACTTCGATCATTAAAACACGAATTTTATATTAATATTACCTACATTGGAACATTTTTTATTTAACGTTGATTCCCCTCATTTTCAAACCATTTAACAAACAAAACACTAAGTAATGTTTCAACATTATTAAAATAAAACACGTGGTGCGAAAAAATATTCCCACAGCATAAAACAAGGGGTCCATTACTGGCATTTCACCGTCACTCCTTCCCTCTTGAGAGTAAGTGGTCCTCTGAGGACAAGGAAACGTATTCAGAGGGCCGCGATGTGTGCCTCTTGAGCCATCGGGAACTTTGGACGAGTTAGGAATGTGGGTATTGCATGATTTGCTATTTGAAGCTAGGTGAAGCGAGTTAAGTTCCTTAACACTTTCAGGACAATAAGATGGCTGAGCCTAAATATGCGAATACTACACAATATTTAAGTTATTCTCTAAAGTAAGAGATATCACTAGAAAAACATAGTAGGGTGTACAAATTTCCTATAAATTTCATATGAAACATTTTAACACAACGTACCTAAACGTAACGTTTGACATTCATTAAAAACATATCGATTCAATAATAATAACGATTTTTGTAGAAGGGAAAATATTTCCCTTGAGCGTGAAAGGGTTAAAGTTTTGAGCGGCCTCTAAATATCGAAGTTGTATTCGCAAATTGATATTGTTCGTGGTATAGCTAAAAAGACGTCATTTTATCTGTAAATTGAATCGTCGAGGTGACATTAAATTATAGGACTATATTTTATTCAATTCGCTTTCAAGAAAGCTTCCGATTTGATAAACGTACGTATTACGTGGATATCCTCTACAGACAATACAGTCATAATATAATCGTTACGATTGTCCTCAAGTAAAAACATTAAATTTAAAGCATTTAAAATATGAGTTTAATAAACGCCATCGTGTCAGGTTTACATTTAAACTTACACGTATATAGAATGGAAGAATTAGAATATAGTTTATTTTTCTCACCACATACACACAACAGAATCATCAGACACTAGTAAATTAAAATTAGCGCTACAATAAAATGTTTGGTAATAAGTATTATTGCCGATTCATGTTTGTGGGAGACTGGTGCCTAAACTAGACGCAAGTCTGTATTCCAGGACACCAGGACTCCCAGGACTCATACAAGTATTACAGGATCATAAAAGGTGAAACATTCTCCGAAAACTGAATACAAACTAAAATACACTGAATAGATCAAAACAAATGAAAACAAATTTAAAAATATAAATGGCCTGACAAAGTCTGCAAAATTGTAAAACAATTGAGTAATATTAGTAAAATCATCACAAAAGCGCGTTTTAGACGAAAAGAAAAGAAAGGTTGCAATTCACGTTTCAGTTCACTATTAACCTGAAAAACTTAGTGGATATGATAGAAGATGGCTACCATATTTCAGTTTAAAGCTATAGAATTCGTACTTATCTTTAACTGTGCAACAATCTTTAAGCATCACACGCCGCGGCTTTTAGCTGTGAAAATAGTAAGACTGTTTTTTTTACCAAGTAATGATACGGCAAAGTTCACACTGTTGTCACTTCACCTGTGACCTAACATGACGAGATTTTATTTTTATCTTATGTATTCGTGATCTTATTTTAGAAGATTTATGAGTTCTGAGGACTTGGTAGGTGAAATATAGATGGATAGATTTTGAGTTGTAATTTTTCTTTTATTACCTTGACTACGGTTAGATTTAATATGAAATTACTGAAAAAATAATGATTATTTGAGAAACGATATGTAAGAAAATTATGTTTGTGGGGTGGTATATGCTTATTGCTTAGAAAGAAAAAAAAAGTGTTGTGTTGATCAGAAAACAAAACTATGGCAGGCGAGTGGTAAGTATGAGATGTATCTGTGGTGCTCGTTGGTATGATGCGGTTGTACACGAAATGGTTGTTCCTTTATTATAACCACTCAACTGGGAACGTCACTATTCGCTAGATGGCGAAACTGGGGACTTCGTTCGGAATCAATACCGTGTTTGAGCCCCTTTTTAAAAACATTTTTTTCCGATATTTGTTAATTTTGATTTTAAATTAAACCTTATATTTTTGTAAATCTTTATTACTAAACGACGCTGTATTGCATTTTCAGCGAAAATATCTCATCTCCGTAAAATATGAGACGATTAAAAAATGTAAACAAAACCAGTTTTAGAACTGTGCTCAATTTTGGTTTCTGCCACAGACTTGGCAAAAGTAAACAAACCAATTTGGTTGCCGATCCCAGTTAAGTGGTTAATTACAAGGAATATAACAAAGTACTTTTACGTAGTTTAATAGCATCAAAATACTAAGAGAGAAAGAATACTGGAATAGACTGTAATCAGAACGCAGGTTCCCAGTAAGCTAAATTTTTATCAAAAATCGAATCTTTATTAGTTAAAATCGTTATAAGTTTAAAACGATCGCGATTAAACTTTGATCTCAAGAAGGTGAAACTTCGATCAAACTTTACCCTAGAATTTAAATCAGAAAAATTTTGCAGGTTTTTTTTTTAAATGATGCTGAAACGAAAGTAACATTTGAATTGTTATGATGTGAAATGGTGGTTTCTTTTTTTTTTCAGTTGGAGGAAATCACCGGATCCCGGTATGTGGAAATTGAACCGCACTAAAACCTCCAACCGCTCACACTCAGCGTCCGAACCCCGGCTGAGGCCAGAACCCAGCACGGGGTTTTGAGGGACGACGCGACGCGTTACGCTCTCGGCACACTTTCCCGTCGCGCCGCCCCCGTGAAATAGTGGTAGTCTTTTTAGATAATGGACATAGTGCAAATTTTTCCCAGTTGAAATAAGTTTAATAAATTGTCGAAGTACAACTTACAACCATGAATCCTGAAATTAATTAATGATGGCTTGCAGATTATAGAAACTAGTCGGTATTATCTGTGGTTTGACGTAATATTCTGTTACAGGTGTGTACTACACAATGGCGGTGGTTGGCCCAGCGATGGGCTACGTATTGGGCGGGCAGATGCTGACCATTTACACTGACTTCCTTACCGTCGATTCGGGAACGTAAGTACAAAACATTTTTAGTTTTAATATAATATTTAAAGAACAAAAATTTTGTTTTATCCACTCAACCAAATTGGTTTGTTTACTTATGTCAAGTCTGTGGCAGGAGCGAAAATTGAGCACAGTTCTAAAACTTGTTAAGTTCACATTTTTTAATCGTCTCATATTTTACGGAGATGATACATTTTCGCTGAAAATGCAATACAGCGTCGTTTAGTAATAAAGATTTACAAAAAAATAAGGTTTAATTAAAAATCAAAATTAAAACTTACTGGAAAAAAATGTATTTAAAAAAGGGCTCAAACACGGTAGTGATTCCGAACGAAGTCCCCAGTTTCGCCATCTAGCGGAAAGTGACGATCCCAGTTGAGTGGTTATGATAAAAAATAAAATTGAATATCACATCATGGTTTCCCCGATATATAGGTCTACCTAAACCAAATTTGTATTTATTGTTAAAAAAAGGTTAAAGTTCTCGATACTATTTTTTTTTGCATTTAACATACTCAAATTTCTCCGTACTTTTTTATTGAAATAACCAACATTATACTTTATTTTTTGATACCTTTCGGCAATTGATCTGTAGAAAAAAACCCTTAAAAAGTCCAGACGACAATTTAGCTTTTAATAAATCAAGGCAAGGGCAGCGACAAGGCTTCGTCCTAGGCAGCGGCCTTTCATCTCATTGTGACTCGTATACGCTCGTACAACTTTTCAGCAAAATTCATTCCACCGTTCAAATTTTGGCCACGAAAGAGGCGTAATTTAAAAAGTTTTTAATCAGTTTTGTTGCATGCATTTTTTAGAGGCTTTTAGGCAGACGAGCTAACGGGCCACCTTATTGTAAGCGATTACCGTGGCTCTGCAATGTCAGGGGACACTGCGGGGCCGCTACCTACGGCCTTCTTTTTTTTTTTTAGTTGGAGGAAATCACCGGATCCGGTATGTGGGAGTTGAACCGCACTAAAATCTCCAACCGCTCACACTCAGCGTCCGAACCCCGGCTGAGGCCAGAACCCAGCACGGGGTTATGAGGGACGACTCGACGCGTTACGCCATCGGCACTCTTTCCCGGTACCTTTTTTGTTATACTTTTTGATTATGGCTGTATATTTTTCTATGTAGATTAGTAAACGTGCCACATGATCGTAAGTGGTTTATAGACTTCTGCAATATCGGAGTACGATTATTAGTATTTTCTAGAATGTAAAACTGTTTCGATTGGCAGATTACAATGATACAAATGTCGTTTAAATTATAAATCATTAAATTAAATTTATTGCAGTTCCAATTACAGTTGCAGGTTATAATAATATAGCATTAGCAATTTCACTAAAAGAATAAAAACTAAATAATAAAATTTAGATAGAGATATCAATTATATACAATAATCGTTATTTTCAGATTTGATTTTCTCATCACTGAATAAACCAAGATATTTTTCCACCGCTACCTCTTATGATTTGGACAGTTCCCTCTTGTCTTATAGCCCAAAGTTAACTTCCACAGCTCCTGGTACGAGATGTGATTTAACAGAGAATGAGTTTTCAACAACCTACTAAGGTTTCAGTTCTAAAATTCACAAGTACCGTATAAAAATGTTCCCTTCGAAATGTAATTTAAACTCATTTATCGAGGAAACCTTTTGAAGATCGCTTTTATAATGTTGTTTTTGATTGCTTCACGAAGTTGTGCGACTTCATATTTCGAATATGCTTTAAATACGCTTGTATTTTTAGTTACTGCTATGTAATTACTTTAGTTACTTTACTATGAAAAAAACTTGAAAGGTGTCAAGGGACACCCGATTCGTTCGTTTCGATTAATTAGTGAGGGAATTATGTATAATAAAATATTTTGATCACAGCGCCATCTAGCATTAATCATATAAAACAAAATAAGGAATTGTTTTAAAAGATTTTAATCACAGCGCCATCTAGCGATAATCATCTAAAATAAAAAAGTGTCGTGACAACTTTTTCATAAGAATTTCCGTCTAGCCACCTTTCGATAACGTGCAATAAGGAATTTCGTTCCAAAATACCGTGTGTTGATGAATGAATTTGATCTTAGCAAAATAGGGTTTTAAGTAAGTCTGATAAAACGATCTTAAACACGATGAATCTGACTGGTTTAGTACGGGAGTTAAGGCTACCTTTCGACTCCGTTATCAGTTCAGCTGTATGTTGCAGCGTTTGGCAAGTTGATCAAATTGCAAGTTCCCATCCGAAATTACATAGTAACATCCAATGCAAGTTAAATATCACTACAGCGAAATTCAATAATTAGTTTCTCACAGACCAATTATTATCTTCTACTATTCTCAACACAGAGATTCATAATTTCAATCAGTAAAACTAACACACGTCTTATCTAGCCGAACGTTACTCCATTCCGTAAGATAAACATGATATTTGCATATGAAAACATAGTGTAATATGAGCAACGTTGTCTGAAGATTTGCATTTCAACACTACGTCTAACTGGTTAATTGTGCTATTCAATTGGGAGGTGTAAGGTTGTTTGGTTAAGGGAGATTTATAACCTCTTGTTACTCGTCATACTATTTTTATTTAGTTTTGTGTCTACAATTTCTCATCATTTACTACTTCACCTAATCATCGATCATCATCATCAGACGTCCACAACTGGACAACGATCAGTCCTGCGCTGTTTATATCTAGTAACTTCTAGCGATCAGGTCTTCTTCAGCTCGTCAGTCTATCTGGTGGGAGGCCTGCACAGAACGGTTTGGTCTGTGCACGTCTCATCGGCTGTCCGTTCTTCGCAATACCTTACCTAGAATAGAATAGAATAAATATTTATTTCAAACTATAACAGAATACTTACTCTAAACTAAATCTAAGTAACAAACATAGTTTGAAAACGGTTACCGACTCAGCAATGTCGACAGCACCGAAAAACGGTACCACGATGCTGGTCTTCCTACCTAATACGATTATTATACAGTGGAAGTAGAAAACATTACTTAGTGAAGAGGGTGTTTAGCACACTATATACAAATTTAAGTATGAATAATATAATTAACAACTTCACGTGACCTCACTCTATAGTAGTCGCTGCTGATCGGGCGAGCGACAATGTTTTGCAAGAATTTTAGACATCTTTCACTGACGTTTACTGAGCGTATCGCGGTTTATAAAATTCCTCAGAAGATAAAAACAGGCAAAATATAATAAATAAATAAGATGGAATTCTAATTCAATAATGAAGTAAAATTACTGTCAACTGTTCTCACTATTATAACAAATTTCATTTTCATGATAGGCTCGGTATAACTCCTCAAAGTTCTGTCTGGATCGGTGCCTGGTGGATCGGGTTCATCCTGTCAGCGATCCTGTGCATCATTGTGGCGATACCCTTGATGGCGTTCCCCTTCGAACTACCAGGTATGATGGTATCTTCCAAGTGAAGTGTATGCAGAGAATCAAAGTATGTATTTTGTGATTTTGTCTACCTTTTGACAGAAACAAAAACTTATTGTAATTAAGTGATGGTATGATCTGTCCCGAACGAAAATGATAACTAGATAAGAGGCAATTTATTACCCCGTTAAAATGAACGGTCGATATTCATAGAATCACGGTATTATATGTATTAATAATCTAAATAACATCAGCTGGCATATTCATCCAGGTGCATCAGAAATCAAGGCAGCAAAGGTATCAGAAGCGCACGAAGGAGCAGCATCAAAGTCAGCAGCTTTCAGCGCTTTACACGAACTACCTCAAGCTGCTGCAGCGCTTCTCAAGAACCCGACCTTTTTGTTTCTGAACCTCGCTGGGGCAAGCGAAGGCATGCTCATCTCTGGGTTTGCTGCCTTCCTGCCCAAACTCATTGAGAATCAATTTGCTGTCAGAGCTTCGGAAGCTGCCTTACTCTTAGGTATGTATTATACCCAATTTTTTTTTATTGCTATGTAGACAGACATACGAATAGGCCACTTGATCGTAACTGGATACCGTCGCTAATGGACCTCTGCAATGCCAGGGCAATGAGAGGCCGTTATCTATCACCTACCCATACAGTAGTTTTCTTAAACCTCGTTTAAAGAGTCTATTCAAAATCCCTTTAGGTATTATAACTTGTAGGGACGCGACTGCATGCTTGCACTTTTGATACAATCAGCAAAAACCTACAAATATACATAGGTATCTAATGAACATACACAGGCTCCATTGGTCTCTCATTAAATAAAATCTGTATCTTGTTTTATTACTATCAACTTTCCGATTTACCGAAGTTGTTATTTTCAGGATTAATAACAGTCCCAGCTGGAGGTGGCGGTACATTCTTAGGCGGATGGTTGGTAAAGCGATGGCGCCTCGCTTGCGGTGGGATTATCAAACTGTGCATCGCGGCGACGCTTGTAGCGGCCGTGTTCAACTTCTGCTTTGTACTGTCCTGTGATGACTATGCATTTGCAGGACTCACAGTGCCATATAAAAGCCCTGCTGTACCTGGGTGAGTTGTGAAGTATAGATGTAAGAGTGCATCCAAGACAATTTTGGAGTTCAATCTACGAGACACACACACTATGTAGCACCTTTAAGTACTAACCTCAGTTTAAAAGTACCCAAGGCCTCTAGATCGAAATCGGTGAATAAAACTACTATTACTAATAATTAGCCCTGTCCAAATACACCAATTTATAGCACACACTTTTTTCCATACAGCGGGGATAGTCTAGTAGCAGAATGCAACGTTGGTTGCTCGTGTCCCCGGTCTCAATACTCTCCAGTATGTGGAGCGGACGGAGCGGTGTATTACTCTGGTTGTCACGCGGCGTGTAGCACGAGATTATTACACGGGGATGCAGTATTGTACCGAGACTGCGCTTGTATACAAACTAATAGTACATTACCGGAGTATAACTTCGTTGGAGGTGAAGGTGAGCTTTAATTTGAAGATATAGCTATTATTATATTTCTTAATGAAGTGTAGTCTTCACGTATAGTTCTTGAACTAAATATACAATGTAAGGTTCGCAAGATTTATCCATCTAATCAAGCTTCTTTTTAAAGACTATTCCCGACATTTATCTACTTTTCTTGCATTCTTGGCTGTATCTGAAACGCATCTAAATATTAAATCGCTCTATGTTGAGGACACTCTGAACATTAAAATGTATTCAGTATTCATTATTATTATAGGTAATTTAATCTTATCTGACAACCCATTATTACAGCCTATATTTTTAGGCCAGTATTTGCATTACCTAAAACCCGCTGTACATTTTCCTCTTCCCATTATACAAGGTAACTCATCGGAGAGCTACGAGGCCATCAACAGTATCTGCAGCAGCGAGTGTCCGTACCTGTGGGTGTTCGTGGCGCTCTCGTTCTGCGTGATGTTGTTCACGTTCCTGGCGACCATGCCGGCGTTATCTGCTACATTACGGTCAGAAAGCATTTTTATCTCTTGTTTTAGTGTACTACAGTCTACACTATTTAACGACTTAAACAATATAATAGGAGACAAGACTAATTAGTGCATCCCTTTAAACTTGATATTGGTCATTTGGCAATTTTGTTCAAAGTGGAATGAAAATCATTAAAAAAAAGAAGAGGCATCAGAGAATCGCTAGAGTTATATGTGACCTTTTTATTAATGGTTCACCGTATTACAATTTAAAACTCAAAATGACTGTCTCTCGTTCGGCAGATGATATCGACAATACTTCTCCACTTGGACCGATTCAGAGTCAGGCATATCACGCTAAACTTCTACCAGAACTACCGAAAACGACACCCAAACTTAATATTAAAACATCTTTTTTTTTCAGATGTGTCCGTGAAGACCAAAGATCGTTTGCGCTCGGCATCCAGTGGATCAAGGTCCGTCTACTGGGCACAATCCCGGCGCCATTGTTATTCGGGTTCCTCATAGACTTGTCGTGTTCCCTCTGGTCTAGTTCTTGCAACACAACTGGAGCCTGCGTGCAGTATGATAACACTCATATGAGCAGGTCAGTTGGTAATATTATACCTTGAGAGGGAGTGGTGGAACTTATAGTATGTAGGTGTGAAAAAACATACGGCAATATTTGCAGTCTTAGTTTTTGGTTTTTCGTAAACAATAAAACTAGAATTGAATGTAGTTTAGGAAGTTGGAGGAAATCACCGGATCCTCATCAATCATCATATGTGGGAGTTGAACCGCACTAAAACCTCCAACCGCTCACACTCAGCGTCCGAACCCCGGCTGAGGCCAGAACCCAGCACGGGGTTTGGAGGGACGGCGCGACGCATTACACGCTATTTACCACTTGCTAATTTTGTAGATGAACAACTCAAACTTTAATCTTAAGTATCCCAATGTTTTATTTATAATATTTTTCTGTCGTCTTATTATCCCAAACTTAAATTCCAGGTACATGTTCGCTCTAGCGTTAATCGGTAAGCTATGCTCCCTTCTATTCTTCACCCTGGCGTGGTGGTACTACCGTCCTCCCGGCAGCAGGAACAGCAACGCCGTCATACCCTCGGTAGACCTCACCATAGACAAGACTGCGCCTCTGACCAACGGGACGGAGAAGACCAATGGATACTGCAACGCCGCAGCCGAGTGCAGTGATCATTTGTGAACTTAGTGGAAGGTTTAGCTCAAGTTAGGAAGTTAATGTTATAGTGTAACAGTCGAGGGTCGAAAGTATTTACCATTGTAGTAGAGGTTCTAATCCACTAGGACCACTCGTGGCTGTCAAAATTCAAATAATGTCACCTGTCAAAAGCAAATTTTGGTTATTTCCCAGTTGAGTGAATGTGAATATTACGACAGGACAGGTTGAAACTTTATGGATTCAATTTCAATGAAACAACACACACTTAAGACTTTTCTGATAGACTTTCATTCAGGATATCTTGCAATCTGATACACCTGGCCCACCTAAGCTAACTATTCATCATCATCAGCCTGTACACGTCCACTGCTGGACATAGGCCTCCCCCAAACCTCGCCACATCGATCAGTCCTGCGCTGTCCGCATCCAGCTACCTCTCGCGGTCATGACCAGGTCATCGGTCCACCTTGTGGGAGGTCTGCCTACGCTGCGCCTACCAGTTCGTGGTCGCCACTCTAGAACTTTTCTAGAAAAGAAAGAGAAGAGAAAGAAGAGAGAGAAAGAAATTTCTAGAGTGGCTTCTTTTGTGTTGTTTTGCCACCACATTGGTGAAATGATAACATCGTAAGAGACCTTGAATGAATCCGAAGCCCGTGATTTCAACTCGTTTTAGGCAAGCGTGGTGCCACCCTCTACGTAGATGTTACTATGACAACATCAATAAGAGTGCGGCGGATCACGCACATTGTAAGGTTTTGTTATTATTTGTTACCACATAATAATGTAGATTTAGGAGTGAGCTGTGTTGAATTAAAGACGTGGCCTATCTAACCTGTTTTATACACAATTGTGTTTGACTTTGTATCTATATTAGTATTATACATTGAGTATTTAAATAATGCGCAAAAAGTGAATGGGTGATTGATTATGCATCTTTATGGCATCAACCGCTAAATCGATCACATTACTGAGCCCTTATAATAATGACTCAATCTTAATGATAAAGTGTTCATCGGTATTTAATTTGGCAATTCATTTAAATGCAACAAAGCAAGTCAACATGGCCGTCTTGACCGACCAAAGCGTTTACCTTCCATTTTTAAATATCGCGGTTTTTCTTTGTATGTGGTTACGATAAAAGAGATCCAAATGAAAATTCTAAACATTCAATTTTAATGACTGTTGCCAAGTTATAGCCGATGGCAGAATTTTTATTATTATAATACTTGTTTGCATAATAGGTAAATGTAAGTGTATTTTACAAAGGTATTTTTACCGACTAACTTTAGAAATAGTGATAAAAAGTACAATTGTTAAGGCACATTTTTTTGAAATTTTTCTATTATTATGCGTATTTGTAAGATTTTTAGTGTAATTTTTCCCAAAAATCACTTTTACACTGTAAATACTTTTTTAATTATTTATTTGTTACACGTTTTTTATTGTACATTTTGGTTAAAGACTGATTGTTTAGTGATATTGGAATAAAATGATGAATATTATTTGTCTATTTTTTACAAGCTGTAAGTATATTAACTAGCACTGGATGTAACTATGTAAGTTCGGGTGGAATCTTGCAATCTAAAACTTCCCGGTTTTCGATTATGGTGTTAATTTGCACTCATAATATGTATATCGCGTGACAATGCAATAATGACAAAATGGCGCTGATCTGATGATTGATTCCGATGGTGTTCATAGCAACTCCTGTACTAAATAAGAGATTGACCTGTGGTGTTCGGGCTCATTTTACTTGTCTTGGCTAGCACTCTACCAATACATGATATTCAGGATCTTAACGCTTGTATTTTTTAAGTTTTCTTTAAAATAAATTATATCTATTATAAGATAGTAAATATCGGCATAATCGGTATATTTTCTTCAATTTATACTAATAAAACCCTTTTTATAATTTAATACAAGTGTCTAAAAGCAAGAGGCGAATAGGCTTATTATTTACTGTACTTAGTAGTACTGATTACACGAACAATGTTACATGTTATATTGGGGCGGCGCGACGGGAAAGAGTGCCGTAGCGCGTAACGCGTCGCGCCGCCCCTCATTACCCCGTGCTATGTTCTGGCCTCAGCCGGGGTTCGGACGCTAAGTGTGAGCGGTTGGAGGTTTTAGTGCGGTTCAACTCCCAAATACCCCACCTGCGGGGCGGTGATCCGGTGATTTCCTCCAACTGAAAAAAAAACATGTTATATTACAACTCGAAACACCAATCAGTATGTAACCGCTTTAAGTCCTAAATTCAATAAAATTCTTACGACTAACTTGTTGAAATAAAAGATCACAATTTTAAAATACATCAATATATTAACATCAAAATATCACTTAAAAACGCCTATTACATCGATAAGACAAAATGCACTTAATTCTAAAAGCGGTAAGGTCGAGAACAGCTGAGGCCGGAATAACAAATCAGGATGGAAGAGAACATTCAGATTTTAAAATGAGTAAAATATACATCAATTTACTAGAGCGATGTACTGTTAAATCATTTTTTACTGTTAAATCATTTTTATGTTGACTTGGAAATTTCTATACTAGACGCAGAAACGGCGACTATTTGGCTATGAATATGACAACTGGTCGTTAGAAGTAACAACGCAGATGGGAGCTCATTTCATAGTCGTGGTAAAATAAATTTCAGAAACATGCTTTACCGCGATGTTTATGAGTTATTCTTGAAAAATGTTTTAGTACTGGTTACGGACAAATCATTAGGGTTACTCATAGGCATCTAAAAATCCCACAGATCTACACGAATACATGTAATAATGGTAATAGTATGTGAATTTAACTACGTAAAGGTAAAAATGTGTATCTGCCTCACTTGACATTGGCGAATCGTCCCGAGTCTTGGACGAGGTCCAGAATAAAAAGAAGAAGAAAGGTAAAAATTAAATTACTTGATATTCATAAAAAGAACTTATTTTGATTGATACGACGCTCGGAGAAAAAATCGGGTCTTCAAATACTATAAAAGAGCTTGATATAGTCAGGGCACGACCTATATGGCTAAATTTGACTCACGTTCGGCTTTGTGGCTATTATATTCAAAAATATGATTTTTTTAGTGTTTTTTTAGTTAACTATATGAGACATGTTGAGATAAATAACGTGTTCATGTTTACAAAGTTGTACAGTTTCCCTAATATTCTATCTAGACACAAAGAAATTCCACTATTAAATGTGACTGTATCACATTGGATATTAAAATATGGCAATACTAACTTAGCTAAAGTGCATTTGGAACGTGTACCTTAAATGATAACCTAAAAAAAATGGTACATTATCTGTCACCTAAAGACCTCATTATCAGTAAAATTTATCAATAAACTATGTATTTTTCTACATAAAATTGCACACTATAATTTAACCTACAAGATCTGTATAAGTTTTTGCATAAAAATTCATCTAAATATTATGAAATGACCAGAAATCTAAGACTTATATTATAACACCAAAATTATATTAACATATTATTAAACGTGTTTTAACACTATATTTATTACATATCTAACACACATAATTCTACTTTTTTTTCGTTTACAATTGTGACAACTAGAAAATTGAAAAATACCTAATTTAACATATTTATATGATTGCAATAACATTGAATTGATTTCGTAATAGTTATAAAATTATTTAAATGCATATTTATTTTAAACAGACTTCTATAATGTAAGCATAGTAAAGGTTTTTTAATTTTGAAATGGTAATCTTTCATTTAAGTTTATTATGGAAAATACACCAACAATGACTTTGGTATGATAAAAAGGAATGTTTCGATCAAAATACCTAAAACACCAAACTATAGAAGTCGTCGAATTACACAGAAAACAACATGTATTTACACATATTCCGGTAAACAAGATCTAAATTACACGATATTACAAAAATCTACACAAAATTACAAGCACACATAATGTGGTACGAGATTAAATTTATTATAATGTCCTTGAAATGATTCCAATCCGAACACGATTGCTTTGGTTCCATGGCTTCAAAAAAACACTTTCTATTCTATACAAATCTTGCACACTACACGGGGCTGACTTGGCTAATGCTGGATCTACATTCTGTTCTCGTCCTAATTAAGTTCCGTTTAGAAGAACTTCACACCCTGGTTGTCATCAAATTCCATGAGTTCACAGCGACCTTTGGCTTCGAGTGACTTCAACGCTTTGATCAGAATGTTCATATCGAGTTCATGAAATTCTGAAAGAAAATCAAATGTCAATAATTATATACAAAAATAAAGCATTAGAATTATCATTATTTTGAAATAACAATTGTATTATACCTTGATCAGCAGTGTTCTCTCCTTCCCGTAGCTCAAAAAGAGTACAAACTGAATTATTGAACCCATTGTTACATGCCCAATTATAAATCATGTTGCCCCATTCATCCAGCGAGTGCCAGTACACCTCCCAAATGTTTTTAGTTTTATCTATTGGTGCTGCTTTGCCAGCCTTTGCCATGTCCTCAAGTATTGTTAATATAGCTTCCTGAGACAATTTCCGGTTGATTTCAATGTTGCTAAACAGAGGAGTGTTGGATGCTTCCCTTATATCTATTGTAGATTGTTTAGTGGCTTTCAAATAGTCAGTGATGAGTTGTTGCCATGCTTCCAGTTGTCTAGATCTTGTCTCAGTGTGCGGTTGGATTCTGAAACAAAAGAAATCTAATTCTAATTAAATAATTAAGTACAAAATAAATTTGTAATGTTAAAAATGACTGAAAAATAAAATGTCTTGAAGGTTGAACACTTAATTTGTGTCCTTTGTATTACTATATTACCTGTAACATAATAAATAAAACTTAACCAAAATAAGGACAAACAAATGAACATAAAAATGTTACAAGCTTCCGGAAAGTTACAGAAAGTCAAGAGAAGCCAACAAAAGAAAACTAGTTAGGGTTAATGAAGTGAATTATACTTACACTTTCACTTATTTCTGTTTCATATACCTGTGGTATATCTCAATCATTTCGCTCTCAGTCTCTTTTCTTTTAACTAAATTTTTTACAGACTTTGGTTCCAGATCTGTCACGGAAACTCTGTACATTATCTTGTGCTCTTTCTTCTGAACGTACGGAACATTCTCCACATAGTTGGGAGAGAAGCTGATCATGATGGAGCAGTCCTTGGCGACCGCAGATATCAGGGCTCGGTGTACAGGCTCCAAGTTTTTGAAGAACTCCTCCTTGTCTTTCGCTTCTCCGAGATTCAAGTTGGCGGCATTTTCTATTATCATCGAAACATAGCCCGCGTCTTCATGCTTCAAATAGTTGGATACATCAAAATTGACACTCTCTCCGAGTTTTTGCAGTTCTAAAAGTTTGTACAGGAATGTGTTGGATGTTAAGATGGAATCGTCAACACATTCATTTCGTTTTTGTATCTTGAAATACTTAACACTAGCCTTTGTTTCTTTAAGATCTAAGTCTGCACTGAAATCATCAGTAAGTAGCAGTTGTATTATGAAATTCAAGAATCCATCAGTTGATCCAAATACGTTGATTCTCTCAATGATGTTGTGGAAAGATTTCAGGTCCGACTTCTCATCATAAATGACCATTCCATTTTTGAACATCTTGAAGTTGTTCTGAGGATTCTCTATGAGATGGAGCAGGGCATCCCGCATCCTGTACTTGTCTCCAGAGAACAGATCTAGCGGACAGTAGGAACTATGCTTCTCTACTTTGTTTGTTTCTACCTTGAGATATTGCTTCAAACAAAAGTAGCATTTGGAATGGGAGTTGAGTGATTTAGATATGAAACCTTCTTTGGGTTTGATCTCGACGCAGTAGTTGGTCTCGCAGAGCGGGCTGACCAGGGCGAGGTTCGGCGCTCGGATCGCGTACTGACTGAGGATGGACTTGAAGTGTCTGTGTGTGGGACGAATGTGGTACAGGGCGTGGCTCAGCCGGCTCGCCTCCTCCTCCGCCATCGTCACTATGACTTCCTTGCATTGGAAGTTGTTATTCAGCAGCGGTATCATAACTAAATTAACGAAATTCACAGAATCTCGCACGTCATTCTGATTTATCTGTTGTCCGTCCTGTTTGATGAGACGCAGAACGTAATCGGTTCCTACGACTTCGACAACGATGTGGACGTTTCCTTCGTTGATGTATTTGCATTGTTTCCCGAACACCTCCATGGCTGATGAATTCGTACCAAGGTGTGTTAGCAAAAAATGTGATTTACTTACGTAAAGAACGGGGGAAAGCTATACTGCCAAGGCCACGATATCTCTGCCATACTCGTAAAACACAACCGAACAATTATAAAAGCCTAATAGTTATTTTAACCACGCAAAAATGCTTGTAATTTTCCAGCTGTTTTCGCGACTTGACAAAATTTATTCGATGTTCATGAAAAGTCGATTGTCGATACTTGATGTCGTTGACCTTTGCAACCATAGATTAGAGACAAGTAGTTTTTTTTTATTTTCTTTTGTTAAACTTTTTTAAAGTCATGACTGCATTTCCTCAATTCTGGTTTTCCCAGCATGCTTTTTCTTCAATCTATATTTGCAATCCTATTGTGTTTTACGTAAAAGTTTTTTCAAAGATATTGGCTTTTCGTGTTCTAAAATCATCACCATGAATCATCACCATTCGCACAAAAGAAAATTGTCAACTGTCAATGTCAACCAGACACAAATGTCAGAAATTCGCAAATTCGTCAATGTCAAATTCTAAAAAAAAAACAAGAATTGTCAAAATTGTTGATCGAAATTGCGAGATATAATTTGCATTTATTTTTTATTAACTCGAAATTTAACTAATAATGAACCAAATTTGATATGGTACTGTGTTCCTATTGAATAACCTTTGAAATCCAATGATGATCACGCTTAATAGAAAACTTAAGAAAGAGCATACACCTAGTTCAAATGGTCTTACTACGGAACCTGTTAAAAGAATATCAATAAGAGATAAGTTGCTAGTCAAAGAAGTTCAAGAGATGGAGGAGAATCTTCCAGCAACATGTAACGTGAAGTTTGACGATCCTAATGTGCTGAGTGAGTTCATATTAACAGTAGTTCCTGATGAAGGATATTGGAAAGGCGGTAAATTTAAGTTTAATGTGGTCATAACAGAAGAATATAATATGGCTGTAAGTATACGTTAATATCTAAGAAGATTGTGACAGAAGTAGTAGAACGAAATTTAAAACAAACTGGAAGTTTGAGTGTCATGCTCACTCCTGTATTGTGTACCTATTATTGTCTATTAATTAAAAACAATACACCAAATTCGACTTCTGCAACTTCAAAAGAATACTTATAAATAATTACTACTCTATTTACCGTCAATTTCAGCCACCCAGAGTGAAGTGTCTCACTAAACTCTGGCACCCAAACATCAACTTAGATGGAGACATTTGTTTGTCCTTACTGAGACAGACTTCCATAGATGAACATGGATGGGCACCTACAAGGAGACTAAAGGACATTGTTTGGGGCCTAAACTCATTATTTACTGTAAGTATTCTCTAGACAATGACAGATGTACTCTATTTGAGATGAAAATAATATAGAAAGGAACAGAAGAGAAATTAAAAACAAAAGTATGTTATAATTCCTCTGCAAACCACCCAAGACTGGTGTTACAAAGTCTCTTTAGATTTCATATGAGTAATATGATTGTGCTCATCATCAAGTTGCAACACTAACTATAAACTGAAAACTTTTATGAATGTGTGTGAATATGAAATATAAACTTATTCAGACACTTGTGGTTTTCTATAATACTTTCATGCATTTTCAACGGGTTCTTACCATGATCATGGAGTTTGCAACAACGTTGAAGTATCGAGACAACTCAATTAATTAAATATTGTGGTAAGAACCCGTTGAAAATGCATGGAAAAAATTAATATATCTGAACTTTCTTTATTATGGAAGAAGATTTATCTTCTTTAGTTTTTGGGTAAATACTAGTAAATAGTCTCTTAATTAGGGTACTAGCAATAATAATTATTGTTTGGTAGAAGTAAGCTAACTTAAGGGATGAATAAATCTCCAAATATGATCTTTTTCTAATTGTATTTTTGTTATAAGACATTATAATATTTGTTTCTAAGAAATTATTTGCTAGTTTCAATGGCTGAAGACTCGCTACAATTTTAATTAAGAAAACTAAATTCTTATTTTCATTATCAGGACCTCCTCAATTTTGAAGATCCATTAAACATAGAAGCAGCAGAAATGTACAGCAAGGACAAGGCTCAATTCCAGGTCAAAGTACAAGAATTTATGTCTAAAGGGAAAAGATGAAAACGGCTTAAAATGCGCACCAACCTACGCAAGCTTTCATTAGGTCAATTTAAAAAGAAATAGTCACCATAATGTTTGGATTGTGCTAATTAAAGGCACTTGTCATAAATAGTATTCCATACTAATACTACTAGATACACTGTACCGAACAAAACAGTACAAAGTAGTGTCTCTAAACTAGCTATACTTTGAGGCAAGAATAAATGCACTTGGACTTTAGGAAATTGAGATTTTTAACAACTCTATATTATATAATATGCAAAGTTTAATAAGAACATCTGACAATGAATGTCACAAAACTGTGTCCGACAGAGAAAGCACTCTATAAATCCGAGGCTATGAACTGCTCTCTTTCTAAAAGTTGAAGTGCATTTAATCTTGCCCCTAACTATACCTACACTAAACACCAAGTGTTTTACTAAAGAGTCTTAACTTTAATACAATTTAAATCTCCCTAATAATGTGTCTAGTATATTTCGATATGGGTCCTTCGTATACCTTTTTGCATAAGTGATCTTAAAATTGCCTAATTTTAATGTCCTGAATTTTTTTGTTCAATTCCAATTATTTTCAGACATAGAACCTACTAAATTGGTATAAGTCCTAGCAGAGTTACAAGTTTCGAGCATAGAAATGGCTCTCCTGTAAAATTGTGTTTTTTCACTTATATTAGAACGAAGGACCTATTTACGTGATGGAGGATTCCAAAAGTTTAACTTGAATTTTAAGTGTTTGTAGGTTGAGATGTGCAATAATAGCTATTTGAATAGATAAATTAAATAGAAAATGTTTGTAATTGTTTCACTGCTTTTTGCAGTGCAGAATAATAATAGCTGGACATCTGAGAATCTCATAATATTGCTACTTCATCAATGTTATTTGTTGTTAAATTACCTATAATGACTACCATCAGTAATATTGAAAAAACTAACCTCATTCCCTCAAGAGTTTGTTTGTATGTATCAGTTACTCCTAAATATCAACAATTTAAAAGATTAAATAATTTCTGTAATATGTCTCGGATGTCTATTGTGCCTCTTTTTTTTTAATTAAAAGGATATTATTATGCTACTGACAAGGTCCTATCTATGCAAAATAATTATTTGCTTGCTTATATTTTAGAAAAATTATCTTGTGATTTTCTTGTTACTTTGCTGTAATGTGCCAAAAAGCTATTTTATGTCTATATTTTTAATGTAATTTTCATTGAAGTCAAATAATGGATTATTTTATGATATTGAATACTTATAATCAAAATTTTCTAAATGTCCAATCTTACCAATGGTTCTATATTATTGTATTTTTTTAAAACCTTGTTATGCATGTAAATAAAGAAATTTTCCAAAAACATATCCATAAAATAGTCATTTTAAAATGTAATATTTGTAATGATTACCATTTTCGAATTGTAATGAAATTGCGGTTGAACTTGAATGCTTTTTATAGATAAATTTTATACCATTTCGTGAATTTATATTTTTTCAAATTAAACATGTTTGAGAAGTTAGTGAATTTAAAATACCTAGTTGTAAGGCTCAAATTATAATAAAAGGTGAGTGAAAATTTTTGTCTATGGTTTTATCCCCAAAAGAGTTATCAATAGACAAAAGAGATATCTGCACTGAAATGTTTGTTGTATACAGGGTGTTGGTGCCTGGTGAAACAATACGTTAAGGGCTTAATCTTTGTCACATTTCAAATCATATACACATACTTTTGAAACGGAGATAGTTACTTTATTTTCCCATACAAAGTTGAAGAATTATTATTTTGTATTATTTTTGACAACCCTACTTTGACCTACATTTAGCGTGCTATATTTATTTACACACACACAGGCGCTTGAATCTTGTTTAGAATGTGATTTTTGTCCCGTGTATTATTACAATGTTCTATGACACAGGAGGTGACTAGCCGGCTTAAGTCTTTAGCTGTTGGTGTAGGTCAGTACGGTAGGGTTGATCATGCACAAATTCACACGTAGTTTTGATTAGTTATAACTTATTGTAGGTTATGCCTAGAAAACCCAGGCTTTGTGGATGGCTTCTACATCAATTATACTATTTGCTGTGAAAGTATTGTTTCATCGGATTTTAACACCCTGTATAGGGTTCATCAAATAAAAAACTCAAAAACATTAATGCTCTTTATTAAGAAGTTAATACTGGAGCATCAATAATTACCAATTAGTACAAATAAATAAATAAATAGTAAAAAAGTTGTATACAAAAATGACTTAACAGATAACAAAAGATTCGTAACGTAATTGTTCGCACGTTTATGACTAGAATTAAATGTCATGAGTGATTCAAATGAAATTGGCGATTTTCAAATGTGGCAACATTTTTAACAAATATCAGATATTTACATCGAAAAAAAGATTGAAATTTTATGATTTTGACTAGATAAGTAGTAGTAGACTGTCTATTAAATGATTTGATGATTATCTTCAATACAAATTCTTTTTTGGCTATTGAGTAGTTTAACAAACCATATTGACGTTATTTTCAGTGTTGCCAATAAAAATAAATGTTGCCATAAATAAAAATGTCATAAATGAGAATGAGTTGTCTATTGTGTGGAGATGTTTGTGAGCAGTTCTTCCTGGATGCTGTTCGACCTGGTGAGTAGTCTAGGAGCGAGGGAGCCGAACGCGGCTGACAACGTGTCCGCCTGAGACGCCTCCTGGGCTTTACGCTCGTGGTACTCGTCTGAGAATTCCTGTTGGAAAATAAGTTGACTATTGTTATGAATTAGCATTTAAAGATTATTGTGGATGATTTCCATCTTTCATCACTTCTGTGGAGGTCAAGATTCATATAGTCAGTGGTGTGCATGCATATTTAAGTCAGGGTATGCAGAAATATAAATCTGAGTAATTTTCCACATATTTATGTCCTATAATCAATTTAATTTAATTTTTACGCTAAATGTGTGCCAATTGTAGAAATTAAAAGTGTATTTTGGTTAAATATACAACGTTTAATCGTTTTTGTTACATTTTTGGAAGCAAATTTGAAAAGATAGGGTTTGCAGTGCGTATTTGCTTGTAAGAACTGCACGCCGCTGCATGTAGCCTACTTTTATGCCTACTTATTAACGTAAACACCGAGGAAGTTGAAATATAAGTCTTGAAATATTAAGGTTGTCATTGATGTTTTCTAAACCAAATTAGCCTCTTTGGTATGTATAAAACTGTAAATTTTTAAAAATAAGAAATTCGAGGTGCTAATTCTAATTATCGACAATGCAACGCATAACAAGATATGGCGAGGGCTATATAGAATACGATTCCTACCGGACTACCACTGGAGTTTCGTAATGCCAAATTTATAACACTGAATTTAAAGTGTACAATTTTTAATGAAAATTGTGGGTATCTACAGTGGACTATGGCTAAAGGGAGATCTCTGACTGGGCGAGGTGGTGTATGGTGGTCAGGCCGAAGCCCTCTGTATTAGATTTCAGATGTCGTATATATGCGAAGATTTCTGCAAATGTCGTAACCGCGATTCAGGATCTCGCGCTTTATTATTGGTCGCCACAAAAATAATTTAATAGAAGATTATTTTACCACCCAGAAAATATACCATACGGTCAATAGTTTCCCGTGGTCAAGTTTACCTTAAGTTTAGTGGTATCGAAGACAGCTCGTTCTCTCTTCTTGCTGATGAAGTCGGATTGCGCGAGCCAGCGATGCTCGTGGCACTCCTCGGCCGTCGGACGCTTCAGGGGAACCTTCTTGAACACGAACATCAGGAACCTGGTCGCTTCCTTGATATTGAAAACGGTAGAATTGAAATTAAAGTGATACCCAGAATTCGCTGCATGAATACAACGTTATTATCATTGCCAGTTCTAATATCAACAATTCAATTTTTTTTTTCAATTTCAAATTCATTTATTCAAGTGGGCTTTAAAAAAGCGCTTTTGAACGTCAAAAAATAGCAATAAATCATTAAATACATAAAATTTAGTGTAAAATCAAAATTAAAAATAACATGATAACATTGTTACAAAATTACAAAAAATAATAAAATAAATACAAACAATTTTTAAAATTAAATAAAATTACAATTTGTCAAAAAGATATACGAATAAAAATTATCAATAGTATAAAAACCCTTCCAAGGTCACAAAATGGTCCATGCGTCATTATCATTTAGGTAGTCTTTAACATAGTAATACGCTCTTCTTGTCAGTACTGATTTTATGTGTTTTTTTTTGTCTTTGTGGTAACTGTATAATATCTATCGGGATCAATCTGCTGAGATATTCCAATACTTACTGCAAATTTTAAGTATAGAGAATCTAATTTAAGACGTCACATCAATCAATCTCCATTTCTATATTACTTTCAACCGTAAAAATGTTTCGAAAATGAGTAGTTATACTGTACCAGCTGAAATGGGGTGAATGACCCGTCGAAATACTTTTAACTTTGGATTTAATTAAAATGTTGTTTTCAATGTCACAAGAAATGAATGATATCGTCGTCGAGAATGATATAGAGAAAAGTTTATCAGATTTCAAAAATAATAAAAACTTGAGAGGTGTCATGGGACACCCGAATAGAACGAAGTTGCTTTCGATTAAAAGATATCTTATTTTTTTTTTCCTAACATAACGCGCGATAAGGAACGTGTTTTAAAAGATTTTGATCACAGCGCCATCTAGCGATAATCATCTAAAACAAAAAAAAGTGTCGTGACAACTTTTCATAAGTTTTTTTCCGTCTAGTCCCCTTTCGATAACGCGCGATAAGGAACTTCGTTCCAAAAGCATTTCCAAGTTGTATCTCGACAGGTCATTGACCCATCAGCTGGCGCAGTGTTAAAGATCCACCCTGTATAACTTGACTAGTACAAACCTGCGTGATCTCCTTATAAAGATGCTCGAACCGATATCTGACGAAGGAGATGTTCTGTTTGGTCTCGTTGTCGTCGTTTCCTCTGTAGGGCGACACTCCACTCAGCAGGATGTAGGCCAACACTCCGATGGACCAGATGTCGGTCTGAGGGTAGGCTGGCTCGTCGTTTATTATTTCAGGAGCTGTAAAGGTTAGGTTAGGTTAGGTTATGTAAGATCAGTCAACTGGGCGAAAAATTGGGTTGTTTATGGCTGTGACGTTATTATACGTTGATTTTGTTTACATATTAGCTGACATTTTCGTCTGTGTCATAAAGGCAGCTTTTGTGATGTAAGCGCAGAAAATTGTGCTTATTTACCACATCAAAAACCTTAAAATTATCAGTTATGAAAATATATAGAATGAAATAGGCACTCAACTGGGATCGGCAACCAAATTGGTTTGTTTACTTTTGCCAAGTCTGTGGCAGGAACCAAAATTGAGCACAGTTTTTTTTTTTTTTTATTGCAAGGTAGATAAACGAGCATACGGCCCACCTGATGGTAAGCGGTTACCGTCGCTCATGAACCTCTGCAATGCCAGGGCAAAGAGAGGCCGTTATCTACCGCCTACCCATACAGGACTTTTCTTAAACCTCGTTTAAAGAGAGACATGTCATAGCGCTCCGGGAACACCGCGGAGCACAGTTCTAAAACTTGTTATGTTTACATTTTTTTAAACGTTTTTATTTTACGGAGATGATATATTTTCGCTGAAAATGCAATACAGCGTCGTTTAGTAATAAAGATTTACAAAAATATAAGGTTTAATTAAAAATCAAAATTAAAAATTATTGGAAAAAAATGTTTTTAAAATGAGGCTCAAACACGGCATTGATTCCGAACGAAATCTCCAGTTTCGCCATCTAGCGAATAGTGACGTTCCCAGTTGAGTGGTTATACACATAAACTTTCCTCTTGAATCATTTCTATTGAAAGTCCGTATCAAAATTAATTTTGTAGTTTGAAAGATTTTAGCACACATAGGAACAGACTTTGTTGTGATTAAGATGATATCCATTCGATTGGGAACCGAACCAAAATTGGTTTATTTATTTCCATCTCAAAATTGGTTATGGTGTGATTTAGTGAATGTGATTTAATGTATAAATTCTATAAATGTTGTTTGCTTTATATTTTGGTATAGTTTCATATTTGTAATAATAGCTATGTAGTCTAAAAAGCATAAAAATAACAGCAAACTCACCCTTGTACTCCAAGCTTCCAACCTGCGGTACACTGGTACCCAGCTTGGTGACTTTATGAGCTGATCCGAAGTCGACCAGCTTGACCTGCACGGAGCGCACGGAGGCCATCACGAAGTTGTCCGGCTGCAGGTCCAGGTGGCAGTAGCCGCGCCAGTGCAGGTACTGTAACCCGTCCAGCGCCTGAGTGATCACCGTCGCCACCAGCTGTTCGGAGTACTGGTGTCTGCTCGCGAGGAACGTCAACACATCCGCCCCTTGCAACCTCTCCAGGATCAACACGGATACAGGTGACCCTGGCGCTCGGTAAGCTCCTAGTAGATTCGCAATCCTCTCGTGCCTGAGCCTTCTTAAGCACTCGTATTCCCTCTCGACTTGCACTTCCGTTTCCGGTCGGTTCTCGAGGATCTTGGCGACGACGACCGTGTCGTTGGTCTTGTCGATTCCTTTGACGACGATCGAGAACTTCCCGCGCCACAGCTCCGAGATGAAGCTGTACCTCTCTGTGAAGGTGTTCGCCGTGTACCACTCCACGGGCTGGTTCTCTGTTGTGTAGTCCAACTGCGGCTTCTCTTCGTCCAATACTATCTCTTGTCCGGATTCCGTGAGCTGTTGAAGGTGCTTCATGGCTTTAGTGATTTCGATTTTGGGTGCTCCAGAGTCTTTAGTTTTGACCAGGTTAGTGGGGGCGCCCTTTTCGCTCCAACCAATCCTATTCCTGGACGAGAGTCTGAACTGGTAGCTCGTGTCAGGTGTGAGGTCTCGGACGACGAAGAACTCGTGATCAATGTTGTTGGCGACTTCCTTCCACTCGACGCTGTCTCCCGCCTTGTACTGAAGGCTGTAGCAGAGTACGGGTGAGTTGCCGTCGTATTTGGGCTGTTTCCACCTCAGCAGGACCTCAGTGTCTGATACTTCAGCAGCGGCCGGCACGTCGGGGGCGTCAGGAGTGGTGGCTTCGACGATCCTGGTTCTAGCTACAGTTTGCCCGTTCTTGTTCCTGGCGACTACCTTGTAGAACCCGATGTCGTGATGCATGGAGGAGCTGAACTCTAAGCTGGATCTTCCTTCTTCGTCCTCCACAATCTTGATCCGTTGTCCCTCAGCGATGACCATGTCGTTCTTGAACCACTGTATGACGGGTTTGGGGTCTCCGACGGCGAGGCAGGTGAGCTTGGCGGGTTCACCCTCGCGGACGGGCAGGAGCTGCGGCTTCTCCCTGAAGAAGGGCAGACAGCCGTCCCTTTTGGTCTCCATGAAGGCCTGTGCCTCTGCGTAGGAGTCGAGGCGGGTGCCGAGCTCGTGGCGGAGGCGGCGCACGGTGCCGGACTCGGAGCCGTATCCGTTGATGCGGTCGCGGCGCTCGTCGTCGATCTCCTCGTCCATAATGTCGGTGAAGCGACGACGCTCGCGGATGATGGGTGTCTGGTGAAAACGAACATATTCATATTTAATTTGATTTTGTTACATTGATCAGGGTTGGAACAGAATCTTAATTGTTTCCATTTTTGGAACAGGAACCAACCCACGTCTGGTTTATTTCGAGAAAACGAGACTTTTATAAACAGAGTGCGTAAAATCCATGATTGGAATCGGTAGAATGGAACCAATATTTTTGAGCGCCATATATGTTCCAAAATCATTTTCACTGAAATTGTGGGTTGGTTAAAAAATGGGTCCAATTATTTTTAGATCCACCCTGGATTTGAATCATCTTTTGACTTCAGAACCTGTTTTCCAAACATCTCAACAGCAGTCAATATCCAATAATCTGATAAGTCCTCACCCTAGGGTCGTAGTTGTCGAATGCGTTGATGGAGTAGGCGGGCGAGCGATGGCAGGCCACCTTCATGTACTCGCGGAGTCGCACTGGGAACTGCGTGTCGCGGAGCTGGAGCAGGTACGTGTCTGGACCGTTCTGGTAGCTGTAACGTATAGTATACCTTACAATATGTGGATTCATTATAAATCGAACGCATATTATTTTTCGAAGGTGCAAATACCAATAATTTGATAGCAATGTAAACTATGCTGTAGTGATGATTATTTTTTCCATGTATGCAGAAGAACGAGGCACCTGATCTTAAATGTTTATCGTCCTTCATGGCAATGTCAAAAATGATTCTGTGGCAATTCGATGAGCATTTGTAAGAGATGGTTCACAAAAAAACGGAAAAACCTATGGTGTGACATTATAAAGTTTAGTTAAGCAATATTTAGTATACTTACTGGCTCTCTGATGTGGCGTTGACCTCCCAATCAGGATGGTCCCATTGCTTGAAGTTGACGTCGAATTGACCTGGGACTCGGTCGCGGGGACCTAGGTCACGGTCTGGGGTACCTGGGAAAACAAAGTAAACAATAGAATAAAGGAAATATAATTGAAATGTAGAAAAATTAGTAATTGTACGAAATTTTATATTACAATGACTTAAATATTAGTAAACTTTAAATTTTCAATTTACACCAACATGCTCCCCACCTTTGAAATTTTTACTAAAGAAATGTCTATTTAAAACTTTTCTCGAATTAGGATCAACTTTTACTTTTAAATCGTAAAATATTCTGATACCAGCGAATTGACAAGTATGTTTTTACCCAAAGATATCCCAGGAAAATTGTTTACAATGTTGTTGTTACTAGTGAGTAACCTGAGTAACCTCTATGTATAATAGATGTCAATGTATCTATTGAACCGTTGTAATAATGTGTGTAGTGTTTACCTTCAGGCGTGTAAATATGTCCTGGCGGGTACACCATCTTGGAGGGATGTTCGAAGGCCCCGCTGAGGGGTCGGCGACGGAACCACGTGCGACACTGAGCGTTGCTCGTCCAGTCTCTGACAACATTAACAGCATTATTTAAATTAATGATTCACTTTTGGGGGGCATCGCGACGGGAAAGAGAACCGAGTACGTAACGCATCGTGCCGACCCTGATTACTCCGTGCTGGGTTCTGGCATCAGTTGAGGTTCGGACGGTGAGTGTAAGTGGTTAGAGGTTTTAGTGCGGTTCGACTCCCACATATCGGATTCCCAAACGTGGGGCGAGTGGAAATCCGGCGATTTTAATATCAAGGAAACAACATAACAATACTCAACACTTTACAACAACAAGGAAATTAAAAAAAAAAATTTCTTCACTCACCTGTACAAATTATAGTAGTTCCTCAACCTGTCAGTGGATATCTGGTACTCCTCTTGATAAATACGATCAGCCAACGTCAGCCAGGGGTGAGACAAGGCAGTCCTCACATCCATCCTGTCGCTCCATTTGTAAACCAGCAGCTTCGATATAAAGTCCCTGGATTCAGTACTGAGTCGGGACCACCACTCCTCGTCGTGCCATTTCCAGCTACCCTCCTTGATCTTTGTCAGGGTTTCCCTGTCGTTTTGTCCTCGGAAGGGGGAGTGTCCACTGAGGAGGATGTATGTGATGATGCCCAGACTCCACATGTCCGCTGGGAAGGACACTCCATCTCCATTGACGACTTCAGGGGCGACGTATTCTGGCATGCCGTAGTGTAGGGCTCCTAGCTCGTTGTGCCGGATGCGGCGCGAGAGACCGAAGTCGCATATCTTGATGTCGTCACTTCCGGCATGCGAGAGGAGCAGCTCACCGATCTGTGGGATAGGGTGCTTTTAATTTGTGTTTTTTTGTACTGTTGTGGTTTTCAAAGGTATCTGAACTGGCCTATTTGTTTTCGATTATAGAGGAAAGACGTTACTGGCTACTTTATGATTTTTGGAAATAATTTTGCAAAGGAAAAGTTTTCAAATCCATATTAAACATAGTTGAAAAGTCTTTTTGGTAGAACGCGTTTTTATCAGGAACAGCTGGTCCAATTTCAAAAATTCTTTCAGTGTTGGATAGTCCATTTACCTAAAAAGGCTATTTCCCCAAAAAATGCCTCCCTTAGTACCTTAAAACAAAGCCCAATACCCACCGTAAGTCCAAGATGCGCCACACTATTATCGTGCATATGCCTCAACCCCAACAGCACTTGTCTAATAATGGCTGCGACTCTTCGCTCCGGGTAGCTGGTAGACCGCAGCAGTCCGTCCCGCAGTAGCTCCCCTCCGCCCGCGAGCTCCGTGACGAGCGCGACGGTGTGCTCGTGTTCGTGCGCGCCGTGTAAGCGAACAAGATGGCGGTCGTTTAGGAGATTCATTATGTCGATCTCGTTCTTCATGAACGGTTTTAGGTCGGAGTGACCGTGCATTATTTTTGCGGCGTAGTTGCGGCCTGGAAATTTAGACTTTACTTTGAATACTTGTTGATCACTGTTTTTAAATATTAGCTGAGAAGAAACTTAAAGGGTGTTTTGAATTTTGGAGTGTTCAATTTCTGGGTAGTGTGTGAGTATTATAAAAAGGAATGTTTAAAAAAAATCGGCAAAATCACTATTTAGAGTACTTTCCCTAAAGGGGATATTTCAAAATTACACTCTGTATATAAAATTTGTAATTGCCAGTGACAAAGTTTCAGTTGAATAAAAAAGGTGCGTCAACATCATAATATGAGAGTCTACAATAATAGTCATACACCATATGACCTATTCCTAAGGACGCTTAAGGAAGGTCCTTCAAGGTAGGTCGTAGGTAGCGACGAGGTTACAGATCCACCCTGTATATTGTTCCTTACCAGTCTGTCTCTCTGCTGCGTGGTAGACCACTCCCTGTACTCCGCGACCGAGCTCATCACCGATGTCGTAGAAGTCACCGAAGGGTTTAGTGGACGGCTTCACGCGGGGAGGATGTTCGCGAATCCTGTACACAATGTGTTTAAATTTACTAAATTTAGATTTTATTATGTTTTATTTCTTTTAATTTACGACCTGACGACGACTGCGTTCGTTCAGTGATCCTTCGAGCCGGATTGGTCCGTCGCTCGTCGTGTCACTGTCATAGGTCTCACCTGTCCGTGTACTCGTAATCGTCCTCCTCGACATGCAGCATGGCGGAGGAGCTGACGGCGCCGGCGACGTTGCGAGCCGACACCGAGTATAGACCCTCGTCCTTCAGGATCGCGTCGCTGATCACTAAGACGGTTGTGTCAGGCTCGATGAACTGGATCTGGTGAACAATGGTTCTTTAGAATATATGCCATATAAAAATATCCACAAAACTAAAGCTATAGGAATAATAATAAAAAAGTTCTACCGGTTCGCGGCCTCCACTCTAAAAAGTTTCCGCCCCATCTGCCTTTCCACCATCATTCTTCTATGGATAATGTGCAAGCACTTTAAAGACTACTTACTTCTAAGCCCAGACAATAAAAGTCATCTGAGAATTACCTTAATCCTGGCACTAGGAGCCAACGGCTGCCAGTCCTTGTACCACTTGATTTCTGGGTAAGGCACACCGGTGACCCTGGCCTCGATCCTGACGGTCTTCCTCTGCAGCACCACGGTTTCCTCGGGGCGCCTGATGAAGGTGGGGTACTCGGCCAGCTCGAGGCGGACTCGCTGTCGAGCCTGACCGTGCTCGTTGGTGGCCACGGCTTCGTACCAGCCGGCGTCGCGCTCTAACATCCTAGAATGTAAAATGGTATCATAGTATATCTTCTTCTTACATATAAAAATGAATTGCTGTTCGTTAGTCTTGCTCAAACTCGAGAACGACTGAACCGATTTGGCTTATTTTAATCTTGAAATATTCGCAGAAGTCCAGGGAAGGTTTAAACGGTGAGAAAATTTCCTTATGTGACGCAGACGAAGTTTTGTGGGCCAGCTAGTATACTTATAAGGATTTGCGGTTTTCTAATAATCTTTACAGACATCAACCTTTGGTCCTTCGAGCCAGATTTTTTGAGACTAATCAGTTTTACTAATTTGATGTAACGTTATAGTTAAGTTATATTATGATTGCAATAGGAATCTAAACTTACTTGTTAATAAACAGCGTAGCCTGTCCATTCCTGGTGTAACTCCAATCGTACCTCCCACCAATATCGATGGGTTCATCGTTGTAGTAATACGTCATTTTCGGCTTCGGGTACCCATAGACAAACCAGAAGAGATTCACATTATGTCCCTTCACTCCATATTGAGAGTCATGTTCCTGTCGCAAGAACCTCGGGGCCTGGGCATACCCATCATGAGGAGGACGCTCTATGTCAAAGTCCTTAGGGAAATAGGGCGAAGTCTCCGGCCTAAAGTCTATGCCCGGTTCTAAATAGGGCACAAACTTGGGCGGGTCTGGTTCTAACTTAGCGCGATGGGTCAGGGCGAAGGGTGAAGGGTCGCTGACGCCATATTTGTTTTCGACCCGGATGCGGAACTTGTAGTCGCGGAATGGTTCTAAGTTGCGGATGTCACAGACGCAGCTACGGAGGCCGGTGCGGGCTGTGAACCAGTCGCCGTCGGGGACTTCACACATTTCCACCTGAAACAATGATCAATTTTGAAGATTTTTATTGTAACGTTAGCAGATGATCTAACGGGCTACATGACTGTAAGTGGTCTTTCAATTATGGATTTCTGCAAGGTCACTGACTCCTAAGGACTCTTTGAGAGCGCCTTTCTAACTTTTTTGATATTAATTGCAATGTCAAAAAATTTAACAAGAATCTAATTTGTAGCTAATTCATAATGCTATCCTTCCTTTTAATTGCTACCTTCCGAATCCATCATCAGATTAGTCCCATATTGGAACGAAGTTCCTTATCGCGCGTTATCGAAAGAGCGCTGGACGGAAAAAAATCTTACGAAAAGTTGTCACGACACTTTTTTTGTTTTAGATGATTATTGCTAGATGGCGCTGTGATCAAAATATTTTAAAACACGTTCCTTATAATAAAAGATATCTTTTAATCGAAAGGAACTTCGTTCTATTCGGGAGTCCCATGACACCTCTCAACTTTTTATTGCGTTGTCACGCGATATACATATCCCTACAAAGTTTCAGCTTAATCAGAAACCGGGAAGTTTATCAAATTCAACTCGTAATATTCCACCCGAACTTACATAGTTATCAGTGCAAGTTAATATAAAGCTTGTGAAGTCTAACCTGGTAAGTAACCGGGAACCGTGGTCCATGCGGTATGGACGGCTTCCACGAGAGAGTGAGGTGTCGGTCCGTCATGCGGGAGATGATGGGGCGGTCGGCGAGAGGCATGGGGATGCCGGTCTTCTTCATCTTGTCGAAGTCCGAGTACTGGTCTCCTATTGGACGCTTGCTGGCGAGAGGTTCCATGCCTGGGATTGAGGATATTGTTTAATCAGAAAAATAATATTTTGACACGTTGTCTAAGAAAAGTCCTGTATACAGTATAGGTAACCACTTACCAGAAGCTGGACCGTAGGCTTATTTAACTTTAAAAATCTCTTGTCAAATGTCAATCCTGTAAACTCAAACCAGTGTCGTAGTGGTCAATTCATATTAGGGATATATCAGAGGCTGAGAATGTAATAAGAAAGGTGCCGGTAGTCCAAGACTTAATATTCAAACATAGGAATTCTAAATGAACATACAATACAATACAAGAACTCTTTATTGAAACACCACATGTATGTACATGAACATATTTCATTATCTTCTTATATATAAAAATGAATTGCTGTTCGTTAGTCTCTCTAAAACTCGAGAAGGACTGAACCGATTTGGCTTATTTTAATCTTGAAATATTCGTAGAAGTCCAGGGAAGGTTTAAACGGTGACAAAATTTCCTTATGTGACACAGACGAAGTTGTGTGGGCCAGCTAGTTTGGAAATAATTTAATCAAACAAACAAAATCCGATAGAGTAGTTAAAACATTACTGTTCGAAAATCCAAGTAGAAGCCGTTAGGAATCAGATTGTACAAACACTTCGCCATATCAATTTGGAACCCGACAGTAGTCGGCTTATACCAAGTATCCTCTATCGTATTTATTTACAATACTTACTGTCATAAGTAAGTTGTGCAGTACACGAAGCCTCTCCGTGCGGGTTGACGAGCCGGCAGCGGTAAGTGGCCACGTCTGAAGGATCCACGCGACCGATGGTCAGGCGGAGGAGACCGGTGCTCTCCTTGTCCATGCGGATGCGCTCTGATGGGAACAGCTTCTCTTCGTTGCGGTACCTGGATGCATGTCAATGAGGATGATGTTGTGGAGTAAGGTAAGATATAAAAGTACGAGAAAAAATCAGAAGAATGTTAAGTTTTTTGTGTCTTTGACCAAATAGAAAAATAAAAAAAGTCAGTATGGTTTTCTGTATGATATTAGAAAAAACTGATTCTAAAAATAAAAGTGGTTCTAAGTTGTATTTTTATAGGTCATTCAACCCAATTGAGATGGGACAAGGTTACGGATTCACCATGTATATCTACAACTAGTTAATCTTCGCAACTTCGTCAAAAAGGGGTTCCGGCAGCACTGTTAGATTTTAATAACACCTACAAACTAGTAGTGTATAATTTTGTTCTATAATCACTACTTTTCACAGAAGATGTAAGAAAGTTTTTGGTTATTTGTTTCACACCTTGGCTTACATCATTGAAGTTTTAGTACGGATCTTTATTTTTTTTCCCAAAATAAAATCTACTTGTGGACTTTCGATAGGAATTTTTAAAAACGGTTCAATAGTTTTTGAACCTATTCATTACAACCAAATTAAAACAAAGTTTTCCTCTTTATAATATTAGTGTAGATTGACATTATTAACTCATGGAGCATTTAATATTGTTGGTTACCATTCGACGTCAGGTTCAGGTGATCCGGTAGCGCAGGCGGTGAATTTGGCGCTCATACCACTGAGTACCTCGATGTCGCCGATCTTCTTCAGGAATGATGGAGGTTCCACCTTTTGCTTTCGCGCACTGAATATACATGAAATAGTAGAAATATATTATATTACGAGTAAAAGGTTCTAAAAATATTATGTAGTCTAAAAGTGTTTGTTAAATTGATGATGATATAATTTTTTATAATTTTTACAGTATCTTTATACGAATTTGTTGGACCTCTGAACAAATTTAACTTTTGTAGAATAATAAAGAATAATTGATTCTTGATTGAACAATCAATAATTCGGTTTGATCAACTCATTACGAAAATCTTAATATATATTCTTCTTAAATGTAAGGTCGTCTAAAATGTATTACTTATTTATTTTAAAATCGTTTTTTAACACAACTAATCAAAGCCTCACAATCTTAAATTCTACTTCTGATACTCACATCTTATCCACAACTTCAAGACTAGCCTGACACTCGGCTTCTCCCTCCCTATTCTTAGCGACGCACTTGTACACGCCCGCGTCAGTCAGTCCTATATCCCGGACGTACAAACAGGCAGCGTCTCCATCTCTTTTTATATTATATTTGTCTGAATGCTTCAGTGGTACTCCATCTTTGTACCAAGTTATTTCAGGGAATGGTATACCGAATACTCGGGCGGGGAATTTAGCGTCAAATGTGGGGAGCTGCAGAGAAAGATAACAAGTGTCAAATCTCACTTATAGATGGCGCTAATAGACAAATGACAATTTTTGTTTCCAGTTGAGTTGTGTAGTTGTAGTGATATTATAGTAATTCTCAATCAGAATATTATAAGGTTCAGGAATGTTAGTGTACATGTGTAACTGAGACAGAGATATGTCACTATTCCTGTCACTCCATTCGAGAAGCATGCTATATGTATAAATAGCAGGTGAGATCGAATCAGTTCCACTCGGAATACCATAGGGAACGGATCGAAGCAAACAAGTGAAGAGAAGTTTTTAACTTATTTTTCTGTCGTGTACAATAAAGTATTAAATAAATAAATAAAATAAATAAGTTTTTGAAAAACAAAATCACGTGTAAAAATCAATAAATTTGAGGTTTTCTAAAGTTTAACACTATTTATCACTTCTGATATCAAACCTCAGTTCGTAACAATATTCTGAACTCTACCGTGCTACCATTGAAGACTCTTTTCAAGCCTTGAAGAAGGACAAGTCACAGTCTGGAAACACCTTGGAAAAGTGACTAACCTGCTGAAGATCAGTGAATCGTTGTGAGAAGGTCGGCGCCTGGTAGACCTTCTTGACGGTGATGTTTCCTTGAGTGCTGTCCTCGCCGAGAGGGTTGACCAGCTTCACGGAGTACACACCAGCATCAGGTAGTTCTAGCGGGTTAATTTCTATTCCAACCTGTAGAGTAGAGTTGGGGGTTAAGTTTCATTTTTCGATTGTGTAGGGATAGAAAATAAATCATAATTGTAGTTTTTAATTTCATTTATAACTTTTTTAAAGTAATTTTTTGTGTTTGTTTCAAAGTATACCAATAATTCGAATTTCACCATTTTCTATGCGTGTTTGCATGTATTTCATTTTTGGACGAATCGATGGTTATTTAACCACATATTCCGTGAGAAAAATATAATACCGTAAAGGCCATGAGATACTTTTATCAAGACAAAGAAGGGGTAGCACAGTAAAAGATTTAATTAAAAAACAATGATCAGGTCTCGTTCCAAATTTAATTAACCAAAAAAACGTACTGCCCCAATTTTAAAATCTACAATTACCCTACCCCTCCCTTATTGGCTTTTTTTCTTTCACTTTACTTTATCCCACTTAGATGATATCTGCACAATATGTTATTTTTCTCCACACCTTTTCATTAAATTTTACATTATTTAAATCATCTCTAAGTCTTAAACCCTTACCCGTTTCCCATCACAAGTGAGCAGGATCTTCTCATTAGGCGTCAAGGGTTGTCCATCCTTGGTCCACGTGACCTCAGGCACGGGGTTGCCGACGAAGGGTGCGCTTACTGACAAGGGCTGGCCCTCCTCAGCCGTGATGTCACGTAGACCGTGGATGAACTGAGGACGCTCTTGAGGGTTGGAGTCGTCTTGGCGACCTGGGTGAATGGAAATGCTTATAAATTTCTACTTTTGTTAAACGGGTTCTTTATACGATTTTATTAAATGAGCGTCCTGAAATTTCGGCACTGTTGCAAGCACCGTGATCACGAGAAAATTGAGTACTGCGGGTAGTTTTTTTATTACCTTCACCTACCTTATACCCACGATATGTATAGGTTTTTAGAACCCGTTCAATAGTTGTGTAAGTGAGGATCTTAGGCTTCCGGATCAAACGTTTAACGAAGTAAATGGCACCCGGTCCCTTTATTACTGTTGCTACAAAAAATATGGCAATATTGATTCCATCCCATTTGAGGTATATCCTCACCTTCAGAATCTGAGTAAATTTATTTTAAACTAGAGTGACAAAATTCGTCATTCATTCCATTCGTCTATCTATCCTGGAATAAAAAAAAAATTGGTCTAAGGCTATACATACTGGCGACAGTAAGGTCCGCTTCCGACTTGGTCTCCCCCTTGTCATTGCTGGCGATGACTCCGTATCTCCCCGCGTCGCTGGGCTTGGCGGCCGCCAGGAGCAAGGCGTGGGTTCCATCCGGCTGGGATATGGTGCGGATGTTGACCCCATCTGGGATAATCTCTTTGCCGTCTAGGGTCCTGACGATATTGTTAAATATTAGGATAAGTTAGAACTTAACTAAATTTAAAATTAAGTTCCGTCATATTAATTATCTATCTAGAAAGCGATCCTCGACGTGGATATGCTATAAATATGTTTCAGCATTAACAATAATTAAAAAGTAACCCGTTAGGAATGGAGTTCTATGAAGCAGTCGCCATTATTCATAACTCATAACTACTAAATTGGAAAATTAGCAAAAACTTTAAAATCATGCTCAAATACAGCAGTCTTACCATTTGATGGTAGGTGGTGGGTGACCCAGTACTTTAACTTCGAGTCTGACCGGGAACCCTTCGATAACCTTGGTCGGCTGTAGTTCAGCTATGAACGCTGGTTTACGCTCCTTTTGAGTTACTTCTGCTTTGGCTTTCGAACCAACCTAAATTAATAAAAAAATATGAAATGATTTGTAGAAAATATTTTATGTTTCTAATCAAACTAAGTAGCTAACGGGTCATCTGATGATGACGTTTTTTTTTTTATTGCAAGGCAGATAAACGAGCATACGGCCCACCTGATGGTAAGCGGTCACCGTCGCTCATGAACCTCTGCAATGCCAGGGCAAAGAGGGGCCGTTGTCTACCGCCTACCCATACAAGACTTTTCTTAAACCTCGTATCGTTACTTGCGCTCATAAACTTCTTAAGACCTCTTTTTAAACCGTGTTTCGAAAAGGACAAGTTCAAAAGAGATAATTATCGTAGATGGAACGTTCTACGTCGTAGCAACTAGCTACGGTTGCTACAATAATTTTACTACGAAGTGCAAGAAATACTGAAATCGTGTAATTCAAATTATTTGTAAGTTTACAATTATTTCGTGTTTTGTGAGATGATGTGTTGTCACCATACCTCTCCAAGTTTATTGGTGACTGTGAGCGAGTACACGCCGGCGTCTTCCGGCTTACAGTTGTCTATGGAGAGGCCGATGACCCCGCCCGGCTGATTGATGAAGTTGATGGCTTGAGATGGACGGACGGGCAGACCTGGAAGAACATTAATTATAATTTAGGGTATCTCTTATAACGGAAAGAGTGTCCCTTTTTAATTACTAGTGTATCTAATTAGTAGATACCATTGAATTAAAATGAACAACTGATTCTAGTTAACATTATTTATTGTCACTCTTTACAATATACAATAATGAATATGATTACTATAATGTGGACGCGAGCGTACGCTATGCTTTTAACGGAACGACTGGGGAGTCGCGCTACGCCCTGCACTTATATATTACTGCTTGCATCAAAAGTGCATGCATGCAATCGCGTCCCTACAATAATTATATGTTTTTTGAAACATGCATCAAACAGTTTTTGATACATAAATTATATTGATCTATCCCTTTTTTCTTATGTGGTGTGAAGTTGGCAGGCATGTAATGACTATCGAATATCTTTTATTTATTTATGTTATTGTGATTGTTTTTTGCTGTCATATGCCATTGCTCTGCACGCAGTTGTATTTTGTGTATTTTTTTTTGTTTTCTTTTTGTTATAAAGATAATATTATCTTGATATTATTTTTGTTCCTTTTTTTATTTTCTATACTTTTGTTTTGCAATTAAGTCGTGAGTGTGACGTTATTGCCGGGCTCCACCAGAATACCATCGCTACAACTTTGTGTGCAGCATAAAGCTGAGGTGGTTTTCCTTTGAGCACATATAATCTATTTTTTATCTTGTTTTTTTTAGTAATAATAATATGTATTGGATATGTGTGGCTAATAAACCATCTTCTTTCTTCTTTATTTTTCTGTCTTTTAAAGTACAGTAGCACTATTTATGTGGTATCGGTCAATAATAGTCAATATTTATCACTATTTAGTTACAATTTTGCGACATATTTAAAAACATGAAATTTCATTCTCAAAACATAAAAAAATAAAAATAAAAGTACGTACCGTCCTTGAACCATTTGATTTCAGGCGCGGGGAAGGCCATGACCCTGGCTTCAAGTTTCAATGGTTGTCCCACTACTGCCTTCGTGTCTTCCAACTCTTGGCTGAACGATGGTTTCCTTGGAGTAGCTACATAGAAAATAACGAGCATTTAGAATATTACTGATGGTAAAAAACACTTTAACCACTCAACTGGGAACGTCACTATTCGCTAGATGGCGAAACTGGGGACCTCGTTCGGAATCAATACCGTGTTTGAGCCCCTTTTTAAAAACATTTTTTCCAATAATTATTAATTTCGATTTTTAATTAAACCTTATATCTTTGTAAATCTTTATTACTAAATGACGCTGTATTGCATTTTCAGCGAAAATATAGCATCTCCGTAAAATATGAGACGATTAAAAAATGTAAACAAAACAAGTTTTAGAACTGTGCTCAGTTGTGGCTCCTGCCACAGACTTGGCAAAAGTAAACAAACCAATTTGGTTGGCCGATCCCAGTTGAGTGGATAAAGGAATGTTATTGTCATTGACTCAATATCTTTAATTATAGTAAACTGATTGATAGGTACTATATTTAATTAATTTAGAATTTGGGGTTAGGTTTACTATTAATTTTAAGTTTAAAAAAAAAATATCCTGCCCTGCCCTGTGACAAGCCCGTGTGTTACAGGGTTGTCACAAATTTATATTCTTAAATTAAATAACTTTTCATCATGTTAGGTGACTTTTCTCTAATCCTATTTAATTGTAATAATTTAAAGGAAAGACTTTCGGTTGTGACATCACCTGGCAAATTTTATTACAATTTACATTTTCATGAAAACGGAAATACTAGTGGCGCCATCTGATTTGTTTCTCAAAAAAGTATAAAAGGCATGACGTGCTTTCAAAGTGAACAGAGTTGGGAGTAATTGTGACTGATCTGAACCCCAATAATCAGTAATTTTAAAAATAAAAGGATAAAATTAATATAGTAAAACCTACATCCTAAATATAGTGTACTTAATTATATTTAAACGCAGAATAAATATTCGAAAGTAAAGGTCACCACACTCACGGTTAACAGCAACGGCGCACAAAGCGGAGTTGTCTCCATTAGGGTTGCTGATCACGAGTTTGTAGGCGCCGCAGTCTGATGGGGTGACTTTCTCGATGTTCAACTTGACCCACCCCTCGGCGAGGGATGATTGTTTCACGTGCTCATCGTCAGCCGGGATCGGAACGCCATCTTTGTACCTGGAAGGGATAATGTTAGAGATGTTTAAGTGCCAAGTTTTTTTTTTTTTTTTTTAGTTGAAGGAAACCACCGGTATGTGAGAGTTGAACCGCACTAAAACCTCCAACCGCTCACACTCAGCGTCCGAACCCCGGCTGAGGCCAGAACCCAGCAGGGGGTTATGAGGGACGGCGCGACGCGTTACGCCCACGGCACTCTTTCCTGTCGCGCCGCCCCCGTGCCAAGTAAGTAGAAGATTTAGTTTTCGCTTTACTCGAGTATTTCGTGAAGAATGTCAATACCAGTCTTGTTCCCATTTATATTATTCCGGCAATGCTGAATGCCAGTCCTTCCATTCTTTCACCTTCGTTAGTTTCTACTGTCTAAAGTAGCTCTATACCCGTCTCACTCCCACTCATATAACACACGCTATATCTGTCTCTGTCGCTCGTATACATACCAAGTACAACCTTGGCCTTCAGTTCGAGTGATTCCCCTTCATCCACGTCCTTCTGTCGCTCGAGGGCGTGATCCCTGTACTAGCCTATTGAGTGAACTAGCTCTATACCTGTCTCCCTCCCACTCATATAACACACGCTATATCTGTCTCTGTCACTCGTATACGTACCAGGTGGCAGTGGGAGCAGGGCTTCCGTCGACCTTGGCCTTCAGTTCGAGTGGTTCCCCTTCATCCACGTCCTTCTGCCTCTCGAGGCGGTGTGTGAACCCTGGAGCTGACTGCGCGAGGGATATCTGAGCCTCGCATGACGCTTCACCGGCTAAGTTCAGGGCCTTTACTTTGTACTGTAAAATAAGTTGGTGAATAAGTGCAAAAATAATTTTGATATTAAGAGAGGAAGGATTTAAGATTGCTTTTGTATAGGACATGTAGAGACATTTTGAGGTTAAGAAAAGTTATTACAATAGTCACATTTCATTGTCTATTGGTTTGAATGGTTTGCCATGAAAGCAGATAAGTCAACGGGCCACCTAATTATCAGGCATGGAAATTTGCAACGTCAGGGGACACTGTGAGACCGCTACTTGCGATCTACTTCTGAAGACTCTCTTTTAACCCTGTTTGAAGATGGACAACTTATAATACTTGTGTTTTTGGTATTTGAAGGTTTTCGATCAAGCATGTGTTTTGTTAATTTTGAAACTCATTAAATCAATAAAACCAATAAATAAATTCAGCTATTTCAGAACATTTACTACACCTAAGACTTTACCATCAATAGTCACATACCTTTCCAGCATCATCATTGTTAAAGTGCTTGACCTCAAGTTCACTGTCGACTTGTCCCCCAACAGTAGTGGTAACGGTATGACGGTCATCGTTAGAGATCTCTTTACCGTTGACGAACCACTTGACTTCGGGCTTCGGTTCACCATCGCAACGAACCTTGAGGGTGCAGTCGTCGTAGTCTTTGACCGTTTGCTTCTGAAGTGGCTTCGTGAAGATTGGTTCACCAGCTTTGGAAAGATGTTTTGGTAAGTTCCCCAGTGTAATGTTTATTCTAAATTTAAATGGTTGTTCCTGAACGGTTCCTTGGTATTTGGGAAAAGCTGATAAGAACATTTGTGATGTGAACAGGTGAAGCAGGTGTTTAATGAAACAAAAAAAATGAAGGTTGAAACTCTTTTAAAAATATCAGTTAAATTTGTATTTTAAGCGGAAGCGAACATCATGTGTATAATGACTATTAAAAACCTCCAAAAAAGATGATCTAAAGTGGTTACTTTAGATCATCTTTTTTGGAGGTTTTACTGGTTAGTAACTTCCAGAGTTATCTAGATTCTCAATGTTTTCTGGTTTAGAACCATTAGGACCCCAGCTGAAGTGGGGTGAATAACCTGTTGAAATACAACTTAACACCATTTTTATTTTTTAAATAATATCGCTTAAGCTTTTATCTGACATTGTATGGAAAACGTACGACTATCGTTGCGGACCTTCATATTATGATGAATTGTTTTTTATCCACTTCTTAAAATAATAGTGGTTCTATCTTGTATTTGGACAGGTCATGGAACGCACGTCAGCTGATCTAAAGTTACAGATTGATTCTGTAGAATCCTATCAAAAACACCATATTTAAGTTAAGTAAATATCTTACTGCGTATAACAAGTTTGGCTTGCTGCGCTGTCTCCCCGACTTCGTTCTTGGCTGTAAGAGTATACACTCCAGCGTCATCCACTCCGACCTTCTTGACGGTGAGGGAGTACCTCTCCGCGTCCTGGTCCGAGCTGATCTCGATCTTGGATGATGGCTTGATGACGTAGCCGTCTTTACTCCTGTATCATCGTGGATTTAAAGGTTGGTGTCTTTAAAATTTTAGTGGTGCTTTTATTTTTCAGAAACTTTAAAAAATACACAGCTTGTGTGTGTGCAGTCTTGGGACGCAGGGAAAGTAGTTTGGATATATGAATAAAAGAGCAGTCTTTTCCTAATAAGGTTATACTTTTCGCCTTTAGGATTTGATAAAATGTGTTCTAATTTGATTTACATTTAGACTTCTTATGGATACGAGTGATATTAAAGTGTATTTCAATCGAAGGGTTGATATATGTATAATCTTGTAGGGACGCGATTGCATGCTTGCACTTTTGATTTAATATATAAGCGCAGTGCGTAGCGCGACTCCCCAGTCGTTCCGTAATCAGCAAAGCGTACGCTCGCGTCCACATTATTGTAATCATATTCATTATTGTATATTGTAAAGAGTGACAATAAATAATGATCACTAGAATCAGTTGTTCATTTTAATTCAATGGTATCTACTAATTAAACACACAAATAATATTATAAAGGGACACTCTTCCGTTGTAAAGAGATACCCTAAAATCTTTTTCAATACAAAATGCCGTCAAAATACTGAATTTACATTGATTTTAGAATTGGTTAAACTTTCATATATCTAGCTACAACTATCATTGGCAATTCTATTTCTGCTCGAAGAAGCTTACATCCCTGTATAATCTTACCATTGAATCTCAGCAATAGGGTTAGCCCGCACGTTAGCCACGAAGGTGGTCTCCTCATAGGGCACTGCGGTCACATCCTTCAGCCCTTCAATCTCAGGACGCAGCAGGATGTCCAGGCGAGCTGAGCTCTCGCCCACACCATACTTGTTCTTGGCTTGGATGGTGTAGGTACCGGTGTCTGAATGACGACCTGATGAGAAGAAAGTGGGCCAAATATGTTACTTTACCGCAAATTTGGCGATAAGAGGCAACTTACAATTCGAGCTCGTCGCCGAAAGTGATTTATAGTACAAGATTTATCTTAGCTTGCAATGGATGTAACTGTGTTCCTATGTATTCGGGTGGAATTTTGCAAGTTGAATTTGACTAGCTTCCAGGTTTCTGATTGAGATGAAACTTACATGCATATCTGATGATGAATTCGGAAGATGGTCATAGGAATTCTTGTACTAACCCAGATGGACCCGTCATGTTTAGGCTGAACATCTGAAAACCTAAGGAAGAAGTTTCTATATCCACTGAGGATTTGCAATGAAAACTTACCGGTAGGTATCTGCAACTTGAAAGTGCATTCCTTCAGTCCATTGTCTATCTCCTTAGTATCTGCTGACGTCACAATAGTAGCGTCAGGTGTTAATTCCACTCCGTTGAGGAGCCAAGACACATGAGGCTGAGGATCTGCCGTGCACACCGCTTGGAGGGTCACCGGCTCCCTTTGTAACACACGCTGGGCTTTTAAAGGTTGGGTGAACTTTGGCTTGCGGAGTTCACTTTCAGCTGTGAACGAAGAAGAAGACTAGTGAGATATATCGAAGACCTGGGAAAGTAAGTTGCTGAATACAGTGAGGATTGATCGTAATGGAAAAATTGAAGGGATACTATAGCCAAGAATGGAAGTATGGAAGTACTATGGGCTAATGATGATGAAGACAGTACCTGTACCTGTACCTGTACCTGTACCAACCCATTACTGCCCACTGTTGGGCTCAGGTCTCCTCAGAAGAGGGATAAGGCATAGTCCACCACGCTTGCCTAGTGCGGATTGGAGACTTCACATATCTTCGAAGGATTTTTAGAACCCTTTTCCGACATGCAGGTTTCCTCACGATGTTTTCCTTCACCGTTTTTAGCCAATGGTGTTGTGAAAAATTGCACATAAAGCTTTTTCACATTTAGATTTAGAGGTACAAGCCGGCCGGATTTGAACCCGCGACCTCCCGTACGGAAGGACGCGCTTCGACCATTCGGCCACCACGACTTGAAGACAGTATTTAAGATTAATAGGTTGGGTCACAGAACTATACTGCCACTAAACTGCATTAACTTTTATCTAAAACAAATCAAAATCTGTGGCTACTCACGTTTAACAGTCAAATCTGCCTTCAAAACATTCTTTCCAAGATCGTTGCTGATCTCACACTGCCATTGTCCAGCGTCATCCAAGTTAACTCTATCGATTTCTATTTTATACAGATCCCCTTCATTGGAGATGTGAACTCTGCCACAAGGCTTGACCTCCTTGCCATTGTGGAGCCATTTGACTGTCGGTTTGGGAGTTCCGGAAGCTTCAACAGTGTAAACTAGTGGGAGAGACTCGAACACTTCTTTGTCCTTGAAGGTACTGTCTTTTAATGTTGGTGATGCTGGAATGTGATGAGGTTTGTTTTAGGTTTGTCGGCGTTTAATTTTGTGTTGTTTAGTAGTTTTAGAAGGGTATTTTCTATATATATATTGTTTATTTAACGATAAGTAAAAGTGTTGGTTGAGTTTTAGGATCGATGAGCTATGGTAAAATTTGCCATTAGATGGAAATACACTTTTAGGAAATTAAGGTAATTTAAAAATTGTAACTGTTAAAGTAATCCTTTTCAAACATATTGGTAATTCTTAATGCTAATCGCTTAGAAGCTCAACAAACATATTTTACAGTATAATTTCGACGAGACTTCCAATAAAAGCCAAAAAGGAAGCCCCTATAAACAAAACACCAATAAATATACAATTTTGTGGCCAGAACGCAATATATACAGCAGTTGTTACAGAAAAGTTTATTAAACTCAACTGAAAAGTTCAATACTTACAAATCCAAATACGACGAAGCCTGCTACGTGTTCTTTGTAAGTGTATCCATACGTACCTTGTATTTCTGCCAGATCCAAGTCCAAGCGACTCATGCAAGCTAAACATGCAGATATAAAAATTTCGTTACCTTTATGATCTGATGATTAACCCGTCGATCTAGATCAGAGTCCGGAACGTGCCCCAAGTATTAGTATGCCAGAAGGGAATGTTATTACGCATGCGCGCTAAAACAAACATACGACAGAGCATTAGTCGAGAACATGAACATACATTAACGACATATCACATTGTGCCAACGAAAGTAATGACTTGTCGGAAAGAGCAGAGGGAGCGATTATACTTATTCCAACCAAACTTTATAACCCCGTAAGTAACATAATATATGGTTGAATTGAAAAATAGAATGAATAAAGAAATAGGTAGATTATAGAACGATAAGTCAGAAAAAATAAACTTTCACGTGATGTTATGAAAAGATTCATTGTTATACAAGATCTCGACAAGTTATTACTCATGAAATGGCTTTTAAATATTTTGATTTAAGCAAAATATTGATGTTATATCTCCCTTGACAGACACTGCTTAGCGTTACATCGTATGCCAGCCCTTTTCGCATTGTCATGGATTCCCATTTCAAATATTTTATTTATGGACAATTACCTTTTTCGTCTTCCTGATTTAGTATATCATCGAGTATGCTTCTCTGTCTCTGGCTTCGTTTCAACAAGTCGTCCAGCTCCTGATCTCCAGCCTCCTCTTGAACGCTAAACAACTTTGTCTCCCCTTTTCTCTTTCTCTCTACGCTAACTTCAGTAATATCTTTTGTTAAACTATCCAATTTTCTTTCAGGTTTTATTACTAACTCTTCTAAAATTCTATTTTTAACATCATCTACCTTACTCTTAGTATTCCTAAATTCATTTTCATCGAAATCTCTTGAGATGTGAATGAGTTTCTCTGTGATATCATTTTCGAATATTTGCTCTGATTTTTCTTTTAGAATCACTGATTCTTCATCACCATCGTTTGTGAAGTAGTCTTCTTTAAATGATGATTGACGAACATATGAATCTTTACTAAATACTTTCCTAGTGTCGTCAATATCGAAGATGGACTTTGAAAGATCCTCAATGGAAATTTCGCGGGATAAAGACTCGTTATGCCAGCTCATTTCATCTTCAGACATTGACATAATAGACACGGTTCTGTTGTTGTAATTCCTAGCGCCTCGGGTACTTTCTGCGTCAGAATCAGTTTGAGGCTCCTCTATTATACCGTAAGTCCCCCGCCTTATGTAATCAGGTATAGCGTAATGACCTAACTCAGACAACACATAACTATGACTAGCTATCTCTTCAATTTCCAAAGAAGTTGTGTGTGGCTGGTTTGGTTTTATTATCCTTCTGGATTCGAATTCATCATCGTCTTCATAATAAACATTGCTCGATGTCATTTTATGTAAAGTGTGCGTTTCAGCGGGACCTAACAGTTGAAATAGTTCACAGATATTATTTAACAACATTTTAAGGGATTATACATTTTACGTTAGACGTGCTCTGTGATTTATGCGTTAGTTATAACAGTGATAATTATAAGCAACGTGTTTTGATGTTATTATTAATAATAATGAAGTTAGACGAGGGAAGACAGGTAGGAAGCTTTATACTGACCTGTGATGATCGCGCCGTGAGACCTGCTGCTGCTTACTTTAGACATTATGATAGAACCGTCATCGCCTTTCTTGAAAGTCGTTACTGTTTCAAAAACTCGTCCTAAACAACAAACCACACAATATGGCTGTTAAAAACACAGGTTAAAAACATGCAATCGGTGGCCGCGAAAACAACGTGTTCTCGCAATCTAAGCTGTTGGCTGAAGAAAAGCACTAAGCGTTTTATACCTTCGATTCCAGCACTCATTGGTTCTTCAGACACAGACTTCTTTTTCACGGATTTACGTTTAGGTGATTTGAGGTCTTCATCTATGGGTACTTCTTCAATGGACTCTGGTTTAGTGGCCCCTTTATCACCGACTTTCTTTTCAACGACTACTTCTTCGATTACGGGCTGTTTGTTCTTTTCGTTGTGATTCTCATCCCAAATACTCTTTTCTTCTGCTTCTTCGGGTTTAGTGCTAGTCTTTGAACCTTTATCAGGTACATCATCATCGACCTCAGTTATTACTGGTTTTTTAGATATTTTGCTATCGTCATCATCCCAGAATGATTTTTCTTCGACGGATTCAGGCTCTGTGACTGATTTCTTGCCTTTATCACTTGTAGTGTCTACTTCTTCAATGATGGGTTTCTTATTCTTACCATCATCGTCATCCCATATAGACTTTTCTTCAGCAGTTTCCGGTTCTGAGAACGACTTCCTTCCAGTTTTTTTGGCAGGTTTCTCAGTGTCTTCGAAAGTTACTTTCTTTGGTTTTTCTTCTTCCGCAGCATCGTCCCAGAAAGATTTCTCTTCTGCAATCTCTGGCTCAGAAATAGACTTTCTGCCTTTTTCTGGTTTGGGTGTTTCTGGTTCCTCGACAATTGGTTTCTTAGCTTTGTCGGTGTCGTCATCGTCCCAAATAGATTTTTCTTCAATTTTTTCTGGTTCAGTTTTATCTTTCTTGGCTGTTGATTTCTTATCCTTCTCAACTTCTTCCTCTAAAGGTTGTTTTGCTTCTGAATCTATTTCACTTTCGACTTCTTCTTTGGTAATTCTCGTATGGACTTCCCTCGCTATTGAACACAACAAAAATGGTAACAGTAATACAGGTTAATCATAAATGGGTCGCTTTATTATTTTAAGGTCAAAATGGTCAAAGACAATGCATCGATGGTTATGAGAGAACGGATTCAGCACTCAGTCGATTGAATGCTTCAATGTATAAGTAAATCTACCAAACCATTGGCATCTATTGGACATCACAAAACTAACGTGCTTTGTAATCTAGTGTTCAACTTCTACGTTAGGTTACACTACTACTTTACCACTGATTGTTCCAGCGAAGTCAGTTCTGTTGGGTTTAACAGAACCTGCTTGAGGTATACCTTACCAAAGTTTTTTTGACGGACTGTGTATTGTGTTTTGTGAAATATTTGTGTATACGCTAATTTGCTGGAATTCAAACTATCATTATCATATTCTTTAAATATATTCCTGGTATGTATACTTGTTTGTGTATGTGTTGTGTTGTCATACTTACTGTGTACGGTGACAATGCTCTTGGATGAGACGCTTCCAAACTCATTTTCGGCTCTAACTTCATATTCACCACCGTCTTCCTCCTTCACCAGCGTTACAGTTAGGTGATAGTTTTCAAGCCTGTTTTAGAAATTTTAAAATGAGGCTTTAAGTTTAGATTTTCTTTTGAACTACATATTGCAATTTCTAATACTACAATTATCCTTTAGAAAAAACATGTTTTAGAATATGGAAAAGCTAAGACTCTCTCAATATCCAATCTATATCCCCACCTCTTAGTATCTCTTTCAATCTTGATCCTGGCGTCAGTAGTGACTTCCTTGCCGTCCTTGAACCAGCGCACCTTGGGTTCGGGAGTACCTTCCACTTCCACGTCCAGCTTCAGGGTTTGACCAGCGTCTACCGTCATGTCGACCAGACTCTTCGTGAAACGAGGTTTTCCTGAAAAGAAGGTTCAACATTTTAAGGAAAATTTAATATTTGAAGAATGTTCTATTTTCTTTATATCTGAATATGTGGATTACAAAAGATTTAAATGAAGTTCCTATTACAATTATATATTTCTTATGGTACAAAAAATGTAAGAGGAATCAACAGAAATCGTCGTTAATTTTCTCAACGTGAAGTAAACTGTATACTGGTGTTGTGGCTTCAAAAATATTTTGTAAAACCACAAACTCTAATACGGAGAAATGACCATAAATATAAACAATACAAAAGGATTTAAATTAATTTTTAAAACCTCAACATTTTAATTCTCAACTTACTGTTAACAGTGAAGGTTGCTTGACAGGAATCATCGCCAAGCTCGTTGGAGACCTTGCAAGTATACTGTCCAGAATACTCAGCATACACTTCCTTGAGGATCAGCTTGTGTGTGTTGCCGCTGTCCACGCGACTGAACACTGACTTCTTCTCTGTCACTTCTACGTCGCCTAAGTACCTGGATATAAGGAGAGGAACTCTAGTCTAGTGTGGAGATTTGAAGAATAAATTCTGGAAAATTTTTAGTTTGTTGGTCCTGAAGTATTGAGAGTGAATGGGTGATGAAACAGTAGTTGATCTCCTTGCTGGTTTCTTAGGAGGTAATGAGCCCTTTACCGTAAGAACAGCGTTCTCTCAAGTTAAGACCATAGAACTACCTATTGACTATCTGTATGTCAAATATGATGGGATGCGGAGAGGTGATTTTACAACAAAACTATTTTAATAGTTTAATCATTACAGTTGATCGTGAAGCACTAACTGATGTAACAAAAATTCAACGGAAATTAAATCTTCGAGACGATTTTTTGTGTTAGCGAATCTTATTCACTAGAGGGTGCTTTAAAGTTTCTGGGGCTCTTAAAACTTCAAATGCGTTTCGCTGATGGGGTTGTTTACCTTTTCCCAAGTGTTTTCCTGGAAAAACTGAGACCCAACTTAAGTAATAAAAATTAGAATGGTATATATCTCACCATTTGACTGTGGGCTGCGGGAAGGCGTCGACGGCGACAGTGAACTCGACGTCGACGTCTCCCTCGGCGGCGGTGACGTCACGAAGGCGCTGAGTGAACAGCGGCGCGCAACGCACGTTCAGCGTGCACGAGTCGCTCGCCTCGCCGTGCACGTTGCGGACCTATGGGAGATAAACAATCTTTTTGACAAGGGAAAGTCTTGAGTATCGGGAGAAGGGCAATGGCTTTAGGATTGCAGAGTTTTTTAAGTTAGATTTTTGGTCTATCATGTTATACAGGGTGATGCTGATAGTTTCTCCAATTTAATAGGGGTGATCAGGCCCTGTCTGTTTCCCCCGGAGCTTGCTCCTTTGGCTTAATCCCGTAAGAACATCTTGGACAGACACATACCATCACTGATCCAATGCCGCCAGCGGAAGACGAGGGATTCTCGGGACAGATGGGATTCTCGTTGGGGATTGCCCGGCTCAATCCATAATGATTATAACACCACCGTCTACTAGTGACGAAGGCATATGCTGGGGCTAAAATAGATTTTTGGTCTTTCATGTTATACACGGTGATGCTGATAGTTTCTCGAATCCGAAGTAGGGTGTCCTAGATCTCGGAATAATAGTTGTACGTGTACACCATAACCCGAAAAATTGCAACTTTGAAGTGGCTATTGGCGGAAGTCGAGAATCGGCAGGACACATGCGAAGAATGAATGGTCAATTGGGCAAAGAATTTCTGGAGTAACGGCCATGAACCAGTAGTTGGCATGAGCAACTATGCAGGACAGGCATTTACTGGATGTAGAAAGCCCAGGACCGGTCATTGTAGTGAGGTTTGGGGGACATTTTTGGTGTTACACCATAAAACAAAAGTGTTCTGAAGTTCTGGTTGGCCAGAACTTTAACTGACTTCGGCTTGGACAAGGTTCCATATCTATATTATGTTTTTAAAAATGATCTCACCTCACAAGAGTATTCTCCAGCATCAGCTCTAGCAGCAGATGTGATGACGAGCGAGTGTGCCGAACCTGATGATGAAATCTTCACCGTTGATGATTCAGTCAGTTCCGTTTTGTTCTTGTACCTAAGACAGTAAAATTTTAGCATACCTGATTGTATTAGAACGAAGTTCCTTATCGCGCGTTATCGAAAGGGGGCTAGACGGAAAATTTGTCACGACACTTTTTTAGTTGTCACGATCCTTTTTTTGTTTTAGATGATTATCGCTAGATGGCGCTGTGATCAAAATCTTTTAAAACACGTTCCTTTTAAATTATAAGATATCTTTTAATCGGAAGAAACTTCGTTCTATTCGAGTGTCCCATGACACCTCTCAAGTTTTTTTTTATTAATACTGGTATTAATTAAAAAAATACATTTCAATTAAGTACATTCTTTCTGGATACCTAGTTTTTCTGGATGAGAACAGCTGGGTAACCGTCAAGAAATCAAGGAATCCGATATTAGAATACTATTTTATTGAGTGACTGTCAACTTTTTCAATGATTAATTGTACTCTAATATAATATTTTCTGTGGCATTTACGTGAGAACGTTTTTGTGGCGAATTAGTGCTTATTGTAATTATGAAGTAACTGTTGAAATTCTTTTAAATATTATCTGTCACAAATAAATGTTTTTCTCTATTGTCTATCACTTACCATTTAACAGTAGCAGCGGGTTCAGCCTCGGTTTCAATGGAGAATGTGACGGTTTCCTTTTCATCCACGGTCTTAGAGCCTCCAAGTTTCTTGGTGACTCGAGGCGGTGACGTCACATGCCACTGCCAGAACTCAGAGCATTGGTTCACTTCGTTCCTGTAAACCATAAGAGTCCAAAATTAATTTAAGGGGGTACCAGATGCTTGGTAGATTTCGTAAAGCAAAACTGAATTTTATTTTAAAAGAAACCCTAGTACCTGGAGTTAAAGATCAAAGTTATGTGGCAATTGATATGATTAACTTTAGGTAAAACAGGAACCTCTGATGAGACAAATTTGCTCTAAGCTTGCTTGACTTAAGAAATGTTGAACATTTTAAAAATGGTTGGCTCTACCTTACACAATAAAATACAACGAAAAAACATACTTAGCGACAACAGAATAAGATCCAGTGTCCGTCAACTTGGCATCTTTAATGATGATCTTGTAAATCTCTTCAGACTCCTTAACAATTTGGATGCGCTCCGAACTCTTGATTTCATTTCCGTCTTTATAGAAGGTGAGGTCTGGTGAAGGTACTCCTTCAACTTCAATAGTTACTGTATGAGTTGAACCGACCTGAGAAAACATAAGGTTTTTATAAAAAATAAATGACAATTGGCCGGTGACGATGGGCCTTATCAGAATGCTAACTCGGAAAGCGGAATCTTAGCTCTTTGAGCTGTCACCTCAGAGAACAATAAAGAGGCCTTCAAGGTTTGATGATGAATATCACTAAACGATTGAGCAAGCTGTGGTGGAAATATATGGAAATACATAGGTACAATGTTCAAAAGGTCCCAGTCGTCGAAAATGAGACATATCAAAAGTTTCACTCAGGCTCTAAACTTCCTACTTCTAAAATTTCTTATAAAGTGCAAAATAACAGCTGGGAAAAAAGAGAAATACCGAATACGCCTACTCCTCCTAAACCCTCTCCTGAAGCGATCTGATCTGAACATTAAAGTAATCTTCAACCCATCAAGTATGACTGAACCTACTCACCATACAAGTTTGGTTTTCGATCTTCCTCTTGAACCTGGGAGGTGCTTTGACCACCAAGTTCATGGTAGTGGTATCTTCTCCAAGCTCGTTGGTGGCCGTCACCTCGTACTCGCCGGCGTCTGCTGACGTCACGTTCTTGATGACCAGGGACATGCTCTCTTCATCTTCGTAAAGGAATCTGGTGGGAGATAGAGAATATGATGTCGGTGATAATTGGTGCTGATTGTTATATATTGGGACGTTGTCTAACTTGTGTGATTCGGTAATGGAATTTAGGCTTTTTTGGTCAAATTTTATTGCATGAGAGATAAATCAGTTTACGTCCCTGATGGTAAATGATTACCGTCACTAAAAATCCTCCGTAATGTCAGGGCATACAGAACTTTCCTTACACCTCGTTTACAGAGGAATAGGGTATTTTATACAAACGTGCCAACATGATGATGAGTAACTATCATCCTTCATGCACTTTTATTCTTTTGACAGGCTTCAAATTCCCTCTAATTATTTCAGAAGAATTCTGACACAATTTATGGATAAAAGCCTTCTGTAAAAGTACTGTAAAGTTGAAACTGTCGACTGTCAACTATAATTTTACTTAATAAAGTACCTAATAAGGCATTAGGGTTACTTACTTGTGCCTAGTATCAGGTTCCACAACCTTCCCGTCGTGTTTGAAGACAACGTTCGGTTTCGGGTATCCCTTGCACTGTAATTCCAGCATGGCGGAAGCTCCCATAGACACGATCGCTTCACGGTGCTCTATAACCAGTGTGGGCTTCTCTGGCTCACGATGGAGTTCATGGACAGCACCTGTCGATTCATTTGTTGTCTTTGGTTTTAGATTGATTTTTATGATTGTTTTTGTTGAAAGCATTTGCTGTATTTACTATATGGCTGAAGCTTATTGCATGAAACGTTTGGAAACAACACCATGAACAACATAGTGAAGCTATAGGTTTAATGTCGGTATATCGTTAATTTACGATCGATCGGCATTCTTTTAATTGATTTCACTGTATTATTCATTAGGTGTGCTTTGCAGATAGTTTCGTTTCACTTGCGAATTTAAATATAAAGTCATGTATTTTTGGAGTACCTTAGCTTAAGCATAATGTATTGGGCACCACCCATATAGCTTTGGCTTCTATTGTAAGTTCAAGAATGCTTTTAAGTTTAATTCTAATTATAGTTTCTGCTGAAAGCTTGTCTTGATATTCTTATCCTTAATGATAATAATCATTGCAAGGGAATGAAGTTATGCTTATGACATAAATCATGTTGTCTTTGGAGTTCTACCTCAACTTTAGTAACATCTATTGCAGTATCTTTATTCGTTTTTTAATGATGTACAATTTTATTATTTTATTTAAAAGCATTTTTAAAGCTTTTGTTCATTGATTAAGCTTGTAGGCAACGACATCGATAACCACTAACGACCAACATCTATTGTCAACGTCAACATGTCTATACTGAATATCGCATTTTATATACATTATTTTAGTTGCCGCTTTATTTAATTTGTTAGTGGTACTTAAGTTAATTGAGTTTAATATTTGATTTACAAAACTGGATACTGGATAGTCTTAGAGATTTGCAAGACGTTTTAGAACTTCAAGAGCAAAGTGGTGATTTAAAATCACATAATATTGTATTTGCTTATTAACTATTATCAAAAATATAATATAGGAACTCTCAGAAAAATGATTATGTGGGAGGGAAGATCAGATCAAAGTATTTTCAACTAAGTACTAACATTTTATATTACCTACTTTCGAGATAGATGAAAATTGTAAACCAAGATTTCTTTAAACACTTGCTATTATCTATATCACTGACACAAACGGTAAAAAAGTTGTTACTGTGATTTTTATTAAATGAGCGACTAAAATACCTGGATGAAAAGCTAAATTGTAATTTTCTAATCATTTTGCGAATTCATAAAGACATATTGATGGTGACGCAAGATACCTATTGTATAGTGATGATGCGTGAAGTGCAGGTCTCGACCACAGCCCGATACATCTGATCAGAGGGCCACCGGTCAGTGCAAATATAACTAATGAATCTGAACTCTATTCTATAGTATATAAGGACCATATTTATTCTATGATTTGAATCGATAATTTAGAAGAAATCAGCTGTTATGATTGGAATTGAATGTTCTATAAATTATGTTTTAGAATAAAGTGTGATCCGGACTATTGTACAAATTTACAATAACATTAAAATTTCTTTAAACACTCGCGGTTATCTACGTCACTTACACTATTACTAAACGGGTTCTTACCACGATTAATTTTAATTGAGCGGTCCCGATATTTCAGCACTTTTTCCAGCGCCATGATCACGGGAAGACTGACTGAGACGATCGAAATGTGAGTTCGAGTTCCAGTGGTACCGGCAAACGAACGAGAAAGAGTAGACAGATTTGTCTGCTCTTAAATGACCTACCCGCAGTTCTTCAGTCTTCAACCGGGACAGGGACCGCTCAATTAAAAATAATCGTGGTAAGAACCCGTTTAGTAATAGTGTAAGTAACATTAAAATTATTCAAAAAATTAGTAACAAATCTTTTTAAATTCAATTTTAACACGATTTCTTTAATACAAATTCTATTTACTTCAATGTTAGATGTTTTCAAACTTAGTCCACTAATTTTAGAGTCTATTTTACCTTGAACAGTCAGTTCAGCTGAGCAGGAAATGTTTCCAGTGCTGGTTTTAGCTACACAGGTGTAGAGTCCAGCATCTTCTGGCTTCACATGCTGGAAGACCAGAGCTAGGGAGTCTTCATCATCACCTAGGAGAACCTGGGGGAGTAGTATTCAAGCTAAAGTGGTGTAAGTTTATTGAAAATTTGAAATTAGGTAAACTATTTTTTTTTCAGTTGGAGGAAATCACCGAAACCCCGCCCGCCCCGCGGGTGTGGTATGTGGGAGTAGAACCGCACCACTAAAACCTCCAACCGTTCACACTCAGCGTCCGAACCCCGGCTGAGGCCAGAACCCAGCACGGTGTTTGGAGGAACGGCGCGACGCGTTACGCGTTCGGCACTCTTTCCCGTCGCTCCGTCCCCCGCTAAACTATGTAGTAGGATTTCATTTTAATCAATTAATTAAATAATTATGATTTCAGCTTTCTCATTTCTTCTCAAGTATATTTTAGGTGTAAATTCAATCAGAATATATTTACTCACTACCTGGACCTGCACTAGAGTATCCATTTATTTGTTATAAAAATTTGCTAAAACATTTCTATCCTCCCACCTATCCTTAACCTACCTTGAATCTTTCTTCAGGGTCGTAAGGCAGTCCATCTTTCTTCCACGAGAAGCTTGGTTTCTCACCCTTGGCTAGAAGACCGTCTCCTCCAGGAGCTAACTCACCGAAGATGTTCTTATCATCTGGAAAATGATTAGGAGTCAAATTTCTGTATTTTGTAATAACGAATAGGTTGTAAAATTATAGTAATCATAATAATATTATAAAGGCGAAAGTTTGTATGTATGGATGTATGTTTGTTACTCTTTCACGTAAAAACTACTGAATGGATTTGAATGAAACTTTACCACAATATAGCTTATACATCAGAATAACACTTATAAAATATTATTATAGAAAAGTAATGTCGTGATCTTTGGGACGTCGCGCGTCGTAAGCGTCGAAATTTCAGTCTTGCAAGAAATACTTCAGTTATAACTATTAGTTACAATAGAGATAAACCTGTCAGGAGTATAACTGGCAAGTGGCATGTATTTTATTATTTGGACTAAAACATCACTAATTGGAATCTATTTATCATCTTAACCTTACATATCCTTCCCACAGACCAATATCATTTTGACATCCACTTTCTACAAAACTAACATCATAAAAATAGACTATATACGCTTCTGTAACGTTAAATATTTAGTGCCAAATTAAACTCTGTTATTAATAGAATGGTAAACAAGTATTACAAGACGTCGAGACAACATATAATGTGGGACGATTCATATTTATAGAACTAACGCGAGCATACTTGAAGTATTGTACAATTAGCATATTTGAAGAGTAAATGCTAGAAGATGTTTATGTTGAGAGAATATTCTGGCAATATATCGATAGTATTGGTGGGAAAGGGGCTCAATGTCAGTTCGCTTAGTACAAGTTAGGACATTTTGAAATGTAAAGTACATAATTTCTTTCATGCATTTTTGAACGGGTTCTTATCACGATATTTAATTCTTGTAAATACAGTGCGTGTGGTGTGTCGTGATGTGAGTTCGAGTTCCAGTGGTACTATCCAAAAGCGAACGAGAAAGAGGGTAGACATTTGTTTGCTCTTAAATCGACCCGCAGTATCCAGTCTTCTCGTGATCATGAATGACGTTTGCAACAACGTTAAAATATCGAGACAACTCAATTAAGGGGGGAGCCTGCTTTAGAGGCTTAAAAAAATCGATTTTTTTTTTTTTGCATAAATGTCTTCCCAAACTATCCAAGAATATGCCCCTAAAATTTCAAAAGCAAATTCAAATTATTTTCGGAGCTACAGAAGAAATAGTGAGCAAGCGTCAAGCAGGTATACGAGCGGCCGGGTTGCTCATTTCATTCATTGGAAAGTAAAAAGGCCAGAATAGCCCGCAGACTCTAACATCTGGGCTAAAACCAGTTATTTGAAGAGTCTGAAAGGCCATTTTATGGACCAGGAATCGTTGATTAGCATGTTATTGCGGTAAGTTCAAAAAATAAGATTTTTATATACAAAAACTTTGACAGGCGATTTCTCGGTTTTTCATTTTTATGATTTTCCCAAGTTGGCGGGAAAGATAGAAAAAAAACTAAACATCCTATCGAAACGAGACAAAATTGGATGTGTTCGGGATGAAATTTTCTTCTAGTTGAACCTAAAAAAACTTGAAAAAGTTATGATTAAGCATTTTTTTAAACAATCTAAAGTTAATTTTTTTTTCCAAAAATATGATTTTTTTTTTAATTTGCGAAAAATAATTGAATTTTTCACTTTTTTTTTTTATTTTCTTGGTTTAACTAGAAGCTATACTATTGAAAATTATTATTTTTTTTGGTTTTTTAGTTTCAGATGAAAATTGCGACCTGCATCTTTCCCGCCGAACGACACATGCATAGTCGAGGCGCCTCGGTGAAATGCTTGTACCACGCATAATATGACATATATTTTGATGAAAAAATTTGGGAAGACTCTTGAAATACATTATAATAAAACCTGAAAGTTTCGTTTCAATCAAATATTTCTTTCCATCCTAAAAAAAATCTCTAAGAAATCGATTTTTTTAAGCTCCTAAAGCAGGCTCGCCCCTTAATTAAATATCGTGGTAAGAACCCGTTGAAAATGCATGAAAGTATTATAGAAAACCGCGAGTGTCTGAATAAGTACATAATTTCTTGCTGCTGAACATAGGCTTCTAGTAGCAAATGTTCAATGATTTTAGCAGGAATTTAAGAAACCTAACAAGAATAGAGATTATAACGTATTATCTATCAACGACATTGACAATATCTCCATAGATATTCTTGGCCTACAAGAGTCCCAAACCTATCCTGGAGTTACAACCATGATAACAGCTAGTTCATCACAACTGCAGTCTTCTAAGACAACATCTACAACTCACCAACAACAGTAACCTTGGCCTCAGTGACCACATCTCCATAAATGTTCACAGCCCAACCGGAGTAGTGAACTACTTCAGGAGTCACATCCAGGATAACTAGTTAAGACAACATCTACCACTTACCAACGACAGTGACCTTGGCCTTAGTGACTACATTTCTGTACATGCTTATTGTCCGCCAAGAGTAGTCCCCAACTATTTCTGGAGTTACAATCAAGATAACATCTACCACTCACCAACAACAGTGACCTTGGCCTCAGTGACCACATCTCCGTAGATGTTCATGGCTCTACAGGAGTAGTTTCCGGCGTCTGCTGGTGTCACATCCGGGATCACAAGTTCGTAGCAGCCACGGTCGGCGCGCTTGGTCACTATGGAGATGCGTTCTGATGTCACGATCTCTTTGTCTTCACGGTAGCTGGAATTATGACAAATGGTTGTAGATAATCAGAATATTATCTCATGCTTTGAAGTCGAAACTCATGTCTCCTACTGCTTTTATCATCTTCTGATTAATTTCGTTGCGGGGTTAGACCAGAGTTAGCTTTCCCTGGGGCTCCTGGGCTTCACTGCTCAGAGTCATTTTAATGGTCGCCTCTGTAGATCCCACATTCACAAAAGTTACAGTGGCGGGCAAATACCCGTAGACAATGAGATAATTAACACGTTTTAAAAAGATTCAAAGCTTCTAGTCAAGAATTTCTGGGACAAATGGCGTTTTAGAAACTTCCAGAAATACATCAATAATTGGCAACAATTTTCCAAAACCTACCAAATTAAATTTAAATGGACATTGGTACTCACAATTTCACCTCCGGGTTAGGATCTCCCTTGACTCTGATCATGAACCTCAAGTAAGTGTTCTCCATGATCTCAGTATCTTTCAAAGCGACTAGAAAGTATGGAGCGTTCAGGGCATTACGTTCCCTTCTCTCTTCCGGCGTCACTACAATATATTGTATAAAATATATTAAAATAGGGATTTCATTAATGGAAAAATAATATAATAAATACATGTACAATATAATCATTATAATTAATTGGAGAGATCATTTTAGGGATTACTAGAGGAAGGAAAGCATTAACTGTTTCTATTATTGCATTGTCAGATTAAGATATTTAGCTCTCAGTGGCGATGGATCAACTTAGTTGAGAGCCAATTGTTTTGTTTTGCAGTTCTTCAGTAATGATCATATCAAATAAACAAAAGTTTGGAATACCCTTGTATTCTAAATTCAATTTAATTTTGTTTTAAAAAGTTGCCTAATTTGTTTTTTTTGATTCCGGTAAGAATGGAGTTATACGAAGTATGCGCCACTGATAGCTCTAGAGAAAATAAGTGAGGAAACGTGCTGAGTAGGTAAACAACTAGGTGCAGAATTATAGTACTTTAGAGATTGCGTGTTTCTTTGTTATCCGCTTTACAATGTCTTATTCGATGAAATGCTATGACTCATGCACGCATCAGTCGTTTGTTTGTAATAAAAGTAAATATTAATACTGAAAAGAAAGATTTATTATTTTTGAGTTTGAGCAAGAGATATTTTAAGTATGAATTGCTCGTAAAATTTTTGAAAAGTGATAGAAATCGAGAAAGTTATTGTCGACAACATTTTAGATTCTAGATTTATTTTAAATGTTGTGTAACCTTATTTTTGACCAATGAAAGAATGCATTCATTTTTATAATTGACCCTCTCAAAATACAAAAATAAAATATAATTAGATAAATAACACAAAAAACATAACATATATACTAGAAATATTGTATTATATTATATGTATCGACTAATAACTTTAAGTTAACCAACTACCATTTCTACGTCTTGCTCCAAACTCGAAGAAACAGAGAAATAAGACAGACTCACACTCGTGGACGACTAACTGAGCCGTGCAATGGGCGTTTCCCTTAACGTTCTCAGCGCGGGCCGTATACACCCCAGAGTCATCCTCTCGGCAGTGCTTCAACTCCAAGCGGTGGCTGCCATCAGGCTCATAGGAGATGGAGCAGCGGTCCATCAGCCGGTCCGTCAGGGGCCTGTTGTCCTTCAGCCAAGTCACAGTGGCCGCGTCCAACGACTCCCGGAGAGTGCATTCGAAGAGCGCGTTCTCACCAGCTGAGGATTCAAAGCAAGGTTAAGGGAGCTCGCACGGTTGTCAATTCGGATTGGTGTGTGTGTTGTGTCCCGTACGAGCCCTGTGATAAGCGTTAGTATAATGTGTAGTGTAAGTTAATTCTAAAAGCGTATGTACAAGCACTATAGGTGTGGCTACTAGTAAGAGTTATATTTCTACCTCCGTATACTTACGCTCGATGTTTTGACCTTCCAGAGTTTTGGAGAACAGCGGCCTTCCGTCTAAAGTCTCGGATTTTGAGGAGGACTTCGTTATCTCGGATTCTTCGGAGTGGACGCCGTTGGAGATGGCACGCTTAGAGTACTTGCTTTCGTAAGCTGAGCCTCCGTTAGTAGAACTTTCGAAGCTGCTTTCTAGTTTGGTGGAGACGCCATCAACCTTATTGCCATCATAGCTGACTTGAGAGCTGTATTTAGAAGATCGTCCCTCAGCTTCATATTTTGATTCAATTCCATACTTAGAAGCAATGTTATCGATTTTGCTCGATGTTTCCGACTCTGCGCCGTATTTGGATGAAACCATATCAACTTTGATAGTACCGTCCGATTCCTTCCTGTATTTAGAAGCAATGCTGTCAATTTTGCTTGTTGTTTCGGACTCTATGCCATACTTGGATGTATAGCCGTCGACTTTGGTTCCGCTCTCCGAGTCGATTCCATATTTACTAGCAATGCTATCGATTTTGCTAGTAGTCTCTGATTCGATGCCGTACTTTGACGCAATGCTATCGATTTTCGAATCGGATTCAATTCCGTATTTAGAAGCGATACTTTCTCGTTTGCTTCCAGAATCATAATCAATACCATACTTAGAGCCTTCTACTTTGCTCTCATAGCTAGATTCGATACCGTATTTAGAACCGCTTTCGACTCTTGAGGAGCTGGAGTATTTAGACTCATAACGAGAGGAAGCACCACCTTCAATGGCACCACCAGTTTCGTATCTTCCACTTTCTACTCGCGAACCGCTCTCACGGCGCGAGTATGAAGAAAGACCAGTGTTATCATAAGAGGACGTCTCGTAGCGTCCACCAGCAGATGATTTTCTAGTGCTGCTGGAGTATTCTGAAATTATAAATTAGGTTTTTAAAATATTAGTGTTGAATTTACTTAAATATGCGACTGTCATTTTATCATCAAAAATAAACTTACCTCCAGATATCCGCGAACTGCGGCTATACCTCGACATCTCGTCACCAGTTTCCTCTGCGGTTACAGTTTGACCGGTTTCGTTAACTTTTTCTTCAACGACCTCTCCAGTTGAACTACTCACTTGTTCAGAAACTAGGGCGTTGGATTCCTTTGTTTCTTGGCCTAACTTAACACTTTCAAGGTTAACACTCTGTTCGGTTTCTTTGACTTGAGTAGTAACTTCTACTGAAGAAGTAATTTGATTGTTAGATTCTTCTTGTTTATTTTCTTGTAAAGATTCTTTTTCTTCAACGCTTTTATCTGATGCTTCAACTATATTACTTTGGACAACTGTTTCTGTCTTTTCTTCAGTTTCACTAGTTTTTGGAGATAGATTTTCAGAAGTTTGAGTTAATTGATTATCAGTTTCAGTTGAAACCTTTGATGTATCAACAACTTGAGTTTCACTTGACTGTTTTACAGTATTTGAAACTTGATTGACAGTTTCTGTTGTATCTTTAGTTGCTTCTGAAACTTGATTGACACTTTCAACAAGTTTTGTTGATGTTTCTTCTAGTTTTGTACACTGTCCAGATTGGACTTCTTTATCTGAGGTACTGACTTCTGTAGTAGTACTCACTAAGTTTGTTTCCTTAGTGGACTGTAGGTTTTGTGCAAGAGTTATTGCCTCTTGATTAGACTCCGATGTTACGGAGGTTAATACGTTGGCCTCAGTTGATGTCTCTACTGAGCTTTTTAATGATTCTGCAGATGATATTTGAGACGCTTGAACAATTTGTTCTTCAACTTTTGTTTCCGTAAGCGCAGTTTTCACAGTTTGCTCTTCCGATTGTGATGTAGCAGATCCAGTCTCGGCGCTCAGAGAGCTTACAGTCACTGACGATTTAGTTTCTAAATCTGTTGTGATGTCTGTTCTCGCTTTGGTGCTGACTACACTAGCTACAGATTCCTGAGTCTCGCTGACAGATGTAACTTCTACCACTTCAGACTTAGAGATTTTCGTAGCAACTGTGCTCTCGATAGAAGCCTTCCTTTTGGTTGTCAATTGTTGCGAAGTTTCTTCTTTTACTGAAACTTCGGTAGTAGCTGCTTCTTCTATTCGAGAACGCTTCTCTTCAACCTTAAGTTCTGACTCGACTACCTCGTCTGGATGTTCACGTTTCTTCTTGTTCTCTTCTGTGAGATCTTTAGACTCTGGTTGTAATACTTGAAGGTCGTCGGCAGCGTGTTCCGCAAGAGCAACTGTAAAAATATTCTTGTCTTTAATAGCAATACATCACAAAAATGTATGAATTAAAGTAATCGTCGTTGCGCCTGCCAAGTTCCATATGTGGTTTTTGCAAGGTTTTGGAAAACAACAAAAAACATGTTAATTAATTTAAAATGGTTTTTTTTAAATAATTAATGATGCAATTTTGTAGCTATTTATGTAATACATAAAAAAAATGCAAAAGTAGCCATAAACATCAGTCATATAAAGAGCTAGATTTTTTTTTAGTGAAAAAGTGCACATAACTGGTTTGAAATGGGTCAAAAAATCCTGTATGTGTCACATACTGTTAGGTGACTTTTCTCTAATTCCATTTAATTGTTTGTAGAAGCGGGTATTACGTCGATTTAAAGGAAGGACTTCCGGTTGTGATGAATCATTTTATAAGAGTGTTGTTAGATTCTTTTAATTTTATTTTATGCGAACGGAAATACTAGTGGCGCCATCTGATTTATTTCTCAAGAAAGTATAAAAGGCGTGTAAGCTGTCGTTTGAATACAGTAGTCGACGTGATTTCAAAGTGAACAGAGTTGAGAGTAATTGTGACTGAGTTTTGGAGGATAATTGTACTGATTTTGGAGGATGGTTATACTGTTTTTGGAAAATGAATAAACTGTTATTGTGAACCAAGGAATTTTCATTGTGTTTCTGAACTGAACCCAATAGTTCAGAAGCGGGATCGACGGAAAAAGGTACCACTTTTTCTTGTACTGCGCCCACAGAAAACCGTAAGTCACTGATATTACATCTTTTTTAAAGTATTCATTATGGATGATACTGAGCTCAGCTTACAAAAAAAATGAGTTTCAAATGGACGCTCATTATGTATGAGAGGATCCATTTTTTTTTTTTTTTTTTTTTTTTCTATTTTATTTTCATTTCCCCACACTCTGGTTTGAATACTACTTAGTTGAATTCCGTTACATTAAAGTCTCTTTTTTTTCTCTTTTTCACGTAACATCGAGTAACTATGGCTGGACTGGACTGGACTGGATTGGATTGATATATCATGGTTGCGGACGGCTCGTGGTACAGAGTCGAGTAACTATGGCTGGATTGGATTGGATTGGATTGGACTGGATTGGATTGGATTGGACTGGATTGGATTGGATTGATATGTCATGGTTGCGGGAAGGCTCGAGGTAAAGAGTCGAGTAACTATGGCTGGACTGGATTGGATTGATATGTCATGGTTGCGGGAAGGCTCGAGGTAAAGAGTCGAGTGACCATGGCTGGGACTTGGATGGACTAGGTTGATGCAGGACTAGGTTGATGCAGGACTAGGTTGATGCAGGGCTAGGTCGATGCAGGGCTAGGTCGATGCAGGGCTAGGTTGATGCAGGACTTGGGTTGATGCTGGACTTGGGTTGATGCTGGACTTGGGTTGATGCTGGACTTGGGTTGATGCTGGACTTGGGTTGATGCTGGACTTGGGTTGATGCTGGACTTGGGTTGATGCTGGACTTGGGTTGATGCTGGACTTGGGTTGATGCTGGACTTGGGTTGATGCTGGACTTGGGTTGATGCTGGACTTGGGTTGATGCTGGACTTGGGTTGATGCTGGACTTGGGTTGATGCTGGACTTGGGTTGATGCTGGACTTGGGTTGATGCTGGACTTGGGTTGATGCTGGACTTGGGTTGATGCTGGACTTGGGTTGATGCTGGACTTGGGTTGATGCTGGACTTGGGTTGATGCTGGACTTGGGTTGATGCTGGACTTGGGTTGATGCTGGACTTGGGTTGATGCTGGACTTGGGTTGATGCTGGACTTGGGTTGATGCTGGACTTGGGTTGATGCTGGACTTGGGTTGATGCTGGACTTGGGTTGATGCTGGACTTGGGTTGATGCTGGACTTGGGTTGATGCTGGACTTGGGTTGATGCTGGACTTGGGTTGATGCTGGACTTGGGTTGATGCTGGACTTGGGTTGATGCTGGACTTGGATTAGTACTGACTAGGTTGATGCTGAATTGGATTGGTACTGACTAGGTTGATGCTGAATTGGATTGGTACTGACTAGGTTGATGCTGAATTGGATTGGTACTGACTAGGTTGATGCTGGATTGGTACTGACTAGGTTGATGCTGAATTGGATTGGTACTGACTAGGTTGATGCTGAATTGGATTGGTACTGACTAGGTTGATGCTAAATTGGATTGGTACTGACTAGGTTGATGCTGGATTGATACTGGACTGGACTGCGCTGCCTTGAATTGGGGCTGGACTGGACTGCGCTGCCTTGAATTGGGGCTGGACTGGACTGCGCTACCTTGAATTGGGGCTGGACTAGACTGCGCTACCTTGAATTGGGGCTGGACTGGACTGCGCTGCCTTGAATTGGGGCTGGACTGGACTGCACTGCCTTGAATTGGGGCTGGACTGGATTGCACTGGGGCTGGATTAGTATTGGACTGGACCTGGATTGGTATTGAGATTGGACTGGACCTGGATTGGTATTGAGATTGGACTGGACCTGGATTGGTATTGAGATTGGACTGGACCTGGATTGGTATTGAGATTGGACTGGACCTGGATTGGTATTGAGATTGGACTGGACCTGGATTGGTATTGGGATTGGACTGGACCGGGATTGGACTGGACCGGGATTGGACTGGACCGGGATTGGACTGGACCGGGATTGGACTGGACCGGGATTGGACTGGACCGGGATTGGACTGGACCTGGATTGGTATTGGACTGGACCTGGATTGGACTGGGCCTGTATTGGACTGGGCCTGTATTGGACTGGGCCTGTATTGGACTGGGCCTGTATTGGACTGGGCCTGCATTGAAGCTGGATTGGACCTGGAGCTGGATTGGACCTGGAGCTGGATTGGACCTGGAGCTGGATTGGACCTGGAGCTGGATTGGACCTGGAGCTGGATTGGACCTGGAGCTGGATTGGACCTGGAGCTGGATTGGACCTGGAGCTGGATTGGACCTGGAGCTGGACTGGACCTGGAGCTGGATTGGACCTGGAGCTGGACTGGACCTGGAGCTGGATTGGACCTAGAGCTGGATTGGACCTGGAGCTGGATGGGACCTGGAGCTGGATTGGAGCTGGACCAGATTGATAGGTTGCGGGAAGGAACAAGGCCGAATGATCAGGCATATCTGATATTGGAGTAGATAAACAAAACTAGGAAATACAAAGGAAGACGCGGAGACTGTCTCCAGGATTTCGATGAATAATGGCACAAAGAGACAGATAAGGGGTAACATTCGGAAACGTTATCAGGGTTCTTAAATGATTGAACAGAACGGCGGAGCGGCAGTCACCACGAGGAATATGGACAAGTAAGCCAAATGATATTAATTCTGCCTTACATCGTTTTATGGCAAAAGATAAAACTATTCAGTTTCAACTAAACAAAGAGACCGACTGAATAAAGGAAGAAAAAAAAGGGGGAGAATAGATTTGATTCATTATGGAACATGTCTGGGAGGGATAGAAGCGAAAGTTGATGGAACCCTCTCCTTGTCGTGAGAGTTACGCCGGACTTCACACAGATTGTTGAGCAAAATAGTTGAGTTTGAAGAATCATTAGAGCATTATACACGATGACTAATCTACTATTTCGCTATAAAATCTCAGGTTAGCAGGATGTGTCTTGTTTACTTCACGGGGTGGATCATAGAGCCATTAGTGCGTAGGTGGCGTAATTTAGCGAAGAAGAACTTGCGGAACCATCAAAGTAGGGCAATTCGGGGAGTCGTGAGATACAAGTGACAGATCATTACGCAGACAACTATTCATTGGAACCTACCTGGTGCTTCTGAGGTTGATACAGTGGCGGTAATAGGTGTTTCGATTGCGAGGGAGCGATCGCCTTTTGAATTACTAGATAAGGACTGTTTCTGACCAATGCGCGTTACCAATCAAGGGAGTTTGGGTCTGGATCACTCTGGACATATCTGGTAGCAAGGGAAGGTTGGAAAGGCTTTCTGCCCTGCAAGAGTCCTAGAAATCCAAATAAATGCTTACCTACAGCATGTCAACGTTGATGTTCAGTCAAAGTTCTCCTTGATTAAAGGGTCGGACGGAACTGGCTGGATTTGTGTGAGAATGGTAGTTTCTGAACGAACAATGTTGTGAAAGATGTTTTTGGACGAAGCTCAGAGTGAAAGGGATGACAGATAAAGAAGATGGACAAAAGACGCGAAAGACGAACGTTGTGTTAAGAAGAAGTCTATTATTTTTATGAGTCTTGATGGGGGACGATAACAATTTGCCTGCTTTATTGGTGCTGTTTATGCCGGTGTTGCAGGAATGTGCATTGTTGATGGCAGTGTTATTCACTCCTATGTTTTGAGTCAATACTTTTTACAGAAGGTCCGGATATAATTGTCGCTGGAATTCCAGATGAATCGAATGTTCAAACGACATGTGTAAACGCTTGCAGAGTTTGTGTCTGAAGTAGAAGGGAGTATTGTCCTAGAGAATATACGATTGGAAATTAATGTTGGAAAGGATACCATTTTGGGTTGTTGTAGAGTTGACTTCCATGAAAACGCGGTTGACCAGAGCAACAACTGTAGTGATCGACAACATCGAGCGCTTCTAGCTCCAGATATGCTGTTGTGTAGGGATTGTTTCATGTGATTTGCAAGGTCGAGAATTTACAAAAGCCTATCGGATGGTGACTGAGACGGAGGATCTGAACCCCTTATAGTGTGGGATGTGGATTGTGAACTGATGAGAGTATGTTGCAGGAAATATTGGATAGTGAGAAGATGAGAGTCAGATTAATGCTTTTTGTGGACGAATGATTGTTGGCGTATCGTTCTTGGCTCTATATGATCCTGGAGCAAAATGCGACGTATGCAAGTAGAAGGCCTGGCTGGTGTACGTCTGTAACACAACTTCTCTAGTCCCTCTCTGATTACAGCTGGTATCTTGTTTTAGTCGGAGACCCATTGATAGAGCTGTTGTGGCCATTGATGACGTCGGATTGTAACTGCCCAATCGGCAGGTGCGGAAGCTCGGACTATTAGGATAACTGGGAAATTTTGTTATTGATCAAGGCCTTACGTTTTTTTTGAAGTTTATGCGAGTATTGTATTTGTATTTGGTGGGTTTTTGCTCAAAGGAGTTATCTGGTAGATTCTCGAAGTGAGGCACGATGGTGAGGATCTTGTGTTGTAAGAGACGTTGTGACCTATTCAAGATAGAAGGATAGGTATTGTTTCCCGGAGGTGCGAAGTTTCGTTCGCTTGGAGTGCGGCCGTGTCAGGGCTGGAGCATGTGGATGTGATAGAGGGACCACTTCACTTGGACCCATCATTAAAGTGTGATTAGTAGAGCTGAACAAATTCGGAGGATTTAAATAGGAAAAGTCGAAAAGTGGGAATGTGATACTGATAAAACAAGGCAATGAACAGAAGGACACAAATGGACAGAATAGAGGAAATAATTTATTTAATGAAATCGGATACTGTTAATTTCGGACAGGTCATCTCCCTAATGGATTTTGCGAGAAAAGAAGTAGGAATACGTGAGTTGGCAACGCTAGGAAGAGAAACTGGAATCTCAAGATATAGTGAAGAACAAAAACGTGAAAATGAGAAGTCTTCGAAGGTTGTATCCTTCCAATTCTCCCATCTGAATGTCAAACTCAAGACCTCATCAAATTAAACATCAAAAATGTTATCAGGCTTGCAGAATGCTATAACGGTAAAGAAATTTGAAGGGGTGGACTGACATACTATCAGATGATTCAATAAATGAAACAAACTATATGAACTGATACACCGGACAGAAGAGGAAAAGAGGTAGGCCTTTTCGATGGTGGGAATACTAAATAACAGGGATATTATAATGAACAAACGGCTGAAGACAGGAGTGGAATGAAGGAGGCTTTTGGGCACGTAACGTTTTTTATGGCTTTCAGCTATGGTGCTACGAGGCTATAGTGTCGAGGAGTAAAATTCAACCATGGCTTTTTGTGTGGACACTTGAATTCTACGTTGCTTGATTTTTAGTTGGTTGTTTTGGTCTCCTTTTATTTATTTTTTTTTCTCATCTTTTAGTAATGGTTGCAATTGATCGGATTTACGGAGAGTTAAACAAGCGCGAGGACTCGCTTAGTTACAGGATGGCCGAGCTGTTAGGTGACTTTTCTCTAATTCCATTTAATTGTTTGTAGAAGCGGGTATTACGTCGATTTAAAGGAAGGACTTCCGGTTGTGATGAATCATTTTATAAGAGTGTTGTTAGATTCTTTTAATTTTATTTTATGCGAACGGAAATACTAGTGGCGCCATCTGATTTATTTCTCAAGAAAGTATAAAAGGCGTGTAAGCTGTCGTTTGAATACAGTAGTCGACGTGATTTCAAAGTGAACAGAGTTGAGAGTAATTGTGACTGAGTTTTGGAGGATAATTGTACTGATTTTGGAGGATGGTTATACTGTTTTTGGAAAATGAATAAACTGTTATTGTGAACCAAGGAATTTTCATTGTGTTTCTGAACTGAACCCAATAATACAGAGTGATACATTCAAAGTGTTACATTACCAAATCCTGTATGTGTGTGTCCTGACACATACAGGATTTGGTAACTTAATGATTGTAGGTAATGTAATGTAATTTTAAATTATAAAGGTTTTATAAACTATTTTCATTTTTATCATGTTTCAGTTGTTATCAAATAAATATTGTAGATTTAAATCAATACATATTTGATATTATACGTGAGTAGAAACTATTCGTAGGACTATAATAATGTATATACATAATAAAAAAAGTTTATTTTCTTTACAAGTTATTGATAAATAATCAATGGTATTATGTCAAACAACAAAATATCAAGTTAATTCAGGATGTACTTGCCGCTTTTCTCAAATTAAAACACAGTAAAACTATTTTTATACCATTATTTTCACCACAACACCCTCACGAGTCGGACAGTTGCGAGCGACAAACGGCAAAACACAAATCCCGTATGTGCATTTTGCCACATACCGGCATTTTCTAAACGGTTAAAATACATAAGGTATTTGGCAAAATGGTTCCCGATAAATTTGAAAAAAAGGATTTTACCAGTACATGGAGAAAAAATCGGAGATCACGTTTTGCGAAAAAGCGAAAAATCAAAAAAAACCACATATGGGATTTGGCAGGCGCAACGACGTAATACTTTTATACTTACCAGCGTCTGAAGCGTGTTTTTTTATTTCAGCTAACCAGCTGTTCTTGACGTTTTGTTTGTGCGCACCGAGGATTAGATCGAGCGGTGGATTCTTCTGGTGAAGTTTGAACTTCAATGGTTCTCCAGAAATTTCTTCTACTTCGACTTCAGGGAGCTAAATTGGAAAAATATTACCATTTAAAACTATATCATCACCTACATTTCAATGTTCTCTAGAATGTACAAGTTAATATAATATTCTTTGTGCTTTTGTTTTTATTAGATTGTTTTCAAAACTATCATCAATATTTAGAATCATTAGGTCAGTAGTAACAATGTCAAAATCTACACAACTTATTTAGTAAACCGAGACATCTTTGGAATAGCTCCAAAATTTAAATGGGCGTTTTAGCGTTCTAAATAAAGAACATTTCTCACTTGTTATTCTTATTTCATCTGTGACGAAATGTAATAGTTATATTTAATTTAAAGCATTTCTGTGGAATCTCTATCACAAAACATATTTCTTAGTTTAAGGATGGAAACATCGGTAATAGTGGTTAAGTAGAAGTAAGATTAGCTTGGCGTTGTCATATTTATGAAAATCTTTCAATAGGTATTTTAGATTTTATTTTTCATTCAGCTGAGTCTCGACTAGTTTGTGGAAACTATATTATTATATTTTCTTGTTTATCACGAGTTCAATTAGTATTTTGTTTTTTACTTAATTTTCTTAAATGTATTATAATGTGTGTGTGTGTTTCCACCGCAAATAAAGCAATATCTATGTCTATTTAAAAGCACTAAATTGTTGTGACGTAATTTATTAATGACTTTACGGTACTTTTGATTTCAAAATTAGATAATAACATATTATTATTCTTCTTATTTCTAAAAAATCGGTATAGTTTTACTATAGTTGATTTTATAGCTTATTTTTTATGTTTTATTTCAGTTGACATACCTTGATAATATCCTTCAGAACAAAGACAGATCTGTCTTCAGATATCCTCTTGACTTTGCAGACCAAGATCCTCGCTTTGAAGAGGAACAGATACCGATCTTTAGTCTTCCCTTCTTGGTCTGCGACGGTAAACCAGTCGTGGGTGAGGAGTCTACCTAATTTGAAGATGTTTCCTCTGAATCCTTCGATGGAGGCTAGGAATTTATTGTCGGTGGCGCGGTTGGGGACGCCAAGGAAAAGTTCTAGAGCTTTCTGGAGATCGCCGCAGTCTTCGCCGAGACGCTTGGAGTATTTTACTAGTTCCTGTCGATATATGCAATGTTGTAGAATTGTATCAACTTAAATGAATATTAACCAAAATTAGCGTGTCCTGAAGTGCCATTTATAAATCACAGAGCTACGGACGAGTGGTTAAGTAACTACTTTTCAAAGTCTTTGTTAAGTTATATTATTACTAGCTGCTGCCCGCGACGTCGTCTGCGTGAACCCTATGACCCGTTTTTTTCAATTCTTCCCGGCAACTATTCAATTTTTTCTCGCCGTAAAAACCATCCTTGAATTTCAACGAACATTTAAAAAAAGGATTTGGCCAAATTGGTCCAGGCGTTGTTGAGTTATGCGCTTACCATCACATTTTGCGATTCATTTTTATATATAAGATTGTGTCTAATATTAATGCTATGAATCTGGATGTATATTTGCATAATATGCGGCCACGCATCGGTAGGTGCAACGTAGCCTAAATCTAAGTTCTCTAACACTTATATCTTGTTCATTTTATAAAGGAGGTTTGAAAACCTTTTTGGTATGTATGTATTAAATAGCTTAAAAACAAACTTTTTATACAACAGAAATAAAAAAAATGTGTGGGTATCTACAGTGGACTTATGGCCAAAGGGAGATCTCCGACCGGGCGAGGTAGTGTATGCCCGGTCAGGACGAAGCCCACTGTAGTAGATTTCAGATGTCGTATATATGCGAAGATTTTTGAAAATGTTGTAACCGCGATTCAGGATCTCGCGCGCTATTATTGGTCGCCACAAATGTATTACAGATTTACCTTTAAAAGAAGTTGGTAATCGTTGATCCTTTGTATAGGAAGTTTTAGATGTTCGGTTATGCCTTTATCGTCGCCGAGGCTGTCTGCTAGATCCTGAAACAAGATACTTCATCAATTTTCATGAATACGTAGGACGTATACGAATACCACGTAGGAATCTCCTATTGAAATTAAACAAAACAAAAAGTTTTTTAACGAGGTAAACTTCATGAATATCATAGTTTATCTTCTGGTAAAAATATTTTCGATTTACACTATATTCTTATGAAAAATCACTACTACGGAATTGATTCAGATTTAAGTGTATTTAGTATGCTACAGCTACGTAATTCAAAATTTAATTATTGGTTAAATATCTCATGTTATTAACACACGCGTCTTACCTAAAACGTCTAACGCCAATTTTCAATACAATTTGAAAATCAATATCAGAAAATGCATTACATTTCTTTATTTAAAAATAGAACAATCAAATAGAAGTAAAATAAAATAGTGGCCAGTAATCCATACAATAAATAGGTAACATTAAAAAATAAAAATTAAAATAGAAACAAAAATAAAAACAGCTGTTCCAATCGGAATTCGAAATTCATAAATTGTTTAGAATTACGCGCTGATAAAATCGAAAAAGGTCGTAACACCCAGTCAACGTAAACGACATTGAACAATACACTGATTAGAATAAGGTCTATTTTCGTAACGACCTTGATCGAGAGCGTTAACCTCCTTTTACTATTGATACTAAAATTAAAAACATCTAAAACTGAATTCATTTTATTCGGTAGTCGCGCGGTCATAAATGCGACAAGATGCTGGAATAATCTAAATTTAGACGTCCTTTACGTGAACTACTTATATGAAGTATTTTAAGTGTTTTTGAAGATATTTCGATAGGAATGCCGTTACGTAAATCTAAGGCATTTCAAAGTCGGTCTTAAAATTCGAATGCATAGTCATTTTTATTTAATGCTGTTCCAGACCCGAATATTCTGAACTCTATAACGATAACAAACTTTATTGACATTATCAGTTGTGCGATATCAATATGTTTTCTCAAAACAAATCTAACAAACTTATAAGTACTCAGTTCAAAATTCACAGTAGCCTTTCATTTCCGAGTGCTATAAGAATAGTGTAGTAATTTATATGTAAAAAAAATGAACTAATTTACCTACCTACTGCCCGTAGTTAATATCGTGTTTGAATCAGCAGTTTTTTATATTTTTGTGAGCGTGGAGATTTTAGTACGTTTCGAATAACATAAACCTCACCTGCAGTATAGTGGAAGTCTGGCGATTTCCTCCCATTTAAAAAGAAATGGCACTAGACAAAGCAAGCTAACTAACTAACTAATCTAAAATATTATATCACTAGCTGACCCGCGCAACTTCGTCTACGTCGCAAAGGGAAACTCGAAAAATGAACTTTCCAAAACTGAAAGAATTTTTGAAATCGGACCAGTAGTTTCGGAGTTCTGACTATCCGAGGCAAACAATCAAACCTTTTCTCTTCATAATATTATTATAGTACATAGATAATTATTTCAAGATCATCAAAACAAGAATAACTTACGCAGTAAATACAGCTCATCTTAATAAATCATATAATCTAGAAATACACATAATATCAACAAAGACAATAAATTAGATTCAATCAAAATGTGTAGGTATCTTAAAATATAAATCGTATGAAATTAAAATTGACGTCAAACTCGCTGAATTTAAACCAGATGTAAACAGAGTGGTATTAAAGTATTAATTTAAGATTAGTTTTTTTTTTATTGGCACGCAGGCAGACGAGCTAACGGCCCACCTGATCGTAAGCGGTTACCGTCGCTCATGGACCTCTGCGCTGCGGGGCCGCTACCTACGGCCTACCCTTAAGGACTCTCTTCAAGCCTCGTTTGAAGAAGGACAAGTCATACTACGAAATATAATGTGAATGGAGAAAGCGTTAGGTACCAACTGAAACAGATAAACCGAGCCATTTATTTAGGTATTTGAATAATTTATTTTAAATAAAACTTTTTAAATACAAGCTTTTAAGATCCTAGATATTTTATCATTAACAATCTATCTTGTTTAGTACAAGACTTCCTATGGACACCTTCCGAATCCATCATCAAATCAGCGCCATTTTGTCATATTATTTCATTTTCACGCGATATACATCTGCGTGCAAAATGTCAGTTCAATCGGAGACCGAAAGTTTGTCAAATTGAGCTTCCAAGATTCCACTTGAACTGACATAATTACATCCAGTGCAAGTTAATATAAAGCTTGTTATAGCGTTACCATCTGAATCAGAAATACCGGGCCATTCATTTAGGTATTTGAAAAATGGCTGTGTTGTGATGAAATAAGTAGGTAATGCACGATTGAACGAACTGTGTGTTTTGTTGTAAATAAATCAAACTTAGCAACCATTAGCAACAGACATAATTTTTTAATATACTATAGATAATTAAAATAGTTTTATTAACCGACAAACTATAAAAAGGTGAATTTACATTGTAGTATTTCTACAGGCTGATCGTAAATGGTTCGTAATTGTTACCTTTGCTCGTGGACATAATATACAAGGTGTGTTGTTCTTTTTGTTTGCAAACGTTTTGTTTGTTCGATGATTGCACGGATATCGTTTATTTTAGACCAAATCGTAGTATTTTTTCGAAATTAAATCAATACCTAGAGTTAAGATCACGTGGAAACATTCTTCAACAGAAGATAAATATTATTTTATTAATTAACTAATGCTAATCATACTTCAATGAAATAATAGCCGTACTAAATTATCTTGAAAACACAAAGATGATCCGAAAGGTAAACTCCAGATTTACGTGACAGTCTAACACTAAAATACGCTATAAAATCTATAAAAATAAAACTAGTCTTGACTCATTAAGCTAGATGAGTAACTAAACACAGAATACTGTTAGTGAGACTTGAGTTTTTTGTACAGTTCTGGCATTTTACTGGAAATTTTACAATTGATTTTGCTTGAATCGTAAGGACCGAATCATTTAGACTAGATGCGATTAAACAACTACTCGAAAACTTTAACAGAAAATTTTGTGAGAAAACCTGTATTTTATTGAAGGCTTTTAAAAACTCTTCTATTATGTGAAGTGGCAAACCCGCTTTAGGAAAACGTTGTGGACTATGCTTTACCGTGGGAGACTCAACTCAAGCCATGGCTTATTGACGATAAAGATCTAAGCTATCTAGATCAGCAGGTGACGGGGGCTGAGAGAGAGAGGCTATATGCCGCTCTCAACTTACCAACCCGCCGCCGTCGAGCAGGGGGCCGGAACCGGGATCTCGCCCGGATTCTGGCCCCCTAAGAGTTTCGGGTCCCCAACGCATGTGAGTGCGAGCGGGGACCCAAGAAGGTGCCGTGTCTCGCTCAACACGCCCTTAGCGTAAGAGCATCCGGGGGATGGTAGACCGCGCTCCCCGACCCACGCTGGTTCTGACCCAGCGGGGTATTCCGCGGGAGGGTGACACGCGGTCCCATCTTGGCGGGCTTCGGAAAGCCCGCTGACCGAGAGAGCCGGTGGCCGTATTCGCCGGCGGCTACCGGTTCGGCGTCCGGGGACGGAGCGACGGGAAAGAATGCCTTGGGCGCAACGCGTCGCGCCGTCCCTCCAAACCTCGTGCTGGGTTCTGGCCTCAGCCGGGATTCGGACGCTGAGTGTGAGCGGTTGGAGGTTTTAGTGCGGTTCAACTCCCACATACCCCGCCCGCGGATCCGGTGATTTCCTCCAACTAAAAAAAAAAAAAAAAAAAAAAAAAGCTATCTAGATCTAAATAGTGAAAAATTAACCACTATGTCAATAACGATTGTTATTTTTTATTGCAACAGATAAACGAGTTTAAAGCCCACCTGATAGTAATTGTTTATCATCGGTCGTTATGCAATGCCTTTGCAATATCAGGGTATTGAGGGCCCTTACCGAACACCTATAGAACTTTTCTTTAATTTCGTTTAAAGAGGAATATGTTATAACGTTCTGGACATATTCCTCTTATATTATATGGACATACCGATATTGGTAAGATAGTAAAATAGAAAAACACATTATATTTTTTTAGAAAGTGATACTTATTTGTAACACTCCGAAAAATCAGTTGTTGGAAAAACTTTTTTTTTGTATTTGATGTGATGTAATGATGTGACAATTTTATGGAGACCCAGTTGTGATATAAGAATCTAGTAGCATAACCTTTTCTTTTTTATCTATATTATTAATCTGTTGACAAACAAAAGAAAAAAAAAACTGTAATGTTTTTCTTTGCCAATTTGTATTAAAATTTGGCAAACTAGTACTGGCTATGTACCTAGTTTTTCTAGTTTCATATGTTGTTTTTGTATTTTGTAAATCACGCACTTGAACGAATAAATATTGTTTACATCTATTTCTATGAATAAAATATGAGTATTAGTGTAGTCTGACTAGTTAAAGTGACTAGAAAAATATAACAATGATAGAAAAAATAAGCAAGAGATAGATCATTCATTATCTAAAAAAAGCATTGTAGGCTGTAAGGGACCAAGATACTATGAAATAAACTTATTCAGACACTCGCGGTTTTCTATAATACTTTCATGCATTTTCAACGGATTCTTACCACGATATTTAATTAATTGAGTTGTCTCGATATTTCAACGTTGTTGCAAACGTCATGATCACGAGGAGACTGGATACTGCGGGTCGATTTATGAGCAAACAAATTTGTCTACCCTCTTTCTCGTTCGCTTTTGGGTAGTACCACTAGAACTCGAACTCACATCACGACACACCACACTCACTGTATTTACAACTTACTCTATGAGCATGTAAGGACCCGTTGAAAATGCATGAAGGTATTATACTATGAAATGACTAAATACTAGTAAATACTCTGTTATTTAAGTTTTCGTTTCTTCACCACAATATACGCATAAAAATACCTACACCTAATTCCAGGTGTAGGTACTAAAAATGTGTTGCAACTGCGCACTAGTATACGATTTGAAGTACATAATAAATCAACCAATAGTTTTACATTGTTTTAAAGCAATGCTTCTCGATAAATTAGAGCCGTAGATCGTAGAACCAACATCATGAACAACAAATAATTTATGAATTTGTAATATTACGTGTAATAAACGAACCGAATGTCATCGTCACACTCTAACATCACTGACTGTGATATGACTGTCGTATAGTTACGCACGATCGGCATACTTTCAATTGACTTATTTCTGTTGTTCATGATGTTGATTCTACGATCTACGGCTCTTATTTATCGAGAAGCATTTCTTTAAAACAATGTAAAACTATTGGTTGATTTATTAGATACTTCAAATCGTATACTAGTGCGCAGTTGCAACACATTTTTAGACTCTTTTGAAATAGTTTCGTTAGGTTATCGATAGCATTACAGTTAGACGGTTTTAAACAAATTTCAGGGAGTTTTTGTATATTAAGGAGGCGTAGTGTAAGATCTTTCTGTTGCTTAGCTGCCGTGAATCAAATTCAATTGAATAAAGTGACATTAGCACTCTATATATTGTTTATGTGCACTGGTGGACTTGTATTAAGAACGATCGGCATATGAATCATGATCGCGATTAGTAGCACTGCTTTCCTATATGCTGTTTCTACTTGTTACTGTTCCTACGCTACATTTTAGAGGTATCATGCATAGTTCACCGCACTTAGCTAATACGAGTTAGAGACTTTGTACATATGTTTTAAAAGGGTTTTTAATACTTTTTTAACATACAGATTTTCCTACTGCATCTAAACTCTCTTAAAACAGCGGTTAGATACATATAACTTATATCCCTGATCTTAATAGAGATATCCTTAAATATACACACAAATATAGGTCAAGGTCATCCGCCGGAGCAGCAGATAGCGTCCTCCGCGTTCAGCGAAACATCGAGGGCAGTACAGAGCGGCCCGAAAAACAACGCAACATCGAAATACGACGCCCACGCATCACTCGAAATAACCCGAAGAAAACCGTAACACAACACCACTACGTAACATTGACTCAAAGGCGAAATGGACCGCTATTTATATGCAATATGCTGTTCGTACCTGTTTAATGATATCACAAGGAACACTAACACATCACACTTCACTCGGTCGAGTGGTCGGTCGTTAGCGCTGGAGGTAGCGTGGTGGACGCTTGCGCGGTTTCCAAGCGACTGTCCAACCACCGGCACCTCGCTCAACGTCAGCTAAACTTAGAACGGCACTGGATTTCAGTGGATAGAGTAATTTGTTCGGTGACGCTCGTTATCGTGGGGTTATGACGGCCAGCTCTCCGACCTTCAAGGTCGACGGATGAACCTTCATGTAAACAACCTTCTTCATTTATCATTTAGACAAATTTTCATAAAAAAATACGAAGATGGAAGTCTTTCAATGTATCTGGTAGTTCTTCCATTAAATGTAACAATGATAAAGCTAGGAAAGAGAGAAAATGTATTTATTGAACACAAAAAAAATACAATCAACAGAATTAAGTAAAAGTGACCTTATGTGTCCCTCATCTCATCTCATACCTCAGCTTGTTGCTGCATACCAAATGCACCGCTGAAGTAGTAAGACAAAGCTTACTTATAAAATATATATGTTATATCTTAACAGAATGTATTAAAGACAAACCAGTTGATTTTGTAGGACAGTAAAAACATAATATTGTTACATATTGAGTAGTGACCATTTCGGCACGCAGTGTGGGGCACGCGATAGATGTAAATAAATAATTATGTGTACAATTTACCTTTTGTTAGTTAACCTTTTGTTTGTTAGTTTTGTTTATTTTTAGTTTTAATTTTACTTTTATATACCTAGTTGAGTAAGCTACATTATAATTTTGTGTCCCTTATTTGTGTGTCGAATAAACTTTACGTTTACTTTCTTTCTATTAGAGAAAGTTTGGAAAACAATGAGTCACACAACATTTAATTAATCTTTTTATACTTGTTCTATTAGTTAACAAAACATAGAAGGGGAATCCTGTGTTATACATTTACATACTATTATTGTTTTGTTCTGTACGTAACCTACTTTTGAGAAGGAGCTGTCTGAGTTGACCTAAATCTCATTAATGTTTTTCTAGAAATTCGCACCAAGGTTAACGACTACCTAAATAATCGAAGCTTTTCAAATAAAATAACCAGTGACTTAAAATTTAATTGGACGGTTTGAAATGTTTTTTGATTGATTTATTCATAGTTCATATTTCCTAAATGCTGAAAATACTGTAGACAGCTATTATCAAAACTAGATCTAGTAGTTATTGCCATTTTTGTTGTCAAAGTTATTGCATGTTTAGAAAGTTGCTAAAAACTGTCATGTTATCATCCTATCAGATTCTACTGTGAATATAAAATATTCCAACTCATCAGCAGAGTATACCTACCTAATATTTTATATGATTTTAGATTCTGTCTGAAATTAAGGCTCAGTCTGGAAACCAGCGATGTATTTGACTTATTCAGATGATAGAACGAGTAGGAAATATGAATTTCAGATATTCTATAGTCTTTTTTTTATTGCTTAATAGATTCACGAGCCTACGGCTCACCTGATGGTAAGCGGTTACCGTCACTCATGGACCTCTGCAATGCCAGGGCAAAGAGGGGCCGTTATCAATCACCTACCCATACAAGACTTTTCTTAAATCTCGTTTAAAGAGGGACATGTCATAGCGCTCCGGAAACACCGTGGATGGGAGTCCATTCCAGATCGGTATGAATAGATGATGCTAAAGATCTATGTTCAGCTATAAAATTCAACCACTTTCACACACATCAGAGTGTGGGCTGATAAAGATGATGTTACAGCTAAAAGTTCATTCAACATTCATTTATCCAGAAATTTCAAGAATCCTACAGGAAATAAAACATGTAGGTGCACAACCAGTATTACGTTGACTTATGATTATTTCGGGATTTGAGTCAGACATGACGAGTGTGTAGGAGCATTCAAGCTTACGAAGTACTTTAATAATTCTCCATTCAATGGTGTGATCACGAGGTTTTGATACGTAAATGTTGGTAGTTAAGATTTGATTTGGAAAAATGTATAGATGAACTTTATAAAATAAAATCCTACAGATTGCTTTGTAATATGTATGTATAATGAAAAATGTAATCAATAAGGATCGGCTGTAAATGGGTATGAAATAAAATAAGTATCTCCATGACAACTATGAATACATTGGAAAACCTAATTTGAAATATAATTCTTAGCATTCTGATGAAGATGAAGATCCTTGAAGCATAAAGGCTACCTACATGGCAAGAAAAAAAAGAGGCTTTAGCATTACCTAGTTATTTAGAGTAATTAAATGTATTTGTAAACAGTGCTTATAAACATAATTTCACAGCTTTCAATAATAATTTGATTACCCAATTTTCTTTTTTTACATAATAAACCGTTGATTTTGAGATCCGTAAATAAGATAGCAATGCGATCAGTGCAGTCTGGCAGCCGTCCATTTTGTAAACAAATGCAATAACGAATTAACAAGTTCAGACGCTTTAATTTACTAAAATATAATTTAAGATAAACAAACCGTACTTGATGCAGATAATGAAAGATTTTTTTTTACTTGGAGGGAATCACCGGGTCCGGTATGTGGGAGTTGAACCGAACGCAAGCGGTCCGCATACGTTGCATGGAACGATGCCAGAAAGCGTCAAGAACCGATCACCTTTTTGAAGAAGCGGGAGCTCAATGCTGCCTCTAGATCCTACAAGAAGGTTTTGGCCGCGGCGAAATCGGAGCACGTTACTAGGATTGGCGAGCGACTGAAGAGCTATCCCTCTGGGAGCCGTGCTTTCTGGTCGCTCGCCAAATCTGCAGAGGGCAACTTCTGCAAACCCGGTCTCCCACCACTGCGTAAGACCGATGACAGTCTGGCCCATAGTGCAAAGGAGAAGGCCGATCTCTTGGTGCATCTCTTTGCCTCTAATTCGACCTTGGACGACGGGGGAGCCACACCACCTACCATCCCCCGGTGTGATAGTTCCATGCCTGAAATCCGCATTACGCAACGTGCGGTCAGGCGGGAACTTAGCTCCTTCGACGTCCACAAGTCTAACGGGCCGGACTGTATCCCCGCAGTGGTTCTGAAGATATGTGCCCCCGAGCTGACTCCTGTAGTAACGCGTCTTTTTCGTCTCTCGTACAACACCTCTAGGGTTCCGTCTTCGTGGAAGTCAGCCCACGTTCACCCTATCCCCAAGAAGGGTGAACGGTCAGATCCATCAAACTATAGGCCTATCGCGATAACCTCCTTGCTCTCCAAGGTCATGGAGCGAATTTTAAACTCCCAACTCCTCGGCTACCTGGAGGATCATCAGCTGATCAGTGATCGTCAATATGGCTTTCGTCATGGTCGATCGGCTGGCGACCTCCTTGTATACCTCACCCATCGGTGGTCTGAGGCTTTGGAGAGCAAGGGCGAGGCACTTGCAGTTAGCCTCGATGTCGCGAAGGCTTTTGATAGGGTCTGGCACAAGGCTCTTCTATCGAAGCTACCATCCTACGGAATCCCCGAGGGACTCTGCAAGTGGGTCGCTAGCTTTTTGGATGGCCGGAGCATCCAGGTCGTGGTTGATGGGTGTACTTCCGATGCCATGACCATTAATGCTGGCGTCCCACAAGGTTCAGTGCTCTCCCCCACGCTTTTTATTCTGCATATCAATGACATGCTGTCTATTGATGGTATGCATTGTTATGCGGATGACAGTACGGGGGATGCGCGCTATACGGGCCACCAGAGTTTCTCTCGGAATCAGGTGCAGGAGAGACGAGCCGAACTTGTGTCTGAAGTGGAGAACTTTCTGGGGCGAGTCTCCAAATGGGGTGAATTGAACCTAGTTCAGTTCAACCCTTCGAAGACACAGGTTTGCGCGTTCACTGCGAAGAAGGACCAATTTGTCATGGCGCCGACATTCCAAGGAGTCTCCCTTGAAGTGTCTGAGAGTATTGGGATCCTTGGGGTCAACGTGTCGAGCACTGTCCAGTATCGGAGTCATCTGGAAGGCAAAGCCAAACTTGCCTCTAAGATGCTGGGAGTCATCAACCGAGCGAAGCGGTACTTCACGAGGCAAAGGCTTGTGCTCTACAAGGCACAGGTACGGCCTCGCGTGGAGTACTGCTCCCACCTCTGGGCTGGTGCTCCCAAATACCAGCTGCATCCACTTGACTCCGTGCAGGGCAGAGCTGTTCGTATCGTTGACGATCCCAGGCTCACGGACCACCTGGAACCCTTGGGTCTGCGAAGAGACTTCGGGTCTCTTTGCATTTTATACCGGTTGTTCCACGGGGAGTGCTCCGAGGAATTATTTGAGATGATTCCAACATCTCCCTTTTATCACCGTACCACTCGGCGTCGAGGTGGAGTTCATCCCTACTATATGGAACCACCACGGTCATCCACGGTTCGTTTCAGGAACACTTTTCTGCCACGCACCATCCGGCTATGGAATGAACTCCCCTCTTCGGTATTCCCTGAGCGCTATGACTTGTCCTTCTTCAAACGAGGCTTAAGGAGGGTCCTTAAAGTTAGATCGTAGGTAGCGACCCCTCAATGTCCCCTGACATTGCAGAGGTTCATGAGCGACGGTAACCACTTACCATCAGGTGGGCCGTTAGCTCGTCTGCCTACATGGCAATAAAAAAAAAAAAAAAAAAAAAAAAAAAAAAAAACTAAAACCTCCAACCGCTCACACTCAGCGTCCGAACCCCGGCCGAGGCCAGAACCCAGCACGCGGTTATGAGAGACGGCGCGACGCGCTACGCCCAAGGCATTCTCAAATTTTGACGAAGGTTCACACACCGGACTGTAAATAAAGCCACTTTATACACTATAGTCTTTCGTGACCTCTGACTTGGTCAAGTTTTTTTTTTTTTTCTTTTTTTGTTTTTTTTATTGCCTTGTAGGCAGACGAGCTAACGGGCCACCTGATAGTAAGCGGTTACCGTTGCTCATGGACCTCTGCAATGTCTGCAATGTCAGGTCAGGTTTGACAGGAATCTATGAGCAAATACAACTACTTACGGTCAAAGTTCTAGGTTCACTTATCAGGCAATAAATAGAGTGCTGAAACTGTAGAAAAAATGTAGACTATGCGACATGAACGGGAAGTACCTTAAATATGAGAGATAGGATGTTTTGCTGAAAGCTGCTGCATTCACAGATTTTTCGTAAATTGCTTGGTTTGTCTGAAAATCGAGCTAACAAAATCGGCAAAAATCAACACCCTGTATTTTTATGATGCCAATCGAAAGAACAGTTAATTACGAATATTTTTTGCGAACAAATATAATATCTTAAACAAAAGGAACAAGGTGATAATTGTGATTTGAGATTTTAAGTACTTTATTTTTCACCATTTACAGTGTTTGTCAAAGTAAAACAAGTGAAACCATCATTCTAGCTATCCAAGCTTTGAAAGGTTACCAAAATGCTTACTCAAAAAAAATGTTGTGACAAAGTGAAAGTGTACAATTTCCCGGGCGTCAACAGAAAACGTTTTCCGATCAACCTAATATAAAAATTGCGGTATTTATTCAATCGCTCTCATTCTGCCAGAACTGACAGAGATCGCAACGAGACGCGGCCGGCACGCAAACTATTCTAGTTCCTGGCAAAATGCCACGACGGGAACTATCTTCCAATATCGAGGCAAATGATGGAACGCTTTCGAGTTTTACGACGCGTCTCAAGTTTATCCGGTATTCCCACTATGGTTTGTAGTAGGGGAAACTACTGTCAACTGTGAATGTATGAGTAGTGTATCATACGATAAAACGGGCCACAAAGCATCAGTCTACAACGCATCAGTCCACAACGCATCAGTCCACAATGCATCAGTCCACAACACATCAGTCCACAACGCATCAGTCCACAATGCATCAGTCGTCTAAGTTTATCGGAAGTCGTTGTTTTGTACGAATCACCGCACACTTAGGCGGGTTGCAACGCAACGCAATCTGTTAGTTTTCATCCAAAAATCGCGACAGGATGTGTTTCATTTCTATTTTCCTTCTGTCAGATTGTTCAATCTCGAGAATGGTTTTATGAATTGAGTTTCCAGTAAAAGTGTATTAGATTTATATTGAGGAATACTAGATCTTGTCTGAAGGGTCATTGCTGAGTAGGTCCAAGTTGAGCTTTTCCATAATATAAAATAGTAATAAATATTAAATACACTTAAGTTTAACTTGGTTTATAGCCAGAATTAATATTACAAATTAAAGGCACCGCGACGACTAAATTAGCAAAAAATTTCAAACAACTACCGCCATCTGTTAAAGGGCTTTGGAACTATTTCAACTACGTATTTGAGTTTGAGCCAATTGCCGAGAATTTCATGTACGTAGTTCTCACAAAACGATGTAGATGGCGCTTTTGGCTCACATTCACATAAATTTAAAGACTCAGTATTGCTATCGATTATTTTCAAGAAGTTTCATCACTGACCGACAGATGGCATTACTATCTTCAAAAAGTTTCATTTCCTTTCAACAGATGGCGTTATTATCGAAAACATGCAACTGAAAGAAGTTGGGCGGCTTTCTTTATTTTTAAAAGATTTAAAATTAATGAAGCTACATTATTAGTAGGAATATTGTGCTATTTGTGCTAGACGAGCTAACAGGCTACCTGGTCCTTAGTGGTTACCGTCGCTCGTGGACCTCTGAAATGTAATAGGACACCCCCGCTATCTACGACCTACCTTTAAGATCTTCAACACAGATTAACAAAATTACTATACATATAGATTAGTATGTCGCTTAGATGTCTAAATGGAGTTTTAAGCTAGACTGACCTGAAAATACTTGCTGACGACTTCGTCATTGGCTAACAGGTATTGTGCTCTCGGCTCGTCGCGACAGTAAGCGACATGCTTGTCGAATTCTCGTTCCATGCGGAGGAGCGCTCGCCCTAACATGCGGGGTTCACCGGCGTAGTACTTTATACCTTCGAGGAGGACGCTGTGAAAAAACACATTCATTATCAATAATAAAGCTTCTACAAAAAATGAAGAGCGAATTCGACCGTATACTTTTTTAAGAAGTTATTTCACTTTTGAGCTGATTGTACTTGGGTAGTGGCGTGCATGAATATTTTACTCAGGGTATGCAGAAAAAAATGGTTACAAACTGTTTACAAATTTTCATACACTTTATAGCTAAATACATGAAAATATCAAGAATGGAGTGTAAATTAAATTTACAGCTTTTAATCTGATGATTTCTGATTTTTGTTTTAATTTTAATCATATTCGATTAACTAAGGTATGCATTTCTTATTTGCTTGTATGAATGGCACGCCGCTCATGCCAGGCTATTCTTTACTGGCTTTTGCCCGCGACTTTGTTCGCGTGGACTTCAGGTTCGTCCCGTCTAGCCCATCTAGTTCGCGACGTCTATAATATAGTACTATCATACCGCAAAAATGTGTTTTTTTACGACCTCACACTAGAAACCTCAAAAATTGTAGCCTATGTGTTATTCTGATGTATAAGCTATATTGTGGTAAAGTTTCATTCAAATTCAGTAGTTTTTACGTGAAAGAGTAACAAACATACATCCATACTTACAAACTTTCGCCTTTATAATATATATTAGATATTAGATAATACGTACGTGTTATGAAACTCGCAGATTTGTCTGAAGTTCGAGAAGAGCAGTTCACGGTTGTCGAACACGGGTTTAGGAGCGCTCGTCTTGTCTATGGGCTTCATGTATCTCGAGACGACTTGTTGCATGTCCCGTCCGAATTCTTCTTCCGTTTCTATTAGCTCGCGAACCACGGCTCTGAAAAACAATAATAAGTGTTATAATTTGTTCTTCGAGTGAACATTTTAAACGTTAATTCTCGCATAACTATAGTTTGGGTGGACTGATTCGACTGGTACTTATTCCAGGTGATATGATGGTCTTTGTCATAAGACAAGCTAGCGGACAGATTTATCATAATAATATTATAAAGGCGAAAGTTTGTATGTATGGATGGATGTATGGATGTATGTTTGTTATTCTTTCACGTAAAAACTACTGAATGGATTTGAATGAAACTTTACCACAATATAGCTTATACATCAGAATAACACATAGGCTACAATTTTTGAACCCTTTTGTAACGCAGACGAAGTTGCGCGGGTCACATAGTACAAATTAATAGACTTCGTATTCTTGGCAATTTTCGGCACTGGCAAATGAGCTAACTGACCAGCAGAGGGTTAGTAGTTATGGGCATTATGGACCTATATAATATCAGAAGTTCTATGCTATTGTCTATGAATATGGTTTATTTAATTATAAGTTATTTTATATTGACCAAGCAAAGGAGAAATTCGTCAAATGACCCTAAAATAGAGTTTTTGCTTTTAATCTCGGAAAATACTTTTTAATAACTGTTAAAGTTCAGAACATGGTTCCCAAATAACCTCAATCTCAGAGCCCTGTTTTGCCATCTAAACACCAACAAACAATTTATTGGCCCAACAACAGCTAGAGACGGTGAAATGATAAACACCAATATAAATTATGCGAATTTACCTTTATGACTCATTGGACAAACATTCCAGAGATTTGCCAACTGAGCCGTCTAAGGTGGGCGAGTGTTAATGAATGGAAATACAAAAAAATCGAAGTGTATGTAGTTTTTCTTAAACTGAGAGAACTCTGCGATACGCGAGGAATTATAAATAGTATAAAATAAAATATAAATAAAAAAATAAGCCTTTATTACTGCTTTTCTTACAAAACTAAACTACATATAATAAAACTAAATTACAGCTTGTCTCTCGACAAAGGCCTCCTCAATGGACTTCCAATCTTGCCTATTCCTTGCCACTCGTATCCAAGTCGATCCAGCCATCTTCTTGAAGTCTTCCTCCCACCTTTTAAATTGTCTTCCTATACTTCTTTTACTACTCCTAGGGTACCACTCTGTCACTAATTTGGTCCACTTTTCCTTTCCCTCTCTTATCATGTGTCCTGCCCATTTTCATTTAAGTCTTCTCCATACTGTTTCCACATTTTGAAATTTGGTTTTAGTTTTAATTTTAGTCAATCTGACCTTGTCCCTTCTTCGGATACCCAATACAAATGAAACGTAGTGTATTGAGTGTTTTGGGTATAAATCTTCTTATATATAAAAATGAATTGCTGTTCGTTAGTCTCGCTCAAACTCGAGAACGACTGAACCGATTTGGCTAATTTTAATCTTAAAATATTCGTAGAAGTTTAGGAAAGGTTTAAACGGTGAGAAAATTTCCTTATGTGACGCAGACGAAGTTTCGTGAGCCAGCTAGTAGTAAATAAATATAAAGCGCATTTAACCATTCGGTTGTTGACTGAGCCCCTTTCTGTTTAATTGTACTTCTTGAAATGCTTTTTAAAGAGAGTCATTAAGACCCTTTTAGTGTTCCTTGATATTGCTGAAGTACATGGGCCCTGGTAAAACTTTTTGTATTAGGTAAGCAATTGTCTTATTTGCTTGCGTAGTAATAACTTGATTTCTACTTTAAAGTGTTTCAAAAGTGGCAACAAGTATTTTTAAAATAGTACACCCTATATTAGGCAGGCTGACTAGGATATTATACTCTTAAATAAATAAATAAAATAAAATAGCCTTTACTCAGACAAAAATGATTACAAACATATATACTTTACTAACGCTAAACAAAAACAAAAAAATAAACTTAATCTAACGACTGTGTGCCATTTCTGGCAAAGGCCTCCTCCATCTGACTCCATTGTTGCCGGTCAGTAGTAACTCTCGTCCACGTACTGCCAGCAAAGGTTTTTATTTCGTCCACCCAGCGTTTGAATGGTCTTCCCCGTTTTCTTATGCTCTTATTAGAGAATTATTGATGATGTCAATCTTGTTCAGTTTGGTCTATGCAGTTTTCCTAAAGTCTATAAAAATTTTAATGTGCAATTGACAAGTTCATTTCCTAATAAACATAATTATAAAGATCTAAGAAGTATCTGTTATCACTTGGTAATTTTCATTAATCTTTCATGAAATAAAAGGATTGTCCAAACCATAAATTAGTATTATTATAGTTCCTCTCAACACCCGGATGCTATCAAATATCTGTCTGGCAAGGAACAGAACACTAACGAGACAAGTTTGGATCTAATTGACCATTTCTATGATTTAGTAATCGAAGACAGATGTTGCACTCGTATATGTTGACGATTTTGGCTCTATACCGAAATTCACTTGGCAAAAGTAAAGATGATGTTTGGGAACTTTTGAAGTGTATTAAAGTCACGACCAGATACTAAATCTTCTCTTAAAACGGGGACCCAAGAAGGTGCCGTGTTTCGCTCAGCACGCCCTTAGCGTTAGAGCAACCGGGCCGCGCTCCCCGACCCACGCTGGTTCTGACCCAGCGGGGTATTCCCGGGTAACACGCGGTCCCATCTTGGCGGGCTTCGGAGAGCCTGCTGACCGAGCGAGCCGGTGGTCGTATCGCCGGCGGCTGCCGGTTCGGCGTCCGGAGGGGGCGGCGCGACGGGAAAGAGTGCCGTGGGCGTAACGCGTCGCGCCGTCCCTCATAACCCCGTGCTGAGTTCTGGCCTCAGCCGAGTTTCGGACGCTGAGTGTGAGCGGTTGGAGGTTTTAGTGCGGTTCAACTCCCACATACATAAATTATGTGGGAGTTGCCCAAGGGGCGGGCGGGGATCCGGTGATTTCCTCTTAAATCGAAGGCCTGAAGTCAGGATAATAAAAAAACTCATTAAATTAGGTTTTTTTACCTCTACTACTCATGCCTATACTGATTGCTTGTTAACCTTTTTGTGAGACGATTAGCATTCACAATTTTGTTTCTTTTTCGTTATTGTTTAAGTGCGGCTCAATGGTGTAAGGAACAAATTATAAAGAACTATGAAAGACTCTACTTAGATATTTAAAAACTTAATACATTAGAACTCCTGCACCCGTGATACAGTTTTTACTAGTACGGGCTCAGACGTTCCTTCCCACTATAAGCTTACCATGTAACGTCGGTTTAATTTGGTTCACCTTATTTAGTCTATGTGGGAAATTTATATGTAACACTTATTACTAATCAATAAATACTTTTTAATTTTTTTTCGTTTTCGTTATCATATTATGTAGTCATCTTCTTTAAATACATTTACTAAACTAAACTCATATCTAAATTTAATGAGTGAAAAAACTCTTAGCCCTTATTTTTCTTAACATCCTGATTTGAAATATCCCTTTACGGTGTTTTCAAAATCTAATTTTTTCTTTAACCATAAAAATAGCACAATGAATCACAAGAGAATAATGACTTGAAGTTTTATACTTGGCAGTCTCTGTTAAAGTTTCAGGTCTACCTGAGCGACTGCCAAAGCACTTTGAATTCTTCTCGCACATAACAAATCATGAAGCGACACATACAAAGTCGTAATGTAGACTAAAATATGAACATTGATGATTGTAAATTATGCGAATTTTTTATCACATTATACGGTAATAATCATCATTAACATTATAATTAGATCATTACTGTTCGTTGCTGGACTCTAGTCTTCTATATAAAGGTTAAGATCAAAAGCATCCAGTACCTAACTTCTAGTGAATGAAAATTATGTGACTAAATATAATATTATGTTCATTTACATAGGAAATCAAAAGTGGTATTTCGATAATAGTTTTTTATTGTACTTTCATGTATTTTCAACGGGTTCTTACCACGATATTTAATTAATTGAGTTGTCTCGATCGTATCTACAAGACTCTCTGAGGGTTCATGCTCAGTGAGTATGGTGTGTCGTGATGTGAGTTCGAGTTCCAGTGGTACTACCCAAAAGCGAACGAGAAAGAGGGTAGACAGATTTGTTTGCTCTTAAATCGACCCGCAGTATCCAGTCTTCTCGTGATCATGACGTTTGCAACAACGTTGAAATATCGAGACAACTCAATTAATTAAATATCGTGGTAAGAACCCGTTGAAAATGCATGAAAGTATTATAGAAAACCGCGAGTGCCTGAATAAGTTTTTTATTGTCATGTATAGTCGAGTTAACAGGCCCTCTAATCGTTAGTTTTTACTGTTGCTCATGGATCTCTAACAGGGAACATTGCATCGCTATTTACGAACCTACATTAAAGGCTCTCTAACAGCTTCGTTTGAAGAAGAACAAATCATAGCGTTCGGGAAACACCGAGGTTATAGAGTAATTTGTTTACCTTAATGATTAACATCTGTCTTTCATTTTTAACCAATAAACTGTTAACTGTTAATTTAAAGTAGGTTAACAAATGCATCCATTTCCTCATGGTATTTGGCTGTGAAAACTCATAGATCAATTCATAATGAGGCCTAAATACTCCCATACATCAGTTTTATTATGATCATCACAGGAGATTGGGTAGATCGCGGCAGTTTTAAAATGGCCATTTATTTTAATGATGCAGTTAGTTTTAGATATTTTCTGTTTAAAAATATTAAAGTCCATTGTCGTATATTTCTCTATTTGTTTATTTTAATATATTATTAAAAAAAAAATACGGCTACTTTCAGTCACTACATTTTTAACCACTCGACTGGGATCGGCAACAAAATTGGTTTGTTTACTTATGCCAAGTCTGTGGCAGGAGCCAAAATTGAGCACAGTTCTAAAACTTGTTTTGTTTACATTTTTTAATCGTCTCATATTTTACGGAGATAATATATTTTCACTGAAAATGCAATACAGCGTCGTTTAAGAATATAGATTTACAAATCGATCTAATATCGGTTTAATTAAAAATCGAAATCAAATTTTATTGGAAAAAAATGTGTGTAAAAAGGGGCTCAAACACGGTAGTGATTCCGAACGAAGTCCCCAGTTTCGCCATCTAGCGAAAAGTGACGTTCCCAGTTGAGTAGTTATGATGGTGCGGCAGTCTCACCTAAATCTTAACACTTTTTAAACAAAAGAAAATTGTCAGTTCGTTTTAAATGCTACACTCAAACATTACAACACACTTTTGCTTCAATAATATACCTACTAATATGTAGATTTTAAGGTCTTCTTTTCATCAGGAAACGTTACAATGTTAATTGTAAGGAAGTAACAAAGGTAAGGTGGTGACTTCGTTACGAGAGAATATAAATAAATGTACCTTGATACCTGCTGAAAACATAATGTAGCGAAAGGGTTGCCAAATGTAATATTTACAAAATATATTATCTTATGAAATCAAGAACATACGGCCCATCTGATGATAGGCGGTCGTTTAATGACATTGGTTTGTAAAATCAAAGTCACTGTAATAATTTTAGTGTATGTATTAGTATCATATCATCAATTAGTGATTTTCTAGATGACTGCACTAAGTGGGAATGAAGCTTTCGTTTTAGGTCAAAATTGAAACAAAAATTGTAATATTGAGTTGAAAAGAAAAAAAAAACAGAAAAATAATACAAAAAAGACATGCCCGCTGAGTTTCTTGCCAGTTCTTCTCAGGACGGTGGCAGGTGGGTGGTATTTCTTTTCCGAACTGGTGGCCTTTTGACATCAACAACCATGAGAATTTCATTAACGTTGAGAATAAATAATTTAATTTCAAATATTTCATTTCATTTCATGTAATATGTAATACTTGAGGGAAGTTACATTTTAAAGGAAACAGCATTCAATAAAGTTATTATGGAATCAAAGTAAGTTTGAAAGAGAAAAACTATACCGTTCAAGAGACACAGATTAGGAAATCAAATTGCAGAATCTAATGGTGCGTGTTTCAAACTACACAAACTCAATCTTACTTTTAAAAGTTAAACAGACATGTTTTTTTTCTTATTGCCATTATTTGCCATGTAGGCAAACGAGCCAACGGACCACCTGATCGTAAGTGGTTACCGTCGCTCATGAACCTCTGCAATGTCAGGAGACATTGAGGGGTCGCTACCTACGACCTAACTTTAATTTGTCATTATATTTTGTAAAAAAAAACTAAGTTTTCTATCTTACAGGATCCTGAAATCGATTTTGTTTTGAACAACAACCGAAATTTTTAACATTCGAATAAAATTAACCCGAGATACAAGGTTTGTCAACCAATAAAATCGCTTTTATATCTCGATATACTTGACAATCTTAATTCAATCTGACTTTTACGACAAATAATCACTGGAAAAATTGTTTATTTCGGGAGCATCTCAACTTGTGCTCCAACGAAGAAATATTTTATAATACAAAGTTGCTTTTCATTATGAGAAGGTGTTTGATAATCTTGTAATCAATTTCACAGTAATTACTACTTAAAAAGTCGTGGACAGAAGACAATCTTTATACTTTTTGTTGTGTAGTTATATATTTTTTATACGAATAATGTATGTTTGTTTATCTATGCCTATTAATAGAAAGTGAGTACCTACTACCTAAAAGTCGTGGTGGCCGATTGGTCGAAGCGCTTCCTACGGGAGGTCGCGGGTTCAAATCCGGCCGGCTTGTACCTTTAAATCTAAATGTGAAACAGATTTATGTGCAATTTTTCACAACACCACTGACTATAAGCGGTGAAGGAAAACATCGTGAGGCAACCTGCATATCGGAAAAGGGTTCTAAAAATCCTTTGAAGATATGTGAAGTCCCCAATCCGCACTAGGCAAGCGTGGTGGACTATGCCTAATCCCTCTTCTGAGGAGACCTGAGCCCAACAGTGGACAGTAAGTGGTTGGTACATACATTTGAAGAAATACATGCTATTAAATTTAATATCTAAGCTTTTGCAAGTATTTAGTTTGAAAGTATTCTCCGAATACTGTTTTTACATAGCTCTAACAGTTTATATCCAAACTTCTTCACATAGATAGAAAGTTCTTTATTGCAAACGAAATAAATGTTCACAGGCGAACTTAATGATAAACAACATTATCTACCAGCTAACCTTGGCGTAAAGTGATAAGTTGCATAAAACTACAAGCGACATGTTCCAAAGAAAAACTTTTCAATCGTTCTAAATTCTAAAAGAATCTAAAAAAAATTTTTAGGAATTCGAATCTATTCTAAATCCAAAAAATTGGTTGCCTGTAAAGTCGGTATACGGGCGAAAGTTTTACGTGACAACGACTCGGGCATGGTTAACCCGCCTATGAGCGAGAGAGACAGACATAAAAAGTGACGCGGCACGCGTGCCTCTCACTCGCTCTCATTGCGAGCGCATAACGTGAGCGGAGCGTAACGCAGTTTCTTGAAGTGTCATCCGGCAAACCAATTTATAAGACGTTGTAAAATGCTAATTTTTACTTCCAAAATGACTCTTCTCATAATTACAAAGCAATGTCTTAATAAAATACATCAAACAAAGTTGATATCAATCAGAGTTCACCGCTCCACTATAAAATGTCATAGCCTCTCATCTCGTTTGATGATGTCAAGCCGTCTCACTCTGTCAGACCTGGGTCTTGTTCTCGGTAGTAATGAGGAAGATTTACGAGCCGTGTGGTGTGTAATGGTAAAGAGATATACTGAAATAGTACGTCATTTGTGCAGTATCTTATTTTTAAAATTCTGCTGTCACAATAGGCTATTCCACCCCATTTTATTTCTATTTTAATGTAATCTTTTGTTCATTAAAAAAATATAACAATTTTTTTTAGCCATATTAGGTTAAAATATGCCATTTAAAATTTCAATTTCAAATTTGGCGCAAAAACGTCGCCAAATGCATCGCCATTCTAACGTCACTTTTGCGTCACTCGCAGAGTAAACAGCGGTGTAAACACTACGATTTGCTAAGGGGTTTACTGTAGAGGTGACGTCATATTACAGCCATGATGGCGGATAGCGTTTTTGACATTCGAAGCACAGATAATAAAACACGAATTTTAAAATTGGAATATAAATTTTATGCGTAGAAATCAACATTAATCACTTAGTTTTTCGTAAATCTATCAAAGTATAATAATTTTATAGTTTTATTTGCTTGGTGCGTAATAGCATATTTTAGTTACCATACTCTTCTGAAACGGTTGGGCCAATTTTTAAGATTTTATATGCATATTCATTAGGAATGAGAATCGGTTACTACCTATCTATTTTTCATACCCCTCAGTGATAATGGTTGTTCACTCTTAACATTTTTTAGCTTTATACGGCGAGAAAAGAAACACTCTTATTATTCCATCTTATGTGACGCAGACGAAGTAACGTGAGCCAGCTAGCAGTACTATAAAATTATTAATTCTGACTATAGTGAAATACTGTCTTCGAATACAACTCTTGGCCCAAATATTCTATGCACAACAGAAAATGTTGTCAAATGGCAAAATTATGGTGTTTCTCTATGGTCACAGCTATCGCATTCATCCAGCACAAGCCCACATACTGGCGTGTCTCATGCTCTCTCTTTGTGGCAATCTGCCTTTTTAGATTCTGTATCTGTACCAACTCATTATTGCCCACTGTTGGGCTCAGGTTTCATCAGAAGAGGGATTAAGCATAGTCCACCACGCTTGCCCAGTGCGGATTGGGGACTTCACATATCTTCAAAGGATTTTTAGAACCCTTTTCCGAAATGCAGGTTTCCTCACGATGTTTTCCTTCACCGTTTATAGCCAGTGGTGTTGTGAAAAATTGCACATAAATCTTTTTCACATTTTAGATTTAGAGGTACAAGCCGACCGGATTTGAACCCGCGACCTCCCGTACGGAAGGAAGCGCTTCGACCACTCGGCCACCACGACATAAACTTTTTAGATTCCTTACTATTTAATGACATAAAATACTTACTGTCGTCTTGCAGCCAGTGCTGTTTGATCTCTCTCTGCGGTTTGCTTTTCGTGTAAAACGTTGGCGGGCACCAAACCTTGCCGGGTCTTCATCTCGCCTCCGCTCACATCTTCTATCACGCGAACTAACCATCTGTAAACAAAGGAGAAATACATTAAATACATAAAATCCAATAAGTTGCCATCTGGCTATAAAATGAGCTGAGCCCTCTTCGGTATTCCCAGAGCGCTATGACTTGTTCTTCAAACAAGGCTTAAGAAAAGTCCTTAAAAGTGGTGGGGAGAGGCCTTTCAGTGTCTGTTGATAATGCAGAGGCTGTTGACAATGCAGAGGTCCATGATCGACGGTAACCACTCGTCTATACTCGTATATGGCAATTTTTTTTTCAATGAGTACTCCAGACAACAGCAAGAAACGTAGCGCCTTCATTACATTGGTAAAACTTTCATGCAACCCAATTCGTACCTAATCGAACCTAGACGTTCATTATACGCACATTACGAACTATTTGCGAATGGATAAGATATACTCTTAAGTCATTAAGTCTACAATCCATTGCACTGACGTTAAAGTGTTGCCCAAAAAAGTTTTTTTTATTTTTCTACTTTTTGCCTTATTTGTTTTATCTTATTTTTTGTTGTATGTAAATTTGATTTTTAGTACTTGTAAGTTTATATCTTCGCTGTGCGCGTTTGACATGTGTGTCGTCGATGCCGGTCGGAACTGAAAACCAGCGCCGGGTGTCGACTACAATGTTTCTGTAGTTGGCAACCGGCAACATGCTGAGTTTCGGCCGTTTTGTGTGTGAACTCTATTGTTAACTCTTAAATATGTGTCTGTTTGTTGTTTTTTTTTACACACAAATAAACGTATGTCTATGTCTATGTCAAAAAAATATTCGAAATCAACAACTATCCAAAAAGTAATAAATCAACAACACGACGATGTTCCAAATATAAAATAAACGTGCAAATTCAACACCAATATTCTGAAACCATGATACACAAAGTCAATGTACACGCGACCTAAAAATCATTTTGATGTTCGTTCCAATTTCACGGTCTCCCAAGACACGTCGCTGTCAATCCGGGAAACAGGATGTGACGTAGCTGGGTCAATGACCGACGGGTCGATGACCTAGACCACCTATATTCAGTCTAGATTTTATAGAACAATCAATGTCAACGTTGATATATCTGTTTTCCGGGACGAAGTTGAGTGCACGTTTGTGGGTTTATGTCATAAATTTTGCTAGTAAAATAATGCGTAGGAATATAAACTTAATCATAACTATTGTAATAGTTATAAAATGAAAAAATAATTTGAAAAATACCCGTTTTTGATGTATTGGCTAGTAAACAACAAACGGTCCATCATATGTGAAGCAGTTACCGTTGCCAAAGCACAGCACTTCGTTACCCCTATCAGCCCTATCTCCTTTGTTAAATTACATTTTCTCAGTTATTGTCTATTTTTTCTGTTATCGTTCTATTTTATTACTGGCTTTTTTTTCCCACCTCTCACTCCCACCACTGTAACTCCTGTGTAGCCAGGATCCACAGCGGCGACCATCGTAGTGACTCTGAGCAGTGAAGCCCAGGAAAACCCGAGAGAAAGCTAACTTGTCTTCGTTACTGGCTTTTAAATTTCTTGGTTTAAAAAAAATTAACACCACATTTTAATATTTCTTTCGACATTTTCGCTCAGTATTCCCCCAGTCAGTTTCTCATTAAAAATACTTGTGTTACTCCTACAATAAAATGTTTAATAAACCCTGATATCTGGAATACAGGAATTCAAATTCAAAAGAAACCACTCATAAACAATTCTATTATTAATACATTTCTAGAACTAGGTGACCGGTTTAAGTTGAAAACAAAAAAATTACATACTTCCATCATCACGATAAATAGTTTACCTGAATGTGTCTCAAATATACAGATTGACGCACATTATGAAGAGCAGCGCAGAGCATTTTTCAGAGTAAAATTTAATGGACTTACTCCACAATTTCCACGAAGTCGCGGTGGCCGAGTGGTTGAAGCGCTTGCCTTCCGTACGGGAGGTCGCGGGTTCAAATCCGGCCGGCTTGTACCTCTAAATGTTAATATGAAAAAGATTTATGTGCAATTTTTCACAACACCACTGGCTAAAAACGGTGAAGGAAAACATCGTGAGGAAACCTGCATATCGGAAAAGGGCTCTAAAAATCCTTTGAAGATATGTGAAGTCCCCAATCCGCATTAGGCAAGCGTGGTGGACTATGCCTAACCCCTTTTCGGAGGAGACCTGAGCTCAGCAGTGGGCAGTAATGGGTTGTTACAGTACAGTACTCCACAATTTTGCCAACGCTACAAAGGCAAGCAAGCAGTTTTTTTTTGGGACTTTTTAATACACTTTGGGTAAGTTTAAGAGACTTTTAGTTACGTTTACAGATCTCTTATATTTTTCTTTCTTCGTTAAATGGACTATTCAACACGGAAAGAATTTTTCAAATCTTCCGATTTAGCTCATCCTGAGATTAGCACGAAAAATGGTGAATGGAAAATGAAAATTAATTAAAATATTACCGTAGTACGAATGCTCAAAAATCAACTTTACCAAGCAAGAAATCCTCATGTCGTTGCTACTTAAATTCCTTTTCAAACTAATGTTTTCCGTGTGAAAAATGCCCTACTTGTTACCGTACGTGCGTCAACCCTAAACAACGATAACATTGTTTTAAAAATATTAGCGCGTCTCATTTGTTTCCTTATGCTTCCTTGTAAAACTTTAAAATTATGTCGCGATTTCTCAGTTCGTTTATAATTGGCAATGACGTAGCAAATAGGGGGAATGCGCTCTTTGAAGTTGAAGATAATTAATGCGGGTCACAGTATGTATAGTATTGTATAGCTAGTATAATTTGTTTAACGATTGAAGAATGATATTCTCGGAACTGAGGTGACAAACAACTAAAAAATATTAGCGAATCGATGGGCAGTTCTTGTCAGGACGGAGATGTAGGTAGGAACTGGTTGAAGACATACTTTTGACGATATAGAATATTTTATGATTAGGAACAAAATGTTTTTTAATTTTTTTTGGACCATTGGATCGTAAATGGTTACCGCCTCTGCAATTCCATGGCATTGAGGCCGTTTCCCATCACCTACTATGCAGAAATGTTTTTAAACCTCGCTTAATGAAGGACAATATGTTATAGCGCTTCTGGAAACCCGAGGATAGGAGTTCTTTCAAAATAAGGATGTTACCTACGAGATAAAAAAGATTTCTTCAAGATGTTAAGATTAGTTTATACTAGGAGTTGAGGGGTAACTGAATACAGACAGTGCAGAACCGGCCGTTGTTGCAAGGTTTGGGGGAGGCCTATGTCTAGCAGTGGACGTCTATAAGCTGATGACAATGATAACGAAGATGATGATAATGATGATGATGATGTTGATGAAAGAGTTGCAGATTAAATCAAGTTCCAGAACAGTTCTTAGAATTTAATACAATATTGTATTCAATATAACTCGAATGTGTTTGCGCATTTAGAATAAGCTTTGAGTGGTCGTATCTTATCTGTATATCTTCGAATCAGGTTTAAATCAGAGCAGATCAAAGTTAAGTAAACTTTATTTATACCCACTATAAGTTCTGGGATGCAGAATTATGATTATTTCGATGAGTCCTACGTGTATACTAGTATAATTGAATTGTTTGTCCATTTCAATGTTCAAAACTTTTTAACTTTGCCAATTTAGGACATAGGTATCGACCCCTCAGTGTCCCCTGACATTGCAGAGGTTTATGAGCGACGGTAACCACTGACTATCAGGTGGGCCGTTGGCAATAAAAAAAAATAGGACATATACCAATTTAGTAGGTGCTATTTCTAAAACTAGTAAGAACTTTGAAATAAAATCTTCAGGATAAGTACAAAAATTAGACAAATTATAATTTGACATTTTCCATAAATATATGACATACCTACGTTCTTTTGAATTGCATTTTTCCAGAAATACAAGAGGTTAAATGAATTAAAAGTTGGTTAATAAATAAAATGCATAACCAATTCCGTTTACTTCTGGAAACACGAACACGACCGACTTTCCCCTAAAATTATTTTTCAAATCAAATTAGAACCACAAGAATATTTAATAATGCCCAATTTATCACCAAAAAACGACTTATTTATTTAACTATGTTAATATATTTCTGCAATGTTTAGAGTCATATTATATTGCTTCGTGGACGTTGGCCAAATCACATGATCATATATATTCCAGTCCATAAAGCGCTTTGTCTTTATTATAAAACTTTTCAGAGAATGCTGTACTAATTCGTGAACTGAATCTGTCGTGTTTTATTGCTAAAATGTAGATGAGACTATTTAGTAGCTTTGTTTTTTTGCATGGTAGATAGTTCTAGGGGTCTGATGGCAAGAGGTTACCGTCGCTCATGAACCGAATAGAACGAAGTTCCTTTCGATTAAAAGATGTCTTATATTTTTTTTTCCTAACGTAACGCGCGATAAGGAACGTGTTTTAAAAGATTTTGATCACAGCGCCATCTAGCGATAATCATCTAAAACAAAAAAAGTGTCGTGACAAAAAAAGTGTCGTGACAACTTTTCGTAAGAATTTTTTCCGTCTAGTTCCCCTTTCACAACGCGCGATAAGGAACTTCCAAAATACTGAAAATTTCATTACTTTTAACAAAACAGGTCAAGATACTTTACATATTACGAATCTTGCGAAACGCTGGTTAGTGCGTAAGTCTGGTTACTTTGTTGCGAATTAGGTTGGATAATTACTATAAATCGATTTGACCGATAATAAAGTTTAAACGCAATGTTTATGGACAACGTAAAGTTTAACGAGATGAGAATATCGATCTTTCTTTTCAATGTTGTTTTAAAATGGATTTAAATTCTATAGTTGATAACATCAATGGATATGATATGCCCCTGTTTAAAAGAGGTTTCAATAAGTCATGTATAGATGATGGGTAATGACCCTCTAATGCCCTGGTATTGAATAGAATAGAATAGAAAAGAATAGAATACATTTTTATTCCAAGTAATTACAAATTACTTACACTAAACTATAACTAAATGACATTGCTAGGAAACGGCTACCGACTCAGCAATGTCGACAACACCGAAAAAACGGTACTACGACGTTGGTCTTCCGTCGGTACCAAGTGACGTGTACGCAGGGACTGTGCTAATTAGCTCAAAATATAAAAACAAAACAAAAATGAATAAAAATAATAATAGAAAAAAAAAAGAATACAAAACACAGGGTTTTACAAGATAAGATAAAACGAGTTAAGAGCACACTTATACCATAGCAATAAACCTAGTGCCAAAACGAACAAGTAAAACACGAGTAAAATTAAATCACAAGGAAAATTATACACAGAATAGGCCTATGATATTATAAAACAGAATAGTTAACGTTGACATTCTCAAACTTTATTTGTATGTCTAAGAGAAATTTCCTTAAACATACTCTTCTATTGCAGAAACTTACGAGTGCCGGTAACCACCCATTGAGCCTAGACTCGTTTAAAAAACTAAAAGTGTTTTGCCCATAGACTATGGGCAAAACATATACACATACATATACATATCTCATCAGCTGAGTCTAGACTAAAAGAATGTAAATATTTCATTTTTTCAAAACGAGGTTGAGCTCTGGATCTCTCTTAAAGATTTGATTTATAATTTTATCATAACAATAGCCATAACAAAGTCACATTATTTTTCTCCCACATTTCCGTCTCCCAAGACACCCAAGTCGAAATACTGGGAAACTCGCTTATTAATTTAAAATAATAATAATGTCGTTACCTACTTCTGCTACCACGAACCGTGTCAGCAATAAATAATAATTTTCTAAAACATTTAATCCAAATGATACATCTCTTTTCACAATAACATCAACCACAATATATAAATTCGGAATGACATGTATGAAATGAAAACATGCCCTCAAATACACATCTATAAAGACCTAAATCTTCTTACTCTTCATGCAAAAATGATCCATAATTCTAGCTGGTTAATGCTGATTTTCCTGTATTTTATAACGCGATTTACAACCTTATTAATGTGTTGGAAAATATTTTTATTAAGTCGCGCAATTGAGATGAACATTGTCAAATTATATCTCGAATTATGTATTTAATTTATGCTTTGTTGTACCAATAATTATGATCATAAAACGGTACTTAAGAGAATGCACATTTTATTAGTAAATTTTATTGCATCATAAATATACCCTGTAATAGTTTTAGCAAAATTTTAATGCACTTTCATTTAAAGATCGTTTTTTGTACACATGTAAATCGATGTGTTGTATTAACAAAACTAATTGAACTTTATCTTGATACAATTGGAAGGAAAACATCGTGAGGAAACCTGCATGTCGGAAAAGGGTTCTAAAAATCCTTTGAAGATATGTGAAGTCCCCAATCCGCATTAGGCAAGCGTGGTGGACTATGCCTAACCCCTCTTCGGAGGAGACCTGAGCTCAGCAGTGGGCAGTAATGGGTTGTTACAGTACCTACAGTACAGTACAGAAGTCCCCAATCCACAGGAAAATTATTAATCATTTTCATTTTTCCCGCTACTACAACGAGACAAACACAGAAACACAAATACAATCTAAAAACCCTATATCCCACAAACGAAACCACATTTCGAAACACGTTTTAACAACATCCGATGTTTACAGCATCCGTGAATAGACCTTAAAACGGTTTCCTTTGAGAATAAAACAGAAATAAACGTAACCATGCGCCATGAACTCTATCTAGAGTGGTGTATTCGGGACAACGGGACTGAGTGATGTGCCCATTATGAAGGTCGATGACTTTGATCGATGTTGGACAGTTTTAAGAAAATAATTGATGGCTTGTGAAACTTGTAAAGCGAGGAATGGGTTTGTGAAAAATTGTAATACTTGTTTTGTTAAGTTAAGGGGCAACAAACAGCTACAACATATTATTTGTATAAAAATAAAATTAAACTAAAGTATTACAATGTCGCAGCCCACAACGCTATCCACGGATATATATCTTAAATATTAAGCAATACAGTAGGTATCGCCAGAGAAATAATGTTCACATATTACAATCGTATTGAGCTTTAGTGTTTGAAATACAATATTGCTGCTTAGCGTTTAAAACAATAACTAATATTAAGAAAATAATAAAGTTTTTGTAGTGTAAATGCCGTCCTGTTATAGAGAAACTACTTTTTAATTGAAAGATATACTATTTAGCAAGGCCTTTTTAAGAAGATAAAGCTCCGAATTTCCCCATTTGTGTCACCCCTAGAACCTTTATCCATCCCATCTAAAAAAAAAGTGCGCGGAAAAAGTTTATGCAGGTCTTTCCAATTCTGAATTTTTGAAAGATATTGAAAGGATTTCAGGTCGTCTATCGTCTTCCTCGATAGACGAGCAAACTTATAATGATTTTCTTTAAACAACCTCGATAATCTAATATAAAATCCAGTGTAGTTTAGCGAGTAAAAGAAAAATGAATAAATAATAATTGAACTGAACGAAAGTTTTCAAATAAAAAAAAAAAATAGACAACCATTTTAATTTAATTAAACACATTAATAACACAAACATTGAACTAAACACGTCACGATGTGAAAAGCCTATCACTAATTAATGTAAATCTATTTTAATAAATAAAAATTCAAATGAAATCATTTAAAACAACATCAGTACTAATTAATCAAAGAAGACGATCTACGTCATCGGAAAATTTGAATGCTGAAACCATTTGTTTATTTTGGCTTTTCTTTAGTCATAATTGCATTTATTTTTGCTAAAAGCAATTACAAATTTTATATTTTAAATATTGGGATTTCTATTTACGCAGATTATTGAATGTGGTATTCCCCGAGCAATGATTTGTCCTTCAAACGAGGATTAAAATCCTTGTAGGTTAAAAATAGATGTCCCAAATACCAACCTACTATCGACGGTAACCATAGCCGTTGGCTCGTCTGCCTACGTGGCAATAAAAAAAAAATCACGCAAGCATACACTTGACTTTCAGAGTTGTTTGTGTCGTTGACGATCCCAGGCTCACGGACCACTTGGACTTTGGATCTTTTTGCATATTATACCGGCTGTTCCACGGGGAGTGTTTCGAGGAATTGTTCGAGATCATTCTAATAGCTCCTTTCTATCATCGCACCCCCCGTCGTAAAGGTGGAGTCCATCCCTACTCAGTTGAAACAACCGCGGTCATTCATAGTTCATTTCAGGAACTCTATCTATGGAATGAGCTCCTCTCATCGGTGTTTCCCGAGCGCTATGACTTTAACTTCTTCAAACGAGGGCTGAGGAAAGTTCTTAAAGGTAGGTCGTAGTGGACATCATTGTAGAGGTCCATGAGCGACGCTAACCACTTACGATGAGGTGACCCGTTTGCTCCTTTGTCTAGCCGTAAAAAAATATAGACATGTACTAAACCTCTACATAAACCTTCCTTTTGAATCACTCTCCAAAAGGCGCATCAAAATCCATAGCGTAGTTAACATTTAAGCAAACATGGAGACAGACATTCAGCATCAGTTTTTTTATACTATGTAGTGTAGATCGAAGACGATATAATTTACATAAAACTGTATAAATAGTAAGTATATCATCTTATTGGGTTAATGCTCGTCTTCCTTGTTTTGTGCAAGCGTGCACTGTTTCCATTCCAGATATAAATATCTTTTGTTTTGTTTCGAAGTGTGAAATTTTCCGCGTTTAAATATGTTGAAATATGGAATCAGGTTCTGTTGGGCTTATTTTTGAGTAAGTATAATAGTATATGTAGGACGTGTTGAATAACATGAATCTGGATTTTTGATTCAGCAATTTGCTGTGTCTCGGTGGGTTTATTTTTTTTTTTATTTATTTATTTTAATCAATTATAGATCATATTATGATTATTAGGCAATTACAAAATTTCATTAAATTACATTTATTATGCTAACTAAAATAAAATATTATTAGTTAAAGTGGGACACATTTGTGGTGAAAATATTTAATTGTACCGTTTTTTTAGCACGAATAAAGTATATCTATGTTTATGATGAAAACTGGATAATTTTCTTGTTGTAGTCTTCATTTAAAGCATAGTTTTCTTTCATGTCGTAGCTTAACTTATGATTTTACAATCGTCTATTTAGCCTATACAGCATAGCATGTTTTCCCAGTAGAAAGACGAAAAATAGGGCTGAATTGAATTTAATTTAATAATTTTAACATGAGGATACTAATTTACATTTACCTAATCGAATTTTCTGAAACAATTAACTATCAAAAACACCTTTACAACTAGAAACCACAGTAATAATAAAACACTATAACTCTAACACAAAGAGATGAGCTCATAAAACGTTAACCTCATAAGCTATTTGTTTCCCATCTTGTTGTATTTATAAAATGAGCGTAACACTCAATATTGTTAGGGTAAACACACACCATAGCCGCATTCAGCTGTAATTTAAATATAATACAAAATTCTACTGATCATAAATTCGATACTTGGATAAATAGTTGGACGCGACCCCCACCGATTCGGATAATTTTTGGTGGAGAGTTTTGTCTCATTATAAAACGAAGTTCTGCCAAAGAAAAAAAAATTTAAAATTTTTTCCTAAGAGATATTCAATATCAAAAATTTCAATGTTTTTCCGATTTTATGAGTTTAGTTGTTTAATATTTCAGAGACTACTGAGTATTAAAAAAAAAACTCTGGTATATTTTCAGAGGATACTTAGAGGTATGAGAAAAAATTTTTTTTGAAAAAAAATTTTGAAACTGATCAAAATTATAAAATTTTGAATTTTTCAAAATCGTGAAAAGTACCCATCGCGGGAAAATTTTGGCCTGAATTTTTTTTTATATTATACCTATAACATATCTAAAGATATTCTGAAATTTTTAGAGGGGTGTTATTTTTCGTTTCATAGATATGAATTTTTGAATTTTGAAAAAAAAATTTTTTTTCTATTTACATATTTTTTTTTTGTTAAATATCATTATTCTACTACATGATTACTAAAATTTGAGGTCTAAAATATTTTTTTTATGTTAATGGGATGTGAAAACAAAAATATTTCAAAATATATTATAGATTCAACTTTAAATCAAAACTTAAATAATGTTAAAAGTGTCACACTCTGCCGCCTAAAAAACACTGATGTTTATGATATCATCGATGAATCACCAATGAAAACCAGGTAGGAAAATCAGAATTTAGGGTTTTTTTTACTTGATGGCAATTAATCTTTTATTTTAAAATTGATATCATTTCTTTCTTTCAAGATTGAGAAAAAGGTCTGAGACATCAACCTCAGAAAAGGAAGAGACCAAAAAACGTCGTACGAAATAAACTGCAGCAAACTCTGAAAGGACAAGAGGAATTACAGTCTTAAAAATGAAATACTTCCTTTATGCTTTTAATCCTTTCATTTGATCACGGAAGCCTTAAATGTTAAATAGTATTCTCAATAAACAGATAATTACATACAATTTTGAAATATTTTTGTTTTCACATCCTATTAACATAAAAAAAATATTTTAGACCTCAAATTTTAGTAATCATGTAGTAGAACAATGATATTTAACAAAAAAAACTTATAAAAATAGAAAAATTTTTTTTTTTTCTAAATTCAAAAATTCATATCTATGAAACGAAAAATAACACCCATCTAAAAATTTCAGAATATCATTAGATATGTTATAAGTATAATATAAAAAAAATTCAGGCCAAAATTTTCCCGCGATGGGTACTTTTCACGATTTTGAAAAATTCAAATTTTTTTAATTATGATCAGTTTCAAAATTTTTTTTCAAAAATTTTTTTTTCTCATACCTCTAAGTATCCTCTGAAAATATACCAGAGTTTTTTTTTTAATACTCAGTAGTCTCTGAAATATTAAACAACTAAACTCATAAAATCGGAAAAACAATGAAATTTTTGATATTGAATATCTCTTAGGAAAATTTTTTATTTTTTTTTTCCTTTGGCAGAACTTCGTTTTATAATGAGACAAAACTCTCCACCAAAAATCATCCGAATCGGTGGGGGTCGCGTCCAACTATTTGTCGATTTGACATGGAATGACCCACTTCTATTGTATAAGATGTACTCGGTTAATTATACAATTAATATCTCTGTATTTTTTCAAGATAAAAGCAATTATTGGGAATCAAATTTTAATTTACCTATACTCAAATCAAATCATTAATTAAGCAAAAAAATTTGATCTCATCTTCTCTAACAAAAAAATATTATTCCAAAATTTCGCACATTTTAATTGCAAATCATTCTTGATGTCCCATCTGTTTGACACCAAAAATCCACAGATCTAGTCTAAATCAAACAAAATTTTTAATCATTATCAAAACATAACATCCGGTTCTCGAATTCTAACACATGATAACACATCGAACATCATTTGGAGTTCGGAAATGGGTCACATCAATAAACCGATGACGACAGAGGTGTCAATCAAACTGAAGTAAAGTTGAAGAGTTTTTTTTAAACGTTTATCTCAGGAACGCTGATCCAGTTTAAAAAAAATTTTCAATATTGGATAGTCCATTTATCGAGGAGGGTTAAGGGGTGGGCCATATAAAGTTTGCATTTTCCAAAAGTTCGACTGTCATGTTGGTTGTGTGGTATGTTGCGCCATCCTGTTGAAACAAAATGTCGTCCATATCATATTCTTCAACTTTTGGAAACAAAACTTCGTTGAGCATGGCACGGTAACGCTCGCCATTGACTGTAACGGCGGCTCCTTGCTCATTTTCGAATGATGCCGCCGGACCAAAACCCACACCAAACCGTAACTCTATGTGGGTGCATTGGCTTCTCAATGGTGACGTGTGGACAATTTTGCTTATTGACATAGCCTCCGAGGTGAAAATGGGGTTCATCTGAAAAGACGATTTTTCGGTAAAAATGTTCATCTTCGGTCAAACGATCTTCTGCCCATTGGGCGAACCGAAAACGTCCCATTTCGTAAATGTCAAACCTTTAACTAAATTATGAACACAAATTGAATGACATTTGAGCTGTCATTCTCTAAATAAACAGTAGTTCAAAATGCAAACGTTAGATTGGCCCACCCTTTATATTACATTTAAAAAAATAGGGATCCGTACTAAACGTTCAATAATGTAACCCAAGGTTTTGTAAAACGATGCGAAAAAAATTGGTAATAACTACCTTCCTTTACGACAAAGTCAGTTACTTTTCTAAAGAGAAATAAAGTTTCATACACGTGTGGTGTTAGTTGACCGACTTTCAAAAAGAAAGAAGTACTCAATTTTTCTGTATTTGTCCCTTCATAACTTTAGTTTGGGTGGACCGATTTGAATGATTCAAGTGTTAGATGAGAGGTGATGATCGGCATGGGGTCCCATATTTTTAAAACATAGTAGTACTTTTAGATGTGTTTGTAAATGTGAATATTTAAAGGACAAGATTTCAATGGAATTCAGTCGTATTAAATTTTTGTAATAAAAATATTATTTTACCAAACTGTATTTTCAACCTTACGTGCAAGTCTTAAGGCATTTAATTGAATAAAAAAATTACGCTCGACTGAAGTGTGTCTGTAAAAACGAGGGGTAAAAGAATAGCTTATACATTTTCTGTTCATGTGGGTGTTTTTGTTAATAAGTCTAATTTACAGACTATTTCTGTAACGACCACCGCAGCGTCGGCGTCCATTGCTGATAGACCTGTCCTAGTTTTACGCTTTTGGAACATTTTGCGTATCACTAAAGGTCAGGTGAGACTGGTTTGAATAAAGAAAGAAGTGCTATTTTAATTTTTAAATGAGAGAATAATTAGTACAATAGTCTCAAGGTTATATTGGGTTTCATGGATTGAAAAATTTATTAAAAATTATAATATGTGAGTTTAGATTAGAGATCCTACCTAGAGAGACTCCAGGTACTTAATTCTATTATACTCATGAGTTTGTTATCGTTAGTTAGTATATGCATAACTGCGACTCAAACATCAAAACACAATTTAGCATAAAAAAATTCAGCTCAATCGGAACGCGAGGATTTGGTCAATTTAACTCACAAGATTTCACCGGAACTTATAGGTACACATATCTAGTGCAAGTTAGTCAAATCATTTATTTTCAAAGTAGATGTGGACACACATACATTTTGAATGTCAAAAATAAAATCAAAAGTTCTACCACCAGTTCGCTAACATTACGCCTCCGTCCTGAGAAGAACCGGCGCAAGAAACTCAGCGGGCATGTCTTTTTTTTTAATTTAAATATATTGTTTTTTTTCTTTTTAAATAAAACTTTTGAAAAGACGATTGAGCATTGTGCAATAAAATGACTTGTCCTTCTTCAAACGAGACTTGAAGAAAGTCCTTAAAGTACGCCGTAACTCGTAAGTGACATTGCCCTTACAATGCAGAGGTTCATGAGCGACGGTACCCACTTACGATCGGGTGACCCGTTAGCTCGCCTAAATGACCCTTCTTGCAACTTTCCTGCGGCAAGGAAAAACGGCAACTTCCGGTGCGAAGAACATAACTATGATATAGGAGGTGGGGTCTAATAGACCGCGTATCACCCTAACGTCTAGTCATGGTGCTGGCCGATAACACCTCGTATCGCAGCGAACGTGTTAAGAGGCATTAAAAAAAACTCTGTAAATCTAATTACAAACACGTAAAAATAAATGTAGACTTTCTTAGAATCCGCGGCTTTACTATTGTAAATAAAGTTTTTCTCTACAATGAAGAGATTTACAAGAAAGATTAACTAATCTGATGGGAACACCACATAAATTTAGTATTCAGTTAAAAATCACATAAACAAATAAAATTAATGGTTTTCTAGCGTTATTTATCATAATAGAATAAAAAGTGAGAAAACATTTAAACAGTTAAAAAATATTACTCAATGCATGCTGTATTTCACCTTTAATTAAGTCTGCATTTAACTTGTTTATATTGTAACTCCAATATGTAATAGCTATAAGTAATGTAATTCTTGTTGTTGAATCAATAAAATAAATAAATAAATAAATATTCGTTTTTTACTTGATTTAGAATACAGGTTGTCTCAATGAATACAAGCTTGCTTATTGAGGTAGCCTAATAAGTCGCAATTTATTGGAACGAAGTTCCTTATAGCGCGTTGTGAAAGGGGGCTAGATGGAAAAATTCTTACGAAAAGTTGTCACGACACTTTTTTTGTTTTAGATGATTATCGCTAGATGGCGCTGTGATCAAAATCTTTTAAAACACGTTCCTTATTTTGTTTTAGATGATTATCGTTAGATGACGCTGTGATCAAAATATTTTAAAACACGTTCTTTAACGCGCGTTACGAAAGGAAATATTTTTTATAAGATATGTTTTAATCGAAAGGAACTTCGTTCTATTCGGGTGTCCCATGACACCTCTCAAGTTTTATTATGTACTTTAGGTATTTTTTGGTTTAGGTGAAAATATATATTTTTTTCAATTTAATCTACACAGTGTCATAAAATAAAAAACTACTATGTAACTTCTTATTGCCAGAAGAATACACTCAGACTAAGATATTAAAAAGTCATAATTCAAACGATATTTTTAGTTTCAAAAACAATTCGACGATACGCATTTTTACAAAACGATCGTAACTTCATCATGAGAGTCGTTAAATAATACAATTCATTTTTAGAGTCAAGAAGTATAAATCGTTTAATCATGACATAAGTGTCCCTTAGGAACAAGACTGGCGCCAAATTCTTGCTTTGACACGTCACACTGATCACGTGTGTGTGAAAAAATATTATAAAATTTATAGGCGGTGAAGGAAAGCTGTATAATGGAAAAGGATTCTTAAAATCCTTCGAAAAAATATGGTCCTCAATTCGCATTGTGGTCGCGTGGTAAACTATGCTCTCTTCCGAGGAGACCTGAGCCCAGCAGTGGGTAATGGGTTGTTACAGTACAGTAATAATTCATGTAAATTAATTTTTTAAAAAAACTTGAGCGGTGTCATGGGACACCCGAATAGAACGAAGTTCCTTTCGATTAAAAGATATCTTATATATTTTTTCCTAACGTAACGCGCGATAAGGAACGTGTTTTAAAAGATTTTGGTCACAGCGCCATCTAGCGATAATCATCTAAAACAAAAAAGTGTCGTGACAACTTTTCGTAAGATTTTTTTCCGTCTAGCCCTCTTTCGATAACGCGCGATAAGGAACTTCGTTCTAATAATACAAATAAAATGAGGACAGTCAGGCAAGTACCTACTTTTACAATTAATAAGTGCTTTTTGCCATGAAACTTTTACTTCTTTTCAGCAAGAAGTAAAATTAACTGTACTGTACTATGATTGGATTCTGATTCAGCCTACTTTAATATCATAAATAACATAAGAACATGACATTTACAGCAAGTACTATAAAATTATTTACTTTAATCTTGTAGTAAAAATTATATTCTCTGTTTACAAATGAGTATGTAATGATAATAAATAAGAAGGACGAACAGATGGAGACAAAACACGATCAAAATAAATGTTTGATAATTTTGATATCTCAACATATCATATAAAAAACTATTGTAGCCGACTTAAGAAAAGTAGATTTATTTCGTAAAGCTGTCCTACTCTATCATCTTATCAGAGGTATCATAATATTGCAATGTCATATGACAAACGTAATGTACTGTACCAACCCATTACTGTCCACTGTTGGGCTAGGGTCTCCTCAGAAGAGGGGTAAGGCATAGTCCACTACGCTTGCTCAGTGCGGATTGGGGACTTCACATATCTTCAAAGGATTTTTAGAATCCTTTTCTGACATGCAGGTTTCCTCACGTTAGCCAGTGGTGTTGTGAAAAATTGCACATAAATCTTTTCACATTTAGATTTAGAGGTACAAGCAGGCCGGATTTGAACTCGCGACCTCCCGTCCGGAAGGAAGCGCTTCGACCACTCAGCCATCACGACCTGACATACGTATAAATAAATAAAATAAAAAATAAAAAAGCCTTTTATTTCTTGAAGAGATTAACAAACATATTTATCATCTAGTTGGTGTTAGTATTGTTAGTTACAAACTTGCAAATAAAAGAGTAGAAAAATATAGTTGTTAGTTTTGTTAGTACTTATCTATTACTATTTTCTTCAAGAACCCTATTTTGATAGGTGAAGGCCTCCTCCAGTGTCGCCCATTTCTCCCGGTCCTCAGCAACTTGTATCCAGTTGGGTCCTGCCACATTTTTGATGTCGTCCTCCCATCTTGATAGAGGTCTCCCCACACTTCTTTTACCGAGTGGGCCGTTCCATGTTGTTACTCTTTTTGTCCATCTTCGGTCTTGAGTTCGTGCTATATGGCCTGCCCATCTCCACTTTAATTGTTTTGCATATTGGAGAGCATCTCTTGCTTTTGTGACATTATTTATTTGTGAGTGCCTGATTTTTTGGATTTTCTTAATGTTGAGCATGCTTCGTTGTAGCCCTCTATGACAGGTGTTTATTTTATTTTTAATTTTAGTTGTAAATTTCCATGTTTGGCAGCCGTAAGTGAGGCATGGTAAAATACTTGAAGACAGGACCTTTGTTTTCAGGTGTACTGGCAGGTTGCTTTTAAATATTTCTCGTAGAGACCAGTATTTATTCCAAGTTATTTGTGATCTTCTGTCGACCTCTGCCTCATTGTTTGTTTTATTGAAACTTATTTGTTTTCCTAAATATATGTACTGTTCTGTGTATTCCAGTGGAGTGTGACCTACTTGTATGCTTTGTTTTGTGCTGTTTGTCATCACCTTCGTTTTTGTAAGATTCATCTGCAGTCCTACTTTTTCGCTTTCTTCGTTCAGTGCGCCTATCATATATTGAAGTTGTTGGCTTGATTCGGCTACAATGACTATATCGTCAGCAAAGCGAAGATGACTTAGATAGTTGCCATTTACATTGATGCCTTTGTTATTCCAACGTAGCTTGCCAATAATTGATTCCAGGACTGTTATGAAAAGCAATGGTGATAGTGGGTCTCCTTGTCTCACTCCCTTTTCTATGGGGAAGCTCGGACCGCTTGATTCTAATCTAACACTGCCGGTGTTGTTTTGATAGAGATTTCTGATGACTTTTATATATGGTTTTGCAATTCCTTGATTATCTAATGCTGACCATATGCTTTCGTGCGTTATTGTGTCGAAAGCTTTTTGATAGTCTATGAAGGCTATATAAAGAGATCTCTGGTGTTCTTGATATTTCTCCATAATCTGATCTAATGTGTGAATGTGATCCACTGTCGAGAAACCTTTCCTGAATCCTGCTTGCTCAACTGGTTGTTTAGATTCGAGTGTACCACTTATTCTTTTATAGATGATGGATGAGAAAAGCTTCTGAAGACAAGACAGCAAACTAATAGGTCTATAATTAGAAATGTCCTGTGGATCTCCTTTTTTGTAGATGAGTATAATATTTGATTGTGTCCATTGAGAAGGTATGGCAGCAGAGTTTAATATAAGGTTGAACAAGTTTGTCAGTGGTGGAACTAAAAGCATATGCCCTTTTTTCAAAGCTTCATTAGTTATAAAATCTGATCCTGGACTTTTATCTATTTTTAACTTCTTTATTGCTTCGTTTACTTCCAGTTCAGTAATTTCGTTTACGTTTTGATCACCATTATCCCTTTTATGCTCCTTGTGTTCAATTGTACTACTGATCGTATGTTCGTTGTGTTTCGTGGCACTGTACAGATTGGTATAATATGTTGTGGCTATTTTTGTGATATCTTGTCGTTTGTATATATTTTTTCCATCTGATTTAAGGCTGTTTATCCATGATTTATGTGTTTGTAATTCTTTGTAAGCTCTTTTGGTGCTTCCTGTTTTTAATAAATGGGTTTCAATCGTGTTATTTCTATGAATTGCGTAGTCAATTTTTATTAATTTAGAAATAAATTTATATAAAGCTTTGAATTCATTTTTTTGACTTCTAGACTTAAATTTTGTTTTTTGTAATGTTCTTCGTCTATCCATCAGTTGTATTGTCCTAGAAGATAATATTTTTTGTTTTTTTATGTTCGAATTTTCTATACAAGAGGCTTGTATACCACTGGTTATGATATCAATCAGTTTGTCATAATATGATTGTACATTTAAACTGTCTAATGGATTTAAATTTTGCAATTGATTTTTTAGTGTTTCGTTATACTTCAGTACTTCAGCTTCTGTTTTTAATTTTCCATTTATCCTATTGCTGTATTTTGCTCTGGATTTAATCGATTTTTTCAACATAATACTGGATCGGACTAATCTGTGATCCGAAGGGAAATTTACGTTCAGGACTTCAATATTGTGAAACATATCCGATCTGTTGGATAATATGAAATCAATCTCGTTTTTGTGTTTTCCGTTCGGAGAGCACCAGGTCCATCTTCGGTTCGCTTTCTTCTTGTAAAAAGTGTTTAGTATAGAGAGTTTGTTTTCGAGTGAAAAATTTATCAGTTTCTGACCTCTGTCATTTCTTTCTCCATAACAAAAACCTTTTGTTATTAGATATTCCTTAGCTTTGGGTTGACCGATCTTTGCATTAAAATCTCCCATTATTATGTAATCCTTGTGTGCTGCATCTATGGCTTTCTGAAGTGTATTATAAAATAAAATTATTTCCTCTTCATTTGCAGCATCTGTGGGAGCATAGACCTGGATCACTGAAATGCATTGCTTTTGAAGTGATAAGTTTAATGTTGCGACTCGTTCATTGTAACCAATGAAGCACTGTATACATGATTTTAGGTATTTTCTTATTAAGAAACCGACTCCGTACTGTCCCGGTGTCTCGCCGATGTAGCAGAGTATGAAGTCGTCGTACTCTTCTATTCCGGTTCCGGTTCGTCTCATTTCCGATATCCCAATCACGTCATATTTTACGTTTTTTAATGCTGTATCTAGTTCCATTAAACGTTCAAACGATGAAAGTGTTCTTACATTATATGTAGCTATGTATAATTTGTTTTGTCTTAATTTTTTAGCTATACGTATATGTGTGCAAAATTTCAGCTCAATCGTAAATCTAGTTGATTAAATTGAAGTTGTAAATTCCATCTGAACTTACATAGACCAATCCAGTGTAAGCATACAATTATTACATCTGAAATTAACATCGTGAACAACAAATTGAAGCCAATTGAAAGTAAGCCAATCGCGTGTAACTGAACAAAGTGAAGTTTCAGAGAACTTATGCACGTGTAATATTTTATTAGTGTGGTAAATAAACTGAATGTTATCGGCACCCTCTAATGTCAGAATGTCGGTTAGTAATGCGCGATCAGCACACTTTCAATTGGCTTCATTTTGTTGATCATGATGTCGATTCCAATGAGTGCAAGTTAAATAAAAAGTTCTTAAAAAAAAGACGACAAGCAAAATTAAATTGACCATGTTCTCAACTAAAACTATGTTGTTCTTAAAATTGGGACGAAGTGTTATACAAAGTGTATAATTATACACCGAGCGATCGGATGTGTGTACTCTTGACCTATATTTTTAATTCATATTCCTTGTTACTAATAAATAATGTCGTGATTCTGTCAAGGATATTGTTATCATAATATGTCGTCTCTTGGTCTATGGTCTATACTAATATTATAAGGAAGTAATGTCGTGATGTTTGTCACGATGTAGAAGCCTTTGGAATTATTGAACCGATTTCGAAATTTAATTTTACCTATAGGAATCTATATTTGTGACTGAAAAAGGCTATATAATAATTCCAAAAATCAAATTGGGTTAAAGCTGCCTTCTGACACAAGCAAAGTTGCTTATTTCAACAAGTACTTCAATGTTGTGTTTAAGAGCTGAGACTTTGTATTATAGTTGGTAATCTAAATAATCTAGATAGGAAAACAAGAGTACTTCTCCAAACAAAAAAACCATCCGTTTAGAGACTAAAATACCACAGACAGATGCACACACTCTATTGTAACAACCCATTACTGCCCACTACTAGGCTCAGATCTCCTCAGAACAAGGATTAGGCATAGTCCACCACGCTTACAACTTAAATACGTCGTACCGGAAATTATTCGCTAAGGATTTAACACATTCGCTGCTAAGCGAGGCCTAAATGATCCCTCATGCAACTTTCCTGCGGTCCGAACTTTGTTAAAGGAATTGGGGTTTAATAGACCCCGTGTCGCTCTAACGTCTAACGTCTGGTCATGGTCCCAACTCTTGTCGCAACGAACGGCAAATATGTAAAAATATAATATAATCTCGAAGTAAAACCATGAAGCACACTACAACTAATGCCATTTCCGTCGAGTTTCGCGAATTTCATAACAACTGAAATCAGGTCGCTCGACTTTCAGCGATGTTCTTATTTTATTGCCGTTATGTAATTGTCGCTGGGGGATCGCGGGAATATCACTTATACACATTAGTCTATGTATTTTGAGGAATATGATTGTTTTTTTAAATGTTTCAGTGTTGTTTCAGAGGTCCTTAATTCAGGAATCTTTTCCAATATTAAAAACGAGTTTAAATGGAAATTAAAGTAAAATAGGGAGAGTGTGTTAATATTTTCGGAAAATTATTCACAATGAGCCTACAAACTTTTATACTAAAATGTTGTAATTCATATAGTTTACGAGACCATTTTAATTTAATTTTGTGTTACTATAGTATTATTTGTAAGTTGGTTTTTACTTTTTTCTTAATTTTCTAATATTTAATTCTAATGCAATGCTATCTGTGATGCTATCACTAAATAGTAGCATAATAATTATCACTATTTTTTTATTTTTTTTTTCAAAATACACATAAAATACCTTTCGTCGTTTTCATTAATCTTCGTTCCTGATTTATTCTTCGGATGATTTTTCTTCGGTCGTATCGCAATCTTATGCTTCGCTGCTGATGTGTCCAGGAGAGTCGCTTCGAGGTCCAGATCGTGAAGTTTGGGCCTCCTGGGAATAAGGGACAATAGTTAGGGGAGGTTTGTTAGCAACATAGGAGTTTAATAGTCTAGAACTAAAATAACCCAAAATGAACTTTTGTGTCATTTTAAAGCATGCATAGGACTGATAAAATCCTTTTTGAGTAAAGTCCAAAGAGAACTGTAATAAGAGTAATCTTGAATTTTTTGCTAAACTCAAACTGATTCAATTACTTGAGGGATATTTTCATGAAGCAATTTTTTGTCGTTTCAGCTGCGATAAGTAGCGCGGAATCACCTTCTACAACTTACAATTGAAATCAAATGAAAATCATCGGAGTGTAATGTAAAGTCTACCAATTTAATATAGTTTTTTTAGTGTAGGACAGAAAGTTTATGACAGAAGTCTTATTTGCACGTATCTAACAGCAGAATTCCTTATTCAGACACTCGCGGTTTTTATAATACTATCATGCATTTTCAACGGGTTCTTACCACGATATTTAATTAATTGAGTTGTCTCGATATTTCAACGTTCAACAAAAAAAAATCGTTTCAAATATCGTGGTAAGAACCCGTTGAAAGTGCATGAAATTATCAGAATTCTTACTTCAACCAGATAGATCACGTCTGGTCACGATCATTGCTGTGATGTAGACTAGTTTCGTGCTTTATGCCAAACAGTCGAACGAGCTAACAAGCCAACTCATCCTAAATGGTTACCGGCACTAATAGAACTTCTAATGTCAGACGATTCTGAAGGCTTCTCCACAATTCTCATTTTTAACTAGTTAAGAAAATACACTAGACATCCAATTACTCATGGTACCTAATACACATCCTGGCACTGTCTATGCCCTAGTCACTTCATCATCATCATTATCAGCCTATAGACGTCCACTGCTGGACATAGACCTCCCCCAAACTTCGCCACATCGACCGGTCCTGCGCCATCTGCATCCAGTGACCTCCCGCGATCTTGACCAGATCGTCGGTCCATCCATCCTATTCACTTACTTCTAGACAAATTTTATGTTTTGACAAACATTGAACAGTCGGATAAGATGACCAATAGAACTTGTAATATAAAAGGACTCTTAAGTAAACTTCAATCCTCATTATTTGCTACTAAAGACCCATAAGACTTCATTCTTCAAGGTAAGTGTTAAGGATCCTTAAAACCTCCCACTAATGAAGCTTACGCGTATCCCCTCCAGCGGGCAACGAACCAGACCGACAACTCAACGCAAGTGCATCGATTACGCAGAAAACATTCTACTATTTTTATTATTTTAACCAACAAATATAACTGTACATCATTATTGTAAAGGATAATTAAAACTACTACGTTCTACGACTGTATTCTATTGGCCAGCCATCGTTTATACATCCAGCAAGGAACAGTAAGCATACACCACTTAAATGAAGACATCACAAAGCTGGCCATCACCAAAAAAATATTGGCACAAACCTCAAAATAGTTTTCAATTCTTCATTATTTTTATAGTTATTATTTATGTTGTGAGATGGGGCATCACGCGAGCCGTGTGGGCAGGTATAGTGTTGCCATCAATCACGGGACGGTCACTGTCAGGGCTGGACGGTGTTGTTTCGAAGAATTAGCTGGTGTTATTTTTCGAGGTAGACTTATTAATAGATTACTGTCTGGTTTTAAGTATAAAATAATGTGAAAGCTTATGTACCTATACAGGGTGATTTTTTAAAGAAGGTACATATTGCAGGAGGGTGATGAGTACTCTGTTCTAATACGGAATATTACAAAAAATAGGTAAAATGTCTTTTTTTTTTTCTATCTAATTTCGACAAAACTACCTGGAACATAAACAATTTCGGCTAAAAGAGTGTTGACTAACGACCTCCAGTGATCTCGCGCACCCCACACCTCCGCCACACCCATCAGCTGTCGAAAAACCATCATTTTGCGAGAAATTTGGATATTTTTAAGTTGCGATTACTATGGCATTAAGCCATATTCTTTGGTAATAATATTTTTACTGGTCGTATATAACCATTAGCTACCATGACCTTCAATATGTACCCTCATTAGGAAATCACCCTGTATAAGTGTCTAAAAAATGAAAATGGAGAATTCATATTATCAAACTACTTCTAAATTTTTCGTTTACTTTACATGACTCAAAAAAGCATTATAATTTTTCAACTACACTCGGTCTTCTACAACTAGGTCCTTTTTGCTGTCTATAATAATATGAAGATTACAAGAAAAAAAAAACTTGAGATGAGTCATGGGACACCCGAATAGAACGAAGTTCCTTTCGATTAAAAGATATCTTATATTTTTTTTCCTAACGTAACGCGCGATAAGGAACGTGTTTTAAAAGATTTTTATCACAGCGCCATCTAGCGATAATCATCTAAAACAAAAAAAGTGTCGTAACTTTTCGTAAGATTTTTTTCCATCCAGCCCCCTTTCACAACGCGCGATAAGGAACTTCGTTCCAAAATTACTTAATTGGATATATTTTTACGAGCTTTTAACTTGCACTGGATGTAACTATGTAAGTTCGGATGAAATTTTGCAAGCTAAATTTGACATACTTCCCGGTTTCCGATTCCGTGGTAGACTATGCCTCTTCTCAGGGACCTGAACTGACCTCAGCAGTGGGCCGTAATAAGTTGTTATAGAACTGAAGGTACATTATAGTAAATTTTCAAGAATGACTTGTCGTCATCATTTCTTAGAATTGATGTCATTCTCACCTACGGAGAACAAAAAATCACGTTTTTATTGTCATTTTTAATCTAATTTTGTGGAAATGTATGTGTAATTTGTAACAATATCACTGGGCAAAACAGAGAAGGACAAATCGCGAGGAAACCTGCGTATTGGAGAAGTTTTTTTAAATCTATCAAAATTATCTAGTCTCCATCCCGAATAAGGTCAAGTATGGTAGAGTATTTATCCCTCTACTGAGGAACCTAAACCCAGCATTTTTTTTTATTTTTGGCTTTACAGCCCACTCTTTCTCTTCGCCAATATTGTGGCGAACTCTTTTGAAGCAAGTTTATCATTTGAAATTTCCATTTTCTATATTTTGTGTCTTATTTCCTCTATACTTTTACTTACTTACTTTCAAATTACATTTACTTATGTTGTTTACTTTATGTGTTACTTCTTTGTTTCTTTAACTTCCATCATTTTGTCTACTTTTATTCCTTTCTTTTACTATTTTAACTATTTTTATTCCATATTTTAGTATTTCCTTTCTGTGTTTTTTACTTTCAATTATCGCTGGTATATTTTCTATAGTTACTTTTGTTTCAATTTTTTGTTCCAGGTCAAATCTTTCCCTTGCGAATATTGGACATTCGCAGAGCAGGCACTCAGTAATAAAGTGCTTTTACAAGCCTTGCTTGAAGAAGGTCAATTTACAGGACTGGAAATCTCTTCATACACCTTCTCAGGTTTGAGTAGCCGGAGGCATTGCAGAGTTCAAAAAAAACAATGAAAACGATTGCTTCCTTATTTTCACGAATACCACAAAAACTGCTTGTCAAATCTTCATCAATTATAGACATTAAATAATTTCTAAAGTATATACTTTACAAAAAAAGAATCAACAAAATCGGTTCATCCAAAAAGTCAGCTAAATCAGTTTTAGTTTGCTTGTAAAACCAGAGCTGCAGTACGTTGACGCTGTAGCAAGCTATTTCAGAACGACCCAGTTTCGCTCTGACGTCACATGAACCGATATAACTTAATATTACGACAAAGAACTCAACTTGGTTTTAAATTTGGGATGTGATGAAACAATTATGAAGACCAAAGATTTTTTCATCATTTATTTATTAAAGGGAAAAGTGTAACTGTTTCCGTAACTTCTAAAGTCAACTTAATTGAATTGTTTGAAGCTTTTATTTACTTTGCACTAAACTATGTAGTGTTTGACTGTGTAGGTTCAGGTGGAGTTGAATTTGACCAACTTCTTGGGTTCTGATCTGATAACGGAGTTGAAAGGTAGTCATAAGAACTCTTTAGAAGTTTACTCTTTACGCTTTAAACGAGGTTTAAGAAAAGTCCTGTGTGGATATGTCGATCCATACAGGACCTTTCTTAAACCCTAAGACCCTGGCATTACAGTCTCATAAACGATGTGTATTAGGACTATAAGCTAGTCTAACAATCTTCCTTTATATAAAAATGAATTGCTGTTCGTTAGTCTCGCTAAAACTCGAGAACGACTGAACCGATTTGGCTTATTTTAATCTTGAAATATTCGTAGAAGTCCAGGGAAGGTTTAAACGATGAGAAAATTTCCTTATGTGACGCAGACAAAGTTGTGTGGGCCAGCTAGTAATGTAATAAAAATCCTTAAAAAACGTCGAAGAAACACAGATATTTTAAAACTAAAACGTTAAAAAGCTTGTAAACACAACTGAATTGCGAATAAAAACACTATAAAACGCGAAACTAGAATTATAATATTTCTCAACATTGTAGATTACATAAATAATTTAAAAACCTATATATTTTTATTGGTACTCGCTGAAAGTATTGGTATAAAATGTTTCCCACCTGTGTGACTCAGTTTGGCTGAGATCCATCACAGAATAAGAACTAAACAGAAATAAACTATTTTCCTTAGAAACTTTTGACACCGTAACGGTAAAATGCCGTAGTGTGAAACGCGTCGTGCCGACCCGAATAACCCTGCTGAATTCTGGCTGTGGGTACAGTGGACTTATGGCCAAAGGGAGATCTCCGACCGGGCGAGGTAGTGTATGCCCGGTCAGGCCGAAGCCCCCTGTAGTAGATTTTAGATGTCGTATACATGCGAAGATTTTTGCAAATGTCGTAACCGCGATTCAGGATCTCGCGCTCTATTATTGGTCGCCACACTGGCCTCATCCGAGGTTTAGATGCTGAGTTGAGCTGTTGTTTTGCTCGACTCAGATGAATTTTAACCGCTGAGCGTGTGGAAGTAGGTACGGCAATTTCTTCAAACTTTAGAAAAAACCGTTGACAGTTGCAGTGGGGTCAAAAAATCTGAATTAATAAAGCCTTTTCAGTCTAATTCAAGAATTGTTACTACAATCTTAATGAATTCAGTCGATAGATTCGTTTGCTCTTAAGCGCAGTATCCAGCCATTGCAAGATGATCTGATGATAGAGTCGGGAGTCACAGGAACTTCGATACTAAACAAGACAAGACTCATCTTGTTTGGTCTCGTTTCACTTGTTTGGGCTAGCGATCTATTTACACATGGTATCCAGGATCTTAAAGCTTGTCTTTCAAACGTTTTCTTTAAATTTAATGTCGCACATACATGACATTTATAAAATGTTTCAAACTACAAGATCCCGCATTTATGAAACCACTAGAAATCTCGTGTTTGTGTTGTGATTTATATAAAGTTGTCCTTATATTTTATTATTAGCTAATAAAAGTTTGAATGTCTATAACTTCTGTTTGGTTACTTTTCTGTGGTCCAGCCATATGCTCGTGGTTTTGTCTATTTCTATATTTTAAGTATTTGAACGAGTTTGTGGAGACACTGGTATCTCTTTTCGAATCAGGAAAACTTCTGAATACGATGTGTTTTTAAGTGTTTTGGAAATAGTAGGAAGTTCCCATTTACGTTGTCTCTAAATTTTAATAGTAGGTACTTATTTTTAATATACTTACTCTGTTTTAACTTCAGAAAAGAAAGGAGGAGTCAGTCATCAAAAGTCAAATCATTCACTTCAAAGTAGATGGGAATACATTTTGAAAGTCGAACAAAACAAAAAATATACCTACTACGGATCGTGTTTGACTAGTCTGTGGGTGTGTGTGTTACGTAGCTCTTAAAGGGATGAACCGATTTTGATTTGCTTTTTTTTGTTTGAAAACAGAATAAGTCTGTTCAGGACATAAACTTTTTAGTATTTGCATGAAAACTATTTTATTAATTTTTAAATCTTCTTATAAATTTTGTTCGTAGTTCTATGTCAAATTTAATTATTCACTTTTTTGTCACTTCTGTTCTAGCCATATAGGAAGAGTAGGTAGTAACGTTTTATAATTTTATATTTTTTTCATTATTTCAATGAATTACAAGTTTAAAAAACAATAACTCTTTTCTTTATTGGATCCTATAGCATCCAACAAGTCACTTATCACTAAGTCAAAAATATTCTTAGATATGTTTGATAAAATCCAAAAATGCTGCCAATACAAAATTGATGGACACCATATTTTTCACAAACTTTTAAATCTTTAGCCTTTATTAACCTTACCGAATTGAAATGTAGTCATTAATATAAAATAATTTGACAAGTAGATCCAGATTGATACATCCCGGGCTTTCCACACAACTCCAAAAAATATACCCCACCTGCGAGGCAAATGAAAGTTCAGCGTTTGCCGTCCAAAAAAGTCGTACAGTCAATCTAGTGTGAAGATGTTCTTGAAACGGAATGATACGTTTGTTCTTGAAACATATAATCATATAGTGATATGAGTCATGATGATTCAGATCTCACGGGATGACGCCCACGCTAAAGGTGAGTTGAATAATCTCAGAAATCATTAGGGAGTTTATTATTGTATCTTCCCGAGAAATACTACAAGATATGGTGCTTATGCTGAATAGAGATGAGAGTTTGGAATTCGTTGAGTTTTCCATTTAGTCTAATTGATTTATTTATTTATTTATTTAAGGAAACAACAGTACATTTTAAAACTTATGAACATGATAGGTTATACATAGACCACAAACGTTTCCACCGTTAAATAATACACAAATAGGAGATAGTGGAGTTGGCATTTGATTGGATAAGGTAGTACTGTTGGGCTCAGGTCTCCTCAGAAGAGGGATTAGGCATAGTCCACCACGCTTGCCCAGTGCGGATTGGGGACTTCACATATCTTCAAAGGATTTTTAGAATCCTTTTCCGACATGTAGGTTTCCTCACGATGTTTTCCTTCACCGTTTTTAGCCAGTGGTGTTGTGAAAAATTGCACATAAATCTTTTTCACATTTAGATTTAGAGGTACAAGCCGGCCAGTTTTGAACCCGCGACCTCCCGTTCGGAAGGAAGCATTTCGACCATTCGGCCAGATAAGGTAGTGTTTCGTACTAATTAATATCTTTGGGCTTTAACTTTAACACAAGTATGTGGTAATCTAATTCGAAGAAAATAAATACAAAATATATTGCTACTCCAAGTATCTTCAAAAAATCACACAAATACTACTTCAGTAATTGATAAGACTATGTTTTAAAATATGTTTTCAAAAGGAATATAGGAAGTACAAGTTAGGATCGACAGTTTAATACCTGTCAGGTAATTTAAGGAGTGGAAGATAAACCCGAACTGTGCATCATGTAAAACTTTGTAAACTCATGATGACCCTTATGCTTTTAAAGCTTCACCGGTCATTTACTACCAGTATATAAAATATAATTGTGCGGGCTTCCTTTAAACTTGGGGGTTTTTTTAAGTCTTGACAGAAATCGCCTGACTAAAACCACCGGTAACACTAATTAGTGCCCAAACCCCGGCTGAGGACAGACCCCAACACGGTATTGTGTGCGGAGACGCGACGCGTTGCACGCCAAAGCTTACGTATAGCCCCTTCTAGAGTTAATAGGTTAATTAGTTATAATCCTATTTCAGTTTACTTTAAAAGAACCCAAGGCCTTAACAGCCAAAGAGAGTACAAATTACAGTAAATAGGGCAAGTCAAATAACTTCTTACAAATTGTAAAGTAAACAACCGTTTTTTGGCACGATTTGAACACGAGCGTTTCTGAGACACATCTCGGACAATTTAATTCAAATTTACAGTTTGATCTCGTGTTTTATTGAACCCGTTTATGTAATCTTACGTGTTTCATGGTCACTGAAAATATCTAAAGGAATGAACTCGAATAAAAAGTTTAGAGACGAGGTCAATCGAGATTTTATAAGAAAAAAAATTACTGAATCTATTTTGAATCAATAGAGTAGATTAACAAGTAATTCAGTAAAGAAGATTTTGAATAGTAATAACAAATATATTATTCTCAATATGGCTTGTCATAGGTAGTGGTGGATTTGGAGAAATTGACGTCAGAAATTTGAAATATAGTTACAATAAAATTGTTCACGTTTAAAGAACAGAAAGAAAATATTGAAAATATTCTTATGTATATATTTTTTCGTAGTATTTTTTTTAAGTTTTAAATATCATGTCATTGATACCTATTTAAAATTTAAATTATAATACCCATAAGAAGAAAACAAAACCAATTACTGTGTTCATTTTTCTAATACCTAACTGCAATAAAAGTTCAAATATTTTAATGTGCCTATAGATACAAGAATAAAACCAAAATGAAATAATCATTACACATCGTACCGCTTATAAAAAAAAATATCTATAGTAAAGCTTCTATACCAAATCTTCCATTCTTACTCCAACTTCCACACGATCCAATAAAAACAACAATAATTTTATTACATTTATTACATTACCTTACGCATCGATGATACACATTACACAATTAAACATAAATGATAGCCAACATATAGGAAATGATACATGTTATCACAATACATTTGATCACAATGATACAAAATGATACAAATTACAATTCTCAAAAGCTTGGTATTTACAATGATTTATATATCTAAACTATCGCCTAACCTGGGAATATACACTATACATTAAATTACAAATAATACAAAATGTTTTTCACACTGCAAATAACTCTAAAAGTTTAGTAGCTAAGTCTAGATAAGCAAGTGACTGTCTAAATTTTCTAGTTTCAGATACATAAACACGGCTATTTTCTTCTTAAATTTCCATAATTTTTCATAATATATTTTCTTCTCGGCTTCTATTAATAATAGTACATTTTATATGTGGGTACACTAAACACGTAATCTAAAGACGGACCTCTCGTTTTGAAGAAATGGTTCTCATAACAATACACGCGACCTCTGTACCTGTGTCAACAATTCATATTCATTACAGTGTATGTTAGATTAAACCGAAAACTAAGAAGTTAATGTACCACCTAGTGTTATACAGGGTGTAAACAGAGCTCCCGAAAACGAAGACTGGTGGCAGTACTAGTGATACCTGTGATGATAAGACAGGACACCGGTCTCAGTGTCCCCTGACATTGCAGAGGTTCATGAGCGACGGTAACCACTTACTATCAGGTGGGCCGTTGGCTCGTCTGCCTACATGCCAATAAAAAAAAAAATAATTCTGACGATTTTTTTTGCAAAAAGCTTAACATCCCAGATGTCATATTAATACTAACCCAGCCTTCGTTTTGACAATGGTCTTCATACACCCTGTATACATAGTACATAATAGCACCTTCTAGAATCATCTGGTTCTATATAGTGCTGTCTAGTACTGTCTAGTACCATTTATAGTATTTAGTAAAGTTTACTAGTAATAATGATAGAAATTCTTTAGGTAATAATATAATTTTTAGTCAGAATGTAAGGAAGGAGTAGGTGAATATTTGTAATAGTCTTAAAAAGATTTATCGTAGAAAATATTTAATTTGTCTAGTGTGAAATTAAATCCAATAAAACAGTTCAATCTTCCAAATGGCATGCGTAAAAGGAGATCAGTGATTACGATCTACACACATAATGAAGTTTTTAACAAGTTTGATGATAAAACTAAATGAAATGATTTGAATTATGCAATGATTATGAAAGATTAAGTAGTTATGTTTCTTTATGAAATTAATGTACAAAAAGCTGTTTGTGAAGCTCAATAGTGCAATGAACTCTCGTCTAAATTTGTAGACCGATTGAAACGTTTCACGCATCGAAACGAAGATAAAATGCATTCTTGATATTTACTTATGCAATACCAACGAGGAAGAATACTGCGCAGGTGTGAAATGTTTCAGTTTTTCATTTGATAGTCTTCAAAATCAACAAGACATTTAAGTTTTCGTTGTTCCCCAAGCACTATAACTTGATTTTCTTTAAACGAGGTTTGCTAACAGTTCTACCTGTGGTAGTTCGTAGGCCTTGTAATGTCATTTGACATTACAGGATTCCATAAGTGACAGTAACTTATTACCAGTTCCATCTGACAGAGGATAGTATGAATGAGGAAATAATTTGCTTTTGTCTGTATACCAGCTTATATGCTGACATTCGTCGCCTCTGACATTTTTTACGAAAATGACTTTTTAATGCAGTCTTATAAAGAATAAAATTTCCATCCATCTGCTAAAATATATTTTTTTAATATTCAATACTAAAACAATAAAAATCTCATTTCAATTTTTTTCTCAACACGGCACTTAACGAAAATTCCGTGCTTGTTTGCTGTCTCCTGTAAAATTTGCTCGAGTGCAGATTGGCCAAACAAGCACTGAGGCGATGCATTATTAAATCACAGTGAAGTTATCAATCATCATGATCTTGTGAAAAGAGTCCTTAATTTATTTCAAGTTGTTTAAATTGTTCACGCACCAGGAACTTTCAATAGTTTATAAGCATCAAAACTTATTTTCCGGCACCTCAGTTACCTAACTACCCATGAAATAAATTTGAAATCTATTTATATTCAAATGTTGCTCTAACTATCACCACTAATACACATTAGCTAAAACTATGCCTCTGTTGATAGACGACCTCATATATTTTAATGTCCGAATGCAAAACACGCGTCTATTATATTAATGAGTTACAGAGTCAGTACTGAGTCTAGTCATAAAATTATTACTGTGCAGAAGAAACATATCATACAAACCTTGAATACCTACACACAACTATTACAAAAAATACCGAATCGTAGTAGAAAGCGATTGTCAAATGTTTTAATGTCATAGTGGCTATAGGCACACCGTATAATTGTACCTGTCAGGTTTAGCTTTAAGCTGAATAGTATGAAATACCTGCACAGGACTAGGTGTGTAATATGCACACTCTTTACCAGTATAGATCAAATGTACATGTAATCGTATCAGTTTTACCCATAGAATTATTACATCTGGAATCAACATCATGAACAACAGAATGAAGCCAATTTAAAGTGCACCGATCGCGCGTAACTACACGATATTCTGGCATTAGTGTACCAATGACACTCAATTCGTTTAACACACTAATAAAATATTACATACACATAAGTTCTTTAAAATTTCACTTTGTTATTTCTGATGTTGAATCAAAATATCGTGTAGTTACGCGCAACCGGTGCATTTTAAATTGGCTTCATTCTGATGTTCATGATGTTGATTCCAGATGTAATAATTCTATGGTTATACCTAGTTTGTATATTTTAGTAAGAATATGCAAAAATGTCATTAAGTCCTTAAAGGTAGGCCGCTAATTACGGCCTTCGAACTTTACTTTCATTCAGATTTGTTGACCCTACTTCAAATGATGGTATCAGAAATACTTCTGTACACAACAATTATTCTGTGTCTAGTTATAACTGAAGTAACGACTGTTACACAAGCACATGTCTGTTATTTATATGTTTACGAAATACATCAATGGGGGCACAGTTGCGCAAAGCTCATGCCAATAACAATATCGGGTACTCACTTGGCTCCTAGTGCGGTTTTGGTGTCGAGAACCTCGACAATGTCGCCAGATTTTAGCGACACTTCATCGTCGTTTGCGGCGGTGTAGTCCGAGGACGCTACCACCACGTCATCTACCTGAAACAAATGGAAAGCAAGTTTAAGGAAGGCTTAAAACAAGTTTAATGGTAGGTTGTCTTGACACTAGTTTCATGAGCGACAGTAACCATCGAGTGTACCGTAAGCCCAAAGTAAGTTTACCTACCTAAAAAACAATAAATTGCAATGCAAATTTAGTGAGGAATTTCAGAATACGAAAATGATTGCCCGAAAAATTGAGAACGGCTCAAGAACTAACTGTAGGAACTTTACGAAATTGAAATCAGACTACTGAGAAGTTTTCCGTACAAACTAAAAACTATTGTCTGAATTTATTTAGCTAGACAGAAGTTATGCGATCAAAGAATAAAAAAGATAACTTTGGGAGTCGATCAATAAAGTGTATTATTAAGTAGTTTATCAAAGTACCTTGGGAGGACTCTTGCTACAACTGGAACGAGATCTAGACAATGAACGCGATGGGTATCGCTTGTAAGTTGGTGTATTTTCCAAACTGCTCATCCTACTTCTAGTATTCTCTCTATCTAGTAATACGCCGCTGTACTTTCTGCCCCAGCCGCTCATTCTGGTTATTATTTGACTGTTGCTGATGTTACAATAGCCGTTGAACGTCTCTAAGTCTTCATCTTGGTTGTCCACGATTGGGCAACTGTACATGGAGAAGCGATGGGCTGTGGGCTGACTCAGGTTTAGGGCCGAGAATACGTGTAACGGCTCAAAATGTTTGATTCCATTTTCGTCTAGAACTGTGTATGCTACTTGGCCAGTTAGAACCGCGCGACTAGCTTCCCTAGGAACCACAGCTTGCAATCCCTTCTTCATTATCAAAAGTGCCCCCGAGACTTTCTTCTTGCGCTGGAACAAAAAGTCTTCCATAGCGAGACTATTTTCAGGCTGAAGTAGGCTCAACGGGACGTCCTGTGATGACATTAGTGGTGGTTCTTCCGGAATGATCATGAGCGCGGCACTTTCTCGTACCAAGTCTCTAAGATTAGGGTCTGTACGAGCTAGTTCTGGATTCGTCTCCAATTTGTGTAAAGCGGAAAGCAAGCTTGGATTCTTCTCTGCAAGTTTCCTCATAACTGTCAAACGTTTAAGTATGTTCAGGCTGGTGTCGTCTGATGCTATTTTGGTTAAGTCTTCTTCATTGCTTACGACAGACATTAATTTTGAAGCAGTGTCTCTCATTCCCAGCAGTTTAGCCAAACCAACGGACTGAGCGATTAATTCCTTTACGTTTTCTTGTTCACTCTTTTCCTGTAGTAACATTTTTATTTCTTGACTACTGGCATCTTGGACGGCCGAGACGATTGCTTTTTGTAAAGTTTCAGCAGCTTCATGGTCAGTGTTCACAAAAGATATCGATTCAGAAATACGCCCTAGTATGTGTTGCAGCAGTTTTGTGTCGCATTTAGAAATGTTTTTGAAAGCCGGACCCAGTACTTCGTTTTCTGCACTAAGAAAGTCGCCGAATTTTTCAATGATTTCATCGTCATTGATGGAATGTGAATTTAAAGCGTTGTTGACTGCCAGTTTAATTAATTCTACTTTAGATTCAGAAGTGTTATCCAGAATCTCTTCACAGAGCATTTCTTTGTCTTCCTCTTTCTGGAGAATTGCATACATAGCTGAAACTAAATCTTCATCGATAGTCTTTCCTAGAATAGTGTCGATTGATTTCAAAATCATTTGATATTTTTCTTTGCCATTGTTGTTGTTTATTTCTTCGAATTGTTCTGCAGTTACAAGAGCTGCTAAAACCGCAGCAGCAATGGAATTCTTAACTCGTTCTTGATGGGCTGACTGTCCGTTACCACCGTTGAATCCAACATTATCTTCGATGTCGATACGTTTTCTATTTGCCCTATATTTCTTAGTTTCTGAACCTGAAGAGTCACTTTTATCACTTTCATGCATTTCAGACTTTACATGACCACTCATTTCAATGATAGATGAAATTACATCCATTAGCTGATTGGCAACTTCATCTCTTAAACCGAAGTCTGTCACAAATGCCTTCAATGCTTCTACATTTTTGGTTTGATTTAGAATAACACTGATAGATGGCAAATCAGTTGGAACTTGTCTACCGATTGACATACCGGCTTCTGAGAGTTGTCTCAACATTTTGGTATCGATGGTCAGTTCGCCTTTTGTAGAAGTTGTGTCATTGGGATTCGTTTTTACTTTGAGCAGTTTAAGTTCTTCTGGCGTTACGACAAAACTTTGTACGGAAAATTCTAGACCTTCTTCACCTTCAGTTAGGTCAGGGGCTACGAATTTCAATCCTTCAGGAGTTTGTACTATTTGTCCAGGAACAAATGTTACACCATTGTCATCGGTCTCAACAACTCGTCCAGGGACGAATCTAGGTCCTTCTTCTGTATCTACTACTTGACCGGGAACAAATCTAGAACCTTCATCAGTAGATATTACTTGACCAGGAATAAAAGTTGGTCCAGCTTTCGTTTCAATAATTTGACCTGGGACAAAACGAGGGCCATCAATTGTATGTATTGTTTGTCCAGGTACGAACTTAGGACCAGATTTTGTGTTCACAACTTGTCCTGGTACAAATTTAGGACCATCTGCTGTATCGACAACTTGGCCTGGAACGAATTGTTCTCCATTTTCAGTGAAGACGATTTGACCGGGTACGAATATTCCTTCTACCATGGTTCCTGGAACAAATCTAGACTGATTTAAGTCATTTTTCACTAATCTTCCAGGAACGACCTTGCCCTCGACTTTCGGAATTCTAGGCCCAGGGTAAAATTCAATGCCCTTAGCTGCTTGAATCATATGTCCAAATACATAGAGAGAATCTTCTGATAATGAACACGTCTTTATGTCGATAGGTAAACCAGTAGGGGCGCTTTCTTCAAAAGTAATATCTTCCACAGATTTTGCCACAGAAAATTCAACATGACCGTTGGCATGAACAATCGTTTTACCGGGAACGAACTTCTCGCCGTTATTTGTAATCACAACTTGACCTTCAACAAATTTTGGCCCATCAATTGTTTCTAAAGTTGTCCCGGGAACGAATTCAAGGGAGCTGTCACTGTTTGTCTTAGTGATGCCAGGTACGAACCAACTTTCTCCATTAGCCGCAATTGTCTGTCCGGGGACAAATTTAAGACCATTCGGAGTCGATATTGTTGCACCAGGAACAAAGTGCAATTCCTCATCTTGACGTACTGCTTGCCCAGGAACAAATTGCCACTCGTTGTTGATTTTTGCGTTTTGACCAGGAGTGAATGTTATTTCGTTATTCTCTATCATTGTTTGGCCGGGAATAAATTGAACTCCATCAGGCGTCATGATAGCTTGACCAGGAACAAATACTTCTTCAGATCCCGTGTTAATATTTTTTCCAGGAACGAATTTCAAGCCTTCTTCCGATAGCACCGTTTGACCTTCAACAAATCGATAAGTTTCGTCTTTGTTTTTGATGGTTTGACCACAAACAAACTCCTCCCCATTGGAAGTCTGCAACGTCTGACCAGCAAGGAAGAAAGGTTCATCATTGCTTTCGTCTAAAACAATATGTCCTGGTATAATGCTTGGTCCAGCTGGTGTATTTACACTCAAACCAGGTACGAAAATCGGACCATCAGGTGTTTCAACAGTTTGTCCGGGAACAAAAACAGTTCCTTGAGGCGTATTCAATAACTGTCCAGGAACAAACTTTTTGGCTTTGTTTATGTCCAAGGTCAGACCAGAAACTGCAGCAATCTTTGCCCGTTTACCTTTTTTGATGTTCTTTACGACTTCCGGGAGACAATCCACTGTAGGAAGCATGTCAGTCTTTCCGTTAACAACAAATTTCTCCGCTACGTTTGCGGTTTCAATCAACTTTTCATTTGGTAGTTCTTTAATTGCACTTAACACTAATGGGTCAGGGCGAGCCTTGACTGGTTTGAGGGGATTCACGCACGGAACACACTCTAAAGGAACTGACACATCGCTAATGTTTCGGTCTGTTTCGTAAATTTCAGCTTCGCAATGATATGGCGTTAATTTTACAGGTGTTGGCAGTTGCGTTATTTTTGGAACGAAATGTTCTTCAGTCATTTCTTTTTCAAACTCTTCCCAGGTCCAAGATTCCCCAACGGGATGTAGTTGCTCCCGCCACTCTCCCGAACATGTAACAATACTGGATTTGGAACGCATATGATTCAAGTCAAACTTGTCATAAGTGTAGCTTTTAAGGTCCTGCTTTTCATGTCTGACTTCTAGTTTGGCTTTCTTCGTCTTTCGCTCTTGGCGATGTTTCTCTTCTTGTAATTCTTGAACTTCAGCCAATTTTTCTTTATTTTCAAATATTTTTTTCATAGACGACAATCCCGCTGTGCGTTTCCTTTTTTTTTTCTTTTCCTCTAATTCTTCTAATTCTCTTTGTTTTAACACCTCTGCGTTTGGTCCCTCACCTTCAAACATTTCAACATCTTCCGTAAAATCTTTAAAGTCCATCGAAACACTGCGTCCTTGTTTTGTTTTGATGAGTACAGTGTCCGAATCCTTGGCCAGCATCACATCCCTAACATCACCATCGCGGACAGCAGCTTCCATTTGCGCAGTAAACACGAGACTGCATTTTCTCTCTTGCACCGTGTAAACATACCGTTTATCTTCCGTTACTTGTTTCCCCAACAGCATTTCCATGAACCCTTTCTGAGCTTCAGTTGATCCGTCCAAAACGGGGAAAATATATCTATAGTCCGGCAGTATTTCATGTTTTCTGTTTCCATAGTTGATTTCCGGTGAATAATGATGCGGTCCCAGTTCTCCCGACACGTTTGTTATTTTACACTTTGTTTTAGTAGAACGAGTTGTTAGTAGTACTGGAATGTAGTGGTGTGACGGGAGCCCGTAAGACTTGCCGGTGATCCTGCAGCAGCGCTTGGCATCGGCAGGAGAGATCGGTGCGAGGAGAGGAAAATAATTGGGCTTCGGCAGCCCTCTGCTGCGGCCTGTGATTCTGCAGAACGACATCGTTGTTGTTTTTACACTTTCATATTTGTTTACAAGTTCTTTTAAAATTGTTTAGTATGTATTGTTTGACGACAGTTGCGAGGATCGCGGTTTTGTGAGCGCGTGTTGTCAGCACGGTTTGTTCTGAACGACTGATGCGGCGAGAGATCGCGGCAGAGCTTCAGGCGCCGAGCGGTTCGCACCTTCCACGCAGACGGTGTGCCGTTTACTTGTTCCGGTTACACGCTATTTATAAACACTCGTAAGATGGATTTACTTAAAACTAAAATATATGACACAGTTCAACGATGCGAAGGAAAAATAAACGCAATTACAAACTGTTAGAGCTATCATTAAACACGAGCTTATTCCACATTGTTATGTATTTTTGCCGAGAATACTGAACGCAATATTTACTACCAAAAAAAAGAGCAATGGTCTCGAATGATGTAAAAGATCAAGACATCCTCAATATCTCAAAATATGTTAATAACGTAAACACATTAATTTAATTTATGAAAACATTCGCTAAAATTCATAATCGAGAACAAGAAGACGATGAGTAAAAAGTTATTTTAGGGTTTTGTCATACATTTTTATATAAAGGGCCTTCATGAAGTCGAGAAGTAAATTTCAGAGGTTAACGGCACCGGGCGAGCTGTTCCTCATAAAGACATTGTTCTTGTGAGAGACTACAAATTATTCTGTCCACACTGACACTGTTCATTAAATCGGAGCGACAAATTTATGGATCCAACTAATTAAGAAAACGAGACCGTGATTTTCTTTAACAAAGATTAAATTGAGAAAATGTATTAAATTTTGAAATCGGAAACAAATGTTTTGTCTGATTGTGTTTTGTTTTTAATTAATTGGGAAATATCCTTTGATAAAATGTTTGTGATGTTCAGTGGTTTTATTATTCCTTCTTTTCTTGTAAACTTACGCCCGATTTGAGTCATCAAGATGAGAAATTCATATTAAATTACAGTAATAGAGAAGCTGGTATTGTTGCAAACATATATTTAAACGTATTCAAAACGTAGTTGATTTTAAATCTTTTAAAAGGTTAAGTACCTATCACTCATATTAAGTCATCCACATCTATCTCAAATTCATTCTATTACCGTACCACCCGGCGTCGAGGTGGAGTTCATTCCTACTATATGGAACCACCGCGGTCATCCACGGTCCGTTTCAGGAACACTTTTTTCACGCACCATCCGGCTATGGAATGAGCTCCCCTCTTCGGTTTTCCCAGAGCGCTATGACTTGTCCTTCTTCAAACGAGGCTTGAGGAGGGTCCTTAAAGTTAGGTCGTACGTAGCGACCCCTCAATGTCCCCTGACATTCCACAGATTCATGAGCGACGGTAACCACTTACGATCAGGTGGCCCGTTGGCTCGTCTGCCTACATGGCAATAAAAAAAGAATATCAGTAGGTATTCGTTGTATGATTTACTAAAGAAAGTAAATCGTCCTCATCGAAACTGAACTTTTTCTTCATGAAATGGCCATGTAGACAGATGCACTAATGGGCCTTTACACTTAGACCTCTGCAATGTCAAAAGACAATGAGAAACCTACAACCTACCATAAGGACACTGTTCAAGCCTGAAAATATTGAAAATCCAAGGCTAGGCAACGCTACGATTTGCTGAGTTGATTATTTTTAGTTAGGTTTCTAGGCCGAATTTCCAGGTCCACCACCGATTTAAAGTCACAACATCTATATACAGCTCACAGACAACAAAAACAAATCTATCCGATGCCAGCTCGTTGCAAAACCGCAATATTAAAAGCAAACTACTGAGAAACTGTCGCGACGAAATGTCAACGGTTTTAACCTTGTCAATTGTCAAAAACTTAGTTATATTTAAACAAGTTTTAATCTATATCTGCGAACCTTCACGCTTTCAAGGAACGTGGTCCATTTATTTTAGTATTCTTCAAATTATAAGAGAGAAGACAGATTGAAGTATATTATTTGTACATGTGCAAATATTTACAAAATAACTGTGAATTCGGGTGAAGCGAGCGTCGAAATGTTTAGGTTCGAGATGAAAATTGTGGATTATTTTTGACGATGATTAAGTAATAAGGTTTTACGGGTTGTATCAATCCACTCAACTGGGAACGTCACTTTTCGCTAGATGGCGAAACTAGGGACTTCGTTCGAAATCAATACTGTGTTTGAGCCACTTTTTAGAAACTTTTTTCTCCAATAAATTTTAATTTCATTTTTAATTTAACCTTATATTTTTGTAAATCTTTATTATTAAACGACGCTGTATTGCATTTTCAGCGAAAACATATCATCTCCGAAAATATGAGACGATAAAAAAATTTAAACAAAGCAAGTTTTAGAACTGTGCTCAATTTTGGCTCCTGTCACAGACTTGGCAAAAGTAAACAAACCAATTTGGTTGCCGATCCCAGTTGAGTGGTTAAAGATGACGACAGATTAGGAATGAACAGAGAAATTAAACATATTGCGCCAACCCCATTTGAATGGAATAAGGTTGAGCTAAGGAACGTACGGAAGGAAGCGCTTCGACCACTCGGCCACCACGACTACTAAAATCTAAATGTGGAAAAGATTTATGTGAAATTTTTCACAACACGACTGACTAAAAAACGGTGAAGGAAAACATCGTGAGGAAACTAAATCTAAAAATCCTTTGAAGATATGTGAAGTCCCCAATTCGCACTGGAAATGCGTGGTGGACTATGCCTAATTCCCTCTTCTGAGGACACCTGAGCCACACAGTAATGGTAGTAATGGGTTGGTACAGGAATATTAATGGAAATCAAAGATCAATACATTTGTCTTGCCTCCAGTCCTTGGTATTCTTAGAATGTTAAGACATGTAGAGACATGTCTCAAGGAGGGCCTTATTTTTTAAAAAGCTCTCTATAGGTGATGGGTAACGACACCAAATGCTTTGTTATTGCAGATGTTCAAGGGCGAAGGTAACGAAAAAAAGGAATGATATCTTATGATCAATCCTCATTTGCCAATGTTTTTCATAATAAATAGAGTTTAGATTAACAATTACGAAATCGGCAGTAAAACCGCTATAAAATCTAATACTATTCTCTATAGTTCTAATTCGTACAAGGTTCATTACTCTCGTAATATTTACTTCAGTCTCGTAAATATAAATCTGTGAATAGAATAAAAATAAATATAAATTATACTTCAAAGGGTTGCGTAATTGAGGGAAGGTCACAGTCCAATATATCATTGGTAGATAAATCTCCTTTAATCTTTCATTATTTGGGCAATTAGTCTTTGAAATAGAAATTATTTCGCAAGCTTTTTTGTGCTGTTTTGATTGAAGATAGGTAAATTGTAATTTTAGATGCGATGTCTTCAATCATTGCTGAATTCCAAGATGGTAACCCCTTACCATTAAGTGGGCCGTAAGCTCGTCTACTTACAGTACAAAAAAACTTATTACTTTTTAAATTAAATATAGGTAAGTGTGTCCGCATTTTAAATTTGGAAATAGGTTACGCTTATTTTGTAGAGATTCAATACTGGACGCCTCATAAACAAACCTATACAACATCCTGATTGCTTAGATTGTATTGAATATAATTCAAGTTAAACCATTCCGTAAAGAAAGCAAAGCACAGAAGTAATATATCACATTATTAATTTATTAAAATGCGTTTGAGAAAATATAACTATGTATGGAATCAATTGCTAGTCCTCCTGACTACAATCCTATGAAACTCAAACTTAACAAAAACTCTAGTAAATTTCCTTTGGAGCAACTCCAGATTCGCTACAAAAAGATACACAGAATACGATTAATTCGATGTTACATCTGTTTAAATCAATTGTACTGAACAAAGAAACTATTCCTGTTAACCTTCACACTGAAACAGTAATCAATAAATCGAACGTTAAGTCGTTTGACCATTCAGAGATCTAAAGGAACCATAAAATGTAACTGGTGTGTATTACGAGACGGGAAATGTATGTACTTTGATCCAAATGGAGATTTAAGATAAAGCTGGTTTCGTCATGGAAATAAGTTACAGTCGAAGATAAAAATATACAGTATTACTAAACGGGTTCTAACCACGATTATTGAGGAATTGGAATGTGAGTTCGAGTTCCAGTGGTACCGGCAAACGAACGAGAAAGAGGGTAGACAGATTTGTCTGCTCTTAAATGACCTACCCGCAATTCCTCAATCTTCCCGTGATCATGGCGCTTGAAACAGTGCTGAAATATCGGGACTGCTCAATTAAAAATAATTGTGGTAAGAACCCGTTTAGTAATAGTGTAAGTGATGTAGATAACCGCGAGTGTTTAAAGAAATTTAAAAATATAGTGATAACTAACGTCTTATTTGTAAGTTATTGAATAATGTCTATCAGTTGCAATTAAATCACCTTTAAGATTTATTTTCTTTCTTAGTTTTAGTCCAATCCATTCGGGTCATCACGGAATTTCATCAAAATAGATAGAGTAATAAAATTGCTTTGTGAAACGAAGTTCCTCGGGTCAACTAATAAAAACCAAATACCCATATTTTCATTATCCTTCTAACTAGGGCCAAACAACTTCAGATCTTCATTCCAGAATATTTTGCTAAAATAAAACGCATCCAAAACTGTATTTTCGGATTTTACTGTATCTTTGAATTTCTGCAGTTTGCCAGACCAGAAAATCATTTATATATAATTCGTTCGCTAAACTGACATAACCTTGAAAAACTAGTGATCAAGGTACTGTTGCAATTTCAGACGTGTAGACAAGCGTGGAGGGCAAAGCAGCTCTAGATTGATCTTGAAACATTACTATCACATCCACAGATAAATCTGAACTTTGTACAACTATATAAAGCTGAGAAAATTGTTTGTTTGCGTGTTTGAATGCGCTAACCTCAGGAAACATTGGTCCGGTTTGAAAAAATGTTTAGTTTTGGTTAATCCATTTATCGAGTAAGGCTTTAATATGGTTCTAGACCTAGGTCAACAAGTTTTAGATAAGTATTCTTCGATAAACCTTATCCTATTTAAGAGTGAAGGTAATTTTCTTTATCCATATCTTTGTAGTTTGGACATCGGTACATAATCTGTGATCACTAATCTTCATTTTATCTTCTTTCACGCAATCAAATCATTTTGTGAATGGTAATCTCTGATGTTATGACATTTCTTGTTGTCAACCACTATTTTGACTGCTGAGATAGTACATGAAGTATTTTTCGGTCAACAGATAGACAAACAAAACAAAACATTAAACGTTTCGTTTATTTTTTGATGTCGAGACTCTCTCATTATAAGTTCAGTTTTTTAATAGTTTAAGTGTAAAAATAGACAGTAGACAAACCGGATACGACGTAATGATCCAAGAAGGATACACAACACCTGTACCGTAGACAAGTGTCGACTGTTTCCGGTGGACGTGTCAGGTGGAATGATAAAATTAGAAATGATGACATTGCCAGCTACTGTTTTTTATTAGAATTTGGGGAAAACAATGCATTATATTTATTTTTACTAAAATTGAAAGCGACTTTTAGGCTTCAGCTGAAAATCAGCGCTGCAGTAATCTGTGGCATATGCTGAGCTGTGGCCTTATGGGCACACTGCACTGTTGGTTAGCATTGTTTTTGTCTTTCTTAAAATGTATATTTGTAAACGTGTATTGTGTGTTCATTAAATGTTTTTCTTTCTTTCTTTACTTACGTCCTAAGAACAGATTTGTATCAAATTTTTTCGACATAACGTGCAGAGTAAATACAAATATAACTTTATTTACTACTGTTCTACAATCTGCACTATTCTGCACATATATGGGTAGTAAATGGTGTAACAGTAATTTAAAAGTGCTATAATAGTCTAGTCTTGCCTTTGAATCCAGAAAAAATCTACACTCACTGAAATCGGTGTCTTGAAACATAATTGGTGTTAGTCAAATCAAATCATTAATTTAATCTTTTTTGCAGGACAGACAAAAAGCTTTCAGCCCACTTGATGGAAAGCGGTTACCGTCGTTCATACATTTATATCGTAGATCTCTCATACATTTTGAAAGTGAAAACAAAACTACTACGACTTAACGTTGAAATAAGATAAGTAAATTAATAATACATCTTTGTTACTTTCCTTAATGAGATGTAATTACGACTCACGGGGAATTTCCAAGCAAAACAAACGTGACTCAGATAACCAATTTTGACCGGAACACAATTTTTCCTCGACTAATTAAAATCTTGTCAATACAAACTTCCGAGAAAATATTTACGATTTTATGTTCAAGATTTTCGTCGAAAAATGACCGATGAAATTTCTGAGCAGCCATTAAAATCCAAGTGCAAAATAGTTCTTGCTATAAAAACTTTATGATCTTGATTCTAGCAGTTTCGTAGTACTTTGAGGGTATTCTGACAGCTGTCAATAGTAATTTAACTGAAATCTGAGATGAGAGCGGTTGGCATTGAAAATGTAACTCGATTTTTCTGTAGCCACAGAATAACTTTACAGAAAAAAAGGTTCATGAAAATTGTAAGCGAGTGTCAAACATTTTTGAAACTGTTTCTAAAATTAAAAGTTATACCTATTGTTGACTCTAAGGCAGGCAAAAAAAATGTAACAAAATATATTCGCTTTCGTTTGTACCGGTCTATTTGCAAAAAAATGCGCATTTTAACAAAAGTTGGAACGAAGTTCCTTATCGCGCGTTATCGAAAGGGGGCTAGACAGAAAAAAATCTTACGAAAAGTTGTCACGACACTTTTTTGTTTTAGATGATTATCGCTAGATGGCGCTGTGATCAAAATCTTTTAAAACACGTTCCTTATTTTTGTTTTAGATGGTTATCGCTAGATGGCGCTGTGATCAAAATCTTTTAAAACACGTTCCTTATTTTTGTTTTAGATGATTATCGCTAGATGGCGCTGTGATCAAAATCTTTTAAAACACGTTCCTTATCGCTCGTTACGTTAGTAAAAAAATATAAGATATCTTTTAATCGAAAGGAACTTCGTTCTATTCGGGTGTCCCATGACACCTCTCAAGTTTTTTATTTTATGTAGAGGGAATCTGACAAAGTAAAATAAAGACCACATGCCTTTTTTAATGAGCCCAAACACAACTAGTCTACGACTTTCCATTCCCATTGTCAAGATTATTTGCAGGTACTTTTCAATTATTTTGAGGGGTGACTACCCCTCCCTTTCTTATAGAACCAGATGCATCTAACTTGTCAGTCAAAGTCTTAAAAATTTCGTTTAAAAGTTCAACATTCGCGAATGTCCAAAACGAATATTCGCATTCGTATCCGCGACATCCCTAGTACCTATATTAATCTGTGTCTCTGTGTAGTATTATTCTGCGCTATGTTTTCTTAGAATCCTTTAAATAGGCGCACTAGATTCTCGTCTGGCTGGATTCGTTCACGTAACTGGGTCTCCTTGTTGAACCGTATCCAACTTGTAAGTGTTTTGTCTCTCTCTTACTTTCTATCTCTTCTACTCTTTCGAACTCTTTGAAAGCCGATTGGTCTGTTTTTTTCTTATCTGTGGACCTGTGCAACTTCGTCTGTGTCACATTATATGGAATGAATAATATTGTGTCTCGTTTAGTTTTAGTTATTGAATTTTTAACGATTTTTCGTAGACTTTAATAACTTCCTACACAGCTTTTTTTTTTTCTGTTGGAGGAAATCACCGGCGTATGTGGGAGTTGAACCGCACTAAATCCTCCAACCGCTCACACTCAGCGTCCGAACCCCGGCTGAGGACAGAACCCAGCACGGGGTTATGAGGGACGGCGCGACGCGTTACGCCCAAGGCACTCTTTCCCGTCGCGCCGCCCGCTTTCCTACACACCTAGTCATTTAGGAATTTAATTTGCGAAATTTGCTCCGAACTTACACAGTTACATCTTGTACAAGTTTAATAAAAGCTCATAATAAAATCTATCGTCAAAACTAAAAAGTAAACCAAAACGTTTGCAATGTAGAAGTATCGAGACCACTCATTTAATTGAAAAACGTAGTAAGAACTCGTTAACTATACATGAAACTGCCAGAAATCTCCTAAAATACCAATTGTAGAAACTTCCAGACGCCCTTCAATAATACGCGACATTTACCGACGTTGACAATACTTCCCGTACACACAAAATAACTACAAAACAAAATAAAATTTTTAGACAGATCGCGTTTGACGAACCAGACGTATGCATCTATTCTGAATATCAAGAAGTTTGAAACGAGTGCAAGATGAGTGCAGTTTCAGAAAACGAAAAGTTTCAGGTCATTTTTTTACACTTATGTTACATTATTAGAGTTTTAGTAAGGATCCCTAATTTTTTCTTAAATATAATGTCTATGCCTATGTTACTCTGGGATAATGTAGCTTTCCAAAGGTTAAAGAATTTTTGAAATCGGTCCAGTAGTTTCGGAGCCTATTCATTACAAACAAACAAATCATTCCTCTTTATAATATTAGTATAGATGGGAATGAATGGATAGAGAAAACATATTGCGTCGACCCCATTTGAATGGGATAAGGTTGAGCGAACAAGAAGAAGAGTTGACCCCTATGTTAAAGTTTATATCATAAGTTTTCATTCTGTATAGTATATTAATTTTGTGTCGTAAACAATGACTACTCATCGATCATCAGTCATTTTATGTGTTTGTTGAACAGGTATTTTTTGGTATCGACTATTATCGACCTACACAAAACGCTTGTCAGAAAATTGCGTGTGCCGAAAACTAATGTTAAAAACAAAGTTGTTTGTGTTGATTTTTTAGTTTTTAAGGAAATGATTGATTTGTTTTTGGGAATAACATATAGTTAGCATTATATTAGATGTAAATAATAAGGAATCTTGTTGTAAAGTGTATGTATCAAACATGTATTCCTTTTCAATTAAGATATCAAACATTTTTGTCTAAAAATGTACTTCACACTGATAAACATTAAGTACAATATAATAACTATCTGCAACGAGTAGTTTGTTAGATTTAAAATTATAAGGCCACAATTGTGTGCTCAAGAAAAGAAATCTAGCAATTCTTTGATTTTCCAAAGAACCTCGTAATAAATGATAAATCTCAATGTCAACGAGCTGATTAGTATTATTCGATGTGCCAAGATTTTTTCTTTAAAACAATGGAAATCTTAGAACCAGTGGTATTTTAGCTCCACTTAAAAATAGAATGCGTAACTTTGGATGACTAACTGAAACAAAAGTTTTCATTTAATTTAAAGTTGATGATAAAATAATATAGGTACTAAAAGGCAGGTAAGTTAGGACTCTTCAATTGTTATTTATTCCTAAATGTTATAGCTACTTTGTCTTACGTTCCAGTAGGTCATAAATTCAATCCTAGACTGGCTTGTTTGTCAAAATCAAAGTTTCAGCTAATGATATTACAAATTAAGATTCATCATATTACAAATTAGATTTTAGTGCGGGGACCGTAGCAATAGTTAAAAAAATTGTAACTACTGATTTTACAATAAATTTATTCTTATTCTTATCAAAATGATCATTACTCTGAGCCATAAGACGACCACTGCTGAACATGCAAGCTTCCTTTAATTCCCCCTGAATGACTTCTATTTCACGGTTGGTACATCCAATGCATTTTGAGAACTTATCTCATAATATTCATAGCAAAAATTGAGATGAAAAGAGTATTACAGTATAAAATCCAATTTTCTCTCTCGCAAAAGCGATTACAAACCCAGTGCATGCTCGAAATTGGGCTGCATCCAAACTAATTACGAGATCGTAAATAAACTGATACTCATATATCAGGGGCCCTTCGCGAACGTAAATAATTTATCAACGTTTTGACGTAACAAGGAAACGGTCTGACAAACGGCTTAACACCTAATTGCAGAATAATTTGTATACAGAAGTCAACTTTTGAATTTACATCACCCTTTTGATAGGTATAAATGGTACGTGTAGGTACATATTGGATAACCAACTTCCAACGCACGTAAAAACAAATGACGGCGAGGGCAGATCAAGAAGGAGGTTTTTTGCACAAGTTGTCTAGTTGGCCTGTCAGTTGTTGTCGCGTTTCTACATTGGCCCGCCAACGTCCAACACACGTTTAAAACAAATGACGGTGACGGCCGACCAATATGAAAATTGGTGATACTCTTGTTTGAACTCTTGCTTCTTGTTTAGGCTCGTGTTCGTAAAAGCGATTTGAAGATTTATTTCTGTAATTATTCTGTGTTCTAATGCTGGTTTGTCAGCGGATTATAACGATGGATGTTATGCATGCTATTTAGGTCGTAAGCTTGTTGCAAATATTTTACAATTTGAAAAAACTATAGTAAATCATAAGATAGGCACTGTCTTTAAAAACTGAACTAAAAGTTTTTAACAATAGGCATAAAACTTCAGCGAAGACTTGTGCCACAAAAATTATACCGACTACAGTATTCCAAAATTCAGTAATTCCACACGTCTTTAAGCTCTTTTCAAAATTCATTTAGCACGACCAAATCACATAATTATTCAAAATCATTTCGCGGAAAACCGAAAATTGTGACTTAATTTATCGAAAAAAAATACAAATATACGAAAAGAGCGTTCTTTTTACGTTTTAATCACATCAATTTATAAGTAAAGTCGGACAGATTATAAGATAAATGTGGTGTATCGTCGCGAATCGGCGTCCGCATTCTGGCTGGAGATGATTTAATAATATATTATGCAGAACTGGGCTTGTTTAGTGTACGATCCATCGTCCCTGATTCTTTTTAAATGCAACATTACATATGAAAAATTGTGTAAGTAAATGTTGAACAATATTTTTTAAGCCATAATTGCTATGCGCAGTTATTGGTTTCTAACTTGTACCTGTACCAACCCATTACTGCCCACTGTTGGGCTCAGGTCTCCTCAGAAGAGGGATTAGGCATTGTCCACCCACCACGCTTGCCCAGTGCAGATTGGGGACTTCACGTATCTACAAAGGATTTATAGAACCCTTTTCCGACATGCAGGTTTCCTCATGATGTTTTCCTTCACCGTTTTTAGCCAGTGGTGTTGTGAAAAATTGCACATAAATCTTTTTCACATTTAGATTTAGAGGTGCAAGCCGGCCGGATTTGACCCCGCGACCTCGCGTTCGGAAGGACGCGCTTCGACCACTCGGCCACCACGACTATCTTGTACCGATTAAAATAAAAATAATAATGTAAATGTATCTATGCAATTTTAAATTTTCATATTATTCTAAGAGTTGATGTAGAGTCTATCAAACAAACACTAAAGTTCAAATGATGACGGTCATATCAGACCTCGTGATCTACGACAATGTTGAGAAGTAAGAACTGTGGCCTCATGATGACAGAATACTCCCATTAGGTAATATTTCCAATCCCCTTTACATAGCATTCGAGAAATAAATGTAGGTACAATTGATTACAAACATCATAACATAAACTTATTCAGACACTCGCGGTTTCCTATAATACTTTGATGCATTTTCAACGGGTTCTTACCACGATATTTAATTAATTGAGTTGACTCGATATTTCAACGTTGTTGCAAACGTCATGATCACGAGAAGACTAGATACTGCGGGTCGATTTAACGAGAAAGAGGGTAGACAGATTTATTTGCTCTTAAAGACAACTCAATTAATTAAATATCGTGGTAAGAACCCGTTGAAAATGCATGAAAGCATCATAAGACATATTTTTGAGGTGATAACTCTGGGTAGGTAGATCTGCAATCAGGCAAAGCAACTGCCCACAAAACTTTATTAATAAATAAATCAACTTCAAACAATCGCGAACTAGTGTAATAACACGCAAATATTAATCTTAAACGTTAAACAGAATCATGTGTCCGTGAACCAGTTAACTAATAATAAATCACTGGGAAACTGTACGTTTAACTGAACGGTTATTCTGAAGACGTATGTGCGCATGTATGATGAAATATAATCAATGATTACTTTAGTTACTCAATGTGTGCCATTTTTTCCCGTTATTGGGTTTAGGTATCTTCCATAGAAGTAGATAGTAGAATAAAAAAACTTGAGATGTCAAGGGACACGCGGATGGAACGAAGTTCCTTTCGATTAATGAGTGAGGGAATTGTAATAAAAAATTATTTAAGTTATAATAATTAGTTAGTTAAAAAACTCTTTCTATAAAGAGAGAGAGAGACAGACGTTTTAAAAGATTTTAATCACAGCGCCATTTAGCATTAATCATATAAAACAAAATAAGGAATTGTTTTAAAAGATTTTAATCACAGCGCCATCTAGCTATAATCATCTAAAACAAAAAAAGTGTCGTGACAACTTTTTCATAAGAATTTCCGTCTAGCCCCCTTTCGATAACGCGCGATAAGGAACTTCGTTCCAATATCACGTTTGTCGAGATATACCTACGTTATAATTTGCGAAGAACAGTTGATGGAGTTGGAAAGTTCTGGAATGGCGGCTAACAACCGGTAGATGCAGTATGGACAGACCTTCCATAAGTTGGATTCACAACAAAGTCAGCATCGCAGAAAGTTACTGTAAACAGCGCATGACCAGTCGTTGTGGCGAGGTTTTCGGGAGGTCTAGGTCCTGCAGTGGACATCTACGGACTGATGATGATGATATGAAAGCTATTCAATGTTTTCAATTAGGAAACCCTCTTTGTCGTTTCCCGAGCGCTATGACTTGTCTTTCTTTAAACGAGATTTGAGAAGAGATTTGGTACTAAAGGTAAAGTTGAAAAAAATTGCCCTGCACTGTTAGCAGGTGTGGGTACAGTGGACTATGGCTAAAGGGAGATCTCCGACCGGGCAAGGTAGTGTATGCCCGGTCAGGCCGAAGCCTACTGTAGTAGATTTCAGATGTCGTATATATGCGAAGATTTTTGCAAATGTTGTAACCGCGATCCAGGATCTCACGCGCTATTATTGGTCGCCACAGTAGGTATGGATAAAATCCTGCACTGTTACTAGATAAGGTAAGCTTACAAGTTTGCATACATTTCCTGCTAACAATATTAGATCAGACGATATCTAGGTGAATGAATATGAAAGAATTTGACGTTAAACCGAAAACATAAAACAAAGTGAACTCTTTAGCGGAATAAACACCCACGTGGTCGTGTGCAATATGTTTCATGTTGTAGGAAAAGTTTAAAATTCGGTTGTTTGGGAAAATGACTATTTTGTTTTATTAAAGAAAGTATGGATATAAGTTGTACCTACTAAGTATTGGATTATTTTGTGTGAAGAGTTGCCGAGTTAAAAATAATTAATTGATCCAAAACTTTGTCGATATTCATTTCGATTCAGATCAAAATAGATTGCAACTTGTATGTATTGATCTAAGTGTTGACACGGTGAGCTGACATTTAGTACGAAGATGTATTCGCGTGACAATGCAATAACATGACAAAATGGCGCTGGTCTGATGATGGATTCGGAAGGTTATATCGAGATTCTTAATAGCCTGTATTTAAAAAGTTTTCTATAAAATATTTTCAGTTTACTGTATATTACTGAAGAGTAATTTTAATTAATTAAGAATTAAATTTGGCTTCAGATTTTTCAACTTTACTACACATTAGCGAGCACAAAGATACAGAGAAACAGACAAACAGACAAAAACATTTCTAATTGCATTTTTGGCATCAGAATCGATAACCAAACACCCCCTGCTAGTTTTTTTTTGATATTTTCAATGTACAGAACTGACCTCTCTACGATTTTATTATAAGTATAGATATCGAATATTGCCAAAAGTTGAAAGAATCGAACGTAACACAAGATGTCCTAAACCACATCAAACCTGCAACATTATAATGAGGAATCCGTGTTTATTTGATTCATGTTTCACTGAACTATTTATTATTTAAAAACATTTATTTTCTAATCATCCGAATTCTTTATAATGCAATGAGGCATGAGCAAATGAATACATTAATAATACGCCTCCAGGCTTTACATGTTTGCAATATAATAAATAATTTAAAAAAACTTTATTTCCAATGATTATTCGATACTATTTAAAGGGTATAAGCAAAGAACAGTTAATATCTTAATTAATTTTGAGTAAAATGCATTGAAAAGTTTAGAAATACATACAGCTATACCTAGATTATAGATTCTATCTATTAGCATGCTGTTTGTACCCATTATTTAAGTGACATTTACTCATGTGTACTTTGATTGCTTCTCTATTTGTATGTGTTTTGGTGTTACTTTGTTGGTACAACTTAATAAATAAATAAATAAATTAAACTACCAATCAGACAGTAATGGAATCTGAATTGAGTGTACTTGCGGTATTGCCCGAGAGCTAGTGGCAATTTTTAGGTATTTGATTTTTGAGGCATCATTTTAAAATCTTATGTATCCGTTTAGTAGCCCCGTTACTCAGCAGCAGCCAGGCATTTCCTAGTTGGGGTATATCAGGAGAACTATGTACCAAGTTTCCAGCTTGCCTCAAATACGTATCTAAAATTTGCCACTAGCTCTTGGACTAGTAGGGAATAACGATGCCGTTCGAGGTTCAAAAATTACGTAGCTACATTTTTTATTCCAAAAAATACTCCTGTATAGTATAATTATTTTGTGCGCCAGGTACACCCACAAAAATAACAATAAATAAAACTTACAAATCTAATCTCCTAATCTCTTTCACTTGTAAATTTAAAACGCTCATACATCAGAAACTTTCAGAAAAATACGTTTACATATTGGCTCGCCAACGTCCAACACACGTAAAAAACAAAATATGACGGTGACGGCCGATAATTAAAAATAGGTGAAACACCGTTTGACAGTTGCTCTGCCAGTTGTCTTTTAGGTGCATTGAAAGTTGGCGAAACAATATGGAAACGCGGCATCACATAGTTTCAATGTTAACCATTGCATAAAAGCTGGTTGGTCGGCCGCCACCGTTTTTCTTTTGGAACGAAGTTCCTTATCGCGCGTTGTGAAAGGGGGCTTGACGGAAAAACAGTTGTCACGACACTTTTTTGTTTTAGATGATTATCGCTAGAAGGCGCTGTGATCAAAATCTTTTAAAACAATTCCTTATTTTGTTTTATATTATTAATGCTAGATGGCGCTGTGATCAAAATCTTTTAAAACACGTTCCTTATCGAGCGTTACGAAAGGAAATATTTTTTATGAGATACATTTTAATCGAAAGGAACATCGTTCTATCCGGGTGTCCCTTGACACCTCTCAAGTTTTTTTTACGTATTGGACGTTGGCGAGCCAATATGTAAACGCAATATATTTTGTGTAGTAACTCCAATAATATTTACGATTTCGCGGTAATTACGAAGCCATCCGTCAAACTGAACGTCAAAACATTTGCGAGTACAAGATACACGTTTACTAAAATAAAATATAAAAATAGTACTGTCCGATGTTAGACAGGAGTGGGTAGAAGTGGACAGTACCGCAGAATTAGAGTATAGTACTAACTACTTCTGAATCATATAAAATAGTATTATATTTGTACCTCTAAATCTCGGCCGGCTTGTACCTCTAAATCTTAATATGAAAAAGATTTATGTGCAATTTTTCACAACACCACTGGCTAAAAACGGTGAAGGAAAACATCGTGAGGAAACTTATATATCAGAAAAGGGTTCTAAAAATCCTTTGAAGATATGTGAAGTCCCTAATCCACATTAGGCAAGCGTGGTGGACTATGCCTAACCCCTCTTCAGAGGAGACTTGAGCTCAGCAGTGGGCAGTAATGGGTTGTTACAGTACAGTACAGTATTATATTTAGAAGAAATAAGGATATATGATTGATTGAAATGATTCAAATCTCTTTACTATCATGACACCACGTGGCGTCGAGGTGGAGTTCATCCTATCCTACTAATGTATGTGGAACCACCGACGAGTCGTTTCAGATTTTTTTTACTGGTTTCACAATGTCATCTGGCACTGTAGAGGTTTAGAGTCCACTTACGATGAGGTCTGTTGGGTCGTCTCTCTACATGACAATAAATAACAAGAAAACTGCTAGGTATTACTTTATTTAAAAATAATTCTTGATTTCAAAAAAGAGGTTCTGTGTTTTACTTCGACAGGATATTCAAGGCATAAAGAATTCAAATAAAGGTGTCAAATCCCTGTACTGTCTAAGCTTTCTATAAAGGTTTAGAATTAATTAGTCTTCTGTTATATAGCTAACTTCACTATTCATTCTAGAACATCCACCCCTCCTTGGAACTTTCAAAAATACCTTAACCTAATAAGATTTTTTAGGGTTATTTTCTGTACTTTAAAAGCGTCATTCATACGAAAAGGAACTAAGATATTCCTTAATATTTAAAAAAAAATTCACAGTCCTTTGTAAATTTGCTATTTTTGTCCTTTTTAACCTTATTTTAAAACCGATACAGTCTAATTCAAAAGCAAAAAAACATCAAACATCAATGTCATCATATCTCTTCATTACCTCTTCACTATCGTCAGACCGTTGATCTCGCACAATCATAGTCAAATTTATTGAAATCTAAATCTATAAGAAACGCTATTCTCAAATATTATCGACTTAAACTCACCAAAAGTCTAAAAATACGTCAAACGAACACTTAACATTGGAGACGCGTGTGCGATCCAAGTTATTTTAGTAATTATTGTATTTTAACTTGCAACTAGCGCCATCTAGTTATTCGAAACAGTACTACGTTCACGAAACGTTCATGAGAAGCGGTGACCGAAATTAGAATCATTTCATGAAGCGTTTCATTGCCTCGTCAACAGATGTCGCTGTACGAGTTTCTTTAAAAAGTGTGAACGATGTTGAAATTTTTTAATATTTCAATAAATTACCTTTGTAACTGAATTTTTATAATTATTGGAGCATACTTTGAGTATTTTAATATTAGTTTTAATAATAATTTTGCAGAAACTTCATAACTAGCCCAAGTATTGAAAGTTACGACTGAATATGATTCAGATACATCTTAAAATAGAAAATGGACCGAGCTATGTTTGTTCATTAAAGATATAAAAATATATTGAGCTTGTCATTAAGTAATAAATAAGAAAGAATCTTTCGCTACTGAATAATTGAAAGCGTATTAAATACTTCTAGTTGAGTTTCCATTTCGATGGTATGGCGCCTTGAAACATGAAATACCTTTCAGACCATTGCGAAGTTGTAGTAAGAACTTGATATAGACATATTTTATAAAAAACTTGAGAGGTGTCATGGGACACCCGAAAAGAACGAAGTTCCTTTCGATTAAAAGATAAGGAACGTGTTTTAAAAGATTTTGATCACAGCGACATCTAGCGCTAATCATCTAAAACAAAATAAGGAATTGTTTTATAAAATATTTTGATCACAGCGCCATCTAGTATTAATCATATAAAACAAAATAAGGAATTGTTTTATAAAATATTTTGATCACAGCGCCATCTAGCTCTTCTCATTCATGCGGATCGTTTATTCGATATATAAATTAAATATGCATTTACCTAAAACCTACTGTAACTTAGTAGAAAAACAAATGAAGCTATAACTAAACCCGTCTCTAATTTTCATCACGCAACAATTACGTCAATGATCATAAAAATACGATCAGCAAATCCGAAACGAGACCACATGAAAAGTCAAACAAACTACAGCGTTGAGTTTTAAGAGCAATAAAAAACAACTTTACTGTCTTCTCGCTATATTGGAGAACTAGGTGACCCGCGCAACTTCGTCTGCGTTACAAAGGGGTTCAAAAATTGTAGCCTATGTGTTATTCTGATGTATAAGCTATATTGTGGTAAAGTTTCATTCAAATCCATTCAGTAGTTTTTACGTGAAAGAGTAACAAACATACATCCATACATTCATACATCCATACATCCATACATACAAACTTTCGCCTTTATAATATTATTATGATGAGATTGAAACTTACAAAAAAATTTTGAAAAAATATTAATGCCAACTTTTTGTGGTTTTTTGCATGAACAAAAATGTTTTGTCAAGAAACATTTAGGAGTACTCATCATCATCATCAGTCTATAGACGTTCACTGCTAGACATAGGACTCCATCGAACCTATCCACAACGACCGGACCTGCGCTGTCTGTACCCAGTGACTCCCCGCGATCCTGACCTGGTCGTCGGTCCATCATGTGGAAGTCGTGATATATTAGATAGTTTTAAAGTAGGGCTCATCATTGTTCCCAGCCCATCCTCCCATCCCATCTGTCATTGTGCCCAGCGCAGCGCATTGCTAGATCAAGAAATTAGCATGGCAGAATCCTCGTGAAGCCAATAGCCGTCAAAAATTAAACTTATATTGATAACATTCAATATAGTCACCTTAAATAATTAAAAATGATTCACTATAACTTTTCTATTTCTTTCTTTAAACGAGTTTTTAAGCAGAATCGCTTTGACCTAGCATGAAAACCGCTTACTACTAGCCCTACTCCTGTAGAAAGTATAGGTTCAAAAGCACTTTAAATTAACTTAATCCAAAGTTACTTACATCCATCACGAGGCGTAAGGTCTTCGCTCTCGCCAGCTGCTCGCTGAGTCTCCTCACCCGACCACCAGGCACCGCCACTCGACTCAACCACTCCCCGAACTCTGTACAACACCCGCACTCACTATTATGGACGACTTTGTTAGATTAGTTAGTCGGAACCAGTGGCGTGCAGTTGAGTGTAGAAAAATAAGCAGTGCATACCACGTTAAATTGGGGTTCAAATTTGTTTAGTCGATATAATTCGGTTTGTTTTATTAATTTTGGAAGAAGATTTATTGTAAATTTAATTTTTTAGAAAGGTCAAGGACACGCCACTGGTAGAACTCTGAATTAAGGGTATATACAGATATTATGTTATATTATTTACGGAATACGAAATATAATAGGTTTTCAAAGAAAATATCAGGACTGGGACAAATTTAAGATACCACGAATCTGAAGTCTTGAAAGGATAACATGAGTCTTGGTTAGATTATTATTTACATAAATAATACATAGGTATGAAATTTACGCAAATGAAATGAAGAATGTCTATGAAATGGTGAAAATATATACATTGACGTGATATGTAAAATTAAGTATTATTATGAAAATTACATTCAATAAATATATTTGTAGAGTCTGTAGTAGTGTGTTTATATTTGTTTTATCAACTTCAGAAATTATCTAATATATAAAATTCTCGTGTCACAGTTTTCGTTGCCATACTCCTCCGAAACGGCTTGACCGATTTTGATGTTTTTTTTGTGTTTATCCGGTATCTATGAGAATCGGCCAACATCTATTTTTCCCACCCCTAAATTTTTTTTTACGAAGTTGCGCGGGCAACTTTTATTATTATAAAGGTTTATATACCATAACGCTGCTATAAAAAAATACTTCTGAATTGGCGTAGGTAGCCTTACACTGACACCTGACATTGGAAGAATTCATGAGTGTTGAAAACCACTTACCATAATGAGACAAAAAAAACTTTGTAAATTACATCGTCGTAATTACATATCCATTTCAAATGAGTTTTAAAAAGAACCCTCAATGTTAAGAGGTAGGTCGCGTTCTAACAGTTTTCTTGACAGTGTAGGGGTCCATGAGTGATGGTAACCGTCCTAACATCAGATAGACCGACTTATCCGTCGATTGAAGTTATAAAAATTGAATAGTTTTAGTTCCTAGCTTAGAAAATTGTTTTAATATTCTTTAGAAACAAGATATATAATTTAAATACAAATATTATAGGTACATAAACTTGTTAGCACAATAGGAAGGTATACAGGGTGCATCTGTAACTTTGGACTATCTGACGTGAGGTGAATGACCTGTCGAAATACAACATAGCACCATTTTTATTTATTGGATCGGTTAAACTTTTTTCTGACATTGTATGGAAAACGTACGACTATCGTTGCGTCCATACTATGATGAAAATTTTGTTTTATCCAATTTCTAAAATAAAGGTGGTTCTAAGTTTTATTTCAGCAGGTCAATCACCCCACGTCAGATTGTCCAAAGTACAGATCCACCCTGTATATCTAAATCTATAAATATGAAAGAATAATAAGAAGATACAATACTAGTTACTAAGATAAGGAAGATATAGTGTGATGTATGTAATATGTATGTATGGAATATTATGGACTTGGACGGTCAGCGTCGATTAGAAAGAAATTTAGATAAAACTGACACCAATTAGTATCCATAAAAACAATGATAGTGCTAGTGATAGTGAACTAGTGCTAGTTTTAAACAGTGGAGGTGTTTGAACTGTTTTCAATAACCATAAGATTAAGATTTTCAAGGATTTGATGGTATTTTTTGAACGATTTCCTAAAAAAGTTGTTATCAAGTTGATTGCAATTTTACTCTAGTTTGGAGTGACCGATTTGAATGATTCTTTTTTTGTTAGACAGAAAATACTTTAGATATAATCTTGTGTAAATTTGATAAAGATCTACCTAGTCAATATTGTGCTCTTCGCCAAAATTAAGTCGGTCGTTTCCAATTTTGTTATAAGTATAAATCTTTCATGCATTTTGAACTGGTTCTTACCACGATATTTAATTGAGTTGTCTCGATATTTCTACGTTGTTGCAAACAACATGATCACGAGAAGACTGAATACTGCGGGTCGATTTACGAGCAAACAAATGTCTACCCTCTTTCTTGCTCACTTAACTAAATATCGTGGTAAGAACCCGTTCAAAATGCATGAAAGTATCATAGAAAACCGCGAGTGTTTGAATATGTATAATTCCTTGTTTGTGCTATTCGGAAAATTCAGTTAAAACATCTCCATTGATAGCCTATCATTGTTTACAAATTGTCGCCCACTGACCTATAGCTTCGTTTGTCATAATGTCTGTGTTCTGTTCCATCGTGTATCACTTCAAACCTGTTACTGTTAGTTCAGCACTATTAGTATTTGTCACTGTTCACTGTGTATCACTATTATCACTGTTTAATTGGATATAGTCTGTGTGTTTGTTTCGGCACTAAATTTGAACACTGAAATTGATGGTTTCAAAAATATTTAGTATTTGAAAAATATTAAAGATGTTTGTTTCAATGCAATCGTGTGTACTTTGCTGTAGATTTTTTTAAATTTATATTTTGTGTGTGTTTGCTTATTTGGATGCCATTTTATAGTTTTGCGATTAACTACGAAATAATTTTGGAATCCGTAAAATTTTTTACTATTAGGTAGAAGTCCTTAAATAAGTTGCCATGTTTAGATCGTAAAGTAAAAGTAATCCTAAAGGTGGTTTAAAATTACATTTACTATATTTGCAGCTACTTTTCTTAAAAGTTAAACGTTAGGCACATTTATTTTATTCACCAGCTTTATTTATAAATCTAAATACACCAATATACCTAGTTATTCAATGATAAATATCTTCCTCAGTAATATAAATTTCACGAAAGCCCGTTGACGCCATTCTTAATAAGATTCATTTCGAACTATCAAAATATACACTACTTTATAAATGAGTACATTGAACTTTTAATTTTTATAATTTAGTATTTGAAAGTTCTAGATTTAATTACGATTTGCAAATCACCAGTCCACAGCCCCAGTCTGTTTTCAAAGTCGCTAATATCTACGCCGAACTCCACAGTTTGAAGAAATTAAAATGATCATGTTATTTTGCAACTTTTCAAATCTTGATATAGCGCAATCTTTAAGAGGTCGGCTTGAAAAGCATCCTTCAGAAAAGGTCGTAAGTATCAGAGCAGTGTCCCCTGACATTGCAAAGGTTCATGGGCGATGGTCACTATGCCTAATCAGGGGACCCATTATCTTGTCTGCCTAAATAGCAATAAAAGAAATCGGTGTCTATTGCCCATCCAACTATAGGGTTAGGTTCGAATACTTTTGTCAGTGCTGAGTTTATGTAGTATGCAATTCTATAAAAGTTTGTACAAAAAATTTTTCACTCAGGCGAGACGATACTAAATAAATACCTACTAAGAATGTAACGGACATTCACATTCACATTCAATCTCCAAAATCACTTACCCTATTACTAAACGGGTTCTTACCACGATTAATTTTAATTGAACGGTCCCGATACTGTCAGTGTGGTATGTCGAAATTTGAGTTCGAGTTCCAGTGGTACCGGCAAACGAACGAGAAAGAGGGTAGACAGATTTGTCTGCTCTTAAATGACCTACCCGCAGTTCCTCAGTCTTCCCGTGATCATGGCGCTTAAAACAGTGCTTAAATATCGGGACCGCTCAATTAAAAATAATCGTGGTAAGAACCCGTTTAGTAATAGTGTAAGTGATGTAGATAGCAGCGAGTGTTTAAAGAAATTTAATCTTCAAAATCGACATTCGCTACACTCCTAATAACATACATACGACTAGTCAATGTTGTTAAATTACAAAAACAGTCCAGAATATAAACACTATGAATCATCAGGTACCTAGGTAAGGTTAGACTTGCCAAGCTGCACCTAGGCGGCTTGTCTAACTATGCACCTGCAACCAGTAAATTCCTGCAAGAGTAATGTGGGTACTAGAATGTCGCAACGTGCCTGTCACCAGCTTGCCAATACACCAGTGCCAAGTTACAATGATCTACGAGCCGCTGATTAAATGATTTGTTGCTAATTAATGGCGCCAAAATAATTATTCGAATATTCTGTCGACATCGATAACGAGATGCATAGTTTTTAAATCATCGATGAGTGTCTAGGAATTTCTAATACAGACGAGTAAAAAAATCTAAAATGTTCAAATATAACTCGATAATCGAATACAATTAGAATGTAGAAAAATAACCAACTAAATACCACCAATTTAAAAAATAATCCCTCATTTGGTCTCAATCGCGACCTTGTCATCTGCTTAATTGTAGTTACATATTTAGTGAGACTATTCTCTAACAATTTATTCGAAATTGCTAATCTTGTTATAATTAATCGAAGAGTACAAGAAGATTCATTTAAGATATTCTCCCAGGGGATGGCGCGACGGGAAAGAGTGCCGAGCGCGTAACGCGTCGCGCCGTCCCTCCAAACCTCGTGCTGGGTTCAGGCCTCAGCCGGGGTTCGGACGCTGAGTGTGAGCGGTTGGAGGTTTTAGTGCGGTTCAACTCCCACATACCGCCCCGCGGGCGATCCGGTAATCCCTATTTCCCTTGCCCAAGATATTACGCGTGAACTACTGGACCGATTTGGATCACTAGTTAAAAAAAATATTCAAGAAACCATTTTACAAACCTGCTCGTAAACATCTTAAACCTAGAATAACTCAAGGCCTCAACGAGGAAGTCAGTGTTATGGCTAGATTCTGAGATGGCAATGGAAACATCCGGAGCGAAGGATTGATGCGTTTCGCTTGGCGGGCTTTCTGGTGCGATGATATCATTATACTACACATACTCATAAACATATGAGAGTATATTACATCTATACTAATAGGGGGTAATCTTTGCAATTTTGTATACATTTTCAGTAATAGGAAGCTATGTTATTTGCTATTTAATAGCTTCCAATTAAGAAATGCATCCTTTCTGTCATAGGCGAAGTTCGAGCAAATTTCCAGCTAGTTGGATATAAATTTAAGACTTCACAATACTTGGTATATTTACCATAATACCATAGTACCTAAGCAGTTTGGATGCAAAGGTTTGTGAGGATGGTAACACATATCATTTAACTTTATTTGAATGAATTTGGACACGGTAGTGTTGCAATTTTACTAATCATCAATCTACTTACTTCAGGCAGACACAAAATTATCTACATCGAAAGCGATACAGAAAACGAAGCAACAAATAAAATCCTAAAAAAAGTTTTCACCAGTTCAAAAAACCTCTCACTTATGTTGGTTATGAGCGGTAAATGAAACGCCTTGCCTTGTTTTCCACACAAATCAGACTTTTTATTTTCAAAAAAATACAATCAACTCAAAAAACGTTCCGTCTCTCTTGTCGGTCTAATAATGCCGGTAGCAAGAATAATCGATGACAATATAACATTTTACCGTCCCCGCTACTTTTTAGTCGTTAACATACTATTAAAATATTTCTAAGTTCAGTAAATTATAAAATATAAACATAAAAATTACTATTGAAATTATGCTAATTAACAGAATATAATATCTTTAATAATTAAATCTTTTGAACAAAACATCAACTCTCTTCTATTTTCTTTAGTCAAAACTATAGTACTGTTAAGCTATTAATGTATTTACTTTTCAAATCAAATCAATATAATTCCGCCAATACATAGCCACGAGAGGTAGCGTTATGTATAATTAAACCGTATAACTATATAAAATCTAACATTCGGCCTTTTCTGACCCTAAGTTTGTCCTCAAACTTAATATTATAATTAATTATTAAGGTGTAACAGCGATTTCAATCAAGCATTACTTTAAAAAAATTTAACTATAATTACAATTTTGATTTTGCAAACAACCACACATTAAAACATTACATTACAACATTACATAAGAATTACAAATTTATCAAACATATCATTGCATTTAATCATACAAATACCCATGGATCTATCAACATGGTCTCAAGTGTTTTTAGCTTTGACTGTGGAGCTTCTTGAGCCGCCCCACCCGCTCATGGGTTCGGACTCATTAATCTTTCTTTATTATCACGCTTGATACACAAGCCACATTCTCGGTTGAAAGTACCCGTGGATCTATCAACACGGTACCCAATACTTTCAACCTTATAGCACGTAAAATATTGATTGATCCATCAAAATCATATATATTACACGCCTCTTTTAACATTCTCTAATTGTCAATACTACAATATTGAAAATACCCGTGGATCTATCAACACGGTACCAAATATTTTCAACATTTTTGGCCAATAGAATATTGATTGATCTATCAAAATCATATATCCTGCCAGCCCTCTTGTACACTCCGTAATTTGGATAATTCGATTGAAGATACCCATGGATCTATCAACACGGTAACTCAATATCTTCAATCGCGCACTTAGTTAAATACCGATTGATCAAAATCGAGTATTTAACCAGGCCACTCTTCTAACATTACAATCGTTATGCAATTCCATTTCTTTTCATTACATTATACATCATTATATTGTATTATTGCATTACGTTATCTTCAGAAACTTTTCTGAACTTCTCGTTATACAATAATACATTATTGCACCAATTATATACTATTATATTGCTTACTATTATATTTTCATTCAAAACTGTTACACATACACATAAATCATTAACTTACTAAAGGACAAACAAACTCAGTGTCAATATGTAGCTACAGTAACTTATAACCGATGCATCATTTTCTAGTCAATCTAAAATTACTAACTCAGAACTTATTTTAATGCCCTTATAATGTAATTCAACATTTATTCTAATTTATAATCATCCAAAAATCATCATTTTAATTTATCTCTTTAATGACATCACTTGTCATCATAATGTCGACGAAACTACTGTGAATCTGACTCACCACTAGAACTACTCTCATTAACATCATCATTTTTATCGTTGTTGCCAGTGGATATCCAAGGTTTAATGCGATCAGCTGCCCATATGTTACTATAGGCTTTTGGTGTTATTTTAGTCCCGGGTATACTCGATACTTCATACCTATCATTTTCTAAAACCCGAGTAATTCTAAAGGGCCCGGTAAATTTCGGTAGTAGCTTTTTACTTTTACCATCATTATTCGGAATAGGTTTTAAAATTTTCACTAAATCACCTATTTTGTATAATTTAGCCCTAATTTTCCTTTTATCATATCTAGCTTTTTGTGCCTCCTGATCTTTTTGTATATGTTTACTAATATCACTTCTGATTTCTTCTACATCACCTATTTGACGGGTTTCATTTAAAATTGAGTTGAATATATTATCACCTTGACTAACCATTGGGATTGCAAAAAGTGCTTCAGATGGAGTTTTCCCTATTCCTTTATTTATAGTATTATTCATACCCCATTGCAATTTTCCTAATTCTCGATCCCAATATTTTTCACCAAGTTTATTAGAATAAGCAGTAAGTGCATCCAACACTGTTCGATTGTACCTTTCCACTTGCCCGTTGGCACGAGGAGAAGCAACAGCGTTGAGGAGGTGTTTAATTTTTGACTCGTTACAAAAGTTTTTAAATTCGTAGGACGTGAAAGATGACCCCTGATCAGATATTAATCTATTCGGATAACTAAACGTACAGAATGTATTTTCAAGAGCTCGGATAGTCGGCAAAGATTTAAGGTTCCGTAATGGTGTTAGTATGCAAAATTTTGTAAAGGCGTCTACTAATACAAGAAGATATGAATTTCCTTTAGTACTTTTTACAAAAGGTCCTAAGTGGTCAATATGTACAGTATCGAAGGGCTTATCAACTTTGTGAATCGGATGTAGAAGCCCTTCTTTAGGCCCTGCTGGTTCCTTGCTATACGCACATTCCAAACAGGAACGTACATATTTTGTAATGAATCGTTTCATCTTCGGAAACCAAAAATCTTTACCGATCTTATCGATAGTCTTATGAACACCGAAATGACCGATGTCATCGTGATTTAATTTACACAATTGGAATCGTGCTGATTTAGGCACAACCCACTTAATCTCTTCTCCTACTTTCCGAAATAGTTTATTATTTTTAAGTGTGTAATTTTTCTTTATCTCGGAATAATCTGTGTTCTCTAAAATTTTTCTAATCCGTTGTAATTCGGAGTCTTGTAATTGTAATGCAACTAACCAGTCCTCTTGAGTTATTTTTAGTATGGTCGGAATCATGTCGATCATCGTATCCGACTTAGGAGATAAAGGGTTCCTACTTAAGGCGTCTACGTGTGTCATGGTATGTCCTGGTTTGTATTGAATATCAAAGTCGAATTCTTGCATAGCTATCCACCAACGAGCTACTCGAGGTATCAAGTCACGCTTACTAAATGTAGCTCTCAAAGCAGAGCAGTCTGTAATTAAGGTAAATCTTATCCCTAGCAAATAAACCCGAAATCGTTGAAGCGTGATCACGCAAGCTAACGTTTCTAACTCATATGAGTGATAATTTTGCTCGTCTGAGGATGTTTTTCGACTAAAATAAGCTATCGGTTTCATATGCACCGCTTTAGGATCCTTTTGAAGCAAAATTCCACCTAAACCATATTTACTAGCGTCTGTGTGTACGTATGTTTCACTTTTGGGATCATATATTCCTAATACAGGTCTTTGTATCAATGATTGTTTTAGTTTAGTAAACGATTCTTGTTGTTCCGCATTCCAAGACCACGCTATGCCTTGCTTGGTTAAATCGGTAAGCGGTTTCGCAATGCTCGCAAAATTTTGTATGAATTTTCTAAAATAGCTGGCTAGCCCGATAAACTGCCTAACCTCATGTACATTGCGTGGTGTTGGAAAATGCTCTACTGCCTCGATTTTTGCCTTTCCAGGTCTTATTCCGTGCTCACTTATTTCATAACCAAGATATTCAAGTTGATTTTGAAAGAAATTACACTTTTGTAAGTTTAGTGTCAATTTAGCTCTTCGCAATAATTTAAACGTATTTTCTAGTCGTTCAAATTCTTCGTTAAAATCTTTACCAGGTATAAGAATATCATCCATATAGGCGAGCGCGGAATGAAACCTAGTGTTCCCCAGCACTTGGTTGATTATCCGTTGGAACACCGCTGGCGAATTAACCAGTCCAATCGGCATTTTCTTGAACTGATAGAGACCATCCGGAGTAACAAAAGCAGTGAGGTGTTTGCTGGCTTCATTTATTGGTATCTGATAATAGCCGCTAGCCAAATCAAGAGAGGTATAATACCTGTTTCCATTAAGCATATCTAGTTGGTCGTCTATTCTAGGCATTGGAAAATGATCTTTCTTAGTTTTTCGGTTTAGAGCTCTGAAGTCTACGCATAAACGATGACCACCCGTCTTTTTCTTTACAAGTATGATAGGACTTGCATAGGAAGAATTTGATTCTTCCGCTATATCATTGTCAACAAGATCTTTGACCATCTCCCGAACTTTCTCTCTTTCAGTGTGGCTTAAACGGTAAGGTCTATATACTACAGGTGTAGTATCGTCTAGCTCTATATTCATTTCAGCTATATCTGTGCATCCTAATTCAGTTAAATTTTGTGCAAAACAATCTCTATATGTATTGATTAGTCTAAGGATGTCTTGTTGTTGTCGTTGTGACAGTTTGGGGTTGACATTAACTTTGTCTAAGGTAAATTTTGTTAAAGCGGTATTGTTGATATGACGGCATGTCAGTCCAGGTTGATCTGTGGTAGAATCTAACGAAACAATTCGTTTACAGCGAGACAACACAGTGTTATTTTCAAAGTAAATTGGTTTTTCTGAATCATTATAGATTGCTACTTGGCATTCGCCTTGATCAATACTATAAACGCCGCCTACCACGCAGTAGTTCACGTTATCTAACCGTCTTATACTATCTTCTATCAGAACATCACAACTAGAATTTTCATCATCTATACAATCTACATAACCAAATTGGTTCACAACAGTGTCTACTTTTAGTCTCAGAACTAGTTTGTCATTATTTTTATAATTGACGTTTATGGTTGACAAGTCATCGTTTATCGATCTTTTAAGAATTTCTAATTTATCATGTGTCTTTATCACCATTACATCGGGCCTTTCGGTGAAATCTTGACCAACTAACAAGGATTCACTTAACAAGGAGGATTCAATGATATAAGCTTCTATATCTGCCGTAACCTCCCCGATACAGAGATTTAACTTCGTCCTACCGTAAGGAACCGTCAAACCATTGCCAAATCCGCGGATATGTGGTGTGTCACTGTCTATTTTAGGTAAAGAATATCTGTCAACTATGTCTTGACGGATTAGTGTACAATCACTTCCAAAATCTACATAACATTGTAAATTTATTTCACCATTTATAGTCGCGGGTTTATAAAATTTCGAATCGGAACGAGATTTTTGTGTCAGTAATATCTTTTTATCGGATTTGAGTATACCATTAGATTGGCTACTATCTTTAGCCCTATAACATTCGTTAGTTTTATGACCAAATCGTTGACAGTTGTCATACCTAATCTTTGGTTTCAAGCATTTATTGGACGTGTGGCCAACTTCTTTGCAATTAAAACATGAAACTTCGGTCGTAGCTTTATTGCGGCATTGAGCAGCCCGATGACCCATTTTATTGCACTTAAAGCATTTCATGAGATCATTAGATGTGTTATAAGTTCTATTAGATGTAGTTCGCTCAACAAAACGAGTATGATTAATACTTTCCCTACATAAATCTTTGAGAAATTTCAGTAAATCTTCCGGATCCTGACACCTCGCCGAAGACGCACTTGCCCTAATAGTCCTATCTTCTATCCCGTAAATAAGACAATCTACAGCTTTCTTACCGGATATGGCACATGCACTAAGACATAACATTTTATCGTAGTAGTATTCGTCAACTGATTCACTAAATTTCATACGTCGTTCTAGCATAGCTGATAACAAAGAACCCGTAATTACTTTCCGACGGAAATGCCTTCATTAAGCGATCCTGCCATTCGGTCCACGTAAGAAGTATAGTTTGAAGACCTTCGTACCATTTTTTAGCATGACCACTCAACTTGGGCAACGCGTAATGAGCAGTCTGATCATCGGACCATTTGTAAATTTTTGCGCATTCGTTAACCTTGGCTATCCAGCTTTCAACACGCTGATTTTTCTGTGATGGGTCAAATGTTGGAATCATGTTTTTGTCATAGGGTATATGAGAATTCGCACGCGTGAAACTCTGAATTAACTGCGAGATATCGTTGATACTAAGTAATAAACTAGGGTTACTTGTAGTCTCTTGTCGTTCATGATGGGAAGTCTCTGCTGCCATCGCGGGCGTTGCACGGCGCGGCTCTGCACTCATGGTACGCTCCTGGTGAGGAGTCTCTGCCACGGCCGCGAGCGTTGCACGGCTTATCTCAGCACTCGTAGTACATCCTTGGTCTGCCACACATGGTGCCAGCACTCTCTCTGCTCGTGGAATTGTAGTTTCCTGAAATAGTCGGCCCAGTGCGATTTTTATGTGTACGAAACAATTTATTTATTAATTGTTTAAAAAAAAAAAAGGTAGAAAAAAAAAAAAAAATAAAAAAAAAAAATAAGTAAATAAAAAAAAATATACATCGTAATTCTGAAGGTTCATAGGAATAAATTAAAATATTATTAAATACACGAGAAAAGTTGCAACATAACGATAGTATTGTATAGAATTATGCTTCTTCAACAAAACAAAAAGAAAAACTGCACTAATTTACTTGCCTGCAGTGTTTGTTGTTCAGCACGTATACCGCGTCGATCAGCATCTTTACGTCGTGCCGAAGACGGTCGCCTTCTACTTGGGCTGCGATCACTTGATCTTGCTTCGGATTCCCGTACATGACGTCTTTTGTGATGATGTTTTTTCTTACTTTTGCGTATATTGCCGCGGTTCGATGTAGATCGTGACGTAACAGATTCATCTTCCGAGTTGGAACTGTATCGGCGTCGCCGTTTTCGTCTTTCATGATTTCGTGAGCGTCGCTCATGTGGTTCACCATCGCTATCACTAGCCATTTTGGTTCAATTTTCCCGCTTCTGATGTTGGTTATGAGCGGTAAATGAAACGCCTTGCCTTGTTTTCCACACAAATCAGACTTTTTATTTTCAAAAAAATACAATCAACTCAAAAAACGTTCCGTCTCTCTTGTCGGTCTAATAATGCCGGTAGCAAGAATAATCGATGACAATATAACATTTTACCGTCCCCGCTACTTTTTAGTCGTTAACATACTATTAAAATATTTCTAAGTTCAGTAAATTATAAAATATAAACATAAAAATTACTATTGAAATTATGCTAATTAACAGAATATAATATCTTTAATAATTAAATCTTTTGAACAAAACATCAACTCTCTTCTATTTTCTTTAGTCAAAACTATAGTACTGTTAAGCTATTAATGTATTTACTTTTCAAATCAAATCAATATAATTCCGCCAATACATAGCCACGAGAGGTAGCGTTATGTATAATTAAACCGTATAACTATATAAAATCTAACACTTAAGTCCTCCAAAGCTTATGCCAAAACAAAAGAATTTCGCCCCAATCGCAAATTCACAGCGATTGTTAAATGCAATTTGGCAATACAAACAAATAAACAACATTAATACCACATATCGCGACACGAGTGGCATGAACTTGAAATAACTGATGATATTAATAGTAACTCCCACAGAATGTTACTCTGAACACAAGTAAATACATTAGTAAATCTGTCTGTGTTTGAGTCACTGATTCGTAAGCCAACTATGTCGTGTCATATGTGTTTTGAAGGATGGGAAGGAGTGAGTAAAGTTTAACGTTGAAGGAATAATCTGTTCCATTGCTGAAAGTCTGTTTAGATAAAGAGACATCGAATATTTGCCAACCTCTCACTCCCACCACTGTAAATCCTGTGTATGTGGGATCCACAGCGGCAACCATCTAATGTCTCTAAACAGTGAAGCCCAAGAACCCGACGGAAAGATAACTTGTCTTGGACGCCGCAATGAATTCATTCGAATCAGAAAGTCAAAGTCAAATCATTTATTTCAAAGTAGATGTAGACACACATACATTTTGAAAAATAAAATCAAAAGTTCTACCACCAGTTCGCTAAAATTACGCCTCCGTCCTGAGAAGAACCGGCGCAAGAAACTCAGCGGGCATGTCTTTTTTTTAATTTAATATTTTTTGTTTTTTTTTTTTTTTATTGTTTTAGAAAAGATAAGAAGATAAAGAGATAGTGAAAATTGTACAATGGTAATTAATATGGTCCTATATTAGGTTAAGCTATAGGGTATTTGCAGTTAGTATTAAAATAAAACGAATCAAAATACAATTAAAATAAATCTTACTAAATATCAGTTGTACTTATAAGATATCTAGTACCTATTAAACATAATGTACAAAAAATCAACTATAAATTTACATCAAAAAGTCAGACTAGTCAGTATCTAGACTACATAGACTCATTTATTACATTTAACGATCTGAAAAATGACAAAGAAAACAAGCTCATAGATTTATCATTTAGATAAAATATTTTAGCCAAAACTATTGGCTTGCTGTCAAATCTTGATTATCTCAGTAAATTGAACGACAACATTCCAAGAGTTGTGATTTTTAGACATACACTTTTAAACTGAAAATGAAACTGGATTAAAAGTATTATTTTTATAGTATACAGGATGTTCTTTTAAAATGGGACTCTCAAATGAGGACGTCATGACCTAATATTCTTCAAAGTTGTCTATTGACAGGTCATAATTCATTTTCGTGAAAAAGAAGATAGGAAGTAATATTTTTAACTGAAGAGCCGACATCATGATGTCATGCTATCGATAGCTAAAACCGAAAGAAGCGGCTAACGTCAAATGTCACTGAACGAAAAGCCAATCAAATCCGCGTTCCTAAATCTCTGCCACCGAACAACAATCTAGACTTTATCAGCAAAACTTAAGACACAAATTCCTGCAGCAAACAGCGAAGAAAAGCTTGTGAAAGAATCGAATAGTCGTGACACTGTTGCCGAGAACTAGAGCTTCTGGTCATCACAATAAGGTCGGGAGTCGAGTGAGGAGAGGAAGAAAGTTGGTTAAATTGCACAGGTCTGGCAGGCCGGTCTAAATCCGTACATGTCTTGGCACGGCATTGGGGCAAGGACGCAAGCCTATGCGTTCGTCGGATTGATTGACTGATTAATCTTTACGAAAGAAAAAATGTTTTGCGTTTGAAATCCAAACGAGAAAACTATTTCGAGAGATCGCTACATTGACCGGAGTGGATACAGAGATTTTAATTCATTGATATTTCTAATATGTTGATTATATTGGAGAATCTAAATAGCTAAAGCGTTCATCGTTGAAAAAACTTTACGATGCGATTCTACTCGATATTGTAGTTTATTTATGCATACTATAGAAACTATACTATTATACTATCCACTGCTGTTCTTTGGTCTTCTCCGTACCACCATATCTACTGCAGTTTGGCTTCACATACCTTCAAAAGATTTTAAATTGTTCTAGATGTACAGCTATTTTCATAGATACCTAGATAAGCTAACGTGCCATTGATCGTTGTACCCCTACGACCTAGTCTTCGAGGACTCTCTATTCAAGCCTCGTTTGAAACAGAACAAGTACCTGGAGCTGGTCAGTTGTGAGGAAATCCTTACAAAGTTTTCCACATTACATCTACTTCCTTCGTAATCTAAAATACTACTATAATTAATATAATTTAATATTATTTTGCCAAACATGATTATTTCAGCGCAATATTTATTAAACATAGGAAATCTCGACACAAATGCATTTCCCATTACATATTTAGCAGCGATTAAACCCAAAATACACGATATACTATTAAAAGCAGGATATTTTCAGTATTACTGACCTCTGTAACAAGTTTTTACCCAAATTTATTTTTTTGTGTTCGCTTAACAAATCATTATTTTGTTCAGTTATTTTTCATTTCATTGAATCAAAATTCTCTTTTTCCTTTTGTTCAACGCATTATTTATCATATTCATCATTATCATCATCATCAGCCTATAGACGTCCACTGCTGGACATAGGCCTCCCCCAAACCTCGCTTCGCCTCGCAATTTATCATATTAGTTATATGAAAACAATACTCAGAGCCTTTCCCAGTCCTTTTCAAGAAAAAACTTGTAAAAGACAGAGCGAATTAAAATCCCACCGTAGGTTTCAAATCAATTTCAAATTATCTAAAGCACTACAAAGTACTACAATATCCTATAAACCTCAAAAACTAAGATAAAATAGAATTAACGACGATATAAGAAAGAGTGCCTAACATTTTAGTAAAATAAATTGTTGATGCATGTATTTTTGAGTTACTATTGCTGTGTTAAAAGTTGTATTAAGTCGATAACCGTAAACTTTAATTTGTTATACTTTCAGTATATCTAAGTGCGTCGCGAAAAAGTTTATTTTAAATAATAAACTGCATTGAGTAATAATTTATATTATGTATTCCATAGGTATCTAAGTGTAAACTATTCTAATGTAGTTTTCTGAGAAAATATAGAATGGCAAGAATGCTTAGCATTTTTAGGAGTCATTGCTATCACTTCATGTTCAAAATTGTAGATTGTAATATAATTTATAGATAACTTTTTTTTGTTTCTGTATATATTGTATGTTATACTTTAGTTTTTAATTCACGATTTTATATGTTCTTCACACACAAACAAAAAACACTTTCAAACAAAACTTCGCGTATTTTAGCGACGTTAACATGCAGACACACGAATCCTGTAAACATGTTTCTGTTTTCCATAGTTAAGGGTTCAATGCAATTATGTACACATGTAGAGGGATCAAATAAGATTGCGAAACATGAATTACAAGAGTAATATTACAAAACTGTCGCGTCCGAGGGCGTATTTTTAGCGAGCGTATCAAACACGTCCGTGATACGCAAACGCACAACTATGACTGAATGCGTGTTTATTTTGATCGTTTGGGTGTACTGATTTATTGGTAGGGTTTATTATTAATTGATAGCTCGTTTCAAGGGGCTATGGTGAAGAATGCGTAATGCGTCGTGCCGCGTCGCATAACCTCATGTTACTGAGGGTGTGCGGTTGGAGGTCTTAGTGTGGTTCGATTCCCACATAAATGTAAACGAGTGGGAATCCGGTGATTTCCTCCAACTCAAAAAATAATACTAATTTGGAACTAACTCTTCAAAGAAAAACTAAATATCTAGACTTACTGTTAAAAGAAGTTGGACATTAATGAATTAATAATTTCCTATAGATTCCTACTTAATTACCTAACGTAATTTTTCCGAAAGTTTGCTTGATCTATTTCAATAATAAATATTAGCATTTAACAACGGTATGGCATAGGTATTGCATAGCCCATTGCGTGGATGCTCATGTGGGACGAGTCGAATGGAAGCGTGGCCTATGATATATTGCTTAGGTTAGATAAAGTTAGATTAAGACTTACTAACACTTTTATGTATTGTAATGTGGGCCCTTGTAGCCACTATGTTTAAAACTAAATAAAAATATTAAAAAATATATTGTACAGTTACGTTGGAAATGTCGACGGATTTTTATTTACTACCTTATTATTTTTAGAGGTTTAGGAGGCCTTATCATATTAGGTATAATTGAAATAGCAGCAAACAGTAAAGTCCTGTTTGGCGGACTGTTCTTACTTAGGATGAACCAAAAAAATATACTTTTCCTTTCTCTTGACACGAAAAATTCCGAGGTTTTGACAGATTTTTGAGAATCATAAAATACTAGAGTCGTTTATTACACGGATCTTGTAGCATCCAGCGCAAATTTCCGTGCATTCAAACGTTTTTGCCATACCTATTATTGGCACCCTAAATAGTACAACAGCTCACCGCATAGGTCCAATAAATTTAATAAAATGTCCGTGGTGCTTTTCTCAATTCTGGCGTAATGCAACTTTCAATGTTATTTTATTGTCTCCCGCTTTGCGAGAAGGGAAGTCGAAACTCATGTTTTTCCTACTCCTTCTATCATCTTCTGATTAAATTCGTTGCGAGGCCCAAGACAAGTTAACTTTCCCTCGGGTTTTCCTGGGCTTCACTGCTCAGAGTCATTACGATGGTCGCCGCTGTGGATCCCCCTACACAGGAGTTACAGTGGTGGGAGTGAGAGGTGGGCCAATACCCGTAATCATAAAATACAAATAAATCAAATAATTGAAAAAAATCTAAATTGGAATAATTTAATCAGATAGTTAAATAAGGTTAAATAATATTTCAACACTTGAAAATAAACAAAATAGTGAAGTATCTTTACAATGCAATTCAGTGACTTACTAAAATAGAAGTTTGCTTAAAACTACTTTTAGGAACTTATTTCAACTTACACTAGTTTAACAATGTTTACATAAATAATTTCAAATCTTCGATCAAATACACTAGATACACAATAAGAGCGAAATATGACATCTTCCCTCTTCTGAGGAGACCTGAGCCCAACAGTGGGCAGTAATGGGTTGGTACAGTAACAGTAACAGTATGACATCTTCTAAACACTACTCAAATCTAAAATTGGTAGTGTGTGGCGACCTGAATCGCGGTGTTGACATTTGCAACGAATATACGACATCTGAAATCTACTACAGTGGGCTTCAGCCTGACTGGACATACACTACCTCGCCCGCAAGGAGATGAAATCCCAGAAGTATTTAGATGTCATTGTCTCGATGACCACTCATGGAGTGTAGGTACGTGTAAGTTTTTAATTTTACATTCATAAATTGAGTTAAATTGGGACACTATTTTGTACTGTATTATTCCGTACAGTATATATTAAGGGGCGTCGCGACGGTAAAATGCCGTAGTGTGTAACGCGCCGCGCCACCCTGCATATCTCCGTGCTGGGTTTAGACCTCAGTTGGGTTTGAACGAGTGTTAGCGATACGAGGTTTTAGTGCGGTTCAACTTCCGCAGGTGGGAAACTAGCGATTTCTTCCTACTAAAAAAACAGCGTATCTAGTAATATAAGACCGTTTTTACAACTAGACTAATGCCAAATATGGTTAGTTCCCAGTTGAGTGGTTATGACACAGTAGTATGATATAAAACCTCTGGCTTCTTATAGTGTAGCAGTCGCTTGCATCGAGATAGCTCATCGCTTATAGCTTTTAGTGTCGCTTCCATTTTAGCAGGCGATGACTCTTCGATACTAAAAATATTATGAAACTATACAAGGTGGATCTGTTACTTTGGACCAGCTGAAGTGAGGTGAACGACCTATCGAAATACAACAATAGGCTATTACGCACCAAGCTAATAAAACTATAAAATTATCATACTTTGATAGATTTACGAACCACTAAGTGACTAATGTTGATTTCTACTCATAAAAACGCAAAATATATTTTATATTCCAATTTTAAAATTCATGTTTTTTTATCTGTGCTTCGAATGTCAAAAACGCTATCCGCCATGATGGCTTGTAATATGACGTCACCTCTACAGTAAATCCCTTTTCTTTTTTTTTTGACGGGAGGAAATCGCCGGACTTCCACTCGCCCCGCGAGTGGGGTATGTGGGGGTTGAATCGCACTAAAACCTCCCGCCAATCACGCTCGACATCCGATGATGTAGGGGTGACAGGACGCGTTCGCGATTGTCGCTCACGTATCGCCCCGTCACCCCCACAGTAAACCCCTTAGCAAATCGTAGTGCTTACAGCGCTATTTACTCTGTGAGTGACGCAAAAGTGACGTTAGAAGATGGCGGTGCATTTAGCGACGGTTTTCGCCAAATTTGAAATTGAAGTTTTAAATTTAAACATTTAGCCTAATTTGGCTAAAAAAATTGTTCTATTTTTATATAGGTTTTTATGAACGAAAGATTAAATTAAAATAGAAAAAAAAATGGGGTGGAAAAACCTATTCTTATTTGATTTTTCAACATTGTATGTGAATGACTAACATTTAACGACTAACATTTTGGGCTACTATAAGAATTTAGAAAAAAAAGTTTAATGGCAAAAATAAAAGTAATTCTAAGTTGTATTTCGAAATGTCATTCACCATAGTCCATAGGTACTACAGCTGGCATAAAGTTACAGATTTACCCTGTATACAGGATGTTACACTGTGAAAATTTTGATTTTTTTGATTTGTTGGTTCAATTTTTTGATGAATTGAACATTACATAAAAGTTTAAAACATTAGATCTACAATATTGAAGCTGTCGTATATCTTAAGGATATTTTAATAAAAATCAACATTTCTGAAGGATTAGGAAAATTTTCAAAATCTATACTATATAATATTATATAAAGCTGCAGAGTTTGTTTGTTTGTTTGTTTGTTTGTTTGTTTGAACGCGCTAATCTCAGAAACTAGGAGTCCGATTTCAAAAATTCTTTCACTGTTGGAATGTCCATTTATCGAGGAAGGTTATAGGCTATATTTTATTTTGAAAAAAAATAGGGATCCGTATGAAAATATCGAATTTGTAAGACGAGGTGAAATATCCAAAACCTATTTATGCGTACGCTGCAAAAACTATTGACAATAGCACAAAATGATGTACTACGGGTTTTTAGGTATTAGGCAGATCTAAAAAAAAGTCCGCGAGAGCATATATCTAACTATCATAGTTTAGTCATAATAAACGCTTTTATGTTCAAGAAAAAAAAAATCGTCCGAAGATTGAAATTACGTTAAAATAGTACTATTATATTAACCCTTATCCAAATTAAGTATTATATTATCAAGAGTATTAATGTAGAAGTAAATTACTTTTTGTTTTATTCCAATCGGATTTTTCGTTGAGAAGATGTGACGAGTAGAAAACGCAAAAAATATACCCAACGCGAGCCGCGCAAATAACAACATTGCAAGTACTGTTTGAACCCCTTTGTGACGCAGACGAAGTTGCGAGGGTCATCTAGTACTGTTTTAAAAACGAATTATACTTACGAATCTTGAAATGGTTTTTTCTCACCTTCAGAAAACCGCCTTCCTGAAAATTTTAATTATTTATTCTTTCAATGTAAAATTTTCGTTGTGCAAGTATGCCTTGTGTGTGTGTGTGTGTGTGTGTGTGTGCGTGTGCGTGTGCGTGTGCGTGTGCGTGTGCGTGTGCGTGTGCGTGTGCGTGTGCGTGTGCGTGTGCGTGTGCGTGCGTGCGTGCGTGTGTGTGTGTGTGTGTGTGTGTGTGTGTGTGTGTGTGTGTGTGTGTGTGTGTGTGTGTGTGTGTGTGTGCGTGTGTGTGTGTGTGTGTGTGTGTGTGTGTGTGTGTGTGTGTGTGTGTGTGTGTGTGTGCGTGTGTGTGCGTGTGTGTGTGTGTGTGTGTGTGTGTGTGTGTGTGTGTGTGTGTGTGTGTGTGTGTGCGTGTGTGTGTGTGTGTGTGTGTGTGTGTGTGTGTGTTACGTCTTCAGACTACGTCAGATGGGGGACGCAACCTTCAAACAGATTCGTACACCACGGAAGCCATTTTATATTTTAGTACAGAAGCACTATCATTGTAATTCAATATAACTTTCATTTAACCATCTTATACAGGATGGATCTGTAACTTTGGACAATCTGACGTGGGGTGAATGACCTGTTGACATAAAACTTAGAACCATTGTGATTTTAGGAATTGGATAAAAAAAAAATTTCATCATAGTATGGAAGTCCGTAACGATAGAAGTACGTTTTCCATACAATGTCAGCAAAAAAAGTTTAACCGATCCAAAAAATAAAAATGGCGCTTTGTTATATTTCGACAGGTCATTCACCCCACGTCAGATTGTCCAAAGTTACAGATCCACCCTGTATACACTCGTTTCATTTAATAACATCGCATTAACATTATGTCTAAATACCAAGTGCTATCTGTGCCTAGTTATAATCACTTTTCACCATATTATGTGACACACACAGTATTAGTATAATGTTAACTCAACAGCATATCTTTGAAGGATTCTAAAAATCCTTCGAAGATATGTGAAGTCCCCAATCCGAATCGGGCAAGCGTGGTGGACTATGCCTGAGCCCAGCAGTGGGCAGTAGTAGGTAGTTGACTCACCAGTCCCAACGGTGGGCAGTTCTCCTTCGCTCAGCGACGAGTAGTCAGTCGGTGTTGTGATCGAATCCGTGTAACACTTGACTCTTTCTTCACCGGGTGATAATATGGAACGAGGACTTTTATCTAAATCAGAGTATATATTATAAAGAAAGAAAGAAGAAAGAAAGCAACTTTATTCCACACACACAAAGAAAGTTTGTGTGTATGGATGTATGGATGTTTGTTACTCTTTCACGTAAAAACTACTGAATGGATGTGAATGAAACTTTACCACAATATAGCTTATACATCAGAATAACACATAGGCTACAATTTTTTAACCCCTTTGTAACGCAGACGAAGTTGCGCGGGTCACCTAGTAAATAATAATAGATTAAACTGCTTGCCTTCCATCACTTTAAATCTTTATTAGTAAAGAATAGATCAAACAACATTAAGAAATAGACGAAGGTATATACAGGGTGGAATTTTTAAAAGGAAAAGTACTCGATTTTTGAAAGGAAACAATAGCTGCATTCATTGATTTAGAAAAAAAACCCGGGAACCGAACCTGCTAAAATTCAAAAAATCACACCCTGAACTTTTATTACCATTAAACCATTAATTCAAGTATTTTCCTTAGTCTTTATAAATTCGACCCCATATACAGGGTGTAAACAGAGCACTCCGCAAAAGAAAACGAAGACTGGTGGTAGTACTAGTGATACTTTTGATGATAAGCCAGGAAACCGGTCCATTCAGATGATTTTTTTTTGCAAAAAGTTTAACATCCCAGATGTCACTAGTACTAACACTAGCCTTCGTTTTCGGGAGTGGTCTTCATACATCCTGTATAACATTCTAAACTTACCATATTCAGTCGGCAGATCCGAGAGATCCGATATCTCATTGTCCGTCAGATCTACAGAGTAAGTGCGGTTTTTGTCAGAACCTTCATGTATGGTGTATGTTCTGGGACTGTCTTCTGGAGTTTGCAGATTAGATGCAGGCTGATTGTGAGATCTAGTATCTGTGTATGATAATTTTCTATGAAATATTGATGCCGAAATTGGTCTGTTTAGGTCGAGCATGTGGTAATAGCCAAATTTAGTATATTTGTGCCGAAAATAATACAGTTTATTTACATTTTATTATCGTCTATATGTGATGGAAATAACATTTATATTTTTTCTCATGTTTTTAGTATCCATTTGTCTGTAGCTGTCAAATATATCCTACATATGGCATTACCAGACAAACACCAATTTTGGTCAGTTTACAATTGAGTGGTTAAGTCCAAGGTATTATATCCCTTTAATAAAATATATCACTGATCGAAGCAAATCATATCGTTCAGAAATAGCTGAAATCATTGACATTCACCCAAACCGAGACCTTAATGGATGATTCTATTTGAACCTAATGTATTTTGGTTAATAATAATAATATGATCTATAATTGTTTGAAATCTAATATATATTATAAAGGCGAAAGTTTGTAAGTATGGATGTATGGATGTTTGTTACTCTTTCACGTAAAAACTAGTGAATGGATTTGAATGAAACTTTACCACAATATAGCTTATACATCAGAATAACACATAGGCTACAATTTTTGAGGTTTCTAATGTGAGGTCGTAAAAAAACACATTTTTTGCGGTATAATAGTACTATATTATAGACGTCGCGAACTAGACGGGCTAGACGGGACGAACCTGAAGTCTACGCGAACGAAGTCGCGGGCAAAAGCTAGTAAATCTATACTTATAATAATAAATAAATAAAAAAAAATAATAATACTGTAACTGTTACTGTAACGAATTAGTGAATATCTCATGTATTTTTGTATAAATAATATTGTAACTGTTTAGAGGCAAAACGATTGTTATCAATGTTGAACTTGGTTCTTAGGTTGCCTCGATACACGCTTGCCTAGTGAGATAACCACCATTTAAGATGTTTTGATCTTTTTTTAGTTAATAAATATTTTATCATTTTTCCATTAATAGGTCTTTGCTTTTTTGATAGACAATAAAGGCTAGCTTTCTAGTGTCAAGTAGATAAATAAATTGAGGAGAAACAATTTTGATGAAACAATCCTAAAAAAATTGGTTGCCTGTAAAGTCGGTATACGGGCGAAAGTTTTACGTGACAACGACTCGGGCATGGTTAGCCCGCCTAAGAGCGAGAGAGACAGACATAAAAAGTGACGCGGCACGCGTGCCTCTCACTCGCTCTCATTGTAAGCGCATAACGTGAGCGGAGCGTAACGCAGTGAAGTGAACCCGTCACCCCCCAAACCAATTTATAAGACGTTGTCACGTCAATATTAAAGTTACTATGTATCATACCTGCATTTTTATTAACTTTGATGACGTCACTTTTATTTTTACTTTCATTAATTACATTTTCTTTTCTGTCATCATTCTTGATTTTTACTAGACTATCTTTATTTTCTTCAGTGATTTCTTTATCAAAATGTCCTTTTATTTCATCACCCAAATCTTTTGATAGTCTTTTACGAATTTCAGATGTTTTCTTTGGACTTTCACTATTTATTGCATTATCTTTATTTACATTTGGTGATAATTTTGTATCGTTAGTAGGTATATCTTTTGTTGTTTTATCTTTTGTGCCATCTTTTTTGATATCAATTTCAGGAATCTTTTTCTCAGTTTCATTCTCAATATGATCTTTTGATACTTCTTCATGTTTTTCTTTGATATCTGGTTTTGTTTTAATGCTTGTTTCTTTTGTTGAAGATATTGGTATTGGAATGTGAGTAGTTTCTTTTTTATTGATTTTATCTTCTATTTTATCTTTTTCATTGGTTAAGTTGGTATTACTAAAAACAAATTATATTAGAATTAAAGATTTTAATAATATTACAATTATAGATTCATTGATTTTACTAATAGTTTTTTTTTTACTTTGTGAAACATTTCGATACCTCCCACGTAAGTTGTTGTATCTCCAAAACTGCAAATTTACAGTAGAGAGATTCAAAGTGAACCAAAATCTGAATTTAATTTTATTGTTACATCTTTTTGAAATTTCGTATTTAAATGTAATATAACTCAAAGAATTAGAACAATAAATGCAGATTTTGGTTCACTTTGAATCTCTCTACCGTAAATTTGCAGTTTTGGAGATACAACAACTTACGTGGGAGGTATCGATTTAATCTAGTGTATGCGTATTTATGGATGTTTACCCGTGCGTTTGATTTTTTATGTCTAACTCATAATAATATACTTACTTATGACTCTTTGTTGTAGTTTTTTCAGTGGAATCAAGTTTTATTTGACTAGTTATTTTTTCCGGAGTCGATGACGATACAGATACAATATCTTCATTTCCAACAGAAACATTGTCTTTTACCTATAATTATATAGTTTTTTAAATAATAATTGAGATAGATAAATAAAGGTAACATTTCATGAAGGTAAAATTTTATGTATGTGCATAATTCCTAAACTCTCGGATATTCATGATTTTAACACTAGCAACAAACACAAGCTTGCGTTGCCAGCATTTATATAAAATAAGTAATTCTTTCCAGGGTTTGTCTGTAAAGCTTTATAACAAAATCCCAGTGGCCGATCATATTATAGATGAAAATTTGTAAAAAATAAAGTCAAATTTACACTTCTGCTTACCCTGAGAAAAATATAAATGCACGCCTATAGTGGGCTGTTTATTTGTTTATGAAGCAATAATAAAGTGGATAAAGCAACATAGACTAGTCTTACCGAAGATATCTGTTTTCTGTCTAACTGTAACTGCAGTTCTGTTATCTTTTTTATCAATTCTTGATTAAGTTTGTTCATGGCCTGAAATTAAATATAAAGATAAAAATTAATTGCTGTTCGTTAGTCTCGCTAAAACTCGAGAACGACTGAACCGATTTGGCTTATTTTAATCTTGAAATATTCGTAGAAGTCCAGGAGGGAAGGTTTAAACGGTGAGAAAATTTCCTTATGTGACGCAGACGAAGTTGTGTGGGCCAGCTAGTCTTTTTATATATAAAAATTAATTGCTGTTCGTTAGTCTCGCTAAAACTCGAGAACGACTGAACCGATTTGGCTTATTTTAATCTTGAAGTATTCGTAGAAGTCCAAGGAAGGTTTAAACGGTGAAAAAAAAATTCCTTATGTGACGCAGACGAAGTTGTGTGGGCCAGCTAGTTAAATATAAAGATATATTATGATTTCGAATTAAGTCGTAAAGAATAGTTTGAAATTCACGGTATATCTCCTAAAATTGTCTTCAGTATTATGATCAACATTTATTATAAGTATAACAATTCATAACTACTTATTCAGTCTAACCATAATAGTAAATTTAAACTGAAAAAAAGCGACAATAACCAATTACCATAGATTATAAACATGTCTACAATGTTCTGTCTACCTGTCGATGAAAGGTTTGTCTGAAAAAGGACAGAGGTCTGTTGTAAAATCCTTTTATTAATTAGGGTTAAGAAACAAAGATTAATAAAAAATAATAAACATATTCTTAAGAATATCAAGCGAAAAGAGTTAGTAACCCGGAGCCGTCCAATATATTATCTATGCAACTGATAGACTGCGCAGCTTATCTATGGGTTCTGGAATTGGCGCCAATTTTGAGAGGACGTGAAAAATATTTGGATTTGCTTCAAAAATATCTTTATTATTTTGCATAAAAAATAGTTTACCTTATCATCAAAGTTATCACTGCTTTTGTTCATATCTATGTAGCCCGAGTCATCTGAACTCTTCGATAGCCTTGTGTCATCCTTCTTCGTAACTTCACTGCATTCTGATAGCTTGTAAGGCGATGGTACTTCAAGCTATTTATTATGAAAAATAATAATATATTGTTTTTTAGTACGAAAGTCGTGGTGGCCGAGTGGTCGAAGCGCTTCCTTCCGTACGGGAGGTTGCGGGTTCAAATCCGGCCGGCTTGTACCTCTAAATCTAAATGTGAAAAAGATTTATGTGCAATTGTTCACAACACCACTGACTAAACGGTGAAGGAAAACATTGTGTGGAAACCTGCATATCGGAAAAGGGTTCTAAAATCCTTTGAAGATATGTGAAGTCCCCAATCCGCACTGGGCAAGCGTGGTGGACTATGCCTAATCCCTCTTCTGAGGAGACCTGAGCCCAACAGTGGGCAATAAAGGGTTGGTACAATACAATACAATTGTTTTGTAGCACGAAACAGTTGTAGTTAATCTTAGTTCTTAAAATGATTTCATAATATTTTCCGTTTGCTCTACAAAAGTTAATTTAACTTTTTTTGGTATGAGAATTAAAATGAAAACAACTAATCAGAGATTGATATAAGGCACAAAGGATATTTTTACTTAATCTTTCAATTGTATTTTTTTTATTCATTTCAATAATAATACAATTCTGATATAACTTTTTGACAATTTCTCAAGGCTTACGTTGATATAGAATCTACAGAAATTATATTTAAAACTATTTAAAACGACAGGAACACTACATTATTCATTTCCATCATACACTTATAACCATACACAGGGTGTCCTAGGACCAAAAAATTATAAAAATTTTATAAACGTAGTATTATGAAATATGAAAAACTATTAGTGTTTTCTTTAAGCAAAACCTCCTATCTCCAATGTTTAAGGTACTTCCCGTTCATGCATAGTTTTGGGACACCCTGTATCCCAATTTGCGGGCCACCTGATCATCGCTCATGAACCTCTGCAATGTCAGGGGACATTGAGGGGTCGCTACCTACGACCTAACTTTAAGGACCCTCCTCAAGCCTCGTTTGAAGAAGGACAAGTCATAGCGCTCTGGGAATACCGAAGAGGGGAGCTCATTCCATAGCCGGATGGTGCGTGGCGAAATACCCAGCAGTGGGCAGTAATGTATTGTTACAGTACAGTAATTACTACCATAGCCATTACTTTGATTATCTTATTAAATTGTAATTACTTACTCGCGGTGAAAGTAAAACAGGTTCAATAACTAATCGAGGCGATGACAACTTGTCTATGGTTTCTTTTAATGTTGCTTCTCTATTCTCCTGAAAATAGTATTAATTATTGATTGAACCCTGATCACTGATGACTTGGGTGATGGGGTCCATCTTCTGTGGTCCTCTGTTTTTTATGATGTATTTTTGAATATTAATTTAAAAGTACCTAGTGAAACTAGTGTATTTAAACTTATAAGTTATTTTTTATTTATTTTTTATTACATTATGTATGTATTAGTTAGTATAGATATCGAAGTATACGTAATCGATAACCACTCAACTGGGAACGTCACTTTTCGCTAGATGGCGAAACTGGGGACTTCGTTCGGATTCACTACCCTGTTTGAGCCTCTTTTTAAAAACATTTTTTTCCAATAAATTTTAATTTCGATTTTTAATTAAACCTTATATTTTTGTAAATCTTTATTATTAAATGTATTGCATTTCTAGCGAAAATATATTTTTTTCCGTAAAATATGAGACGATTAAAAAATGTAAACAAAACAAGTTTTTGAACTGTGCTCAATTTTGGCTCCTACCACGGACTTGGCAAAACTAATCAAACCAATTTTGTTGCCGATCCCAGTTGAGTCGACAATAACTCACATTAAGACTCGTCAAATGTTCCTGTATGGTTTTAGCGACTTGACTTGACATTTCTGCTGCTTTCAACTGAGTTTCTAATTCTGCTACTTTTCTCTTTTCTATTGACAACTGCAGCGATAACTCATCTGGAATTTATAACAATATTTTCATAGATTACCCAAAAAAATGTCGTGTATCTTGCCTTCCGTATGGAAGGTCGCAGGTTCAAAACCGGTCGGCGTGTAGGTACCTCTAAATCGATTGAGTGAAAAAGATTTATGTGCAAATTTTCACAACACCACAGACAGATGCCCAGATTTTCGACAGATCACCCTACTTGCTGGTCGTAAGTTACAGATCCACCCTGTATAATGTGTGGAGCCGACGCGATGGAGTGCCGTAGTGCGTAACGCGTCGCGCCGTCCCACATAACTCCGTGTTGGATTTTGGCTTCAGTCGAGGTGGAAAGAGTGCCGCAGTGCGTAACTCGTCGCACCGTCCCACATAACCCCGTGCTGGATTCTAGCTTCAGTCTGAACACTTCAGGTTTGAACGCTGAGTGTGAGCGGTTGGAGGTTTAAATGCGGTTCAACTCCCACATATTCCAACCTCGAGGAGGTTGGGAATCCGATTTCCTCCAACTCAAAAAAACCCTGTAAAATAATAGTAAAGTTTAGGGGTGTGCGAATAATTCGAAATTCAACGAATATTCCAAAAATTTCGAATAGTTCGAAAGGTTTCGAATAGTTTCAAACAATTCGAAATTTCGAACAGTATCTTCGTTCTTCTTTTTTCTCATTTTCATGCAACGGGTTACACTCACGTTATGCCCAATTATAAAAATAGTAAAATTGACTAGGCTGTACATAAATTATCAGGAACAGTAAATTGCTATTAAAACATGCTCCAACACTTGTCCTATTTCCGATGCATCGTCGTTGACAAATTCGATACTATTCGATTTCGATTTAATTTCGAATAATTCGAAGATTCGAATTGTTCGATTCGATTCGATTCGAACGATATTCGCACACCCCTAGTAAAGTTATAAAACCCTTACTATTATTTCCTTCAGAACTCCTCAAAGAACATTTAACCACTTCATATTTCTTTCGAATAGTTTCTAAGTCGTGTTCCGTTGAAGCTCGTAGACCTCTCGAACGTAGATTCTCATCCCGCAGAGATAATACCTCAGCCTCCAATTTATTGATACGGGTGCTGTAATCTTTGTTAGTTGTTGATAGTTCCTGAAATCATAAGTAAAGAATTGGGTAGTTTACCCTATTTTTATAACATAGTGTTTTAGACCAAGATGAGAAGCAGTTTAGGGTAAACTTTCAATCTATACTATATAATTATAAAGCTGCAGAGTTTGTTTATTTGAACGCGCTAATCTCAGAAACTACTGGTCCGATTTCAAAAATTCTTTCACTGTTGGAATGTCCATTTGTCGAGGAAGGTTATAGGCTATATTTTATTTTGAAAAAAATTAGGGATCCGTATGAAAATATCGAATTTGTAAGACTAGGTGAAATATCGAAAACCTATTTATGCGTACGTTGCAAAAACTATTGACAATAGAACAAAATGATGTACTACGGGTTTTTAGGTAGTAGTAAGACCTACAAAAAAGTCCGCGAAAGCATATACCTAACTATCATACTTTAGTCGCAATAACTGTTTTTATGTTTATGAAATAAAATATTTCGTCCGAAGAATTAATTTAACGTTAAATGAGTATCGTTACATTAACCTTTATCCAAATTAAGTTTTTTTTTATCAAGAATATTAATGTACAATAGAAGTAAATTACTTTTTGTTTTATTCCAATCGGACTTTTCGTTTATTTTTAGTTATCACGAGTATAAAACGCAATGAATACACTCAACGCGGGCCGCGTAAGTAATGTCGCGACAACATTGCGAGTAAGTACTGTTTGAACCCTTTTGTGACGCAGACGAAGTTGCGGGGGTCATCTAGTAATAATATAACACTGTCTAATAATTAAACTAAATTCACTGAATTCATTTATAATACGTAAAAAATAGAGTACCTCGTTCAAGTGAATTATTTTCTGTTCCATTTCTTCTTTTAATGATTGACATTTGTTATCGTTGCATGGTTTGGTTGTGTGATCGCTAAAAATATTTAAAATAGTCACTGCAAGTTTCGTTCTGAATAATATTTTTGATTAATATTGTTACGAGAATGTTCTAGAAACATCCAGAAAAGTGTGTGAGTGAGATAGAGATATATGGCGCTATCTCTCGCACTCACACGAGACTGTTCGGGAATGTTCTAGAAAGTGTGTGAGCGAGACAGATATATATTGCTATCTCTTTCATCCCCTTTGAGACTAGTCGCGAAGTTTCTAGAACGAATTTCCAGACCAATCGAGAACTTTCTAGAACATTGTTAGTCGCTCCATTCGGGACTATTCCAGAACAATGTAGAAGCCAGTGTCTCTGGATATAAATAGTCGGCGAGTTTGGAGCGACGGCAGTTCCACTCGAAATACGAAAGTGAACGCATCGAAGCGATGAAGCGAAGAAAGTGCGAATAGTGTTTGTGAAGTGCTAGTTTTAGTGTTTAATTAGTGAATTAAATAAATTTGAGTCTTCCTAAGGTTAAAACCGTGTTTCATTATTGTTATATATTGTTTCCTCTCCTAAGGAGACCTTAGCTCAGTAATCTGAGCTAGATAGTAATGAGTTGTTACAGTACAGAATATAGAAGGGGTAGCCGGCAGGAATGGGGTTGTACAGTATATTCGCCACTGATGTATTCTTCCATTTCTTTATATTTCTAGAACCTACCTTTGTTCTGATTTTTCTTCATTTGTATCCACTGTTCTACTTGAGAGAACTTCTCTATAAAATATATTAAAGAACTAATTAGTTGTCAATGTACAAACATGTGATAATAATACACAATGGCCAACATTTAGGTACTTACTTAGGTATACTTTGATATGAAACTGCTGGCGATTTTATATGTGTATCACTTAACTTAATATTTAGTGCACTTGTAGTGGTGTTTCTGAAAGAAAATTATAAAATCATACTTAATATGTTACTTTACTACTTTTTTTGTGTCCGAACTGGTGGTAACTTTTAACTTTTGACATCAACAAGAATGAATACGTCATCAATGTTGAAAATAAAGTATTTCATTTCATTTCACTACTATTAACACAACTTATTTTAATTATATATATGTTTTATTTTGTTTTTATTATTTTTATTATCATGCATAATAACGAAGCTGCGGCCCTGTTAATGATAAATGGCATTGCATTGGGCATTGGGAACTCATCCATCACTATACATGACTTAAATGAAATGAAATGAAATACTTTATATTCAACATTGATGACGTACTCATTCTTGTTGACGTCAATAGTTACAAGCTACCACCAGTTCGGACACAAAAAATAATAATTATAGCCACCGTCCTGAGAAGAACTGGCAAGAAACTCAGCGGGCATGTATTTTTTTGTATAATAAGCATTTTTTTTTTATATTTGTACAGTATTACACAAATTTACATTAAATATACAAAAAAAAACGAGTCCGATTATGAAATGACCTTGGCGAGCAACTCATTCCCACTTTGTGCAATCGTCCAGGTAATCATTGACCTTATAGTAGGCTTTCTTGCACAGACCTGCATGTTTGAGAACATGTCATAGCATTCTGGAAAAACTGAAGACGGTAGTTTATTCCTAATATTATTTCTGAGATATAGAAGATTATATTGCTAATAAATCTCACTTGTAAGAGCTAGTTTGAAGTACAGAGCATTTTGTACACCGAGCTTGCAGTGGACTCCTCTTTGTAAACTGTTTGGCTGAACATAACCTCATGTTGAGAATGCGGACCCTTTCCGTTAGTCTGGAGTTTTCTCTTTTCAGTTCTGTTATACTGGAAACAAATATTTTCATAACTTATTAAAATACTTGATTGATTTTCTTAGAGAAAAAAGCACACAAACATAGATATTGTTATTAATTATCTAAAAGTTACTTTTAGATATGTTATGTTCTAAGTGATTTTAGGTTTACCAACTTTTGTTATATTTTGTTATAATGTGTTTAAACTAAGTATAATACTATTATAAAGAAAAGTAAGTTTATTAGAACGAAGTTCCTTATCGCGCGTTGTGAAAGGGGGCTAGACGGAAAAAGTTCTTACTAAAAGTTGACAAAAAGTGTCGACTTTTTTGTTTTAGATGACTTTTTTGTTTTAGATGATTATCGCTAGATGGCGCTGATCAAAATCTTTTGAAACACGTTCCTTATCGCGCGTTACGTTTGGAAAAAAAATTATAAGACATGTTTTAATCGAAAGGAACTTCGTTCTATTCAGGTGTCCCAAGACACCTCTCAAGTATTTTTATTTCAAAATCTGAAAGTACCTACCTGTCTATTTGCTCTATGATTCTCCAATTTTTGTTTTACAGATAATTCTGAGTTAGTAATGTTAATTCAAAATCATTATTTTACTAATATACTTACGTTTCTATATGCTCATTGACCAAAATTTGCACAGCACGACAACAGTCATTCTGTTCTTTTCCATAAACACTTTTCCGAGCTGATATCATTCGTTGAACTTTTGCCGATAGAACCTTGATAGTGTCTTGCTGTTCATTTACCGTTTTCTTAAGATTAACATTGTTGTCAAACAGAGCGTAATAAAGATCTTCAAGTTCTCGTTTAGTTAACTTTGTTGGACATATTCTGTAAAGTTCTATTAGATATTGTGATTAGTGTTTTGTTTTACAATAAAGTACAAGTAATAAGGTACATAACCACTCAACAGGGAACGTCAATTTTAGCTGGATAGTGAAACTGGGATTGCTTGCCTGGAGTTCGTTCGGAATCACTACCTTCTTTGACTATCTTTTAAAAATGTTTTTTACAATAATATGTTGAATTAGATTTTTAATTAAACCTAATATTCTTGTTTCCGAACAAACTTCACCTCATGCTCAATTTTGGTTCCTGCCACAGACTTGGCAAAAGTAAACAAATCAATTTTGTTGCTGATCCCAGTTGAGTGTTTAAGTGAATGCAAGACTTGAAACTAAATATTCAATCAATTAAATGAAAATATTGTACTGATCATTGTAATGATACTTGGAGGTCTTAATCCCTCAGTTAAAGTCTACAGGCTGATGATGAAACATCTAACATAGACCAAATATTTGCATAGACTTATACATACATGCTTTATGAACTAGATTTTGATATGAAAGGTAACTTAAACAATCTTACCATGAATGTAATTTTTCACACTTAGTTTGTTGGTAAAAATCTTAAGTTACTGTTAAAGCTTAACTGTCTTCTGTAAAGTGTAAACTAAGTAGGATATATAATGTTTACCTTTTTCAGACCTCGATGTATGGCTTCTACATATAATATCTCGTCCATTTTGACCTTTATTGTTGTTATTCATTGTTGCAGCTAGCAAAAATTAACTATTTAAAATTCTATGTGAAGAACACAATTTACATTTTTGTAGAAACTTTTATAGTATGAAGTAACACATTAAAGGAACTTTTAATAAAACTGTGCATTGGTTGATTCGTAGATTGTCTTATCCAGTTATAAATAAATTTAAATTAAAATATATTTTTTTTGTATTTTCACATTTCGTTCTTCTTTGCTTCCTGTCAAACGAAATTGCCGCCATGGTTGTCATGGAAACCACACACAAAAATTAATCAAATTGGAAAGACTTAAAATAGTCCGTACTGGGTGGAGATAAAGTTGAAATTTAGACGCAGTAAAATATTGAATGACCGTGGTTTTTAATCATCATCCATTTTTATAGCAAAAGATAAACCATTATACAGCCTAAGTTTTAAATATAACATTTTTAGATAACCATCGGTAAATCGGTAAAAAAACCGAAACGACATTAGGATTTTTTTACTACCCACTGCTGTACTAGCGATGGGTCGTTATCGGTTTTTGAGATAACGTAACGTAAGCGTTATGTGATTTCCAATAACTAGTTTCTTAACTAGTGATTTTTATAACTAGTTATTTTCACAACGTTCTGAAGCAAACGTGATAATTGTAACGTAAAATCGTTTGGTTAGGTAGCAGTATAACTTAATTCTTCTTCACGCACACGTATCGTGTATCGATACTATTTTTTTAGGCGCGTTTTACATTACTCGTTTTACTCCTTTACGTTGTCAAAGCTATGTGTAAGGTGGTCAATGTAAAACGTCGTTTTCATCTTGTCATTACGAATATTGTAAAACCAGTGATTTTGCGTGAGTAGTGAAAGTAGCCAAACATCGACGCTATGCCTTAAACATAAGAGTGAATTCGATTTAACTTTATGGCGTTGTGATTAAAAGAGTTATTGAAGACTGATGCCTATTTCGATCGTTTAAATGGCGTTATGAATATCACTAGTTTTTGTTGTAGTGGAAAACGAGTGATCACTGTTCGAGCTCGTAACTGCATATATAACCAGTTATGGTTAATAACGCCCATCGCTATGCTGTACACTTTAGGTTTCTTTAGTGAACGGATCAGGCATAGTCCAGCGCTCCTAATACGAGTAAGGGAAAAAAAGAGGAAATGCAGCTCATTTCATTATCTAAAATTATCATTGAAGACTTCTCATTGGATATTCTAACCACTTATATAGCAGTGTATGTTATATCTCCCAATATGATTTTTTACAATTGTATTACGAATTGGGCAGGTAAGACCGTATAACCTCGTTGATCCATTTAGTACAATGTATTCTTTTTTTCTTTAATTATAATAATATATAGATAATAAAGAAACGACATAAGAGAATGCCGGCGTGTTGCCTTAGCCTGCGCACAATCACCATCCAGAGAAGATTCGTCGCGGTCGTTAGGGGAAGGCAGTAACTCCCCGACGAGCCTCGAAACACCGAGCGACCACGAACCCCGGACAACAAGATCTGCGCGCCGGGGCCGCCCACCGGTCGGCTTGGGGTCAACGCGTCAACATGGCTCGTCTACGGCCCCCGCTACCAGTGGTGCAGTGCGCCAACGCATGAGATGGACCCCAGAGTTAAATAAAAATGTCATGCGGGCGTACTACAGGGCTACGGAGGGAGGAACTAACCTCACTGCGTACCGTTCAAGGTTGCTGTCTATGTTTCAGGTTCTTTGCCCAGCTGTGGACGTCACAGTGCAACGACTCTCGGATCAGGTGCGGGCCATTCAGCGACTAAAGTTACTGGATGAGACTGTACTTGACCGATTGCGCAATGAAGCACTGCCTGCTCCTTCTGAACCACAACCAACACATGTGGTAAATGTCACCGTCACCCAACCTATACCACCAGCGGAGGAGCTTCAGGTGCAGGCATGTGCAAGTATCCAGGACGATGAGCGTTTGAGGAGCGCTCTGGAGGACTCTATTCAAGAGTTTAGGTTTGTTCATCCATGCTCGCGGCCACGTTTACCGAGGCTGCCCATGTGTAAGCGTAATGTCTCGCTGGTATTGGCCCTGGACTGCATATTAAAACCTTACTTTGAGTCGACTGAAGACCTTATCGACACCCACTCGGTTCTGTACTGCGGTGCGGTTGCTGTCTGTCGAGTGGCTGGGGTAAAATTCCCGAACCCTAACCAGACATACCGCCGACATGATGGTAAGCCGCAATGGCAGTGCAGAATCGAGAGGCGCATAGATGCAGCCAGGACCCTTATAGCGAAGCTTATTGGTTTCCAGGCAGGCAACACGCGCCCGCGCGTAATGCGATTCGTTGACCGAGCCTTCGCTGACACCGGTGTCAGCAGGAACGACTACCTGGCTCGTGTCGTCGAGCGTGTTGACTACTGGAAGCAGAAGGTTTGCGCATGGGCGAACCGTATTCGTAGGTATCGAATAAGATCGGAGCGGTACCGCTTGAATAGAGTCTTCCAGAGTAATCAGAAGAGTGTCTACAGAGACTGGGAGGCTTCTCGAGGAAGAGTTCGACACCCACCAGTTGATGAGGATGTGATGACCTCATTTTGGAAAAATATCTGGTCGGTGCCCATCGGTCACTCCGAGGGGGAGTGGACTGAGACGGTCGGGCGCGCGTGCGAGTCTATTAAAGATATGGACTCCATTACAATCACGCCGATTGACGTAGCTTGTGCGGTACGTTCGGCCCCGAACTGGAAAAGTCCGGGACCGGATGGGCTGCACAGCTACTGGCTGAAATGGATACGCAACTCGCACGGGCGTATGGCTGCTCAGTTTCAACAAGCCCTTGAGTCGGGAACCCTCCCAGATTTCATGACATCGGGAGTCACTCACCTGATATACAAATCTGGCAATACCTCGGACCCTAAAAACTATAGACCAATAACATGCTTACCAACCATCTATAAGCTACTTACATCCATCCTGAGAAACAAAATTCAAATACATATTTCGGCAAATGACATAATGTCACCTTCTCAGAATGGATGTAAGGTAGGATCCCGAGGTACTAAGGATTTGCTCCTCATAGACATGGCCATTACGCAACAAGTTCGTCGAGGCAGAAAGGGAGTACACATGGCTTGGATAGACTATAAGAAAGCGTACGATTCGGTGCCCCATTCATGGCTAATGAGAGTTTTAGAGCTTTATAAAGTACATTCCACGCTACGCTCCTTTCTTAGTTCATGCATGGGTCAGTGGTCTACGTTTCTTCGTCAACCAGGACATGTTGGCTCTCCGGCCTCCCCGAGCTTGATAAGGATAAAGCGGGGTATCTTCCAGGGTGACAGTCTGAGTCCTTTGTGGTTCTGTCTGGCGCTTAATCCTCTAAGTACATTACTTGGAGATTCAACGCTAGGCTACCGACTCAAGAGAGGGGGTGAGCCCATTTCACATCTCTTGTACATGGATGATCTCAAATTATTTGCTACTAAAAAACCAGACTTAATATCTTTACTCAAAATAACCGACAATTTTAGTAAAGCTATTGGAATGGAGTTTGGAGTAGATAAATGTGCGGTCATAGATATACAGAGAGGTAAAGTTGTAAACTCGGAGAGTTTGCAACTTAGCCAGAGTGAGGTGCTTAGATCTCTGTCTGAGTCGGAAACCTACAAATACCTTGGAATGTTCGAAGCTTTGAGTATCGTCGATGCAGATATGAAACAATCGGTGAGGGATCGGTTCTTCGGCCGCCTGATAAAGGTTTTGAAAAGCCTCTTGTCTGGCGGAAACAAAATCCGAGCCTTCAATGGTTGGGTCATGCCTGTACTGACGTACTCCTTTGGCATTCTAAAGTGGACGCAATCAGAACTGGATGCCCTGGATAGAAAAGTTCGGCGACTGCTGACGGCATACAGGATGCACCATCCACGCTCATCTGTTATGAGGCTGTATATACCTCGGAAGTGTGGGGGTCGTGGCATGTTAAATGCCAAGGATCTGCACAACCGAGAGTTATACAACCTTCGGGAATATTTCCTAAAGGTGAATGTGGGTATGTACCGTGATGTAGCAGCAGTCGATAAAGGACTCACTCCGCTATCCTTAGCGAACGGGAATTGGCGAGCGCCGAAGGTGATGAGTGTGGCGGATCGCACGGACGTATGGAAGAGCAAGGAACTACACGGTCGATTCTACCGGGCCCTTACGGGTCCCGATGTAGATCAGTTAGCCTCCGTGGCCTGGCTACGATACAGTAACCTCTTCGGAGAGACTGAAGGTTTTGTCTTAGCAATTATGGACGAAGTTATCATGACGAACAACTACCGTAAATATATTCTAAAGGATGGGACGGTCGACATTTGTCGGGCATGTCACCGTCCGGGAGAGTCTATTAGACATATCGTTTCCGGTTGTTCCCGTCTTGCTAACGGCGAGTACTTGCACAGGCATAACCAAGTAGCTAAGATCATTCATCAGCAACTTGCTCTGAAATACGACCTTGTTGAAGCCGCCGTACCTTATTACCAGTATTGGCCTCAGCCGGTTCTCGATAATGGTCATATAACTCTCTACTGGGACCGATCTATTATCACTGACAGGACTATTGCTGCCAATAAGCCTGACATAGTGATAATAGATCGGGATGCGCATCGGGCGGTGCTGATCGATGTCACCATTCCACATGACGAGAACCTTGTGAAGGCAGAAAAAGAAAAACTGCTAAAATATTTGGACCTGGCCCACGAGGTGACCGACATGTGGCGTGTTGAATCGACCATCATTGTTCCGATCGTTGTATCTGTGCACGGTCTAATAGCGAAAAGCTTCGACCGACATCTAGAGAAGCTTTCGCTCCCCGGCTGGGTAAAGGGCTTGATTCAGAAGGCGGTCGTTCTTGACACGGCGCGTATTGTGAGGAGGTTCCTCTCTCTTGAGCCCTGACCACTGATGGCTTGGGTCGTAGACCTCGTCTTCAGTGGGTCTCTGTTTTTTATATTGTATTTTTAAATTTATTTCCTTTGTTAATTTTTTTAAAAATATAATGTAAAAAATAAGTGTAAATAAATATATAGATAATAAATTATGAAAAGGTTCAACAAAAACGCAATATTTCACCAACAACGACTTTAATAAGTTAAATAGGTAACATTACAAACGACAGCTAAACTAACACATATATAATATTTGAATAACGTTTATTTCTGGAATGTACTGCACCAAAATAAAATTTACATTTTTATTTCCAAAATTCTTCAATGAACACTAATTTAAAGGTAATTCTGAATAAATAGGTATTTTACGACAAAACTAGTCAATATTATTGTCTTTTAGGTTATACAGGGTGGATTTGTAACTTTGGACAATCTGACGTGGGGTGAATGACCTGTTGAATAACAACTTAGAACCGTTTTTGGAACGAAGTTCCTTATTGCGCGTTATCGAAAGGGGGCTAGACGGAAATGCTTATGAATAAGGTGTCACGACACTTTTTTGTTTTAGATGATTATCGCTAGATGGCGATGTGATCAAAATATTTTATTTTTAATAAAATTTTATTTTTTAAGTTATAATAATTAGTTAGTTTAAAACGTCTCTCTCTCTCTTTCGAATAGTTACTATAATTATCTACAATCATTTTATTTCTTTAAGTTGGAGATTTAAAATATCACGTTTAAAAACTACATGCTACTCAATTAAATCTAAAATACATAATCAAAATACACGTTAATAAATTACTCACAGCGTTGCGTTTAGAAACTGTAATTCGGCACCTAAATTTAAAAAAAATTCAATAATATCTGCAATATTATCTAAAAATCTCAACACACTTGAAAAACTATCTCAAAGTTTATGGAGCTATTTGAAAATATGTGATTCATCATTCTAAATGATGTTCTGGAGAAGATAAGAACTTTTCGAACGATTAAGAACTTTAAGAGCTTTTTCATACAATTTACTTTGCAATTTAATTTACTTTATTAATATTAAGGTGTGGCGACCAATAATAGCGCGCGAGATCCTGAATCGCGGTTACAACATTTGCAAAAATCTTCGCATATATTCGACATCTGGTATCTACTACAGTGGGCTTCGGCCTGACCGGGCATACACTACCTCGCCCGGTTGGAGATCTCCCTTTGGCCATAAGTCCACTGTAGATACCCACAACTAACAGCGTTTCAGGATCTCGCTCGCTATTATTGGTCACCACATTAGGTACATTCATAAAATAAGATAAGAAGTCAAATTACAGAATGCACAATTGCATTATTATTTGATTTATTCTTTAAACATTTATGAAGAGTTTTTGTGTTCATAGGTACCTAGTGATTACGGGAAACACCAGGATATAAGCCCCCACATCAATTACTTCACCTATACCACTTTAAGCATATTCAATTTCAAAATGCATTTTAAATCTATTTAAAATTTTTAAAAACACCAACTACCGAATCTTTAAATATTCTACGAGTACATAAATAACATTTTTCGCTACTTCTCTACATATACATTCATCTCAAAAGATATAATAGGGGCCTTATTACAAACAACTTTAATTTCTTTAAACACTCGGGGTTACCTACATCACTTACACTATTACTAAACGGGTTCTTACCACGATTATTTTTAACTGAGCAGTCCCGATATTTCGGCACTGTTTCAAGCGCCATGATAATGGGAAGACTGAGGAACTGCGGGTAGGTCGTTTAAGAGCAGACAAACTGTTTGCCCTCTTTCTCGTTCGTTTGCCGGTAAGAACCCGTTTAGTAATACTAATAAGCTATCTTATTATGAGGAATCATTGGTTTAAATGGATCAAAATAAATGAGTTTACATTGCAAATTACACTGTAGAATTGTAATCCCACGATGCTCGGAAAACCATTGATGTTTTTAATTTATAAAAATGCATATATCTTTAAGAACGGCAAGAAAATTTTTTTTTGATGATATTTGACATTGCTTAATATTACTCAAACAATGATTCTTTTATTGTGTATCTGAAAAATATATATTTTTTTTATGATTGCGGTATACTACTCCACGGAGCTTACCGCACCGCAGCCGCTACGGTTACGTCACCGTAAATACGACCTTACTGGATCTTGTAATAAGGCCCCTTAACATTTAAAGTCACACGTATTATTGTCACGTTTCCATTCAAAGGTCTTGTTTTATATTATTTAAAACGCTTATTAAACATTATAATATACTACAATAGCTACATAGTTGTAGAATGAACAGTTTTAAAAAGCAAATACAAAAGAAATATATTATCTTAACTATCTATAAAATAATGTACAATAACTTAAATCTTATATTTTTTTTCGGGAATGAACCTTATTTAGAAGATCGACTTTCACTTTGAATTCAGAATTTTAAATCTCAACTTCGTAACCATAGATTATGTACATGAAAAGCTTATAAAAAAACCGGATAATTTAAAATTAGGTTGAATGCATGAAATAAACAGTATAGAAGATTCTTGTAAATTCCAAGTAGATATAATATATTTTCGGATTCCATACAACAGCTTTGCAAAATAGATAATTGTTTTTTTTTCTTGTTAGATAACGAGCCTACGGCCCACCTGGTGGTCAGAGGTCATCGTCGCTCATGAACCTCTGCAATGCCAGCAGATCAGCCAAAAGATCGCAGTGGTTCCAAGTAAAGGTGGTGAACCTTGCCCCTGTGGCGTGTGGTGTGGCGTGTGGTGTGCCGTGTGGTGTAGCGTGTGGTGTGGCGTGTAGGTATATTTCGTGTGTTGCGAATGTCGATTTCTGACATAATATGCGAATATGGATTTTTGACGTTCGAGAATATTCGTTAGATCTCTACTGCTATTTCGCTCTAATTTCATATTATTGGAACGAAGTTCCTTATCGCGCGTTATCGAAAGGGGGCTTTTTTTTTTTTTTTTTTAGTTGGAGGAAATCACCGGATCCCCGCCCGCGGTATGTGGGAGTTGAACCGCACTAAAACCTCCAACCGCTCACACTCAGCGTCCGAACCCCGGCTGAGGCCAGAACCCAGCACGGGGTTTGAAGGGACGGCGCGACGCGTTACGCCATCGGCATTCTTTGCCGTCGCTCCGTCCCCGGACGCCGAACCGGTAGCCGCCGGCGAATACGGCCACCGGCTCTCTCGGTCGGCGGGCTTTCCGAAGCCCGCCAAGATGGGACCGCGTGTCACCCTCCCGCGGAATACCCCGCTGGGTCAGAACCAGCGTGGGTCGGGGAGCGCGGTCTACCATCCCCCGGTAGCTCTTACGCTAAGGGCGTGCTGAGCGAATCGAAAGGGGGGGCTAAAAAAAACCTTAAGTTGTCACGACACTTTTTTTTGTTTTAGATCTTTATCGCTAGATGGCGCTGTGATCAAAATCTTTTAAAACACGTTCCTTATCGCGCGTTACGTTAGGAAAAAAAAAAAAAAAAATATAAGATATCTTTTAATCGAAAGGAACTTCGTTCTATTCGGGTGTCCCATGACACCTCTCAAGTTTTCATTTTCATATTTATGTATCAAATAGGTTCATCCCCTCTTTCGTCTTTTAATTGATCACATCCATTACTTAATAATAACAACAAAGAATACTGCTTAGGTTCCTCTAAACACTCCTATAGGGTCGTGATATGGAATAGTTTGTACACAATTCAAGCGACATTTTGTTTTTTTTCCCTCAGTCATCTTCTTTGATTCGGATATTTTGACGTGACAACGTCTTATAAATTGGTTTGCCGGGTGACACTTCAAGAAACTGCGTTATGCTCCGCTCACGTTATGCGCTCACAATGAGAGCGAGTGAGAGGCACGCGTGCCTTTCACTTTTTATGTCTGTCTCTCTCGCTCTTAGGCGGGCTAATCATGCCCGAGTCGATGTCACGTTAAACTTTCGCCCGTATACCGACTTTACAGGCAACCAATTTTTTCCCCTCAATCTTCTTTGATTCGGATATTTTTCAAGTTCAAAAAATACGATGTAAAAATCAATCATACGTTTCTTTTTTCACTGAAAATATCGACATATTGATATCTATGTCAGCATGAAATGAGGACAAGTTCTTGATTTTATACCTTACAGGTATACCCGAACATACATCATGTCTCACAACGTATGTTTCCACGCTGAGTGTATGTCTTACTATTCAGCTCAATCATACCTAACAAGTATAAAAGTAGGTACAGGTATATCTGTCAAGTAAGGGGTGGGCCATATAAAGTTTGCATTTTCCAAAAGTTCGACTGTCATGTTGGCTGTGTGGCATGTTGCGCCATCCTGTTGAAACCAAATGTCGTCCATGTCATACTCTTCAACTTTTGGAAACAAAAATTCGTTGAGCATGGCACGGTAACGCTCGCCATTGACCGTAACGGCGGCTCCTTGCTCATTTTCGAATGATGCCGCCGGAACCAAAACCCACACCAAACCGTAACTCTTTGTGGGTGCATTGGCTTCTCAATGGTGACGTGTAGATTTTCCGACCCCCAGATGCGACAATTTTGCTTATTGACATAGCCTCCGAGGTGAAAATGGGCTTCATCTGAAAATACGATTTTTCGGTAAAAATGCATCTTCGGCCAAACGATCTTCTGCCCATTGGGCGAACCGAAAACGTCCCATTTCGTAAATTTCAAACCTTTAACTAAATTATGAACACAAATTGAATGACATTTGAGCTGTCATTCTCTAAATAAACAGTAGTTCAAAATGCAAACGTTAGATTGCCCACCCTATAGTTAGGTTAGGTAAACCAAGCTTGTGTAGTCTTTATTACACGAACTACGTCACATAAACACCGGCCAATCTATAGAATCATGCCAAAATGTCGCTTAAATCATCTTGTACAGTTTACGCCTTGTTCTGCGCAGCCTGCCGCCTGAGATCGGAACGGATGGCGGCGGTGATGGCGGCGCCGAGGGCCAACAACGCGCACAGAGTCAGGTTGGACCAACGATCGCCAACCTCGTCCAACATCCAGCCGTATAGCAGGGTTGTCACTATGCCGAATACCTGGAAATTTTTAAGTGTTAGTCGATAAAATAAAAAGAAAAAGACGCCTTCTCTAAACTAGGTCTAAGGAAACTTTTCAACCTCTCTATGCCTTGACATACAGCAGTTCATCAGACCACTTACCGTATGGTTATGGCCTTAAGCTTTGGCTATATGGTGAAAACAGTGTACTTTAAAATCAATATTACTAAGTTTGACAATCAAAAATTCTAAATTAATTATCTTTTAAAATTTGCACTGAATACATCTATACATACAATGCATTCGTATAAACATACCTGTACAACAGCATTCAGTATTCCCGAGGTGGTGCCTTCCGGTTCAGGGTACGTCACTTCCGAGGCAAACTCAAAGCCAACGGGCAGGTAACCGGTCATGAAGAACCTGAAATTATGATAAAAATATTATCAAGGATCCATAAACGCGACGGGAAAGAGTGCCAAGCGCGTAACGCGTCGCGCCGTTCCTCCAAACCCCGTGCTGGGTTCTGGCCTCAGCCGGGGTTCGGACGCTGAATGTGAGCAGTAGGAGGTTGAAGTGCGGTTCAACTCCCACATACCCCACCCGCGGGTGAGGATCCAGTGATATCCTACAACTAAAAAAAAAAAAAGGATCCATAAACAACTCCATAACAACATTAGATTTAAATCTTAGTAGTAATCCTAATTTGTAGTTGGAGGTAATCGACTTAAGAAATTCCAGTGTACCTACACAGAGAAGTTACTACGGCATACATTAACTGTCATTCTTTTGAAATGAGGTTTCAAGGGACTAAGAGAGACTTGAAAGCGGAAAAAATAAAGCAGGGATACAATTCGAAGATAAGCAAAAGTAAATGAATGAACATCCTTATCCCAACCTAACTGCTTACTGGCAACTGAGTATACAAAGTGGATCCTTTTACAAGTCGAAGTGGGCAGAACGTCCTTTCGAAATACAAATTAGAACCACCTGAGTAGGTTACATCTCTACGTACACAGTCAAGGTGATGTCTTTGAAGCGGTGAGTCTTGTCCAGAATCAACCTACACACCATGGCCCCTGCCATCCCGGCTACCACCAGACCTTTATGACCGGTATGATCGCTCGCGTCTACTGAGATCTCTAAAACCCACGAAACTAACTTACCCAAGTAAAATGCTGCTCAGATAAACAACTCCAATCAGTCCACAGTCCAAAGTGAAGGTGAATATGAGCATGCCGACGACAGAGGCGGTGTAAACAGCCAGGGTGGTCTCCTTGAAGCGGTGCGTCTTGTCCAAAATGAGCCCGCAGACCACTGACCCTGCCATACCAGCTACCACGATCACCAGACCTATACGACCGGCGTGCTCGCTTGCGTTTTCTGATGTCTATAAAAAACGAGGTTTAAATAAATTCTTGTCAGTAACGAACATTTAAAAACTGTAAAATTCAACTCTGCTTCAATTCACGCTTCCTGGTTTCCGATCGAACTGAAATTTTGTACGCTTAGTATTATGTTGAGTCCGAAGGCGACGTATTGAATTTCTGCATTTAATAAAATAGACCCACCATTTTTGGACTCGTTTTACTGGTATATTCCCGGGTCACAAAAGCTTTTTCACAAAAAGTATCTCTAGTTATCGTTATTGTTAGAAAACGGAAACAACATTCCCTAAAATATTAAAATTACTCCAAATGATCACAAACTTACCGAGAAATTGGACAGAATGAGTCGATTGAGCAGAGTCGAGATGGCGTAGAATGTACCGACGTTGAGACCGTAAGACATCAGCAGCAGCACGTAGTTCCTGTTCATCATCAGCTTCTTGATGGACTGGAGGAAGTTAGAGTCGAGACTGGAGCCTAAGTCTGCGGCCGCTGATGGAGGAGTCGGAGGAGCAGCTTTGAAGACTGGAATAAGGAGTCACTTTAGTCATTTTAAGTTGCTTTATGTTGTTGGGTTTGGGCATTTTTGTTTGATTAAAATTAGTTAGGAGTAGAAAGAACCTTTGGATAATTTGAAAGTAGATAATGTTTATCTACATACAATATTGTAATAAAGCGGAAGCTTTGAGCTGAGTTTGTTTTAAAAAAAAAAACCACTGGATCACTGGACTGATTTAAACAATATAAATTTGGATAGTCCAGTTCTCAAGGAATATACTTTTTAGTAGTCTTTTTTATATTTTCATTACAATTAAGGATCCCTAAGTAGTACTAAAAGTATAATAATGTAATTCAAGGTATAATAAAATGACCAGTAAACATTAGATAAACTGATTCCTTTTGTAGCAAAAGCAAAATTGCTTTAGTCAATTAGTACAATGAAATATACTTTAAAAAATTAAACTTCAAAGTAGTTACTTACAAAGCAATATAAAGACGAAAAGCACACTCGTAAATCCGGCGACCAGGTAGAACATGAGCTGGAAATCCTGGCCGATCTGTTCGATGGTACCGCTTGATTTCACCAGCATTGGAGGCAAGAGGAATCCGAGAGCAACGCCCAACTGTAATCATATAGAAATAGACATTGCTTTAGTGACTTATTTTAATATAGTGGTCCCGCAGTATCCACTAACAATTCAGAGGTCCATGAAAAACGGTTACATCTTTAATCTTACGATCACATGGTCAGTTAGTGCGTCTTCTAAAACTAAATATTAAGAGATACATAAACGTGATCATGGGAACAAGAAGTTTAGGTTTATGATTAACAAGTCAGCTACATCTTCTTAATTAAAGACATTATATATAGGTATTATAAATAAAATAGTTAAATTTATTCTACTTCTACTAGATCAACTGGAAAGGGAGGTGTTACTTGCGTCCCTCCAACAAAAATATGAAATCTGTCCGCAGATTACGTTGAAAACGGAAGATAAACTCATCGAATATGGGCTTATTTAAAAGGGCAGGTAGGCCTTTATTTTAGCTCCATCAGATTCTCTTTACATCCACGCAACTTTAGTCAAAATATTCGCATGATATTTTGCGAATACGAATATTTAAAAACACCTAAATATTTGTGATTTTAAAGACTTTATTCTAAAGATACGTCGTGCAGACATACGTTTTTTTGACTCAACAATAGTGACATACGATAATCTAAATCACAATAGCCGTAGAAACCATTATGATAATATGCACATTAGCTAGCTCATCACACCGTGACGAAGAGTTGTTATTCAAACTGATTGTATTTTATCTACTAATCGAATGATGCTGAAATTAAGTGGAGGTTTCTTGAAGAAACTATTTTTCGATCTTTTTGTTATTGCCATGTAGGCAGACGAGCCAAGGCGCCACCTGATCCTAAATGGTTACCATCGCACATGAACCTCTACAATGTCAGGGGTCACTGAGTTGTCGCTACCTACGACCTAACTTTAAGGACCCTCCTCAAGCCTCGTTTGAAGATCTAAAAAGTATTTATCTTAAAAAGCATCTCAAAGATTTTATTAGTCGATATTACTCGGGAATACGGTACCGTGCATATTTACTCGATTTTTAAGTAGACTCTCTTTTAATATCTAGACATTCAAATAATAAGTTTTGTTTATCATTGAAAACTATCTTTAAAACAATAGGATATTAAAAATAATAACATCAAATGACGGATCCTTCAATATAGATCCTTCAGAGATAATATTATCTTTATAGTTTATCGTAATAAATGGATAAATACAAATAAATTCATCAGAGAAATAATCACGAGATTTCTGAAAAATCCTTTAACTAAAATCTACATTTAAAATCACGAAGAACTAGGTCAAAACGGAATCATTATTTGTACAAAGAGCTCTCATTATCTTAATAATCTTAGCTCAACTCTTTACATTTTATAATCTGAAACGTCTTCAGATAATAAAGTATTATCAGTTCTTTAATTCAATGCTGTTATTATTACGCAAATACCATAAATGATGAAGCAGATTTCATTTCTGTTATTGCACGTTAATTATAAGGCGACTTAAGAATTATTTAACGTGTTTCCTTATTAGTTTTATCTGTATTCATTTTTCTGTTTTTCCCTGGTGTAGTGTAGGAAAAGTTATGAAATAATGCATTACTTAGTATTAAAGCATGTGTTCCTTTAAGTCTTTGAAAAATTAGTATGTTATCTATTTGATAAACGATATAGTATCAAAATAAAGAGTCGACTACAGTAAAGCTACAATGTAACAGCACCCAAATCTAAAATCTATACATAAAGCTAAAGAGCTTAATAGTACTTTTAATCGAGGTGACGGCTTCACACTATCCTGTATGTAGAATCCAGTGTTAGACGAAAATAAAGCCAAAATATCTAGTTTTGAGGCGGCAGCCGATACTGTCAGTGTGGTACGTCGAAATGTGAGTTCGAGTTCCAGTGGTACCGGCAAACGAACGAGAAAGAGGGTAGACAGATTTGTCTGCTCTTAAATGACCTACCCGCAGTTCTTCAGTCTTCCCTTGATCATGGCGCTTGAAACAGTGCTGAAATATCGGGATCGCTCAATTAAAAATAATCGTGGAAAGAACCCGTTTAGTAATAGTGTAACTAAAGAGTTTGTTTGTTTGAACGCGGTAATCTCATGAACCTCTGATCCGATTTGAAAAATTTGTTCTGTGTTGAACAGTCCATTTTTCGGGGAAGGCTATATTGAGATATAATACAGCCTAAAGCTTTCCTGTGACGTAGGCAAAGTTGAATTGTTTAAATGTGTAGTTATTTATATTAGGAACAATTTTTGAAGCAACATAAACTAGACAGGTTTCCTCCTTGTTATGTCCATGTTTTATAGTTTAGTTACAAAAATATATCAAAAAATTTAAATCAAGGAAATACTTCTTTTATATCACATTTTTTAAATCATGCATTGTCATATTACAAAATTGAAAATATGATAACAATACATTTAAAGAATTTTGAACCTCAACCATTCTAGAAAATGTAACAAAAACTGTGTGACCTTCCATTCCATGTACTTACATGAAATAACAACAATATTATAAGAATGAAATATCAACAAAAACACAACATTATTTCAGAATAAATATAGCAAAAAAAAACCACTCACGATTTGGCAAAAACCACAAAATACCTAATATTAAAGTTCTATGAAAATGTATTTGAAGTTTTTGCACAAGAATATCGCAAATTGAATGAGAAGAATAAAAAAAACTGAGTAGTATTTGCGGACCGGATACTCTAATAACAATAAAATAAAAAATTCTTGGTAGACATTTATATAATATTTTCATGCATTTTCAACGAGTTCTTTCCGCGATATTTAATTAATTGAGTTGTCTCGATATTATAAATCGACCCGCAGTATCCATCTTCTCGTGATCGTGACGTTTGCAACAAATTGAAATATCGAGACAACTCAATTAATTAAATATCGTGGTAAGAACCCGTTGAAAATGCATGAAAGTATTATAGAAAACCGCGAGTGTCTGATTGAGATTTATATAGTTACAATTCGTTTTAATAGATAGTAGATAATCTTTTAGGTCTCCCTCTATTTTTTTAATTTATCGTTAGTAGACTAGCATATGGTTTTCCTAACGGAATGTAGGCACCGTTACAGGACTAGTCACAGTGCTCGGGGAACACTGAAGAATGGATAAATCAAGGAAGTTAGTAGATGTACAGGGTGTCCCAAAACTATGCGACACGGGAGTTACCTTAAATATTTTATTTTTGATGTTTAATACTGCATTCACAAATTTTTGGTAAATTGTTTGGTTTGTCTGAAAATCGAACTAACAAAATCAGCAAAAATCAACACCTAAAATATTTTTATGATGCCAATCGAAAGAACTGTTAATTACGAATAATCTTTGCTAACAAACATAGTGTCTTAAGCGTATATTTGGGACACCCTGTATTAACAAAATTTCATTCAATTTTACTGTACATACTTTAAAAACTTCGTACATAATTTCGTCACTCACTGACATTGTGTTTGTGGTAGGAAACGCTTCTCATTCCAAAAGACAGTTGGAGGATGTTGTTGAGCTGTTTATAAACACCGACACGGATTTGTTTTATTGAACAATTAGGTAGGTACATCGTGCGACACCAACGGGACCCCTCGCAGACCTCGCTATGAATTGGATAAACGGTGCAGTCATATTAGCATTAAACAACATGATATACTTAGAATATGAGTTGCAGTTAATACTATAAGTTCTATTAATCTATTTTGACTTAATTTTATAATTAGGACCTAAAGTCACTTTGCGTGTTTGCACGTTTTTCTTTTATACATGAACCGATTTCGAAGATACCTAATAACAACCAGGATTTTTTGATCAATTCGTGATACAATATAAAATTTTCTAATACAAAATTCTCGTGTCACAGTTTTCGTTGCCATACTCCTCCGAAACGGCTTGACCGATTTTGATGAAATTTTTTGTGCTTATCTGGTATCTATGAGAATCGGCCAACATCTATTTTTCATCCCCCTAAATGTTAGGGGTAGTCCATCCCTTTTTTATTTTACGAAGTCGCGCGTTATGATATAACAAATATACCTTTTACTCTAGCAAAAACGAACCATAAGAAAACGACATACAGTTCAATTTAACTTGACAGTCTTGAAAAACACAAGCTAATGTCACCTACCAAATGAAATATTACAATATTACCAAAATTAAAACGAGATTACGCGTACATTTAAACCCATCTGTTATTTTCGCATACAAAATTATTCCGTCCAAAATGATATTTTCATTTCGTAAATCATTAAATTAAAACCACAAAGCCGGGAATGCGGTCCCTTTTGCAGACACGAAAAATGTTTTCCGTTATCACAGCGGAGACAGGCCGAATATTATTCAAATTTTTGACGGGAATATATTTTAGACGCGGGTTTCCGGATAAATTCTGTTCTGTATTCTGTACCAACCCATTACTGCCCACTGTTGGGCTCAGGTCTCCTCAGAAGAGGGATGAGGCATAGTCCACCACGCTTGCCCAGTCCGGATTGGGGACTTCACATATCTTCAAAGGATTTTTAGAACCCTTTTCCGACATGCAGGTTTCCTCACGATGTTTTCCTTCACCGTTTTTAGCCAGTGGTGTTGTGAGAAATTGCTCATAAATCTTTTTCACATTTAGACATTCCGGATAAATAATACAATATATTTATATGTTTTATTTATGCGTAGGACGATTTTCTGGTGGTGAGAAGTAATCGTCGCTCACGTAGCTATACAATGGTCAAAAGACACTAACTTGGCATACTCCTTAGGAGTTTCGTCAATCCTCGTTTGAAGGACTAATAAGTTTATAAATCGTCAAACATTATGTTATTTCTTTTGAAAGCTAAATAGATTGTAATTTGAACACACCATAAAGCATTCAACACTGATTATAGGTACTTATAGATGATGACAGAAAAGTTCTAGGCAGTCAGTCGTCAACAGCGACTCACAGTTCCCTTTGGTTTTAAAGGTCTAACATCAACAGTAATCGTTACCTTCAAGTTTCCTCGCTAGGCCATTACGCATTTATAAAATCAGATAGCTATTTCTTCAATTTTCTATCAGCAAAATTAAGTAACTATTTAACATGGTTTTAAATTTAATTCGCAATAATGTCTTCACCATCTTTAAACTCCTTACTCCTATTCTACTAATTAAATCGACGCCTAAACTTCTCCCTGCACAATGTTTGGAACTTCGGTTTATAGTTGGGAAACTCGAATCGGACTAAGTTCTTGAAATTGCTCTTAAATTTTAATAGATGATTTTAAATGGAGAATCAAATTTGATTTGTACCTACTTGGATTTAAATTTTACGAAAAGAGGTGTTTGATATTTTTAAACATTACAGAGGCATAGGTAGATAGGTATTATGTATAACTAAACGTCGACTCAGTGCTTGTTTGGCCAATCTGACATTTTTTACGAAAATTACTTTTTAATGCAGTATTATAAAGAATAAAATTTCCATCCGACTGGTAAAATATATTTTTTTTAATATTCAATTCTAAAACAATAAAAAACTAATTTCAATTTTTTTCTCAACACTACACTAACGAAAATTTTCGAACGAAAAAAATTTTTTTGCTGTCTCCTGTAAAATTTGCTCGAGTGCAGATTGGCCAAACAAGCACTGAGGCGACGTAAAGTAACTAGTTCTATTAATATAATCGTAATAACGTATTGAATACCATCATCATCACTATCATTATTCTTCATCTCATACCCACCGAATACCCAAAACAAAAGAATTTAATATCTCGCGAATATCTCAAAGGAGTCCAATGGGCCTTTTTATAAGTCTCTATTTCTAACAACCCATTACTATCCACTGCTCAGGTCTCCTTCATGGAGGGAGTTACAAGTTCTCTCTCTCTCTTTCTCGTTCGCTTTTGGGTGGTACCACTGGAACTCGAACTCACATCAGGATAACCCACATTCACTGTATCTACAAGACTCTCTGAGCATGAACCCTTAGTGACTGTTGTGTTTAGCACTGGATTCCACATACTCGATAATCTGAAGCCGTCACCCCTGTTAAAAGTGCTATGTCTTGAAATCTCGATAGCTTCTTTAACCATCCTTGGTACGTAACGACGTTCAGAAGATAGTACCTGAGGATTATGTAATTGTATCCAGTGATTGGAACCCGAGTCGAGCACATGCTCTGCGATCGCCGATTTATGCGGTTCATTGTTTTTAATCGCTCTGATGTGCTCTTTGAGTCTTGTAGAAATCGCACGTTTTGTTTGGCCTATATACGCATGAAAGTATTATAGGAAACCGCGAGTGTCTGAATAAGTTTACAAGTGCTATACCTTAATATCTCCCTACCTGATTCCCAAAAACTCCAATACTGCAAGCCGAAGACACCTGATCAGCCCCAAACCACACAGCAGCCAGTCTTGGTGGTATGTTTAGGATGAAGACTTGTGAGACTGCCACCACGGTCTGACCAACGAAACCGAGCCAGAACATGTCTTGTGGCACGGAGAATACCTTCAGCCATGCCCCGGCGCAGGTTCCGAATGCGCCAAGTATGGTTGTCACTCGGAGACCCTGAAAAAGAGAAGTAAGAGTTAAATACTGTCATTATGTTAGTAAGGTCATTAAAAAGAGGGATTCTATAATATACTAGCTGTACTAATGCAACTTCGTCTGCATCACAAATTGATAAAATAGCCTATTAGTCTTCCTTGATAAATGGATTAAACTACTTACAATGAAAGATTTTTGCCAATCGGACCAGGCGATTCGTGAAATTAGCGCGTTCCAACAAAAAAAAACTCTTCAGCTTTATAATAAGTATTTATTAGTATGTTACGAAAAATCCTCAAAATCGCAAAAGTAAAAATAAAAAAAATGGTAGATTTCTGCTATGTTTAACTCAGTAAATTAATTAGGATGATATTCAAGTAGCAAATTACGGAATACGTACAACGCTAGTTTTTGCACATTTTCAAATTAGTATGCGGCACTGTAACCACTTTAAAGTAGGTAACTAAGTCTCTAATTTACGACAGCAGCGCGTAATAGATCTTAAAATCCTTTGTAAGGACACTACCAGAATATATTTTAAATCTAAAATTATTGCTTGACATACTAATGAATTCTAAATTAAAATCAATTAACATTCTACTCAGTGTTAATACGTATAACCTAAAAAACAATACAAAATCGGAAATCCAATGCTAAGCTGATGCTCTTGAAACGGATAATACGTTTCCATTATCACGAGATGTATGTTATGTCGCATTAAGAATACGAATATTATTTTTAGAAATAAGTAGTGATTTCCTACACATAGGTAGGTAATATGGGATTGTTTTAATGGCACTGTTTCAAGCGCCATGATCACGGGAAGACTCAAGAACTGCGGGTAGGTCATTTAAGAGCAGACAAATCTGTCTACCCTCTTTCTCGTTCGTTTGCCGGTACCACTGGAACTCGAACTCACATTTCGACATACCACACTGACAGTATCGGCTGCTGTCTCAAAACTAGATTTTTTGGTTTAATTTTCGTCTAACACCGGATTCCACATACAATTAAAAATAATCGTGGTAAGAACCCGTTTAGTAATAGTGTAAGTAATATGGGATTAATTTTTTGTGGTCAAATGTAAACTAACTTTAAATGATCTCATTGTTGCGGATTCAAACTATCGAGATTGATACTTATTTAAAGTCGGATTGCGATTAATATTAATTTATTTTATAATTTAACATTTTTACATTTTTTTCAATTTTGGCGGCAATCTTCGCTCTTCTTTTTTCTTGGCAACGGCAACACACCCGTTATGCCAAACACAACTAAATAGTTTTTATATAAAATGAACATGCTCCAACATGCCCCCGCGCGTTGATAGCTTCGCTGTCAACCAACAATTAACAAATGGCAAAGGACATATCTTGCCTAAACTCTTCTCGTATATCCATTTGAAGACTTGATATCATCCACGTATAACACTTCCATCAATTCCTGGATATGTGGCGATCAATCTTCTTAACTTCAATTTTAATATACATTGATGTCAACTAAGAAAACGATCTTGAAGTTGTCTATACAGGATCGCTATTTAACTAGCTGCTCATTCAGCTCCTTACTTCTGCGTGCCAACCATCTCGAAGTTGTTCATTATGTTGAAACCAATTCTTTTCAATAACAATGCAAACTTGAACTCCAATAATTAAGGCATGAGGCAACGTAAAGCGATCTTTCAACAATAAATAAATGACTTGGCGTCAAAAGAGTGAAGTCAACTTGATCCATTCATAGTGGCTGAGAATTAAGTATGGCTCTTTCTGAACCAACGTGGTGTATTTAAATCCTTTAACGTCAAATACAATTTCCCAACACACAAACTAAACAGTTAGTACTTAACTTAGCATCCGTCTCCCAGAGGTTGCCAATTGAAAATTAATTATCCATGAGGATACAATAAAAATGTCTTAACTTCAATCAGAAATTCACAACTGCGCTGTTTGGTTCATTTCAACAATGAGATGCTGAGCACAATAACTATAATGTGGCCATGTATCACGCAATGAATTGAAGTAAAACTTAACAAACTACAATTATTTCTGGTCAAATTACCTTCTAGTTCGAAATGGTTTTGGTTGTAATAGGTACACACAAAATAACTATAAAATAAAAAATATACATTTAAACTATTTACAACCGCGGCCCAGGTAACTTGCACTAACAATGCATCCAGCAATATGAATCTCACATTAGCACATCGTTACTCAATGCCCATAAAATGCTTAATATGTAGTAAGTCATTATAAAAAACACAAACATCAACAAGAATAACAACAATAACCTACGACATTAAATTAAATTCAATATTACTATATTACAATATACAATAAATGCTCTATTAGAACACTTTTAGTTAACACGTAACTGATTCCTACCACTTTGACGATGATTTCTAACCCGTACAAAATTACATTTAATATCATCATCAGAATATTCAGTTGAAGACGGCATAAAAGATACAGGACCGCAAACTATCCAACCTAACTTTGTTTCAAATAGGTAAGGTTTTGCCTTTCCAAGACTTATTCGTTGCTGTCCTATCAGATTCCAAAATAAGTCTGCACCAATTACGATATCAACTGGACCTGGCTTATGAAAAGTAGGATCTGCTAAACATATACTTGACGGTATAGGCAGATCAGTTAACTTAACAGATCTACTTGGTAAGTTACCAGTTATTGACTCTAAAACAATACAATTCAGTCTACCATGAAAACTGTCATTTAACGATTTAACAGAAACACAGCAAGCCTTATTTACATTTGACACAGTATTCTTAATACCAAATACTGTTCCGTTAATCTTATCAGTTTTTAAATTCAATTTCTTACATAGCCTGTCCGACATTATACAGGACGTACTTCCACTGTCCAGGACAGCACGAACAACATGTTCACGTTCATTGCAGTCTAATACTTTTATTAAGGCAGTTGACAATAATACATCAGATTTACTATTTTTATACCTAATGACATTTGCCGATAACGCAATATTCTTATCATGCTGTACCTCCATTCCATTTGCACTAGTACTATCATCTGAACCACTACCATCAGAACCACTACTATCAGAACTGTTAGCAGAGGTGGCTCTAGACACATGAAGTAGAGGATTGTGTTTACGTTTACAGACTACGCAAGGTGGTTTCCTGCATTTATTAGCAAAATGTCCCTTTTCCAAACAATTAAAACAAACTTTAAAACTGGGTATTATTTTATAACGATCGTCGTTACTCATGGCTAGAAACTGTGAACATAACCTTAAACCATGATCACCGTTGCACTTCGGACAACTTGTACACTTAATCGGTGACTCAGAATTATTATTATTAGTTTCTGTCGCAATCATAGCTTTCAACCTAGAACGCGGCTCATCTAAAACTACACCTTTAACACGTGAAAGCTCCAAAGTTTCGACTAAATCAGCGCGGTCGCGCAAAAACTTAATAAAAATGTCAAATGTAATTGAAGTCTCTTTATTAACATGACCCTTACATTGCTCCCATTCCCGATATGTTTTATCATCCAACTTTTGTGTAACGATATGAATCAACAAAGTATCCCAGTGCTTAATAGGTTCACCTAAAGTTTCCAGTGCACGGAGATTCTTATTCAACTGATCAATAAACTGTTTTAATACTGCTGACGATTCATTATTAATAGTCTCTAAGTTAAATAATGCAGTAACATGATTTTGAACTAACAAACGTTTGTTGTCATACCTCTCACATAAACATTTCCAGGCAACGTCATAGTTAGAAGCCGAAAAATCAATTGACTGAATGACGACTGCGGCTGATCCTTCTAAGGACGCTCGCAAATAGTGAAACTTATTCACATTGTCAATGTCATCATTCGAGTGTATTAAACTGACAAACGTATCGTGGAACTCTAACCAATTACTATATGAACCACTAAACCTAGGTAATTGAATAGTAGGCAACTTGACCAGTCTATTGTTACTTTCACCTGTAACACTCTTACTACTATTACTATGAACCGATTCATTACGCGTCACATGCTCACCTATGATAGCTTGCGCTCTCGCCAACGTTTTATAGTATTGAGACTCAAACTGAGCGCGCTCATTGAAATGTACCTCAATGTCCTCAGCAATGCATTCCAAACGCAATTGAACCTCATCGAACTGTTCATACATCGACTCTAGCCTACTCACGCGCAGTTGTAACTCCCTGACATCACAATCCTGAAGCTTCTCATCAGGCAGAGAATTTAAGTGATTGATGAAGTTGGTTAAACGACTTTTATAACTACCACGCTTCGTTATCAACTCTTTTTGTTCAGACATTCTGGGAAGCGGGTGATATAAATCTGAAAATTATACAATTTAACAGTTTAATATCTATGTTACACCCTAGTTACACTCGCTTAACAGTTGAATAGGATAAACACTAAACAATCGAACAATTTGAACGAAATAACTTTTTAAATGATAACCTAACATTTATATCATTTAAATAACAAAATAAAATTGATATAAAAACACATCGAAATTAACACCATAAACTTAACGAAAATACGACTTTACAATAAATTCAATATAATATACAAACTTTTTACAATTAACTTTTTATATTTATTTTATCAAGAATTAATTATTATTATAAAATGAATTCACATTAAAATTATTAAATTTACAACAACAAAAACACAAAATAGCGATGAATAAAATTTACATTAAAACAAATGAACATCGCAAATCCAATAATATGGCTTCTTTTACGGCAAACTCTAACAGTGTATTTTAACAAAATAACACTCACCGTATTAATCCACATAAAATGCCTTAAATACTACCTGAATCGAGTGTTGGGTAATAAATTAAATATGTTACGGATTCTACACCATCCAATATCAGCCAATTTCTTCATACTTTGACTTCCAACGCCTCGTTCAATGCTCATTCTCAATCTTGAAAAATCCTTTTAACAACAGCTGAATTCATTAATACCATATCCTGGCCGAAGGACCATGTTGCGGATTCAAACTATCGAGATTGATACTTATTTAAAGTCGGATTGCGATTAATATTAATTTATTTTATAATTTAACATTTTTACATTTTTTTCAATTTTGGCGGCAATCTTCGCTCTTCTTGGTCGGTTTTCTTGGCAACGGCAACACACCCGTTATGCCAAACACAACTAAATAGTTTTTATATAAAATGAACATGCTCCAACACTCATTGTACCAATAGCTATCTCTAAGTGAAGGTTTAAGCAGGCCTATGATGTTTCAGTCTACCTAGCCTAGTCTAAATGTTTTAGCAACAACTTAGATATCTCTAATTAAAGTTTAATCATGGTTCTAGGAGATTTCAATCTTTATTTGTGGTCTACTTTAAATTTATAGTGCTTTTGGGAAGTAAAGGAACTGATGTGATTGATAAAAAAATGGTTGGAAAATTTCAACAACATTAAATCCAGTCTATAATATATGTACAATTCAAAATTAAATAATAACTAAGCCGAAAATAAGTCTAAAGCGTTTAAAATCCAATACTCTCGAACCCAAACAAAATTAACAAAATCGTCCATCTTTTGAAATCGACACAAAAACAAACTGAATATACCTAATTTTATATGCTATATACTTAGTGCACACGTAATTTAATAGCATAACTAATGCTCATTAACAAAGATGACTAGACACAGACTTCTCTTCATTCAATTGTAAAATAATAATTAACATAAAAACAATTTAAAACTAGTTCTTGTAATGTTTGAGCTCGTTAATTTTCATTAGCTACGTCGTATTAAAATGTTATTATTATATTTAGTACTTTTGCTATATTATTGGAACGAAGTTCCTTATCGCGCGTTATCGAAAAGGGGCTAGACGGAAATTCTTATGAAAAAGTTGTCAGGACACTTTTTTTGTTTTACATGATTATCGCTAGATGGCGCTGTGATCAAAATCTTTTAAAACACGTTCCTTTTAAATTATAAGATATCTTTTAATCGAAAGGAACTTCGTTCTATTCGGGTGTCTCATGACACCTCTCAAGTTTTTTTTTTGTAGGAGCATGAACACTCAGTACATTGTTTGTTTTTACAAGCTTTTATTTAACTTGCACTGGATGTAACTATGTAACTTCGGGTGAAATTTTGCGAGTTGAATTTGACCAACTTCCCGGTTCCCGATTGAGCTACAACTTTACACGCGTATGTACATCACGTAAATTGGAGCTCATCTAATGCTGGATTCGACTATAGAGACTCCGGTACTAAACAAGATTGTTCCATTGTGTTTGGGCTCGTTTTACTTGTCTCCACTAACATTCCACTACCACATGATATCCAGGACCTTAAAACCTTGCATTTCAAGTATGTAATAATATTTTTTTAGGTTCAGTTACTTCGAAGGCCTTCGTAATTTTACCAAGACGGAATTTTTTAGAATGCCAACTCAGTATATGAGAGATACATCATTTATTTTATTATGTTAGCAACAGACCTATATCAACCTATTTCAATCTACCGCACAATAAAACCGTTGTACTAGAATGGAATAAGGATTTGGCATTTTCTCTTAGCTGTGTTTACACTAAGCTGTGTAGCTTTTTTTTTGTTTATCGTGAAATAGATAAACGAGCCTACGGCCCACCTGATGGTAAGCGGTCACCGTCGCTCATGAACCTCTGCAATGCCAGGGCAATGAGGGGTCGTTATCTATCACCTACCCATACAGGACTTTTCTTAAACCTCGTTTAAAGAGGGACATGTCATGTTTTTCAAAGAAACATAACCGTTTTTGTTCTTGTCTTATCTCTGTCTCTAGCTGACCTATGCAACTTCGTCTGCATTCCAAAAAAAGGATGACGGTTGAGGAAGAAACGACATTTGCAATGTAAGCGCAGAAAAATGTGCTCATTTACGACATCACATATCATAAAAAATAAATAAATAAAAAGCCTGTTTATTTCTCGCTTACTTAAACTTAAAAACTATTTTACAAAAATTAAAAAGATAAAAAAAAGTGACAAAAAAAAATATGAATAATAATATACCTAACGCTAGTGCGAGAACCCCCTATTGGGTAAAGGCCTCCTCCAAAGACGTCCATTTTGATCTGTCTTCATCATGACATAACATATTAATTGATTTTTATTTATTTATTTATGCATATATTACACATAAACCGTTATCTTAAATCACTTCATCTATTAAAAAGTCGCACCAAAATCCATTACCGTATTTTTTTAATGACTAAAGCATAAGAACTAGCAGATAGCCAGAAGCGATTTTGTTTTACACTTTGTACTGATATAAAAATAAAGCAAAAAAAAACTTGAGAGGTGTCAAGGGACACCCGGATGGAACGAAGTTCAAAAGAGAGAGAGAGACAGACGTTTTAAACTAATTATTATAACTTAAATAAAATATTTTGATCACAGCGCCATCTAGCATTAATCATATAAAACAAAATAAAGCATTGTTTTAAAAGATTTTAATCACAGCGCCATCTAGCGATAATCATCTAAAACAAAAAAAAGTGTCGTGACAACTTTTTCATAAGAATTTCCGTCTAGCCCCCTTTCGATAAAGCGCAATAAGGAAATTCGTTCCAATTATAAAAAAATGAATGCTTTATACAGGACATGCACCGCCTCAGGTTGATCAAAAAGGTTTTCAAATTCCTCTATCAAAAGAAACTGATATTATATTTACTGTTAATATCAAAATAACAAACAACAAAGCTGAAATCCGATTATGAAATACCGCGAAATGAAATTTCGATCAACAAATAACAAGCCAGTATTGAATGTTTGAAGCGAACTTTGCAAACAGCTTTTATATCAGCGAAAAAATTTAATTAAAATCTCGTCACTGGAAACGAGCGCTCGCATGGAAAATTCTCAAAAAATATGAGTCGCTCTGTAAATACATTACTTTAATTAAAACTGTTTGAAAATTATTATAGCCAGTAGCCACTTATTAGTATCTAGCACGTTTGCTTAATGCGAGTTGGAGACTTCGCATAATTTTGTTACCTACATCGACCAGTATTCAAGTCTATGTACAGGTTTTAGAAGCATTTATTTGACATGCACAGGATGTAAGTTATATTATGTATGTTCGGGTGGAAACTGCAAATTAAATTTGACTAACTCGGAAGATATTTCGCATCGTTTTCATTAACCGTTTTTGGGTGGCATTGTGTAAAACAACTAATTAATCTTTACAAATATTAATTAAATAATGTACTATAGTGTATAGTAGATTAACAAATAACAACGTAACATATAATTTCAATTAGAAATCAGACCAAAAAAAATGAGAATGGCAAACCAGTTTTCTTTATGGCAATTTATTAGAATGCGGAACTTCCTTGTTTTAAGATTCAGAGGAAAGATTAGACGCAGTTTTTTAAAGTTTATAATGATTTTGAAAAATAATAAAGAACGATTGTGACTTTTACTTTTTTGCTATACAGACAAACAAGCTGATGGCTCATTTGATGGTAACCTGTAATTGGTTATCGTCGCTCATGAGTCATGATGCCCTTTGTGATGATCTTACGAAATAATCAGTGGACGTCTACGGGCTACTGATGATGATGATAATAAATCAGTGAGAACATCCTTCATGATCATTAGTGATCTATAATTAATTATAAAACCACAATGATATGTAAAAAAATAAATCAAGACTAAGTATCCTCATTCTAATAAACGATGGTATTGAACGTGTTAAGGAAAACTGTACAGTACTGTACTGTTTTTGATTTTATCGGGTCCTTGATATAACCTCAAAAATAAAGGTCAAAGCACCAATAATTTGCCTCAATTTTAGACAAAACTTACAGGATAATTCTTTAAATCTTATATAAATATAGGTATGTAACACATTAACCTTAAAAACAAAGCAGGTATCTAATCTACATACTAATGTAATAAAGAGGTAATATCGTGACGTTGTAAGAAGTAATCTTTGAATCTACTGAACCGATTTCTAAAATTCTTTACTAATTACTTCTACGTTATTGAAATGAAATAAAATGAAATACTTTGAAATTAAATACTTTATTATCAACATTGATGACGTACTCATTCTTGTTGAGTCGTTGAAAATGTAAAAGCTGCCACCAGTTCGGACACAAAAAATCTAATATATAAAATTCTCGTGTCACGGTGTTCGAACTTGAACTCCTCCGAAACGGCTTGACCGATTTTGTTGAAATTTTTTGTGCTTATCCGGTATCTATGAGAATCGGCCAACATCTCTTTTTCATCCCCCTAAATGTTAGGGGTAGTCCACCCTTAATTTTTTTTTTATTTTTTCGACGCAGACGAAGTTGCGTGGGGCAGCTAGTAATCATATAATTGTAGCCACCGTCCTGAGAAGAACTGGCAAAGACTCAGCGGGCATGTCTTTTTTGTAATATGAACATTTTTTTTAAAGTATTTTAACAGTATTATACAATTTTTTATTAGTGTGTGTTATGCCACCGTGATGAACTATGGACTGTAGAATAAATGTAGGTATTACAATTATATCATTAAAAATACTCTTTTGTGATATTTTAGCATCGAACACGTATAAAAACAACCTGGGATATTTGACTCCTTATGTGACGTAGACAATGTTGCACTGGTCAGGTAGTAATTAATAGGTATAAACAACTAGAGACTCTTAACCCTAAAAAGCGCGTTTTTTTGTTTTCGATTGAAATATTCTTCGGCTTCTACAAGGTCTATTATTTACTGGAAAAATAGTAAATAAAATCTAGTTATAATTTGATATTTTATTTAGAAAAATATTTTTTGTGTAATTCTGCAACATTGCGTATTCAAGGACCCAAATATGTAGGGAGAATAGAACACAACATGGTCCCATGTTCAAGCTTTCAGCGCAGTGTTGTAAAAATGTTACATATGAATTTTACTTGATAACGGAGAAAATCCGAAGTTATTTAAAAAAATGAGTAGGTACCTATTATTTAAGTTCAGTACAAAATTATGTTCCAAAATAAAAAATACAGGGTTTTAAAATTATCTTGTTATTTTTTTATTGCAAAATGTCTGTCATGTCACGACACGTGTTACAAAATTTCCAAAAAATGAAATTTATTAAAACTGGCGGAAATTAATGTGATGTAAAACGAAAGAATACACTTTAATCTTCCTAAGAAAGTACTTTTTAAGCATCGATTCAAATAAATTTTATAGTTATTACGTGAAAAAGTTAGTGTAACAGAAATGTCACCAGGCGCTTTTAATGGTAAAACCTAAACCTCGACATATTCCAAGTCCAAATCATGAAAATCAATTACAACAGTAACTAAAAAGTTTGACGTTAAAGACGACGAAACCCCTTTTCTAAATTTAAAAAAAAACACTAATCCCAGAGCATTATTATAATTTGAATCTTAATATCAGTTAACCAAAGTTTAATTTGTCGAGCGTCTTAATACCGTGTTTGTGCGAGCGGAGTTAATTTAATCTACAAGTTATTCCGTCTCATAAATCGCGGTTAACTTCTCATTGAATTAATGAAGTGGTTCTTCGCTCAGCTTTCCTTAAATTCAGGGTCAATTTGCTGAAATGTACCCTAATATTTGATAATGAGAGCAAATTTTACAATAGAAGCAAAAAATAACTTGTACTTTCTCTTCTCTATACTTCGAACTAGTGTTGCCCAATTTCAGTCTTGGTCTTGTTCTTGCGTTTTTATAAGACCAAGACCTAGACTGGGAGCGCAAGACCAAGACCAAGACCAGGTGTATTGGCGCAAGATCAAGACCAAGACTGGCTAAGTCTCATCTTGGTCTTGCATTTGGGCAACACTATTTCGAACAAAAAAATCCGGCTTCCCCATTTCTTAATTAATTATGAATTCGATTTTAATTTCAAATCAACATCATAATTAACCTACTCGATTTTGTCTGCGTCATAAGCGAGACAAACTCGTTTTTGCGTTGTACCTAATTCGCTCTCTACACTAGGCTATCTACATCAAAACAATTACCCCCTCTTCCTTCCTTTTTATTTCATAGACCTCGACGCCAATGTCAAGTAGGACATATACACGATTTTAAAACGCTAAAGCGGTTTCTTGTTTCAGCAGAAGAAAATGATCCTACAGTTTAATATTATGAAAATACGAACCAATAACTCTTAAAATATCACCTTGTAATAAAATAAATATGGGTATTTATTTACTCCATCATATCTAATTTCGAAGCGAAAATTGCGTAAACATAATACCAGTCTAATGCTCGGTTTAAGCCCACAGAAAACCGGATAAAACCGTCTATATCCGGTTCCGGAGACCGTCCCGAGCGCTCGGCTCTTATCCGACAAAGTGCACTACATCAAACGCAGCCAGGATTTATTGGAAATTGAAAACGCTCTGGAATTTTCCATTTCAAACTGGAATGCAAATTGTGAATTTGAAATGGATTTAAATTTCCAGAACTGCGTACCCACTGCACATTTTATTATTTCTGGTACACTACAGTTAGCTTTACTGTAGTTTAGGTACCTACCTTTATTTTTTTTGGAACGAAGTTCCTTATCGCGCGTTATCAAAAGGGGGCTAGACGGAAATTCTTATGAAAAAGTTGTCACGACACTTATTTTGTTTTATATGATTAATGCTAGATGGCGCTGTGATCAAAATATTTTATAAAACGATTTCTTATTTTGTTTTATATGATTAATGCTAGATGAAAAAATAAAATTTTATTACAATTCCCTCACTAATTAATCGAAAGGAACTTCGTTCCATCAGGGTGTCCCTTGACACCTCTCAAGTTTTTTATTTTTTTTATCTAGTTCTGCTTTTAGGCATTAAACTTTCATCCTTTCTTTACACATCTTTCTGCTTCAACTTGAATGAAAACTTTCATAAAAGAATTCGTGAAATAATTAAGGAAATTTGTTTGACTCTGTTTTATAATTCGATACAAATATAATAATAATCTCTCAAATGTCGTGTATATCCTATTAAACAAAGTATTCAAGTGATTACAAGGCTTTTTAACAATTTACATCTTTCCTAATAAATTCCAAATTAGAGTTCAAAAGCGAAGACCTAGTTTAGAAACTTACTTCGAGCAGCTAGTGCAATTTCAGCGCTACGAGTGTATCTCATTACGACGCCATCTTGAACTCTGAACAAGTAATTACTCAGACACAGATCTCAAACTTTTCACACAGTTGCTCCCGTTCTGACTAATTCACGACTTGCAATTTAAACTGTTCAATCTAGACTCGATACCTCCCACGTAAGTTGTTGTATCTCCAAAACTGCAAATTTACAGTAGAGCGTTTCAAAGATTCAAAGTGAACCAAAATCTGCATTCATTGTTACATGTTTTTGAAATTTCATATTTAAATATAATATAACTCAAAGAATTTCGTATTTAAATGTAAATATGAAGCTTTGAAACGCTCTACTGTAAATTTGCAGTTTTGGAGATACAACAACTTACGTGGGAGATATCGTAGTTTTCTATAAACTTCATCTCTTTCGCTTGACCTACCGTATCCCATTTAAATGAGGTTGGCGTAAAACGTTTTCTCTCTCCATCATTTTATATTGTGACGTACATCGTCTGTCACAAACCATTTTAATCTGTCTTATTAATTTAACAGGGAACAAAATAATATTGGCGTTTGCTTAGTAGTGCCGGCAAATCCCCGTTTACATGTTGATCGGTTGTCGGTGTGTACGTGTGTTACCAATACCTACGTAAACGCAGCAAGGTGTGAATCAAACACGAGAACACAATTTTAAATTATCCTTCTAATGTGACGCAGGCGAAGTGTCACGGACTCTAGTTAACGATAATATCAACGTATTGTGAAAATCTCCAGAATTCAATGCTTCATTGTGAAAAAAATTTTCAACATTGATGCTGTGCTCGTTCTTGTTGATATCAAAAGAAGCTACCACCAGTTCGGACAAAAAAATACAGAAGTGAATACTCCTACATGGCGTTAGGATATGTGCATCGGGGACGGAGCGACGGGAAAGAGTGCCGATAGCGTAACGCGTCGCGCCGTCCCTCCAAACCCCGTGCTGGGTCCTGGCCTCAGCCGGGGTTCGGACGCTGAGTGTGAGCGGTTGAAGGTTTTAGTGCGGTTCAACTCCCACATACCCCGCGGGCGGGGATCCGGTGATTTCCTCCAACTGAAAAAAATAAATAAAAAAAAGGATATGTGCATCCACATCGTTTCACGCGTGATGACGTCACATACGGGTAACCGGTCCGTACCCGGATTCCAGTTTTGTTTGATGACACACTTTTATTTCCTTGTGTTGTGTGCGTTAGAATTTGTTACAAAACATTCACAGAAAGTTTTGTTAATTCTTTTTATTTTCCTTTGTTTTATTTACGAGGTTAATTTCACTTTAAATAGCGCTTTTAAACTCCTAAAAATAATGTAAATGATCATTACAGACTTATATTTTACCACTTATGAACCGATTTTGATGCTTTGTTGTTAAAAATAAGATAATACAAAATATTTCAGTGATAAGAAAATCAAGGTTTGATGATGGTAAACTAGAGAAATCGAGGAGAAAGGAAGTCAGTCGTTTTCCTTATTGTAAACTTGTCTGTTGTCTATACCTAATATTGGAACGAAGTTTCTTATCGCGCGTTATCGAAAGGGGGCTAGACGGAAATTCTTATGAAAAAGTTGTCACGACACTTTTTTGTTTTAGATGATTATCGCTAGATGGCGCTGTGATCAAAATCTTTTCAAACACGTTCCTTATCGCGCGTTACGTTAGAAAAAAAAAGATATCTTTTAATCGAAAGGAACTTCCTTCTATTCCGTCCCATGACACCTATCAAGTTTATAAAAATTGACTACCTTCAATTTTTTTACATTACAAGTTTATATTCATTATTTTAATTACTAAACCTAATAAATTACTTCGCAAGAACATTAATAAAACATTTATTATTATATTATACACAAAAGCAGTTACTATAAGACAGCTTTTCGACTTCGATCATGAAAGCCAATCTCAGTCTATTAAGGCGGAAAACGATTTTCCCGCGGCCCGGACATAATAATGACAGGATAGCTGAATCCTCGTTAATCCGGATAAAATCTGCCACGGACTTTGATTGATAACACGGATAAAAGTTATGAGCTTTTATCCTTGATAAAAGTAACTAAAAATTTTGGTTTTGGAACGAAGTTCCTTATCGCGCGTTGTGAAAGGGGGCTAGACGGAAAAAGTCTTACGAAAAGTTGTCACGACACTTTTTTTGTTTTAGATGATTATCGCTAGATGGCGCTGTGATCAAAATATTTAATTTAACTAAAAAATAAAATTTTATTACAATTCCCTCACTAATTAATCGAAAAGAACTTCGTTCTATCCGGATGTCCCTTGACCTCTCAAGTTTTTTTTTCTTTACTGCCATGAAGTTCCACTGGAATACTAGAGGTACTTTATCCTAAGCTAGTTAATTTGCCGAACAAAAATACTTGCAAATGCAAATTCAATATTCAATATTCTTTTAAAAATATCAGTTGAGAAAAAATAACATTTCTACACGAGCTCTACACAGGTCATGAGTATTTATATCCTTATTGGAACGAAGTTCCTTATCGCGCGTTGTGGAAGGGGGCTAGAAGGAAAAAGTTTCACGAAAAGTTGTCACGACACTTTTTTTGTTTTAGATGATTATCGCTAGATGGCGCTGTAATTAAAATCTTTTAAAACAATACCTTTTTTTTTATTTGATTAATGCTAGATGGTGCTGTGATCAAAATAAAACACGTTCCTTATCGCGCGTTACGAAAGGAAATAATTTTTATGAGATACGTTTTAATCGAAAGGAAATTCGTTCTATCCGGATCTCGCGTGACTTCTCAAGTTTGTTTTTTGGAATCGATCAAAATCATTTACAATATTGGTCAGCAACGAAATCTACTCCAAATTGCACTGATAACTAGCTTGAGTAATACATGAAACACGCTGGACAAACTATATCGCACCACTCGCAAAAAAACGCAACTTGAAAACAGCAACTTTTCAGGAGCAAAAAATACGCGAAAAACTGAAGTCCTGTAAAACTTTATGATATATCAAAGAATAAAATATTTTACCACATATTAACGTTCTTTTTCAAATGGGGATTTGCGAAAATGTTGGCAAATCGTCGCCTCAGTGCTTGTTTGGCCAATCTGACATTTTTACGAAAATTACTTTTTAATGCAGTATTATATAGATTAAAATTTCCATTCGACTGGTAAAATATTTTTTTAAATATTATTATTTATAATATTTTTCAATTCTAAAACAATAAAAATCTCATTTCAATTTTTTTCTCAACACGGCACTTAACGAAAATTCCGTGCTTGTTTGTTGTCTCAGGAGACACAGGTAAATTTTACAGGTAAAATTTGCTCGAGTGCAGATTGGCCAAACAAGCACTGAGGCGACGAAATATCTGATTTTACTTCTTTGTTGCTACGGGAAATAGTAAAAGAAAAATACGAGGTTTTACTAAAGTCGTAGGTCTATTAACTGTAACCACTTACCATCTGATCGGTAGTAAGCTACACACTTGACAACAAAAATTATAATCTCATTATAGAGAAGTCCTTTCAGAACAAATCACGACTTGCTTTTCGTATTCAAAATTTCAACTCAAAACATTTCATCAATCATAGTCTTTACCAGACCATTTTAGATGAATAGCATTACACAAAGGACATGTGAAAGCAGCACATATGTGCGACACACACATATGTCACATACTCAGCACGTGCCATTATGTAAGACCTCCTTGTCACCTCCACGCTACAGTAATTTACCTTCGACAGTATTAGGACGAGAAAATTCCTGAACATGTAAATTACAGAGGAAAATTGAACTTGTAATGGATTTTATTGACCGACTACCAAAAAGGAGGATGTTCTCAATTCGCCTGTATTTTAGACCGACTACCAAAAAGGAGGACGTTCTCAATTAGCCTATATTTCTGTATTTTAGACCGACTACCAAAAAAGAGGAAGTTCTCAATTCGCCTGTATTTTAGACCGACTACCAAAAAGGAGGATGTTCTCAATTCGCATGTATTTAAGACCGACTACCAAAAAGGAGGATGTTCTCAATTCGCCTGTATTTAAGACCGACTACCAAAAAGGAGGAAGTTCTAAATTCGCCTGTATTTAAGACCGACTACCAAAAAGGAGGATGTTCTTAATTACCCTGTATTTTAGACCGACTACCAAAAAGGAGGATGTTCTCAATTCGCCTGTATTTTAGTCCGACTACCAAAAAGGAGGATGTTCTCAATTCGTCTTTATTTTTTTATGTTTGTTTCCGCATAACTTTGGTTCGACTAGATGACTAGACTGATTTGAATGGTTCTTGTGCTTGTGGTTCAGTTCGTTCATTTTTATTGTAAAAATATTATTCACAAGTTTAATTTATTTGTTGAATCTTTTTATCTGTCCTTACGCAGGTTAATAAACAAACGGTCCAACTGATGGCAAGCGATAGTTTTGTACTAGATCTCTGCAATATGAAACCACAATATCCTACCGCCTATTGTCAAGAAAATAAGAACAAGCGAACTTACTACCCACTGTATGTCTGAAATTGTATTATTTAAAACTAGTTTTCTCCCCTCGTGGCCGAATATAAACAACGATTACAATACAGTGACCCTGAGCATCAGATCCCGTAGCCGAGGGGGTCTGGAATGAGACAAATGAGCTGGATATCAGACACGTTAGGGGAACAGAATCAAAATCAGTTGTAGAGTTATACTTTGCTATTTAAATTTAGTGGATGATATAGACTTGTCTATTGTGGCGACCAATAATAACGCGCGAGATCCTGAATCGCGGTTACGACATTTACAGAAATCTTCGCATATATACGACAACTGAAATCTACTCATTGCCCTGGCATTGCAGAGGTTCATGAGCGACGGTGACCGTTTACCATCAGGTGGGCCATAGGCTCGTTTATCTATCACGCAATAAAAAAAAAAACTACAGTGGGCTTCGGCCTGACCGGGCATACACTACCTCGTCCGATCGGAGATCTCCCTTTGGCCATAAGTCCACTGTACCCATACTATAATAAACGAGAATTATGAAAAGTTATTAAACAATGCTTGAAAAAAGTCCTTAAGAGTAGACCGTAGTGACCCCGTAGTGTCTTCTGACAATGCAGAGGTCCATGAGCGACGGTAACCGCTTAAGATCAGGTGGCCCGGTAGCCCGTCTGCCTACGAGACAATACATAAAAAAGTACTATATGGTAGGTATGTAAATGTCCTAAGCAAAAGCATCATTTATTTTCGAAAATAACTATTAATAGGTGCTATAACTAAATATGTTCACATACTTTTTAAATTACCGACCGGCTTGTACCTCTAAATCTAAATGTGAAAAAGATTTATGTGCATTTTTTCACAACACCACTGGCTAAAAACGGTGAAGGAAAACATCGTGAGGAAACAAATATTGGAAAAGGATTCTAAAAATCCTTTGAAGATATGTGAAGTCCCCAATCCGGACTGAGCAAGCGTGGTGCCTATGCCTAACCCCTCTTCGGAGGAGACCTGAACCCAGCAGTATGCAGTAATGGATTGTTACAGTATAGTACTTTTCAAATTACCTTACGAACATATTCCCACTAGAATGCTCTATAGCAAATAAATACACGAATCCACATTCAATTTGAACTAAATCATAAAGTGAATCCGTATAGAGAATCCGGATATTATACGTAACCATTTGCGACGGGTGAGTTCATCTCTTAAGCCGGGCTTGCTCGTGTAATCAATTGTAGGATGACTATTTCAAAGGACACTACTAACGTAATAATACCGGATAGAGATGTGAGTTTATACAAAGTAATTTTAAGGTTTTTTTAGTCACGACAAAAAGTTGTTCTACATCGTTAATTGACTCTACTGTAAATACCAGTTATTGGAACGAAGTTCCTTATCGCGCGGTATCTAAAGGGGGCTAGACGGAAATTCTTATGAAAAAGTTGTCACGACACTTTTTTTATTTTTAGATGATTATCGCTAGATGGCGCTGTAATTAAAATCTTTTAAAACAATCCCTTATTTTGTTTTATATGATTAATGTTAGATGGCGTTGTGATCAAAATATTTTATTTAAATAAACAAAATAAAATTTTATTACAATTCTCTCACTAATTAATCGAAAGGACCTTCGTTCCATCCGGGTGTCCCTTGACACCTCTCAAGTTTTTTATAAGACGAAATGTGAACTAGAGACAGTAACTGATGTTTTTTATCGCATCGAATGGTACACCTATGTTTTGTTTAGATACCGATCAGAGAGATACACAATCCTACAAACTATGAACAACAGAACTTTACAAAAAGAAATCTTCACCCAAATCGACGATGAAATAAAAAATAAATTATAAACAACCAAAAGAAGAAAAGTCCATTAAAAGTAGATCTCATTGCCCTGGCATTGCAGAGGTTCATGAGCGACGGTAACACTTCCCATCAGGTGAACTATAGGCTCATTTATTCTGTCTTGCAATACAAAAACACATCAAGAATAAAGTCAGCAATTTTGTGCATAAATTTTAATAAATAAATTAACCGAATCTTAGTAAAAACTGTCGGGTTTTTTGCTAAATTTAAAACTAAAGACTCAAACCTGACCTCTTGACCCACGTTATCTTTCATTGATAATTATTTAATAAAAATTGTATAATATTTTACAAGAATTTGTATGACAATTCTATTTGAACCGATAAAGAGATGATAAGAAAAATTACCGCACTAGGGGTCACTCAATAAAATCAAATTCATGTGTGTTGTTACGAATGTATCAAAATATTTGGTAATACAACATGGTTCGTCGACATTATCATAGTTTATAATAACAACACCAATTTAAACTGCAAAGCATAAAATTTCGATATTTTGGGTTGTAATTAGATGAAAAAATATACATTACATAGAAAGGTTTGATTTGAAATTATTTCATTTGCAACAAAACGCATCAAGTACCTATTATAGCAAATACGATCGTATATTATTACTATAGCAATCATAAAAGCAAACTTTACACCATAAAAAGTAGTACATAATTAACTGGAAAAAATAATAGGTATAAATGTTAGTTTTTTTTGTAGAGTCTAGTAATAGTACCCAACTTGCGCAACTTTACCAGCAGGAGAAGAAGATTTTTAGAATTTTCTAAATTGGTTCACTTGATCCAAAGATTAGTAACTTCAAAAACATCACGACTTTTGAAACTTCATCATCACCATTTAACATCATCTTGGCCATCAGTTAAATCACATTTAGCATTGAAGGTAACTAAGTAATAGATAAATAAATAACTACCGTAAATTCGCAAGTAAAGACTCAACTAACTTTATGAATTATTTTCACAAACAAAATTCAATTTGGTCAAGGTTCAGCATATTTGCTTATCGTCATTCGACATTTAAACGAACAGGTATCATTGATATATTAACAAGTACGTTACATATTTGTACCTGTACCAACCCATTACTGCCCACTGTTGGGCTCAGGTCTCCTCAGAAGAGGGATTAGGCATATTTGTACATTATGTGACATTTTGCTAAATCATTCTTACTTTTGAAGTTCTGTAGCTCAAAAGAAAAAGGCGGAACTCTGTTTAGCTATAAAAACTCGCGTGGAGATACCCAGTGTTGTCCCCAATTTGCATTAAGCAACTTGCATTGTCTAATTCCTCTTCTGAGGATACCTGAGCCAACAGCGTAATGTAAACCAAGATAACAACATTCATTTTATCAAAATTACAAAAAAAGTTTCCAAGTTCCAATAACAACGAATTTTTTTAGTACTGTACCAACCCATTACTGCCCACTGTTGGGCTCAGGTCTCCTCAGAAGAGGGATTAGGCATAGACCACCATGCTTGCCTAGTACGGATTGGGGACTTCACATATCTTCAAAGGATTTTTAGAACCCTTTTTCGATATGCAGGTTTCCTCACGATGTTTTCCTTCACCGTTTTTAGCCAGTGGCGTTGTGAAAAATTGCACATAAATCTTTTTCACAATTTGCCCGGATTTGAACCCGCGACCTCCCGTTCGGAAGGACGCGCTTCGACCACTCGGCCACCACGACGATTTTTAGTACTAATACACGTAAAACCAGTAAAATTTCAACAAACCTGAGAGGTAAATTTATTGAACATAATAAAACCTTCGTGGGAGGACGAAATGTAATGTGGGACAAGAAGATTCCCGTTCCAGATGTAATTTATTACAATATCGACCTTAATTCCAACTTGTAAAGGGAAGAAATTTAAATAAGGCGTATACCTACGTAATGAAAAACTGAAGATCATCGAAGGAAATTTCAACAATTAAAATTAAATTTTAATTATTCGTTCTCTTTCTTGTAGTTGAAACAACGTATTTCAACAAATATACCTACATATTAATTAGTTAAAAATGTATAATTTAATTCAATATTATACTGTTTTTCATCTTTGTATACTATTTAATTGTAATTTTTTTTCATCAAAATCGAATGTTCTTCTTACACTATTATGATGAAACTGTATCATCGAACAAGCACAGTTTACAATAGTATCATGTTTAACCGCAAGAATGTCGCTAATCGATGTTGTTATTTAATTATCATTAGTATATTATTTTACACCTTTCGTACATAATGTGCTCTGACCACTCTTATTATATTCATAGATATGATGATAATGGATTTTAAGGATTTTTTTTGAGTTGGAGGAAATCACCCGATCCCCATGCCCCCGCCCCGCGGGCCGTATCCCGGCTGAGGCCAGAACCCAGCACGGGGTTTTGAGGGACGCGTTAAGCCTTCGGCACTCTTCCCCGTCGCGCCACCCCCGGATTTTAAGCATAACTTTTTAAATCCAATCTTTTAAGATCCTGGATATCATGTAACAGTAGAGTACTAGCTAATACAAGTAAAACGAGCCCAAACACGACGAGTCTATCTTGTTGTTTAGCACATGAGTTTCTATGTCTTCCGAATCCATCAGATCATCAGATCAGCACCATTTAGTCATATTATTGCATCGTCACGTGATATACATCTGCCTGCAAAATGTCAGTTCATTTGGAAGCCGGGAAGTTTGTCAAGCAATGTTCCATTCGAAACCACATAGTTTTATCCAGTGCAAGTTAATATAAAGCTAGTAAAAAACAACAAAGGTGCCGATCACTGAACTCTACAGCATTTTTTCCAGTCATCACCGGATTTTCCAGCTCAACAACGACTCAGCTGATGACATGACATCCCATTTAATGACGTAATCAAATCCAAATACTGAAAACGAAGTTCGTTCAACGTGATATAATCGAAGGCCGTGAGAATACATTGTTTTAAATGTCACTTGTAATGATATCCTAAAACGTGTATATCTCACAATGGCTTCGAAAATCGCGCAAATCTCTAAACAATACCACATATTAATGGCTTGACTTGTCAAATGCAAATACTGTTGAAAACGTGCACGTGTTTGAATACAATGATTTTTGAAAATTGAAAAAAGATACCTCTAGAGTTTTCTGTACATAATTTTTATTGTAGTTTTTAAGCGATTGTGAAAAGGATTCGAAAAGTCATTAGATTTGGTACCATTTAGTTATTTTCGTTTTTATTAATGAGGGTATTAGGCGACCCTTACCCTGAAAGTTTCAGGGCGGGCGTTCAGTAGACCGAGCGAGAGCGTTAGTATATTTGTGACGAAGACGGAATTCCTTGGGTCAGATAGTTCAATAGGTATATGTGTGATTAAATTTAAATATATTTTGATTGTTACAAACAAATAAATATTTACTAAATATTTTTGTTAGGCTCGTTCGTTGTCTCCGAGATATTTATGTTAATTTTAATTGGTGGAAACTATGCTGGTTAAGTACTGTATTATGCGTGAAATTTATTGATAATTGTGTACTGTTTGTTTCCTAAATATATAAACAAATAAAAATAAATAAATATAATAATACAATACACACAAAATTTTCCTGTAAACTTTGACAAAATATAAGGATAAAATATTATCTATTCATATTTCCACATACAATTATAGTTGGGTGTTCAATTTGGTCAATGATGTCAAATTAAGTTTCCAAATCCAAAATGGTACCGTTAACTTTCTAAAACTATAGTTGAGAAACTTAAATGTTAAAATAGTCATCCAAGGATCCGCAAATTAAGATAAACTTATTAGCTTGCGTTACGCACTTACGACATTTTTATTGTCACATCGTCTCACTTTCTTTGAACGTGCAATGAGCAGGGGTCTATTAGAGTCGACACTTAACATCAGTCGGGTCATCAGCTCATCCATCTAAGACAAAAAAACTTGAGAGGTGTCTAGGGACACCCGGATGGAAAGAAGTTCTTTTCGATTAATTAGTGAGAATTATAATAAAATATATTGATCACAGCGCCATCTAGCATTAATCATATAAAACAAAATAAGGAATTGTTTCATAAAATATTTTAAGCACAGCGTCATCTAGCGATAATCATCTAAAACAAAAAAAGTGTCGTGACAACTTTTTCATAAGAATTTCCGTCTAGCCTCCTTTCGATAACGCGCAGTAAGGAACTTCGTTCCAATAAAATAAAATTGTCGACCATAACACAATGCATGAATGCACCTTACTGTATACACATTACACATCTGTATGGTATATTATTTTTCCCTTCCTTCTTTCTCAAAAGAATAATTAAAAATAACAATGAAATACAAATCTGCGATATATATTGATGTCGATATCACAATAATATCAATAACTTATTCAATAGTATGAAAGATAATATTATCAATAACAATCGCTTCAGTTGAACGAAACGTTACTGTAGCGTGTAAAAACCGTAACAATTAATTTTGTACGGTATTAACTTGTTTTTAACGCTCAATTTTACTTAAATACTGTTGACGTACGAAACGTTTTAAGATATCTGCACTAACATTATACCGAATTTCAATTATGGCTCACCAACTTCCAAAGCGCGCAAATGATAACTGGTAGGCCAACTATCAAACGGTGTTTCACATAGTTCAATGACGGCCAATGCATACAAAACCCTCGTTTACATGTTGGTCGGCCGTCATCGTCTATGTTTGTTGGGCGTTGGTGACAAATGTCTCATAAGCATTTAATGTTAAATATTTTAATATTCTGAATTTTATATTATAGAAGTAGAGTGCTAGCTAAGACAAGTAAAACGAGCTCATACAGAATTATGATACCATTTTGGTACCATTGTCTCACGATATACATCTGCGTGCAAAATTTTAGCTCATTCGGAAACCGAAAAGTTGGTCAAATTCAACTTGCAAGATTCCACCCGACCTTACGTTGTTACATCCAGTGCAAGTGAAATAAAATGTTATAATAGGTAATATCGTGATGTTTTTGACATCGTAGGGAGTAATTTTATAATCTACTTGACCGATTACTTTTGAATTTTCGGTTATCTTAATTCGGTTTCACACGAAAAATCATGTGAACATTTATTTGAAAAAAAAAACATAGAATTATTACATCTGGAATCAACATCATGAAACAACAGAATGAAGCCAATTTTAAGTGCACCGATCGCGCGTTTCAACACGATATTTTGAAACAACATCATAAATAACAAAGTGAAATTTGAAAGAACATATGTGTGTGTAATATTTTATTAGTGAGTTAAACGAATTGAATGTCATTGGTACACTAACGCCAGAATATCGTGTAGTTACGCGCGATTGGTGTACTTTAAATTCATCATTCTGTTGTTCATGATGTTGATTCCAGATGTAATAATTCTATGAAAAAAAAACGTAATAAAATAAAACATGTTTTACCAAGTAAATAATAACAGGTTCGTTATCAAAAACTACATTTTTTTTTTATATTCCGCGCAATATATCTACACTAAAAAAAAACCATAAAATGTATGTTTACATACGTAATACATACATTTGGAATAGGTTAATGATGTGCAAATTTAATGATAATAGGTATTACTGTAGGTTCAATATACTAGTTATTTTGTTTAAAATTTTCTTCGTGGTAACAGTAAATTTAATAAAATGACTCGAAAAGTTAGGGAGAGTTTTTGAAACGAAGTTCCTTATCGCGCGTTATAGAAAGGGGGCTAGACGGAAAAAATTCTTACGAAAAGTTGTCACGACACTTTTTTGTTTTAGATGATTATCGCTAGATGGTGCTGTGATCAAAATCTTTTAAAACACGTTCCTTATCGCGCGTTACGTTTGGGACAAAAATATAAGATATGTTTTAATCGAAAAGAACTTCGTTCTATTCGGATGTCCCATGACACCTCTCAAGTTTTTCATCTCCCTTTTTAGTGTAGGTTGAGTTCCGGGGGTCAGCTTGTCCTTAATATGATTAGATTTTTATACTAATCTTATTTTCGACTACAAATTAATACTAATTCAATATTATATATTCACTTTAATATAAATCAATACAACACTTTTTGTTGCCTTGTAGACAGACAAGCTATAGGCCACTTGATCGTAAGCGGTTATCGTCGCTCATAGACCTCTGAATTGTCAGAAGACACTACGAGGCTACCTACGGCCTAACCTATGAAAATATTTCTATTTTCAAGTAGAAATTATAACTAGACTAGCTGGCCTACACAACTTCGTCTGCGTCACATAAGGAAATTGTCTCACCGTTTAAACCTTCCCTGGACTTCTACGAATATTCCAAGATTAAAATAAGTCAAATCGGTTCAGTCGTTCTCGAGATTTAGCGAGACTAACGAACAGCAATTTATTTTTATATAAGAAAGAAAAGACCTTGCAAGACCCGTATCGCGGGTGACAACAATTTGCGAATATTTTACTAACACACAAGCGGAAAATATAAGTTACAACAAAGTTATTATCCAACAACTTACTTATAAAAATAACCTTTACTACAATGACTTCGGTACAAAATAGCGACCGTTGTCATACAGTTTAACCACCTAACGATAAAGGGTCATCGTTTCTCATCATTAACAAGTCAAGGTGAACTGTACGATTCTCACAGATTTTGTCTAATTCACGTACATATTTTAACTATAAACAAAATTATAGTTAACTAGGTGACCCGCGCAACTTCGTCTGCGTTACAAAGGGGTTCAAAAATTGTAGCCTATGTGTTATTCTGATGTATAAGCTATATTGTGGTAAAGTTTCATTCAAACCCATTCAGTAGTTTTTACGTGAAAGAGTAACAAACATACATCCATACATCCATACATACAAACTTTTGCCTTTATAATATTATTATGATTATAATCTCTGTATTCATTTATTTACACTTATTTTTTACATTATATTTTTAAAAAATTAACAAAGGAATAAAATTTAAAAATACATTATAATATTATTATGATTTTCCATATTCATTTATACACTTATTTTTTACATTACTTAAAAAAAATACAATATCATAAACAGTACACCACTGAAGATGAGATCTACGACCCAAGCCATCAGTAGTCAGAACTCAAGAGAGAGGAACCTCACAATAATTAATTTTACTATTATCTCCTCTTATCACAGCAAAAAAAATCTAAATTGTGACTAATAAAAGATAAAATCAAAAACTTACAGTTTTATCCAAGAGCCAGCTAGCAGGAAAGATCAGAGGTATATAAGTCACCATATAGACCATAGAGGTCCAGTAAACGACTATGCTGGTAACCCCATAGTACTTCACGACCGTATCCTGAATGATGCTGTACTGGACCCATTGAAAAGCGTTCGAAGCCGAGTAAAAAACGAATATAAACAAAACCAGCCATCGTATGGGATAGACCGTGTATTCAGCTGTCGCTTTTTTAGTTGGAGATTCGACCCCCTTTTCCGCTACCCCGTCCATTACACTACCACATAATTCTATGTTCTTTTGTTCTGTCATAGTTTCTTAATATTATGGAAGCATTTGTTATTGTCGCGTTGCTCGTCGTGGCTCAGACGTGTGGTTCGCGCGGGGTCTGGCCGACGACTGAACGGTAGAGCGTTTTCCTCTTGAGAGATCGAAGAGGTTCTTAATGAAGGATTTCCTCGACACCCTGATGTTATTAACATATGTAGTTGTAAACAAATGTCGGATAAAGGAATTGTTGGTTTATATCTGCTTTTGGAGTTTAGTTCGTTATTAGAATGCGTATCTGATAATACTAATCAATACATAGAGTATACAGGGTGGAATTTTAAAACGACCCGTCTAGGTAAAGTACTCGAAATAATGCTTTAAGCGAATTTTGCTGAAAGGAAACATTCCTTTTATTTTGAAAAGAAATACAATTGCATTCATAGATTTTAAAAAAAATATTAAACGACGCTGTATTGTATTTTCAGCGAAAATATATCATCTCCGTAAAATATGAGGCGATTAAAAAATGTAAACAAAACAAGTTTTAGAACTGTGCTCAATTTTGGCTCTTGCCACGGACTTGGCAAAAGTAAGCAAACCAATTTTGTTGCCGATCCCAGTTGAGTGGCTATTATACTATTCACGCACTTAATTTTTGTAAAGATAGAATATACAACAGTATTGAGATTAATAAGAGTAAAGAATAAAGATACATAAAGCATTAGGTTTCGGAAACTCCAATCGGCCACAGTGACGTCATCAGCGGAATAATGACAAAAGCAATCGCTGACGTCATAGAAGGTGCTTGACACAATTAAATCACTTTTGAATGACTTTCCAAAGAGGGTTATCAAATTTGTTGTTTTTATGTTTGTTATGATTTTAATTATTTAGAGGCGGTAAAGGCTTACCTATATTATACAGGGTGGATCTGTAACTTTGGACAATCTGACGTGGGGTGAAGGACCTGTCGAAATACAACATAGCACCATTTTTATTTTTTGGAATTTTTTTTTCTGACATTTTATGAAAAACGTACGACTATCGTTGCGGGCTTCCATACTATGATGAAAAAAAAATGATCCAATTCCTAAAACAAAAGTGGTTCTAAGTTTTATTTCAACAGGTTATTCACCGCACGTCAGATTGTCCAAAGTTACAGATCTACCTTGTAAATATAGGATGGAATGTTTGATAAAGATCTGACTGGTAGTTTTTGTCGGTAGTTTTAATCTTCTAAATCTTTATAATAAAAATTCAAAATATACCTCCCGAACTATTAGTCCGAGAGCTAGTGACAAATTTTTAGCAGGTATTTGAGGCAAGAGAGTATGCCTTTGACAGTAAGTCCGTCAATGTGCCTACAAATTTACATGAAGTTTAATAATAAAAATAAGAAATAGTACCACAAATTTGCATTTTAGATAATTTAATTGGTGCACAATTACTGTTGCAGTTCACCTTCATATAAAACACAAGGATACCTAGTTCTTAAAAATACCTGTTCTCATCTAAGTACTTAGTTTATGAGCTCTTACCGTGTCAAATTGAAACGACATCTCCAATTTGTACAGGTATAAGATAAAATTTAACGATCTTCAAAAATTAGTTATAAAACTCTAAATAAATAACCGAAGAAACTAAATCTTATATTATGAAAAAAGAAAGAAAGAAAAAGGATTCAACACGCACATAGAGGACATTCATATTATTATAACATTTAAACAGTATAATACCTATTTAAACAAGGACAAAAAAGTTAAAAAATGAAATAAAACCGAACATGATAGAGGCTTGTCCTCAGTGGCGTGCGAATAGGTTTCACCTCAGCAAAAGCTTATGGTCTCAAAGAAGACCAAAAGCACTGATTTTCAGCTGAAACCTAAAAATATATATCATGTAGAAGTAGAGTGCTAGCTCAAACAAAAAATTTATAGATCAACTCCATAGTAGCATTTTATTACATAGTTAAGCAATTTGTAAGTGTACAAAATTTCAATTCTATTAGTAACCGCGAAGTTGTTAAAATTAGCTCACAAGATTCCACCCGATCCTACAAAGTTACATTCAGTGAAATTAAAATAAAATCTGAAAAATTCTTAAAAAAAAAGCTTGAGAGGTGTCAAGGGACACCCGGATGGAACGAAGTTCCTTTCGATTAATTAGTGAGGGAATTGTAATAAAATTTTATTTTTTTCTCTTTCTATAAGAGAGAGAGAGAGACAGACGTTTTAAACTAACTAAGTATTAACTTAAATAAAATATTTTGATCACAACACCATCTAGCATTAATCATATAAAACAAAATAAGGAATTGTTTTGAAAGATTTTGATCACAGCGTCATCTAGCGATAATCATCTAAAACAAAAAAAGTGTCGTGACAACTTTTCGTAAGATTTTTTTCCGTCCAGCCCCCTTTCGATAACGCGCGATAAGGAACTTCATTCCAACTCTTATAAAATATTTACTTAAGAAATCAGATATTTTCCCTCAATATGTCCAACTCCATTCACCCCTAAAATAAAGTTTAATTTTCAATTCGAACACTGAAAGCCCTTTCAGTTCACAAAAATCCTTCGCGTCCCTTCCTTAGGCCCTTAGAAACTTCCTGCAAATTCCATTACGAACAGAAATTTGGTTGAAAAGATAAACACCCAGTTTTCAAAGGGCTTTGATTCGGCCCTTCACAAGGCTCACGTTTTATACAAGTTTAATACACGGAATATGATTTAATGGAAATTTCTTTTCATGTATTTCAGCTTTGAGAGAAAGCTAGTCAAAAAAAACTTGAGAGGTGTCAAGAGACACCCGGGTGCATCGAAGTTACTTTCGATTAATTAGTGAGGGAATTGTAATAAAATATTTTGATCACAGCGCCATCTAGCGATAATCATCTAAAACAAAAAAAGTGTCGTGACAACTTTTTCATAAGAATTTCCGTCTAGCCCCCTTTCGATAACGCGCGATAAGGAACTTCGTTCCAATTCGTTATAAATTTCCGACTCCTTTTTGCATTTTTGCGATTTCCTGCGAGATTGAGCTGAAATTCTGCATGCATAAGTATTTTATGTGATTTAATAATTAAATAATGGCATTTTCGACGATAATCGCTTGCATCATTATGAGCCGTAACCTCATTTTTCTATCTAGCAATAAAAAAGTACAGTATCTGTTGAGAAAATTGGAAGTAAATCCTGTACGAAACAAGATAGACTCATCGGAATGTTTTACTTGCTTGGCTAGCACGTTACTGCTACATGATATCCAGATTTTGAAAAGTTGGCTGCTTAAAAGCTTGTTTTAATTTATTTATACTACTAAGGTCAAATTAATTAACTTCCACTCTAAGGGTACTTTAACCTTCTTCTTAGGCATATCTAGTATCTTTCTTTATATCTACGTGTAAAGGATTATGTAAACTGTCATCGTCAGCCACGTGGTGTCTCTTTAAGGGCTGACCTTGCCCGACCCTTCCGTTCTTTATAACTCTTGGCTTTGTAAAAATGAGTATAATAGGACTTCCAAACCCGATTTCAGAATGGACCGTAGTCCTTATTATAATAGATATTAATACTTGGGCTTATCTAGTTTTTGAGAAGGTGGAAATAGTTGGTCTACAGTCATCATCAGGTCTTCTCCATACTTCGTCACAACGACTGATTCAGGGCTGTATGTATCCAGTGACTTCCCGCGTCCCTGACCAGGTCTTCGGTCCATCTTGTGAAAAGTTTGCCACGCTGCGTCTACCGGTTCGTGGTCGTCACTCAAGAACTTTCCGGCCCCATCGGCCTTTCGTTCTTCGCACAGTCCTACCTGTTGCCACTTCAAAAACGCGATTGTTTGAGTAGGATATGTGAGAGTCGAACCACACTAAAACCGCTCACACTCATGAGTCAACGTCCGAACTCCAATTGAAGCCAGAAGCCAGTATGGAGTTATTCAGGATTTCAAATGAATTTTTTACCTATTATATATTAGAGATTTGTGTTCTATTTCGTACTTAACACTACAATAGGTACTAGACACCTGGTCTGTCTGTACCAACCCATTACTGTCCACTGTTGGGCTCAGGTCTCCTTAGAAGAGGGATTAGGCATAGTCCGCCACGCTTGCCCAGTGCGGATTGGGGACTTCACATATCTTCAAAGGATTTTTAGAACCCTTTTCTGACACGCAGGACTAGAGACTAGACACCTACAGTATCTATAATACAGAGATACCTTTCAACATCACTAATCGCATTTAGACACCTGCAATTTCAATACAATGTCTGTCATCTATTTATATTGAGATTAGATTAGTTTATTTAATTAAACCACTTGTGGCTCAAGGTGGGGCTTTCTTGCGATAACAGATATAATAATACGTTTATTATTCAGCATATTTGTTTTAATCTAAAGGAAATAAACTGAAAGAAATGTTTTACTAGAAAACACGAAAAACTGACTACTGAGCACCGTAGAAGTGATAATAGATATTCTTAAATCTAGTATATTGTCGATAAGTTGTTGGCTCGGCAATTCAAATGGTGCGCTTAACTTGATTTGGTGGATTTTTTAGTTGTCTCCCTTTATACAAAAAACCCAATGTTGAGTTCATTGCTTTTAGTCAAACATTTAGACAATCATCATCATCATCATCAGCCTATAGACGTCCACTGCTGGACATAGGCCTCCCCCAAACCTCGCCACATCGACCGGTCCTGCGCCATCTGCATCCAGTAACCTCCCGCGATCTTGACCAGATCGTCGGTCCATCTTGTGGGGGGTCTAGCAACATTGCGCCTACCGGTTCGTACAGTCAGACAATAATATTGATCTTGAGACGATCAGCCGAAAACAGTGTTAGCAAAATGAACTCAGCATCATTTTACTAGACACCATAAAACTGATCTTTCCAAACCGAATCAGACAAAAGAAATGCTCTGATAACACGACAATGTACTCACGTGTTTACAACTACAAGTGTATTTAACGATTACACCTTATCAGCGACTGTCTTGACGGTAATTGCAACGTTTAGTGAAATATTGTATAGTCATTTAAAAATAATTTGAAATTAGTTATTAGAACAGGTTATTTATGAGGAAAGAAAATTTACGCATAAAATTTGTAAACAAAAATAAAAATAACTCTAAAACGTTAAAATCAATCCAACCATATCTATTAAACTGTACTGTACCAACCCATTACTGCCCACTGTTGGGCTCAGGTCTCCTCAGAAGAGGAATTAGGCATAGTCCACCAGTGCGGATTGGGGACTTCACATATCTTTAAAGGATTTTTAGAATCCTTTTCCGACATGCTGGTTTCCTCACGATGTTTTCCTTCACCGTTTTTAGCCAGTGGTGTTGTGAAAAATTGCACATAAATCTTTTTCACATTTAGATTTAGAGGTACAAGCCGGCTGGTTTTGAACCCGCGACCTCACGTTCGGAAGGAAGCGCATCGACCACTCGGCCACCACGGCTTATTTATTATTATTCATTAAACATGCTAGGTATATTATTGTACATAGTTAAAATACTCAAACTCGGTCATAAGCGAATTATAAACATTGTGACAAAAAATACCCACCATTTTATGTAGCACCCATTTTGAATTTATAATTTGTTGAAGTCGTGTCAAGTCCCTTCATTTGATACTCATATAGAAAGATTAGTGAATAAATATGTAAGTAATCGTTGGCCGTCTTAAAACAAATTTTCATCAAACAGCTAAAAACACACTCAACTAATTGTCTTTTTAAAAAATAACTAAATCAAAATCAGTCCGGTTTGTCTATGTGGAACTGTAGGTACCTTCGTAGATACAAATAGATACACTATAACAACTCATTACTACCCACTGTTGGGCTCAGGTCTCCTTCGAAGAGGGGTTAGGCATAGTCCACCACATATGTTCGAAGAATATTTACGATATGCAGGTTTCCTCACAATGTTTACCTTCACCGTTTAAGCCAGTGGTGTTGTGAAAAATTTTGCATAAATCTTTTTCGCATTAAGATGGAGAGGTTAAAACCCGCCGGTTTTGAAACCGCGACCTCCCGTACGGAAGGCAAGCGCTTCAACCACTAGGCCACTAAGACTTTAAAGGTACACAGTGCACATATAGACAAATCAAATATATAAAATCATTACTCCAAACAAAACAACAAAATACAAAACTGAAAATGCTCCGAACCATCGTCAAAGAGATGATTTCATTAATTGAATTATAATAAAGATTAATTGCAAAAGTTACCGTTCCGTTAGCGATAATAGATATCCACTCCAATCGTCAATTGTTTGTGTTCATGATTAATGATACAAAGTTTAAAATGCTGACCGTGGAATCTAAAATAAATTATAATTGCGAAAATTATTCGAATAAAGAGGTGGTAGATATTTAGGATAGTGTTATGTCCTGACGTAACGACCAGCAATAGTAACCACTTACGATGAGGTGAGCCGTATGCCCGTGTACCTATTACTATTGAAACTAATATTTTAATGACAAAAATGAAAACGATTGACTTTCATTTTTCAAAAATAGCATAAAAACAACCGGCCAGATCTTTATCAAATTTATATTATATGACATAATGTCCAAAGTGTCTGCTTAATAAAGAATCATCAAAATCGGTTCATTTAATAAAGAAATTCAAGCAAAAACGCATAGCCAATTGTGATATATTTCCCGTTAATAATTAACAGGTTTGAAACACAGATCCAAAAGTACTTGTTCGATATTAAAATAATGGAACAGCACCTCATAACATCATTTTTCGTCTGACACTAGAATCATTCAAATCGGTCTAGCAAACCAACGTTATGCGGGAACAAACAGACGAATTGGGTATTTGATAAATGATGATGAAATAATTAATGGAAAGATCATATAAAAATTAGTTATACTACATTTTTTTTGATTTCAAAAGATAGGTAAATTAAAGTAAAATTCAAATTTTTAAATTCAGTACCGTAAATACACCGACAGATCTCGAGCGTGTGTGACGTCATAATGTTAGTTTTCACTCTTCACTTGTCATTAGTATTTATACCAAATTCAAATTTCGATCCTCAGAACTACTCAGAAGTTAACAATTTGACGTCACAGTCAATCACGGTGCGTTGAAAGTCACGTGATTTTTAATCAAATTTAAATTGTTAATAATTAATTGAAAAAATAAATTGACGTTTTTTTGTATTAAATATGAATATTATTAATAATAAAGATTTAAAATACATAACAAAAAATTTTTTTTTTTTTCAATTTCCCAATGGAGTGTCTCCTCTTTTTTGGAAGTCGTCTAAAACTCTTTCCTAACTCCTCCTCCCCTCTCCTCTTTCCTAAATAAATAAATAAATAAACTCCATTACCGAACTTTAACTTCCACAAGTACATTTAAAAGACATTGTTATCCAAGAATGGATTTACTGAAACAGATACAAAGTTGGCTGATCGGAAGGAATGTATTCGAAGATAACTCTTCACGGATCATTGACTACATTTTATATCTTTATATAGACGAATGAATACAGATATTATAAGAAGAGTTGATTTTTGATTGGAGACTGTTTTATAGGTATACTAGCTGCCCCACGCAACTTCGTCTGCGTCGAAAAAATAAAAAAAAAATTAGGGGTGGACTACCCCTAACATTTAGGGGGATGAAAAATAGATGTTGGCCGATTCTCATAGATACCGGATAAGCACAAAAAATTTCAACAAAATCGGTCAAGCCGTTTCGGAGGAGTTCAAGTTCGAACACCGTGACACGAGAATTTTATATATTAGAAGATAGAAGAAGATTGAGAGGGAGTTGCCTTGATTTTAAACTACTTAGGTAATTTAATTTAAGTGTTGTTGTTCCACGGGAAGTGCTCCGAGGAATTATTTGAGATGATTCCAACATCTCCCTTTTATCATCGTACCACTCGGTGTCGAGGTGGAGTTCATCCCTAATATACGGAACCCGCGGTGGTTCCGTACAGTAGTCATCCACGGTTCGTTTCAGGAACACTTTTTTGCCACGCACCATCCGGCTATGGAATAAGCTCCCCTTCTCGGTATTCCCTGAGCGCTATGACTTGTCCTTCTTCAAACGAGTCTTGAGGAGGGTCCTTAAAGTTAGGTCGTACCCCTCAGTGTCCCCTGACATGGGGTTGTGGAGAATATTTTGTAGCGTCACGCGTGCTGTGCTCTGGTCTCGGATTCGGACGCTGAGTGAGAGCGGTTGGAGGTTTTAGTGTGGTTCAACTGCCACATATCCAGCCTGGAATGGGTTGGGAATACCCGGACATTTCCTCCAGCTTAAAAAAAACGTAAGTGATAGCTTTAAATACCTGAAAGTCTGCAAATGTCGGGTTTCCGCTAATATTTCTACTACTTTAACGGTAAAAATACTTGATAAAATTACTGTATTTAAATGTAAAATTATTGTGTACGGTTATTTCATGAAAAAAATATAACGTTATTTTAAATGCTATTCGCCAATGTAAACTGTAAAAAGCATTCAAGGATTCACAATAATTTATCGCACAATAGAATTTCGTGACACAGTACGTGTGAAACCGATTATAAAACTTATAAAAACACAATAAAATGTACATTATAAAATGAGTAAAAAAACATAAAATGATATTTTTCAGTGAAAATACAAATTGTAAAAACATAACAATGTTATTTAACAATTCACAAATACTTGTGTGTAAAAAGCAGGGGCCTCATTGTCCTGGCATTGCACAGGCTCATGAGCAACGGTAGCCGCTTACCATCGAGTGGGCTCTAAGCTCGTTTATCTAACTTGTAAAATAAGAATCATAAGTCCCGTGCCTGTCCATACAGCACGTTTATGACACCACTTATGAAAACACCACCACATTTGGTAGTACACCAGACAAAAGCCAATTTTGGTTCAGTTTCTATTTGAGAGGTTAAGGGGCCTAGTGCGCCAAATAGAAAGGCTTTTTTTTTTGATTTGAGGAATCGCTGTTGGCCCTTAGGCCTTTACAGCTTCACCATGATGGGGTGCGAGCTCAGGGCGGGCTCGACTGAGTATAGAGTAGGATGGGAATACATTTTAAACACCAAACGTATATGTGAAAGATAACGCGCCTTCTCACTTGTATCTGAGCAATATTTACGCAAATATCATTCAGTTTGTGTGATAAGGAAAAGTTTTAAAAATTGTTAGTTTGAGCTATAATTCAAGTCGTTATGTAAAAATAAATTTTACAATGCAAAGAAACCACAAAACAGTTTCTGAAAAGAAAGAAGAAAATCATCACGACAAAACCTACATATTGGAGAAGATTTGAAACCCTAGATACCCATTTGTAATTCCAGCTCGCTGTCATTATGTGTAACGAATTATAGAAGAGATCAAGTCTAGAAGTGCTTCGAAACTTTACGTTCTTGCCACTTTATGGAGAATTTTTTGCCTGCCACCATCCGGCTATGGAATAAAATTCCATATTCCTTATGGTCCACGATGATTTCAGAGCGCTGTGACTACTGTACCAACACATTACTGCCCACTGTTGGGCTCAGGTCTCCTCAGAAGAGGGATTAGGCATAGTCCACCACGCTTGCCCAGTGCGGATTGGGGACTTCACATATCTTCAAAGGATTTTTAGAACCCTTTTCCGACATGTAGATTTCCTCACGATGTTTTCCTTCGCCGTTTTTAGCCAGTGGTGTTGTGAAAAATTGCACATACATCTTTTCACATTTAGATTTAGAGGTACAAACCGGATTTGAACTCGCAACCTCCCGTTCGGTAGGACGCGCTTCGACTACTCGGTCACCACGACTTCGGTGACTCGTCCTTCTTCAAACGAAGCCTTAAAAATAGTTCGTTGTTAGCGGACCTGTAGTGTCACCTGACGTTCATGAGCGACAGTAACTGCTTACGATCAGGTGGTCTGTTGGCTTGTCTGATTACATCAAAACATGTTGTACGCTTTAAGAGTAGTTTCAATTTATATATTTCGTTGACAGTTGCAATACCTAAGCTATGCGTTTGTCGTAACGCTGACATTTCAAAGCAAGTACGAGAGACACTGAAGAAACACTGCGATCATATCGATACGTGTTGGCAGTACTGACTTCATCATCATCTCCCTATAGATGTCCACTGCTGGAGGCCAAACCTCACCACAACGACCGGTCCTACGTTTGCATCCAGTGACTTCCCGCTACCCCGACACTGCGAAAACCGATGCCATGACAACTAATAAACACATTGTCGTACACGTGACATTACACGCATGTACACGCCATCGTTGAATGAACATATCATCACAATAAACCTAAGTGCCTAATAACCATTTAATAGTATAGCTATTACTACGTCATAGTTTAATAACATTCTTATACCTCTTAAAAATGAAATGGGTATGCGTTATAAAATTGGCAATTTACTGTACCCATGTACTTACTGTATTTGGCTGTGTGTTGAAGGTTTTAGTGCTAATGGTTTAACTCCCCCATATAATGACCAGGCCATATCCTTCAACTCAAAAAAAACTGTGACAACCAATTACTGGCCACTGCTGGGATTAAGAGATACAAGCTTTAATCCCCGCAGTGGAACACAAGCGCTTCAACTCACTTGGCCACCATGACACCTAAAACGCAATGGCTGTGCTGCCAAACCCGCAATGTAAAGTGCACAATGTACATTCCTTGAAGACCAGTGACCCTTACAGCTGATTGAGAATCACGTTTCATAGCGTGATATACACCATAAACAAGATAAAATTATTCTGCACCAATACACAAAAGACAATCTTTATAATATATAGCACGAATTCAGGCTAGGTTGGATAGATGGCGGCTAGCCTTGGAAGTAGTGGGCTTGAGGGTCAGTCGAAGCAAAACTGAATACATGTTTTACGATTTTGGCGGGCCCTTATTGGCTTCTCCTCCCGGGTTGGGTGCGAATATCTTGCCAGTCAGCTCTGAATTCAGATATCTTGGTTCCGTACTACAGTGTGATGGGGATATAGGAAAGGATGTTAGTAGACGAATAAATGCAGGCTGGTTGAAGTGGAGGCAAACTACCGGGGTCATATGCGACAAACGGATGCCGATCAGACTGAAGGGAAAGATATATAAATCAGTCATCAGACCAGTTATGTGGTACGGCTCCGAATGTTGGGCGACCAAAAACACCTTCACTCAGCTGAGATGCGAATATTCAGATGGATGTGTGAGGTAACTAGGCTTGATAAGATAAGGAATGAGTATATTAGAGGAAGTTTGAAAGTAGCACCTATCTGTGACAAACTGAGAAGAAAAAGGTTAGCGTGGTATGGACATGTGATGAGGAGGGATGAGGACCACGTTACAAAGCGAATGTGGAATTTGAAAGTGGATGGATGTAAAAGGAGAGGAAGGCCTAAGAAGAGATGGTTGGATTGTGTGAAAGAAGATATGAAAATTTGCGGCGTGACAGAGGACTTATGCCAGAATAGGAATGAATAGAGAGAATAAACATTTTGCGCCGACCCCATTTGAATGGGATAAAGTTGAGCTAAAGAAGAAGAGCACGAAAACATAATAATACCACTCATATCTTTTGATTGCAACTGCGCTACAAAACCGGCAATGCAAATCCAACACTTGCAGACTAATGACCCCTGCAGCTGATTGTGAATCACGTTTCATTGCGTGCTGTGCATCATAAACAAGATAAACTTATCGTTAGAGTTTTCTTTAAAATTATCGCTTAAAACATTGTTGCCTTATCATTAATATCAACTAATGTTTATTATAGCTAAGCCGATACTATAGTTACTGTTCTGGTTGTAAATTATAAATAGGCAATTTAAACTGAACATTTCGATTTTGATATTAATGGTTTCTGAGCTAATTTTTTTTACTATTATAGTACAACTTAAGGTTAATTTTTCCTTTGAAAATAAGAATTATTCTTCAATCTTCAAAACTAACATTAAAACGATCCACATTCAACAGCTCCTTTAGCGTGTCTTAGTGTTTTACAGGTACCAGAGACACAACACTGACTTAATATCCTTTTAAATCTTTGAAAGTAAGACCGTATTTAAGATATTCGATGGAGAATTGAACTTCGACAGGCTTCGAAGTCAATCCGTAAACTATTAGTGTTCAAAAAACATCTGGATAATCGAAAATTGTTGACAAATAAAAATCATTTCTAAGTAGTAATGTACATATTATTTTGATTATTGACTAGCTGACCTTTACAGCTTCGTCTGCGTCAAAAATAAGTCTACATTCATAACCTTTTTTGAAATGAATGACCACGATACGATACCATCGGCTACTAAACCAACGGGCCAACCAATTCTTCCAACACCAAAACCTTTCAAACGCATTCTTTCGTCAGTCCTTCTAAACTTAAAATAAAAAAAAACTCACCGTCTTATCCAGCAGCCAGCTTCCAGGGAATATCAGCGGCACGTACGTTATCATATAAACCATCGAAGTCCAAGAAACAAGGTTATTACTAACACCGTAATACCTAACCACAATCTCTTCTATAATCGCGTACTGAGTCCATTGAAAAGAGTTCGAGGCAGAGTATAAGACGAACAGTGTGAGTATCACCCATCGTCTTCTGTAGACAGTGTACGAAGCTTTGTGGTTTTCGATGGTGAGTCCGTCCATAACGCTGCCACAAATGGATTCCCGTCGTGAGCTCTCGTTTGAGAACAGCTTCGAATGCGGTTCCGATGGATTCGACAGTACATTCGACAGTTTGTAGTCTTTCAACGACATTATTTGGGGTAGTTTTATATATTTTACACTTCACACGTTAATTCTTTTTTTGAAATTAATTCGTAGGCAATTTGAACACTGGTTTCGATTGTGTGTAAATTTGCAAAAAGTTTTAAGGCAGTTTTTTTCACTTAGTCTTTGATTTGGTCCCCTTATTTACTTACAGGCACTTTTACACTGTATAAATTTAGTCTATATTTTACCGCACAATTTTTATAATTTCAGCTGATTGTCGCTGTATATGACAACTATATTAGACGACAAAGATACACATGTGAACAGAGACAATTGAACGGAACGATGTCCAATCTACATTGACTCGTTCAAGTGGCTATCGATAATAATCAGAGCTATTAGCGTTTTGGGAACTGATAAAAACGTCTGAAGTGACAGTCGAGAGACAACACGTTTTTATTTAGGACTAGCTGGCCCACACAACTTCGTCTGCGTCACATAAGGAAATTTTCCCACCGTTTAAACCTTCCCTGGACTTCTACGAATATTTCAAGATTAAAATTAGCCAAATCGGTTCAGTCGTTCTCGAGTTTTAGCGAGACTAACGAACAGCAATTCATTTTTATATATAAGATTAAGAATTGTTACAGTAATGTTAAAATAATGGCTTCTAGTAAATATTTTTTTTAACTTTTAAGATTCTGATATCTGGTATCAGAATGCTGGCCAAGACGAGTAAAACGAACCCAAACACGACAGGTCTATCTTGTTTAGTACAGGAGTTTCTATGACCACGTTCCAAGCTATTGAGACCCTGGATATCATGTAAAATGTAGAGACTAAGTGTTAGCAAAGACAAGTAAAACGAGCCAAAACACGGCAGATCTGCTGTGTTTAGTATAGGAAATCGTGTGGTTTGACCTTTGAAATCCATCATCAGATTAACTCAATAGTAGGTACGAAAGTTACTATTGCAGTCACAGCTAGCAGTGCAGAAAGGTTTGATATTATCTGAGTATTTTAGCGAAATTATAAAGTTTATTATAAATTCCGTGAAATTCGTGAATTCTACGAAATGTTTGTTTCTTTCGTGAAATCTAAATCTTATGACGCTACGACATATTTTGAGGATAGTTAGCTATCCTTTTAATCGATCAATCTTTTGACTGATAAATCTTTCAAGTTGAAAGATTATCATACCGCAAGTGCAATCAATTCAGTAACCATTGCTGTCTGATTGGTAGTTTAATCTATAGCTTATAGTAGTTTCAACCTCTATCCATTCATTTCAGCTTCGGCCGTTTTGTTGTCGTCAATCAAGAATCGGCATATTGCGAAAGATTCCATATACCTTATCGTATTATTACACAATCAATAATAATACAAGTCAATTGCAAAATAACACCGAATTAGATTAAATTATTGGTGTGATAAAGCGATAGACCGATTCACTCATACGATGATAATGTTAATCTGAAGTATAAATTAACTTTCACTGTTGCTATCAAAAAATGCTTTATCATGCTTTATGGTTGAAATGGAATTAAATACTTTATTTTCAACGTTGATGACCTACTCATTCTTGTTGACGTCAAAAGTTACCACCAGTTCGGACACAAACAAATAAAAATCGTAACCGCCGTCTTGAGAAGAACTGGTAAGAAACTCAGCGGGCGTGTTGATTTAAGAAGTGACATACAGGGTGGATCTGTAACTTTGGACAATCTGACGAGGGATGAATGACCTGTCGAAATACAACATAGCACCATTTTTATTTTTTGGATCAGTTAAACTTTTTTTTCTGACATTACATTGTTATGGAAAACGTACGACTATCGTTGCGGACTTCCATACTATGATGAATTTTTTTTTATCCAATTCCTAATTTAAAAGTAGTTCTAAGTTTTATTTTAACAGGTCATTCAACCCACGTCAGAATGTCCAAAGTTACAGATCCACCCTGTATGTCGAAACTTTCCTGGTAAAATTAAATTGACTACACACGCTTAGTTATACCACTTATACCTGACAGGTATACTTACATAGTTATAAAATATAAAAGCTCAGGTATACCTTTGCTCATCAAAATATAAAGAGATTATTAGGGTAAGATGTTGGGAATTCTCTGAGAGCAAACAGTGCAGTATAGTGGTTGAATTTGTTGAAATTTAAAGTATATAGCCTTTGTAAAATTAATCCGTGATAATTCCAACCAAGAACTTAAAAACTATACTATTCTGCAATAATCATCTCTTACGCAATTAAACAGCTTCACAAAACTATATCTCTCAAAAAAACTCAACCAGTTAACAAAATACACCAAGCGCAAAAACTCAAGAGAAAAAAATATCAAAGCAGAAGCGTCGAACAAAAACGTTACACTTCGCTCATTCTACCGAAGAGTAAACACAACCTCAGTGCTTGACATTCCGTCTTGCTCGAATCAGCAATTAATTCGCACTTATGCAAGAAGCCGAAGGATGTTCCACTGATGATCTCGGAATGATCACGAGATTCGAAAATTTATGAACGTCAATGCATACATGTTTGAGACTTCTTTCTATAATACTTTCATGCATTTTCAACGGGTTCTTACCACGATATTTAATTAATTGAGTTGTCTCGATATTTCAACGTGGTTGCAAGCGTCATGATCACGAGAAGACTGGATACTGCAACAACTCAATTAATTAAATATCGTGGTAAGAACCCGTTGAAAATGCATGAAAGTATTATAGAAAACCGCGAGTGTCTGAATAAGTTTACTTCTTTCTATGTCTTAAACAGTGGCGTACAGTTCATACGTCCAACGTATTGCATACGCTGACCTATCAAATTGGTTTAAAAATAACAATAAAATCGATTGAATTCTGTATATTTCATAGAAATACACTTATCATTCGTATCATATGCATGTATAGAGTGTTAATTTATTGTAACATGTAAATTTCTAGAATATTTAGTTTAATTTACATTTCTGCGTACCCAGAACAAAATATACATGCACGTTACTGTTCTTAAAGTTGTATTTTTAAAGTGGCAATATGTAGGACAGTCCGTAAAATGGATTATCGATGTATCAGAAAAGGTCTGGAGTGACAACGATTAGATAGGTGCAACGTGGGCAGACCTCTCTCAAGATTAATTGAAGATCGGGTCGCGAGAAATCACTGAATACAAACAGCGCAGGTCCGCTCGTTGTGGTGAAATTTGAGGGAAGTTTATGTCCAGCAGTAGACGTTTACAGACTGATGATTAAGATGATAAAGAAGGTAATTAAAATCGCTTCAATATTCTAGTTCTAGCTCCAATATAAAAAATGCAGTAACTTTTATGACACTCAAACCGTTCGTTAAATTCGATTTGCCACAAAACTATTGCCAACAATATAATAAAAATAATCTCAAGCGGTCTAATATTATAAAAACTTCGCAGAGGCCGCTACTCACGTTTTCGGTTCAAAAGCATTATAGAATAGGTACGGGGTCATTGCCACGGAAACGAGTACCAACTAGGGATGTTGCGAATATCGGTTTTTGGACGAATGCGAATATACATTTTTGGCAATCCGAATATTGACTGTTTAAACAAAAAGTTCAAGGCAAGTTAGCTTTTTTTTTTTTTTTTTTTTTTTTCAGTTGGAGGAAATCACCGGATCCCCGCCCACCCCGCGGGCGGGGTATGTGGGAGTTGAACCTCACTAAAACCTCCAACCGCTCACACTCAGCGTCCGAACCCCGGCTGAGGCCAGAACCCAGCACGGGGTTTGGAGGGACGGCGCGACGCGTTACGCCATCGGCATGCTTTCCCGTCGCTCCGTCCCCGGACGCCGAACCGGTAGCCGCCGGCGAATACGGCCACCGGCTCTCTCGGTCGGCGGGCTTTCCGAAGCCCGCCAAGATGGGACCGCGTGTCACCCTCCCGCGGAATACCCCGCTGGGTCAGAACCAGCGTGGGTCGGGGAGTACGCGGTCTACCATCCCCCGGATGCTCTTACGCTAAGGGCGTGCTGAGCGAGACACGGCACCTTCTTGGGTCCCCGCTCGCACTCACATGCGTTGGGGACCCGAAACTCTTAGGGGGCCAGAATCCGGGCGAGATCCAGGTCCCGGCCCCCTGCTCGACGGCGGCGGGTTGGCAAGTTGAGAGCGGCGTAAAGCCTCTCTCTCGCAGCCCCCGCCACCTGCTTCTGCGAGATGGTGGACTCGCAGAAGTCGAGCATCGCCTTCCAGGACTCGTCGCTCTCGAGCATCGACGCCGCGACGCCCGGGAGCGACAAGTCCGGACCTATTTGTTGGACCAGGACACAGCGCTGCCTCTCCCATGCGGGGCAGCGCGCGAGCGTATGCTCCGGCGTGTCCTGGTCACATCCCACGCAATGGTGGCACCTCGCCGTCGGCTCGGCCTTGATCCGGTGCAGATACCGACCGAAACACCCGTGCCCGGTCAGCACCTGCACCATCCAGAAGGTGAGGCGTCCTCTGCCACGACCCACCCAATCATCTAGGATCGGGCGGATCGCCTCGACGGTCCGTAGACCCCATGTGGGGTTAGCGAGACGTCGTTTCCACGCTTCTACTACGGACCGCCGAGATTGGACCTTCCTGTCGCGAACCGCTTCCCGCAGGGGACGTATCACGCCCCGGGCGCGGAGGTCACATCGCCAGCGATAATCGCCAGCTAGCGCCTCCGCCTCCAGCTCCCAGGGCGGCGTCCCCGCCAGCACGCACGCCGCCTTAAAAGCGACGGTGCGGTAACCGCGGATGGCCCTAATAGCAACGATGCGCTGTGGCCGACGCAGGAATCGGGCGATGGTTAATCGCACCCGTGCGTCGGCCCAGACGGGCGCACCGTATAGGGCCATCGATCGCACCACCCCCGCATAGAGGCGGCGCACGGCGTGGCTGGGCCCCCCGACATTCGGGAGCAACCGACCGAGTTGGCCGGCTGTCCTCATCAATCGGGGGACCAGGTTCGCGAAATGGGCCTGGAAGGTCCAACGGCTATCCAACACGAGGCCGAGGTACTTCAGCTGCACCCCGACCTCAATCTGGACGCCTCCAACCATTATCTGGGCGTCGACCGGCGGCACAGCCCCAGCCCCGTGGAACCACAGGGCCTGGGATTTGTGCAGCGCCACGTCGAGGCCCAGCCTCCTTATTTTGCCGACGACGAGGGCCACCCCCGCTGTGGCAAGACGGGCAGACTCTCGGAAGTCATCCCCCCGGGCCACGACCGAAGTGTCGTCCGCGTAGCAAATAACGCTAAGGCCCGGGAGGAGGGCGCCCCTCAGCACCCAGTCGTACCCGATATTCCACAATAGAGGTCCAAGAACGGACCCCTGTGGAACACCGCGCACGACCTGGAACCGGTGCAAGGTCCCACCGTACCCGGTACACATGACCGACCTGGCCTCCAGGTAGGAGCCGATCAGCCGGCGGAGATAGAGGGGCACTCCATGCCTCTCCAGTGCCCCCCCAATCACGGACCAGGGCAGGGTGTTGAAGGCGTTGGCGATGTCGAGCGACACCGCCAAGGCCACCCCACCCTGGGAGACGGCCTCCTCCGAGAGGGCCCGGACACGTAGAATTGCGTCTACGGTCGAACGACCCTCCCGGAAGCCGTACTGCTCCGCCGACAGATCGGGTCCAACCCCGACCAGGTGCTGAACGATGCGGGCGGCCAGAACGCGTTCCAGCAATTTGCCCACCTCGTCCAGCAGCACGATGGGACGGTAACCGGCCGGGCGCCCCTCTTTCCGCAAGAGGACCAGTCTGCGTCCTCCTGAGCGAGGGAAACCGTCCCGACTCCAGGCAGGAATTAAATAGCCTGAGGAGTCGGTCCCCTAGGGCATTGATGGCCAAGGCCAGGACCCGGCCGTGGATGCCGTCCGGGCCGGGGGCCGTGTCCTTCGCACTCATCCGTGCCACGGCCACATGGATCTCATCTCTGGTGATATGAGGCACCTCAGCAGTGGCTTCACCGCCGGTGTTATCCGGCGGCTCACCCATAGCAGGCGGCGTAAATCCGGCCTGCTCCTGCGGGAACAACGTCGAGACGATGTCCCGCAGCTGCTGAGGCTGGAGACGCTCGGTCATGGGAGGCGCCCACGGGCGCACCTTACCGCGCACCGATTTATACGGGCGCCCCCACGGGTCGTCATCGAGCGTCCCCAAGAGAGTCTCCATGTACCCTTCCTTGGCCAACTTGATGGCCAGCCGCATGGCGCTCCTCGCTTCCGCGTATTCGCCATACAGCCGGTCCTCCTCCTCCGCGAACGCGACGGGATCGTCGCGACGCGCGAGGATGCGGCGGCGATGTCGGGCGCACCGGCGCCTCGCCCGGACGCATACAGCACGAAGCTGCGCTATCTCGGGCGACCACCAGTACGCCGACTTACTCGGAGGCCGAGGGCCGACCCGAGGCATCGATGCATCGCTAATGCGATGCATCGCGTCCCGGAGCCACTGCGCCTCGACCTCCACATCCACGGGATGTGGACGCATGGGCGCCCACGCCGCCACAGTGGAGGCTTCCATCAAGCGCTCCTTGTCCAGGAGCTTCAATGCCCACCTGGGGAATGACCGGGGTGCAGTCCCCTGGGCGACCGCGGTTGGCGTGGAGGCGGACAGATCAAACCGGATGTACCGGTGATCTGATAGAGATTCCGCCTCCACCAGCACTTCCCAACCGCGGATGCGTTGTGCGATGGCAGAGCTCGCGAACGTCACGTCCACGATGGACTCGCCCTGCCACCGCACGCAAGTCGCGACCGAACCTCTGTTCATGATACAGAGTCCGGCCGCGACCGCCCACTCTTCCAACAGCCTACCCCGAGCGTCTGAGCGGGGGGAACCCCAAGCGACACATTTCGCGTTGAGGTCCCCCGCAAGTATCACCGGACGGGGGGCGGAGCGCTGAGTGATCGCTCCGATCCCGTCCAGGAACTGCTCAAACTCGTGAGTAGGCCGATTTGGAGAGAAGTACACCCCGATCACGACGGTATCTTCTATCTTCACCGCGACGAACCCGGGTCCCCTGGCCACCATTTCCAGGGGGGGGATCGCCGCGGTCCTCCTAATGTGTATGGCCGCCAAGCCGCACTCATCCCCGAACCAGCAGTCGTCCGCTGGGGGGACAAAATACGGCTCGGCGACCACAGCCACGTCAATGGACCACTCCGCCATGCTCTGGACCAACATGTCCTGAGCCCTGACGGAGTGGTTCAAATTACCTTGGAGGAAGCGACGGGTGCAGCCCATTAAGGTTGGACCACATCCATCGCTCCCTCCCCTTCTCCGCCGCCCCCGCCATCGGGCGCACTAGTCGCCACGGCGGGGTCCGAACCGCCGGCCGGTGCTCCCCCGGCCGACTTCCTCTGTTGGCGCCGCTTGGCTTTGCGGCGCCTATTCCTTTCGGTGTTAACACCGGACGGGGAGCAAGCCTTGCCTCCCGCCCGGTGATCGGCCCTGCGCCCGGCCGCCGCGCACAGCGCGCAGTGCGGCGCGGCCGAGCACGTGGCCGCTTTATGTCCGGTCTGACCGCAGCGGAAGCAGGCAAGTTAGCTAGATCTATTACAGAGGGAGGAAGTATTAAATAATTGAAATCTCGTATCTTCGAAACTATATTAAATAGAGAAATTCCGATTTTACTGATAGAAAATATACGGAAACCTAGAAGTGCAATAAAAGCATTTTTGGATTATAGTCACATGTTTCTCTATTCTTTGCAAAGGTCGATTATCGTGAGAACAAAAGGTCATAGATCCATCGCGTTTGGGCTCATTTTAAAGGGCACGAAGAAAAGAAAAATACTAACGTTCTATTTCCTTCACTTACACTATTACTAAACGGGTTCTTACCACGATTATTTTTAATTGAGGAGTTCCTCAGGCTTCCCGTGACAATGGCGCTTGAAACAGTGCTGAAATATCAGGACCTCTCAATTAAAAATAATCGTGGTAAGAACCCGTTTAGTAATAGTGTAATTGATGTAGATAACAGCGAGTGTTTAAAGAAGTTCTATTTTCTATTTGCAGTGATATCGATTAAACTAACATTGTATCTCAAAAAGTTATTAAATTCAATGTCAATGAGGTAAGCTCATTAATGAATGTTAATTACCTACTAAAATAATTATACAACGATATCTTTCTTGATATTATTATTTTTGGCATCGTTCATAAATAAACCAATGAGTAATTTGATAAACGTTTCCTGTAGCTCGTAAATCATTACAAAATTTAAAAGTACAAATTTACTTAAATCAATGACTTGTCGTTATATAAACGAGATTTCAGATGAGTCCTGTATCAGTATGGTAGACGATTAGGCTTACCATCAGGTGGGCTGTAAGCTTATCTACATGTTTCCATAAAAAGATTCTATCTCTTTTTTATTAGAGGATATGTTAGGCAACATTTGGTACACTGTACCTACAACTAACTAGCTTCGATCGATGGATCGATGGTCAACAATTAGACGCTTATAACATCATAACAATTATCATGTGTATAGTCATCTATTCAATAAAAAACCTTAAATATAAACAAACCGCTTGTCTCACTGCACTTCATTGACGCGAAAAAAGGACGGAAGATAACCTCAAAATCACAAACCAAAAATACGCGACTGATTTACAATCACTACACAAACAGCACACACGGTTCGAACCACGCTTGTTTGCACAATTTTTAATTACACTGCTATCAAGTGTACAGCTGTACCAAACACCGGTTTGTTGCTCACTGAATTCCTTGTTTTTCAAACAGGCCCCTTTTTTTCACTACACGATCGTCCGATTTTGCACGGCCAATAGAAGCCGGCGGTAGACACGCGAAAATATTTTTTTTAGGTTATGGCTTTGACAGAACTGCGCATGCCCGGTAGCCTTCACCATGACGTGTCTAGGAATAATGTCATTTGTTAAATGAGGTGAGGTTCAATACTAAAAAAAATAGTTTATGTTACAAAACAAGTAGGTCACCTGTACACGTGGTTTACTGCTATATTTTTGACCGACTTCCAAAAAGGAGGAGGTCTGTATGTTTTTTTTTCCTTCATAACTTTAGTTTGGGTGGACCGATTTGAATGATTCTGATGTCATATGAAAGGTGATGGTTGAACTTAGATCCCATTTACTATTGGATTTGTGTTTAAAAATGTGTATTTTGAACGGACATAATATGAATTCACATCTCGATTTACTGTACGTTTTTGTGTATTTCTTTTCCATATGAACCAATTTAGATGATTATTTTTTTGTTAGGAAGCAGATACTTTGGATATTTTTTCATATAAATTTGATAAAGATCTGGCCGGTAGTTTTTGTGGTATGCGTGAGAAATGGAAGTTGATCGTTTTCGTTTTTGTAATAAAAATAATATTCTTATTATTTCCAGATTAGTCCCTTCGTACTATTGTTGTATTGAATACAATTTTTTTTTTCTTTTTTTTTATTCCCATTTAGGCAGACGAGCCAACGGGCCACCTGATCGTAAGTGGTTACCGTCGCTCATGAACCTCTGCAATGTCAGGGGACTTAAAAATCTCTTTTTATCAGAACTGGTTGTTTTCAAATCGCACATTTCAAAAATTCAGCCGTATTCATGATTTCGTTCTGAAATCGTTTTAAAACTGTTTCAACGTGATATTGCTGCAATAAAATGTAACTATTCGTAATCTCCAGTATAACAACACCGATAAATAAAATGTTATACAATAGCTCTGATACTTTTTCCTTGTTATTGGGTTTTCGACAAATATATCTGAACCTATGAAATCGTGATAACTTGGTTTAAGGATGGATTAAATATAAGCCTATTATTGTAGGTATATCAGGTTTAATATGGACTTAATTTGAATAATTTGATATATTTTTTAAAGATCCACCTTTATAATTCTTCGACTATGGAAAAATTAATTTGTTTTGAGCCACATATAACTTTTTGTATAAACACTACAATCAGAGGAAATAATTTAATTTTCAATGTTTTTTTTTAATTATTTCCATGTAGGCAGATGAGCCAACGGCCCACCCGATAGTAAATGGTGACCGTCGTTCATGAACCAGTGTGTTATGGGTATTGGGTACCTACTTACTTTTCGGCAGCTGGATAAAATGAGTACATCTGACTGATGATGTTAATGATGATGATAAATATTAATTCTCATCAATAAATACAAAGAGTACTCTAGTAAATTAATTTATTAGAAAACAATACAGAATCTACTGCACTTTCAAAACTTTCCTGCTCTTAATAAACTAGCAATACAGTTCAGAATATTTGCTATTAAAAAATGTGAGGTGCAATTTTAAAATTTTGCTCGTTAAACATTTCACTACAGCTCTCTCATCTCAAATATAGATGTTTTCATGTATTGAAATAGATGTATCATATTTAGTCATGCCGTTGACATGTCTAGATATCTTACTATTGCTTAGGATGTCAGCTAGAGGCGAAATTCCGTAATAGGTACGACCCATACGAAACTGGCAAATTCGGACTAGGTTGAAATTCCATACAAAATAAACTTTAGAACGTGTATTCTCTTTATTTAAATATAATCTTAATCAGAATAAGTTTATCTTATGTTTGGATTAGGATTTTATGAGTAATAATAGTCGTTTTAACCTTTTTTTTCTTGTATTCTGTATGGTTTCAGTTTCACTGCTGGACTCAGGTCTCCTCAGTAAAGCAATCAGGCATAGACCATCACGCTTACCCAATGCGGATTGGGGACTACACTCACCTTCAAAGGGTTTTAGAATCCTTCTACTGAGAGTATAACAACGACTGAACAAAGTGCAACACAATTAGAACTCCTTTAAATTAAATTCTGTACCAACCCATTACTGCCCTCTGTTGGGCTCAGGTCTCCTCAGAAGAGGGATTAGGCATAGTCCACCACGCTTGCCCAGTGCGGATTGGGGACTTCACATATCTTCAAAGGATTTTTAGAACCCTTTTCCGATATGCAGGTTTCCTCACGATGTTTTCCTTCACCATTTTTAGCCAGTGATGTTGTGAAAAATTGCACATAAATCTTTTTCACATTTAGATTTAGAGGTACAAGCCGGATTTGAACCCGCGACCTCCCGTTCAGAAGGACGCGCTTCGACCACTCGGCCACCACGACTTCACAATTAAATTAAGATAGGATAAGTTCAAAGTAGGGTTGTAGCGAGTGAATGACGATTTCTCGAATATTATTTGTCACATAGTCAAGAGTCATGCGAGTGAATCATAATTATAGCCCAAAGTAGACGTCCACTGCTGGACATAGGCCTCCCGCAACTTCGCCACAAGGACCTGCATTGTTTGCATTTATTTTTATAATTACCTATTTTTCACACTATTCATTAACATGGAAGCACTTTCCCTAGTGCTATATTAAAGGTCGTTTTATGTACCCTCACGCTTCCCTTAAGATACCCGAGCTCTTATGGGTTGATCAAGTACATCACAATCTAGTAGAACAAACAAGTTTTATAAGCCGACCCTTCTTAACACACCGTTATGTTGATTAAAACAGTAAAACTAACAAGATAACAGTGAACTAGATTAGTGAAATATTTACAAATTGATGTTAACAAGGACGTCATTTGATAGATAAAGTATTATGTCGCGTTTCCACATTGGCTCGCTAACTTTCGTATTGGCCGTCACCGTCATTTGTTTTATACGTGTGTTGGACGTTGGTGTACCAATGTGGAAACGTGGCATTAGACTGGTGCATGTTAGTCGTATTGATTTCAAGCGATACTATTACTGGAACGATTGGAACGTTCCTTATCGCGCGTTGTGAAAGGGGGCTAGACGGAAAAAATTCTTACGAAAAGTTGTCACCACACTTTTTTTGTTTTAGATGATTATCGCTAGATGGCGCTGTGATCAAAATATTTTAAAACACGTTCTTTATCGCGCGTTTCGTTAGGAAAAAAAAAATTAAGATATCTTTTAATCCAAAGGAACTTCGTTCTATTCGGGTGTCCCATGACACCTCTCAAGTTTTTGGAACGAAGTTCCTTATCGCGCGTTATCGAAAGGGGGCTAGACAGAAATTCTTATGAAAAAGTTGTCACGACACTTTTTTTGTTTTAGATGATTATCGCTAGTTGGCGCCGTAATTAAAATATTTTAAAACAATTCCTGATTTTGTTTTATATGACTAATGCTAGATGGTGCTGTGATCAAAATATTTTATTTAAGTTAGTTTAATTGAAAGTAAACCTAAAAACTTAAAAAAAAATTATTACAATTCCCTCACTAATTAATCGAAAGGAACTTCGTTCTATTTGGGTGTCCCATGACACCTCTCAAGTTTTTTTTCTAAAAATTCAACAATACCTACACTCGACTAGGCTTTAAGCTTAGATACGTGTCGCCCGTCACCCACATAAATTTTCCCTTGACCGTTAGGCTAGTAATTAAAAGTTATTACAATTATAAAACCTAATTACTTAGCTAAGAAATATCGCCAGCCGTGTCCAACACTCGACCCTGAAACATGATCGTGAAATTACTCCTAGTGTTTCCTTCTTCCGATACTTATTGTTGAGAATGATGTAGAGTGACTTCGATTTTTGACCGATTTAAAATGAGGAGGTTCTAAAGTTGATTGATTTTTTAGATTTTTTCCGTGCTTAACCTTACTTTGGGTGAAACAATTCTTGTTCCAAAGGTGATCGCCGTCTGGGGTCTCATTTTTTTGTAAAGCAAAAAAACTTAGACCAAATTTCTTTTTTTCAAAGTCAAATCATTTATTTCAAAGTTGATGTGGACATACACATTTTGAAAGTTAAAAAAAAAAGTTCTACCACCAGTTCGCTAAAATTACGCCTCCGTCCTGAGAAGAACCGGCGCAAGAAACTCAGCGGGCATGTCTTTTTTTTAATTTCAATTGTTTTTTTTTTTTTAATTGTTTTACAATGTTTTTTTTTTAACAAATATGTAGTCAATGTGATAAACTCCTGCTGTTGGAAAGTCGGTCAAAAAATAATGAAGAGTTTTAGGTTAAATTTCAGGTTTCAAATTGAGGTATACAGGGTGTCCCAAAACTATCGCAAAAGAAAATACTTTACTTAAAATTTGGAATCACACGTTTCACATTGTTTTTTTAGTTTAAGACAGTATATTTGTTAGCAAAGATTATTCGAAATTCACTGTTATAAAAATACAGAGTGTTGATTTTTGCCGATTTTGTTAGTTCGATTTTCAGACAAACCAAGCAATTTACAAAAAATCTGTGAATGCAGTATTATTAAACATCAAAAATAAAATGATGTTTCCTTTCATCAAAACATCCTATATCCAATATTTAAGGTACTTTCCGTTCATGTCCCATAGTTTTGGGACATCCTGTATAGTTTACCCTATACCGGTAAAATAGCGGGGCAACCTTTGAAGATCTTTCATCATAATAGTAGACGAAATACATTTAAGATTTATGAGACATCATGATATCCAAAATTAAACAAAAAATAATAATTATAATGTATGTACGTCCACACATGCAAAGACAGCAAAACCAAAAAGATTTTTACTTTCATTCATTTCTAAATTAGTGTGACCACACTTCATGATTATGTGTAGATATTACCCAACCTCTATTTACTTTAGAATTTTTCATTAGTAGTAAGGGGTGGGCCATATAAAGTTTGCATTTTCCAAAAGTTCGACTGTCATGTTGGCTGTGTGGCATGTTGCGCCATCCTGTTGAAACCAAATGTCGTCCATGTCATACTCTTCAACTTTTGGAAACAAAAATTCGTATAGGATTGATTAAAGTTATACTAAATGAATATTATAACTAAACATACATTATAGACAAAAAAAATGTATAGTGTTTATAAAATGTTGTTGATTGTTGGAGTAGGTACCTACATTGCCTTAAGTTTGTATAATAGTATTATGCTGCCTTTTCGATACGTTGACGTAGCAGAGTTCCATCGCGACGGTAACTACTTACGATCAGATGACCCGTTGGCTCGTTTGCTTAAATGGCAAAAAAAAAGAACAACAAAATTCTAATATATTTTTCAACTATCCCTACTAATCCTATAAATTCGAAAGTAACTCCGTCTGTCTGTCTGTCTGTTACGCTTTCCCGCTAAAAATCTCAACCGATTTTAGTGAAATTTGGCACAGAGTCAAAGTCAAATCATTTATTTCAAATTAGATGTGGACACACATACATTTTGAAAGTCAAAAATAAAATCAAAAGTTCTACCACCAGTTCGCTAAAATTACGCCTCCGTCCTGAGAAGAACCGGCGCAAAAAACTCAGCGGGCATGTCTTTTTTTAAATATAATATATTGTTTTTTTTTTAATATTACATTATTTATTACAATATTTTTGTTTTTAACAAATGTATCAGACAATCTTTAGACCAACATTATCTTAAGAACATAGACTTTTAATTGAAAGTGACGCAGATGAAGCTGCGCGGACCCGCTGGTATGAAATAATTTTTCAGTTACAGAAAAATACTCACTTTTATCTTGTTTATGGTCACACTACTCGTTGAGAAAACATCAGGTCTCAAGAGGCCTCTATCTTCAGAACAACGTCGTTTGCGCACCGGTACGCGCGCACTCACACTGTCACATTGGAAAATAAACTTTATTTACATTAGATAAGGAACAATTTCGATCGTTGTTAGATGCAGTGATATTCTATTATAAGTGTGTGTTGAGTGAATGTGCATTTTTTTTCAACGCTGTTTTCGGTGAGATTTCTTTTTGCATAATTTTATTATTTGAATTTATAGTTTTATTGTTTTTAAACGGTTTTATTTAGCTCACCCCGTTTGTTTTATTTATTCTTCCGTAATTTTTTTTTAGTTTTATTTGTGTTTAATTAAAGTATTTTCAGAATGAAAACTTTAAGTCATTTAATGTCTTAAATCGAATTAAAAACATCATTTTTTCTTTCTAATACTAAAAAAACTCAAACGGTAGTTCCAAATGTCATCTCGTTAAAACAAATCAACACAAACTTACAATCAGACGAGCTAACCGGTCAACTGATCGTAAGTTACTTTTCATTATTTTATTCGTTGCTTAAACCTACCTATTTTAAAAAGATAATATTACCAATTGGTGTAGTTATTATCCTAGATTTAAAAAAAAAGATTAAGCAAAAAGGCACTAAACTTACGTATAAAAATCTTTTTTTTTTTGTTAGTATATTTTTATTTAACAAATTAACTATGCCGCTGCGGCTAGCTTGGACTTGATATTATTACTAGCCCTTCACACTGTACTGTACCAACCCATTACTGCTCACTGCTAGGCTCAGATCCCCTCAGAAGAGGGATTAGGCATAGTCCACCACGCTTGCTCAGTGCGGATTGGGGACTTCACATATCTTCAAAGGATTTTTAGAACCCTTTTTCGATATGCAGGTTTCCTCACGATGTTTTCCTTCACCGTTTTTAGCCAGTGGGATTTGAACTCGCGACCTCCCGCACCTATGGAATTCTAGCCCTTCAATTGATATTAAATGCATCGTGAAGAATATGAAATTAAATGAATAAACATATTGCATAATTTACAACAGAAAGAAACAAAACAATCTTAAAAGCAGCCAAGCAATAAGTATTCCACCATTTTGGACCAATTTTAATTTCAAAGAAACTAACACCATCATCTAACTTACATTAAAAAAATAAATAAAGAAATCATCTATTCATATTACTTTTATTTATAACAAATGTATGTAAAGTTTGTAGGATTATGTCACTAAAATTCACATACATTGACTAATTTAAACACAAATATGTGAAAAACGCCGACATGCTTTCTGCAATTACACTGCATGACTATAAACTTGACTATTACATAATTCGGTTCAAAGGTAAAATATCTTAAAATTTTAAAATGCATAATCTTCTTATATATAAAAATGAATTGCTGTTCGTTAGTCTCGCTAAAACTCGAGAACGACTGAACCGATTTGGCTTATTTTAATCTTGAAATATTCGTAGAAGTCCAGAGAAGGTTTAAACGGTGAGAAAATTTACTTATGTGACGCTGACGAAGTTGTGTGGGCCAGCTAGTCTTATATATAAAAATAGATGACCCGCGCAACTTCGTCTGCGTTACAAAGGGGTTCAAAAATTGTAGCCTATATAGGCACGCGCCGCCCGGCGCAAACAACTACGACCGTGCATTTTAAATTTGTAATATCTTCGGTAATATTCACTTAAATTACATGCTGTAAAAAGCATATTGATCTATAATAAATGCACAATTTATTTAAGGTACTTAATTGGATAAGGATTAATGCTGTATTGTTTAAAATCACTTTGTAAATAACCATTTATTAGTAAAGATTAAAAATGGTTATGCTGGGTTATCCCTAAGAGATAGACATATACCATCGCGGATTTTTTGGTTGAACTTTTTAAGGTGAACAATACTGTAGTACATTATTTTGATCCATCTCGTAGGGTTCAGCCAGCGTTTGCAATATAAGCGCAAAAAACGTGCTTATTTACGACATCACATTAGAAACCTTTAAATTTATCAGTGTTTCTCTACTATATTATGCATTTATTATACACTAGATGACCCTCGCAACTTCGTCTGCGTCACAAAGGGGTTCAAACAGTACTCTTAATGATGTTGTGATATTATTTGCGCGGCCCGGGGAGTATTCATGTTTTATACTCGTAATAACTTCTAAACGAAAAGTCCGATTGGAATAAAACAAAAAGTAATTTACTTCTAAATTAATACTCTTGATAACATAATACTTTATTTGGATAAAGATTAATATAACAATACTAATTTAACGTTAAATTCATTCTTCGGACGAATTATTATTTTTTTGAACATAAAAGCAGTTGTTGTGACTAAACTATGATAGTTAGATATATGCTGTCGCGGACTTTTTTGTTTGTCTTCAAAAGACCTAAAAACCCGTAGTACATCATTTTGTTCTATTGTCAATAGTTTTTGCAGCGTACGCATAAATAGTAGGGGTGTGCGAATAATTCGAACTCACGAATTATTCGTTCCGAATCGAATACGAATATTCGATTCGAAACTCGAATCGAATAATTCGAATCTTCGAATTATTCGAAGTTCGACGAATCGACGAATATTCGAAAAATTTCGAATTATTCGAAAAGTTTCGAATATTCGTCGAATTTCGAATAGTATCGAATTCGACTACGATGACTATGACTATTTTGTAGACATCTAGCCCATTAAAGATATTATCTAATAAATACAAATTCTTGTCCTATTTCCGATACATCGTCGTAGTCAAATTCGATACTATTCGAAATTCAACGAATATTCGAAACTTTTCGAATTATTCGAAATTTTTCGAATATTCGTCGAACTTCGAATAATTCGGAGATTCGAATTATTCGATTCGAATTTCGAATCGAATTTTAATATTCGATTCGATTCGATTCGAACGATATTCGCACACCCCTAATAAATAGGTTTTCGATTATTCACTTGTGTTACATATTCGATATTATCATACGGAACCCTAATTTTTTTAATATAAAATATAGCCTATAACCCTAAAGTATTATAGAAAACCGCGCGAAATAAACTTATGGTAAAAGTATCCCATCTGTAGTAAAAATCCCACCAAAACGAGGTCTAAGGAAAGTCCTGTAAAAGTGATAACGGCCCCTCGTTGGACTGACATTGCAGAGGTTCATGAGAGACGGTGACCGCTTACCATCAGGTGGGTGGCGTAAAAAAAATAAAGGCCACGATATCCAAAATAACCCGAAGATGTTATCTATTTTTATGTACACTGCAGATAATTCTAATGTACACAAGACACACGTCAGTATGTGATAACGATATATACGCGACTTGTTATCACATACATCACGACGTGCGGGTAAAGGACGACTATTTATGTTACACACAAGGCTTGTATGGTAACCTTTCACAGATAGACATACTGTATTTTTATTGCCATGTAGGCAGGCAGCTAACGGGTTAGCTGATCGAAAGCGGTTACCGTTTCTCATGGACCTCTACCTACTTCCTACCTTTCAGGACTCTCTTCAAGCCTCGTTTGAAGAAGGACAAGTCATAGCGCTCGGGAAACATCGAAGAGAGGAGTTCATTCCATAGCCGGATGGTGCGTGGTAGAAAACAATTCTTGAAACGGACTGTGGATGACAACGGTGGTTCCAAATAGTAAGGATGTACTCCACTTCCACGCCGGTTTTTTTTTGTTTATTATGTATTTTTTGCGAACTGATTTTGACAGAATAATAGTATCCAAGATAATCGTGTGGCGGTCACATATGAAAATAACGACAAGAATGCGAATATCTATGAATAAGAATCTCTAATTTAGACCCACTGGTTATAATTAGAGACTTGGTATTTTACTACAAATAATATGAATAGTTTGTAATAAGAGAATTTGTATTTAATTATAATTTATTTAACAAAAGTAGTGACGTTTATCGTGGGCATTGTCTTAATACCGTGTTCAGAGACAATCTTGATTTGAAAATTCTTCAAATTAATAAAAAATCGCTTGTGTATCTCCTTGATGCAAACCTTGATTATTTCGTAAGCCTCTGACTGTGTTAATGCTGAAAAAGATTTAATAAATTGACTATGTATTTTATATTAAAAACAAATTATATCGATTAAGGCTGTATAAAATACGGATAACTAAAACAATAGTGGTAGACCTTCAATTAAAAGGAAAAACAAATGATATTTTCACAAAATGAAAACGGTAGACTACCATAAATTTCTTTAAACACTCGCGGTTATCTACATCACTTACATTATTACTAAACGGGTTCTTACCACGATCTTTTTCGAACGAGAAAGAGGGTAGACAGATTTGTCTGCTCTTAAATGACCTACCCGCAGTTCTTCAGTCTTCCCGTGATCATGGCGCTTGAAACAGTGCTGAAATATCGGGACCTCTCAATTAAAAATAATCGGTAAGAACCCGTTTAGTAATAATGTAAGTGAAGTAGACTACCATTTTTCAACAATAGCAAGTACAACAGAGCATTGTCTAACAACTTCATAGGACCTCGCACACTCCCGACTTTACAAGAAAGCCATTTCAATGTTCTTTACTAGTACTTATACCAATTTAGTAAGTCCTATTTTCAAAAATAATTAGAATTTAAAAAGAGACTTAGCAGGATCAGGATATACAGATTAGGCCAATTTAAGACTATTTAGGCAAATAACATTTTTATTACAAAAATGAAAACGACCGACATCCATTTCTCAAGTATAGCACAAAAATTACCGGTCAGATCTTTATAAAATGTATATGAGATAATGCTCAAAATGTCTGCTTTCTAACAAAAAAGAATCATCGAAATCGATTCAAATAGAAAAGAAAGGCGCGCAAAAACGCGGAATTTTGTCCGTTAAAAATACATATTTTTAAACACAGATCCAAAAGTGCTTGTTCGATCTTTAAAAGAAAACAATGGGACCTAAGTTCGACACCTTTCATCTGACACCAGAGTCATTCAAATCGGTCCACTAAAGTTATCAAGAGACAAACATTAAAAAAAAATACAGACGAATTAAGTACCTCCTCTTTTTGAAAGTCGGTCAAAAAAACCGATTTATATAATTTTGTTGGTTATACCAGTATACGTAGGACCCGTTGATATGTAACTAACTTCATTAAAACCACTCTGTAGTTTTTTTTTTATCTAAATCCCCTCAACATTATCGGGGATGTTCTTAGTCTAATTGTTGGTTTGTTTACTCTTTCATTCTAGTTCTCGCTTCTGTCCTACTTTCGTACCGCATACTTCACATCCATCCTTCCCATTCACACTTTCCGCTGGTGGGGTGCCAGCCTATACCTATTCTTCTAATATCTATATCTATAGTGGGGTTCTTTATTTAAATAATTACTACATCATACATTTATTGAACTTATTTCTAGTGATTCATTACCACTCTGTAGTGATTATTATTACATACTAGGTCTATAATAATCATCTAATATTCCCAGACTGATGATTCCGCCAAAGCCGTGGACAGCGTAGGGTACTTTCACGCATGACGCTAGAAAGTCCAAAGCATACAGTACACCCCCTGAAGTCTTGTCGTATCCAGCTATCATCATGTTTATCATTGATGGGTTCTGAAAAAGAAATGTAAAAATTAAATAAATCCTCTTTGGTAATTGACTTGTCCTTCTACAAACGAGGCTTAAAGATTTTTTTAAATATGGGGTCCCAGTCCCAGGTCCGTAGTCCCAGGATCGGAACGACGGTAATCACTTCTAATCTAGTGGCCCGTTGGCTCGTCTACCTAAATAACAGTAAAGAAAACACAAGCTTTGAAAAACCTAGATATTATGAAGCAGTAAGCAAGACAAGTGAAACGAGCCCAAACACGATCTACCTTGTTTAGTACCTACAGGAGTTCCTATGACCACCTTCCGAAACCATCATCAGATCGGCTCCATTGTGTTATGTTATTGCATTGTCGTAAAAAAATTCAGTACAATCATAAACCGGGAAGTTGGTCAATTACAACTATGCAAGATTTCACCAGAACTTACATTGTTACATCCAGTGCAAATTCAATAAAAGCTTTTAAAAGAAGAGATCCTTGATACTCTTCGGTGTTTCCCGAGCGCTATGACTTGTCCTTCCTCAATCAATGGCATAAGAAAGTCCTTATAGGTAGGCCATAGGTAGCGACCCCGCAGTGTCTTCTGGCAGTGCTAAAGTCCATGAATAACCGTAACCGCTTACGATCAGGTGGCCCGTTAGCTCGTCTGCCTACTAGACATCCACGGTCCGTTTCAGGAACACTTTTTTACCACGCACTATCCGGCTATGGAATGAGCTCCCCTCTTCGGTATTCCTAGAGCGATGTGACTTGTCCTTCTTCAAACGAGGCTTGAGGAGGGTCCTTAAAGTTAGGTCGTAGGTAGCGACCCCTCAATGTCCCCTGACATTGCAAAGGTTCATGAGCGACGGTAACCACTTACGATCTGGTGGCCCGTTGGGTCGTCTGCTTACATGGCAAAAAAAAGGCAATAAAAAAAACACTATTTCAAATAGATAGAAGACCGCAATGGAAGTTTTTGCAACTATTGTTACTTTCTTAAAATAACTTGTTATATCTTACTATTTTACATAAATTTCGTGTTTAGCGCTTTCTTCGGCGTATAATTAGTAATGTTTAATTGCTTTGATAATTAAAACGTATCTTTTGTCGACTTTAATTAATTATGTTAAAACTTAACCGTAAACTATGCGTTTTACGAGATAAACGTCTAAACAATTTAATTTCAGGCTTAGTTAAACAGCTGTTTTTTGATCAATCTCCAAAAAAGATGAGATGATTTTTTAGTTCCTCTCATTACTTTAGTTTGGGTGGACCTATTCGGATGATTTTTATTTCAGGTGAAAGGAAATGGTTGTCATCCCGTTTTTTTTAAAGATTGATCAAGTAAACTTATTCAGACACTCGCGGTTTTCTATAATACTTTCATGCATTTTCAACGGGTTCTTACCGCGATATTTAATTAATTGAGTTGAAAATGCATGAAAGTATTGATCAAGTACTTTTGGACCGGATTATTTAAACCGATTTTGATGAATCTTATTCGTATAGTTTTCCAAAATAGAGTCGTGAGTTAACTCTTACGATCAGGTGGCCCATTAGCTTGTACGCCCACATGACTATAAAAAAACTCGAATAATAAGTGGTGACAGATAAAAGTTAGACTTAATAATAATATTGAAATCTTAGAAGAAGTCAGTACCTATCATGATTAACTAGATTTGTAAAAGTAACTTAAACATTAAATTCTTGCAATTACATTGTAAAAACTACATCTAATCGCATTGCGGATGCTACTAACAACGTCGCAAAATAAAATTAAATGTCGAATTGATTTCACTGTAATTGTAGACGGGACAAAAAATATGTGTTTACTGTTTATATTGTTTTAGAAGTTTTAGATTTAAACTGGCTTCCCTTAAGAATTCCCTGAAAATTATGTAAAATTTGTAATCTCATTCTTTTGATTGTTTATCAGGTATTAAAACTATGCCCATTTTAAATAAATATAATAATAGGTTTAGAATTTATTTTTCAATTCTCGTACTATAACCTAACTAGAGCGAAGAACCTTTTGGGCGGGGTATGTGGGAGTTGAACCGCACTAAAACCTCCAACCGCTCACACTCAGCGTCCGAACCCCGGCTGAGGCCAGAACCCAGCACGGGGTTATGAGGGACGACGCGACGCGTTACGCCATTGGCACTCTTTTCCGTCGCGCCACCCCCAGCGAAGAACCTAACATGATTAATTAAGTTCTATAACATGTCTATCATTTAACGAGGTTAAGAAAAGTTCAGTGTAATTAAGGGTAATTGCAGAGGGTCATAAACGAACGGTAACCACTTACCATCAAGCGGGCTGTAGGCTCGTTTACATGTCTTGCAATAAAAAAATATATTGTATATTCTACTGTCCGTTCTATTCGAATCTTTGTCCATTAAGTAATATTATTTGCGTCATTGTACATCTTCGATTTCTTTCGATTGATCTGAAATGCTTTTAAATCGATCGAAATGTAGCAACAATTCGTTCTATCTCTAATTTAAAGTTTCGTTAATATACGTGCTTTTAGAAAACATATTTACAAAACTATCGCTTACTTTATACCTGCCTATATTTGTTTATTGATTCACCAAGATGCGCTATTTAAAAATATCAGTCTCAACTATAATGCTATTAAAATGTTGGAACGAAGTTCGGAACGGAAATTCTTATGAAAAAGTTGTCACGACACTTTTTTGTTTTACATGATTATCTCTAGATGGCGCTGTGATTAAAATCTTTTAAAACAATTCCTTATTTTGTTTTATATGATTAATGCTAGATGGCGCTGTGATCAAAATATTTTAATTAAGTTATAAATAAGAGAGAGAGACAGACGTTTTAAACTAACTAATTATTATAACTTAAAAATAAAATTTTATTACAATTCCCTCACTAATTAATCGAAAGGAACTTCGTTCCACCCGAATGTTAGTTGACACCTCTCAAGTTTTTTTTTTGTAGATCATGTATTTAAAAATTATAGAAAAAATAATTTAAGATTTCATTCGCAAAATTCTACCCAAACTCACATCATCATCATCATCATCATCATCAGCCTATAGACGTCCACTGCTGGACATAAGCCTCCCCCAAACCTCGCCACATCGACCAGTCCTGCGCCATCTGTATCCAGTGACCTCCCGCGATCTTGACCAGAAACTCACATAGTTGTGTACATCATAATAATATTATAAAGGCGAAAGTTTGTATGTATGGATGTATGGATGTATGTTTGTTACTCTTTCACGTAAAAACTACTGAATGGATTTGAATGAAACTTTACCACGATATAGGTTATACATCAGAATAACACATAGGCTACAATTTTTGAACCCCTTTGTAACGCTGACGAAGTTGCGCGGGTCACCTAGTATGTACATAGTTACATCCATTGCAAGTTACTATGAAACTAGTAACACAACTCACCCCATTTTTAAAGCTATCAGCCAAAGTCTTCCTCGTGAAATGGACGACAGCGGACGTATTTAATCCATACTCATTCTTCAGCTTGTACAACTGCAAATTCTTCGCCACATACTGGTGCAGACGTACGGCATCAGATTGATCACCTATGATCCCCATGACTAGGTCATCTGATATCTCGTGAAGTTTCTCTTCGTCTAAAAGGTAATCATTATGTATAGGTGTTAATAGGTATAAGGGCTGTACTGAAACAACACATTACTACCAACTGCTGAGCTCAGGTCTCCTCCGAAGAGGGGTTAGGCATAGTCCACCACGCTTGTCTAATGCGGATTGGGGACTTCACATATCTTCAAAGGATTTTTAGAACCGTTTTCCGATATGCAGGTTTCCTCACGATGTTTTCCTTCACCGTTTTTAGCCAGTGGTGTTGTGAAAAATTGCACATAAATCTTTTTCATATTAAGATTTAGAGGTACAAGGCCGGTTTTGAACCCGCGACCTCCCGTACGGAAGGCAAGCGCTTCAACCACTCGGTCACCACGACTATAAAGGCAGTATAGGCGTACGTATATTAGAGGAACTTTGGAAGGAGCACCTATCTATGACAAACTGAGGAGTAAGTACATAAATAGTTAACGTGGTTTCGACATGTTATGAGGAGAGATGAGTACCACGTTATAAGGCGAATGTGGTATTCGAAAGTGGATGGATGTAAGAGGAGAGGAAGGCCTAAGAAGAGATGGTTGGATGTGAAAGATATGCAAATTTGTGGCGTGACAGAGGACTTATGCCAGATTAGGAATTAATGGAGAAAAAACAAATTGCAGCGACACCATTTGAATGGGATAAGATTGAGCTAAATTACACATTTGTCTGCGCTTATATCGCATCGAAAACGCTTTCTGATCCCTACCTATGTGACATAGACGAAGTTGAACCGTCATCTAATGACTTTTAAGTCATATGATAGATTAAAAATGATTATGCTAATTCTTTTCACGCATGAGATACTATGGATATTCCTAATCTTTATGGGCTGTATCTATCTTGTGTTGATAAATAATAACTTTGTAAATTGTTTTATAATCAAAATATAGTTAAGGGTCTTTATCAGACGTTATGCCTACAGTTTTTACATAATACTTGATACATAATATAATAAATCTTGAATTAAAAAATATTTGGATAAGGAATTCATTCTTATAGCCACAATTTAAACCATTTACAGATGAAAAAATAATTTTAGTTATTTTTTTTTTGAATAATGTATGTATTTTATGTAGTCTCTCTACACATCTATATTTCATTAACATAATCGTTTTTTTTTATATTTAATGTGAAATTGTATAATACTGTTAAAATACTTTTAAAAAAATATATGCTCATAAAATAAATAAAAATAGGTAAAATGACTTTTTAAGTTATACGGTTTTATGTTAAACATACATTGCAATGTTTAAGATAAATGTACTAAAAACCAAAAAATAATAAAACAGATACAGTCGTGGGAATTATAAAACCGTTGGGTACGTCAATTGTCTACAATCGTTGATTAAAATGTTTGTTTTGTAATGTTACACTATAATTAAGACAACAACGATTGTAGAAAATTGACGTGCCCAACGAAAAATTTTGATATCGTTTTTTCTACAGTCATAGTCATCATCATCAGTCCGTAGTCATTCACTGCTAAACATAGGCATTCCCCAAACCTCGCCACAACGACCGGTCTTGCGCTATCTGTATCCAGTGACTTCCCGCAACCCGGACAAGGGTATTTTACAAAGAATTTCCAGTTTATTTTACAATGCAACCTTGCAACGAAATCACGATGCAGGAAAAGTAAGCGCATTATCATCTAGCGTTATATGAAAATGCACATAGGTACATATACGTCACATGATTGCGATCTTCACCATGCATGGATCACGAGATATGTGCGGTAATAATCAAGGCTAAAACAATAAAACTATATCGAATGCATTCAGCTCTTAATAATAAGAAAATTTACTGATCGTAAAATCATTGCGCGTGATTCGTAAGCCGATAAAATATGCAATATAGACAAGTAGGTATTCGTTATTGTTGTAACAATCGAATTACCGAAATATTTATAGACACACAAAAAAAACTTGAGAGGTGTCAAGGGACACCCGGATGGAACGAAGTTCCTTTCGATTAATTAGTGAAGAAATTGTAGTAAAATTGTATTTTTTTAAGTTATAATAATTACTTAGTTTAAACTAACTAATTATTATAACTTAAATAAAATATTTTGATCACAGCGCCATCTAGCATTAATCATATAAAACAAAATAAGGAATTGTTTTAAAAAAGATTTTAATTACAGCGCCATCTATCGATAATCATCTAAAACAAAAAAGTGTCGTGCCAACTTTTTCATAAGAATTTCCGTCTAGTCCCCTTTCGATAACGCGCGATAAGGAACTTCGTTCCAATATAAAGTGTCCTAAACTCATATCTGGTATTATGGAGGGCGCGACAGGAAATAGTGCGCGTCGTAACGCGTCGCGCCATCCCGCATAACTCCGCACTTAGCAGATGGAGTTCGTAATTTAGTCTTATACATTTTTTTTTAATATGTTATTTATACAAACAACGAAAACATCTAAAGTGTCCAAAAATGTGTACTCAAAGATTTAGCTCAGCCTTGACCTGGTTGTACTCAAAAGGAAAATTGTACAACCAAATATGTAGAACACGCGAACAATGTCATCACACAAGGATGCCAGAGAGATATATTAAGTTAAGATAAGCAGAATGACTTTTAAAATTTTAATTTGATTTTCACCATTAATAAAATAAAATAAAAATAAAAAAGCCTTTATTCTATTAACTCTTACTAACTAGTTAAACTACTAATAAAAATATTTGAATCTTATAACTAATCACAACAAATTATTGACTTAATTAAAAAGTAGCTTTAGAATTATTATTGTTTCATTATTTCTTGAGGTAAAAGTCGCCTTTAATGGCGTAGGCCTCCCCCTTTTCCTTCCACCAGCTGCGATTTCGTGCTTTCTGCATCCAGTCAGGTCCAATGATCTGGTTGAAAACGTCTCGCCATCTCCTCCTCTGGCGGCCTCTATTTCTTTTGTTTCCTCTTGGTCCCCATTCGGTGACCTTCTTTGTCCATCTTTGTTGTTCTATCCTACAAATGTCACCCATTTCCATTTCAATAATCTGACTCTCCTCGTGATGTCACTCAGTTTTGTTTTTTCTCTGATACTCTTGTTAGTCTTCCTATCTGAAAGTCTCAACCGAAGCATGCTCCTCTCCATCTTCCGCTGGCAGACTGCATGCTTGACCTCGTCTTTATTCCTGAGAGCCCATGTTTGACTGGCATAGGTTAAGCATTCACCATTAAGTTAAGTTTTCACCATTATGTATTCACCATCATTATTATTATAAACCTAACCCAACCTTGTAAGTTCGGGTGGAAATTAAATTTACCCAACTTCATAGTTTCCAATTGAGCTGATTTTTTGTACACATAGTATTTCGGGTATTGGCCCACCTCTCACTCCCACCACTGTAACTCCTGTCCCACCACTGTAACACATAGTATGTAAAATATAGCTGAATTGATTAGGTATATATTCGGAAGGTAGCCATACGTCATTGCCACTCCTGTGCTAAACAAGATAGACTCATCGCGTGGCTACCGCTCTACTGCTATGTGATATTCACGATGTTAGAAGCTTGTATTGAAAGAAAGAAAAAGCATTTTTTCAACACGCACATAGAGGACATTCATATTATTATAACATTTAAACAGTATAATACCTATTTAAACAAGGACAAAAAAGTAATAAAATAAAACCGAACAAGATAGAGGCTTGTCCTCAGTGGTGTGCGAATAGGTTTCAGCTCAGCAAAAGCTTATGGTCGCAAAGAAGACCAAAAGCACTGATTTTCAGCTGAAACCTAAAAATATTAGTATTGAAAAGTTTCCTACAAATCAATTACTTTTTGTGATGTCTCTTTAAGAACTGTTTTCTTACCATCTTTTAACACCATAATGCTCTGTATATTGGTCTGGTCGGCGGCTATAATCACAAAATCTCGGCACTGTATACCTATCAAACATTGCAAGTATAAGGAAGGCGCACTAGACATTATTAATTAAAATATTATATCAAAACGTTTGTAGAATATCCATTAAAGATAATGAAAGAAATATTGTTATCATTGTCAAAATGGGTATGACAATGATGTCAATGAGAGAAGTTATCAACTTCGCAAATAAGAAGGAACTTGTGCTTTTCTAAATTGTCTGTGAAATAATAGATTTTCTCGACTGTGATAACATGTAGTTAGCCTGGAACACTTTTCATAATTTATTACTAACAATCTGATTTTTCGTGAGTACCTTCAGCAGCACGAAGAATGGTGTCTTTAGACTTCTCACACAATGTTACAAAACTTTTAGGTTTCAGACCTTTTTTTTTTAGTTGGAGGAAATCACCAGATCCCCGCCCGGGGCGCCGCCGCGGAGCGGGTGGTATGTGGGAGTTGAACCGCACTAAAACCTCCAACCGCTCACACTCAGCGTCCGAACCCCGGCTGAGGCCAGAACCCAGCACGGGGTCATGAGGGACGACGCAACGCGTTACGCCATCGGCACTCTTTCCCGTCGCGCAGGTTTCAGACCTTGGGAATTAAAAAAATATTTTAATTGTTAAATTTTGCAGATCTCTTGTCATAGCTATCTAAAAATAATTGATGATTTTTCTGTGAACCTCAACTTTTCACGCTCCAAATTATTATTAAAACTCTCTCTCTCTGCAGTATCTCGATGTCAAAAATCATAGTACAATTACGTAAAAACCGACTACAATGAAATTTTAATCTTTCAACAGACAATCCACTGCACTTTACACTTGATGGAGATCATTTTAATTGCGGCACTTTAGTTAGATTTCCCAAGAGATCCTGGGAGACTCTCATGGTGCATATTGTGGGCTTATCTCGGAGGAATAATGGCTTAAGCTTAAGTGAGGCAATACTTATCTCGAAGCTTAAAACTTTCGTAAGACGTAGATACTTCAAAATAAGTCTTCTTGCACTCATTTTAAGTGCTGTACCAACCCAGAAAAATATATTACCTATGTGCAATTTGTCACAACACCACTGGCTGGCGAAAAACATTGTGAGGAAATCTAAAAATTGGAAAGGATATTAAAAATCCTTCGAAAATATTGATATGTGAAGTCCCCAATCCGCACTGGGCAAGCGTGGTGGACTATGCCTGATCCTTCTTCTGAGGAGACCTGAGCACAGTTCGGGTTGTTATAGTTTAAGTATTATTTTACTAAGAAAGAATAAAACTTGAGAGGTGTCAAGGGACATCCGGATGGAACGAAGTTCCTTTCGATTAAAACGTATAAAAAATATGTCCTTTCGTAACGCGCGATAAGGAACGTGTTTTAAAATATTTTGAACACAGTGCCATCTAGCATTAATCATATAAAACAAAATAAGGAATTGTTTTAAAAAAAATTGATCACAGCGCCATCTAGCGATAATCACTTAAAACAAAAAAAGTGTCGTGACAACTTTTTCGTAAGAATTTTTTCCGTCTAGTCCCCTTTCACAACACGCGATAAGGAACCTCGTTCCAACAATAAAAAATGCCGGATTTTAATTACGTTTTACTTAAGAGCAAAATATTAAATTGTTTGATAAATTCAATTAAATAAATCCTCCATATTCAAGATTTCAAGTATTAAGATTTGTGTTGCATTTAATTTAAATCGTAATAGTTTTCTATGACAAACAATAGTGCATTAAAATACACTTTCCTTATTACATTCGATTTACCGATGATTTTCAAGGTCATAGTAAAATGCGTTTTATTTCCTATCGCGAAAAAAAATATGTTGTTTATTTATACTCAAACTAATTTTAACATAGTTGAAGTACCAACGTAATAGTTATTTTCAAAGAATGTGTTATTAAGCCCTTGTGATGAGAAAATGTGTGGAATTAAGCTCAAAGGGAACCCCATGTTCAAACATAACTTCACGTGTTACTCTTTGTCGAGTACGGAATCTAAATTATATTAAACTAGCTTTTACCCGCGACTTCGTTCGCGTGGACTTCAGGTTCGTCCTGTCTAGCCCGTCTAGTTCGCGACGTCTATAATATAGTACTATTATACCACAAAAAAAATTTTTTTTTACGACCTTAGTAACCTCAAAAATTGTAGCCTATGTGTTATTCTGATGTATAAGCTATATTGTGGTAAAGTTTCATTCAAATCCATTCAGTAGTTTTTACGTGAAAGAGTAACAAACGTCCATACAAACTTTCGCCTTTATAATATAATATATTGGATTTTATTTTCTCGAATGAGGTTATACTGCTTTTTTTTTGATATATATTAAGGCTCAACTTCTCATCATCATCAGGCTATAGACGTCCACTGCTGGACATAGGCCTCCCCCAATCCTCGCCACAACACCCGGTCCTGCGTTGTATGCATCCAGTGTCCTCTCGCGATTCTGAACAACGCAAATAAATTGGTAAACTTATTTTTACGAGTTAAGCTTATGTTAAAGACATATGTATAGGTAATTTAGAAATCTATAACGGAATTCGTAAATGCTAAACGATAGATTAATTTGTGGATACCTGACTATCATTTCTGTGCTCTTTTTAATCAAGAATATTTATTTTATTTATTTATTTATTGAGTTGTACCAACAAAGTAACACCAAAACACATAAGAGAAGCAATCAAAGTACACATGAGTAAATGTCACTTAAATAATAGATACAAAAAGCATGCTAATAGAACATCGGAATTTAAAGTTACACTAAGTACGAAAAATAATAATAATTTATAATTAAAAAAACATGTCGTATGAAAAGTAAATCATTGAATTATAAAATTAATATTAAACGATACAAAACACTTATATTAAAATATAATGAGTTAAGAAAATAATTAAAAATTGAGCGATAATACAAAAATGAAAACAATGGTTTGAAAATTATTCAAGAACTTAAGCCAAATCTCTCTTGAATGTAAATGGACAACCTGACAAAATATCAAGTTCGCGAGATGGGCCCACAGAAGCTGTACTTGTTGCAATTTCTTATATATATACTAGCTGACTCGCGCAACTTCGTCTGCGCCGAAAAAAAAAATTAGGGGTGGACTACCCCTAACATTTAGGGGATGAAAAATAGATGTTGGCCTATTCTCATAGGTACCGGATAAGCACAAAAAAATTCATCAAAATCGGTCGAGCCGTTTCGGAGGAGATCAAGTTCGAACACCGTGACACGACAATTTTTATATAGGTAGTTAAATCGCACTGAAAATCGATGACTAGACTGGAAGACACCATTATCATATTATTTAAAATTTACGTAGACTTAACGCTTTGAAGAAATATCGAGAATATTTTATTTTTTAAGTAGGTATGTAATTCATTTCAAACATTAAAGATATTTTTCTTAATTTTTATTCTTCAACAGACCCTGACAATGAAGTTCATGTGTGAAAGAGACGCATAATACAATCGTGCTGGTGTTAGAGAGAGACAATGCCTGATACTCTGTCTTTGTCTACCGGCATCAGCTTGGGTTTGTTGGCTGGCATCGTGTCTGGAGTGTGCTACTTATTCGCTAATGGAGTCACTTGGTCAGGGTAAGTGAGATATAATTATTTATCCCTACTTCCTTACTTAGTATAATAAAATATGCGAAAGTAATTATTATTATGTCTCTTACGCTTTCCCGCTTAAACCTCTCAACCGATTTTGATGAAATTTGACATAGACAATCTTTAGACCCTGTGAAACAACAAAGTCTACTGTTTATTGAGAAAAATCAGATTGTAGAGTTCACAGCAGCTAGTAATTCATAATGTTTGAAATAATTGCGAGGTCCTACATTCATCTTGAACAGATAGGAGAAAAAACGGAATCAGTGTAAGATTTAAATTTATTGCTAACAGCGCCATCTCTTATTGTGTTGTGTAACTGAAACCTTGCTAACTATTGTTAACAGATGGCAGCACATGTTATCAAATTTAAACATTGAAAACTTAATAATAATTATACCTTAACAGTTTTACGTGAACCGATTTCAATACATAACCTTTAGAACATATTTATGTATGACATAGGCTTTTATGTTAAATGTTAAGAGATACCAAGATTCCCACGAAAACTAAATTAGCAAAGAAACTAATATAACCCAATCGAAAAATATTACACTCAGATAAAAATAAAACTTGAGATGTGTCAAGGGACACCCGGATGGAACGAAGTTCCTTTCGATTAATAAGTGAGGGAATTGTAATAAAATTGTATTTTTTAAGTTGTAATAATTAGTTAGTTTAAAAAGTCTGTCTCTCTCTCTCTGTTTCTATAAGAGAGAGAGACGTTTTAAAATATTTTGATCACAGCTCCATCTAGCATTAATCATATAAAACAAAAAAAGTGTCGTGACAACTTTTTTATAAGTTATAACGCGCGATAAGGAACTTCGTTCCAAAAATCCTTTGCTTCCAAATAAAAGTACTAGTCCAAGGTTAAATAAAATTTCATTACGTACTTGCTATTTTACATTACATAAGTGTAAGTACAATGATAAAATCAAAACCGTACAAAATGTTAAAGGTTTACAACACATCCGTATCGTGTGTCCCAACAATAGACTACACAATAAAGCGGCTATTCACTTAACGATTTGAAATTGAATTACGATTTAGTCTTCGAGTATGAAAACCATGATATCTGGCAAGTTAGAAGATTTAATGGAACATGGAGTAGGGGGGGGTACTATTCAAGTTGTACAAAGCGACAGTAAAGGGTGGAAATTTCGATTACCTTACTCATTACGAACCACCGAGGTCGAGGTAGAAGGCCCATTCTATGGCCAACAATAATCGTCAGCGAGCACCTCCGCCTCCAACTCCCAGGGCGGCGTCCTCGCCAGCACACACGCCGCCTTATAAGCGATGTTGCGGTATCCGTGGATGACCCTGATGGCTACAATGCGCAAACGGGCGCACCGTACAGGGCCCAGCCAGCCATGGAGGTCGTCGTGTCCGAGATGTGGAATTGGTGTGGCGTTGATTATTCCCATCTTGGGGTAATCCATGGACTGGCATCGGCGCGTCCACGCGGCTGTTAGATATAGTTCAATTCGCTCTGAGTCACTGTGCCATGGTTCTGTCACAGCTCCGGCCGACGACCGTTCCTTTCTGGGATCCACTGGTCCCATTCTGGGCAGTCTTCAATCGGAAGGCGACCGCAACGAAAAATGAAAAACAACACCCTACGGCCCTACTGTTTTTTCCCCTTTTGTGGGGGTGGGAGAAACCCTTTATTTACAAAACAAAAACAAAACAAAAGAATCGAATTAAAACTAAAACAATAAAACAGAATTCAAAATTTATATACATAAAAGCGCAGTCGAGCGCTTTTATCAAAATCCAAATATTTGCTTACGGCGTGGGTAGTCCAATAAAAATGATTTGAATGAAACGGATGGCCTTCAAAACTTAAACCATTTACTTCTTCGAAATAACTTTACAATTGAATAATCTTTTACAAACAATATTCTAATTAATGTTAATCAGTTTAAAATAATTAAAGATTGAGGCGACAGATAGCGATTCGTCGACCGAGTGGTGCGCCGGCGACCGCTCTCCAAGAAGTCCGTCTAAAAGATGGCCGCCCCGCTACCACAGACTCGACGCTCCGCTAGAGTGACCATACCAACTGTCACTCTTGTCAATGTCATTTTTCATACGCGCCTACATACAGTTAAAACAAAAGAATGAACAACAAACAAAAAGATCACTAACTGTAGTACAAAATAATAAAAACAAAATTAAAATTAAAATTATAAATTAAAAGTATTAAGCCGTACAGGGCCATCGAGCGCACTACCCCCGCGTAGACGCGATGCACCCCCGATGTTCAGAAGGAATCGGCCCAGGTGGCGGGCCGTCCTCACCAGTCGGAGAACCAAAGTCCACAAAGAGGATCAAAAAGTCCAACGGCTATCCAATACGACGCTTAGATACGTCAGGTGCATCCCGACCCCAATTTGGTCACCTCCAACCATAATATAGGCATCGTCCGGTGGCGCCTTCCCAGCCCCCTGGAAATATAAGATCTGGGATTTATTTAGCGCCACATCGAAGCGCCATAGCGCCCTTCCTAATTTTACCGACGCGACATTATTAGTAGCATTGTGAACAGTTAGCTTTAGTTTGACAATAGAACGGATAGTGCAGCTCCGTCAACCGGAACGGGGCGACTGGCGAATATTTTATTTTTCATTTTTAATTTGATGTCGCAGAAACTCTTTGATAAAACATGGTTCACGTTACACCAGTCGAGCCAAAGCCTACTTAGCCAAAGTTAGTACTATTCTTTTTTTATTGCTTAATAGATACACGAGCCTAGGCCAACACTCGGCCGAAAGTATTGACAATACTATTGTGCGTAGGTGTGCGGGCACGCAAAGACGCATTAAAATCTTTTTGACGCAGTTAATGTTGCTTGTTAATTGCTATAAAAGATTATACTACAGCTAGCCTTCAACGAAGTTTCTTTACGTCAAATAAAGCCATTATATCGGAATCCTATTGACAGTTGTTCCGGTGCACTGGTCACCCCGTCATACGCCATGTGGGCTACCGTTACAATATGTCGCTACTTTCGGTTGTAATCTATTTATTTATTACTAGCTGACCCACGCAACTTCGTCTGCTTCACAAAGTGAAACAATATATCCTATAACCTCCCTTGATAAATAAACTTTCTAAATTTGAAGGAATTTTAGAAATCGGTCCAATACTTTTTGCGTCTATTCGAGACAAACAAACAAACAAACAAACAGACCTTTCCTCTTTAAAACATTAAGTATAGATCTAGTATTATAGTTCTTAAAACAAATTACTAGTTCTATGTGAATTCTATTTATTTAAAAAAAATCTCAAATTGTTTATCAAATTCTCAATCTAAATACAGTTAATAAATATCCGACGATCTTCAAGAAAATAAAAAATATTGGGATGTCTCAAAACTGCATAAACAAAACAAAAAATTGAGCCACAGAATGTAAACTATGCAGAAGCTAATTCTAAGTTTTACTTAACTAAAATTGTTGAATGATTTAAAATTTCAAAAAGCAACAGTTCTTGGATTATACAGTATTATTTTCGATGCATGTTACTTTTTACTTAGGGCAGGTACCATATGAAATTAATCAATATCTGACAGACCTCTTTAAAAGATTCATTGTTTTGGTAACGATAATTGACAATTTGTTGTAATCGTTTGACAGATATTGAAGTGGACTTTGTTTCATCAGACAAGTTTTTTTTGCAATTACCGGGAAAATAATGTGAATATTTTATTGCATTTTAGATAAATAACCTTTTTTTTTCAGTTGAAGGAAATCACCGGATCCCTCCCACATATGTGGGAGTTGAACCGCACTAAAACCTTCAACCGCTCACACTCAGCGTCCGAACCCCGGCTGAGGTCAGAACCCAGCACGGGGTTTGGAGGGACGGCGCTATGACAAACGCAAATTTTGGTCAGATCCCAGATGAGCGGTTATTTTGCCTACAGTGGTGTTTTATATCTCTCGTGTTTATTAAAGCTAGGTCTCCTCTAAACTTATTTTAATTGCGTAAATTATATTATGGAGATATGTATATGTGTATTATTGCGTCTTTACATCATTTTCGACTTTTTTTTATTGCCGTGTAGGCAAACGAGCCAACAGGTCACCTGATCGTATTAGTGGTTACCGTCGCTCATGAAACTGCAATGTCAGAGGACAAACATTTGTCAAACATTTGTCATAGTTTCATATCTATTTTGTTTTTAAAGTCTATGTTCTTTAACACGTTTTGTTTTAATTTTGACTTCTGTATTAGTGTGTTCTGTGTGATACCAGAACACCGTTGGTGAATCATTGTTCATTTTGACTCAGTTACATCGCGATAGCGGACATTGACGTTTGTCAACTAATAGTACTGTAAAAAATTGAGAGTAGGTACCTCCTTTTTTTAACTTCGGTAAAATAAGTGATTTTCAGTGATAACTTGTGAAATTCGAATTTAAAATTTGTGCTGTGACTTTTGGATTGATTTGAAAAGTGTCGTCTGGATTTCTGTAAGTGAATTAATTTTATTCAAATCATTTTTATTTATTTACTAGCTGCCCCGAGCAATTTCGTAAAAAATAATTTAGGGGTGGACTACCCCTATCAGTAGGGGGATGAAAAATAAATGTTGGTCGATTCTCATAGATACCGGATAAGCACAAAAAATTTCATCAAAATCGGTCAAGCCGTTTCAGAGGAGTATGGCAACGAAAACTGTAACTGTGTGTAGGCAGATGAGCCAACGGGCCACCTGATCGTAAGTGGTTACCGTCGCTCATGAACCTCTGCAATGTCAGGGGACACTGAGGGGTCGCTACCTACGATCTAAATTTAAGGACCCGCCTCAAGCCTCGTTTGAAGAAGGACAAGTCATATATATATTAGATTTATTAATACCTAATTTATGATTCTGATTTTGGCAGTACTTAAAAATAAAAAAATATACATACACATACATGTATCATTGTACGCAAAAGTACTATGAAAGTTTATTAATTAATTATAATTTATAATACCTCTTAAACACAGATTATAGCTGTTTATAAGATCTAAATTCATAGAAATGGTGAAGATAGGTCGTTATAATTTAGCTGTAGCCTGCAATACCAACAGCTTTATCTTTTAATAAGATAAACGCTGAATATTAACATTTTTTATCTGATAAAATATCTCATCTAATAAATATACCGTTAAAAATAAGCTTTAACATGTTCACTGCTAAACGAGGCTTAAATGATCCCTCCTCCAACTTTCCTGTGGTGCGGCAAGTGAATTTCTCTGTAGTGCGAAGAGCATAACTTTGTCAAAGGAATTGGGGTCTAATAGACCGCGTGTCGTCCTAACGTCTGGTCTGGTCCGGGTCGATTACACCCTTGTCACAGCCAACGGCAAATATGCAAAAAATGATGTCGCAGTGATAAGCTTTTCATATTCTATACATTTTCCCATCAGCTGTCGAGCAACAATCGTTTTGCAAGAATTTTAGATATTTTAAGTTGCGTTTACTAAGTATTGTAATTGGTCGTATATGAAAGAAAGTTAGAAAGAAAATACGTTTATGCAGACACACAACTTACACATAACAGGAACAATATATTACTAAAAATAGATTAAAACTAAGATTAAACAACAATATAAAAGTATTAAAAAATAATTTAAAACAAGTAATGAAATAAAAAAAGGTTATGTAAAGTGTATCTGAAAGGGCGAATAACTCAGCACGAAGCTACAGCCTACGATCAACTATCATCTCCTTCATATGTAGGTCCAATCATTAAAAAAATCACACTGTACCTATGGTTGATGTAGATAACAGAATGTTTTCAAACAAATAGAATACTTGTAGTTTCAAATCAACCCCATTCAATTTGTTACATGCCAAATTGAAAATGATATCGAAATGACCCGCGCAACTTCGTCTGCGTAACAGAGAGATACAACATAACCGATAGCCTTCCTCGATAAATGGACTATCCAACAGTGAATGAATTTTTCAAATCGGACCAGTAGATCCTGAGATTCGCACGTTCAAACAAACAAACAAACTCTGCAGCTTTATAATATTTATTCTCCATATTCATTTATTTGCTCATTTTTTACATTATATTAAAAAAAAACAATTACAATAAAATTAAATTTAAAAATACAATATAAAAAACAGAGGGCCTCTGGAGACGGGGTCTACGACCCAAGCCATCAGTGGTCAGGACTCAAGAGAGAGGAACCTCCTCACAATACGAGCCGTGTCAAGGACGACCGCTTCTTGAATCAGGCCCTTTACCCAGCCGGGGAGCGAAATGATGATGACGGTCGAAGCTTTTCGGTATTAGACCGTGCACAGGTACAACGATCGGAACAATGATGGTCGATTCAACACGCCACATGTCGGTCATCTCGTGAGCCAGGTCCAAATATTTTAGCAGTTTTTCTTTTTCTGCCTTCACAAGGTTCTCGTCATGCGGAATGGTGACATCGATCAGCACCGCCCGATGCGCATCCCGATCTATTATCACTATGTCAGGCTTATTGGCAACAATAGTCCTGTCAGTGATAACAGATCGGTCCCAGTAGAGCGTTACATGACCATTATCGAGAACCGGCTGAGGTCAATATTTATTATTATTATATTGTATCGAATTTTTGATTACGGTCAATGTCAGTTAACTGCATTTCAATAATAATTGCAGTTTACCTAGATAAACAGAGAGAGGTTACTTCGTTTAGCCCCGCCACTCAGCAGCCAGGTCTGCAGTTCCGAGTTGGGGTATAGCAATAGAACTATGTACCAAGTGTTCAGATTGCCTCAAATACCTGCTCAAAATTAGCCACTATCTCTCAAGCTAACAGCATTTAGTAGAGTTAACTCAGTTAACCGGACAGTGTTGTGGCATCGACAAGGAGCCGTATCATTTGCGTAACCGATGCTGATACGGTTTCGCAAATTATTTAACGGTTACAAACAGTACTTATCATCGTTCTATAAAGGTGTATTGTTTATCAATAGCATTGTAACAATTTAAGACAGACAAACATTCTGCGTTTTGTTACTGTTTTCGGGGCCGGTCGACATAGCTTTTTTAAGTTGAATTTTATACTTTTTGCCTTATTTTATTTTCTCAAATTTTTTGTTGTAGGTATATTTTACTTTTAAGTACTTATAAGTTTATGTGTTCGTTGTGCGCGTTTGACAGCGCCGGGTGTCGACTACAATGTTTCTGTGGTTGGCAACCGGCAACATGCTGAGTTTCGGCCGTTTTGTGTGCGAACTTTTTTGTTAACTTTTAAATATGTCTGTATGTTCTTTTTTACACACAAATAAACTTATGTCTATGTCAATTTAAGTTCAATTTAAAAAAGGTATTGTATGGCATTATGAGGTTAAGGAAACGTTCTGTATAGGTAGGTGATAGAGTGGCCCTTCATTGCCCTGACATTGAAGAGGCTTATGTTACTGCGGAGCCGCTTCCTATGGACCTCTAAGGAGTTTCTTAAAACCTCGTTTGAATTTTGAATTTAATTTGATTCATAGCGCTCGGAAAACACTGAGGAGTCACAAAATACCGAAACTGAAAATAAGTCTAACTAACTAATCTCACGGTCTCTCCTTACACGGGCTTTCAATCAAGTTTAAAATTTTTATTGGGATACACATCCCATAAATTGGATCCTACCTCTATTGTAGCAATCCATTACTACCCACTGCTGGGCTTAAGGTCTCCTCAGTTGAGAGATCCGTGCACAATGCGGTTGTACAAATTACTCTGCTAAAATCCATGCAATTTTTTGTTAAACTGTCCAAAAAGCGAAAAAACTTGAACACGAAATGGAAAGCAAATTACGCGTTGGAATTTGATCACATCGGATGTTCGCGACCAACTATTTGGACACGGTCCGCTTACCGCCAACGGGTACCTGTGTAGTCCTTTGTTGAAATTTAAATATAACCTCTAAAATTTGTCATCAATGTTTGTTACAATTGAATTTGGAATGTAATGAGTATGGAGTGTACCTCTGTACAATCTTCATTTAAATAATTATTTAATTTTCAATTACATATTAAAACAGTGTTTTAAAAAAGTTCTGTAGGTATAAGTAGGTGATGGATAACCACCCCTCATTGCCCTGGAATTTCAGAGGTTCATGAGCGACGGTAACGGCTTGCCATTAAGTTGGCAGTTTATTATGCAATAAAAAATAATTGTATCATTAAACAATATAATCCACCTACTTAATCTGAATCTTCTATTAATATTTACAATTATAATAAAAAAATCGCAAAATATGTTGCTAAGCGCAAAACACAACAACGCCTGGACCAATATGGCAAATCTTAGAATAATAATTATTATAAGTCCATTTTTTTTTAATGTTAAAATGTATATCACTTACACTATTACTAAACGGGTTCTTACCAGGATTATTAGTGTAAGTGATGTAGATAACCGCGAGTGTTTAAAGAAATTTATTAAAATGTATAGTTTGAATTATATTAATTTATAGCTTAAAAATAAATGTGGAGCTATGTCTGACTTTCAATATTCTCCACAAAACAATCCCAGTGACTGTAACTAAAACCTTATTACTCCTTACGTAATAAGTCTCCCAATATTCGTACCGCGTCGAGTCGTTTCCTGCTCACGTGCTGGCGTGCCTTCCTTCCTGTCTGAATAAGGATATAACAACGGATCCACAGTGAATGCATGACGGATTATATAACCGATGCGCTATTGTGTAGGAAATTTTGATTCTTAATTAAATAACCTTTAAATTAAAGAGACACTAACGTCGTGGTAAAAAGTCGTGGTGGCCGAGTGGTCGAAGCGCGTCCTTCCGAACGGGAGGTCGCGGGTTCAAATCCGGCCGGCTTGTACCTCTAAATCTAAATGTGAAAAAGATTTATGTGCAATTTTTCACAACACCACTGGCAAAAACAGTGAAGGAAAACATCGTGAGGAAACCTGCATGTCCGAAAAGGGTTCTAAAAATCCTTTGAAGATATGTGAAGTCCCCAATCCGCACTAGGCAAGCGTGGTGGACTATGCCTAATCCCTCTTCTGAGGAGACCTGAGCCCAACAGTGGCAGTAATTGGTACAGGTAACGTGTTTATAAAAATCAATATGGCCGACTTATGATAATAATATTCTAAGTTCAACGACTGAAACATTTGAATTTGGAAGTTGATCAGTTTTGCAAATTTTCAAAATTTGTTAGAACAGTTTAACCGAACTAATCAACAAAAACGGAAGGACAACCCAGATCCCTTTTATGACCAAAACAACTCAACAGTCATAAGTGGTTACCGTTATCTTGAGTGGTCATTATATAAATTTACTAGATGACCCTCGCAACTTGGTCTACGTCATAAAGGGGTTCAAACAGTACTCGCAATGCCGTCGAGTTATTATTTTCGCGGCTCGCTGTGCCACACATATTCATTGCGTTTTATACTCGTAATAACTTCTAAACGAAAAGTCCGATTGGAATAAAACAAAAAGTAATTTAATTCTACATTAATACTCTTGATAACAAAATACTTAATTTGGATAAGGGTTAATATAACGATACTCATTTAACGTTAAATTCAATCTCGGAACGAAATATTAAATTTTAAAAACATAAAAGTGGTTATTGTGACTAAACTATGATAGTTAGATATATGCTGTCGCAAACTTTTTTGTTTGTCTTCAAAAGACCTAAAAACCCGTAGTACATCATTTTGTTCTATTGTCAATAGTTTTTGCAGCGTACGCATAAATAGGTTTTCGATTTTTCACCTTTTGTTACATATTCGATATTTTCATGCGGATCCCTAATTTTTTTGAAAATAAAATATAGCCTATAACCTTCCTCGATAAATAGACTTTCCAACAGTGAAAGAATTTTTTAAATCGGATCAGTAGATCCTGAGATTAGCGCGTTCAAACAAACAAACAAACAAACAAACAAACAAACAAACAAACAAACAAACAAACAAACAAACAAACAAACAAACAAACTCTTCAGCTTTATAATATTAGTATAGATTTTATGAATATAAATTTCCTATGTGCCTTTCGAAATAATCTTAGCAATTTTTCGCATGCATAACAATAGTATGACGATTGACGACAATACTGTTGCTGTTGGCTATTTTCGTAATTTGTACAAGATATCCTTTAAGATATCATGGATTATTTAAACCTAAAAAAAATTTAAAAGTAGAATCTCGTTCACGTTCAGTAATTTGGTTTATTTTATTTTTGGTGTTTTTGACCCCGATCAATAGATGGCGCTAGTAATACTAACCACACGCGATGCTATAACTGCACACAGCAGGTAGTAGATACAATTATTTTTCGAGTATTCTCAGTTACTGAACCACCATTGAAAACTATTGAAATTTTTATTTTCAATTATCTATTTTCGTTTTTCTTTTATCAAATAAAATGCACAAACTTTGTTAAAAAAATTGAGGAACAAAAAATAAAACTATAAAAATTTATCTAAACATTTATTTCTTCTTCGCCGGTTTAGTTTGTGATGGAGGAGTAGCTTTCCCTGAAGACATGGTGCCTTGAGGACTTGCCTCTCCAGTGAGCAGGTACCGAGTCACTCTGGCTTTTAATTCTGGGTAGTTTAGGTTATTATGATTCAGCTGCGGCAACACGGATATCCGTTTGTCACTTTCCTGTACGAAAAAAAAACTTAGGTGAGATAATATTTTTTATGTTAATACATAATTGCAAAGAGGTTCGTTGGGGCGAGAGTATACCAAAAGGGGGGGTTAAAACTTTTTTTTTAAGATTTAGTGTCATTGTAATACATTGTATAGAACACTTTAGAATAGCACATTACTTAAGAAAAAAATATTTTCAAAATTACTCAAAAAAGAATTACTATCGTCAAGTTCAAACAAAATGTATGAAGTTGCCAACAACAACCTAAACTTACTTTTCAATAAACAAAAATTCCTCAACAGTTACGCAAAATTATATAAATTATGTTATCATGTTGCTTAAAAACGAATCCTGTACATATATGTAATTGTGGTAGTTTCATACGAGAGATTCATAAAAAACGTCATTCTTGAAAACGGATAGCACTCATCAAATGGGTCTCCTACCCTAAAATAATTTAAAATACCTGTCGTATCACAATAAGGTAGTAAGTCTTCTTATGCTCAAACAAATCATTGGGGTAGGCATAAGTAGGGAGGCTAAACAACCCTTTAACCACCCCTGTTTCGTCACACAAATCAAACTGAGTCGAAGCAGCCAGTCGACATTTCTTCCTTACATACTCCAAGAGCACCCTGACATGACATTTTGGGTTCACCAAAAGAATTTTCTCAATGGCGAGATCTTCTTCACTAGATTTCTGAAGGAAATTCGATAATTCTGGCGTATCTTTATAGGTTATTTGTATAAACATTTTGATGTTTTTTTAATGTCATAATTTTTTGTTGTCATTTTTTTATTCATGTTTTTTTGACTGCCACGCTATTTATTTAAAAAAAGCTGCATCAAAATCCATTGCTTAGTTTAGAAGAATAGCATACATGGCGACTATTCGCAATACCTATGTTTTTCGCATTCGCAAAAACACATGCGAATGATATGCGAATGCTGTAAGTAAAGTTGCATGGATGAAGCTTGTATATAGAGGCAACCTGGTGGAGCCAAATTAAAACTTTGTACCTCCTACCTCGTCCGTCCGGTCGTCGAGATATTTTTTTTAATTTTTTTTTATTGCCTCGTAGGCAGGTGATCTAACGGCCACCTGATCGTAAGCGGTTACCGTCGCTCATGGACCTCTGCATTGTCAGAAGACACTGCGAGGCCGCTACGGTGTACCCTTAAGGACTCTCTTCAAGCCTCTTTTGAAGAAGGACAAGTCATAGCGCTCGGGAAACACCGAAGATTTCCGGAGGATTTCAATTATTAGGTGGGAGGAGTTCAGTACCCTCTCCCTTTCTGATATGTCTAGTAATCATGAACTTTTGATTGAAAAGGAAATATTCGCATTCGCAACGTCCAGAAATTGACACATTCTTCCCGCCGACCGAGAGAGCCGGTAACCGTATTCGCCGGCGGCTACCGGCTCGGCGTCCTGGGACGGAGCGACGGGAAAGAGTGCCGAGCGCGTAACGCGTCGCGCTGTCCCTCCAAACCCCGTGCTGGGTTCTGGCTGGGTTCTGGCCGGGGTTCGGACGCTGAGTGTAAGCGGTTGGAGGTGCGGTTCAACTCCCACACACAGATCCGGTGATTTCATCCAAATGAAAAAAAAAAACGCAACATTCCTAATAGGGTCATACATCGTGAAGTAACTATGTTTTATACCATGTAGTCATACGTATGTGTTGAAAAATGTAACAAATTTCTTTGTAATATGTACTCAATTGTTAAAGATGATTTATGTTTTTATTTGCACTGTTTTGTCTTCTTGTTATTTACCTATACATTCAAATTGCTACCTTTTCAGTTTTAATACCTAAATACATAATTTATTAGAACTAGAATTAAAAACCTTTGATCTTTAAGTTTATTTGAAGACATCGGCCTTAATTTAAACAATGACAAAGTAATTTAACTCAGTAATAATTTAGTTTTTGACCGACTTTCCAAAAAGAGTCACTCAATTCGTCTGTTGTTTTTTATGTTTGTTATAACATAACTTTAGTTTGGGTGCATGGATTCGGATGGTTCATCATCATCATCAGCCTATAGACGTCCACTGCTGGACATAGGCTTCCCCTAAACTTCGCCACATCGATCGGTCCTGCGCTGTCCGCATCCAGCCACCTCCCGCGGTCCTGACCAGGTCATCAGTCCACCTTGTGGGAGGTCTGACTACGCTGCACCTACCATTCGTTCGGAGTTCGTGGTTCTAATTTAATTTTTAAAGATCCAACAAGTACTTTTCGGATCTGTGTTAATTGTATAGAAAATTGGACATTATCGGTCATTAACCTCTGGGTACATTTCAGCATTAAGAATTTGATAGGCGCTAAAATGGCGGAAGATAATATTATGGCATTCTAAGATTATAGCTATCGCATATTAGTAGGGCACTTTGATAAGTAATGATTGATATGTTGTTAATAAACAGAATTAACCGAAAAATATTTGCAGTTAGTTGTTTATTTACATTAAAGAGTTTGCAAAAGTAACTGTGTCACTGAAATAAAGAAACTAGACTTTAAAAAAAATTCTTTACTTTTATTCGTCATGGGCATAGGCCTCTCCCAAAATACGCCACTGAGTACGATCTTCTGCTCGTCTCATTCCGTTGTTACCGGCCTCCTTTCTTAGGGCATCGTTCCATCTAGCAGGGTGCGCCCAACACTACGATTACCTTTATTACCTTCTTCTTTATTTTCGAGTAATTTCACTAAAAATGGCTTTAAAATTCCACCTTTTATAATATAATAGTCGATCAAATTAACTACTTCAATAACCAATAACAAATTCACAAAAAAGGAAAGAAAACTAATCCCGGAAATTCCGAATCATACAATGGCTGACAATTCAAAGATGGAAGCAAAACAAAACGTCATAAAGGTCATCGCACACTGCCCGAGTCAGCTGCGCCCTTGACCGCAAATTAGTTGCGTTCACTCGCAGTTCATTTCTCAACGCAAGGAATCCATAGCACATTTCATAAGAAGCTTGCAACAGTTGTTGGCGATGTTGCATTCGACGTACTGAGTCGGCACAGACGCTCGTGGCGATCACTGCAGTGTGTACACGGCTTACGAAATAGAACGAATTGAATTTTGAAATTTCGAAAATACGAAAGCGTTCTAAAATTTTTATTAGATTTTTTTTTGTTATGTGATTTTTTTGATTTTTTTTTTTGAAGTAAAGAGAATAAATTTAAATACTTTTTGTGACAGTGACAAGTAAGACAATGACAAAGCAAAAGACATTTTCGTAACAGCCTACGAAAAATTAACCGAAAAAAATTTAAAGCAAGAAACCGTATCGTCCAAATGAAGTTATCTGGAGTATCAAGTCTGATGACCTTCGGGGTGGCACCCTGGCCACCTCCAGGTCCGATTCCCAACACCTTCCAATTCCACCACCAAGGCTCCAACTTCGCCGTTTTCCTGATACTGTTTGCCCTCTGCATGATGGAGGTGGTGGTTCTGAGGATCATCACGGAAGAGCAGGCCAGGGAGCAGGGATCCAGGAGTGTCACATCCATGTGGTTCGACTCTGATGACGACTGATAACACTTTGATACCTGATGTAGTCATTTAAGTTTGTGAATTAAATTTAAGATTAATTGTTTGTGTACGTTTTATTTCAAGAATATTAGTTGTTATTATACATATTTAAGTTTTACAACGGCTTAAAAATAAGCATACATTTCACCCAATGTGAAAAACGGAACCAAAATTTTAGTCAACACATTGAAGGTTGGTTCCCGCGCAAAATATTAATAAAAATAAATTCAAAGTAAAACAAACGAACTATAAAGTCAATAAAATTACAATCAGATAAAAACAACAACAACCAAGGAAGTAATTATCTTCAATTATCTTTTTGTGTGTGGAATAAAGTTGCTTTCTTTCTTTCTTCTTTCTTTCTTTCTTCTTTCTTTCTTCTTTCTTTCTTCTTTCTTTCTTTCTTTCTTTCTTTCTTTCTTTTTTCTTTCTTTCTTTCAATTTCTGGAACACACTGATCCATTTTCTTCCCATTTCTTTGTATTTAAAAACTGCAATATCGTGTAACAAAAGAAACATTTTACTAATGTTATGTATTTGTTTACCAAGCTAATACTGATGATAGAAATAAATAACAAGTCTAAAGATAGTGTTTATCATACATTAACAATATTATTATGTTATTTGATGAACTATTCGAAAGTCAATAATTGGTAGCTTTTGACTTTTGACGTCAACAAAAACGAGTACGTCATCAATGTTGAAAATAAAGTATTTCATTTCATTAAGTAAAAATATTCACAACTAGTTGACCTGCGATTGTGCATCTGCATCACAAGTCCTTAAAGGTAGACTGTAGATAGCGGTGCAGCCTGCAGTGTTCCCTGACAGTGCAGAGGTCCATGAGCAACGGTAACTGACAGCTTACGAGTTAGCTTGTCTGCATAGAAAATAACCACTCAACTGGGATCGGCAACCAAATTGGTTTGTTTACTTTTGCCAAGTATGTGACAGGAATCAAAATTGTACACAGTTCTAAAACTTGTTTTGTTTACATTTTTTAATAGTCTCATATTTTACGGAGATGATATATTTTCGCTGAAAATGCAATACAGCGTCGTTTAGTAATAAAGATTTACAAAAATATAAGGTTTAATTAAAAATTAAAATTATTGGAAAGAAATGTTTTGATTCCGAACGAAGTGCCCAGTTTCGCCATCTAGCGAATAGTGACGTTCCCAGTTGAGTGGTTAAGACATCACATCAAAAACCTCGTTAATTATCAATGTTTTTCTACTAATGTCTACTGCTATCACTCTATCTATTAAAAAAGTTGCTTCAAAACCCATTATATTGGAACTTAGTTTTATACTAGGCAATCATTTTATTTTAATGTTTTTACTTCATTTACTAAAGGTCACTCTAGTTACTTGAAAACAGGGGTTAATAATTCAGAATCTATAATAAATAGGTAATAATTCAGATTAAAAAAAATAATTTTTAGAAGCCTAACGTTTTCTGATATTTAGTTTTGTATTACGATGAATAAATTTTACTTTATTTAAAACAATCAAATTCAACACGTTTAAAGATATTCCTTTGACGTCATACGAGTAATAGACATAAAAAATTGACCTTTTGTACGAGAAATGTAATAAAACGAATAAGTATTTAAATGATATTGTGCGTGTTTTGATAAGTATCAAGAATTATAGAGTACTAGTTGGTTCCGGAACTTCGTTTGTGTCACAAAGGGATATAATATAGCCTTTAGACTTCCTCGATAAATGAACTATTCAAAACTGAAAGATTGTTTTTTTAATCAGAACAGTGGTTCCTGTCATACGTGCGTTCAAACAAACAAACTCTTCAGCTTTATAATATTAGTATAGATATATTACAATAAATATTACAATGATTGACATTAAGTTATTGATAATTTAATTCACTACGTTTTTATGCGCCATTTTCAAACTATCTAACCATTCCCAAGTCTCCTCAGTAGAGGGATCAGGCATCAGGACTATGCCCAATACGGATTGGAGACTTCACATAAAGGAACGAATAAAATTAGGTGTTACTTTGGTTTTACTTATTTTAATTTATGTAGTCAGAAAACCAACTGCATGAAATTATGCCAATAACTGGTTTCCTTATACTGGGTATACAAAATAAATAAAAAATGTTGATAGGTAAATAAGAAAATTGTGTGCTTTAAGTTTTTTGTGTCTTTAGTTTATATTTTTGTGTCCTCATTGTGTGTGTGGAACAAATTTGCTTTCTTTCTTTCTTATTATACAAAACATTATGGTTTGACATCGGAGTGACTATAACATTTACATTTTAAACTTGATATAACACAACAGTAAGAGAGACCGGGGATGGTTGACTAACTTTTGAGTCAAAAGTTTTAACTCAAGTTTACAGTGGTTCTTTCATGCATTTTTCAACGGGTTCTTACCACGATATTTAAATAATTGAGTTGTCTCGATATTTCAACGTTGTTCGCTTTTGGGTGAAGTGAGTTCGAGTTCCAGTGGTACTACCCAAAAGCGAACGAGAAAGAGGGTAGACAGATTTGTTTGCTCTTAAATCGACCCGCAGTATCCAGTCTTCTCGTGATCATGACGTTTGCAACAACGTTGAAATATCGAGACAACTCAATTAATTAAATATCGTGGTAAGAACCCGTTGAAAATGAATGAATGAATGAAAGTATTATAGAAAACCGCGAGTGTCTGAATAAGTTTACAGTGGTTTTTCTTCCCACAACTACAACAATTTGGCAATATCCTCTCATCTTAAACGATGATGTCAATAACTATATTAGTAATTACCCTGCTGATTAATTCTTCTAAAAAAAACCTAAATAATAGTTACATAAGGTTAAACTTTAAAACAAAAACATAATGATCATTGTTTAGACGTGTTGTTGATCCGTGGTACAAATAATCATAGAAATGATAAAAAATATTAACATACACGAGAAGACCTTGACTCGGAACGATTTATAAGAACCGGTAACACGAATCATGGTATTTTGTAACTAGTTTGGTATTTTATTTAGTGAGTTAACACAAAAAGTTATTATGAATACCTTCGTACATAGATTCTGTAACTACTGATATAAATTTATCGACTATCCTGTTTGTTAATCCAGATAATTCTATGTGTACACAATTCAAATTCAAATTCTTTGTTCATAACACTGTTATAAGTCTTAGTCTAATATTGCACTTAACATTTAGTTGTTGCAACATGAATAATTAATTAAATATTAACAATAAAAATTATAATATCAGTTATGGAATTACATAACGTTATCAATATAAAAAATAAAATTGAATTCAAAAATCATTATTATGAAGTTAGATTTATCTAATATTATGTTTCCGGCATGTTTAGCATCTCCTCGACTGTATAAAATAGGCAATCCAGTAGGTAACCATATTTTCAGCCTCATTTTGAAAATCGGTACGCTGACGCTGTCTCTAATGTGAGTGGGCAGCCGATTAAATATTGCGGGTCCAACAACATACACAGAGCTTTCCGATTTACGAAGACTATGTCTCTCTAATTTCGTTTTGCCATTACGATTTAGTAGCTAACATTTCCGGAGCGCTATGACAAGTCCCTCTTATAAAGAAGTATTTAAGTATTTACCCACCTCTCACTCCCACCACTGTAACTCCTGCTCTTATAAAGAAGTATAAGAAAAGTCCTATAACTATAGTGGTCGGTGATGGGTAAGGAACCCCCAATGCTGGCATTCCTGTACCAACCCATTGCTGCCCACTGTTGGGCTCAGGTCTCCTCAGAAGAGGGATTAGGCATAGTCCACCACGCTTACCCAGTGCGGATTGGGGACTTCACCTATCTTCAAAGGATTTTTAGAACCCTTTTCCGACATGCAGTTTTCCTCACGATGTTGTCCTTCACCGTTTTGCCAGTGGTGTTGTGAAAAAATGTACATAAATCTTTTTCACATTTAGATTTAGAGGTACAAGCCGGCCGGTTTTGAACCCGCGACCTCCCGTTCGGAAGGACGCGCTTCGACCACTCGGCCGCCACGACTATGCTGGCATTGCAGAGGCTAAAATAAAATTCTTTAGCTTTATATTACTACAGATTTCCTACTTAGTATCTATAAATAGATGCTCAATGGAAAGTTACAGCTACCATATTTATTGCAAGTCTGTAGACTTCACCCTTTCCTAATCCTATCCGTGGGTTACCTAACTCGCAGACATTTTATTTTTTTTTTTATTTATTCTACAAAAACTATCATAACATCATTACAGTTAAAACCAAGAAGACGTTATGAGTACTTAGACATTAAATTAAATATTAAATTTAACAATCACATATATTTAACAAAATAAAACTTAAAAACTAGAAGACTTAGTTTCTAATAATACTCGAGCAGTTTCTGCGAAGTGCGACAGGCTACAAGTGAAAATATCACAATCATTAGCAATCAAATTTATAAATCTTATGGCTCGTGACATGGGAGCATATCTAAGTAAATTAGTCCTTGCATGTGGTTCCTTCAATAGCATCGGACGACGTCTTACTACCACACTTCCCCTTGGCGCCTGTAGCTGTAACGCTTCATGTCTCAACTATTTACTAAATTTTACAAACAACCTGTCTGCCCGGTTGCGATGATAGTTTCTTGACATTTAAAGTTGCAATTATTTTATATACGTTTATTCTTTTGTTTTTGCTAAATCGTTGAAGTCGTGTAGTTGAATTTGACCGATTTCGAAAAAGGAGGAGACACTCGATTCGTCTGTATGTTTTTTTATGTTCGTTCTTGTATATACATATAAGTATGGTTTGGCTGGACTAATTTGGATGATTCTTGTGTCAGATAAAATTATGAAGAGTTTTTGGATTGTATATTTAAAAACGTTAATTCTTAACGGACAATATTTCCCGATTTGCTGTACATTTTTGTGTGTTTTTCTTTACTACCTGAACCAATTTGTGCTATGCTTGAAAAAGTCGGTCGTTTTCATTTATGTAATTAAAATATTGTAATTTGAAAATTTAACATTGGATTCAAGCTAAATTTAAAACTAGTTAAATTATATTTTATAACAAAAATTATATAATTTCGAGTATATTCTTGGGGGCTATTTTATATTATAACATATTATTATTACCCACTATAATTTAAATAAGGGGTATATCCATATAAAGTTTGCATTTTCCAAAAGTTCGACTGTCATGTTGGCTGTGTGGCATATTGCGCCATCCTGTTGAAGTTCTTCAACTTTTGGAAACAAAAAATCGTGTTCGCATGGCACGGTAACGCTCGCCATTGACCGTAACGGCGGCTCCTTGCTCATTTCAAATGATGCCGCCGGACCAAAACCCACACCAAATAGTGTTGCCCAAATGCAAGAACAAGACGAGACTTAGCCAGTCTTGGTCTTGGTCTTGCGCCAATACACCTGGTCTTGGTCTTGGTCTTGGTCTTGCGCTCCCAGTCTTGGTCTTGGTCTTGGTCTTGCAGCAAGAGTCTTGCAAGTCTTGCAATTACCTATTAGTCTATTACTATTTATTAAAGTTTACTTTAAATCTTAGAAAAACGTATTAGAATTGAAACATTGTGAGCCTTAATAACATAGCCATAGTAAAGATCAAGCAGATTAATAAATAACTGAGGATTTGATAAGAAATTCGAAAAATCAACTGGAATTTTTGAAAAATTACTTCCCTGGAAAACGACATATAGGTTGTCGTTTTCCATGGAAGTAACTCTGTTTCTTAATAAACATTTATGATTATTATAAGCTTACATTTGCTAAAACATGTAAAAAACAAATTAATTACAATAACTTGACTTGTATTTTAAAGAACAATATCTGTCTATAAAGAGATTGAACTCTCAACTTATACGAAATTTAATAAAAGAGTTTTACGATTTATCATTTATTTCAATAATAGTGTCAAATGTTGTGATTTCGGCGCGGCGGCAACGATTGTTGTATATGATTTCAAAAGAATCCGCCGGCGCGTGTATAACCATGTACTTCCGAAATGCGGCAAATTTCTTTGAGAAGTAAGTACAAAACCTTTGATGCCGCAGTATCAAAGTACCGATGGTTAAAACATAACTATGCATGCACTCAGTTTGATTTTAATGGATTTTTTTTATTCGCTATGTAGGTATGTTTAAGGTATTATTCGTAATGCGCATAGGTCCAGTTTTTCATATTCTTTAATACAGATTTTTGCGTCTCATAGAATTCCTAAGCGTACCTATACAACTGCGAACTGCAAACTGTTACACCTAACTACTCCGTGAAATAGCGCTAAGTCCTAGCTGCAAGACGCAAGACTCTTGCAGGCTTAGTCTTGTTCTTGCTCAAGTCTTGCACGGTCAGTCTTGGTCTTGCGTCTTGCAAAAAATACGTGGTCTTGTTCTTGGTCTTGGTCTTGCAAAAACGCAAGATCAAGACCAAGACTGCAAGACCAAGACTGAATTTGGGCAACACTAACACCAAACCGTAACTCTTTGTGGGTGCTTTGGCTTCTCAATGGTGACGTGTGGATTTTCCGACCCCCAGATGCGACAATTTTGCTTATTGACATAGCCTCCGAGGTGAAAATGGGTTTCATCTGAAAAGACGATTTTTCGGTAAAAATGCTCTTCTTCGGCCAAACGATCTTCTGCCCATTGGGCGAACCGAAAACGTCCCATTTCGTAAATGTCAAACCTTTAACTAAATTATGAACACAAATTGAATGACATTTGAGCTGTCATTCTCTAAATAAACAGTAGTTCAAAATGCAAACGTGAGATTGGCCTACCCATTATAACAACGTAATCAATACATAGTATAAAACAAAGTCGCTTTCGCTGTATGTCTGTATGTATGCTTAGATCTTTAAAACTACGCAACGGATTTTGATGCGGTTTTTTTAAATAGATAGAGTGATTCTTAAGGAAGGTTTGTATGTATAATAAATGCATAATATAGTAGAGAAACACTGATAAATTTAAAGGTTTCTAATGTGATGTCGTAAATAAGCACGTTTTTTGCGCTTATATTGCAAACGCTGGCTGAACCCTACGAGATAGACCAAAATAATATACTACAGTATTGTTTACCTTAAAAAGTTCAACAAAAAAGTCCACGATGGTATATGTCTATCTCTTAAAGATAACCCAGCATAACCATTTTTATTCTTTACTAAAAACTGTTATTTACGAAGTGATTTTAAACAATACAGCATTAATCCTTATCCAATTAAGTAATTAAATAAATTTTGCATTTATTATAGATCAATATGCTTTTTACAGCATGTAATTTAAGTGAATATTACCGAAGATATTACAAATTTAAAATGCAGGGTCGTAGTTGTTTGCGCCGGGCGGCGCGTGCCTATATAAGCTACAATTTTTGAACCCCTTTGTAACGCAGACGAAATTGCGCGGGTCATCTAGTACCTAAAATAAAATTAGTTTTTAAATGAGAAATGAAATTGTTAATTTTTAGCCAATTGATCTTTCATTGTTTTTCTAAAATGTACGTAAATACGCTACATATTTACAAAACCACAAAGCAATAAACTTTAAGTGCCTTACATTATTACGTTTTCATAATAACTTCAAACTCTATGGTTAGATACTTTATGGCCAGTGTTTCACTGTTGTCATTGATAACCGAGAAGGAGGTTCTTCTTCGTTCTGAAAAGTAGCTATCACTTTCTTCCACGATAACTTAGGTAATGTCCTTGATGGTAGGCACAAAGGGTTCCCTGACCTTGCAGAGGTTCATGAGCGACGGTAAATTTGGTGGCCCGTTGGCTCGTCTGACTACAAAGCAATAACAAAATCAATGGAGCTACATCACACGAGTAATTTAAAACAAAATTTATAATACTTTCATGCTTTTTAACGGGTACTTACCACGATATTTCATTAATTGAGTTGTCTCGATATTTCAACGTTGTAGCAAACGTCATGATCACGAGAAGACTGGATACTGCGGGTCGATTTAAGAGCAAACAAATCTGTCTACCCTCTTTCTCGTTCGCTTTTGGATCGTACCACTGGAACTCGAACTCACTTCTCGACACACCACACTCACTGTATCTACAAGACTCTCTGAGCATGAACCCTTAGTGAAAACCTTATAGAAAACCGCGAGTGTCTGAATAAGTTTTTAAAATTTATTATGGCAATGAAATAGTGTATTTTAAAGATTTTTTTTTAAATACAAGCTTTTCAGATTCTGGATATCATGTAGCAGTAGAGTGCTAGCTAATACAAGTAAAACAAGCCCACACACGATGGGTATATCTTGTTTAGCACAAGAGTTCCTATGACCACCTTCCGAATCCATTATCAGATCAGCACCATTTGTCATATTATTACATTGTCACGCGATATACAGGGTGATTTGTTAGAGAGGGTACATATTGCAGGAGGGTGATGAGTACTCTGTTCTAATACGGAATATTGGTAAATACAAAAAATAGGTAAAATTACATTTTTTTTTATTTATTTTTTTAAATCTAAATTCGGGTGTTGACTAATGACCTCTAGTGACCTCGCGCACCCCACACCTCCGCCACACCCATCAGCTGTCGAAAAACCATCATTTTGCAAGAATTTTAGATATTTTTAAGTTGCGATTACTAAGGCATTAAGCCATATTCTTTGGTAATAATATTTTTACTGGTCGTATATAATCATCAGCTACCATGACCTTCAATATGTACCCTCACTAGGAAATCACCCTGTATATCTGCGTGCAAAATATCAGCTCAATCGGAAACCGTTCCCGGTTTCTCTTTCGTAGTTACATTGCAAGTTAATATTTAAAGTTTACTAGCTGCCACGCTTATTTATTATTTATTTATTTAGCTGCCACGCGCAACTGAGTCTGCGTCGAATAAAAAATAACATTTAGGGGATTACTACATTTAGGGTAATGAAAAATAGATGTTAGCCGATCCTCATAGATACCGGATAAGCACAAAAAATTTCATCATAATCGGTCCAGTCGTTTCGGAGGAGTATGACAACGAAAACTGTGACACGAGAATTTTATATATACAAAAAATAGTTTATTAACAGTATTTTACAGACAACTGATACTACATCTTTAACAATGGTCCCCGCACTAGCTCAAACCTGTATCGCATGTGTGTATTAGATAAAACAAATAAAATAAGTGTTCTATCCAGTCGCCCACGGACCACAGTAAATGTCAAACAACGAAATAGTAGTTAATGTGCGTTCCGACTTGGCCAATCCATTTCCTAACCGTGTAGTGTGCAATCGTACTAACTCTCGATATTGTAATACACAACGAATTATGTGGGCAAGGCTGTCCACTATGTTATGTAAGCGATCTATTTACGATACTATTTGAGAAATAATATATTTTTTTAAGAATTTGGGAATTAAATACTTAAAAGGTACAAACGGTGAAGGAAACCTGCATGTTGGAAAAGGATTCTAAAAATCCTTTGAAGATGTGAGATCCCCAATCCGCATTAGGCAAGCGTGGTGATGCCTAACCCCTCTTCGGAGGAGACCTAAATCCAGCAGTGGGCAGTAATGGGTTGTTACAGTACTTACAAGTTTTTAAAGTCAGTGAAGACAATGTGTTTAGTAGAGGAGTGCCTTCCGACTCCAATATCAGCTCCAAGATAGTCCTACCATAATATAGCATTATCACACGATATTATTATACATTTATGAACCAGAAGTGGTTTTATTTTTTAAAAAGCATTCATTAATGGTATGCAAGGAATCTCCTTCACTTAACCACTCAACTGGGAACGTCACTTTTCGCTAGATGACGAAACTGGTGACTTCGTTCGGAATCACTACCGTGTTTGAGCCTCTTTTTAAAAACAATTTTTCCAATAAATTTTAATTTCGATTTTTAATTAAACCTTATATTTTAGTAAATCTTTATTATTAAATGACGGTGTAATGCATTTTCAGCGAAAATTTAGTTTCTCCGTAAAATATGAGACGATTAAAAAATGTAAACAAAACAAGTTTTACAACTGTGCTCAATTCTGGCTCCTGCCACAGACTTGGCAAAAGTAAACAAACCAATTTGGTTGCCGATCCCAGTTGAGTGGTAAATAATTGGAAAATAATAAAAATAATACGCATCTGAATCCAAAGCAAGTCCAACGTATCTTTTTTCACGACCTCTCCAAATTGGCGCCAATCCCAGAACCCATAGATAAGCTACGCAGTCTATTAGTTCCATAGACAATATATGGGTCGGCTCCGGGTTACTGAATCTTTTCGCTTGACACTTAAGAATACATTTACGGGCAAAACTTTAAGGTCAATCGGAAACCGAGAAGTTTGTCAATAGCTTGCAAGATTCTACCCGAACTTACATAGTTACATACCAGTGCAAGTTAATTTAAAGATTGTAAAACAGCTTCAAAAGAGATAGGTAATACCCACTGTTTAACTATGGGGGCGGCGTGACGGAAAAGTGTGCCGAGAGCGTTACGCGTCGCGCCGTCCCACAAAACCCCGTGCTGGATTCTGGCCTCAGCCGGGGTTCGGACGCTGAGTGTGAGCGGTTGGAGGTTTTAGTGCGGTTCAACTCCCACATACCCGGTGATTTCCTCCAACTGAAAAAAAAAAAAAAACTGTTTAACTATGACATTCATTCACATAATGATAATATAATATCTAATAAAAAACTGTCTGTCATGATAGTACTAATAGGTTTCCATTTGCATGACTATAGGATATTTGGATATAGTTAGCAAGGTGACATTGAAAACATAATTTTTTTATTTGAAATTGTTGAGAATCATAAAACCCTTTTTCTTTTATTGCATGGGAAAAAACAAGCTTACGGCCAACCTGATGGTAAGCGGTTACAGTTGCTCATGAACCTCTGCTATGCCAGGGCAATGAGGGGCCGTTATCTATCACCCCCTTGTGATCATCTAAAGAAACAAAATAGTTGTAAAGTGTAAAATAAATCTAACGCATCTAAAACCCTTTTTTGTTTAGTTATTGCCTTATAGGTAGATAAGCTAAAGGGCCATCGGAGCGCTATGACTTGTCCTTCTTCAAACGAGGCTTCAAGAAAGTCCATAAAGGTAGACCGTAGATCCCGCAGTGTCCCCTGATAATGCAGAGGTCCATGAGCATCTAGAACCTATTTACTTATTTTATTTATTTGGGAAACAACAGTACAAAATATTACATCAATACAAAGACACAAAAATATAAACTTAGACCAAATAAGTTTCCGTCAGATAAACAGATCAGAAAAGATGCAGTGGACGTAAAGAATTAAAAAGATATTAATAATATAATACTACCTAAATTAATACAATAAGTTTTAAATTACATATACAAATAAGTTCAATTACAAATTAATCATTAACAATTAAATTCATTCATTTATTTCTTGTACACAATTATATGAATATCGGTCTAAAAGAAAGTTTAGGAACAAACAAACAATTACAATTCAAAAATAAAACATAAATCACACACACTATAAAACTATTAGATGCTGTTGAAAGATTGTATCAAGGCTTTCCCAAAATTGATTGCTGACAACCAAAAAATGTCGACATCAGTGAATTTCGCATCGTACATGCTGCAAACCCAAAACCTAATGTGATTTCACAGTCTTATACCTTCATTATGTTGTTGCAGGGAAAATGATCGTCGCAAGCGATGTCTGAAGGCTTCGAGAGAGGACATCTGTCGTAGATGTGGTGGAGACAAGACTGGGGGATTTGTGCCTTGCATTTGTTATTCAGAACCGTAAGTACCTATCACCTACCTATGAGGAGTCTGTTCAAACCTCATTCACGCTTATACAAGGTGTCTCAAAAGAAATTTCATATTTAGTGGATTGATTAAAAAAAAAGGAAGCGGTATATAGAAAAAATGTTTATTTATTGTTAAAAAACACTTTTTGGGAATTCATTTCTTAAAAATAATATCGTCTAAATGTAAACCCTCACGTTGTTGGCACTCATTTAATCGAACAGTAAAATTGCTTATGACTGTGGAGTGAGGGATGGCTGCCATTTCGTGACGGATATTTTCTTTCAAATGCGCTAGTGAAGTTGGTTTATTGGCGTAAACTTTAGATTTAAGATAACCCCATAGGAAATAGTCCATAGGGGTTAAATCTGGGCTACGTGGAGGCCAATTTATGTCACCTCTCCGAGAGATCAATTTTCCCGAGAAAATTTCACGACAGTAGCGGCAGTTTTGCTTATTTACGTGGCCATTAAGATGAAAATGAGCGTCGAATCACCGTTCTTGTAAAACTCTCGCACGCACAACGCGCGGTCCGCTCCCGAGAAACGCTTCATAGCGACTGAATCCCCAAGAGCCAAGCTACCAATTGACATAACCCCCGCACCCCTCAAGTACGCAGCGTTCACGCAGTAAGCTAAACAAATATAAAATTTCTTTTGAGACACCTTGTACCTATTAACTTTTATTTGGTCTATGTTGTAAAGTATAACTTCATAAAATTTGATTTTTAGATTCCCTAATAATTTAAGTCTTCTCCTGGCTTTGAAGAAGTGTACCGTAGACACTTGTAACTTGTAAGAGAATGCGATAAATAAAAAAAGTTAAAACAGACTATTTTTTGTTTATCTTTATAAAATTTGGCTAGAAAACAATAAAGATTAAAACGCGCAATTTTATCTACCTAGTTTATTTAATATACATTTTGTTATTATTTTCAGAGAAGTAAAATTCGAATCTGGCGCGTGGTTCTTAAGGCAAGTGCAGCAAGCTCTCAGCCTAATGCCTTGGTCGATATCCACTGAGAAACTTGAACAAATCGGTAATATAAATAATTATATTATTTATTAACCACTTACAAATTAACTATTATTAGAAACAGATTTTTTTTTAACTAAAATGAAAACGACCGACATCGATTTTCAAGATATAATAACTCGACAAAAATGACTTGTCTTCATCAAATGAATGAAATTATGTTTAAAAAATTGCTTATAATACAACAAAAGAGTCATCAAAACGGTTAATCCAATAAATAAACAATAATTTCAAACGATCATTTTGTATTATTTTAGTTGTACCGCCATCTATGAATAAGGTTACAAACTACATTAGTGCAAAAATTCTAATACAGCGCCATCTAACAGTCAATCACTAAAACAATTTAGTTCAATGTAACACAAACAGATGGCAGCACAGCGCTTAACTTAATTTCTCAAAAACTTATTTAGCAGTGATTTATTCATAAAGTTTCACGAATCCTAAAATAAAAAAATAAAAAAAAGTTTTTGGAAAACAATATAAATAGGAATTAAAATGAAACTGACAATAAACTCTACAAAGTCACCAGAAGGCTCATAATTTTTATAAACTCATCAATGTTCCCGGAGCGCTTTGACATGTCCCTCTTTGAACGAGGTTTAAGAAAAGTCCTGTTTATTCCTTATACATATAAAACAGCCCCCAATTTCCTGGCATTGCAAAGGCTCATGACGACAGTAACCATCCACCATCAGTCATTAAAAAACCGATTATTTCACTAAAATTTTCCTAATTTCCGTCAGACGAAGAAAACGATGGCCGGGATAGTCCAGGGCCTAGTGCTCATAACGAACTCCGGACCATCAGGGAATTCTTGGAGACGCTCTCAGCCAAGCTTGCTGGTGGACACCTTGAGAGGACAAGAATAGCACCGTTGTACGACCATCCTGCTTGTAAGTGTTCAGTTTAGGTTTTTCGTCATTTTAAGGAAATTTAGAAAAACAAAACCATTATTAATACTAACTGAAGTGAGGTGAATGACCTGTCGAAATACAACTTAAAATTAGTAATACTAAACGGGTTCTTACCACGATTATTTTTCGTTTTCTTTCGATGATCATGATTTGTCTGCTCTTAAATGACCTACCCGTAATTCCGCAGTCTTCCCGTGATCATGGCGCTTGAAACAGTGCTGAAATATCGGGACCGCTCAATTAAAAATAATCGTGGTAAGAACCCGTTTAGTAATAGTGTAAGTGATGTAGATAACCGCGAGTGATTAAAGAAATTTATAACTTAAAACTACTTTTATTTTTGAAATCAAATCAATTAAACATTGTATGGAAGCCCGCAATGACAGTCGTAGACACCATATTATCATATTATTATTATGATATTGAAAAAAGTATTACCAAATTCCAAAAATACAGTTCATTCACCTTACTTCAGCTGTTTATTATTATTTATTTATTTAAGGCATTGGCTACAAGACCATTAGCCTAAACACACAACATAAATGATTGAGTTACTTCAGCTGGTTACAGTTACAGATCCACCCTGTATAACAAAAACATATTTAAAAAAATCAATATTATTCTAGGATTTTGCATTTAATTAGTGCGATACTATAGTATTTAGACGTGCTAATTATGGCCGACTTAGGAGAGATGGTGGCGCTATCTATTCTTTTGTAAAATACGAAATGAAGAAATGGTTGAAAAAAAAATTAGAATTCAGTTTTATCTTTATCATTTAAATTGTATTTTGAAAAGAAGGAATAGTTATGCTGTTGAACAAACCAAATTTGATTTTAATTTATATTTGTAGAAAAAAATTGCACCTTAAGTAAACTTCAAGTATATAATATTATTTCCCACTGTTATGAGTGGTCGAAGTGCTTCCTTCCGAACGGGAGGTCGCGAGTTCAAATCCGGCCGGCTTGTACCTCTAAATCTAAATGTGAAAAAGATTTATGTGCAATTTTTCACAACACCACTGGCTAAAAACGGTGAAGGAAAACATCGTGAGGAAACCTGCATGTCGGAAAAGGATTCTAAAAAAATCCTTTGAAGATATGTGAAGTCCCCAATCCGCACTGGGCAAGCGTGGCAGACTATGGCTAATCCCTCTTCGGAGGAGACCTGAGCTCAACAGTGGGCAGTAATGGGTTGGTACAGTAACAGTAACTGTTATGTTTGAAGCGACGATAACGGCTTCCGCGGGCCGTAATGCCATTTTATTAAACAAAAAATATTTATAGAAATAAATAGATGTTTATAATTAGATGTACGCATGTTCGAGAGGCACCATAGATCGCTGCGCAACGCCCTAACGCAGCTCGCCATCGCGCTAAGTGACGCGCTAACACGTAAGATAGCGTAGCATGCACTGTGACAACACCTGAACACGAGTTTGCACGCACTGTTTTATCTCATTCTTTTCTGTCTCTTTTTTGACTAATATTAGATATTTCTTGGGATAAAATTTTCTTAAATTGTTTGCTTAAGTTATAAATATAATGTTTTTTGCTATTTGTTATAATAATAAGAATAATTAATTTATCTCAAACAACATTACAATATCTTACACCATTTCATTGGTCCCCGCACTAGGTCGAACCTGTATCGCGGGAAACTTATACGATTTCTTAAAATAATGAACTCAATCTAAGAGATAACATTCTGAGAATAAATTTTATTATACACAAGGGGTGTGCGAATATCGTTCGAATCGAATAATTCGAATCTTCGAATAGTATCGAATTTGACTACGACGATGCATCGGAAATAGGACAAGAATTTGTATTTTGTCGATAATATCTTTAATGGGCTAGATGTCTACAAAATAGTCGTAGTCGTCGAGATTAATATTCGATTCGGAACGAATAATTCGTGAGTTCGAATTATTTGCAAAATGGCACAATGACAATGGACATATTTCTTTCGTTCTTTTCACCAACGTCCAACACACGTAAAAACAAATGACGGTCTAATCGACATGTAAACATGGTTTGTATGCATTGGCATTCATTGGAACTATGTGAAACACCGTTTGACAGTTGGCCTACCAGTTGTAGTTTCGCGCATATAAGTTGGCGAACCAGTGTGTAAACGTACCTACCATAATGGTTCGATTCTATATTAGCCGGCCAACGTTCAACTCAATACAAAACAAATGACGGTGATGGCCGATTAGTATGAAAGTTGGTAGTTGGCCGGGCCAATGTGGAAATGCACTATTAGGTATAACTATCCACCTGTCAAACAAAGAAAAAGGAAAACTATGATAGGTAATAGGTATTTAACTCACAGATTTTATAATAGTTAGGAACTTAGTGAACCAGGAACCATAGTATTAAAATGACTAAGTTTTTTCACTCATCAAAATATGCGCATTTTATTACGATTATAACATAAATTCAAGTATTATTACGATGATAATTTTATTAAAATTGTTCAAATTTTTCATCAAATTAAACTTGATTAACAAAATCCACGTAAATTATTTTAGCAAAAACATAATTATTCCATACAAAAACTCTTAATTTCGTGAGAATAAGAATTATTTGACCTTTGTATCCTTAACTGGATGGAGTTATACGAAAATAACCAAACTAAAAAACAATAATTTAAAATAGGCATTTAAATGAAATTTAACTACTAATGTAAAAGTAATAGTCGTGGTGGCCGAGTGGTTGAAGCGCTTGCCTTCCGTACGGTAGGTCGCGGGTTCAAAACCGGCCGGCTTGTACCTCTAAATCTTAATATGAAAAAGATTTATGTGCAATTTTTCACAACACCACTGGCTAAAAACGGTGAAGGAAAACATCGTGAGGAAACCTGCATAACACAAAAGGTTCTAAAAATCTTTTGAAGATATTTGAAGTCCCCAATCCGCACTGAGCAAGCGTGGTGGACTATGCCTAACCCCTCTTCTGAGGAGACCTGAGCTCAGCAGTGGGCAGTAATGGGTTGGTACAGTATAGTACAGGAGGCATATCTCAATTTTATTAATTGGTACCTTTTTGCATGAGTACATTCAACTGATTTTACGTAAACAAGTTCAACAAACTCAGGGGAAATCATTTTTTTTTCTACTTTTTTTTCATACTTCTTAATACTGTAGTGGTGCAAACAACCTTGAAAGAACTTTATATGAATCGTAATAAAGCATAATTTCGGTTGATGTATATATAATTAAATGAAATTGTTTGCTTTGATTGATACAGAAAAATAAGGTTTTTTGTTTAGTATTATATTTGGTTGAAGTAGTTATTAATACACTGAAAGAGTTTATAGCTATGTTTGTTTGAAATCCTTAAACAATTCTCATCACTTACGTAGTAAACGGGTTCTTACCACGATTATTTTTAATTGATTCTCGTTCGTTTGCCGGTTTGGAAAGAGATTTGTCTGCTCTTAAATGACCTACCCGCAGTTCCTCAGTCTTCCCGTGATCATGGCGCTTGAAACAGTGCTGAAATATCGGGACCTCTCAATTAAGAATAATCGTGGTAAGAACCCGTTTAGTAATAGTGTGAGTGATGTAGATAACCGCGAGTGTTTAAAGAAATTTATTTCAAACAATTCTATTGAAGAAGTCTCTAAATTTTCGGAACATCTTTTTCAATCAAATAATAAAATGATTAGAATTTGCAACAAACAAATAACTAAAAGAACATTGATATCTCAAAATTGTATGGTTTCGAAAATCCCTTGTTGTCATATCTCTCTGTTTCACTAATTCGAGTTTTGTTTAGATATTATCTTACTGACCTGACTTCGTTTGTGTCACAAATTAAGGCATGTTTTTTTCTGTATTTGTTATCGAAAGTACCTGAACTGAGGTCCATCGATAGGCAGGCGTTTCTGTATTATACAGGGTGATTTTTTAAAGATTGTACATATTAAAGGAGGGTGATGGGTACTCTGTTCTAATACGGAATATTAACAAAAAATTGATAAAATTACAAAAAAAAAATACAAATAAAGAATTTCGGCTAAAAGAGTGTTGACTAACGAACTCCAGTGATCACCCCACCACACACCTCCGCCACTGACCGCCACAACCATCAGCTGTCGAAAAACCATCATTTTGCAAGAATTTTAGATATTTTTAAGTTGCGATTAAGTCATTATACCACATTCTTTGGTAATAATATTTTTCCTGGTCGTATATAACCATCAGCTACCATGACCTTCAATATGTACCCTCACTAAAATATCACCCTGTATTATGCATGTATTATACACATAAACCTTCCTCTTGAGTCACTCTATCTATTTAAAAAATACATCAAAATCCATTGCATAATTTTAAACATTTAACCACACACATAGTGTAGTGGTTAGCGCTTTGTTTAACACTATAGACTAGTGAACCCATTAATTACAAAGAAAAAACACATCGACTTGAAAAAATCGCAAACTCGAGAGCTCAGCATAAATTGTGTTGCAGCTTTTAAGCTCGAAGCAAGTCATAACGAAGCTTTTTATAGCGTCTAGTTAAGTCCAGTCGAGCGTGGGATCGATAAAAAACAAAAATAATTGTTGCTAAGGGCCTAGAATTCTAGACCACAGAATAAATCAGAAGGTAACCTACAAACTAGCGATATAATGGATTTGAAATCAAGAAAAATATGCCGATTTTCACAAAAGTTGTAGGATGTAGATGGAATCTAAGAAAGTCAAATTAAAGACCTTTTACTGCCCTCTAAAATGACCCTAAAGTATATCTATGACTTTTTTAAAAATACTTTGCGGAGGGATTTCATTCTTTTTGCGGGAGTAAAGATGCGAGTACCTATATCAGACATAGGTAAATAAATAGAAATTCATTAAATACCTTCAACTTAAATTATTCGCAAATCTTCAAAAATCTACATTCGTAAGAGCATGGCACGGTAACGCTCGCCATTGACCGTAACGGCGGCTCCTTGCTCATTTTGGAATGATGCCGCCGGACCAAAACCCACACCAAACCGTAACTCTTTGTAGGTGCATTGGCTTCTCAATGGTGACGTGTGGATTTTCCGACCCCCAGATGCGACAATTTTGCTTATTGACATAGCCTCCGAGGTGAAAATGGGCTTCATCTGAAAAGACGATTTTTCGGTAAAAATGCTCATCTTCGGCTAAACGATCTTCTGCCGATTGGGCGAACCGAAAACGTCCCATTTCGTAAATGTCAAACCTTTAACTAAATTATGAACACAAATTGAATGACATTTGAGCTGTCATTCTCTAAATAAACAGTAGTTCAAAATGCAAACGTTAGATTGGCCCACCCTATATTTAAGAGATACGATTATAAGTTATATATTTGATAGTATGATGGTTAGGTTATGTGAAATATGTCTGTCCATCCATCCATCAAATTACTGTAATGTATCCATCATCAAACTCCTTTATTTTTCAATTATTGAAGCTCTTTAAAATGGCGAAATAGAATTACCAAACATAGATTGCATAGATACTCTTACTTTTGAAGTTTTAGCAGGTGTCTTGTGTGTGTTATTAGCGTAATGTAAAGGATGTAGCGACTTTTTTAAAAGTTTCATTGTGTTTCTTTTTTGTTTGCATGGTAGAGGAGTAGTGTTACTGTTCTTGCTATGATTTTGGGTTTGTTATTTTTGTTTTATTTTATTTTTAGCTTTATTTTTTATTTAATTTTTAGTTTATTACTTAAGTAAAAAATTATAAGTAAAACAATTATCTTTATCTTGCAACTTGAATGATATTGTACTATTTTGTGATTTGTGATATGCAGATAAGTCAAACAAGTTAATACTGTAATTACTTTGTTTTGTTAACCATTGTATTAATAGTAAGTACAGAAACCTGTTATTACCCGTACATGAACTATTTTCAATACTATAAGATTGTAATTTTGTCACGCTGTTGGTTTCTTAAATCTAATCTAATATATATTATAAAGGCGAAAGTTTGTAAGTATGGATGTATGGATGTTTGTTACTCTTTCACGTAAAAACTACTGAATGGATTTTAATGAAACTTTACCACAATATAGCTTATACATCAGAATAACACATAGGCTACAATTTTTGATAATAATCTAGACGGGACGAATCTGAAGTCCACGCGAACAAAGTCGCGGGCAAAAGCTAGTAAATAAAATAAAATAAATAAAGTTCAACTTTATAATATACTTTGGGCTATAAAATCGCTACCTTTTCCACCTTATTCCACATGTCATCGATAAGATCAAATTGCCGAAAGGCACAGCGCGATCACCAAGGGTCAACGCTTACACACATCAATTATTTAGTAATTATATAACCGAGTACTTGAGTAATAACAGCCCTTCACTTCTGCATTCACAAATTTACACTTCAATTTTACTTCATGTGTAATATAACTTTTAAGATCAACTTAATGTTATTACAATTCTACTTGATTTAATTAATTAATTGATGTAATTGAGGCTTGAGGAGGGTCCTTAAAGGTAGCGACCCCTCAGTGTCCCCTGACATTGCAGAGGTTCATGAGCGACGGTAACCACTACCTATCAGGTGGGCCGTTGGCTCGTCTGCCTATATGGCAATAAAAAAAAAAAAATAGAAAACGACTGACTTCCATTTTTCAAGAATAGCACAATACAGTCAGATCTTTATGAAATTTATACGAGATTATGTCGCAGAGATTCATGAGCGACGGTAATCACTTACGATCAGGTGACCTGTTGGCTCGTCTGCCTACATGGCAGTAAAAAACCAAGTATCTGCTTTCTAACAATCAATCATCGAAGTCGGTTAATATAGAAAAGACAAAATCGCACAGCAAATCGTGACCGTTAAAAAATAACATTTTGAACGTCCAAGAGTAGGTACTCCTTCGATCTTAAAAAAATAGACTTCGCGATGACCATCATCTTTGATCTGATATCGGAATCATTCGAATGGGACCAGCCAAACCAAAATTATACGGGAACCAACAACAAAAATACTGACGTTTTGAGTACCTCCGCCTTTTTGAAATTCGGGCAAAAGATTTTATCATATTACTTACTTGTTTTTTTCAGACATCTAGTCCAAGATACTACTTTTACAAACACTTTTACCGACTTAGAAACTGTGGTATTATATTAATTATAGTGTTTATTTATGCACTTAAACTTAATTGTAATAATATTGTAATTTCATTGAAATTGAATTGTTTTTGCATGATTTTTAACTGAGTAACGGGACTAAATCGTTTGTAGTTACTGTACCTATTTTGTTGATAGTAAGATTTTTACATATTATATTTAATTTTTTTTTTATTGCGTGATAGATAAACGATTCTACAGCCCACCTGATGGTAAGCGGTCACCGTCGCTCATGAACCTCTGCAATGCCAGGGCAATGAGGGGCTGTTATCTATCGCCTACCGATACAGGACTTTTCTTAAACCTTGTTTAACTGAACTGGAATTTATACTATACAAAGTCAAATTAAAAAAAAACAATGTTATTGTGATTGAAAGATATAAAATAAAGGAAAATAATTGATTTTAAGGTAACGGTATTCCTCAATTATTTCAGGAGTTTTCCGAACGTGATTATGCATAATTATATTTTGCAGATATAACTAGGTTCTTTGCATAGGTTGTTTTTTTCTTGTGGGTCATTTTTATTACGAATATGACAAACGACCTTACGATCCCTGATCATTTCCTCATATATCAAAAAAAAGTATTACATTTTTACATATTTAAAATTAAACTTTATAATTATAAGGTCATTCTTGATCCTTGACTTTAGTGTATCAAAGTCGTTTTGTTGTTTTTCGAGTATGTAGTGTTTATAATTAAAACGCGGTAGTATGTGACATATGAGACCGGTAACCGACCTTGCCGACATGTGTAAGGTTGCCCAAAATCAATTTCCACTTCGATATGGAATATCGTTAACGAATTCTATATTTTGATACTTTTATGTTATGATTTATTGTAATAATTTATTTAAAAGAAACCTTTTTAAATACCAGCTTTTAAGATCCTGGATATCATGTAGCATTTTTTTTATTGTTACTTTTAGCTTTTGTTTAGTATTACCTACTTTAAGTTATTCTGTCAGAAGATAATAATTAAGTTGTGTATATTGTTATTCTGTTTATTTTTGTTGTGCCACTCCCACGGAGCCCATCTGAAAATCAGCGCTGCAGCTGGCTTTCTACTTGCTTGTGGCATTCAGCTGAGATGGGTAACTTTTTTGTGGCAAATAAGTGCTTCTTTTTCGTGTGAAAATTGTAAAAGAATATTTTCTTTTTTGTCACAAATAAATGTTTTTCTTTCTTTTTTTCTTTCTTTCTTTCTAGCAGTAGAGTAGGTAATACTAGTAAAACGAGCCCAAACACGACGGGTCTATCTTGTTTAGCACAAGAGTTCCCATGACCACCTTCCGAATCCATCAGATCAGCGCCATTTTGTCATATTATTTCATTATCACGCGATATACATCTGCGTGCAAAATATCAGGTCAATCGGAAACCGGGAAGTTTCGCAAATTTAGCTTGAGAGATTTCATCCGAACTTTTTACATCCAGTGCAAGTTAATATAAAGCTTGTAATAAACTTGGTTTAATTGTAAAGAAAAACAAACATGACCCAACGGTTGTATAAGCATGAAGCATTTCCACCGATATCTCGATAACGATTAATCGATTCGTCTCGATTCGCACGTGGCCGATACCGAGTTACCATTCGCTTTCCAATGTCAATCGATTATGTGCGATAAACAAATCGTATAGACGCACGACATGTTATGCGGTTCTTTGCATTTTTACGCGTTTTAGTTCTTTCGTAATAACGGGCCCGCACACCTACAATAGTATTGTCAATACTTTCGAACGAGGGATGGGAAAAGACACTAAAAAAATAACATGTTAAAGATAGTGTTTATTAAAAGCACATTTTCAAAAATAGCACGTACATGTTTTATGATAAATAATACTTGAAAAACTGAATTGTATTTTAGGATCAAGTTCCAAAATCGGATACTGTTAAAAATATTAATATTTAACATCGTAAGTCTACTATTCAGGTGGTCTTATAATTTACAATATATGCAATGAATTAATTAAAATTTCTTTCATACTTTTACAGGCTTGATGCTGCTTGAAACCACTTTTTTTCATATCTTTTAGCGCAATACATAGAACTAAACTCACTTGACGTAAGCACCAGTAGGTATATACAAAAAACACAATTTCAGTATTTAAAAGTATTCTAATACATACTACACATTACATTCTACTTAAATTGTTATGACCTTTAAATCACTGCTTCTGTCACAAGTATTGACAATACTATTTTAGGTGTGCGGGCACGCATATGCATGACGACAGTATCAAATATTCGAAGATGTAATGATATTGTAGCAAACTACATATTAAAAGGATTCAAAACTAACTAATTTGATTATCTTAAGAACATGAGATTGATCTTGAGATGATCACAGTCGGCCATTTTGGCTGTAACGCCAACAACATCGGATGATGTCACGATTAAGTAAACAATATAACATTGACGTTCTCTATTGGTTGCATTAGGACTTTAGCGTTTATTTGCCATGACACTATGGGCTTAAATATGGAAAATTCAAAAATGCCTTGAAATCTACTTAAATTTTATATTGTTACCGAAATAAAGATGTTTTTGTAAATAGCAGGTAAACGTGTACGTTGTGGAAAAGAATTTCGAAATATTTCGTCATAAATGAATCGATTTAAAAAAAGATACCTACTGTTGGCTAAACTATTCTAGAAAATTTAGGCTTTAAGTCGTGCCTATCTTTGCATACGTTTGTAATCTTGGTGATGGAAGACATTGCAATAATTTGATTAGATTTTTAATTTTATTCAAAAGTGTTTTTGTAATTTCATTATAACATCATATTTTATTATAATTCGTATCTATAAGTATAATTTAGGCTTAGTAGTATTAGCTTAATACATATTATATATACAGGGTGGATCTGTAACTTTGGACAATCTGACGTAGGGTGAATGACCTGTCGAAATAAAACTTAGAACCACTTTTATTTTAGGACTTGAATAAAAAAAAAATCATCATAGTATGGAAGTCCGCAACAATTATTATAGTCGTACGTTTTCTATACACTAGAAAAAAAACCGATCCAAAAAATTAAAAATGGTGCTAAGTTGTATTTCAACAGGTCATTCACTCCACATCAGATTGTCCAAAGTTACAGACCCACCCTGTATAGTAGTAGCTTAATACACATACATATTTTATCATAATATCATCAGCACACTCATAATAACCTATTAAAACTAGGTACCTGTTCTTCTACAGAGGACTCCTAGATAGACCAAGGTAGACATTAATGACTTACTCGCAGTTAAAACATCAAATGTCCTTAAAGGTAGTAAGTAGCCGCCCCTCAGTAACATTGCAGTGAGCATGGCAATCACTTACGACCATGTGACCCGTTGACTTGTGTGCCTACATGGGAATAAGAAAAACACGTGTTTTGCCACGTCGTAGTCTTGGTGGCCGAGTGTTCGAAGCGCTTCCTTCCGAACGGGAGGTCGCGGGTTCAAAACCGGCCGGCTTGTACCTCTAAATCTAAATGTGAAAAAGATATATGTGCAATTTTTCACAACACCACTGGCTAAAAACGGTGAAGGAAAACATCGTGAGGAAACCTGCATGTCGGAAAAGGATTCTAAAAATCCTTTGAAGATATGTGAAGTCCCCAATCCGCACTGGGCAAGCGTAGTGGACTATGCCTAATCCCTCTTCTGAGGAGACCTGAGCCCAACAGTGGGCAGTAATGGGTTGGTACAGTGTTTTGCCACGTGACATTAACTTCTAGTAAGTTCCATGGTTGCATGTGTCCAATTAATCTTGAACAATGACAATCCAAAGAATTGCACATTAAAGTATTATTCATGATATTTTGCAGTAATGATAGGTAAACAGCAATGTTTTGTGTTTATGGTACAATTGTCTATGATCACAAGCCCTTGAATCATTCTTATTAGCAAAAGACTCATTAGTCTATTAGACTACGCATTAGCAGTTCATCTGTGGGAGTCCAGAAGAGTATTCTAATAACAAAATTCTACTAGAGAATAACAGTGGAACTCAGTAGCTGTGACGAAGGGTCTATACAACCCCATTCTTATCGGCTTTCCTTATTCATAGACTAACAAGAGATAGCAAGGGACTCTGTCTTATAATTCTTAATATTCTTAAATTAAATACAACATCTATTCTTATAAGATTCTTTCTAAATCCTTAAAAATGAAAAATAAAAAAAATATAGGTAACCATAGACTTCACGCCATAGACAAATAAATTCCCAATTAAATAGCGTAAATGTTTCTTGTTCTTATATTTAATTTATTAATGAATTTTAAACGCACGGTTAAGCTGAAACGTGAAACTGACTGCGCACAGTTTTACTGAATCTTAACTGCGATTAACGGATTAATCTTTAGCTAACATGACGGTTAAGATTAAACATGGATTAAGGAACATAACCTTGAATATAATTACTGATTATTTTCAAGGGTAATATATTGCATGATGTAGTAATGATTTAAATAAAGAACCCCACTATAAATTTGATATTAGAAGAATAGGTATAGGCTGGCACCCCACCAGCGGAAAGTGTGAATGGGAAGGATGGATGCGAAGTATGCGGTACGAAAGTAGGACAGAAGCGAGAACTGGATTGAAAGAGTAAACAAACCAGCAATCAGATTAAGAACATCCCCGATGATGTTGGGGGATTGAGAAAAAAAAAAAAATGTAATACATATATTGAAGACCAAACTTCCCAAGAAAATGCATCTTCGATAATTTCTGAATTACCTATATTTATAGATGGATTGCTCTTCATTACTTTTGCTAAAACTCGAGAACGACTGAACCGATTTGGCCAATTTTATTTTTGAAATATTCTTGGAAATCCAAAAAATCATACAGTGAGAAAAATCATGTTAACAATCTAATGTCACCCATTGTCTGAATATTTATATTTTAAAAACGTGTTCGTATAGGTTTTTTCCAACAGCCAAATATCATATCAAAAGCAAAAGCATATGTGATTCTGAAGACTGTGAAGCTGTTGAGCTTGAAAGCGTTGAAACGTTTTAAAAATACAGCGCGATGTACAATTAATAATTAGTTAAATACCTTTCGCTCCCCGGCTGGGTAAAGGGCCTGATTCAGAAGACGGTCGTTCTTGACACGGCGCGTATTGTGAAGAGGTTCCTCTCTCTTGAGCCACTGATGGCTTGGGTCGTAGACTCCGTCTACAGTGGCCCTCTGTTTTTTATATTGTATTTTTTAAATTTTATTTTCTTGTAAATGTATTTTTGAAAATAGAATGTAAAAAATAAGTGAATAAATGAATATACAACAAGTTAATTAAATAATATACTGTCGTTATGTAACACTAAAATCTTACAACAACAACATTTAATTTATCTTAAACAAGTAGCTATTGTTTATCTTGTACAAGGTTTCCTAGTTTATTGTACTCTAAGATAACATTTGGCGTTTTGCGGCTGCGATGACATAGTGACGTCATACATTATTAGAACAACCACATAAGGACTTTGGTATAAATGCTAAGTACATTCCCAATGTGCACAAATGTAGCAAGGAATATCAAGAATTAAAATAAAATGCATAGGAAAGTTGAATTTAGAATAAATATAACAAGATAGTGATGAATTATGATTTTATCAATACATAGTATAAAACAAAGTCGCTTTCGCTGTATGTCTGTATGTATGCTTAGATCTTTAAAACTACGCAACGGATTTTGATGCGGTTTTTTTTAATAGATAGAGTGATTCTTAAGGAAGGTTTGTATGTATAATAAATGCATAATATAGTAGAGAAACACTGATAAATTTAAAGGTTTCTAATGTGATGTCGTAAATAAGCACGTTTTTTGCGCTTATATTGCAAACGCTGGCTGAACCCTACGAGATAGACCAAAATAATGTACTACAGTATTGTTCACCTTAAAAAGTTCAACAAAAAAGTCCGCGATGGTATATGTCTATCTCTTAGGGATAACCCAGCATAACCATTTTTATTCTTTACTAAAAAATGGTTATTTACGAAGTGATTTTAAACAATACAGCATTAATCCTTATCCAATTAAGTACCTTAAATAAATTGTGCATTTATTATAGATCAATATGCTTTTTACAGCATGTAATTTAAGTGAATATTACCGAAGATATTACAAATTTAAAATGCAGGGTCGTAGTTGTTTGCGCCGGGCGGCGCGTGCCTATATAGGCTACAATTTTTGAACCCCTTTGTAACGCAGACGAAGTTGCCGGGTCATCTAGTGTATCTATATAATAGTCCAAAATATCCAATAAAATTACGCAATATTGATCTAGGGCAATACATAAAACGGCATAACGACATAAATCATCTTTAAAGAGTCATTAAAATGCTAAGTTTTACAGTATAAATAATTTTAATAAACTGATTGGCCATAGTTAAGTTAGTAATATTACGTTACAGATTAATGTATTAAATCCAGTTGTAAATACAGTGACACCGGCCATTTCTAGTCGGTTAAGTGGCATTAACTTGTCCGTCACAGCACGCGACGCGCGCATCCGTCTCGCGCGCTCCGACTTTTTCGCGATTACAGACTTTTTTCCTAACCTCTTTTCGCCGGCCGCTTTTCAAATATAAAAAAAGTATACCTGTCAAGTGTCAAATTTTGCGCGGGAAAGTGTTGTGAATTTATAATCTGTGGTTCGTGATTTTGTCTATTTTTTGTTTTTGTTATTTTCTTGTTTTACGGAAACGGTTTGATATGAGTTTTTATCGTATATTATTTATTGGTTCACGTAGGTTATAATAAAATTGTGTTTATCAATAAAATTATTTGAACAGCTGGTAATTGCATGACGTATGATTTTCGTGTTTATATTTTGTTTGTAATTTAAGTAGATATTTATTCTATTTTCTTGAAGTAACTTCTGTCTTAGTTTTTTCTGAACAATAATATTATTTGATGATGATCATTATGATAATTATAGGTAATCGTAGGTAAAAGTCTAACGTAAATAATTTCTAAAAATAACATTATGTAATGTAGAAAGAAATCCTTTGAATTTAATTATATTACATTTATTATCGCATCGTCCATAAATAACATTAATATGGAAAATAATTAGTTTTATACATAATTTCTCTTCGTTTCGGTTTGTGACGAGGAAATATGAAAATTTCGCATGCTATGTATGTATAAGTAAAAGTAACTTAATATTTTATCATTTCCAATGTTATGTATTGGACAATTAATACATTATTAATTAGAGGAGAAACATTGAAATAAATGCAACAAATTAATTTTAAATATACAAAAAACATCAGATTTTTGGAACGAAGTTCCTTATCGCGCGTTTGAAAATGCTAGACGGAAAAAAATCTTACGAAAAGTTGTCACGACACTTTTTTTGTTTTGGATGATTATGGCTAGATGGCGTTGTGATCAAAATCTTTTAAAACACGTTCCTTATCGCGCGTTACGTTAAGAATCGAAAGGAACTTCGTTCTATTCGGGTGTCCCATGACACCTCTCAAGTTTTTTATATTGTAAAATTAAAACGAAATTCGTCGAAGGTCCAAAATAAACCTAAACTACCATTTCAATTATGTACAAATTTACTACATTTTTATTCACACGCCCCAAAAGGAGGTTTTTATGTTTGTGTATTTTGTTAGGAAGCATATACTTTTGACGTAATTTCTTGTACATTTGATCAAGATCTCACAAGTTGTTGAGTTATCCTTAAAATAATTGAAATAAGTCTTTTCATCATGCATTACACCTAAAAAGTGTCAAGTATTGTATCTATTTGGAACAGAAACACTTCAACTGCAACATATAATTGTCTCTATAGTACTATAACAATTCTAATATAAAGTGTTCTGTTATCTGTATCTGTACCAACCCATTACTGCCCACTGTTGGGCTCAGATCTCCTCAGAAGAGGGATTAGGCATAGTCCACCACGCTTGCACAGTGCGGCTTGGGGACTTCACATATCTTCAAAGGATTTTTAGAATCCTTTTCCGACATACAGGTTTCCTCACGATGTTTTCCTTCACCGTTTTTAGCCAGTGGTGTTGTGAAAAATTGCACATAAATCTTTTTCACATTTAGATTTAGAGGTTATCTACTTACGAGTAATAAATAATATTAAATTAATTAACGATGACTTAAAGAGGATTGCATGTTGGAAAATTCCAACACACAGTTGTTTTATTTTAATGGTATTTTTGCACTAGTAATGGTAAATTTATGAATATATTTATTGTTAGAGTACCTAAAGCCATACGTAACGCGTCGTGCCATCTCGTATAACTCTGTGCTAGGGATATGACCTCAACCCTGGGTTCGATCAACTTCTAAACGAACTTATATTGTAGTACTTTTTATGTTATTGACCATGTAGATATTTTTTAGATCCATCTTTAAAATCGGTTTCAGAATAAATAAAATAAACAAAAAATTAACTTATATGATATTTTAGTTCTTAAAAAAGTAAAATACCTACAGTGATTAAAATAAAACATCGATAAAATTCCAATAATAACTACAAAATATTTATAGAGTTAATCACGGATTCACGCGCACGTATAAAGAAATGCATTTGCAATGGTAAAACACGTAACACAGGATATTTACTAAACAAAAGTAAAACTTATGCATACCTCATTTTAGTTTAAAAATCAGGACAAATTTATTATTGACTATGAAATAAAAATGAGGCTTGAAGAGAGTAGTTAAAGGTTAGTAATGTAGAAGATTTAATTCGGCAAACGATCAAGTGGCCCATTCTTTGGACTGTGTATATGTCAATAAAAAAAACTTTGAAAGAATTTTAGATACATATTTGATATCCCCATGAAATCAGCGTAATAAAATATAAGAAAGATTATTATCTTTCCATATTCATTTATTAGCTTTTTTTACATTATATTAAAAAAAAAACATTTACAAAAAAATAAATTCAAAAATACAATATAAAAAACAGAGGGCCACTGCAGGCGGAGTCTACGACCCAAGCCATCAGTGGTCAGGGCTCAAGAGAGACGAACCTCCTCACAATACGTGCCGTGTCAAGAACGACCGTCTTCTGAATCAAGCCCTTTACCCAGCCGGTGAGCGAAAGCTTCTCTAGATGACGGTCGAAGCTTTTCGCTATTAGACCGTGCACAGATACAACGATCGGAACAATGATGGTCGATTCAACACGCCACATGTCGGTCACCTCGTGGGCCAATATTTTAGAAGTTTTTAAGAAAGATTATTATTAAGATTTACTTCTGTTCAATAACTTTGTTATGTCATTATAGCGTGTAAAGGGAAGGCTAGACTACCGATGCGGGTTGCGATATTTATTGACAACCTAGCCTTCGCCTAAAATCGAGTATAAAATAATATGTTCAACCTTCACTGAGCAATATACAGTTAAAATCATGTAATAAATAAAACTGCTATTAAAGTATATATGTTTATGTTATGTTTTTATTGTTTTACGAAATCATATAAGTTAAATTTATAAACCATTTTTTAAGTTAAGTTAACGTCAAAAGTTTTTATGTACCATGAATGAGAATTCATGTTTTTTGAACTTCAAGAGAATCTACCATCAGATCCTAGATCTAGCCACCGTCTTGAAAAGAACTGGAAAATCAAACTCAGCGGGAAATAAAAAAACCTGACCCACGAGGTGACCGACATGTGGCGTGTTGAATCGACCATCATTGTTCCGATCGTTGTATCTGTGCACAGTCTCACAACGAAAAGCGTCAATCGTCATCCTAAGAAGCTGATTCTCCCCGGCTGGGTAAAGGGCCTGATTCAGCGCGGCGGTCGTTCTTGACACGGCACGTATTGTGAGGAGGTTCCTCTCTCTTGAGCCCTGACCACTGATGGCTTGGATCTTAAACACCGTCTTCAGTGGCTCTCTATTTTTACACTACTTTTAATGTTATATTTTCTAAATCCTTTTTTTATGTATAAACTTGATAAACAAGCATAAGTATAAGATGTTGTGCAAAAATGTTTTAAACTTAGTCAGACACTCGCGGTTTTCTATAATACTTTCATGCATTTTTCAACGGGTTCTTACCACGATATTTAATTAATTGAGTTGTCTCGATATTTCAACGTTGTTGCAAACGTCATGACCACGAGAAGACTGGATACTGCGGGTCGATTTAAAAGCAAACAAATCTGTCTACCCTCTATCTCTACCGACCCAAAAGCGAACGAGAAAGAGGGTAGACAGATTTATTTGCTCGTAAATCGACGAAATAAGAACCCGTTGAAAAATGCATGAAAAAATGTTTTAGTTTCAACTATTTTCTGTGAGAAGTATTTGGTCGTTGACGTCAATGTAAATTAATTTTGAAAGTTACTGTACGTAATAACGGTTACGCATTTTAATATGTTTCATAAATATTAGCGTTTACGTTCAAGATTAACTAATCAACGACCCATAGCTTAGTAGAATTTCTATTTATAAGTAAAAAGGGTTTCTTTTAGAACAATTTACCTGTCACTTGAAAGTTTCATGTTTCATATTTTGTTCTATTCACTTAACACTAGGGTTTTTTTTTTTTTAGTTGGAGGAAATCACCGTCCCAGGTATGTGGGAGTTCAACCGCACTAAAACCTCCAACCGCTCACACTCAGCGTCCGAACCCCGGCTGACGCCAGAACCCAGCGCGGGGTTTGGAGGGACGGCGCGACGTGTTACGCGCTGGGCACTCTTTCCCGTCGCTCCGTCCCCGGACGCTGAACCGGTAGCCGCCGGCGAATACGGCCACCGGCTCTCTCGGTCGGCGGGCTTTCCGAAGCCCGCCAAGATGGGACCGCGTGTCACCCTCCCGCGGAATACCCCGCTGGTTCAGAACCAGCGTGGGTCGGGGATAACACTAGGGTTAGCTAAGTTTTGTGAATATGTGAACCCTTAAATACATTCATCGCATCCTTCAATCATTTTTTTTCATGATTTGATTACAAAGGAAAAGGAACGGCTGGTGTTAGTGTAAATTGATTAAATATACAGTATTTCAATATTTGTTGTTCTGTTTCATGATATTTAATTTTCTTCTCTCTTTTTGTAAATTTTTTAGGACATCATAATCTCGGATTATAAATATAGTTGTCAAATTTATAGACCAGGTACTTGAAGTGATTGATTAATTGCCAAAAAAAGAAACAAAAAAGATTGGTCCAGTCTTAATTACCTTCGCGAACATGTTTAATAACAACATAGTGGATTTGTAATTAATTTCGCAAACACATATCAATCAAAATAAATGGCCTATTCGTAAAATGGCCACTAATCAAGAGGAATACTTTAAAAATACCGTTAGATTCATTATTTTTGATATCTTCGAAATTTTAATAAAAAAACTAAGTTCATCGTGCGGAGTTTGATTTAGATGTATTTTACGTTAGGAACTATAACCACCATTATAATTATCAGCTTGTTGATGTCCACTGCTGGACATAGGCCTCCTCTAATGTTGCTCCCAATGACCAGGGCGGTTTGTCCTTGTGGAACGTCAGCCCACGTTGCGGGTCCCGATTGCCTGCTATTCATACAGCAGGACCAACTAGGAATGTAGCGACTGTTAGTTACAAATTATATTAATTAATGGAACGCATTCGTGAATTAATGCAAATATTAATTTTGTGATGCATTTGTGTTGATCAAGTCAGCTGCATCTAGATCTACTTTAAAGGCAGGGGTCACACCGCAAATTATCTTAAAAACGAAAGGTCGTAGACCCATCGTATTTGAGCTGATTTGAAAAGTTATGAAGAGGCATAATCTATAATATAAAAATGAATCGCAAAATGTGTTGGTAAGCGCATAACTCATCAACGCCTGGACCAATTTGGCCAAATCTTTTTTTTAAATGTTCGTTGAAGTTCAAGGATGGTTTTTACGGCGAGAAAAAATCGAATAGTTGCCGGGAAAAATGAAAAAAAAACGGGTCATAGGGTTCACGCAGACGACGTCGCGGGCAGCAGTTAATTATATAGCCAAAAGAATACCACAAGATATCCTTTTTCTCCTAAAATGAAGTTCAATATCTTTTATAACTGTTTATAATTAGCAGACTTGGAAATCAGTTTTCAATGTCAGAATGTTATCAGTAATGTTATCTATGTTTACCATGCTGATGTAAATGCTTATCACCTTGGTACCTATCAGTTTAGACACTAGACCTAACATTAGTGTTCTTCGTAGTGCATCATCATACATAACGTAACTGTGTGCATACATGAACCTAAACAAATTTTATTTGAAGAAATATTTTAGCGACCAGCTGGAGTGTGGTGGATGACCTGTCGAAATAAAACTTAGATACACTGTTATTTTTGGAATCGGTTAACTCTTCTTCTTCATCCTCGCACTTTCCTACTTTATGTAGGGTCGGCTCTCCTAATCCTGTGGCGCCAGGATTCTCTATCCTTGGTTGCCGGGTCAGGCAATTTTTCTTCGTCCAAAAGTTTTGTCATGCTAGTCCACCACGTAGCTGGCGGGCGTCCTCTTCCCCTCTTGTGCTCAGGAAGGCGCAATGCTTTCTTGACGACGTGTTCGCCATCTTTTCGCATTACGTGGCCATACCATCTGAGTCTGCTCTCCTTTAGTTTGTCTGATATAGAGGCCACCTTAAAAGAAGCACGCACGGGCAAGTTTCGCACCTTATCCTGCTTGGTTACCCCTTCAGACCATCTCAACATTTTTAGGCGGGTCACACCTCAATTCTGCATCTTTAATATTAATAAAATCTGTCAGATGACACTAAAATGCTGCCTTACGGGGTGTTACTTCATATAATATAAGAACCGGATCAGTCAAGCAGATGTGTTGCGTTGCGGCCCGTTTAAGTGTGCGCTCAATTATTGTAACACGCGTAACCTCTCATAAGTCAGTCGGTTCATTGACCTTAGGTACTTATATTTAACAAACAGTATGAAAAATGGACGTCGTTAGCAAATAAGTAAATATTGCTTAGTAATTTGTTTTTTTGTTTACATTACTCTTCAATACCTACTTCTTAAATAGGTCCAGAATTTTTTTCTGGAAGTAGTTTCTGCAATAAACCGATTTTTAATTTAAATTTGGTACCTTTCATGAAGTCGTGGTGGCCGAGTGGTCGAAGCGCTTCCATCCGAACGGGAGGTCGCGGGTTCAAAACCGGCCAGCTTGTACCCCTAAATCTAAATGTGAAAAATATTTATGTGCAATTTTTCACAACACCACTGGCTAAAAACGGTGAAGGAAAACATAGTGAGGAAACCTGCATATCGGAAAAGGATTTTAAAAATTCTTTGAAGATATGTGAAGTCCCCAATCCGCACTGGGCAAGCGTGGTGGACTATGCCTAATCCCTCTTCTGATGGGACCTGAGCCCAACAGTGGGCAGTAATGAGTTGGTACAGTACAGTACTTTTCATGAGAGAGTTGATCAGTTCTTGTGATACATTAATTGTTTTAGATAAATCCTTACATTCATTCAGGCATTTCTTTATAATAATATAATATCTTAAAATACTACTACTAAAAATATTATAATTTTATTATACAATATTATACTTTCAATATTTAAACAACGGTTTCTCAATTTCGCAATAAATTGTAAGATTAAGGAGAAATTCGTCCACATTCAAACGTAATTTCTCAAAACCAGAAGTAGTGTTTAAAATATAGCAAAATATATCTTTAAAATTCATTTTAATACATGCTGTAATAGCCCAAAAAAATACAGTCAAGATACTGATTTTCTACATACCAATTTTCTACATTTCTTTGAAAATACTAATGGACTGAAAAACTAAGGCCTCCATATAACATTAAAATTAACTATACCTAACTCCTACTTGCCATTTTTTAAATCTCTATCCAAAAAGTGCTGGACTCAGATTTCCTTAGAAGATGAATTATGCATACAAGCATGCCCAATTCGGATTGGGGATATTTCTTCGAAGGATTTTAGGATAATTTTCCAACATACAGCTTTCCTCACGATGATTTTCTCCACCGTTGTTAGCCAGTGATGTTGTAAAATTTTAAACAAAAAGTTTCTAACACAAATATTAATAGATAGATATTAAGTACCTACCTACCTTGTGCAGATAAAATCAAATTCATGAGCAGTTAAGACGTTGCTAAATTAACGTTTTATGTACATCAGAGCAAAACAAGTTACAAAAATTACTACAAAAAACTCGAAGCACTTATGGTTTTTTCAACAACCCCGGTAATTAATTATAAGATTGACGTCAACGTTAAAAGCAGAATCTCAGTCCAAAGTACAACTGTACGTGATTTTATTTGTACAAAAGTAATAACTTGTTATGTAAATTGTAAGAATATAAATCTTTAAACTAATGTATGTTGCTAAGTTGGAATAAAATAAACTTTAAAGTAAAATAGAATCTTATGTTTCAAATTCACATGTACAACAATGTACATCACTAGTTTTGAAGAGATTTGATTGAGTTTTCAAAAGATCTCCTGACATTTGCACTGTTTACTCTATACACTTAGAGCCTTAAAGTCCCAGCCCATCCAAGGTCTTAAAACCCAATCATACTCCATTAAATGAAGTGTTTTTGTTAATTTCTTATATTTTGAATCCTCGACTGGATTTTTTTCGCTCCAGATCCCATCTAGCAAGCTCTGCTATTGCCTTCTGACTTAAAATCAGCTGTGTCCATTTCGCAGTAGCTACTATTAAGCTGAAAGAATTGAGGGCGAGATTTTTTACAATAACTTTAAGAAGCTTTGGATAACAGGGTATTAACCATTATTAACAATTAATAAGGTATTAATCTAAGCTTGCAACGCGTCCCGTCACCCCATATAATCCCGTGGGTTTATATATAGGTTCTGTCCTCAGCCGGCGCTGAGTGTGAGCAGCAGGTTTTAGCCCAATTCGACTCGGACATCCCGTAGTGGGTAGAATGAAGACCGGCATTTCCTCCAGTGTAAGAAAATAAAAATACGTATTCTTAAGGGGTGTGCGAATAATTCGAACTTACGAATTATTCGATTCGAATCGAATATTAATATTCACACATTACAATCACACAAACAAAAAACACAAAATCCGACATCTAGCTCATTCAAGATATTATCTACAAAATTCTTGTCCTATTTCCGATGCATCGTCGTAGTCAAATTCGATAATTCGAAGATTCGAATTATTCGATTCGATTCGATTATTAATAGTCGAACGATATTCGCACACCCCTAGTATTCTTCTATTATTTGTTACAAAATCTGAAAAAATTGAATAATATTTTAAATGACCAAGGACAGACCAGTTCAAAATTATACGAAGTCACTCGCAAGATGATCAGTAATTAGCATCAAAATAGCTTCCTCGTTCATTATAATTCTGTTGTTCGCGTGTGTGAATTTACTAAATCTTAATTATCTAATCTGAATCTAATTTATTACAAGTTTTTCGATGGTTCGTCTCATCAACATTAACATTGTTTCAGAAGTAATAAAAATTAATTACTATTCGTTCTAATTGGGTTAGAAGTTTTTTTAATTTATTGCTAAACAAAGAGAGAGAGTGTTTTGAGATACTTTTTAGTTCTTTGAAATCAATTTTTGGCTACGGTTACAATCTAGAAAATACCGCGTAAACAATAATTACTACGAAAATACTTTTATTTCATGCAACTATCTCTAAGGTAAATAAGTATAATAAAAATAAAAGATAACCAAAACCTTAACCAAACTCTAACACATAGATAGAATAGCCCTCTTAAATTTTTTTTCACTAATTCATCTTGAACGTTCAATTTTCCAAAAAAGATCACTCCTCAACCATAAATAAAAATAGTAGGGGAGACTGAGGGGTTTTGAAACTAAGGTGATTTGAAACAGTACTGATTTCTTAGAACTCAAAACAGTTAGCGAGTTGCAACGTCGCTTTTCAACTACTACTCACCTACCCGCGACCGTGTCCTGACCGCGATTCCTGTCTATAGCGTTTGGTGTATGAAACAAAATGTCAAAATTGTTTCAACTCCTCTCGGTCTCCCCTTTTTTTTTTTTTTTTTTTTTTTTTTTTTTTAGTTGGAGGTAATCACCGGATCCGGATCCGGGGTATGTGGGAGTTGAACCGCACTAAAACCTCCAACCGCTCACACTCAGCGTCCGAACCCCGGCTGAGGCCAGAACCCAGCACGGGGTTATGAGGGACGGGGCGACGCGTTACGCCATGGGCACTCTTTCCCGTCGCTCCGTCCCCGGACGCCGAACCGGTAGCCGCCGGCGAATACGGCCACCGGCTCTCTCGGTCGGCGGGCTTTCCGAAGCCCGCCAAGATGGGACCGCGTGTCACCCTCCCACGGAATACCCCGCTGGGTCAGAACCAGCGTGGGTCGGGGAGTACGCGGTCTACCATCCCCCGGTTGCTCTGACGTAAGGGCGTGTTGAGCGAGACACGGCACCTTCTTGGGTCCCCGCTCGCACTCGCATGCGTTGGGGACCCGAAACTCTTAGGGGGCCAGAATCCGGGCCAGACCCCGGTCCCGACCCCCTGCTCGACGGCGGCGGGTTTCTGCGTAGAGAGAAGAGCTTTCTCTCACACGCCCCGCCGCCTGCTTCTGCGAGATGGTGGACTCGCAAAAGTCGAGCATCGCCTTCCAGGACTCGTCGCTCTCGAGCATCGACGCCACGACGCCCGGGAGCGACAAGTCCGGTCCTATTTGCATGACCAGGACACAACGCTGCCGCTCCCAAGCGGGGCACAGCGCGAGCGTATGCTCTGGTGTGTCCTGGTCACACTCTACACAGTGATGGCACCTCGTCGTCGGCTCTACCTGAATCCGGTGCAGATACCGACCGAAACACCCGTGCCCGGTCAGCATCTGCACCATCCAAAAGGTGAGGCGTCCCTTGCCACGACCCACCCAATCCTTTAGGACGGGGCGGATCGCCTCGACGGTCCGTAGACCCCAGGTGGGGTTGGCCAGCCGTCTCTCCCTCGGTCTCCCCTACCTAACAAAAATAAACAAATGCACATTGGTTTTCTCTATCTACTGCTAATAGCTATCCATCTAGGTCACATGCTCACCTTGCAGCGTAGGATAAATAACACTTTTACAATATTTCTTCATCTGTGTGCGTGATATAAAACAATTACCATACCACTGAGATTACTGAACAACTGGTGTTTGGATGGTTAGTAAGTCGTTACGATTAAACTAACTTATGATGAGTATAATTTCGGCAAGGTTTATTATATTTGCGAAATCGATACGGTTTCGATAATTTATCGAATAGAAAATCCGAACTTATCCTTCTTCAAATGAAAAAGAATCCATTACCTATGCTCTCAGTGTACCGAAATTGCTTAGGTTAGGCAGGTGGTAATAAGGTAGTCTTTAGATAAGATTACGATCTCGAAGTGACCCTGACAGATTATGGTGACCACTGTAAGCCGTTGGCTCAAAAAAAAAACTTGAGAGGTGGGACACCCGAATAGAACGAAGTTCCTTTCGATTGAAAGATATCTTATATTTTTTTTTCGTAACGTAACGCGCGATAAGGGACGTTAAAAGATTTTGATCACAGCGCCATCTAGCGATAATCATCTAAAACAAAAATAATGAACGTTTTTTAAAAGATTTTGATCACAGCGCCATCTAGCGATAATCATCTAAAACAAAAAAAAGTGTCGTGACAACTTTTCGTAAGATTTTTTTCTGTCTAGCCCCCTTTCGATAACGCGCGAAAAGTAATGTCGTAGGTCAAAAAAGAAGTAGTCCTTTGAACTTATTTTGAAATAGCCTTCTAAAATACTTCGACTTGATATTCATACTTTTCGTATAAATAGTATTTGTTACTTAATTAAGACTTTAGTACTTAAAATAGTTATTTTTATATTTTACCTAAAAACATAATATTTTTGGGGCAAATTTAAATATAGCAGACTCAAATCCACCTTTGTATCACCACGACATTGTCATAAAATGTCTCCATCTACTTACAAAACAGATAATTTGCACTATCTGTACTTAGTTATTGCTTCACTGTTGCGAAAGGGATGCGTGTTAACTTTGTTCGCATTTTAGGGCGAGATAATGTTCTAACCCGGTTAGATTTTACGACGGTTGACACATTTTGTAAGATACGAGACTTTTCACGTCCATTTTTAGTGGTGCCAAAAATGTAACGTATGTCGGATCAGGGTCAGAAGATTTTCAAATTTTGCAATTGTTTTCGGAACTTATTCAATGGAAACAAACAAAAAAAACAAATATTTTAAATGTTATTACTTATTAGGTATTCATTATTGCTACTACAAGCTTGCAAGCGGCCGGCTTGTACCTCTAAATCTAAATGTGAAAAAGATTTATGTGCAATTTTTCAGAACACTACTGACTAAAAACGGTGAAGGAAAACATCGTGAGGAAACCTGCATGTCGGAAAAGGGTTCTAAAAATCCTTTGAAGATATGTGAAGTCCCCAATCAGCACTGGGCAAGCATGGTGGACTATGCCTAATCCCTCTTCTGAGGAGACCTGAGCCCAACAGTGGGCAGTAATGGGTTGGTACAGTACAGTACAGTACTACAAGCTTGTACCTCCAAATCATATTTTAAAAAGTGATTTTTTTAGCAACTTCAACGACTAAAAAGGGCCAAGGAAAATCTCAAGAGGAAACCTGCATGACGTAACGCGTCGCGTCGTCCCTCAAAACCCCGTGCTAGATTCTGGCCTCAGCCGGGGTTCGGACGCTGAGTGTGCGCGGTTGGAGGTTTTAGTGCGGTTCAACTCCCACATACCCCACATAAACCGGTGATTTCCATAACTGAAAAAAAAAAGAGGAAACCTGCATGTTAGTAAAGGATCTAAAACCCATTCGAAAATATTATGTCTCATTCCTGTACCTAGGAGGCCTGAGTCCAGTAATGGGATTGCCCAATGGGTTATTCATTACAGTAAAAGGATACTGATGAGATGTACTTAACTAAATCAGACAGAATTTCTCGTCTTTACTAGATCTAAAATCATTCTAAATATTCGAAAATGAATCACGCTCGAGACTTTCATTTCATTGCTGACACAAACTTTCATATATTATGACATATAATTAAAAACAATTACGAATGTTACAAATTTCGTTCATTTCTCGCCAAAAATATGAAATTGAAATTAAAAATGGCTTACGCATTTAAAGGATGGCTGGCATTTTGTATTTCTAAACAAAACTCTCATCAAATTTCTTAGAATCTATCAAAGAAGAAATATTCTCTGTTTAGGAAACCTTCAAAAGAAATTTACGGAATTAAAATCAGACCAATAACTGTAGTGGCTACTGGCTATGAATAGCACAACTTATCTATAAGGATTCACCATCATAAAACAAGAACATTAAAGAGATATTTCTCGAAAAGTATTAAGAATTTACCTAGATCATTGTTTTTATACTTTTTTTAGGGATTCATAAAATTTCGAGCAGTTATACTAGCTCATGGAAGACATATGTATGTACGGTGTTCTACAATAACAATGACTTTCTCAAGGTGAAAACCAACAATAACATTGCTGAGTATTTTTTAAAATACTGACCTTTAGAGAAAGACCTAAACGTGACGTACTTTTTAATTGTTTTTATGGATACTAGTTATGAAAGAACAAGCACATATTAAAATAATGACCCAGTAGGTTCTTTAATTTAAACTAGCTGAACCGCGAAACATAACCTGCGCAAAAATAGGCAGTTTTTACTTAATTTCAGAATTGTTATATAAACTATGACACTGACAAATAACTTAGCTTCTTATTAGTAAAATATTATTTGAATTTGGTTGAATATATCGCGAAATTATCTCTTTTAATATTGTACAGATGAACAGGAAAATAAGTGTTTACAACTTAACGTAAAGATTTTAATATGCCAAAGACCTTTGCTTTAAGGAAATTAATAAATGCAGCCTTACAAGAATTCCTTGAGGAACTGGTTTCGATAGCCATTTTAGTCGATAATTATGTCAACATGATAAACGAGAGTGAAAACTGAACCAAAACACTATTTCATCATGATAAAATTAAGTTTTAAAAATGTAAAGAGGTTTGATGATGAATTTTGGCGGGAAAACAACGAATTTGTCATGCGCCATTTTGTTTTTTTTTTAATTGCCATGTAGGCAGACGACCACTTTTCATTGTATTATTTTAAGGAAGCATTACAAACTGTGTTAAAAACACAAGAAAACGTAGCCCCAAATGCTGTAAATAAATTCAATAAACCTCTTTCTAAATTAATATGCTACAAAACACATTTACTACCATGACAAGCGCGGGAAAAATAATATCTTCTTACATACACGTGCATACACCATTATAACGATGATTGTACTAAAAAACACATTAAACGAATTGCAACTCACGTTTTATTTTTTGTTACACATCAGCACATTTTTGGTCTAGATTAAAACTGGTAAACAAAAATCTGGACTTATGTGGACAAAAATGACAACTAACTATAAAATTTTAGATGTATCATACCTATTATTTAGTTTTTCTTACTTTGCTTCCAGATTTTGAAATGTACGTAATAAAGATAAAATAATTAACTAAATTAAATTTTAATATAATGACTGAAAAAATATAACTGGTTCTTTTTCAAACAAGCCTTAAGGAAAGTCCTAAAATTTAGGTCGCAGTGTCCTCTGACGTTGCAGAGGTCCATGAGCATCGGTACCACTTACGATCAGGTAGTCCGTTGGCTCGTTTGCTTACATTGCAATAAAAAAGAACAATAACCATCACTTTTTAAAAAAGAAATAAGTAGGGGAACGAGGGGCTTGTTGTAACAGGGGTAAGTAGTAACAGGCTTTTTTCTCTAAGATCTTAAACTTTATTAACGTATTTGTTTTACTTGATTTAACCTATAAACCACGTCGCGTCGTATTGCCATAGCCAGTGTCCCGCCGACCGACGCAGTGAGTGGAATTGTGCACGCGCTTCATTTTTGCCAGGTAATATAAAATTTAACTATAGTAAAATTTTGGTTTGCGCTATTAATGCGACTAATAATAAACTTTCCATAACTTATTTACATTCAAATTTATCTACCTCTGATAATGTATAACTGTTTTTGAGATTGCTTAATTGTTTAAATAGTTATCTTAATAAATATTAAAAATCATACCATGGGGTTAGTTGTAACAAAATGCCGGGGCATGTTGTAACATGCCCCATGTTATGATTTAGATACCTACTTAGTTTTTTTTTTACTTCTAGAATGAGGGTGTATAAAAGAAAGTCATAGCGGGCAACACAAAGCCAAGAAGTGACCGAGTTAGCGGCAGCTGATGTTTTGGAAAAAAATGCAGTATTGATTTTTGATAAGAATTATATAATATATACAGAATATAATATATAAAAGATGTCAATTTTGTTTAAAATAAACAAAGAAGAAATGATTAGAGATATTAGTGTTGTTTTTTTGTCGTTACTACTTGCCCCGGTAGATGTTACAACTTGCCCCAAGCACGGGGTAAGTTGTAACACGGCACTTTTTCTAGAAAATAATTGATTGTAAAGTAATGACTAACAGTTATGGTATTATTTTTACTTGGTTTGGTAGAGGAAGAGTTATAGCATCCATCCACCTTTATTTGGTAAGAATAAAATCAACATATCTCAAAATATATTAATTTTCATGAAAACTGTTACAACAAGCCCCTCGCTCCCCTACTTGAGTTATTTTTTGTTAAATCAATTAAGATACTTCACATATTTTTGATTGCGTATAAAAGTTACTCAAAGTAAAAAAAGCCATCTTTTTGTCCACTGATGTAAGTTAGTAATTTGATAGATAATATCATTCTGTCTTATAACTATCTGTTTTATCTAAGCAATACATTGTGCTAAAAATGAATGATGACTTCAGATTTTACGAAAATAGATTTTAGGTATTTTTTATTGTGTATTTGACGTTACGTTTGTTCATAAAATTGTTTGTAATAGGACTTGTAAAACTTTAAAAACTTGTTTAAATAATTATTGAAATAACATTCAATTTTGAAAACATCATCAATATTTTGTACGACTATTACTTTTTTGTAGTTGTTGTAGTTTGCTTGCTTGAGGCAGTATGTTATTTCAAAACAATTAACTAAGTAATAATAACAAGTAGGGTACAAAAAACCGGTAGGCGTAGCACAGGTAAACCTACAGATAACACAGAACCGGTCATTGTAGCGAAGTTTGGGGAGGCCTATGTCCAGCAGTGGACGTTTATAGGCTGATGATAATGATGATCAGTAATTTAGGAAGCCCATTAGTCGTTTTTTTTTAAATTTTGACTGTGTTTACGAGAGTATTCTTAAATTTGTTTTTAAATGGAATAAATTGTATTAATTAAAAATAAATACAGAAAAATATCACGATGAATCAGAGCATATTACTCATCAATAAGCTATAGATAATCAATTATTTTTAAGTATTGACTCAACTAATCTCTAATGATCCGGATATTGCGTCACAGTGTAAAGTAGTCGCATTACAACTCCATATAAGCGGTCATCTATGGTATTACCATTGAAAGTGGTCAGAAGTGGCTTCGAAAGGGAAACCGAGATGTGAATGCGTTTTCCGAGTAAAGGCTTCCGGTAAAAAACATTACGTTTCATATTTTATCCATTGTTTAAAAGTTGCATAATTTGCGATTGGTTCCTTTGGTTTGAAATGAAATGAAATACATTATTTTCAACATTGATGACGTACTCATTCTTGTTGACGTCAAAAGTTAAAAGCTACCACCAGTTCGGACACAAAAAATAATAATTATAGCCACCGTCCTGAGAAGAACTGGCAAGAAACTCAGGGGGCATGTCTTTTTTCTTTTATGAGCATATATTTATTGGTTTGGTTGGTATACGTATGAAGTTTTAATAACCTTTTTTTTTATTAGAGACAGTTAACTATTATTTAAATAAGCATCTTTTGCAGTCAAGTTTTGTTGAAAAATTACTCTACTTGGAGGATTTATTCAATCACCTCATTTGACAGTCAGATTAATAAGATTGATATCCACTCAACTGGGAACGTCACTATTCGCTAGATCGCGAAACTGGGGACTTCGTTCGGAATCAATACCGTGTTTGAGTCCCTTTTTAAAAACATTTTTTTCCAATATTTTTATTTTTGATTTTTAATTAAACCTTATATTTTTGTAAATCTTTATTACTAAATGACACTGTATTGCATTGTCAGCGAAAATATATCATCTCCGTAAAATATGAGACGATTAAAAAATTTAAATAAAACAAGTTTTAGAACTGTGCTCAATTTTGGCTCCTGCCATAGACTTGGCAAAAGTAAACAAACCAATTTGGTTGCCGATCCCAGTTGAGTGGATAATTAAACTTATACACAAAAATAGATATAGGAGAGGTATTAAAACATATTAGGCTTGAGGAAGGTCCTTAAAGTTAGGTCGTAGGTAGCAACCCCTCAGTGTCCCCAGACATTGCAGAGATTCATGAGCGACGGTAACCACTTACGATCAGGTGGCCCTTTGACTCGTCTGCCTACATGTATTAAAAAAAAATAGACTGAACTTTTGAACAATTTGGCCTAGTTTATTGCAGCCTAAGTAATAAAAATAGTGTTTCAAATCACCTAGTATATTTTTTTCTAGCAATGCTTTACTAATATCTGTGATCATAACATCCAAGAAAGTAGATTACATATTAAACGCATGCAATTTACATATCATTCTAACTAGTGATTCAAGTGTCTACAAAACATTTAAGTTAATGTTATGCTGTGTTAATGTTCGCAATTTTAATGACTGCCAGTTATTTGCTCTCGTTATCTACTTTTGACATATGTCAATCGTCTGTCAATGTCATGTAAGTTATTGGTGCAAATTGACAAAGATAAGTAGGGCATACGGCCTATTGCAATATGATTATAAAATCAAACTATACTTCACATGTAGATTTGGTTAGTAAACCAAAATCATTTTACTGTTTAACCTTTTTCTTAATTCTTTTTTAAGTCAGCTCAAAGTTTGTCTAGGTCATTTTTAGTATACTAAGGTATTCGAACCTAATTCTCGTTAACAAAGAAGCAGCAAGATTAGAGACAAAATTAAATAGAGAGACCTCCTTCTTAATGTCAGTCAACTAAACCTTGTCTTAAATCTAAAGATAAAGATTGTCTTCTCAATGATAAAGTAATTTAACAACATTGATAATCACGTCTGCGTGTAACCGAACGTGATTTGTATTCAAATATCCACCAAATACCTAACTAGACAGAACGACTTGCATTTTAATAGTTTTCGTGATTACCTTATCAGTCATTTACCGACTATAAAAAGAGGTTACTTAATAAAACTAAGTTAACTAAAACCAAATATTGGAACGAAGTTCCTTATCGCGCGTTGTGAACGGGGGCTAGGACGGAAAAAAATCTTACGAAAAGTTGTCACGACACTTTTTTTGTTTTAGATGATTATCGCTAGATGGTGCTGTGATCAAAATCTTTAAAACACGTTCCTTAATTTTGTTTTAGATGATTATCGCTAGATGGCGCTTTGAACAAAATCTTTTAAAACACGTTCCATATCGCGCGTTATGTTAGGAAAAAAAATTAAGATATCTTTTAATCGAAGGGAACTTCGTGCTATTCGGGTGTCCCATGACACCTCTCAAGTTTTTTTAATTTCAAAATCTGTGGTTCCAAATTTAAAATCTTCGCTGTATTTATCACTTACATCTTTAAGCTAAACAACGTTTCCATTTGTCTTACGTAAAATATCTAGTATTACTATTTCTAGAATAAATTAAATTTAGCAAAGGCTCTTTATAACCTCATTGCTGTCGGCTTCCATCGACGTAGACTAAAAAAATATAGAGGAAAAGGGACTCTATCTTTCAGAAAAGCTAATGATAATTCAATAATGACAAAAATATACTTACCTACATGTTCTTAAAAGTCTTTCTTCTTGATATTGACTATTTGCCACTGTTTGTCACCGCAATAGAATGGGGACGGAGCGACGGGAAAGAGTGCCGAGCGCGTAACGCGTCGCGCCGTCCCTCCAAACCTCGGAGTTCAGACGCTGAGTGTGAGCGGTTGAAGGTTTTAGTGCGGTTCAACTCCCACATACGGGGATCCGGTGATTTCCTCCAACTGAAAAAAAAACCGCAATAGAATATCTTAGTAGTATTTTTATCTCAAAACACTGACTCCAACTAAAAATCAAAGAAGAATTTCTCATTAGACCATTAATAAGCCTAAATATTGCGTAAAAACCAAAATAAACACAGGTGTTGTTTGTTTATCCGAAGATCGGAGGATCGTAGAATTCGAATAGTCCTATTAACTTTCATTTCTGCGTGTTATCGAATCGCGACATCCTTTAAATTTTCTATCGAACAACAAAAATTAGATAATAACTAGCTGACTCGCGCAACTTCGTCTGCGCCGAAAAAAAAAATTAGGGGTGGACTACCCCTAACATTTAGGGGATGAAAAATAGATGTTGGCCGATTCTCATAGGTACCGGATAAGCACAAAAAATTTCATCAAAATCGGTCGAGCCGTTTCGGAGGAGTTCAAGTTCGAACACCGTGACACGACAATTTTATATATTAGATATTATAATTTTATATACTAGAAAAACAACATGGTAACAATCTTCACTCTTTTCAATTTTAAAAAGTAAATTGACTAAATATTGTCCCTATAAATATGTCCCTCTTTAAACTAGGTTTAAGAAAAGTCTTGTATGGGTAGGCGGTAGATAACGACCCCTCTTTGCCCTGGCATTGCAGAGATTCATGAGCGACGATGACCGCTTACCATCAGGTGGGCCGTATGCTCGTGTATCCACCTTGCAATAAAAAAAAAAAGAAAGAGTGATATCGAAACTGAATGTCGATGCTGATCGGGCCGAAAAGCTCTAGAGATGCAACGTGAGCAGACATCCCACAAGATGGACCGAGGACCTGGTCAGGATCGCGGGAAGTCACTGGATACGAACAGTAATAATTTAAACAATCTATTTTTCTGAACTATGAGCCATTAAATCAATTGACCATTTGCATAATTCACAAATAATATTCTATGAACAGATATACTTCCGTTTGTTTAAAACAAGTTATTTAAACATGCCTAACATAATTTAAATGTATCAAAACAACTTTCGATCTTAAGATTCTAAATATTACTTAACTGATGCATATTCATCTAACAATTTAATATGTAACAAAAACGGTTTAAAATTGTTTAAAACTACGACAATTGTTAAAACAATGCAATTGTTCGATTCGGCGTGATTCGTTCTGTTTCCGAAACAATGAGTTGTATGCGAATAACAAAAATGTTGATAAACTAGAATTATCGGTTATCGACTGGTAACGGAAGGATGAAATTAAGTCTAACCTGTACATTGTATTTCCATCAATAACTTGCATGAGAGAAAGATACCTAGCATTATGATTTTCATAACTAAAAACTGTTCGTCGCCTCAGTGCTTGTTTGGCCAATCTTTACGAAAATGACTTTTTAATGCAGTATTATAAAGAATAAAATTTCCATCCGACTGGTAAAATATTTTTTTAAAATATTCAATTCTAAAACAATAAAAATCTCATTTATTTTTTTTTCTCAACACGGCACTTAACGAAAATTCCGTGCTTGTTTGCTGTCTCCTGTAAAATTTGCTCGAGTGCAGATTGGCCAAACAAGCACTGAGGCGACGTGTTGTTTACAATACATATAAAAAAGTGAGTAAAATGGAGATAGAGGCCATCACATACTCTACCTCTACTATCATCATCAGTGGCGCTACAGCCCCTTGTGTGCCTTAGCCTGCTGTAGTTTCTTCCTCCAGACCCTATCTAGAAACACCGTTCTCCAATTTCTCACAACAATAATTTCCGCGTCTCGGTCCACTCCGTTCAACCACCTGAGCCTCGATCTGCCCCTGCTTCGACGGCCCTCAGGTTTTATTTCATTAGCTATCTATTCTTCTTACAACTCTATCTACCAAAATCAAGCGCTTCAAACTGCTATTGAGAACTACATTTTATATTTGAAATCGGCCATTCTTCCGCTAAATTAAGATTCAAGAGTACCTACTCCAATTGATAGAATGCTGCGAAACTTGTACAACGACACAGATAGTGCTTTTCGCTTAAAATCTTAAATGAGATGACATAATCTGAGATGAATTGCATCATTAAAGAGATATCCGTCTTGCTCGCACATGACCTGATTATTAAGATGGTGAGCGAGATAGACATGTTTTGTATGAACATGTAAATTTCTCATGTTAAAAATGTGAATTTTACACGTTACATCATTACTAGAGATGAGATTGTTTTGTGAAAGGAGTGTGGGAACTTTGAACTAGCACACCTGTTTTGTTATGTTCTTGCGATTTTTATAGATAGACATATTACATCGTACTTCTAGACCTAAATGTTAACACGAATAGTAAACGAATTAAAAAAAAAAAAAAAAATAACGCAATCTTTTTTTGATAAAAACCTTATTTTTACATTATTTTAGGTATGTACAGTTTTATATAAAAAAAATGTTATATTTTAAATCCCGTGAATAAATATTAAAATCATTTTCTTTTTCCATTCATTTATCTGTTGCCTAAACAATGCAAACAGGCACTTACGATAAAGAAATAAAAACTCATTCAAACCTTAAACATAAAAACAAAAAATAAAAATAAACAATTTTACAGTAATGAAAATGTGAAAAGTGAAAAGTGCTAAGTGTTACAGTGTTGCCAGTGTTAATAATGCTAAAATGTTGGAGTATTTAGCGTTTCTGCTCATCGGGTTTTGGTTAGGTGTTGCCATATTCCTGTACATATCCTGTTATTGGCTCGAGGAGATACTAGGTAAGTTCTACAGAGTTCAACTATATTTTACATGTTTCTTCCTACAAAATATCTTGCTAAGTTAGGTAATAGATGAGGAAATGTGTAAGAAGTGTGTTTCATTAATTAATAATTTGTAAATGTGCAACTAAACAACACAACTGACCAAAAGTGACAAAAGAAAATATCGTGACTTCGTATTGGAGTTTTAAAATTCATTCAAAGTTCCCAACTCACAGGTTAAGAAAAAACCCGTAAATCTTACAACATCTTTCACTATCTACAAACAGCTAAAAATAATTCTTTTACATCATTTTGTGAATTTATTCAATAAGATTGCGATTCAAAGCTATCATCAAAAATATTATAATATGGTATATAGCAGATAGCGACTACGTACTGCGTAAACCTAAGCCTATTTATAAAATTAAACTGAAGAGCACACCATATTTTCACGTTTAAATTACCTATGAAACTGGTCATAAAATAAAGATAAAACAACTATATATATATATATATATATATGTCACGAATGGTAACCTGTTTTTACTATAAATGGCCACGATCAACCTTGTAAAGGTTGAATGAGAATGCAATTACCAATTCTAGTAATATTGTGTCTATTTATGTCTGTAATATGTGGATATGACTTATCAATGGTTCGTTATAAATTACGAAAAATAACTTGAATTGTATGTCTAGCTAAAGAAATAGTTCCCATGAATTTCGCTACAACAGTCCTGTGCTGTTTGCATTCAGTGACTTCACGCAACTCTGAACCCTATGTAAGCCGAGATCTTTCAAACTACGCAATGGATTTTGATGCGTTTTTTTTTAACAAAAAGAGTGATTCAAGAGGAAGATTTATACCTAATATAGTAAAGAAACAGATAATTTTAGAGGTTTGATGTAAAGTCGTATATAAGTACAATTTTCTACGTTTACACCATCCCTTTGTGACGCAAACGAAGTTGCGTGGATTAGCTGGTGTAATAGCAATTACCGTATCACCTATCGCTCACCTATCACTAAGGGCAGGACCATAGACCTTAGAGAACTTTAAATAGGAAAGTATGTTAAAAATTTGCTTTACTTTGTGATATTTCACGGGTCATCCATTATAATAATATCGCGACAACGCAAATTAAAATTATAGGTATAATAATAAGTATTTATCTGCCAAAACTACATAATAATAACCCTGAGGTTATGTCTTAACCTCGACACGCGATAAAAAATACAATACCACGCTGTTGAATAATGAAAAAATATCATAATCAAATCTTCTTCAAGATTGTTTTTGTTACTTTGTAATATCCTGTTTCATCTACACTGAATGACTGTAGAGAAATAAAACTACTGACAAATCGTAAAATTAAAACATCACTTTTTTAAGTAAACGCAAAAAACTGAGGTTCTGTCCTAACACATTGAAAAAGCTCTTAAATCACTATTAAGCTTCGAAAATCAGATATATTTAGAAATGTATTTAATGGGTCGTTAAGTTTTCTGCTCTGGAATGTGATCTGTCTCACCTCACTTAACATTATCGAATTGTCCTGGGTCTTGCTTGACGAGGTCCAAAATCTGTCAAGAATTCTTCTACATTCACGCCACAGTTCACGCAACTTTTGTCAAAGCGAATGTAATAGTATAATGTTTTGCGAATATCCTAAAACATCCTAGAACACACATAAACTTGATATCTGTTTAGTAAATTATGAGGCAGACAAAAAGCTATTAAGGATAACAATAATATCTATAACAAAAACGCTAAAACGTATGTCAAAAAAATCATGATCCATTACGCTGAAACATTGTCTTGTATACACACGATTGTAAGTTATTAGAAGTGAGTAAGTAGAACACATTATATTGTAATGTTTTTTTAAGTTTTTTCTTTTTTTGTTTTTCATGGAAACACTTCTACATTTAATTCGTTTTTTGGAAATGTATTCTATGGGATATTATGGATACACATATCAGGCTTCTGGGGAAGGGTAAAATATTTCATATTATTTATTTCCACCATTCCTTTACTTTTGAATTATTAATATACTTCGTGACTAAAAATGTCGTTTAAAAGAACTTATCTATACACCATCGTTGATCTTTGCACAGTGTTCATTACTTACAATATTAGCAATTGTTTGAAGTGTGACTTGCATGTACTAGCACTGTTTGTTTTGTCTTGTTTGCGTTGTGTGCGGCGGATGTTACACCTATTATATTATCTTCGATTGTGGACTTAATTTCGTAATTGCGTCCAGCAAAAACCGTGTTTTAAAGGTCATTTTTACGACACTGATGCGGGAATTGGTTTGCATCTTCTGAGATTAAGCAAAAATTATTTTGACTTTAAACTGGATCACACGAAACATTTTTGTTTACAGACCCATTTAGTCTCAGTGCCCTCTGAATAGCACTCAAAAGCTATCAACCTCGTAAGGAAACTTGCATACACAGGGTGTATAAAGAGCACTCCCGAAAACGAAGGTTGGTGTAAGTACTAGTGACGTCTAGGATGTTAACCTTTTTGCAAAAAAAATCGCCTGAATGGCCCGGTTTCCTGGCTTTCATTTCACCACAGGTATCACAAGTACTACCACCAGTCTTCGTTTTCGGGAACACTCTTTATACACCCTGTATATTTGAACTTTAAAACCTTGAAAGATTCCCCAACCCGAATTAGTGAAGTATAGTGTGACGGTAAAGAATACAATTGTGCGTATACCACCAATAAATCCATTCTAGTGTTCAACTAGGATTCGGACGCTGAGCATGATGCATGATGGCAGGTGGAATTTCGTCGACTTTCTACTAAAAAAAGGGCCAGTGTGATCGGCTGTCTCTCTACTAAACCAAAGCTCAGAATGAAGACTAATTCCACTTCTTTATATTACAGATCTACCACCCCGCAACGCATCACCATCAAGCAGTAGTCACTCCAGCGCCACCACCGCGCATGTCCAGCTGAAGAGGCTGGTGGCGAGGGTGGTGGAAGAGGCTGCGGCATTACCAGCGTTGACGAGATACGCCTCAGAACCATCCCACAGTCCGTCCGTCGAGTCCTCTACTTATGAAGACTTGCTGGCCACCGCTATATTGAATAAGGTAACTTTTAACATTAACGAGCAGATCCAACTTTTTTCTGCGTCACTTCCATTGACATCGTCGACTTCCACAAATTCTCAAGCTTAGCACAAAAACTACCAGTTACCTCTTTATCAATTTTATATGAGATAATGCCAAAATACATGCTTCCTAACAAATAAAAATGATCGAAATCGGTTTATAGAGACAAGAAATACATGCACAGAAAATCGTGAAATTTTGTCCGTTCAAAGTACTTGTTCGATCTTAAAAAATTAAACGGGACCCCATGACAACCATCATCTTTCATCTGACAAGAAAATCATAAAAATTGGGCTACCCAAATTTGCTCCTTTTTGGAAGTCGGTCAAAAATACTATTAGCTACAAACATAGAGTTTTCTTACACAGTAAATCTCATTGACATTACAAAAATACAAGAGTTACCGCTTACCATCAGAAACCATTAGAAATTTTATTGTTTTAACATGATAATTATTTTAAATGACGAATCATGAAACATAGATAATTGTTTTCTCCTTGACATGTGAACTGTATGTGTCTGTGTTTATATTATGTATAATTGATCGTTAAACAAGATGGGGCGAATAGTTTTATTATACAAGTCGAAGTTATTTGGTAACGTTTTAAGTCTTACAATAACTCGTATTTTACGTACTGCATATTTAATATTTATATATTTCCTGTGGTATAAAGGGAGGCATCGGGTATTTGCCCACCTCTCACTTCCACCACTGTAACTCCTAATGACTCTGAGCAGTGAAGCCCAAGAACCCGAGGGAAAGCTAACTTGTCTTGGACCCCGCAACGAATTTAATCAGAAGATAATAGAAGGAGTAGGAAAACATAAGTTTCGACTTCCCTTCTCGTAAAGCGGAAGACAATAAAATAAGATTGAAAAAGCATTACGCCAGGATTGAGAAAAGCACCACGGACATTGATTTTATTAAATTTATTGGACCTATGCGATGAACTGTTGTACTGTTTTGGATGCCAATAGTAGGTATGACAAAAATGTCTGAATGCACGGAAATTTGCGCTAGATGCTACAAGATCTGAGTAATAAACGACTTTAGACTCAACGTGTAAGGAGTTTAACATAGTGTATAGTTTATAAAGGGAGGCAGCTTCACCTAATAATTTCGAGTCATTTTATACCTAAATGGTTACATGATTGGCCATTTAGTTTTTTTCTAATTGGATAAGTAGTGCCTGAGATTAGCATGTTAAGTTTTAAACAGGGTGAATTGTAAACTTGTAGTTTGTGCCAGCTGAAGTGAAAGGTTCACCTCAGCTTTAAAACCACTTTTATATTTGGAATCAATTTATTTTGCAAATCATATTATTATTACTATTTTTTTTTCAGTTGGAGGAAATCACCGGATGTGGGAGTTGAACCGCACTAAAACCTCCAACCGCTCACACTCAGCGTCCGAACCCCGGCTGAGACCAGAACTCAGCACGGGGTTTTGAGGGACGACGCGACGCGTAACACTCTCGGCACACTTTTCCGTCGCGCCGCCCCCTTGCAAATCATATTATGGTGTATGTACGACTATCGTTACGGGCTTTGGATTCTTATCACAAGCACTAGTAATATTATGCAGTCGTTTAATTAATCTCATCAGATGTAATCAATAAAATGATTATTAATTACTGATGAGCCGTCGATCGAGTGATGATTTTATGTGGATGCGGCTTTTCAATGCACTTTATCGAAGATATCGCTATCAAACTCTATCAAGTATGATGATATTTATTTAGGCCAGTGTTGAAATCATTGCTGCATAAACAATGATTTTGAACCGACTTCTAAAAAGGAGGTATTCATATCTATTTTATGATTCATTTTTTCTAAAAAATAGACTTTTCTTTTTCCTGGATTAACTGATTTCAATTGTTTATGTTTTCAATTTTTGAATTGTGGGTATCTACAGTGGATTTATAGCCAAAGGGAGATCTCCGACCGGGCGAGGTAGTGTATGCCCGGTCAGGCTGAAGCCCACTGTAGTAGATTTCAGATGTCGTGTATATGCGAAGATTTCTGTAAATGTCGTAACCGCGATTCAGGATCTCGCGCGTTATTATTGGTCGCCACAGAATGTCACACATACCTAGATTTTATGTAACTATGACAACAAGTTTTTGAGATTAAAATTTTGTTTTTGTAATAGAAACTCTGTTAGAAACAAAAAAAACCATATAGCTACGTACACACATAACATTAACGATTTTTTTTCCTCAAAACCGTAATTTTTATAATATTCTTTTACCATTACCACAACCAGTTGCAATATAAAACGCAGCGTATTAAATAAAGTGAAGCCATATAGTGGTTATATTACTGTATGGTTCGCCCTTAAACACGTTAGGGTTGTCACAACGATTATCTAATATATATTATAAAGGCGAAAGTTTGTATGTATGGATGGATGTATGGATGTATGTTTGTTACTCTTTCACGTAAAAACTACTGAATGGATTTGAATGAAACTTTACCACAATATAGCTTATACATCAGAATAACACATAGGCTACAATTTTTGAACCCCTTCGTAACGCAGACGAAGTTGCGCGGGTCACCTAGTAATTATATAAAATTGTGCCATTAAGAGATACATTTCCAGTAACCTAATTGAAAGATTTTTATAGGTATATTTTGTTATCATTTAATTTGTATAAGCCACTGCGATAATAGAGCCCATTTTGCTGTTTTTTTTAATCTATGTATATCGAAGGGGAAGCCGATATGAATGGAGTCGTAGAGAGTATACGCCACTTCTTTCTTGATTCTTCGAGTCCTAGACAAAAAGAAGCTAAGCTAGTTTGCTTACAGCTAAGTTTCCAAAGTTCATCTTTACCTTGAAGTCCCAGCAATAGTTAATCAATAGTTGATCCATCTCAGACCGAACTAGTCCATCAATCCAACCTTTCACTACACAGATAGCTTATCATATCAAACGAGATTACGATTATCAGTACCTCACTTCAATAGTCACGAAACAGGCTGTATGACAGTGCAAAGAAATGGTAAGTATTATCGTAAATAATTAAAATAATAATGTGTTGTTAGACATTCGCAATACGCCGGGTAGTCGGCTATTGATAACGCCGTGATGTGATCGTGTCCAGTGATAATGTTTTTATATTATAGTCTTGTTTCTGTGGTCAGTTTGTATGTGATAGCCGCTTTACTGTGGGTAAGTTTGAGGCCAAATTCTGGTGATAAACTGTGATGTGATTTACCAATTGTGTTAATTAAGGAAAAAAACTTGTTAGAGGTAAAAATGAACCGGTTCTGTATAGGTACTTAATGCAGGAAAATGTGACTTAACTCTTGGAAATACAAGAGGAAAACATATTGTTTATAGTCTTTTTAAAAACACCAAGCTTAAAAATCACTTCCAAATTTTCTCAATCAATGTTCAAAAATGTGCCAAAAAACGCTGATATAATTCTATATGTCTTAACACAACATAGTACCCCTAACTAACAGATATTCAGTAGTCACAAATCTCAAAATTGTTACAGCCAGTTCGTTAACAAAATCTTGATGAGAATCCAATTTGATCGTCGTTTCAACAAACCTACATAATTTGTAATAAATGTATGTTATATGCTCTATCATCATCAGCCCACACTCGTCCACTGCTGGACATAGGCCTCTCCCAAAATACGCCACTGAGCTCGATCTTCTGTTCGTCTCATCCAGTTGTTACCGGCCACCTTTCTTAAGTCATCGTTTCATCCAGCAGGGGGGCGCCCAATATGCTCTATATTAACACTAAAACATACTATATTCACGATTCATGTTTTAGTGAAACCTATTGGTGATTTTATATTTGCATGCTACCTATCAAATTTACTTACTACCACGTGTGAATAGGACATGTCAATTATGAGCATGCATGCTATGAATAAGCATGCTTTTTAACTTAAGTAACAGTGTCCTTAATTATCTAATAATAGATATTGAAGTTTGATTGTTTTTCTTTGCTCAACGTTTTCCTATTCAAATGGTGTCAGCTTATGTTTCTTTCCTCCATTTATTCCTCTTATTTATTATATTCTTCGGTATTTTGTCAGTTTTTGGTCTATTTTGCGTATTCGTCTTCTCGTTCGTGTAATTTTTTTCTCTCCTATTGTGGCAGCTCTACGCCAATGAATTAAATTAATATAAAATGTATGTTTATATTATTAAAATAATAGCTTTTAACTTATTTATACATACTATACATATAATAAAATATCCTGTTTTATTTTGTTTGTTTCGAGCATAGAATAACTGAAATAGCTGGACCGATTTTGAAGAGTCTTGCACAAGCATATAACTCGTGGAGAAAATATAATCCTTACTAATATTATAAATGCCAAAGTAACTCTTTCTGTCTATTACGCTGTCCCGCCTAAACCTCTCAACCGATTTTGATGAAATTTGGCACAGACAATCTTTAGACCCTGAGAAAGAACTTTTAATTGCAAGTGACGCAGACGAAGTTGCGCGGGCCCGCTAGTAGGTAATAAAAGTACATTGGAAAATCATGTTTATCAAAACTTGTAAGTTTGTTTGCTACCGGAAAACTGATACAGTACCCTTCCTTGACGAACATGTCTAATTAGTCATTTCAAAATACCTATTTTAAAAAATGCTTTTTATTTTTATTTAATTGGTTATCTCATCGTTAACTTGTACAAAAGATAAGAATAAAAATATACTCACCCGGATATCGTTATAAAATTATAAGGAAATTGTCTGTTAATATTATATTATCCGATTATAAAAATAGTACTTATCTTTTTATTCTTAGCTGTATCTGTGACCTAGAGACATATAACTAAAATTTCAAAACATTTCTTCTGATAAGTGTGAAAAATATTAAGTCACCTTATCTGACTTAATTTTTCTCTATAGCTAGAAGATGAAATAAACTTTTAGACTAGAATAATCACTCTGTTCCCTTAAACTATTGCGCTTGATCATCCAACAACTACCTTCTGGTACACACTTCGATACTCTCTCGAGAACAATAAAAGCTATTCACCAATTCAAATAAAATTTACATACATTTTGACAGTTCGCATCGGAAAGTTACCGAATACGAAATCAACTTTGCCGACTGAAATATTTATGAAACATTTTGCAATCTTAATAACATACATTTCAGTAAATCAACTACTCAACGTGCAACTTTGACACAATCCAAAAGATCACCCACGGAGCTTGAAAATAATCGATTGCAAATAAAAACTATTTAAAACCGACTATTATAAATTCTCGGTATTTTCTAGATTTGATAAAATCTCAGAGTTCATTTGAGGTCATTACGAGGCATTATATTTTTATCGCTAAAACACCGATTAGATGATAAGCTTCATAATAATATGTATGTTCTTAATATGGACTTGCACGATGTTTACATTTGAGATTTTAGCCCTTTTGTTGTAGTTGAGTTTTGTACCTTAGATTTGAATAGATAAAGTGCTTTTAGGATATTTAATTACGGTGATAAGTTTAAGAAGGCGTACAGTTAAAAGTACATTGTTAACCAAATCTACAACTGGCTTAGAACATCAGTAATGCAATGTTGTTATTGTATGCTGCAACATTTATCATTCTTAGCGTCAAAAGAAACTCTTGGTGTCACCACTCGTCTGTCAAATGACACCTATAGATGGCACTACTAGACCAACACCAATTTGGAACAGTTCCCAGTTGAGTGATATTAAGAGTTTGAGGAGTCATTCATGAATCTAAAAATTAGTAGTAGATATTTATAAGTTAATCTTTACTATATTACAATCGTACAGAAATTAATATCTGAGCGACAAACAGAATGACAAAGCTCTGTAGTGTTTTTCAAATTTCAGCGAGAACTTTAGAGGGAAAAAATAGTATTTGTGGCGACCAATAATAACGCGCGAGATCCTGAATCGCGGTTACGACATTTGCAGAAATCTTCGCAATACGACATCTGTAATCTACTACAGTGGGCTTCGGTCTGACCGGGCATACACTACCTCGCCCGGTCGGAGATCTCCCTTTGGTCATAGTCCACTGTATCCACATATTGTATAAAGTTCGAATTACCCCCAGCAAGGGAATGGTTGAATATTATCATGCCTTATGACACAGACAAAAGAGTTTTCAATATCCAAGTTTAAAAGAATTGCTTAACAACCACGTAGCTACACGGGCAAATAATTTATTTACTATCTGAGTTATAAATCAAGTACTTATTATTTTTATCGTGAAGGGGTTTATAGCAAAGTATTAACTTCTAGATTAACTTAAATGGCGTCCCTAAAATATCTACCTAATTACTTAATCTGAATTTTAAGTAGACGATTCTAAAAATATCAAGACAAAAAGAATCCTGGGAGATAATGATCCTTACTTCCTTACTATATTATAGGTTAATGCGAATTAACCTATACTCTGTCTGTCTGTCTGTCTTTCTGTCTGCATGTCTGTCTGATACGCTTTCCCGCTTAAACCTGTCAACCGATTTTGATGAAATATGGCACAGACAATCTTTAGACCCTGAGAAAGAGCATAGGCTACTTTTTAATTGAAAGTGACGCAGACGAAGTTACACGGGCCCGCTAGTTTATTATAAATCAAAAAGTATGGTTTGATGTAATAGTACATGCTCATTTTAAAAACAGTACCTCATGAGCGCAAGTTGCACTTATTACCTTCAATAACAAACATTCACAAATCACTTATGTCGCTGTATTGTCGTGCGAATTTCGCTTTTGGCTAATAAGGCTGATTGTACATTTTTTTAATTATGTAAAATTTATTACTTATAAGTTTCGACAACCCTACTAAATGCATAGAGTCTCTCCTTAACTCAGTATGAAAGCGCGCCCGTGCGACCCAGACCTTTTTATAAAACAAAATAACAATAACCAAATACCGACTCTAAAATCATTACAATTAAGATTATAATCGCATGTGACAATGAACAATTTCTTAGGTGTTGTGGGCTACTTTCCCGCCAGTGATGAGGTTAGCTATTGTACATTTAGAAAATCATTTGTTTTCCACGTATGAGCGTACGCTACAGTTTTCTTTTAGAAATTACGCGCAAATTCGCGATTTATTAGTACTTATCATGCTCGGATCATATAACAATCTGCGGTTTAAGTAAGGCAGTGTTACCAGTTATTTGGATTATGCTGAATATTGCATATTATTATCGTGTACTAGTGAATCCCAGTGGCAATTGTTATGCTTGACTGCACCAATTTATTGAGCCCAGATGTAAACTATCAAGGCATAGACATAGACATCGTTTATTTGTGATGAAAACAGGTATAAAATTACAGAAATGAAAAATAAAAAAAACAAACATGGAATAAATAAGTTTTCATCACAAACCAGTCGAAGCTCAGCTTAATGTTATATGCCACCCCCAACCGACATATAACGCTGGTTTTCTGTTTCAACTGGCAGGCATCAGTCTTAACCTATTTTCTTGCTGGTTCTTCTCAGTAGGATCGCGTTCCGAACTAGTGGTAGGTTCATGATTCGCTGATCGATTGGTTGTAGTCGAGCCCCTTTCTGACACACTATCCTAGTCCTAGGGTAAAGGCCTAAGGTCCAATAGCGATTTTTATATCCAAAAAAACTTAAGCTCTGTTTTATAGTACTTTACTCATTTTTGTAAATATGTGCAGCATATCACAACAGCACACTAAAAACGACGAAGGAATGTATCGCGAGGAACCCTACATATCGGAAAGAGCTTGTAAATTTGAATTAAAATTATGAAATCCTAATCCATACTAGACAAACTAGATTACGAGTATAACTGAACTCTACCGGAGGAGTCTCACTCAGTTCGTAAACAGCATTGATGTGTTAACAGTTTTTACTCAGCAATCAATTTACATTCCAGGTGATCGAGCGTTACCAGAATGAATCAGGGTCGGGTGGGAGAAGTAGTGGTATTCACTCAGCGAGTGCCAGCCCTACACCCTCTGAACGATCATCACCGAGATCACTCAACTCCAGAACTACGAGGGACATAACACCTCCTGTAAGTAACTTCTTGAACCCTTTCAGGACAATAAGATGGCTGAGACTAAATATGCGAATACTACACAATATTTAAGTTATTCCGTAAAGTAACAGATATCACTAGAAAAACATGGGTGTACAAATTTCCTATAACTTTCATGGGAAACACTTTAACACAACGTACCTACGTTTGACATTCATTAAAAAATATCGATTCAATAATAATCAATAACGATTTTTGTAGAAGGGAAAAATATTTCCTTTGAGCGTGAAAGGGTTAAACGAGATTTAAGAGAAGTAAGTCATTAAGGTGATGGGTAACGATTCCTGGTAATGCAGAGGCTCATGAGTATTAGACTGGTTCTTTCAAACAAGCTCTGAATGGAAACCAGCTGCTTTCTGAGTGTAGCTTGTTCATTGTTGTTAATTCAGTTTCATAAATCTTGATGACAGTATTATCATCAATTGTTTGATTTAAATTGGCAATTAAAGTCTACCGAACCTACGATGTACTTAGTGACAGAAACAGTTAAAGTACCTAAAAAATGGGACAAGATAAAAGAAGCAATATTTAAGCTCAAACTCCTAAGTAATATAGTAATTCATCTCTAAAATTGATGTGAAATTATTTCAGCTACGCGAAGAGGAAGACGTGTCAGACTGGGAGGATGGAGAGCCGACAGAGGAGGCCCTGGATGTGCCACGAAGAGTGCCATTCCCAGAGTACGGAAGGGACATAATACATAACTCCGGTACAATTAATATTCAATTCACTATCAGTATTCCAGTATACATAAACATAGAAGTTACCTAGTAATTTCCGAAGTAAAAATGCAAAACTATCGTAAAATTTTTCGAGTCTTTTAGCCATTAGACTTCATATAAGACCTGAACTGGTTACGTCCCCATTCAACGTTCTTAACACTGAAAACATAAAATTCCAGATAATTCAGAACGAGATTTCGATGAAGTATCCGGCAGTGATTTGCAAGCCGCAGACGGAACGTGGGAAGAGAACTGGCTCTTCCAGAAAAAGAAAATAAAAACTGTGCAGTCAGTACCAGTGCCTATGCTGGTTCCAAATTCAAACGCAGACTACAGAGCTCTAATCGGTGACAGAGATGCTGATGACACAACTGACCTATCAGACAACGCAAGCGACGCAGAAGATGAAGCAGATTTCAAAAGCGACATGAAAAAAGTGCTAGAATCAAAACACGTTATAGGAGGAAAACCTAAACTAGACGAAACATTAGATTTCGAACCAGACAGTCTCACTATTATTGAAGACTTAAATAAAGAAGGCGCAGAAAACGACAAAGCCTTCAACGAAATTAACGATGCAAATGACTATAGAAATGATAAACTCAAAAATGATGCGATTTTAAATGGTCATGATGAAATAGACGGTGCTAAAGATTCAGTGCTACTTCTTGATATAGACAGTGGACCGATATCTTTGGCAGAATTTAATTTGAAAGAAGAAATACACAGGACTGCAGTGAATGGAAAAACGAAAGAGATTCCAGATATTGTTAAACTTAATGGGGAATGTAATGGGTATACCGAAAAACTTCAGAATAAAGGTTAGTCATCGTACTTTTAATTCAAACGAGATTTTCAGCTAAGTTGAATAAAACTGAAACTGGAACAGTTATTCAGATAAAAGTTATTCAGAATTAAAAATAGTTTTAAATAACGTACTGTAGTTCTTAAATTGTGTGTTTTAAGGAAAAATCTGTTATTTGCCTTATGACATAGTCAGAAACCAAAATAAAGACTAAAAAAAATGTAACACAATGATTTTATAAAAAAAAATTGCCTTATTATTTCAGGATCAACCTTAAGCCATCACGAGCGTGAAGGGGAATACGAAGAAACTGTTACATTACCAGTACAGAGATACGCAGACAGTCTGAGGAGGAAACATTTTGAAGACGGACCTCATGAGTAAGTGCATGAAAAGGAGGGAATTATACATTTTTTTGTTTTTGAGGTAAAAGAGAAACGAGAATGGTAAGTGATTACTGTCCAAGGAACTGTCAAACTGCAAATATTAAACGGAGTATAAAAGATTAGTATGTAATATAAGTCTCTCTTTTAATATAACCATTTCATATTTTAGGGTACCAACTCGCGATACTGATCAACAGGAAGAAGACTTGATTCCAGGTAGTTTAATATTAAAATATCGAAACTTGTTCATAACAATAGTTTATGAAATGAAACAACGTCTTATAAATTATTCTCTCTGAATTCACAGGTTCAATAGCATACAGAGAGCGCAAGAAATGGCTAAATTACGTGGATATGCCAAACAATCCATACTCACCGGAAGCTATACAAAAAAGGCTATCATCTAAAAGTACATCATCACTTTTCGACATGATCACTACAAAAAGTGCTGATCTAGATGATAATGATGAAAAACGTGATAATAGTGATACTAATGATATACCAGTTAAAGAAAAACATAGTGTTTCATTAAACGCTAGTATTGAAAATATAAATAGAATTGATAGAAGAACTAAGAGTCCTTCTCCCAGAATAGTAAAAGATGAGATGCCACAATATAAAAGGTAAGATACTGTTACAATGATAAAAGTATAAGGATTTGAAATATTTTATAAGTCTTCATAATTATCAAAATAGCTAAGAGGATTTCATTATAGAAATCAATAATATTGTTTCAAATGCAATATTTCCGAAAAGGAATGCATTTTGAAATAGGATTTAGTTGAAATATTATTAGCTACTACTAAGCAAACTACTGTTCCAGATACGGTCGGGATTATTACATAAGGGAGGCAAGGTCGTCAGCGGGGCGCACCGTGAGTCACAGCGACGCGAGCTCCGTGTCCTCGCACAAGTTCCCCAGCCTGGACGACACGGAGCGGTCGGGCTCGCCTGTAAGTGCCAGCAGCTCCCTCAGCGAGCTCGAGGGCAGCTCCCTCCAGCTCAGCCTCGGCCGCGCCGTGCTCACCCCGCGCCACGCCAGCCCCAACTTCGCCATCAACCCCATATTCGAACACCCCGACAGACAATACGACGACGCTGGCGAGAATCACGCCACACACACATACACCGACACGAACGTAAGCCCACACAACGGAGGTGACGGTCTTGTGGAAAACGAGGATATAGTTAGACTTAAAATACCGAAAATACCCGAGATCACTGAAGAGTTGTTCGAGAGTTACTCGAAAGTTAGGCGCAGCAACACGCTGAGGGGCGAGGACCTCTTCCCGCGACCCAAGAGACGGCAGCCCCTGCCCTTCGGCGGCAGTCTCAGGTTAACGAAAGGCTTCCACACCGACCTCTGGTGACACAGCCCATACACCTCCGACAATAATCTCACTGTATACGATACATATACAGATGTAGCGAATTAAGTTTAATTTAACATCACAAGTTATTCATACATTACGTGATTCTATACATTCACAAAATCTAAAATATCTTCGTTCGACACACATTGTACTTGTCGTGTGTAATCTCAGCATGTTTTGTTCGATACAGCAGCTGACTAACAGCACAATGCACATTAATAAGAACAGTGTACCCGTAGTCACGCACATAGATTTGTGTTCTATTTTATGTAATTTTCAGTACTATCACTACAGTAAACATCGAATTTAGTGGTGAGTTGTATTTTGGAAAGTAAAAATTAATACTAACAAAACCGCTTTTATCACTGAACTCGAAATTAACCACTGTTTCTTTCTCATATTTTAGTTAGGTAGTAGATTATTACAATCTATAGTGAATAACATACTAACCGCACTCAACCGCACGAAAACGACTTTTAACACTCTGTGAGCACGTGTGCCTAACCTTATTTACACTATTTATTTTAAGTTGTCACTATTGATTTTAATTCCACAATTAAAACAATACTTTTTTTCTGAAAACAATACAATCAATACTGCCAACTTAATAGTCTAAAATTTTTCAGGGATTACTTATAAAACAATTCAACATGATCGCAACCAATCAGCAATACACGAAATTCAGTAAAGAACGTCCAATTGAATCAATAACCACGACGACGAATAATAATAAAACTGATATATTAATTGAATACGATGATGCTAACGAACAAACACTATTCGCTGCTAAACCTGTAGTTGTTGACGATGATACTGATAAAAAATTCGATGAAATACTACAAACAGCTTACAAAACAAACAAAATTGAAGATGAAAACGAACCGCTAAAATCGCCAGTAAGCGTCGACAACTCATACATCAGTACCAGTAGCATGGAAGATTCTATCAAAATATACAACGTGCAAACCGGCGAAGTAATGAAATGTACGCCTGAAGATAGCTTATCAGCAAGATATGAAATCGACTGCAATGACAACATAGATAACGAGATCTCTAGAGAAACAGATAACGGCAGTCCTTGTCGAGATGCTGACGAGGATACTTCAAGCGAGAAAGAAGGAAGGACCGTCAATGATTTAGATGAAGTACTGCCTCATCTGCCCAAAGTGAAGGAGTTGGCCAAGAAGTTCGTCAGCATGGAGAACCTCAGTGAACCTGTCAAGGTGAATATTATAGTGTCACTGAAAAGGTATAAAGACTAAAGCGCCAAATTACTTTAAAAGAACCGAAAATATATTCAAAAATGGGGGAAATAGGTATACAACAAATATTGTTTTAATGTATAGTTCATCCATTTTTTTTCTGACTAATATTTTCTCCTATAAAATCGTGTTTTGGTGCTTAAGTCTTTTTACTTTTACAATGGCGATATTTATTCAGTATTCCGTGAATCATACTCCGCAACAGTTAAGCAAATATTTGATGTAAAACATCTGCCATTTCGTCGTTTGCTATGAAATTTAATTCGTTATCTCTTTTAATTATTTTATAAATTAATATTTGATTCCTTGTTTTATAAACTTATTCAGACACTCGCGGTTTTCTATAATACTTTCATGCATTTTCAACGGGTTCTTACCACGATATTTAATTAATTGAGTTGTCTCGATATTTCAACGTTTTTGCAAACGTCATGATCACGAGAAGACTGGATACTGCGGGTTGATTTAAGAGCAAACAAATCTGTCTCTCTTTCTCGTTCGCTTTTGGGTAGTACCACTGGAACTCGAACTCACATTATTTTATAGTTGAAATTTCTTAATGATTGGTCCTATGATGATTTCCTTTATTCTCACTGAATCTTCTTTAAAACATTTTTATAGATAACTTTTATTTTTTTCTAAAAGGCATCTACCGTCAGTTTCCTGTAGGTATACCTAATTTGACTTCTAACCGACTACCAAAGAAGTCGAGCTACTCTATTCGTCTGTATTGTTTTATGTTTGTTTCCGCATAACTTTGGTTTGGCTGGACCGTTTTGGATTATTATTGTGCCAGAAGAAAGGTGATGGTCATCTTAAGGTCCCATTTAATTTATAAATTTGATAAAGATCGATTGGTAGTTTTGTCCTGTGCTTGAAAAATGGTAATCGTTTTAATTTATTATGGTTTATTATCTTAACAGCTTCCTCAAGGCACTATTTTTATCAAGGCCTTATTTGTAGATAAAAGTAAACCATACGTCATGTATTTAATTATATAGTTTACTAAAACTAGTAAAAACTACAATATCTTGATTACAAACATGTTTTATCTCGAGTGAATCACTATTTACGATTACAATATATTTATCTCCGGTATTTCCGATAGCGTACGTAATTTGTTGCTTAGGCATGGTAACTTTAATTTTGTGCCTTCAAAATGTATTTGAAAAATAACATAAACATTTTTTTTACGAAGTTTCGAGGTGTTTTTCGAGAATTCTTAGCAAAAGGTTCTTAGAATGAAGTTTTTGTTAAATGTCTTTACGCAGATGTCTACGAGTGACCATGATCATTTACCATATTATGACGTCATAGCATAACCCATTGGTAATTGAAAAACACGAATATCCGTGTTTCATATAGATTAGGTAGAACATGTAACAAAATACTATTTTATCGTTCTAATCTATTTTATCGACAACACTATCATTTCCCAGAATACTCATTACTATCAACACATTTTCAGGTGCCACAGCCCTACTCGAGACGCAGACGAAGTAAAGAAAACATTTTGAACGAAACGCAAACAAAACAGGTGTACATGCATAGTCTGACGGCCAGAAGTCTAACGAAAGAGTTTCGAGACGAACTGAAATTGTCTATGGCCACTCCAATCACGGTCCCGGGAGGTTCCAAGGAGATCCCTGAAGGAATTGAAGAGATTACTAAGGAGTCCAGTCGACCTGGGAGTCCTATGCCGGAACCGGGCACGATAAAAACTAAATTAGCGTTCTTCGAAAGCCTAAAGAACAAATTCAGCAGCAAATGATCTGGTGACGCGCTGATGCGATCATAGTACAAGATATTTAAGTACAATCCCATAGTTTAGTCTGAGATTACAGTAAAAAGCCACAAATTACAGGTTCCTCAAATAACGACAAGTATTTAACTTCAATTATTTATACAAAGATCATTGTCATTATTTATTATAATAAATTTTATAAATTTTTAATTTAATTTAGGATGTTATGTTTGTGATGTCATTATCATTTACATCTTCGATTAGAATTTTGACAGTGACACATTTGACAGCTCAATTTTTTTTCACCACAGTTCAAATTTTAAACGGTGATACAGCGTGATTTATTTCGCACATTGCGTTAATTGTCTATGGAACGGTATTTCGACTACGATTTGTTTTCCCAAATAAATTATGTAGTTCAGTACTGTATGGGTGTCAGGTATCTTTTAAATTTTCGTGATTTTATTTTTATTTAAATGCGGATGGTGACATTGTACGCAGTCTGTGATGTTATTTCAAAAATAAGTATGGCTCCTATTGCAATATATTATCTTGTTAGAAATATGAAAATATTTTGTTTTAAAGAATATTATCATTCGTGAAAAGCTATAATGAACGCAACAAAGTTCTGATATTATAATATCTTAGTTTTGAATAAAATCACATTCTGTGACCAATTTACTATTATAATTAGGTTATGGTGTATATAACTGGTGCCATTTTGTAATCATTCACATGTTTTTTTTTTCATTTATTTAAGAGAAGATATTTAAGCTAATGCCAAAGTTGTAAATAAATACGATCGTCATAAATAAAACTGTTTATTTTTTTACTATTATCCTTTCCTCAAATAAAAATTATTAGAATGTTATTGTTCGTATTATCAACTCCAAAGAGGATATGTAACTTATATAATAGTAGAGGCCTTGTAATAATGTTGACAGCTGTCTAACCTTAGTAATAAATGCTCAGAGTTTTATGAAAAGGAATACTCTCCATTTGATCAGCGTATTTTCTTCTATAACACCACAAATAATAATCAATTGCACTTGAGTTCGGTACTTCTGCCCTTTCTTCTCGTTTCCTCAATTCATCTTCTATTTTCTTCTTAATTAGTTCTACAGCGTGGATAGAACAACCACGTATTTGTACTTCTTCTTCAGAGCCGTTAGCAAGGAGCGTATCTAAAATCAAGTAATTTATAATAGCAATTAGAAAGCACAGAAATAATTGTAAGACAACAAAACCTGAAAACTATTGAACTACTTTCTTGCATTCATATTTACTTTAAGATCAGAAAGATTTGTTAAAATTGAAAAAAGATGATAATTATTTATACATACCGTTTCTCAGCTTGTTCATGAGTTCGTCACTATAATTCAAAGCTCCAAAATAAACCAATACCTGAGGTACTCTGTAGTCTGCAAACATTGTCATTTTATCGATATCCTTGAACTCCCCCAAAGATTTACCTCCAAAAAAATACCAGAAATCTGATACCAAAATCTGAGCTCTTTTGTAAAATCCCACTTTCTGTCCTTTATACTCTGCCTCATCTCTAAATGAGGAGAAATTATTTACGATTATCTCTAGAAGTTTAACAGCAGATTTGTTTGCTTCTTTCAAACATGTTGTAAAAGTACCAGAGTATTTGTCAATTAAAGTACTGCCTACTTCATGCAGTATTGATAACCTTTCGTTAAATAGTGGTATTTTGACCTCATTGTCTCCCCTCATTATTTTCGTTAAATCTGCAGCCGTTATCTTTGAATAGTATTCTGGGTTTGCAATATCATATCCTTCCTGAAAACAATTATACAGTTAAGAACTGCGCTACTAAAGATCGTGTCGTTTCCGGCTGTCAAAGAAGAAACAGTGTTTTCCTATGTGCTCGTGATTTTATTAGTTTTAACGTAAATTTGTGCAAACTTCGGAGTGAAAGTACACGAACTAGATTTTATGAAGTGCAAAAACTGTGACTCTTAAGTTTTTAACAATAAAATAAAACAGAGAACGAAGAAAATCCGAAAATTCTCCAGACAAGTGGGGGTGACCGAGGTTAGAATTTGTTTATCAACCACCGACATAAAACTGATATCATAGTGAACGTTAACATTAAGTGTCAACTGTCAAAACGAAAGTGACATCTGACATTAAAAGCGTCACTTCAATCAGTAATACCAACATAATTTTGCAACGTTCCGTTTTACGTTACAAAAGCAAACTTAACAGAAATAAAATTAAATAAAAATTCACCATGAACACGGAAGGAATGTCATTGGAAATACTACAACTATTTGAAATGATGAAAAAGGAATTAGACAAACAAACAGAGATCATAACCGATAAGGTTACGTCCAATATACTGCGTAATATGGAGAACAAAATAAAACCGATCATTGAAGAAAATAGAATACTCAAAGAAAACATTGAAGCACTCAGTAGCAAAGTAAAATACTTGGATGACCAAAATAGGAAAAATAACTTATTACTGCATGGTATCAAAGAAACAGAAACTAAATCGAATGAGCTGTTCTTAATAATAAAAGAAGTTATGAAGAATATGAACATTAATATTGAAAGAAACGAATTGAACCGTTGTCATAGAATAGGTAAACGAGATGACATGAAGATTAGACCTATCTTGTTAACATTAACAACATTTTTGAAGAAAAAAGAAATTCTGAGAAACAAAAACCAAATGCCGAAACAAACATATCTCACAGAGGATTATTCCAAAGAAACCCGAGAGATTAGAAGAACTCTTCAAATAAAGTTGAAAGAAGAACGCGAAAAAGGTAACGTTGCGTATATTAAAAACAACAAGTTGATTGTCAAGGGAAAATCTGAAATAGAAAAAAGGAAGAGAGAACTGTCAACATCTCCCAAGATAATTGGCACACCAGAGATAAATAAGATACAAATAGAAGCACCCATTAAATTAAATAAAACGGATGCTTTTGCATATCTAAGAGCGAGATCTTCTTCACTTACTGAGAAAAACACACAGCAGAAAAAGGCATAGGAATCACTAGACACTGATTTTGGAAACGGAAAAAGGAGCATAGATACTAGAAACAAAATTGTAAATTTAAAGAATTATAATGTCCCCAATACGGCTGGTCACCGCGGGGATTTAGACCACAACCCCCAAGAAACCCCGTTTATAAATGAACAGGATAAATCAAAAATATATAAAACTAAACTAAATGTAGAAAATAAAAATGTAACTAGCTTAACACACCGCAAGAAAATATTTATTGCAACACTAAACGTGAGGACATTAAGATCTCAGGAATCACTGATTGAACTGGAAGTAGCCCTACAAAAAATTAATTGGGATATTGTTGGGATATCTGAAATACGCAGATCCGACGAGAAAATAGAAGAATATGAAGATTATATATTATACTAGCTGACTCGCGCAACTTCGTCTGCGCCGAAAAAAAAAATTAGGGGTGGACTACCCCTAACATTTAGGGGATGAAAAATAGATGTTGGCCGATTCTCATAGGTACCGGATAAGCACAAAAAATTTCATCAAAATCGGTCGAGCCGTTTCGGAGGAGTTCAAGTTCGAACACCGTGACACGACAATTTTATATATTAGATTATAAAAATGAAACGCCAGGACTCTATGGAGTAGGATTCCTAATCAAGAAGTATCTCAAAAACAGAATAATTGAATTTATAGGTGTGTCCGATCGAATTGCCGTTTTAAATATAACGATACCAGGATACAGTTATCCAATCTCAATAGTACAAATATATGCACCCACTGAAGCTGCTGATGAAGAAATAAAAAATGATTTCTATTTAAAGCTTAAAAATACTATGGAAATTCTTCATAAAACAGTGATAGTTATGGGAGATTTTAATGCCCAACTTGGGAAAAGAAGGAAAAATGAAGAAAAAATAATAGGTCCATACACTTCAGGCAAAAGAAACGACAACGGACAGCGAATGATAAGTTACGCACTACAATATAACCTAAATATCACAAGTACCTTCCACAACAGGAAACCACAGAGAAGATGGACATGGCTATCTCCGAACGGTACAACTAAAACAGAAATAGACTACATCCTCACTAATAATCATAAACTTTTTACAAATATTAATGTACTTAATCAACTAAATTTTAACACTGATCACAGATTAGTCCGTGGGCAATTAAGTACTAAAGAAATAAAAACTACTAGAAAAAAATTCCAAACAACAAAACATCCTGTACTATTGCCAATATCAACTGATGTTTTAGACTGGCTAGAAGAGAATATTAAAATGAATAATGAACATGATGAAATTCAGAATAAATATGACACTCTAGAAAAACATTTGAAGGCGACAGAATGTAGATGTAAAGTAAGCAAGAAGTCAAAAGATAAGATAGGACAAACTGCAAAAGATCTTATCATGCAGAGAGCACTTCTCCTGACAGACAGAAAAGGAAATAAAGAATGTATAAGTAATTTGAGTAAAGAAATAAACAAATGCATAAGAAAACATAGACAGAGTCAAAGAAATCAAACAATAAAACATTTTATAGATCAATCAGGAGGAGTCAAAAAGGCCTGGAAAGAATTGGAAGAAAACAAAGCTTGGATACAAAACATTGTACACTTCAAAAATAAGAAGATCAAAACAAAGAGACCAGAAATTCTTGATGTAGCAACACATTTTTATCGCGAATTATACAATGATGATACACGAATAAATTACCAAGAAGTGAACAATAAGATACAAGATGAATACATTCCACCTATTATGAAAGAAGAAGTTTGTAAAGCTATTAAATCTCAAAAAAGAGGAAAAGCATCTGGAGAAGATCATATTTCTAATGAAGTGATTTTAGGAACAACTACAAAAATTCTACATATTTTGACGAATATTTTTAATGGAGTACTATCGACTGAAACTATACCGCATCAATGGACCACTTCCACTATAGTGTTATTACACAAAAAGGGTAGAACTGACGACATATCAAATTACAGACCTATCAGTCTTATGTCCAATATTTACAAAATATTTTCAAAAATCATATTAGATCGTATAACCATAACCTTAGACGAGAATCAACCAAGGGAGCAAGCAGGATTTCGCCGCAATTTTTCTACAATAGACCACATCCATACTATAAAACATTTAATACAGAAATGTAAAGAATACAACATAACTTACTATTTAGCATTTGTTGACTACCACAAGGCATTTGACTCTTTGAAACACGAAAAGCTATGGGAAGCATTAACGGCACAAGGAGTAAATGGTAAATATGTAAGGATTATAAAAAATATTTACAGTAACATGAAAGCTAGAATACAATTGGAGAGCGCAGGCGACTACTTTCACATTAAGAGGGGCGTGAGGCAAGGAGACCCACTGTCTCCTAAACTATTCTCTGCAGTTCTCGAACAAGCAATGAGGAACGTTAATTGGGAAAAGTACGGCATAAACATCAATGGAATAAAACTTAACCATTTGAGATTTGCTGACGACTTAATATTAATCAGTGAGAACCCGAAAGATCTTCAAGACATGCTCAACGAACTTGAACATGAGAGTGGAATTGTAGGACTATCGATCAATAATGCTAAAACTAAAATAATGACAAATGGAAAAGATAATACACCTTTCACCATAAACAACAACCTTATAGAACATGTCAACGAATATACGTATCTCGGACAAATCATATCCCCAGATAATCTTACCACAAAAGAAATTGACAATAGAATAAGTGCAGCATGGAAAAGATACTGGTCCTTAAAAGAAATTTTTAAAAATTCAAACATTTCATTAAAGTCTAAAAGTAAAGTATTTAACTTGTGTGTCTTACCAGTCATGACGTATGGATGTCAAACATGGGCATTAACAAAACAAAATAGTACAAAACTGGAAAAATGTCAACATGACATGGAGAGAAGCATATTAGGTATAAAAATAAAAGATAGAGTACGACTAACAACAATAAAAAAGCAAACTAAACTGAAAGACATCACATGTAGTATCAAACACTTAAAATGGAAATGGGCTGGTCATCTCATAAGAAGTAAAATTGAAAAATGGCCGAAAGACATAACGGAGTGGTGTCCGAGATACAACAAACGAAGAAAGGGAAGACAATATCTCAGATGGGAGGATGATTTAATGAAGACTGCTGGAAATACTTGGATGAGAAAGGCGAGGGACCGAAATATGTGGAGAGTTCTTGGGGAGGCCTATGCTGAGAGGCAAACAGTCTAAACAAAATCAGTGTCAATGCAAAATTATTATAAATTTTGTATAATTTTAAATGTAAACTTTTGTAATTTTTAGATTGTAAATAAAGGCTTTATTATTATTATTATTATTATTACTAAAGATCTAAAAATTTTAAAACTTGCTTACTTATTTTAAAGTTGTAAAAGTGACAGAAGAATGATGTATAGAAAATGAGAAAAAAGTTACTTAATTGATACAGTTTCATATTAAAAAGTTAACAAATGAAATTTTGCACATGCTTTAGTTGTGATATTAAAATAACATTGTGTTAGAAAAAAACCTAAAGTCTATGTCCTACCTACATCCAAATACCTTGATAGCTCTAGAAAGGGCCGCCTCTAGAGCATAATATCCCGTATGCCCATCAACAGTCCATTTGAGAGCACTACTGTATGACCAGAAGCAAAAATTCAACATGTCCGCCACAAACACCCAATCAGCTGCTCTAGGATGATCTATTTTAGGATGTATATCTTTATTTGTATCAGGAATCTCTAGTTTACTTGCAGATATTGAAGTTAGAATCTAAAAATATTTATCATACATTTAGTCAAATGACTCAAGTATCCTTACTGTCTTTAACTGCACTGTGGCATCTTTTACAAAAATATATATTTTTTTTTTTTAAGTTTAAATATTAAAGATCCTTAATAGAACAACAAAGAACTAGATAATATTTTTACCTCTTTTGAAATTTTATCTAATCCTTCTTCGCTTATCGTTACGTGTTTCGCATTTCGAGAAATTAATTCTCCTGATAACGCTGGTGGTAAAACTCCATTTCGAACCATTCTTGCACTGGCAAATAGAGGAGATCCAGGAGAATAAATTACTAAATAAAATATTTTTTTAAGTTACTGTTATTATGCAAAGTAATTAAGTCCAAACTTAGGTTAGGTTGCTGGAGTTTGTAAACAAAACAAGATAAAGAATGTTGACAGTTGACACTTCGAAATTTCAGTTTAATTTGACATTCCTCAAAAAAGCGTGCTGGGACATAATATTTAAGATCGATTTTTTTTAAATCGATTTTTCCGAAATGGCTTTCAATGAACGAAATAGGGTAACGATGATCGAAATTATGAATTAATTTGTGATTGGATACTAGAATGAAATATGCTGTGAAAATGTTATTTTTAAAAAAATAATAATTGAAAAGCTAAACCAAATTATAATTTTAAATTGAAAAAAAAAACACTTAAAAACAATATTTCATGCAGACCACAGTTGGCTGTTATTTTTAGCAGTATATTGTACCAATCGGTACTTGAAATTACTGAACTACGAGGTTTAAATTGACCAGTTTCTTTATTCAATCATTATGATGGGAGTACATGTCAAAACTACACGAAAATACTTGATAAAAATGGATTCTTGGCAAATGTACCAAATTTGAAGCCATTAAGTCGTCTCTCATTTCCTATGGGTCAAAAAATCCCATATAAACGTTGTAATGCGTAAATTTAATCGTGAATATTGAAAACAAATTTAACTCATAGGAGCCAATGAAAACGATACTTCAATCATCATCATTCGTTATTTTGAACTATATTTCAAATTCTACATCACTATTCCAATTTTCTAACCTCAAAACTTTCAACACAACTTTGTATTCGCATTTAAAATTTTCATCCGTTTCAAAAACATTTGGCATCAATTCACAACAAAATGCCAATAGACGTTCAAGGAACGTTCGTGTCCCAGAAAATCAACAAAATAAGATGGATTCCCGAAGAGTACGCCGAAACGAAACACTTCATCACCGGCAGTTGGGATGATGAGGTGAATTCCATCAAAGTTTGGGGTTTTGAAAGTGTTAACCCGGAGGAAGAGGTAGAATGTCCTCGAGTGCTCTCAGAATACCCTGTGGATGGTGACGTCACGCAAATACGGTTCACAGAGAAAAACAAAATAGCCGTGTCGGTATCTAATGGAGATTTGAACGTATTTGAAATTAGCGAATATGAAAAGCAAACGCCGCTTATAGAAGTCTTCTCGTGGAAGGGGTTACACAATTATGGGTAAGGATACTAGAATTTTTATTGAATGTATTAATTTGATGGAGCTTTGTGAACGATTAGTTGCCTATTGTATAAAGAAAGTAAATTTGATAACGACTGTTACCTACTGCTTTTTATCAAAGGTCAATAAAATACATTGAATCTCCTTCATTCTTACTCTACACTGCTTTTAACCCTTTCAGGACCATAAGATGGCTGAGACTAAATATGCAAATACTACACAATATTTAAGTTATTCTGTAAAGTAAGAGATATAACTAGAAAAACATAGTAGGGTGTACAAATTTCCTATAAATTTCATATGAAACATTTTAACACAACATACACAAACGTAACGTTTGACATCCATTAAAAAAATATATTATTCAATAATAATAACGATTTTTGTAGAAGGGAAAAATGTTTTTCGGTTCGGTTCAGTGAGTTAATTAAGTGTCATAGTACATACAAAGTACCTACAAACATACTTACTGCATATAATCTAGCATGGTGTTACGGTTGAAATCCGATTTCTGTGTATATCACATGATCCGGTGACTGGATCCGGTCCTCCCAAAAAGTCACCGGATTACCGGATCCGGTTTTCCGGATTGCAATCCCTAAATGTAACATAATATTTGCAAAAACATTTTCAATAAATTCTCAGTACATCTTTGTGCTCTTAAATACATTCTCAATTTTTTTGTTTCAGCAATGACAAATGTTCATGCACCTCTCTAGATACATTTGAAGGTGACATTGCAAGTGTCGGTGAAGATGGTAATGTCAATATTCTGAGCAGCAGAAGAGGTGAAAAGAATGGTACCATCAAAGAGGCAGACAGCTGTTCTATACATTCCGTTTGTTATTTGAAGTATACTGAGGTTAGTTTTATTCTGACTTGCATTTAAAAGTAAAGGAATATTGGTTTTATGTAAAGCTTCAGTGATTTGTGAATGTTTGTAATCGAAAAAGGTAAGGAAATGAAATGAAATTGAAATGAAAGGAAATTATTTATTCTCAACATTAATGAAGTTCTCATGCTTGTTGATGTCAAAAGACTACCACCAGTTCAGAAAAAGAAATAGCCACTGTCCTGAGAAGAACTGGCAAGAAACTCAGCGGGCATGTCTTTTTTTGTATTATTTTTCTGTTTTTTTTTATCTTTTCAACTCTTTACAATTTTGACCTAAAACGAAAGCTTCATTCCCACTGAGAGAGAGATGACTGCACATCTAGAAAATCACTAATTGTATAATAAGCTTTACTGCACAAACAATTTTTCACAACTTTTTTAAATGTATATGTATTTAGACTTTGAACGTTAAGTGGAATCTTGTTGTAAAGGCATATCGACAAACTCACAAATGATTTATTGATTTTGCGTAAACAAGTTGCTGATAAAGCAAGCTTAGAACATAGGTAATAATTAGAACATATTATGTTCACGTGATGCAGTTTTGAAAATGAGCATGTACTAATGAGACTGATGCAAAGTCTTTATAAAGACATCATACGTATACCTTTTGCAGGAGTTCACGCAAGTTGTGAAGTTTTTGGAGTTTGAAACTCATTTTTGGAGTTGATAATTTTTCAAAGCATATTTTGAGATGATGCATCTCATTAAGAATTCTTTAGTTTCATTTAAATAATTAAAGTTCTCTATTACATTGTACTCTATATAAATGAGATCTACTTATAATCAACTACCCACCTTTTTATTACATTGCAGATAATGACTGGTAATATTAGAGGACACATGAAAATTTGGGATCTTCGGTTAGAAGCAGACAAACCCGCCGCATCATTCCTCCTAGCTGGTGATGAGTTAGCAGCAACCTGCATCGTCAAGCATCCAACACAGCCCCACATAGTACTTGCTGGCAGTGAATCCGGGTCCCTGGCTGTTTGGGACTTACGAATGAACACATTTCCCACTTCTCTTGTAACCGCACACTCAGCCGGTGTGACCGAGATGCAGTTTCATCCAGAGAATCCCCAAAAATTACTAACTTGTTCGGTTTCCGGGGAAATTTGGGATTGGAACATGGAAGAAATGACCAAGAGTGCGAGAGGCCCTGATAGTGAAATAATGTTTATGCCATTACAAGATAAGAATGCAATGGTAGTGAATCCTCTGATGCCGACATTGCATAAAGCCGTGAACACACTGCACTGTGATAAAGGAAGAATTTTGTGTGGAGCGGATAATGAAGCTGTGTATCTTATTAAGAATTTTAAGTATTGAATTTAGAAATAAACTTTTTCTTATTAGATCGTATTAATTAATTTATTTTTAGGTTGTGGCGAACATTTCAGTCTCGTGTGAAACGCATCGCGTGAGACGGAGTTTTGCGTTGTTCTGCAATCGTTTGTAAGTCGGACTACACCCAAACAATTTTCTAGGGTGTAGAATTTTTCCAAATTTGTTGTCAAATTTTCAAAAAATTTTCACTCCTTGTTCTTCGTCGGGTTGTCACCAGTTGTGGGGTGGTATTAATGATGCACGATTTGTAAGATTGTATAAAGTATATTTAGAAGTATTTACAAGAAAACAGATAAAATTAATAAACTATAGTTCTTTAAATTTAGCTTGATTAGAATGACAGCTGTCATCAAAAGTGACGGCATAACTTTGTAGTAGCGTCTAACGAGTGATTAATATTAGCAAACGAAAAACCATTAATTTCTAGCGTATTTACAATATTTTTGACAACAGATCTTCAATAAAAATGTGCATAATATTTAAATTCAGCTTTAAATTTATACCAGTTAGCACTTATTCATAATCATAAAAAAATAAGCCTAAATATTTACTGCGTCTTTACAAGGTCACTTCGTGTTGCAAAAATGTTAGAGATGGGACAAATCGATAAATGTAAATCTACAAAATTAAAACAATTTAGAAACAATATTTTAATTATTATTACTGAAAAAATATTTCTTTTCCAAAATAAAGCATGCGTTCGTTTTTTTAAACGTTGGCAACATTGAGCAGATTGAGCCGACATTTTGGTTGAGTGTCAATATTTTTTTATTATTTACAAATGCTTAATTAATATATCGATTTGATCAGTACGAATATGGTTGGCTCCTACGTAAAATATCGTTAGTTAAAAATTGCCATGTTAAGGTTTTGATTAATTCGTTGTCAAAGGATTACCCATTATTTACCCTGTTAATAAAAATGTAATAACATTGGAACTGACTATATTCTTTCTCATCCAAATTGTAGAAAATGCGAATAAAACCATCTTCAAATGGCTCTTTTATAAAGTAGCGTTTTTGAACATACTATATTTAACGTAGGAGCCATCGATATATTCCCAGCTCTAGTTACATTTGTTTGACAGCTGTCATTTTAATCATGCTATATTTAAAACACTATAGTTTAGTTTTTTTTTTTTTTTTTTTTTTATGGCTTTATTGCCACCGCTTTTGTGGGCGGCCCAGCCAATGTCAGGTAAAGCGAAGGCAACGTTTTGTACTTGTCGCGGATTGACCAAAACGTTGCAAATAACACTACTTATAAAATTCTAATTAACAAGGAAAATATTTACATATAAGTTACAAACAAATATACATATAAAATACAAATTAATTAAATATTAAAATTTTTATATTATAAGTGGATATTATTCATACTAATAAATTTAGCTAGTTTATAAATAACTTCTTTACTGGGAAGTGTGAGTAAGTAGGCCATGTTTAATGGAAAAGGTGTTTCGGAGTTATTTAGTAAGGTGTAGAGGGGCGGACTTTTCGAGTTAGCGGGGCAGTTAAAAAATATGTGGTCAATAGTTCCCTCCTCTAAACCGCACTCACAGATCGGGGACTGTCTGATTTTAAATTTATAGAGTTTCACTGGGGAACATACGTGGCCCAACCTTAATCGTATAATAGTACTAGTGGTCTGTTTATCAAAATTTCTAAAGTTATAAAACCAAGGACGTCTAGGGACCGATGGCTGTATGTAAGAATATTTGTATTTGTATGACTCCCAACTCTTGTTCCAGTCATTGAACATAATTTTTTTACTTAATGCAAGTAGGTCGTTGATGACATTAAAGTAAAAGTGCTTATCTCCCGTATTAATGGCGTTTTTTGCGTAACTGTCTGCCTTTTCGTTGCCTGAAATTCCTGCATGAGCAGGGATCCAAACTAACTCAACTTTAATGTATTTTTCTTCGAAAGTATATAGTAAGTCTTTGATCATGCTTATAATAGGATGGCGTGAACAATGTTTAATGGAATTTTCTGAGATCGAATTTAAAGCGCTCCGTGAATCACTAAATATTACAGATTTATTAATTGAAAATTGAGCAATATATATTAGGGCACTTAGTATAGCAATGCATTCACCTGTAAACACCGAAGTTTCTGGAGGAAGTTGATGTAGGATAGGATGATTTGCATCTGCATGCCAGACCGCAACCCCAGTGAGCCCGTCGGGATCAATTTTTGAGGCGTCAGTATATAAATAGTTCCAATTTGGCCATTTCTCCTGGGACTTTTGTGAAAACACGGAGTTAATGTTTTTAGTGTTTTTAGAAATACCTAGGTTAAGTACTATGGTGGGGTTATGGACTACAGCTTTGAACGGTATTTGGTAAATAGGCAGAGTATTAAAAGATAAAATAGGTGTATGTAAATTTTGTAAAATGGTAAAACTTTTTATAAAATTTGGGCAAGCTTTTCTCTGCCAATAACGGGAAGAGATTATAGAGTTATGTAAAGCTGAAACTTTCTGCAAACAAAAACTGGGAGAAATTTGCGCAGATCTAAATATGAATCTGTTTGAGAGATATTGTCTTCTTAGATTTAGGGGAGCATCTACGCATTCGACTTGTAGGCCATGCTTGGGTGAAGACTTCATTGCCCCTAGAACCACTCTAAGGGCCTTATTTTGAACATCATCCAGGCGCGCCAGGTCCTTTTTATTACAAGGTTCGAGTATGAGTGAAGCAAAATCTAAAATACTGCGGACTAGGGCGTTATATAAAAGCTTTTGCGTGTAGGGGTGGGCGCCCCACCAAGTTCCTGACAGGGCACGCAGCAAGTTGATACCCTTCTCGCATTTAGAGACCACATAATCTATATGATATTTACCTGATAGTCGTGAGTCTATGATAGCTCCAAGGAATCTTACTTTATTATCTACGGGTAGTCGTTCACCTTGAAGATAAATATGCGCTGCCGGTATTATGCGTTTTCTACTGAAGGTGACCACGCAGCTTTTGGTTATTGATAATGAAAGCCCTCGATCTGACAGCCATTGACCTACAGAGCCCAGGGAAGAGGTGAGATGGTCTGCAGCAAGTATATCGGATTTGTTGCTAGCGTATAAACAGATGTCATCAGCATATTGAATTATATTCACGTTTTTGGTTGATGAGCCTATATCAGATAGATATATATTGAATAAAATTGGACTCAGTACCGATCCTTGTGGCAGACCTTTCCAAACTGATCTGACCCCTTGGATTTTACCATCAACACGAAGATGGACCTTACGGTCAGCTACTAAATTGCAGGTGAATTGCACAAATTTACATGGCAGTCCAATACTGAGTAGTTTTTCCCTGAGTTCAGGAATAAGAACATTGTCATAAGCAGAAACGATGTCTAGAAAAGCTGCGGTAACATAATTATTGACTGAGAAGGCTTTTTGGATGTCAGAGGTCAGAATGCAATGGCAGTCAGTTACGCTTCTGTTTTTCCTAAAGCCATATTGGAATTCGGGCAAAATTTTCTCACTTTCGATGAACCAATCTAACCTGTTTTTCACCAGATGTTCAGTAATTTTGTTCAGGACCGATGCAAGTGCTATAGGCCTATACGAAAGAGGACACGTGGCGTCTTTACCAGGCTTTAGTATTGGAATAACAATTTGTTCGCGCCATGCATCCGGTGTTACCCCTTGGGAGAACATCATATTCACAATATCAAGGAAATATTGTTGGGCTTCAACTGGAGATTTTGATATAAACGAGTATATAATACCATCAATTCCAGGAGAAGAATCTTTTACAACTTGAAGTATTGTTTTTAGCTCCGCGAATGAGAAGGGTTCTGTGAGGAAGTTGTTAATTTGTGGGAGAGTATAGGCCATTTGAAGCTCAGTATAAAAAGGAACATACGGAGGAGCGATTTTCTGGAAGAAGCTTTCAGTCCAAATGTCGGTTTGGTTGGACGACGGGGATCCCGTGTGATTTCTGGAGGATCTAAATCTTTTGACAGATTTCCACACTGCTGAGACAGTCGTCGTCGGAGCTAAGGATTGGCAGAATTTTCTCCATCCTAGTCGCTTCTCTTTCTTTAAGGTTCTTCTACACTGGGCTTCTATCTTTCGGGAGGCTAAGAAGTTCACCAACGTCATCGATGCCGCAAAATACCGATCTGCGTTCCGTCTTTGTTTAACAGCATCAGAGCATTCTTTATTCCACCATGGCGGGGGTGGAATTTTCCTCGCAGGCTGTTTCACGGGTATTGAATTTTCAGCCGCTTCATGTATTAGAGATACAAACCTGTTGTAACACTCTATTATATTTTGTGCTGTTACAGGGGGCAGCTGGTCTACTCGGTCATATAAGATTGCTGAAAATTTCTCCCAGTTAGCACGTTCAATGCGGTATTTTAGCAAAGGGTTGAAACAAGCTTCAGGGGTGGTGAATGGAAAAGAGACTGTAATGGGAGCGTGATCGCTACCATAGGTAATTGTATCCACATCCCAGTTTAGCAGTGAAGCAAGCGGACTAGAGCAAATTGTCAGATCGACAGCAGACTTATTTTGGGTAGGCGAAGTACGACGTGTGGGCCGACCGTCATTGAGCACGGTTAGGTTGCAATCATCTATGACATCTGCTAATTTACACCCAAGGGTGTCACAGTGACTTGAACCCCAGAGACTATGATGGCAATTGAGATCACCTAGTATTAAAACGGAGTCTGGAAGTGATTGGAATAAAGTTTTTAACCTGTCTATTATATAAGCTGTGGGGTGGGGGATGTACATACTTAACATTGTATAATTTCTCTGGTGGCAGAAAATTTTTGCAGCAACAAGGTAAACATTATCAATTGTAGGGACATTTATTCGACAGTATTTTAAATTGTTTTTTATGAGAAGTGCAGCACCGTCCCAGCCATCAGGTCTGTCATGCCTTAAACAAGCATAGCCTGGGACTGAGAAGGTTGAAGAGGGTTTGAGCCAGGTTTCGGAGATAGCAGCCACTAAAGGTTTGTGTTTATTCAGTAAATAAATGAGGTCACTCTTTTTATGAATAATGCTCCTCACATTCCATTGTAGAAACTTGTCCATCTTGTTGGTTTAAAATAATATTATTAAGAGTATCTATTTTTGCAGCTACGTTGGACGGTAAGGTTGTTGATGATGATAAGAGGGAAATGATATTTGACAATAATGAGTCTAACAGTTCAGTCAAGTTAACTGGAGGATTTTTAGGATGAGTGGCGGTGTATGCGCAACCATTGTTTGAGAGAGATGGAGGACGTTTAATCAGTTCTCGGTGGGCTAAATGGTCATAACCGGGTTGATACGTAGGTCTGACTTTTGGTTTAGGCAAAACAGTCTTCTTATAAGAGGTAGTATTATTACCAATATTAAGTGGTTTCGAGGGTTGGGTTTTGGGCGTGTGGTCAAGACGGGGTTCAGTATTAAGGGATTTCAAAATTTCAGCGAAAGGCTTGCGCACTGGCGAGAGCCGTTTATTCGCCTCTAGGAAGGAAATATTTTCATTAGCCATGAGTAGTTTTATTTCTTTTTGTCGCGATTGTTCTGGGCAGGCTCTATCTAAAGCTGAATGGCAGCCAGAACAGAAAATACATTTTAAAGAGGATTCATCGATATCACAAGTAGCGGCAAGGTGCGGTTCAGAACATTTATGACATCGGGGTTTCGATCGACATTGAATCTGAACATGGCCAAATCTACAGCAGTTGAAACACTGTATAACAGGAAATTTGTATTGTTCAACTGTAAGGCAGTTGTGGAATAGGTAGATATGATTAGGGAGTTTCTGTCCGTCGAAGGTAACTACAATGGTTTCACTGGGTTTCCATATTTGTTCTTCTTTTGATTCTTGTTTTGATTATAGTTTAGTTGCCGAGGACATGTAGTTGACGTCTCTCGTCTGTCTTGAGACGAAGCTGCGCGCGCAGAACAACGCAAAACTCCGTCTCACGCGATGAGTTTCACACGAGACGAAAATGTTCGCCACAAGGTTATTAGTTTCTAAGTAAAAATGATAAAATCATATTAATAATATGCATTTTATTTCAAAGGTAAATACAACTTACACAATAATAAATATTGAAACATTAATACACCAAGTCAGTCTTTGCATACTTAGTCAAAGTATTGGTAAAATTTATACATAAAATGATTATATTCATTATTATATTATTTACAATGCGATTATAATATCATTATGAAGGCACCAAATTATTACAACCATTGAGACACGACGCTAATTGAAAATTATAAATAGAATTTTAGAAAACAGTGGCGTATGTTCTGTACAACTCTATTCCTATCGGGTTCCCCTATTCATAGACTAACAAGAGATAGCACCAGGGACAATTTAACATGATAAGATAATTTGACAAAAACTACACATTTTATGCTGTTTCAAAAATACGTACACAATAAAGCAGTAAATACTTAAAACTGCATACACATAGATTTTCAACTTTGAAAAGATTTAAAAAAAATTGAGTTTTATTTTCTGAGTCATTGGTTCAGTATTCCCATCATCTTGTTGCCTAAATTCACTGTTTGTTTCCAAAAAAACTAAATACATGAGAATTTTCTTACAACACAATAATATTCCGTGTGGAAAGTTCGTAAAAAAGTTCATAAATTAAGTGCATACTAATTAATTTTTGAGATACGAATAAGTTTGTAACCGACCAAAAAGTTTAGCGCTGCCATATTTAAACGGTAACTTTTTAAAAACCAAACGATGGCACCTATTTTCAAGTTTTAAAAAATATGGAAAAATATCTACTAACAATAAAAATGATTATTTGGCATCTTATTCACATGTTTGTAAAAAAAAATATTGTTCACTGCTACAATTGTGTAAATAAAAAACCATAGACTATACTTACGTTCTTAGTGATTATTCTCTTTGATTTAATTAAAACTAGTAAATATTGTTCATAAATAAAACAAAGCACAGCACACGATATATTGACTGATATTAAACTATTTTTCAATTTTAAATATACAAAATTATCTACTCTATAAAAATATCTATAGACATTCATGAATTTTTAGTCACACCATAAAATCTAATATTCCAAATTAAAATTAATATTACACTTAAAAGAATATAATACTTATGTGAGCACCTTAAAATACATAAACTAAATTGGTCCATAAAACCCAGAAGCGTAACTTCTGATTTAGTCCAATACGAAATTCGAATTTTAGCGCCAAAATTAAGAATTTTAATTTTGACAAAGATATATGACCGTACAGCCCAATATTAACATTCCTTACTGGTAATGGATCGAAGCACATTTGACATTGTTTTTTTTTCAAGTATGCTGTAATCTGCGATGAGGTTGAGGTTTCCTTTGAGCGGCGGCGTGGAGTGATGATGGAACCGTCCATAGTTGTTCTGCATGACGCATCATGGCTTCCGTCACGTGACAACTGTTTGCTGCTGTGGCTAGCTGAGTTTCTAGGCTGTCTGTTTGCTTGATTAGAAGACTGGAATTGAAACGAAATAAGTTTAATTTTGGTAATTCGTTTGGGCTAAAAGATTTTGTAACCGGTTGCCATAAATTAAAACATGGCACATTATTATTATTTTTGGCGCCTTTGCTGTATTGATGTTTATCCACTCAACTGGGAACGTCACTATTCGCTAGATGGCGAAACTGGGGACTTCGTTCGGAATCAATACCGTGTTTGAGCCCCTTTTTAAAAACATTTTTTTCCGATATTTGTTAATTTTGATTTTTAATTAAACCTTATATTTTTGTAAATCTTTATTACTAAACGACGCTGTATTGCATTTTCAGCGAAAATTTATCATCTCCTTAAAATAGGAGATGATTAAAAAATGTAAATAACACAAGTTTTAGAACTGTGCTCAATTTTGGCTCCTGCCACAGACTTGGCAAAAGTAAACAAACCAATTTGGTTGCCGATCCCAGTTGAGTGGTTAACTAGGTTTCAAGCCATTTTTCGAATATTATTTCAAATAGTGCGCGAAAACAGCCCATAGTGTCATGGCGTCGCGTTCGATGTCACGTTTAGGTAAACAAACGCAAAAATGTCATGGCGCAATCAATCAAGAACTATTAAGTAGTAAGTAAGTTCACCTAAACGTGACATCATTGATTTGATGTTGGCGTTTCAGTCAACATCATTAAATCATTGATATTAATCCTAAAAACATACCTTGGCGGGAACAGCGTTGGAGCAATAATCATGGCGACGTTATGTTCGTTCATCTTGTTAATGTGTGCGTGCGCCACTATCTCGTTGGCCAACGTCAGCAGCTCGCGGAGGGTGGCGCGGTGCTCGGGGGGGAGAAGGAGGACGAGGAGGTTGAGGGCTCGACCTTGAGTGGCACCGTTTAGTGCTGGAATGGGTTTAAAATATGTTAACGACTGTTCTTAACCCAATTTTTTTTGTTACTTGACTTAACTTTAACGATTTTCCTTAGCTGCGTTTGAAGCAGGACAAGTCATAGCATTCCGGAAATACTGTAGTTACTGTATTTTTTTTTATTGGTTTGCTATTGGAATCGCCATTTTATAGAGGCGGCCATATTGGATTAGAAATTTGTTTTAATCGCATATACATTAGTGGCGATGTTGACTTCGAGAGAGACAAACCGATAGAAAAGATTCTTACAAGAATCGTTAAAGAGTTCTTTGCACTATTTCTCGTTAGTCTATGAATATCGAAGTGGAACTCGATAGGAATGGAGTTGTATAGAATCTTCGCCACTTCTATACAAAAATATTAAAGATCTGTAAAACAAGGACCCGCCTTTTTTGCAGTCACCATCTTTCACACTCGACTAATTTAGCTTTAAAAAATATCAAAATCGGTTCATTACACATCAGTAAAAGCGTAACTCACCATAAGTATGATAGAAAAGCCTCATCAGTTCCTGTGTGAGTAGCGGTTGAGGTAGTGACCTCAGCAGTCGTTTGTACACCGCGGCCAGGTCGTGACCCTTCGCGAGGGAGATGGCCTCCTCGACCCTCCTCCGGTCCTCGTACCAATGACGTTCTATCAGCTGACTGAGGTCTGCCACCTGGGAAGTATACAGTATAGGTTTATATTAAGAATGTTGCGAATGTTGATATTTGGACAAAAAAACAAAAAGTCCAAGGTTTTAGACAAGTTAACTATATCTTCCAAAAGTTATTATAATTTACTATTACAAAATACTATACTTTACCAATACTAGATCTACTTAGGAAGTCGGAAGAACTTGCCACCCCCCACTAAATAACTGGAGACCCCCCCGCAATTTTATTATTTTGATAACGGAAGGTCGTAGATCCATTGAGTTTGGGCTCATTTTGGAGGGCAGGCAGAGGTCTTTAATTTAGCTTTGTCAGATTCCTCCTAAATCCACACAACATCCTCCTAACTTTTGTCAAAACATTCGCATATTTTTTGCGAATGCGAATATTCGTTACATCCCTCATCAGCCTACAGACGTCCACTGCCAGGTCGTCAGTCCACAGGTATGGTTACCTTCTGTTTGTTCCCGGATATCCGGAGCAGCCCCTCGTGGTGCGCGGCGGCGGCGAGCGCGCGGGCCAGGGCGCGCAGCACGGCCGGCGAGCTGCTCGTCTCCTCCCACAGGATCATGTCCTTGCGCACCAGCGTCTCCAGGGACACGCCGAACACTGAGCCTTCTGGAATAACGGAAATTAAAAGTAGTTAAACGAGCCTAGGGCCCACCTGATGGTAAGCGGTCACCGTCGCTCATGAACCTCTGCAATGTCAGGGCAATGAGAGGTCGTTATCTATCACCTACCCATACAGGACTTTTCTTAAACCTCGTTCAAAGAGGGACATGTCATAGCGCTCCGGGAACACCGCGACCATTCCAAATCGGAATGGTTTTTACTTTATTTTCAACATTGATGATGTGCTCATTCTTGTTGACGTCAAAAGTTAAAAGCTACCACCAGTTCGGACACTATAAAATAATAATTATAGCCACCGTCCTGAGAAGAATTGCCAAGAAACTCAGCGGGAGCTGTGATAAGGCAATCAGTGCTGTGACGATGTCTGCTGTCTGCAGTATCTGGTATATAGTTCAGTTCAGTAGTGGTTCTGACCAAAGACCAGAGTTCTGCGAATAGCTGAAGAGGCCGAAAGTTAAATAAAATTCCACTATATGAACTAACGACATGATTATTAATGCAAAATCTATCTGTTACAACTTGTTCCCCCTATTCTATCTTGGATAATCAAGCAGCAAAATTCATCAAACTGACAAAATTCGCGATGAATGCACCAATCGACTATGGAATGAGTTCCCCGGTGTTCCCAATCACTATGACTTGTCCTTCTTCAAAACTTGACAAGTCAAGGTAAATCTTAACCCTGACATATCCATCAATGCAAAAGCCTCATCACCAACCTTCTTTCCTCTTCTTCTTCGGTGGTTTCCGTTTCTGGAAGGGCAGTGAGTATTTGTCGAAGAGCGCCGTCAGTTCAAGCCACAGGAGCGGCTGGAGTCGTTTGAGTTGTGGCTCGCTGATGCCTTCTATGTCCACCACGCTGTCTGCTTCTGGCCAATCCTGGAACAGAATTTAGAATTTTTAAAAAAGCCAGATTTTAGAAACTTTTAACTTGCACTGCATGTTTCTATGTTCTTTAGACGAGGTTTGAAGATAGTTCTTAAACGTAACCCAAAGGTAGCAGTATCCCCTGACAGTGCAGAGATTCATGAGCAACGGTAACCGCTTATGATCAGGAGGTCCGTTAGTTCATCTGCCTACAAGGCCATAAAAAAGTAAAAAAAGACGAGTTACCACGTGATCGGATGTGGTTACAGTCACTCATGCATCTCAGCAATGTCAGGGGATACATTTGTACATAATACATTTGCATATAATCGCTGAACTTTACCCCAGCTGAAGTTGGGTGGCCTGTCGAAATATAACTTAGACCTCTTTTATATTTGGAATCGGTTATTTAGTTTTTATTTCTCTTCATTTCCTATGTCCCCAAGGTGGGGCAGAGGGCCTCCACAGTGCTTCTCCATTTTGACCTGTGTTGAGTCACGTTTTTTAGCCCCGCCCATGACAACCCGGTCGTTTTAAGATCGACCGCGACAGAACGCCGCCACGTTTGCCTTGGGCGGCCACGCTTTCTGGAGCCCTGAGGTGTCCAGTCCAGAGCTTGCTTTGGTATGTGACTATCGTCTCTTCTAAGCGTGTGGCCATTCCATGTCCATTTACGACGTTTGATCTGGTGTTCGATCGGAGATTCCCTGCATCTATCCCACAAGCTCTGGTTTGAGATTTTTTTGAATCTGACGGAGGCAGCGGTTGATGAACACCTGGTTAGTTATTATAGTATTAGTGTAATTACCTCATCGTGGTTCAGCATCTGTCGATCCAAGTTAAACTTGTGTTCGAAGCTGAGCGGCTGTTGTGTTGTGACGGCGCTCTTCGCACGAGACACCACTGTGTGCTTGTTGTTACTGAAATTATAATTAAACTTGTAGTATTTACATTTATTTTACTGCTTTCCCCAAATAATTAAAAACCCTTCGCAAAATATCTTGAGAACAGATCGTAGACTCATCGAGTATGGACTCATTTGTAGGTTAGGTTAGGTTAGGTTAGGGTAGAGGTCTTTATATTGACTTTGATTCTTTCTACACATCCATGCAAGTTTTGTCAAAAATTTTGCATGATTTGATGATGCGAATATTCGTTACATCTGTTATAGTGATAATTAAGCCAGTTCTTGAAGGTTTATTAGTGGCGCGGATACTACTTAAGTCGATTCCCATCGGCAACTCAGTAAATTCCTTAGATATCTTTTTTTCAATTTTACTAATGTTTTTTAAGAGTATTTTACGTTATTATTTTCAAGGAAATTTGGCAAACATACTATTCCGACTATTCGCTAGTGATGCATAATCATTGATCAACTACGGAATAATTAAATCTTATGAAATTCCTATGCATACAACTTAGATGTAAAGATTCTGATAATGTGACTTACATGAAAGGATCATTGTTGAGTATAGATCCGTTGATTCGTTCCTTCCCTATCCTCGGCCCTTGGACTGTGCCGTATCTTTGGTACCCTAGTAGTTCGATTCCCTCTGGAAAATAATAATTACACATTAAAAATAATTCTCTCTTCGCTATAGGTACCTTATCCCATTTATGGGGTCGACGTCTCTCTCCACACCTTTCCATCTTGACATACATCACTGTTACACCAAAAACCATTTAAATATCCTTCACTACTTATTTGATTTATTTACTGTATTTTTGACCGACTTCCCAAAAGAAGGAGGTTGTTAATTACTCTGTACTTTTTAAAGTTTTTTTTAAACATACAAGATTCACAGTCTTTGCGTGTATTTATTTTCTAGGTGCACCGATTATGATTAGTTAAATGTAGCATAAAGCCTTTTATAAATTTCATAAAGAGCTAACTGGTAGTTTTTGTGTTATTTTTGTTTTGTAGTGAAATATTATAAAGTTGTATTTTTGTTTGTGTGGTCATTTATAATTTTTCTTTCTATCTAAGCTTCACTTCTCACCTGTGTTGGTAGCGATATCAGCCCAGTGCAAGTCATTCGGCTTGAAGAGTTCGTGCATGGGCAGCGGCGGCGAGTGGTCCGCGGGCGGGGAGAGGCGCGCGCGTCGCCCGCTCGCCGGCGCAGAGGGCGTGCGGGCCAGCGGGCTGTGCGTGCCCGGGGCTACGCCGTAACGATCGCTGGACCGGTTAGGGTGAGGTTAGAAGTAAATAGCGGCGAAGGTTTTGACACTTGTGTTAAAAACATGCGACGAAGATTGAGTACAACTCCATTCCTATCGGCTTCCACTTCAAAATTCTCAAGCTAACTAGAGATAGGAACTGTGTCAAGGCGACTTCAACAAAAACTAAATTGTGAGAATCTCTTATAAGGGCTAAAGTTGACACTTCACTACTGACCAGTACCGCGGAATATACAACAGAATAGACATACGATCGTTGTAGGAAAAAATTCATACAACCAGTTATAACCTAAAACTTGATTACAATATCGTTATTTGTATTTTGTTCAGAAGAGTTGGCTTGACACAACTCGATTCCTCTCGGCTTCTTTATCAAAGAATTTATTTCACTCTACCACTATTATAAAAAATATTTTGAAATCCTGGGATTGATGGTAATATATTTTTTTTTTTCTATTGCAAGATAGATAATCGAGCTTACGGCCCACCTGATGGTAAGCGGTCACCGTCGCTCATATATACCTATTTTACTTCAGAATACCGTTTCTTCGAGCTTGGTTATTGAAATGGTGAAGATAGTTGTGTATGGTACTTACACGAAGTCTGTGGGCGTGGGACCGTCGGCCCACTCGGCTGGCGGGCTGCCCGAGCCGCCGCTTGGCAGAGAGTCCAGTGAGTCGGGGGTCGCGCTGCGCGACCGCGGTTCACTACCACTTGAGTTCTGTAACAACAATATATTTAATTCATAACTTAACTACTAATATTTAGTATATGCTGTTATAGTTCATTCCATCATCATTTTTAGACAACATAGACAGACAGACTAGTTCTTGAAGTCTTGCGTCTAAAATACCTCATGTCACATTTTTTGGTAGACATAAAGACATTGTACGGTCTAAGAAGTGTCTAAGCAGGGCTGGATCAAGATTGTTGGAGCCTAAATCTGTAGGTATTCTAAGAAACATGGTAAAGGCCTTATAGGATTTCAGTCTTAAACACAATCCAAATACCACAGGACTAAATAGCCTGGAAAGATAAGGCAAGTCCAGCCACGAAAGTCTACAAAGAACTCTTAATAAACATTTAATACATATTTGCGCATCATTAAACAAACTTCGATTGAATAAGCCATTTTCTCTTAAATTTTATATCACAGAACCCATTAGAAACGGATACAGATTTCCACCGCTCAACATCATTAATTAACTATGCTGCTTTCGTTGATAACAACATAACATGTTTGCGTGTTTTATAACTATAATATGCAAATAAACGCATCGACTTTCATCGAATCAGCATGTTAACACTTAATATCAATCAAAATCGGTTATATCGTCATAGAATTAGAAAATGACTTAAGCGCCAAACTAGCGAAACTTAGACACCTTTAAATATAAAGCAGCGAAAATTGTCAAAAAAAGAAATACACCACTAGTTACAGTATAAAAAAGTCGCTTTGTCTGTCTCTATATCCGCGACGGGCAAGAGCAGAATGCGTAACGCGTCGCGCCGTCCCTCGTAACCCCTTGCTGAGTTCTAGCCTCAGCCGGAGTTTCGGACGATAAGTGTGCGTGGTTGGAGGTTTTAGTGCGGTTCAACTCCCACATATTCGGTAATTTCCTCCAACAAAAAAAAAAAAAAAAATATTCTTAAATCTTTGAACATTATTTTTTTATTTATTTATTCTTCATGTACAAAAAAAAAGTACAATGGCGGACTTAATGCCTGAGGCATTATCTACCAGTCAACCAAAGGTGGAGCAGAGAGAACAATAAGTAGGTGTACAAGAGAAGTGCACACATGAGTTTAAAACACGTAAAACAATATATACAATAAGACAGATTTCATAATAAAAGATTACTTCGTTTTTGGAAAAATGCGATGAATGATATTTTAGGAACTTTGGCCTTTAAGACTTTTTGCCTTAACCGGTGTTGATATGTTTTTATAGTTACGAAACATTTACTGTTCATCGAGATACAGATTTTTATTGTTCCAAAGCACGTGGTCGTGAGTTCACACGATATGTTGCAGATGGTTGAAAGTTTTTACGATTGATTTCATTTTCTTTTCGATGGGAACATCTTTATGGATTCCATAACGAACGAAAGTCACTAATGAACTATTGAGAATCAGAAAACTAGTTCGGGTAGTTCCTCCTCTTTTTCGAAGTTGGTCAAAAACCTAGTGTTGCGACATCAGGTGGACATAAAAAAAGATTTTCACATAGATTATCGAAAAGTGAAACTGTTACATTACGTATTAGCGTCCGGACTAGGTTACGCAATACTAGTTAGAAAGCCAATAGATTAATGACTAGACGTGTGTGATGAATATCATAGAATTTCGATGAAAAAACTCCATTTTTGGTGATCATTTATCGTTAAGTTATATAATAGTTAATTAGGTAATTTTATATTTAGATTGAAACTTATGGAAATTGGCTCAAAATAGCTTTCTCGCGGCTATAATTTTCTCTTTTAGAATTCCACTGCTGGACAAAGAGTTCTTAAAAAAATCTCCCGAATACAAATTATCATTCGTTGTGTGTGCTATGAGTAAATTTCGGAATGGTGTATTTTTAAAGATTTAGAATATCAAACAAACTAAGTTTTGCTAGATAGTCAACAAATGACTGTATTTATTAGCAAAGAAACTTATGAACCATTGAAAAAATTTACAATAGCTGCTACTTAAAACCATGGGAGTTCATTCAGATTTTGTGCATCACAAAAAAAGTTTATTATGGAAAGCGACAAAACGTGTTTTGAACCATCATTTCTCTAAAATAAAATAAATCACAACAATAATTTTATCAGTAGAATTAATAAAAGAAAACGCATCAGATAAAACCAGTCTGAAATCTTCCAACTTACAAATAAGTACAAGAAACTAAGTTAAAATCAATCAAATACCTTACGAACATAAATCATTGTTATGTGACATATCTAGTATAGCATTTAGTTTACCGTAAATGGCGAAATGAAATCACGATTGTAACAGATTTCCCAGTTCAAGTTCATATAGATATGGGCAAAATACCTGTTCTCGCGGAAGTGACAACGTACCTGATATTCCGGTATTTCCGTAAGGACAGCCCTTTAGATAGGGCTGGGCGTTGTCACAGGTTTCATCTATGCTTCTATACTAATATTATAAAGCTGAAGAGTTTGTTTGTTTGAACGCGCTAATCTCAGGATCTACGTTTAGAAGTTATCACGAGTATAAAACGCAATGAATATGTGGGTTGTACAGCGGCCCTCACACATAATAACTCGACGGCATTGCGAGTACTGTTTGAACCCTTTGTAACGCAGACGAAGTTGGGCGGGTCAGCTAGTTTAGTTTAAAATCGCGTACTCGTTTGTGATATTAGGTAAATCGTTGTAGATTTTAGTTACAATTTATGAGTTCATTGCTCTACAAATTGTATTGCACCGAGTTTAATTAACTATGCTTTTTTGTTGACAATTCTAGGTAATAGGAAAAGGTATCTTATGTGAGAAGTGATCATTTTAAATATTGTTTTGGTGCAATAAAGTTAAAATGATTACCTACCATCTTATTTTAGTCGTAAATACGATGAAGGTTCTCTACCTATTTATTTTAAAAGTTTCATTTACTATCTAGAAAGTTCCATAGTCAGAAGACTGCTGTGGCAGCCCTAACAAGCTTTACAAACTATGTCAGTGTTCAGTGACTCGTTACACGTCGGTTCAATCAGCTATCAGTTATTTATCAATTACTATTTATCTGATACAATTAATACAAGTTGTATTTAATCATTTCAAAGATTTCTCGAGTCTCGCCTTTTTACAAGCTTTGTAAGTATGCTCATGGTAGCTGATGGTTAAATACGACCAGGAAAAATATTATTACTAAAGACTATGGCTTAATACCAACTTAAAAAAATCTCAAATTCTTGCAAAATGATGGTTCTTCGACAGCTGATGGTGTGGCGGAGGTGTGGGTTACGCGAGATCACTAGAGGTCGTTAGTCAACACTCTTTTAGCCGAAATTGTTTGAGGTAGTTTTGTCGAATTTATATTTAAAAAAAAATTGTAATTCTACCTATTATTTGTAATATTCCGTATTAGAACATAGTACTCATCACCCTCCTGCAATATGTACCTTCTTTAAAATATCACCCTGTATAAGCTATGTAATTTCGGATGGAATCTTGCGAGCTAAATTTGACAAACTTCGTTTCCCATTGCACGTACTAAATAAGATAGATCCGTAGTGTTTAGACTCATTTTACTTGTCTTGGCTAGCACTTTACTACTAAGTATATGATTTCCGCGCGAGGTCACTGGATGCAGATGGCGCAGGACCGGTCGATGTGGCGAGGTTTGGGGGAGGCCTATGTCCAGCAGTGGACGTCGATAGGCTGATGATGATGATGATGATATGATTTCTAGGATCTTGAAATTGTTCTTAGATTGTTTTTAAAAAAGATTTCTTTTAAAATATATTTATTCTTAATTATGCTGATTCGCGAAATTTCGTCTGTCTCAGAAAGAGAGCGTAGACAGTTAGATTCTAGTGTGAAAAATGATTTCTTTAAATGAATTATGTATCGTTAAATACATCAGTTTGTATCGGAAATTCAGTTTTCTAGTAGTGATCGAACGAGGCCAAGGCGATACAGTTAGTTTCATTTAATTGTTTTGTTTGTAGAATGTAAGTGGTGGCCAAGTGGTCGAAGCGCTTCCTTCCGAACGGTAGGTCGCAGGTTCAAATCCGGCCGGCTTGTACCTCTAAATCTAAATGTGAAAAAGATTTATGTGCAATTTTTCACAACACCACTGGCTAAAAACGGTGAAGGTAAACATCGTGAGGAAACCTGCATGTCGGAAAAGGATTCTAAAAATCCTTAGAAGATATGTGAAGTCCCCAATCCGCACTGGGCAAGCGTGGTGGACTATGCCTAATCCCTCTTCTGAGGAGACCTGAGCCCAACAGTGGGCAGTAATTGGTTGAAACAGGTACAGGTAGAATGTACTGTCTACATGTTAAATAATTATTAGGTTTAAGGAATTCTACAAATCATTAAATAAATAATAGTTAAGAATGATCTTTATTTTGACGAGCTCTTATTACCGCTACTGAAACTATTATGTTGCCAGGATCCACAGCGGCGACCATCGTAATGAATGACGAGTCAACGGTCCGGTGATCGGGTGTGATTACCACCATTTTAATGTCAAGGGACACTGCGGGGACGCTTCTTCTACGTAACATTGTAATTTTACTCATTTTTACCCTTATTGTAGATTAGAGCGATCCGAAATAATCACATTAGGTGGGCATAACTCCAAGGACTATCTTTAACCCTGATTTAATTTTCTTTCATTGTCTTTATTTTCGACTCTGTATCTTTGCATTTTGTGCTAGCTTATTTTACAGCATGAACGAATATCGTATTATAACCTTAAACGGTTTAGAATGTGTCTGCGGTTTGACTCAATAATATTTTCATGGACTTATGACGATTGTTGACCGACTTCCCAAAATTGTGTCCCGCATAAGTTTAACTTAGAACGATTTTTAAACTATAAAAAGCTGATGGTTGATGATTTGATGGTTAAATAAAAGTGGTTCTAAGTTTTATTTCAACAGCTCATTCACCCCACGTAAGATTGTCCAAAGTTACAGATCCACCCTGTATAATTTAATATTATATTTTTTAACCAAAGTTTTCTTACCCACATGCGCTTTTAATTCTTACGAGTATAACATTTACATTTACTTTATCTATTAGTGTCAGTACTACACTCGGTCACAGTAATTACTTTTCAATTACAAAACATTTTACTCTATTTTCTTAAATTAAAACATTTAAAAAAAAGTCTACTTACAAAATAACTCACCAAAGCGTCTAAATACGTTTTCAGAAGGGCTAAGCCCTTGCAATTCTCGATTTTTTCGCATAATTTAGTTTTCACTGAATCACAAATCATTTTCACAAAATTAAAATGTAAAACTTTTTTGTTAAATACTTCTTTGTTAAAAAAAAACAAAAGCATAAATCACTGCACCATTTTGTAATAAAAAATTCCAAATTCAAAATTAATGGCGCCTTTTTTTGTTATTTTTTTTATTTGGCAAAGGCAACTAAATCATAGTGATACGATTATCGATTTTTTTTCACTATAAACAACTACACTGCACAAGTTCGGAACGAATACTCAGTTACGAAAACCGGACGCTATGCAATTCAACGTGTAAATTAATGCTCGTTACTATTAATAAATTAATATTTAATGAAGTTAATGAACCTTTTGTTAAAAGAAAAAAATGACTTCATTACGACTATTTCTTCAAAAACGATTAACTTATCTACCCAACTTAAACACTAATTAAAAATTGATAACTTTCAAAATTATACTTACAACTGAATCTAAAAAAACTTCATCACTAAAAAGTATTTCACGCAAACGAGTTTAATTTCGAACAGCCTAAACTAAACTGGACGTAACGTCAAACAAACAATGGTTAAAACAATTAAAGTCGCATTAGGACGTTGTCGCAACTGAATACCCGCTTCATTAATGGCTTGACCGTAAAATCATAGACTGTATTTCCACCAGACGACCTATAAAGCCCTTTGCATGGCTTGTTTGCAAAGAATGATAGAAGGATGAAGCGACCACGTGACGTAGACTCAGTAACCAACTTTAATTTTAGCTCTACAGAGGGATACAACATAGCCTACCTCAAAAAATGGACTTTCTAACAGGGAAAGAATTTTTCAAATCGGACCAGTAGTTCCTGAGATTAGCGCGTTCAAACAAACAAACACTTCAGCTTTATAATATTATAAGTATATATTTAGTATTTAGTGGCGATAATTTTAAATGCTTTTTTGTTTATTTAATATTATAAAGAGGAAAGATTTGATTGTTTGTCTCGAATAGCCTCCGAAACAACTGGTTTGATTTCAGAAATTCTTTCAGTTTTGGAAACTTCGTTTATCGAGAAGAGATCTATTGTTTCCCTTTGTGACGCAGACGAAGTTGTTGAAAACCAAATTGTATCTATTTAGTAGTTGTAAACGCGTTCAGCTCATGTATGAGATAATTATCAAGAAAATATATATTTAGTTTTAAACCTATTAACTAACATTTAAAAGCTTGTAAAGTTTAAAGTGTCAAGAGAAACAACAATAATACTTAGGACAGATAAAGTGCGCCTAGATAATTTATTTTTTAAATTATCCTGTATTATCCTCTTCTTATTATTTCTATTGACATTGTCATTTTATTATTTTTTGTATGCCTCACAGTAGATTAGAGCAATACAAAACAATCAGAATATTATTATACCATTGTTACCTTTTTATACGAAATGTAAAGAATTGCAGCATTTGCAGCTGATTTGATGTGAGCCCTTCCTGAATTTTGTCTGACACTAAAGCTTGTTGGGCTAAGAATTACCCAGATTGTGCAACTGCTTTATCATAACTGATATAAAAAATCTGCATGTAATGAAAAACATCGATTCTCACAATCATAAGTCACTATGCTCTTATACATTTTATCATCATGACTAAATGCTGGGAAAAACGGAAAATCATCACAGTTATTGGAAAGAAAATTGAGATCAATTTTGTAAACAGGAAAACGTACTTTATAGGTAATCTTTAACAATGAAACTGAGATAAATATCATGATTCAGTTCGACTCAAAATTTTCCTCTAAAATAAGAGGTTAACAAGATTACCTAGTTGACTTAGATATTTTACGTTAAATCTCTGTTATCAATAAGATGAAAGATATTAAACAATATCAGAATTCAAAAACATAAACCATGACAATGCAATAATATGACAAAACGGCGCTGATCTGATGATGAATTCGGAAGGTGGTCATAGGAACTCGTGTACTAAATAAGATAAAGCTAAAAATAAAATAAATAAAATGAGATCAAACACGACTGATTGATCTCATTTTATTTTTCTTAGCTAGCACTCTACTGGTACATGATATTCTTAAAAGCTTGTATTTAAAGTTTTCTTTAAAATTAATTTATTTAAAATAAGTACCAACCTCCATATCTCGGAAGACATCTCTAATATCCGGCTTCCTAGCTCTGGAAGCCGCTCGTCGTCTCCTCACAGTCCTGTTGAGCCTCCTGACGCGTCTCCTGACGGCCGCAGCCTGTTCCCTGGGCAGAGGCCGAACCGCCTCACCCAGCTGGGCCTCGGTGACTTCCAGACCGGCCTGGAATGGAGCCGCGAGGGATCCCAACCCAGCAGCCTGCAGCCATTCTGTTTCGAATTCGCCTTCTGTTGACAAAAGAAAAAAGTTTTAGTTAGGCTGCACGATTACCAAACCCTTTGCCTCGTTAGGCAATAATTAAAAAAAAATAGATTGGTGGAAGTTTGGAAATAAAGAATTGCAATCGAAAAACTTCAGTTAGAAATCCTCTTTTATGATATAGAAAATCCAGTGTCAGAATAATTTGCAAACAGTGATAACATGGTTAATGGAGTTTATGGTTCTATTTACACAAGCACATTGTTTTTATATTAACTTTTATGATGTTTTTGACACAAATACTAAGCTTTATTGGAATTTAAATATTATGGTGCCATTAGCTGAGCAAATGCTGTTTGCTTGAGTACCTTTTGTATGCATAAAAAAAAACTGATTTAGTTCGAGTATTTATTTATTTATTTTAGGAACATCAACAGTATGACATATTTAACAATCATTCCTTACAAATCACAACTTAATTTCTCATATGTAAGTATAGAAGTATACCCATTAAAGATGTTCGCAGCATTCAATACAATTAATGTCATATATTATTATAATAATTAGTATTCTACATATTTGAATCCTGATGAAGTTGAATCTAATTTCCAATATTACTGAGTAGGTACCATTGGACTTTACTTTATGACCAACAGATAAAAAGTACTTAAGTTAATTTTAAACCAAGTCCTACAAAGAAATCTTAACGTGCTACTTTTTGTACCCTACTATTTCGAAATTAAAACGCCATTTGCAATTATAGTTTTTTATCCCTTTCGACTTTTTTGTCTATGCACAATAAGAACATGTAACGTGTAGTCAGTGTACAAGTTTTTTTCCGATGATGTGTTTAAATTCGATTAAAAAACGAAGGTCAAAGAACCGATCCTCAGAGCGATCGTAGATAGCAATGCTAATTAAAAAACACAAAAAATCTTATTATCCTGCTTAGTAACATTTGATTTAGTTTTTATAGGTTAAGTGTACACTTATCTGGAGCCCAAAGTACCGCTAAGAATCTAATTGTAGCCGATAAAAAAACTAAGTTAACTAGCTGACTAGTCCACCTACGTTTGTGACATAAAAATATATAATAGGTACAACGATAAAAATATATAATAGGTACAACGAACTATCCAACACAGAAAACGACTTGAGAGGAGTCATGGGACACCCGAATAGAACGAAGTTCCTTTCGATTAAAAGATATCTTACAATTTTTTTTCCTAACATAACGCGCGATAAGGAACGTGTTTTAAAAGATTTTGATCACAGCGCCATCTAGCGATAATCATCTAAAACAAAAAAGTGTCGTGACAACTTGTCGTAAGATTTTTTTCCGTCTAGCCCCCTTTCGATAACGCGCGATAAGGAACTTTGTTCCAATATTTTTCAAATCGTTACTGAGATTAGCGCGTTAAAACTAACATACTCTTCAGCATCATAAGGTACTTACAAACAATCGTAATTTTAGCTAAGTCACTACATTTTTTGTATCTAAAAATAACTAAACCATAAACCGAAGAGATTAAAAGTTTTAAACAAAACTCTATGTTCGTTTTTATAACCATCACTCCCAGATATTTAATAGAAAAAGTCGCTTCTTTGTTAATCTCACTTGAAAGCTCGTTCCACAGCAAAGCTTGAAGTAATATCTAAATATAGTGATAAAGTGAGCTGTTAACTGATGAATTAATGTTATTGTGTTTTAACTGTTCCATTTGTGTCTGGTTTAGTAGCGGATGTTAAATGCAGACAAAGAAGATGTTTCAATGAATCATAGTTGATTATGACTTAAAGCGATTTGTTTGACGTCTATTTTATAAGTTGACCTACGCAATTGGGTCACAAAGAGAGGGTGCAGATAGTATTTGCGATAGGCACAACAAAATGATACCATAATAAAAAAATTAAAAAAATATATTTAAACAGCAAAACATAATATAAAAATATTAACATTTCCAACTTAGATTATAGCTGAAACATTGTACATTTTAATAAACTACGGTACCCGCACTAGGCATGCCTGTATCGCATATAAATATATCTTAAATTGTCAGCGTTTCTTTATTATCTTAAGCATGGAAATCACTGGATTCCTACCCGCCTCATGCATGGAATATGTGGGAGTTGAACCGCTCTGAAATCTCTATTCGCTCACACTGGCTGAGTACAGAACCCAGCACGAGGTTATGAACAACGAGTTACTCACTACGGTACACCGACCCCATAATAATACATAGCAATTTCCTTTGTAATCATTGTATTAAAAAAACCGCATCTAAATTCATTGCGTAGTTTAAAGTTAAGAATATATAACTGACAAACAGCGTTACCACTCAACTGGGATCGGCAACAAAATTGGTTTGTTTACTTTTGCAAAGTCTGGGGCAGGAGCCAAAATTGAGCACAGTTCTAAAACTTGTTTTGTCTACATTTTTTAACCGTCTCGTATTTTACGGAGATGATATAGGTACTTTCGCTGAAAATGCAATACAGCGTCATTTAATAATAAAGATTTACAAAAATATATGGTTTAATTAAAAAACAAAATTAAAACTTATTGGAAAAAATATTTTTAAAATGAGACTCAAACACGGTAGTGATTCCGAACGAAGTCCCCAGTTTCGCCATCTAGCGAAAAGTGACGTTCCCAGTTGAGTGGGTAAAGCGACTTTGTTTTACCTATACTATGTCGTGAAGTTGTTTGTTTATTTCATAAACTTTTATTCACGTTCATCTAACATTACTTTTATCTTGATGAACACTTCCTCCAAAACTCGTTATTATATTTTAGACTTTATTATGTTCTATTTCAGGATATACTTTCGCTCTACAATAAGTTCCCGTAATAAATTAATTAGTTAGGTATATGAAAGTAGAACGTGTAAATTACTTCTAATTAGGGTGACCTGTTTACTTATGAAATTGAATTAATGAAATGGCAGAAAGGAAGTAGAAACTACACACTTTTATACACTTTTTTGATCAATATACTTCGCAAAAATATTTTTGGAAAAAATCTAACGCTGCTAGTGAGAGAGAAGTAAAGAAACTATTCAGAAAACAAAAAGAAAAATGAAGGTTGTGAAAAAAAATACAAAACGTCTATATTTGGCAATGGAATGTTCCAAATTCAGAATAAGCTCGTGAACTTGTTCTCTATTACAATTTAAAAAATATTTTTATTAAAGAGGTTAACAACATTTAGGTGAAACTATGAATAGATGGCGTTATAAGCGACAACTGTCTTTTCAGTTGTCTACAGTTATCTTAATTCTAAGTAATTAACAACACTTTAAAATAATGATTCTAAAAGATGCTAAAAACGTGCCTACATTCCTTGTGTCTAATACATTTTGCAAACAGTCGTTCTCCTGGCCATACATATTTTAGTAATCTTACTTTGTTTTGAAACTTCAGCCAAGCTTTGCAAATAAACTAATCTTTAGACAGTTAAATGTAAACATAAAGGGTTAAGGACCGTTAAATTGCTACAAAACAAGCATTCAATGGTTTATTTAACTTAGTACGATGCATGTTATCCTGCTGCGAGATCAGAATCTGTTGAGAGCTTTGCCCTCGAATAATTATCGAGATCTATCTAGAGTTAGCGGATCTGATGTCCTTAGCATTGCTTTTACCACCAGGTAGGTCACGAACGAATAAATATAATATATTCTGTAATTTCTAAATATATTCTACCATAGTACCATTCAGTATTCATACGCAGATTTATTAACCAATGTAATAATCATGTTAAACCCTTAATAAAAAGAATACTAACTATTTATAAATTAACTTACCCACAACATATTTGGCGTGGAAACGACATAAAGCCCCCATCACACACATAAGTATTCAGTATTAGTAATTCTACCAATTTAGAAGTCGTTGTGCTGTGGTAACACTGAACTAGATACTAAACGATACTCTCGCTAATATTGAAGACGTACTGTGACGAGCTGTGACGTATTTTCATTCATTGGCTAGTGTTGCCAGACTTATTACTTAGAAATTACTGTTTAAAAACAAATAACAAGTTTTTTTTACAATTTATCTAAGGCAGACAATCTCGACCGCCTTCCATATTTCAAGAATAGCACAAAAACGAATAGTCAGATCTTCACCAAATTTATACCATTTGATGATTATGTTAAAACAAACTTCTTTCTAATAAGAAAAAAAAACATCGAAATCGGTCAACTTTAACTAAAGATAAATTATGCATCGATGAAATTGATTTATTATTTAAAATCAATACTTTTCTCCGCTTAGTGTTAAAGTACCTACCTAAGCTTAGTATTATACTTCTTATAACAATTATTCAAATTTGTGAACACAAATACTTTATTTCCTAACTACCTACTTCAAAATGCATTTACATTTAGTGATTCTATCAAAAAGAAATTCAAATTCGTTCATCTATTTCGGACAGTCACTAACGGTAGGACACTGCCTTAATGGTGGCAAATTATATGCATTTATAACTGTAGTCGCGATGTTTATGAATGCAATACACGACAATATACCAGACGTGTTAAAAATCATTTAACTTTAATAAAAAGTTGTTGTGATTGTAAAAGTTTTGTTAAAAATGTGTGCACATTGTAGACGCTTTAAAAACCGAAAACGACGTTGAATTTTAGCAGTATTTTGATCCACTAATGAGGTTTGTAAAAATGAAGGTTTTATCATTCCTATTCAACTTCAATTGTCTGAATTGTATTTGGATCGAATTATAGGCATTTAAATTAAAATATGTAATAAACAATACGTATTTTAAAGAATACTATTTAAAACCAAATTTCTGATAAAATAGTATCACATATTAATAACAACTCTAATATCTCATGCCTTCTGCTATTTTACCTTTTTTTTCTAGCTCTGGCAACATTGCATACGTGAACTCTTAAAAACGTCAACAAATGAGTCGAAAACGATAATTTTATGAATAATGCGTTTTCTCCCTCGTTATTTAGTCATTGGCAGACAATGCGGCGACCGATATAGATTACATTTACTGATAATATGGTTAAAGGAGATCTGATTATGGATGAGTCAAATTTCTTACGCAATGTTATAGTACTCTTTCATAGAAAACTTCGTCGTAGGTCGTGGATTGACTGAGTTCATTCGGTACTAATTAAAGCCTTTTTTTGAAGCAAATATTATATTTAAGAATTAAGAAATCTACTCTAAATAAAGTTAACTGGAAAAATGGACAGAGAGATAGAGACATATGAAATGCAATTTGAACAGGTGTTAATTTTTTTACTGTCATACTACGGTACGTGAACTATATACTTTACCTAAAGGTACTACTTTTACCATATTGTATGGACAATGATTGATATTAAAAATAGCTATCATTAACAATGTTCAATAATTGCAGTTAATGACCAATATCAAATAGCACACAATAGCTTAACAACTAACGTACACCAATCACAGCACGTCACGTCAACACGTCACTTTGACAGCTGTCAATATCGCGACTGTCACTAATGACGTATATTGTCAAGCGTCGTTTCGCGTCCGAAGTCGGGGTGCACTGGGCGGGCGGCGATGTTCCACTCGCTATTATGGGCATGTATTTATAGAAATACATCGAAACTTATCTTTTTGGTATTTCCGGCTGGTAGAGACGCTCTAAATCTGTGGCTTTTATTTTGATTTGGGCGAGAGATTCTTTTACGGAATTTAAGAGCATTTTCAAACGACTTTGTTGTTAGTCAAAGAGTTTAAATATAAGAGTAATGTTGAATGTCTTTGCTGTTAGTTGATTTTCAATTTTGTTTAGGTCTAGTTACGAAATTCTTGCTCTTCTATGACATCTTTCTTTGTCACGGCACTACAGAGGTTTATAAGCGATAATAATTACTTACTATCAAGGAGGTCGAAAATTCGTTTGAATATCTTCTTCTTCTTCTTCTTATAAATAAAAGTGAATTGCTGTTCGTTAGTCTCGCTAAAACTCGAGAACGACTGAACCGATTTGGCTTATTTTAAATTTTAATCTTGAAATATTCGTAGAAGTCCAGGGAACGTTTAAACGGTGAGAAAATTTCCTTATGTGACGCAGACGAAGTTGTGTGGGCCAGCTAGTCATGCGATAAAAAGTCTACTTTTGATAAACGTTGTCTTTGACCTAGATAATAATATAATAATATTAATAAATTAATTTGTGGTTCAATAGATTTTGCATTTTAATCATAAGCTTTGGTTTATATTCTAAAGTTCATCTGACTATCTAGAGTGTTAATAATGTACCTAATGCCATAACAAATATTTCGTAGGTTGATTTTAATTGTTTATCTTGTTCCGCAAGAAAACAAAAACTTTTAAGTGTATCTATCAATTACATTCTATGACGTAAAGACCTAGTTTTTTCTTTACAGTTTTGGTCTAGACAGACTATTCTCGTCACATTATCATCGATGTATTTTTAAAATGCTATTTGTGTCATCTGTTACGTGCTGTCTTTATGAATGAAACATTAAAAAAACTGCTTAGAGCCTCCCACGTTTTATGACTCTTTATTATGAAACACTTTTCATCTTGATGACGGTGAAGAAATACGAATGTTGTTTTATTTTCGTACTGTTCATAAGATTGCTTTTACTATGACTATCTGTCTAAACTCTAGTCTTAAATTGGGTTGAGTACTAGACTAAGTTTCAAGTTATGTTTGAAATTATTTTTATCTACTTTATCTTATTTATTTATTAAACTTTATGCACATAAATGGTAATGCCTAAGGCATTCTCTACCAGTCAACCAAAGGTGGTGTAGAGAAAACAATGGTAGGTGCTCAATTTGATTTATTATAAAAAATATATATACATAATATATAAATATAATAAATAAAAGTTCCATACATAAAATACTATACTACACAATAAACCTATGCATAATTACATAAATACTACAATAATACAGAGAATTTACCAACAAATACAAACGAATATAAGAAAGATCTATTGAGAAGATAAGCCTAAATTAAATAATTATATGATGTTCCCATCCCATTTATTGTTGATTATTGTGATTGTATTGTAACCATTTACCATTCGACAGACTACCGCCTAGTTTACATTTACAAAATACAATCTTACTTAAAAAAACAAAATAAAAAGATAAAAAAAGTCATACCTTTAGCAGTTCGAAACGTAAACTCCTTAGAATTAAATCGAAGCACTACAACCATTTTTAAAAACAAACTCAAGAGATGTTTGATTCACGAACTCAGAAAACAAAGTGAATCGATGACAACCGAAGAAAGACAGATATAAGATAACAAACGACTTAATGATATCTTAACGAGTATTTAAGAAGTCAAGTAAACAAATAAACACATTAGGACAACAGAAATAACTTCGGTATAAGTAATTTAAATTAAATACTTTCTTAGAAATTTGGATATGGCTATCTTTGCTCAAAAGAGTGATAACGTCCAAACTTATCAGTTTTAAACTATGTCGGTTATTTATTCATAACTAAAAAGAAAATAAAATGCAAATTGGCAGAAGATAATAATACCTATGAATGATTAATGGAACATTTTATAGATACATATAACAAAATTTCGGCTTAACAAACAAATAATAATAAAATAATATGACTAGCAGTAGGATATTTCATACAAATAGTAAAATAATTGCATCTATTATTTAATCTATCGGGAAATCAAACCACCATCTTCCTTTTTAAAATGGCATCATTATAATAAAAACAATCGTCAAAATATTGCGTAATTTTATGCGATTAGATTCGTATTTTCTCATTTCAAAGATTTAACTGTTAATAGTACTTTTAAGATATCATCTTTGTTTCAACAAAATGATAAGTCCTTATAAAATTGTTCTTTGGTTGTAACATTGTTAAAGCAAAGATGCCAATAATGATTTCGAATAAAATAATTGTAGATGCTAATATTTATAAGTGTAGGTGTCCTATAGTGCCATTTCCATATTCAACTTCGTTTTTCTTTATTAATTACGAGAATTTCGTTCGTAATGATTACATGTGTAGGATCGGTATGTAATCAAGTATCTGATTCCATAAATATTTCTTAAAAAAATACCATTGTTAAAGAGATATTCATGTTTGTTTAAAAAGTGACCCCAGGCCCAGTTATTGGCAACTTTCATACATTTTGTATATAGAAATTCAAATTTCGAACAGTGTTAGGTAAATGTTTTTTTAATAATTTTTTCATCATTATAATGAATGTAATAACTGTCGAAAGTGATATTATTATAAAGCTGAAGAATTATTCTATTTATTTATTAACACCGGAAATAAAAAAATATTCTCGATTGACTACAATTTGGAAGTTGTCATTAATTGGACTTTGCTCTTAATTGGTTTGGGCACCCTACTTAGGCACAATGGGCTAAAGCTCGTTTGTCTATCTTGCAATAATATCCTCTACCTTTTTTCTTTGTTGCCTCGTAGGCAGACGATACAACCACTTGAGCCTAGAGTGTATTATGTCACTATTTTATTAGAATTAAGTCTGAATTTAGCTGGTGCTTCTGAAATAAAAAAAAAACAAAAAACTTACGTAACACAATCAGACACCGACAAAGCCTCATAATAAACCATGAACACTGTCACTTTGAAAACACGACTTCTCATCATGAGAACCGTTCGTGAACTGCGTATAAAATATCCTAAATTAGATAATAAATTCAGATAAATCTATTATTTATCTGCGTACTAGTCTATCTTGTTTTTGGTGCAAAATCGATCAAGTTTGATCAAAAATATTTTCTTAAACGTTCCGTATCTATTATATGAGTATTTCTACAAAAGATCTTTTTTGCCTCGTACCATCTCTGTACCTGTACTAACCCATTACTGCCCACTTTTGGGCTCAGGTCTCCTCAGAAGAGCGATTAGGCATAGTCCACCACGCTTGCCTAGTGCGGACTGGGGACTTCACATATCTTCAAAGGATTTTTAGAACCCTTTTCCGACATGCAGGTTTCCTCACGATGTTTTCCTTCACCGTTTTAGCCAGTGGTGTTGTGAAAAATTGCACATAAATCTTTTTCACATTTAGATTTAGACCATCCCTATTTGTAATGAACTCCCAAAATCTGATTATGTTGAATAACGTAGTATTTATCTATTTGGATCCTCAACAAAGTTGACACATACATTAAACAATTTAAAAGTACACCACTTATTAGACCTCCTTTTACTGAGGACAAAAAGAGGAGATTTATCAAATGAATATCTATTACTGCAGACCTACTTGTACTGCGTTATGCTGTATTGAAACTATCAAGTATAGGTATGTACACAGACATTGTATTGTATAACTATAACAAAATTGTCGTTGTCTAACAAAATAACAAGTGACCACTACCCCAAATAAATCCAAAATACGAATATGTACTGATATAATATCGACTTCAAAAAAACCGGACAATATCATTTGAAGTGTTTTTATTTTCAACTTATCAATAATACGAAGATATTTTATCACCAACTTTAAAAACTTTAGACGAAACAAAAACGGAACCCTAAATACAGTTTTTTATTTAATAACTAAATAGAATTATTAATGCAGGAATTTCGCGAATAATCATGTTATTGAAATGGCATCGGTCATTCTTTACATCATAAATATTATTAAAGTAATGCATTTCATGTTAATATTATAAGAACAAAAATAGCGGTTTAAAAATATCGTGGAGCAATAATTTAATATACTCAACAAAAAAAAACTAGAGAGGTGTCAAGAGACACCCGGATGGAACGAAGTTCCTTTCGATTAATTAGTCAGGGAATTGTATAAGAGAGAGAGACAGACGTTTTAAACTAACTAATTCTTATAACTTAAATAAAATATTTTCATCACAGCGCCATCTAGCATTAATCATATAAAACAAAATAAGGAATTGTTTTAAAAGATTTTAATCACAGCGCCATCTAGCATTAATCATCTAAAACGAAAAAAGTGTCGTGACAACTTTTTCATAAGAATTTCCGTCTAGCTCCCTTTCGATAACGTGCTATAAGAAACTTCGTTCCAATTAGGATAATCTTTGAAAAACATCAAGTGAAAATGTGTTCCTATGGAAATCGCTCAAAGACATACCAGAATCGCACGATAAATTAAAATCATCGTAACCCGAGACTGCACATTCAAATATTTGCTAAAATTACCCCGAATTCGCGAACCAAAAAAAAAACTTTCAAATAAATCGAGTACAGAATATCGATTCTGGTCAGGTACAGTCCGCGTACTTAACACACTGTCCTCGATACTCGGTATCAAAACGTATGCATTTGGCACCAAGTTTAACGGTACATCCTTATATTCCTAAACACGGATATTCATTCAATTTTACAATCAAACTGTAATTTATTTGATACTAGCTGACCCACGCAACTTCGTCTGCGTCATAAAGGGAAACAATACATCCTATCCTCGATAAATGAGCTTTCCAAAACTGAAAGAATTTTTGAAAACAAATCAGTAGTTTTGGAGTCTATTCGAGACAAACAAACAATCAACCTTTTCTCTTTATAATATTAGTATTGATTAAGGGACCAAGCTGACAACTTCGTCAGCAACACAAAGGGAGAAAGAATTCAGTCAGCATACTTGCGATGCAACCGCAAAAATAGGGGTTCTATCAAAACCCATAAATACCTTACATTATTCTCATTTTCTCATTTAATTTGTTTATTAAGTCTATTTTAGAGAAACTTATTTACTAACATCATCATCATCATCATCAGCCTATAAACGTCCACTGCTGGACACAGGCCTCCCTCAAACCTCGCCACAACGACCGGTCCTGCGCCATCTGCATCCAGTGACCTCCCGCGATCTTGACCAGATCACCAACATTGCGCCTACCGGTTCGTGGCCGCCACTCCAGAACTTTTCGGCCCCATCGGCCATCCGTTCTACGCACAATGTGTCCTGCCCCTTGCCACTTCAAAGATGCAATTCTTTGGGCTTTACTAACAGTATTATTTAAATTCTAAAAGACTGAATAATCCAACGATTTATGTTTTTCTGTTATTTATATTTGGAATTTTATTGCATAGGTAGTTTAATGTGTTCAAAGTTCACGTTTTTAATTTTCCAATAAAATTTAACGATCCGTTTTCGTTATATTTAAATTCTAGAAATAGCAATCATTTTGACACCTTAGTATTATTTAGTATTAGATTATCTCCTAAAACATGTTATAGAAATTCATATATTATTTGTTTTAACATAATTTCGTCCGATAGATCTAAAATATTTTGCTTTTTGATGCATAATAAATCTAATTTAAAAAATCCTTATGGTATTTTTGTTATTTGTATGGTAATGTTACTTTTTTCATTGTAATATAGAGTAAATAATAGCACTAAAAGATGATCGTACAAAAAGCGAGAGCTTATATTCGATATTAGAAAATGAATTGCAGTTTTTTTTTTTTGCAAATGGGCTAAATGGTCTTACGAACCACTTGACTGATCCCCGCCCTCCCCGCGGGTGGGTTATGTGTGAGTTGAACCGCACTAAAACCTCCAACCGCTCACACTCAGCGTCCGAACCCCGGCTGAGGCCAGAACCCAGCACGGGGTTTGGAGGGACGGCGCGACGCGTTACGCGCTCGGCACTCTTTCCCGTCGCTCCGTCCCTGGACGCCGAACCGGTAGCCGTCGGCGAATACGGCCACCGGCTCTCTCGGTCGGCGGGATACCTATATACCTAATACCTACTTAGTTTCTGCCTGTTTCTAAATAATAAAATTATTATAAAAATGGTGGATCGAAAGTTTAATAGAAAGCAATTACATACCTAAAATAGAGTGAAATTTGTTGAATGTGTCATAAAGGATGTATGATTCTTCATACAAACATGTGAAAGTTACCTACTGATTTGTACCGTTCCTCGGTGTTCCCTGAATAGGAATAAAAGGATTTTCAAGGATTTCTTTGCATCCTATACCGGTTGTCCCACGGGGAGTGCTCTGAGGAATTATTTGAGATGATTCCAACATCTCCCTTCTATTACCGTACCACCTGGCGTCGAGGTGGAGTTCATCCTTACTATATGGAACTACTGTGGTCATCCACGGTCCGTTTCAGGAACACTTTTTTGCCACGCACCATCCGGCTATGTAATGAGCTCCCCTCTTCGGTATTCCCAGAGCGCTATGACTTGTCCTTCTTCAAACGAGGCTTGAGGAGGGTCCTTAAAGTTAGGTCGTAGGTAGCGACCCCTCAATGTCACCTGACATTGCAGAGGTTCATGAGCGACGGTAACCACTTACGATCAGGTGGCCCGTTGGCTCGTCTGCCTACATGCCAATAAAAAAAAATACATTTATTTTTCAAAAACGTAAATAGAACTTTTCAATGCTTGTTGGTTGTCTCGAGCTGTCAAATTGATATCACTTTTTTCTTACCCATATAAGAGGTCAATAGATCATATTTTAAGGTTTTTTTACATTTTTTTTTTGTTTTCAATACGTACAAGTTTTATTCGACACTAGCGCAACTTCGTCTGCGTTACAAAGGGGTTCAAAATAGTACACGCAATGCCGTCGAGTTATTATATAACAAACTCTTCAGCTTTATAATATTAGTATAGATGTGTATTTTTCTAAAAGCATCCAACGTAACTTTAAAACTCAACTTTAATCTATTTTTTATCCTTTAAACGATTCAATGAGACTGCGAAAAACAAAGTATTTCTTTCACTTCCGTTTCCGTCTAACATCGTTTTACCAAATATATCTTAAACACCCGAATTCTGATATCGGAAACGTTAATCTAATATAAAAACTCTTCCCACGGTCCCTTGGGAATAGACGGTTGAATGCAGGATTCCCACGAAGGGTCTTATAGATAATGATAAATGTACTCTGCTCTTGTGTAGAATACATTTTGAACTCAATGATATTTACTGCGTAATAATTTATACCTACATTTTATTCCACAACAAATACAAAAAAAAACAAACAAGTAGACAAAAGTTTTTGTTTATATTGGAACGAAGTTTCTTATCGCGCGTTATCGAAAGGGGGCTAGACGGAAAAAAATCTTACGAAAAGTTGTCACGACACTTTTTTTGTTTAAGATGATTATCGCTAGATGGCGCTGTGATCAAAATCTTTTAAAACACGTTCCTTATCGCGCGTTAAGTTAGGAGAAAAATATATAATATATCTTTTAATCGAAAGGTACTTCCTTCTATTCGGGTGTCCCATGACACCTCTCAAGTTTTTTACCTTTATCTACCTATACTTTTTTGTTATTTTAAGTCACTTACTTGCACCTTGGTTTACGTTAGTAAAATTTTAGTAAGAATCCCATTATTATGGCAATAAATCTAGCTTATATTATTAAGGGTGAAGTATTTTTTCAAATCGGTAATTTTCGTTCTTATTCATGACAAAAACACAATTATTTCCTCTTTATACCAGCAGCGTAGATGTTTCAGCACTCAAAGAAAATCAAACGAGATTCTGTTTACGCAAAAAAGGTCACCTTCTTAAGTTTACAAACATGACAATTATAAAGAATATCCATTATTTCCAGCGACGCAATTTTCATTATCACGAGAACATTGGATGACAATGGACGAAGTCACACGAGAAAGTTCACTCTCGAGCCGATGAATGGATGTTTACAATCTGGCTTATATTTTTACACTTTAGTCATATGTCTTGTGTCTTGTATAAGTCTTGTATGGGTAGGCGGTAGATAACGGCCCCTCTTTGCCCTGGCATTGCAGAGGTTCTTGAGCGACGGTGACCGCTTACCATCAGGTGGGCCGTATGCTCGTTTATCTTGCAATAAAACAAAATATATATATATTTTGTTTACAAATAACAAATCTACTTTAAACTGTTTTTTTTTTTGTTGACTGATAAACGCATGTGATGTTAAGCAGTCACCGTCACTCATGAACCTCTGTAATGCCAGGACACTGAGGGGCCGTTATTTATCACCTACTTATACAGGACTTTTTTAAACCTCGTTTAAAGAGGTATATGTCATAGCGTTTTTAATTAATATGATTAAAGAGTTTTATATCCAAAGAGTATAACTATATCAAAGCATGCCATCAAAGTATAACCATTTAGGAAAAACGGAATTGAAAAACTGTCATGAAGGTTTATTATCACTATGAACTCAATCAATACGATTTTTTTACAATTATTCACGTTTATTCAGTTTAAATTTTTTGACATTGTAAAATTATTATAAATAATAAACTTTGTTATTAGGCTGCAGTTTCTCAATATTTCGTGAGTAATTATAAAAGCGTTGTAAATAACTATGGTAGGTGGTAGAGTGCGCAAGGATTTACAATTTTGTAACTTATAAAATTAAATTTACAAAATTTAATTCAAAACACGTCTATCATGCTCTATAGATAGTACAAAGGTAAAGCAACAGTACATTTTTTTGGAAGAAAAAAGAACCCTTTTAGGTTTCTTTTTTTTTCATTGTAAGATAAATAAACGAGCCCATGGTAAGCGGTAACCGTCGCTCATGAGCCTCTGCAATTCCAGGGCAAGGAGGGGCCATTATCTATCACCTACTTATACAGGACTTTTCTTAAACGTTTTTAAACGATAACTTATGCATTTTTAGCGTTATTTATCTACACTAATACATAATCTATGAATTTACTGCTATCTTAAAAAAACCTTCCGTTAAACACGCCATATTAATCATTTAAATATCAAGTCTCTACCAGGATGTACATCCGAAGGAACTATCTAAACATACTGCTTTACACTGACGGGAAACAGAATAAAAGACAACACAATTACACAGATTTACCATAAAGGTTTTATATTTTACTAACTGATAATTTTGTCTGCTTCAGAAGGAAGGACAGTGATTAAGATGTAATCACAAGAAAGTATTTATGGTAACATATCAGATAGATTCTATTTTAAAGCTATTAGAGTTTCTCTGCTATCTATCACTTAAACAACTCCATTTTTAATTTGATTACACGCAAATTTCGTTCTTTATCTTAATGTTTATACATGGTTTTGGTTGCTTGGTTTCAAAGCAAACTTTTTCAAGTCATATATTTTTTTCGTCCACTTACGTCGTAATTTTATTCTTTGCAGTCAAAATCAAATTTGGTGTTGACCCGTGTTATCAGAATAATTAGGTTGTCACCATTTTTATAAGCTGGAGCCTGGAGAACACAGGTGTTAATGAGAGTGGGTAAAAACTTTTTCTTATAACCTTTTTACTGCAGTCCTGTATTTTCGCAAAAACAAAGCCAAACAAACCGTGACTTCAATGATTCATATCTCAAACTAACAAAAAAATGGACACAGATAATTCACTTCATTATAAAGACCTAAAAAAACTAATTTATATCACAAACTTGCATTCAAAATTAATCTTTAACTGTTTAGATTTAGGATCGTTTTTGTCCAGCAGGATATCGAGACAATAATATTATTGTCGTACCGAACATCCTACGCAGGAACAAAGCTGTGTAGGTGTTGGATTATAATTAGTTTTATACCAAAATCGGTCAGCCAGTATCCATAGACTAGCTTCGCAAAAAATAGTTGTTGTATCTTTAGCAAAAAACAGACTGACGTCAACAGATACAACAAGATTTACAAGGAACTGACATAATATCATAGACATTGTGATTGAGAATCAATATTTTATAACACTTCCCTACTATGTAGACAACGGTAAATGTAAAGGGACTTTTAAATGTGTATTTTTTTACAGATTTTTGCACACAAAAAATTTTTGTTACAGAAAAAAAACTTTAGTTATAGGTAAGATATAAAATAATTTGTATGCTCGACTGTGCTGATTGTATCCGTCCAAAACTTTAATTCGATTTGTTGTATCTTATTAACTGCGCCACAAAGAAAGGGAAGAACTAAATACTATTATAGAGCCTATGCAACTCACAGACAAGGTTCAAAATCGGTTCAGTAGTTCCAAATATTACCCCTTTCCGATTCCATCATCAGATCAGCTTCATGGTACCATATTATTGCAATATCAACAAACTTCAAATCAAAAAAGTTGTAAATAAGTAAAGTGCCACTACGTCGCCTCAGTGCTTGTTTGGCCAATCTGACATTTTTTACGAAAATGACTTTTTAATGCAGTATTATAAAGAATAAAATTTCCATCTGACTGGTAAAATATTTTTTTAAAATATTCAATTCTAAAACAATAAAAATCTCATTTCAATTTTTTTCTCAACACGGCACTTAACGAAAATTCCGTGCTTTTTTGCTGTCTCCTGTAAAATTTGATCGAGTGCAGATTGGCCAAACAAGCACTGAGGCAACGTAGTATTAGGTAGATACTATGTATGAACGAAAAACTACACACTTACAATGTTGCTGACTATAGATCTTTCGCAGAACATTTAGCAAATGAGAACACTACTCAATAATTTAGAGGTAATTGTTGAAATTAGACAGATCGTACAATAAGTAGGTAAGTGGGTCGAATTAATGAACAGCTAATCATATTTTGCAGTAAAAAGTTGTTTATGTATTGATTGTTCCCATTTATAAATCAATTGTTTTAAATGATCAAAGTTTTTCTTACTTTATCATTCATAAACAAGAATGATTTATACATAAATCATATTATGTTTGTAACGAATACCTACACCTAGTTTGTAGTAAAGAACTACTGAACTTATTTTAAAAAGATTTACTCCAAACAGCTAGGTTTTTTACTTATAGACTGCCCAAAAAGCATAAGCAGTAGATCCTGAATTCGAGACACCTTAGATGAAATATACTCAACTATAGGAGTACAATACAAGAGGATTATCAATATTTGATGTTTTCAATAAATCGGTTCCGATTGTACCTACTCTTACACATTTGAAAAATAGATGATAAAACCATGTATGCACTCCGTCTTACTCGTCTCATCTTTTTTCTAGTCTCTCCCTATCGCTGAGATGATATAAAGTAGTATAACAAGTGTAACAAAGATCTTTAGCCCAATGTTTTACCGCAAAAGATGGTTTATCTAAAACGGATGTCGGTTACACTCAGTTAACTTTAACAAAAAGACATGACATTGAATATTTTTAGTTCAGTTTACGTTTTGAAGTCCAATTTACACGTTTATACATTTATTTAAGGAATATTATTTTTGATATCGCAAACAGTTATGTCAAAAGTCCTGCATAGTTAGGTGATAGGTAAAGTTTTTTTATTTATCATGCAAAAAATAGTCGATTTATCTCTGACATTTACTATTTACTACAAAGAAAATGGAAACGTTTAAACCCTAATAACAACTTACTAAAAAAAACAATTTATCTAATACACTTATTGTTTAGCTACAAGCTAGGTACTGTTATTAGATAACAATTAATATTGTAATATACCGAGGCAATGTGTTCCCACGATGCACTTTCTAAGGTAATAGTTAATTTTAATAATATGCTCTACTGCACTTGAACTGCTTAATACATTCCTAAAATCTATCAAGTGGAAAATTTTAAATTAGAATAAACGCTGGAATGTTAATAAGAGTGAATAACTTATTACATTTTATTACAAATATTCTGTTTAACATAACCACATGGTAAAATCAAACTTTACGATGTCTGTCTCTCCCTATATAGGTATGCTTAAATCTTTAAAATTACGAAATGAATTTTGATATGGCTTTTTTAATAGATAGGGTGATTCAAAAGTAATAAAAAGAAAGGTTTATATATATATGTATTGAAAACTTATGACAGATATATTTTAGTTTTCATTAGATTAATTTTGGTTCAATATTGTGTAAATAAATAGCTTTAAATGTTTTTTTTATCTATTGTAATTTACAGAAACGCAATTTAGTTATTATTTAATTCAAGAAGATTATATTACCATTGTATATATAATACATGCATAATATAGTAAAACATTGATAAAATTTATAATTTTAGGTGTTTTTGATATTATGTCGTCAATAAGCACATTTTTTGCGCCAGCTTCGTCAATGTTTCCTCGCTATGTGACGCAGATGAAATGGTGCGGGTTTGTTAATATATTATGTACAACTTCAACAACATTATACAATTAATTACTCCACTTTTTATGAACAATATTGGAACGAAGTTCCTTATCGCGCGTTGTGAAAGGGGGCTAGAAGGAAAAAATTCTTACGATAAGTTGTCACAACACTTTTTTGTTTTAGATGATTATCGCTAGATGGCGCTGTGATCAAAATCTTTTAAAACACGTTCCTTATCGCGCGTTACGTTAGGAAAAAATATATAATATATGTCGGAGGGTATGCCGAGCCGAAGACGTTCCGTCGAAACAGCTGTGTGGACTGAGTCATTCGACCACAAGAACACGTGCGATGTGACGTGTTCAAACAATAACATCGCCTCACACTATGATCACGCGAGGTGGGGACGGCCGAGAACTATTTATAAGGCGCACTCACCGAGCTCGGGACATTCACGCAGTGGCGCTCGCTTTGCTAACGTCACTTTAGTTTACGGATCGCGTTTGTGTGTTGTTGTGAATGATTGTTAAAGTGTTAGTTATTCAATAAACTATTGTTACAAGTCCAATACTGGTTTCCTTAAAGTTGGAGTACCTTGTGTAAACCACGTTTGGAAGGAATTCAACCCTCAGTTGATGTAATCTATGGTTGATGATCCGCCAATACCCGACATCAGAAGTGTGTTCGACATCGGAGCTTCCTCAGCTCCATCACGCCCTTATTGGAAAAAAAGAAGAGGAGAACAAATACCAAGACCAAGAAAAACTTGCTTCATGAATGAATAAGACCAGTGTTCTATGGAAAACGCCGAGCAAAACCGGCGTGCGTCGGACTTCTGAAGCGAAAAGTTAACGTTAAAAGGTGCAAAAGTGGTTCGGTTTTTGGTTCTAGGTATGGAGAACTTGCTGCAGACAATTCGAGTTACTATTGTGTTCACATCTCGCGACTTCGTGCTGCCGCCCTACGATCCGAAGAAAGATGAAAAGGCAGTTGATGGCTGGTGTCGCATCATCAGTTGAATTGTCGAGGACATAGGACCGCCTCCAGGGAAGTCTCGACCCTTCATGGTACCTTAAGGGTTAAGGTGGATTAGCGCGGATTAACGTAAATTAAGGAATCCAGTGCGTAGAAAAGCGCGCCTAGAGCAGTTTTAAAGAGTTTAAAGCACCGTTTGGGTGTGGTGCCCAAAAACAAAGCGTATGGTCGTATTTGGTTTTCAGAACGAAAACACTATTCTACAAAAAGAGGACACCATCAGGGTACCATTGGAGCTAAGCAGAGGGCAGAGCTCCGCTTAATCAACGAAATGCGTTAACGAAGAAGTTGGCGGGTAGCACGATCTGGTGATCGAGTTACTTATGTACTTCAAAGCGCTTTTCGCTCACTTGAAGAGATGGTGTATCCGGTCTGTTAAAATATTTTGGTTTTTTATTTACCGTCGTGGTTATCGTAGCTTTTGTAATAGCTGAAGGAACCCTTTCAGTGGTTATTGCGAAAAGTCTGGTTTCCCTTAAGAGGAGACGGAGGCCTCCGAAGGATACGAGTACCTAACAATCTATGAAATGCGGTAATAGAAACCATTTAATAGTATTCTGCGAGGTTGTAAGGGAACCAGTGCTTCGTGAACAGTTCATTGTTACAGGCACTTGCAGTTAAGGTCTGGTCTTCTACGATACCAGGCCAGTAGATGATGGGTAACAAACGCCGAAGGGCCTACTAGTTGGTCCAGCACTATCTGAAGATTCGATGTGAACCTGACCAGACGTGATGTGAACAATCTTTATTGAGTAACATCAACGAGATCATTCGTTCTGAATGCTGCTTACGTCACCAATGAAGTGTTTCTTTCGCTGATTGAAGTGGATACATCTGATGCTTCGCTTGTATGGCAAAATGGAAGTGTGCAGGCTAGGTATAAAGAGTAAGAAAAAAAAAAACAAAATAGTGATGGTTCGGACATAATTGAAGATTGCGAGCGGTTGAACATTTGATGTTGGATTTGAAAGAAGATCAATGTCAGAGTGTAGTGGACGTACTATGATCACGGTAAAAAGAAAAAGAATAGCTAAAGTAGTCAAAATGATCAATGGGGCGGTTTTCGTGCTTTCGCCACTGTTTATTATTCAGAGTTGTCAGAATATTTGTAGCTGCAGAAATAATGTGAATCGACAGACCGTAAGCGCAGTGGATGACTCATAACGATGTGTGAAGCGGTAAAAGTGCAATCCTGCGAAAGTTCCGTGGTAGTTTGGAAAATCATTTACGCTATTCTTTAACGCCAGTCTAATGAGCGTGTGCCAGCGTCGCATTTATTATTATTTACGTAATACCCGCGTGTGTTATTCATTTCTAATCGTTTATCAATGGAAGCGCTACCGGCTGTTGCGGTGCGGCATCTCATGAGTGACGAACTGAAATGTGTGTTAAAATGTCTGTGACATAAGTCTTCGTCCAGTTAATAATTGCATACATGTTTCTTAAGTTCTTAAATGAGAAATGTATTTCAGATTATAATTTAGTTTGTTCCAGACAATTGTGAGACTATAGCAACCTGGGCGATTAATTCTTCGAGTGTTCTGAAAAAAAAGGATTTATTAGTTTTGATCGGAGTATACCTGGGCCCGCCACTACCCAACACTCTTGACGCGTTAGGTCAATATGAAGTTGTGATTTGGTTAAAGAGAAGTGCTAAATAAGGCCTGCGACTGCCCAAGCGCAGATCGTTGTAAATTATTTCTAATGTATTCTTAACGGCTTCATCCTCGCTATTAGTAAAACTACTGTGTCCATCCATCGTTCGGCTCAATTGCGGTCGAATATCATCAAGACGACATAGGAATGTGCTTACGTTCAAGACCATGACAACGAGACGAATTTGTACTTTCTTGTAGGATGGCCGAAAGCGTGTAGGCGAAAACAACGTTGGTTAAATTATTTCATAGCTTCTATTGCGGACCTTGAGCGTGGAGGCAAATTCCAGGAATTCCGTAACGAAAGAAAACTTCATTGCTGGAAGGCCCATTTATCGAGGGAGGTTGTGCCCTTAATTTTATTTACTTATTGAACAAAAATCCACAGCTTACATTTAAATTTGTTTTCAAAATACTAGGAATCCGCATGAGAATGTCGACTTTGTAAGACAAGCTGTGGGATCGAAAACCTATTTTTACTTACACTACAGGAGCTGTCGACTGTAGGACAAAATGGTGGGCTAAGAGATTTTTTTTTTTTTAAATCTTAGGAAACTGGTTTGTTACATCTGTTACCGGTGGCTAGGAAGGCGGAAGAGAAGGGGTGCGGTAAACATGTTTTTGAACGATACTCTATGAAATATGGGCTTAGGTTCTTCATCGAAGCCAGGCAAAGTCGGAATGCTGCTTGAAAAGGATAGGTGGAAGGATAATTTAATGGTAAGGGGGTTCTGTGTGCAAAGAATTGGAAACGAGACTCTGTCGCTGAGATTTCATTGTCCGTTTGTAATCGGACTGTTTACGGAGCATTGACTGATGGAGTTTTCACAGGTAAACCTGATAAACTGTTACCGAGCTTCAAATGAGAACCAGACTATCGAACAGTAGAGCCTGTTTTCTGCAGAAACACGAAGCTATAATTTATTTTAAACAATAATTCTAAACGGAAGTTGTAGACGGCAACAGATAACTTATCGGGTGACTTCGATGTTTCGACGCGTCTTCGATTAAGAGTCTTCTACATAAGTGTTTCAGATTGTTAAAACGTCGGAACAGGGACACTATGGCGACCTATCAGAACCAGCCAAGGTACAAAGCTTATCAAGATTCCTGATTTACGATGATGTAAGGTTAGATTGTAGTATTTTCCCAAATGCCACCACCTCCTTAATAACACGTTTTGTGCGGGTGTATGAGTTGAGGACAGGGGCCTCCTCGTTTATGAGTTTGAGTTGAGGACAGGGGCCTCCTCGTTTATGAGTTTGAGTTGAGGACAGGGGCCTCCTCGTTTATGAGTTTGAGTTGAGGACAGGGGCCTCCTCGTTTATGAGTTTGAGTTGAGGACAGGGGCCTCCTCGTTTATGAGTTTGAGTTGAGGACAGGGGCCTCCTCGTTTATGAGTTTGAGTTGAGGACAGGGGCCTCCTCGTTTATGAGTTTGAGTTGAGGACAGGGGCCTCCTCGTTTATGAGTTTGAGTTGAGGACAGGGGCCTCCTCGTTTATGAGTTTGAGTTGAGGACAGGGGCCTCCTCGTTTATGAGTTTGAGTTGAGGACAGGGGCCTCCTCGTTTATGAGTTTGAGTTGAGGACAGGGGCCTCCTCGTTTATGAGTTTGAGTTGAGGACAGGGGCCTCCTCGTTTATGAGTTTGAGTTGAGGACAGGGGCCTCCTCGTTTATGAGTTTGAGTTGAGGACAGGGGCCTCCTCGTTTATGAGTTTGAGTTGAGGACAGGGGCCTCCTCGTTTATGAGTTTGAGTTGAGGACAGGGGCCTCCTCGTTTATGAGTTTGAGTTGAGGACAGGGGCCTCCTCGTTTATGAGTTTGAGTTGAGGACAGGGGCCTCCTCGTTTATGAGTTTGAGTTGAGGACAGGGGCCTCCTCGTTTATGAGTTTGAGTTGAGGACAGGGGCCTCCTCGTTTATGAGTTTGAGTTGAGGACAGGGGCCTCCTCGTTTATGAGTTTGAGTTGAGGACAGGGGCCTCCTCGTTTATGAGTTTGAGTTGAGGACAGGGGCCTCCTCGTTTATGAGTTTGAGTTGAGGACAGGGGCCTCCTCGTTTATGAGTTTGAGTTGAGGACAGGGGCCTCCTCGTTTATGAGTTTGAGTTGAGGACAGGGGCCTCCTCGTTTATGAGTTTGAGTTGAGGACAGGGGCCTCCTCGTTTATGAGTTTGAGTTGAGGACAGGGGCCTCCTCGTTTATGAGTTTGAGTTGAGGACAGGGGCCTCCTCGTTTATGAGTTTGAGTTGAGGACAGGGGCCTCCTCGTTTATGAGTTTGAGTTGAGGACAGGGGCCTCCTCGTTTATGAGTTTGAGTTGAGGACAGGGGCCTCCTCGTTTATGAGTTTGAGTTGAGGACAGGGGCCTCCTCGTTTATGAGTTTGAGTTGAGGACAGGGGCCTCCTCGTTTATGAGTTTGAGTTGAGGACAGGGGCCTCCTCGTTTATGAGTTTGAGTTGAGGACAGGGGCCTCCTCGTTTATGAGTTTGAGTTGAGGACAGGGGCCTCCTCGTTTATGAGTTTGAGTTGAGGACAGGGGCCTCCTCGTTTATGAGTTTGAGTTGAGGACAGGGGCCTCCTCGTTTATGAGTTTGAGTTGAGGACAGGGGCCTCCTCGTTTATGAGTTTGAGTTGAGGACAGGGGCCTCCTCGTTTATGAGTTTGAGTTGAGGACAGGGGCCTCCTCGTTTATGAGTTTGAGTTGAGGACAGGGGCCTCCTCGTTTATGAGTTTGAGTTGAGGACAGGGGCCTCCTCGTTTATGAGTTTGAGTTGAGGACAGGGGCCTCCTCGTTTATGAGTTTGAGTTGAGGACAGGGGCCTCCTCGTTTATGAGTTTGAGTTGAGGACAGGGGCCTCCTCGTTTATGAGTTTGAGTTGAGGACAGGGGCCTCCTCGTTTATGAGTTTGAGTTGAGGACAGGGGCCTCCTCGTTTATGAGTTTGAGTTGAGGACAGGGGCCTCCTCGTTTATGAGTTTGAGTTGAGACAGGGGCCTCCTCGTTTATGAGTTTGAGTTGAGGACAGGGGCCTCCTCGTTTATGAGTTTGAGTTGAGGACAGGGGCCTCCTCGTTTATGAGTTTGAGTTGAGGACAGGGGCCTCCTCGTTTATGAGTTTGAGTTGAGGACAGGGGCCTCCTCGTTTATGAGTTTGAGTTGAGGACAGGGGCCTCCTCGTTTATGAGTTTGAGTTGAGGACAGGGGCCTCCTCGTTTATGAGTTTGAGTTGAGGACAGGGGCCTCCTCGTTTATGAGTTTGAGTTGAGGACAGGGGCCTCCTCGTTTATGAGTTTGAGTTGAGGACAGGGGCCTCCTCGTTTATGAGTTTGAGTTGAAGACAGGGGCCTCCTCGTTTATGAGTTTGAGTTGAGGACAGGGGCCTCCTCGTTTATGAGTTTGAGTTGAGGACAGGGGCCTCCTCGTTTATGAGTTTGAGTTGAGGGCAGAGGCCTCCTCGTTTATGAGTTTGAGTTGAGGGCAGAGGCCTCCTCATTTATTATATTTGTAATACATTGTTAATTTTAGGTCGAGGGCGACCTTTTTGCAGGATGGCCGTGTCGGAGGGTATGCCGAGCCGAAGACGTTCCGTCGAAACAGCTGTGTGGACTGAGTCATTCGACTACAAGAACACGTGCGATGTGACGTGTTCAAACAATAACATCGCCTCACACTATGATCACGCGAGGTGGGGACGGCCGAGAACTATTTATAAGGCGCACTCACCGAGCTCGGGACATTCACGCAGTGGCGCTCGCTTTGCTAACGTCACTTTAGTTTACGGATCGCGTTTGTGTGTTGTTGTGAATGATTGTTAAAGTGTTAGTTATTCAATAAACTATTGTTACAAGTCCAATACTGGTTTCCTTAAAGTTGGAGTACCTTGTGTAAACCACGTTTGGAAGGAATTCAACCCTCAGTTGATGTAATCTATGGTTGATGATCCGCCAATACCCGACATATATCTTTTAATCGAAAGGAACTTCGTTCTATTCGGGTGTCCCATGACACCTCTCAAGTTTTTATTTTACAGTTTTTTCTATAAAAATTATCATATAAAGTTTCCAACAGTTATTTTCGTTATTGACGTTTTCTCTTTCTTAAATAAAATAGAACACATTGTTAATTTCTCAAGTCAAAGAATCGACCTTGGTTCTTCACGATACGGTTTTATTGTCATATGTGAAGTCAGCTAATGACATCACTCTAATTGTAAAATGGAGGTCGCCGTACGGTACTCTAATGGATATTAAATCTATTCGACTACTATAAAGAGCTGTTAGAGAATTATTGTTCAATATTATAAACTACCAACTACCAACTGTATAAAAAAAATAAAATAAAAAAAATATATTTAAAACTTAAAACACAATTATTATCTTACAATATTATCGTTGATTAATTATTAGATAAGTACAAATTAATATCATAAAAATTACTTATGTACTTTTAAATATTTTGAATTATTATTTACATAAATACATATTTTTTTATTATTATTTCCTTTAAATTTTTTATCCTAAATCTATTCTAAATTTTAATTTGTTTTATTGTAATTTTTTTTCCAAGAACCCCTCCTAGCTGAGGGTAAAGGAGGAAACTACCAACTGTATAATAACAAATGAAATATAAGTTACATGTGACAAAAGCTCGATTTAGTAATACCTATTCTCGATATTTATTTGGCTAATCGTTTTTTGATAGGTTCTCAAAAACAGGAAATAATCAAGTTGAACACCCCCTTTATATATAAACTTACGAAATTTATAGAAAACAATAATATTAAACTTTAATTTATTTTCCTCTAGTTCCATTATTTTTTTTATTTTTTACCTTATATTTCTCTTTTAAAAATCACATCTTATCTACTCATTTTATTCAATGTAGTTTCTATCACGCTTTATACATTTACAACATGTATTATTAAGCTTCATTGTATTTAATAACACTATAAACAGTAAATATTCTACTACTGCTGAAACTGGAAACCGAACAATATTATGGCTTAGTATCTTTGAGTCCGTGTATTTGTCTCACTTGACATTGGCGAATCGTCTCCAGTCTTGGTGAACGAGGTCCATGGGAAAAAAAGAAGAAGAGAAGAATCAAATTTATTTTTTCAAAAGTTTATTTTTTCGACCCCACATAACTTTAATTTGGTTGGACCGATTCGGATGATTCTCTTTTCTATAAGAAAGGTGATAATCGTGATGGAGTTCTATTATGATTTCGACGACTCTATTTGATTTTAAAAACGAATACTTCGATTCAATCTCATATAAACTTAACACTTAACATACATATAAACTTAAAAAAAAAAGAAAAACCATCATATTTTAACACCCATCGTATATCGTAGGTATACACAGAAAACAGCTAGTTACATAATTTTAATAAGTAAATATTATAATAGCAATGAAATTAAATAACATGAATCACAACTAACCAAACAACATAATTTGATATTACTCATTGAATATTATATTATTCAAAGTCAGACCCAAAACTGTTATTCGAAATTTAAAAAAAAAATCAATCATGGCGCTTGCAACGGTGTTGAAATATCGGGATTTAACCCATTTTTTTTTTGTTTTAGTTGGAGGAAATCGCCGGATCCTGGGATCGGCAACAAAATTGGTTTGTTTACTTTTGCCAAGTCTGTGGCAGCAGCCAAAATTGAGCACAGTTCAAAAACTTGTTTTGTTTACATTTTTTAATCGTCTCATATTTTACGGATATAATGTATTTTCACTAAAAATGTAATACAGCGTAGTTTAATAATAAAGATTTACATAAATATTAATTAGGTTTTATTAAAAATCTAAAGTAGAGTTTATTGGAAAAAATGATTTTTAAAAGACGCTCAAACGCGGTAGTGATTCCGAACGAAATTCCCAGTTTCGCCGTCTAGCGAAGTGATGTTCCCAGTTGAGTGGCTAAGAAATGTAAATAAATATCTTCAAAGTCCAATGAACTAAAAGTACTGTTTATTTAATGCTTGTTATTCCATAAATATGACCCATAACTAGGTTGTCAATAGAGTAAAAAAAAACAAAGTAAAGAAACCCGTTACTAACCTACAAAGTAATGGCGCGAAATGAAATTCAATATAAAATATCCATTGATGAATTGGCTACTGATTAATTAACGATAAACAAAGTTTTACAGCTAATTTACTTACCCACTTTAATTAATTAGTAAGCGTTCGAAAATATCATTTAAAAAACAAAAGAAAAACTCAACACCAATTGTTTTATTACGTGCTTACTTTACTGACCTTTGAAATTATTTTTCAGATTTTTACTAATCAGATATGATTTATTTTTTATGATATTTGACACAGAATTTTGAAACATTTAAGCAGTTTTTGACGTAATTCGGGACGCAACATATCAAAATATAGTAAAAACACAAAATGCTAAACTTCCACAACCGCTAAGCTAGTGCTTACATTGCCTAATCAAAGTAGATAGCAAACTTTCTCAAACAACCAATTTGTTAAAATGGATCAAGAACGCATTAACGCATAAAATGATAAAATATTATAAACAGGTACCTGAATGACTCCATAAAAAAAACTATTACGTTCAAGTTCAAATACCGTTACAAAATATTCACAGTGAAATCTATTATCGATTCAATCTTTCATAAAAACATACCTATTAAAATTTCGTAACAAGGTCATTATTCAGTGACTATACTTTAGATAACGTAATCATTTAGATTTAATTAATTAATTATGTAATGGTCATTCAAAATAATACTTGTAGTACTACTAAACCTATAGGTGTATTAAATAAATTTTAATAGAACACCAGAGAGAAGTAAGAATGTTCCGAATGTCGATTATTTAACATCATCATCATCAACCTATAGACATCCACTGCTGGACATAGGCTTCCCCCAAACCTCGCCACAACTACCGGTCCTGCGCCATCTGCATCCAGTGACCTCCCGCGAAAGGGCTATGCTGGGTGTTTCCCTGCGTGATCAAATCAGAAATGAGGAGATCCGCAGAAGGACTAAAGTAACCGACATAGCCTAAACAATTGCATCTTTGAAGTTGCAATGGGCAGGACACATTGTGCGAAGAACAGATGGCCGATGGGGCGGAAAAGTTCTGGAGTGGCGGCCACCCTACACCCTCTACAAGATGGACCAACGATCTGGTCAAGATTATTTAACATTCAGAGTTTTTAACTGACAAATCAGCAGCACCTGAATCTGCTAAGATAGGAAGGGATACTTGTCCCTCTTCCACTAAAATTATACTGACAGTGGAAAACTGTACATCCATCTTATTTGGGCTCATTTGACATGAGAATAATTTTATTTAGGCTGTCAGATTTCCAGCCAAATCATTCGCATAATTTTCTCAGAAAAACATGCTTCCCTTTGTGAAGCAGATGAAGTTGCGGGGTCAGCTGGTGTGTTAATAATTCATAAATAATGTTTGCGAGTACATTAAGCACAGTTTTCCTGTTATTTTTACACTGCACAATCAATCTAAATCTCATTTAATAGGATATGAAATTACATCATCTTCATTAAGAACTAGCATTATCGTTAACAAACTGATACTATTTCAAGCTATTATAGTCCTTAAACCAATGGAATTAATGTCCACATTACAATTATTATAGGCATATGAGACCCCTAATTTTCCTTTCACTTGTAAAGTGATTTTACTATTTTTATAACAAAAACTTTCTATTGAATACTCTACGTGAGGTTCTATTAAGTATTGTAATAGATTTCTATTGGAAACTAAGACAATTGGTATGCCATTGTATCGCGAAAGTATAGTTGACACGTTATTATGAGATGTAAACAAACATCTTTAGATGAGCGTATCAATTAATTGCATTCTTACTTTCATTTCGATCGAATGATCTGCTGTGTTAAAAGATAAAATGCTGTTAATCAAAGTAGTTTAGTTAGTGGTATTTTGCTCTTGAAAAAGTGTTTTCTATTTTTTCATGGTGTTTATAGAATACTCAATTAGTAAGAGGAAACTTATCCTTTAATAACAAACAAAAAAACTTGAGAGGTGTCATGGGACACCCGAATAGAACGAAGTTCCTTTCGATTAAAAGATATCTCATTTTTTTTCCTAACGTAACGCGCGATAAGGAACGTGTTTTAAAATATTTTGATCACAGCGCCATCTAGCGATAATCATCTAAAACAAAAAAGTGTCGTAACAACTTTTCGTAAGATCTTTTTCCGTCTAGCCCCCTTTCACAACACGCGATAAGGATCTTCGTTCCAATAACAATAATTATCTAAATCGGTAAAACTATTTTCAAGTGATAGCATGACAAGAGTTTAATTGTTAATTTATAAAAACAGATTCACCGGTATACTTTTATCATTAAATTACAAGCTAAAAATCTATTCTAAAGTCCGAATTTCGCACAGTCCTAAATTTAAAATTTTACCGTGGTTCATATCCATAGCGATAGAGTTCGATAGCTATAAAATGTAATAGCCTGTACACAAGTATCGAATGACCGTCAAAATCACTAACCGTGCTGTAACGTGTTACGTATAGTCACCATTGTGTGAATGGTTACTGTTTTACGATGGTCAACTTTTATTACAAATTGTGGAACTTGTAAGAAAACCTTTATGTAGTAGACAGTAAGAAACCTTTAGAGTTATGGAGTAGGTAGATATCCTTTTTAGTATGTAGGTTTTATTTGTGGAAATCATCGGATTTTGAGATATTGGAAGGAAGTTTCTTATCGCTTAGATGATTATCGCTAGATGGCGCTTTGATCAAAATCTTTTAAAACACGTTCCTTATCGCGCGTTACGTTAGGAAAAAAAAAAAAGATATCTTTTAGTCGAAAGGAACTTCGTTCTATTCAGGTGTCCCATGTCACCTCTCAAGTTTTTTTTTATAGTGCTAGCCACACTCATGTACGGTTCGTTTCAGAAAATAATTTCGGCAAGAAATGATATTGAGGTAGGTAATATTTTTGAGATTTTTATTGTGATGTAATTAATAATCATGTTTCTTCATTTTCATCGCAAATCGGAAGCGAGGACTAGCATTTTGACACAGACGAAACTATAAATCTTTTGAACTAGTCTTTAAAAATCGAAGTTAATCTTTTCCCTTATTAATTGCTTCACTTAAACTATTACTAAACGGGTTCTTACCACGATTATTTTTATTTGAGAGGTCCCGATATTTCAGCACTGTTTCAAGCGCCGATACTGTCAGTGTGGTATGTCGAAATGTGAGTTCGAGTTGTGAGTATCGGCGCTTGAAACAGTGCTGAAATATCGGGACCGCTCAAATAAAAATAATCGTGGTAAGAACCCGTTTAGTAATAGTTTAAGTGATGTAGATAACCGCGAGTGTTTAAAGAAATTTATTAATTGCTCCTAAAAGCTTATTATAATAATTAATAACAAACCCAAAATGCTATTAAACAGAAAACAATTTTTAATGATAATGTAGTATTACTCAATATGATATGTGTGTTTGCACTACGATTAGATTATAAGTATTTTGTTAAGAGCTGAGATAATTTACCACGTAGTGACGTCATTCGTTATCACTTGCCGCATAATCACATGTTTGTGAATAATATTAACTTGTAAACTAGTAATTTAGTTCTCGTTATCGTTTTAAGAGTATTTTGATGGTTATTTCAAAAATAAAACTATTTCGAAGGGATATTTTTTTTTTTCTTTGTATTTTTAATTAAGCTTATCTAGTTTATTTTTATTTTAACTTATTTTCTTCTTAAATAGTTTAATTTTTCATTATTGTGTCTGGCTGTACGAACCAATTGTAATATCTTTGTAAGGTCTCCCGCGATACAGGTCTGACCTAGTGCGGGAGTAAAAAAAGAAAAAAAAATCTGATAATAAACTATTTTGTATTTTTTGTATTTCTGATAATTTAGCTATACTTTTGATTGCTTACTTTTCAGACACATAATTTGACGAAGAAAATGCACTGTGGATAACCTACTGGCTAATTAACATTTGATTGTTTATTATCACAAAAAACAAAATTTAGATTAGATAAAGAAGATTCGAAGAAGTTTTTCATAACATAATGTTTAGAAAATAGCGAATGTAGATTTTTAGATCCTTGAACGACACTATTACTGAAATAAAAATAAACAATCCAGTCGAACTATTTATGACTGTGTTAAAACTATTACTGTTACAGTAAAGAACAAAACAAAAGCACGAGGTCTCGACCTTGTTATACTGCACCTGTCACCGACTAAGTAAGTGTCTATGGACAGAAAACGTGGAAAGGGAGGCTGTTCCAATGTTTTGGTCTTCTAACGAAAACTTTAAGGTTAGTCTTTGTTTTTTGTAGCAGTATTTAAGTAAGGTTTAAGACATTTTGTAAATAACTTAAAATTTTGAAAGTTATCAGTGAAAAAAATATTACGATCAAGTGGGCCTACGAGGCAATAAAAAAATGTATTTAAAAAGAAAGCAAACTTCCCTCTTTGTTACAACTTACCTAATGAGTTCAAATAGTTCAAAATACTCATATGTGTAATTCATTATCATCTTTTCGACATTCAGTATTCACTGCTGGACATAGGCCTCCCCAAAACCTCGACACAACGAACGGTCCTGTGCTGGCTGTATCCAGTGACTTCCCGCAATCCTGACTAGGAAACATCAACTATAAATAAAGCTAGTTTCTTACAAAAAAATGTCATTAATAAGTTCCATTCTATTTTATAAACATTACAACTCCACAAATACTTCTAATACGTGTTCAAATGAATAGCACCCATTCCTGAATGAAATGATCAGCTGCGGTGGGATGTCCCGTTACCTATCTCACTGTAATGTAACGGCGATCGTCCGGTGCGACGCCTTACTGGCTGACTGAGCCTGCATTATGATGTTTATTAGTTGTAGACTATCCACTCAATAGGCATGACGACAGTGTCAAATAATCGAACATCTTCTTCTTATACATAAAAATGAATTGCTGTTCGTTAGTCTCGCTAAAACTCGAGAACGACTGAACCGATTTGGCTTATTTTAATCTTGAAATATTCGTAGAAGTCCAGGGAAGGTTAAAACGGTGAGAAAATTTCCTTATGTGACGCAGACGAAGTTGTGTGGGCCAGCTAGTTTAATGACATTAAAGGGAATTACACATTAAAAGGATTTCACTGATTTGGTTAACCTTAAATAATTGAGATTAATTTAAGATATTTAACATTAAAATATTGCAATCGGCCATTTTGGTTGAAACACCAATCACAGCGGATGATGTCACGATTAGGTAAACAATATGACATTTTGAAAGTTAATATAAAGCTTGTAATAAAATGGAATGGAATAAGAATACAACAATAGAATATAAATTATAAATATTACTTTAATATCTGTATCTATACCAACCCATTATTGCCCACTGTTGGGCTCAGGGGCTCAGCGCTTGCCCAGTGCGGATTGGAGACTTCTCATATCTTCAAAGGATTTTTAGAACCCTTTTCCGATATGCAGGTTTCCTCACGATGTTTTCCTTCACCGTTTATAGTCAGTGGTGTGGTGAAAAATTGCACATAGATCTGTTTCACATTTAGATTTATATGTACAAGCGGGCCGGATTTGAATCCGCGACCTCCCATACGGAAGAAACGCTTCGACCACTCGGCCACCACGACTTACTTATTACTTTAATATGCTATCTATTAAAAAACCGCATACAAATCCATTGCGTAGTTTTTAAGTTGTATGCATACATGGGGGCAGACAGCGGAAAGCGACTTTGTTCTATACCTACTAACTATGTATTACTGTAATGAAGAAGTCGATACAAGTGACGAAAATATTTCATTGATAAATGACTAATATACCAACTCGTCATTGACAAAGGCAAGGTTTTACCTAATACACATATCAAGCAATATGTCATGTTAAAGACGAGACCGGTTTTCTTAAGGAAAATTCAATTATTTTGGAGTTGACCATTCGAAGTTTGAGTATGGAATTCCTTAAGGTCGTTTTCTATGTTTTAAACGATTATTTCAACATCTAAAGTTATTCTATTAATAACTAACGAATCAACGTTTTTACCATTGTGAATTTTATTTGCTAAATATCTTTTATGGAACTGGTTCTTTTATACATTAAAATAGATAGTTTGCCGTGCTTTGAACTCTTAGATTTGATACCGAAAATCGAAATTTTTGTACATTTAATGAAACAGAGTTAAATTTTAAAACATTGCTTTGCAAAAAAATTTAAGTGCGTGTGCGAAATTCCTGAACTTAAAGGTTAATTTTTATAAAACTTTCTTTCTTTGAATTCAAAAATAAAATGCTCAGTCATTTCCATTTATACTTATCTTAACTGCGCAACTTTTCCTGCGCTACAAAGGTAGGCAGTTTTTACATAATTTTTGGGATCATTTTAATACATAATCGGTCTTATAGTGCGAAATACTATTTTTGCAAATATCTTATAAACTTTCATCGATAAATGAACTATCGAACACTGAAATATTTTTTTAAATCCACCCCGCATTTCCTGAGATTAGCGCGTCCAAACAAATTCTTTACATACTAGTAGACTATAGAAGTATATATTAACATGGATTACAGTAGCTTACGTATGATGTTTGAACATCGAACGGCATTCGGAACTGGTGTGTCAGCCTTGAGGCTGCGTGCCTTGGACCGGTTCACAACCGGACCCTTCGAGTTTGGAGACGACGGAAATTTCACAAACAGGACCGTTTTCTCGGCCGCTCCTTGTTTCAAACTTATTTAACAGCCAATCAATCGTTTTGTTTATGGTAAATTAGTGTTCAATATTTCAAAATTATCGTTTTAAGAAAAGAATACGAATGTGGAATTTGAAGGGAGAAAATTTGCAGAGTGACAGAGGACTTAAAATGCCAGATTAATAATGAATGAAAAGATAAAACATTTTGCACCGACCTCAAATGAATGGGATAAGGTTGAGCTAAAGAAGGACAACTAGGTATAAGTACTTGGATCTTTAGCCAGTATTTTTTATTTAGCAACATTAATATTAATGAAAATTTCTTCGCATGTCCAGAGGTTTAATACCTCATCCCTGTGATTGAGATCTCAAAGGTCCTTAAAGGGAGACCGTAAGTCTGCTCCGCAGTGTCTCCTAACAGTGCAGAGGTCCATGAGCAACGGTAACCGAACGGTGGCCCGTTAGGTCGTCTGCCTACAAGATAATAAAAAAATCAAAAAATCCGAACAGCCTTCAATCTCAAAACAATCCTGTATCGGTAGGCGATAGATAACAGCCCATCATTGCCCTGGCATTGCAGAGGTTCATGAGCGACGGTGACCGCTTATCATCAGGTGGGCCGTAGGCTCGTTTATCTATCACGCAATAAAAAAAAATAAAAAAAACTGAATAGTAGTTATTCTCCCTTTTTAATCGCAAGAAAACTTCTTACGCTTCAAACTATTTGTGCAACTCGTTTTAGTATTTCAATTGTTTTTATCGAGGAGAATCAAGAGTGATGTTTAAAAAATCAACATTTTCGTAACATTACAATCTTAAGTGCCGCTAATTACCGAAATTATGTTTTTTATTACAATTTAATATGCAAATATACTTGTTAGCGATCATTTAATTGGTTCTATATGAAGGTTATCGTTTTATGACTTTAAATAAGCTTTAAATTAATTACATTACATGATTACTTTATCAGATTGAAGGATTGATATATTTTTTAAGGTTAGTTAATATTTTTGGTATCGTTATTTTCGAAAGAGAACAACCAACAATTGTTTAAAAAAATATATATTTTTGCTAATTGTTTTACTTCGTTGTTATTTCACATTCGACTATAACTACTACTAACTAACTACTATTGGCATCCAAAATAGTACAACAGCTCACCGCATAGGTCCAATCAATTTAATAAAATCAATGTCCGTGGTGCTTTTCTCAATTCTGGCGTAATGCTTTTTCAATCTTATTTTATTGTCTCCCGCTTTGTGAGAAGAGACGTCGAAACTCATGTTTTCCTACTCCTTCAAGACAAGTTAGCTTTCCCTCGGGTTCCTGGGCTTCACTGCTCACAGTCATTACGATGGTTGCCGCTGTGGATCCTGGCTACACAGGAGTTACAGTGGTGAGAGTGAGAGGTGGGCAATACCCGAAAAAAAAATTCGACTTTAAATTTAAATAGAACTTTAGAATATAAAAATACGATATATTTGAAAAGGTCACGAATCAGCATGATAAACACAACGTACCATTGGTAATTATGCCATAGTATTCCCATATCGGCTGGCCATCTTCCAATACGCGCAAATGACAACTGGTAAACCAAATATCAAACTGTGTTTCACATAGTTTCAATGTCGACCAATGCATACAAAACCCCCGTTTACGTGTTGGTCGGCCATCGCCGTCATTTGTTTTTAGGTGTGTTTGACGTTGGAATCAATATGAAATCGCGGCATTAAATATACGTTTATCATGTGCAAAGTTTTCATCCGAGCACCTCTTGAAGTAAAATACATAATTAGCACTTACATAAGTGCGATCAAAGCAATATCGTTTAAATAACCTTCCGTTCTATTTATTATAAACGTTGTGAAACCAACACCTAGATGACCGTGGATAACTCATTACTATTGCATTATAATTTAATTCTTTTTACAGAAAAAATACCGCCTGAGGCTTTGCGAAAAAGATTATAGCATTTTCGAAATAGAGACTAGATTTAGGCTTGTTTTTTTGACCATAGTGATATCAAAATGGTTAAGTAATGTAACTTTATGAAGGTAATCATTGATCAATCAATATTTAGATAGTAGGTATAACTTTTATTTTAGTTGGGGGAAATCGCCGTATTCCGCCGCGCGGTTGGGATATGTGGGAGTTGAACCGCACTTAAACCTCCAACCGCTCACACTCAGCGTCCGAACCCCGGCTGAGGCCAGCACGGGGTTATGCAGGTCGGCACTACGGCACTCTTTCCCCTCGCGCCGTCCCCGTAGGTATAATTTAACATCAAATATTTTTGATTTATTTATAAAACAAACAATATTATTATAATGCCGAGGATTTGCCTAAAATTATGTGTTCATAAAACTAAAATAATTGCACCTAGATGACATCAACTTGAGGAAAAACGATTTTTTTGCAACGAAGACGTCAAACAATATTACATAATACCTAATAGTTTAGGCATACAGTTGTTCTCAGTAGAATTGCTAATATTTATAATTAATTCTTCGAAAGCGATGCTTTCTTAGGAGTTCTTTCTCGTAGAATTTCACCTAAAACAGCCTCGTAACAGATTGCAACACTTTTATGATATGTTAAGTATGGGTGCGGTTAAAAGATGTATCTATCGGAGAAGTATTCGCTTAGTTAAGAGGAAAGCACGATGGAACAAAGTTACATAATAATACTTTCTTCTTGTTATCAATTTTTAAATTATACTCTTGAAAAGGTAAACTGTCAAATAGATACCTTTAAGGTTTCGCCGATTTAATTTTCCTGTGATAATCTTCTTATATATAAAAATGAATTGCTGTTCGTTAGTCTCGCTAAAACTCGAGAACGACTGAACCGATTTGGCTTATTTTAATCTTGAAATATTCGTAGAAGTCCAGGGAAGGTTTAAACGGTGAGAAAATTTACTTATGTGACGCAGACGAAGTTGTGTGGGCCAGCTAGTAGTAAATATTAATCACTTACACTATTACTGAGGAACTGTGGGTAGGTCATTTAAGAGACTTTCGTTCGACAAGAGAATTTCGTTTGCCGAACGAGAAAGAGGATAGACAGATTTGTCTGCTCTTTAACTGCTGCTCAGTCTTCCCGTGATCATGGCGCTTGAAACAGTGCCGAAATATCGGGATCGCTCAATTAAAAATAATCGTGGTAAGAACCCGTTTAGTAATAGTGTAAGTGATGTAGATAACCGCGAGTGTTTAAAGAAATTTAGTAAATATTAATATTTACAAATTTATTATAATTCATCATGTACCTATATCAACTAAAAACGAAGAAAAGGAACATGTTTAAAGAGCCTAAATATATAAAAACACAAAAGGCATTAAACGTAGATGGACTAAACAGACACTTTTGCAAGAAAACAGTTACATCGTCATTAAAACCAGAGAAAGAGATAAAATCTGGCGAAAGTGAAGTACTGACCTTCATAATGATTCTCTTCTTCTTCATTGTGATGCGGTGTGCTGATGTGTCGGTACAGATCCTCGTATTCTGCCCAGTAGGCGGCCAGGGTCGAGGGGTCCGGCGCCCGAGGCTGCAGCGGCAACGCCATACGGACTTCGGGCGACTCCTGGAAAACAAAACAATGTTTTTACTTTAAAATATGTGCTGTGTCTTGTTCTTATACCCACTCAACTGGGAACGTCACTATTCGCTAAATGGCGAAACTGGGGACTTCGTTCGGAATCAATACCGTGTTTGAGCCCCTTTTTAAAAACATTGTTTTCAAATAATTTTTAATTCTGATTTTTAATTAAATATATTTTTGTAAATCTTTATTACTAAACGACGCTGTATTGCATTTTCAGCGAAAATATATCATCTCCGTAAATTTTGAGACGATCAAAAAATGTAAACAAAACAAGTTTTAGAACTGTGCTCAATTTTGGCTCCTGCCACAGACTTGGCAAAAGTACACAAACAAATTTGGTTGCCGATCCCAGTTGAGTGGTTATCTTTAAATAAGGCTTAAGTTTTTTTTTTTATTGCAGGGTAGATAAACGTGCTTAAAAATAGGTCGTAAGTAACTGACATTTATTGTCCCCTGACATTGCATAGGTCCATGAGCGATGGTAACCACTTACTATGGGTATTAAACACAATCGGTAGGTAAAGATACACTCTTACAACGATTCTCTAAAATAGACGAACCTTGATATTTTCAACACTATCGACTGAAAATTTTCTAAAGGAAAAGGTTATTTCTACTTCCTCTTTCCTACCAAAATCAGTGCGAAAAACCATTATGGCTATATCATTCCTCAGTAAACCACGTAACATTTTGAATAAATTAGAATTAGTACAATGCCATTTCGTAAATGTATTAAGTTCAATTGAGGCCAATCAAACGAGACTGTGAGGAGACATTAGACAATGATTCGCGACACGAACCGGTTCTAAATAAATAACAATAGGTAGGTACAATATCGCGAACCAGAGGACGTCTCAAACAATGATCTACGTATGGCAGATACAGATTAATAGGGCTGTCGAGTAAGACTTTTTAGTCTTAGAGGTTAGTCAATTGCAACTTAGGCTTCGACTAGAATTTTGCCAAGCAATATATCTGAGAAAAAAAACGCAAACTAATGTAGCAGATCCATTGCGAATGTATGAAACACTAGTTTGAAATCTATATACCCAAATTATGTAGTATTGCATACATGGAAACGAGCAAAGGAAGAAATATTTTTTTAATTGTATAATAGAAAACCAAAACTCATGTTTGGTCGCTTCATCATCAGCTGAGTTGGTAATGAAGCAGATATACATATACGTACTTAGGACGATTAAAAACTAATTTATAAAAAAAACTTGAGAGGTGTCAAGGCACACCCGGATGGAACGAAGTTCTTTTCGATTAATTAGTGAGGGAATTGTAATAATATTTTTTTTCTTAAGTTATAACTTAAATAAAATATTTTAATCACAGCGCCATCTAGCGATAATAATCTAAAACAAAAAAGTGTCGTGACAACTTTTTCACAAGAATTTCCGTCTAGCCCCCTTTCAATAACGCTCAATAAAGAACTTCGTTCCAATAAAAGTCCTCTCGATCACATTCCAACTACAAAACCAAGGCCAGTTATAATTGTTTATTTCCATCCAATAGTCAAACATGTTGTATCTGTAGAAGAAATGTGTAAGCCCTGCAGGTGCGGTCCCACCACGAGCGTGTTTCACAAACATTGGCCAATCCTTTCGAATCCAACATACAATGCTGATTACGAAACTGCCCATTAAAATTCATATTTATCTCGCTCCAGTATTTAGATTTATTACCAGTCAGATACAATTGTTTCAATGCTTTAATTAATACAAAATTGTATATTTTTTGACATAATACAGTAATCGTGACGTGGGAACTATGACAAGTTATATCATTCCGGTGAGATGTAATACGTTTTCTAATTTCAGTATTGTATGGATCGTTAGAATTATTAGAAGACTGAAATATTCATCTAATGTATGTGATGCAATGGGAACTTCGCGTGTACAATGGTCGCGAACTTTGCTTGGAGATCTGGGTATAAACAGACGACAGTCGTTGAGTTAGGTACTTCATTTGTTGGTATATAATAAAGTAAGACGTATTTGTGTATGTTACATTTTTTAACCCTTTCAGGACAATAAGATGGCTGAGACTAAATATGCGAATACTATGTAATATTTAAGTTATTCTGTAAAGTAAGAGATATCACTAGAAAAACATAGTAGGGTGTACAAATTTCCTATAAATTTCATGGGAAACATTTTAACACAACGTACCTACGTTTGACATTCATTAAAAAAATATCGATTCAATAATAATTAATCAATAACGATTTTTGTAGAAGGGAAAAATATTACCCTTGAGCGTGAAAGGGTTAAAGAAATAATCCGTAGAACATTTTTAGTTTTCCCATGTTAGGCAATAAATGCGGTAACTGTATACGGCTTTTGTGGTCACTTTTCTTTTATTTATATAAAGATATACAGCCCTGCCGATGTTTTATGTTATAACATTTTTTTTTGCTTGACATTTTATAAACGAGTTACAGCCTACCTGATGATAAGTGTCTATTTAGCTTTTGCAATACCAGGACAGTGGGGGACCGTTACCCATCACCATACAGAATATCTTCGTCAAGTTCAGAAAGAAATCAGAAGTTCTGGAAGACATCGCTTTAGCGATAAGGCCGCCTATGTTGTACAACTATGAACTACTTTAAGCTTAAGTATCAATTAGTAAATTTTCTTAGTGTTTTTGGTAAAGTATATTCTAGTCTATTCTATTTTACTTTCATGCATTTTGAACGGGTTCTTACCACGATATTTAATTAATTGAGTTGTCTCGATATTTCAACGTTGTTTCAAACGTCATGATCACGAGAAGACTGGATACTGCGGGTCGATTTAAGAGCAAACAAACCTGTCTACCCTCTTTCTCGTTCGCTTTTGGGTAGTACCACTGGAACTCGAACTCACATCACGACATACCACACTCACTGTATCTACAAGACTCTCTGAGTATGAACCCTTGGTGAAAGTATTATAGAAAACCGCGAGTGTCTGAATAAGTGTCAGTTTTTCAGGCGCATTTTGTATGATTATTTATATCTGTTTGGTTATTATTTTGCGGTATATTCGACCTTGCGTTATCGTATTTGCTAATAGCCATGTCGTCCGCGTCATGTGATAGGTACACACGAGGTGTGGCTGATAACCGCACTGCATTCATAGTCTTAAACTAACAATCATATCTGAGATACACTTATTTGCACTTTCATTAATAGTTTGTTATGTACTATCAGCTGCATTAGTGCATGCTCATTTTCATGGCGTAGCGTTACACCTATTACCTTTTTCAATAAACATTCACAAACCACTTACGTCTCTGCATTGTCTTGTAGGCGAATTTCGCTTGGTTGATACGCACTAATGAGGCTGATTGTAGCTAGAACCTGTTATTTTTCTTTTTATTAGAACTTTCTTATTAGGAGTTTTCTTTTATTTATTGCTGGCAGAAATAGTTAATACCAATTGTATGATCAGGTAGCCCATTGGCTCGTCTGCCTTCATGCCAATAAAATACAAATAGTATTAAGATGTCTATTTGGTCCTATCTGCTATCCGGGATAAAGCTTTTCCCAAAATGTTATTTTTTTTATTTTATTTATTTAAGGGACAACAAACAGCTACAACATATTATTTGTATAAAAATAAAATTAAACTAAAGCATTACAATGTCGCAGCCCACAACGCTGTCCACGGATAAATATCTTAAATATTAAGTAATACAGTAGTAATCGCCAGAGAAATAATTTTCACATATTACAATCGTATTGAGCTTTGCGTTTGAAATACAATATTGCTGCTTAGCGTTTAAAACAATAACTAATATTAAGGAAATAATAAAAAGTTAAGTTATTGATGAAACTACTTTATTGAAACCCTGAAAAACAATTGAAACTCAACAAAAAAAAATCTTTAGACAACTATTAATAGGTATATTACAAAATGAATTAAAAACGCGGTAGTATTAATACTACATCATTAATTAATGAGCTTATCTACCAAGTTAACAGATGACGCGCTCGTCTCAGCCTCTGATAAACTAATTGGTTTTAATGGAGACTAATTTTCAAGGATTCATTAGTGTTCGTTAGAGTACACAGATGATATCTCTGTGTTAAGATGTTGGTACAGTTTTATCTTAGAACAAAATAGATTAAAATTGGCGGCCAACCTTTTACGACGAAGATACAGCTATAAGAAAATACACTGCATGAAAATTACCTAACTGACTGCTATCTGAGGTACTCAACCTAACTGTGGTGTAACTTCGTAGCATTAATTGTCCTAACTATAAACTTTCAATAATCACAGCGTTAAAGGTAAAAAATACAAAAGTCAATTTCATCATCATCATCATCATCAGCCTATAGACGTCCACTGCTGGACATAGGCCTCCCCCAAACCTCGCCATATCGACCGGTCCTGCGCCATCTGCATCCAGTGACCTCCCGCGATCTTGACCAGATCAGATCTTGAAAAGTTCTAGAGTGGCGGCCACGAACCGGTAAGCGCAACGTTGGTAGACCCCCCACGAGAAAGTCAATTTACTGTTTTTTAATTTCATGGATTTTTTCCATAATTGAAAATAATACATATTTATAAAATGAATAATAAATCATTTTAGCTCTTGTTGTTTAAGTTCGTCGTTACTTCACAAATCGAAGATCAAAAAGGACGTGTTTTACGAGATGATTTAAACAATAATCACTGAAGATATAATATGAAAGACTGATAAACAAGCATTGTTTACAACAATACTATACACGGGCATACAAATTATTGTAGAATAATTTATTTGTTATTTACAATGATGTTTGTGGAAAATTTCACTACAAATTAAAACTCCGAAGATCTGGATTTATTTTCCAAGTACAAAATAAGACATCAAGTAATCCCTTCTATTCCTTTTATTGACTGGACAGTGTTATATATTTAGTAGTCAGTCCTTTCCTAAACCAATACTACAATAACAATCTTCAATTTATAAAAAAAATAAACACAAAATGTATCGTTTGTATAAACTGTGACAGATTTTCAAAGATCTCCACCAAAATTACATTTTATAATTCTCCAATATCATTTTATGGAAGCTAATTTCATTTTATTGTATGTACCGTACGATCACACATCCAAATCAAGTTAATAAACAACGTGTTTATGTCGTAATAACCATTTTTCTAGCAAGATCTGTCATAAAATAATAAATGTACAGAATTACATTTTTATACAAATCGTCTTTTTTTTGTTGGAGTAAATCGCCGGATATGTGGGAGTTGAACTTCACTAAAACCTCCTACCACTCACACTCAGCGTCCGAACCCCGGCTGAGACCAGAATCCAGTACGGGGTTATGAGGAACGGCGCGACGCGTTACACACTCGGTAGTCTTTCCCGTCGCGCCGTCCCCACAAATCGTGTCTAACGAACTTAGGTATGCATTTCTCATCGATGGGAAATATAACAAAGTACGACTAGCTGTGCAGTTAAATCTTCTTTTTTTTTTTATTGTCATGTAGGCAGACGAGCCAACGGGCCACCTGATCGTAAGTGGTTACCGTCGCTCATGAAGCTGCAATGTTAGAGGACACTGAGGGTTCGCTACCTACGACCTAACTTTAAGGACCCTCCGCCTCGTTTGAAGAAGGACAAGTCATAGTACTTAATTCTTCATTCTCTCTCATAATCACCCTACACAGTTGTACACACCTGCACAGTTACGAAAAATAGGTTTACCAGTATAGTTCAACTGATGGATTGTCGTCTATTGTTCACGTTTTTTTGTTTTTTACTTTTAAATGAAAAATATTAATTTGCCTATACAATGAAACCGACCTTAGTGTAGTTCTTGCGCTGATTTCAATGAGTCCAGCTGAAAATCAGCGCTACAGCTTCATAGCTGTAGCTGTATGCTGAGCTGGTCGCCCCTTCAGTGCACATCTTGAGCACAGTTTCTTTTATTTTATTTATGTTTTGTGTTTTTCCTTTTTATGTAGTGTTTAGGTGTGTGCTGAATTAAAGTATTTTCTTTCTTTCTTTCTTAACTGTATACCTTAATCTATCAGGCAGCGTATATTTCCAGCATAATATATCTAGACCACAATTCCTGTCAAAACTACACAGGAAAAACTTCTGCATTATATTATCTTGTCCCTCTGTATAGTTTTAGAAATCTTGTGGCCAGGTGTTCAAACGTCGAGAACCGTTACGCAATCGTATAATCTCAATTCGGTTCCCATGTAACTAATTGAATGATATAAAAATAATGAGTGGTCTGGTTGTTCTTGAGTTGTCTCCGCCCTCTTTCGAAATATCTCGACTTGCTGTCCCACTGTGAAGCTATAGAGTTGAGGGCACATAAGTCAGGGTCATTGTATGTAGCTGACAAGTTGTTTATTTGGTTGAAAGAATCAATCTCTGGAGCTAATAATTAGGAATGAGCCAACTATAGCTCACTTAAACTGTATTTTTGTAAGGATTGTACATTATTATAAAATTAAGGTTAAATTTGGTCTTTATTTCGCAGTTTCAAAGTGTCCGTTGCAGTCGGTAGACGTCTTTTATTAAACAGTAATGATGACACTAGAGTGGCCACATGTACTTTGAAATAAATATATATAAATTTCAGTTACTGACAAACGTCAAATATGAGTTTTAGTTATTAACAAACGTGCTCTTGAGGGCGCATTCATTAAAATTAGGAACATTATATCTGCCACTAAAATCAAGGTAATGATAATGACCTAACCCTACAGGATAATGCTACTTTGACCTTAAACTTCAAGGTACACTTTAACGATGTGATGACTATGAAATATAATCATTATTCAGTAATTTTATAATCATGAATTTGTAATTTAAAATACATAAAATTCGTAGGTTCATCATTATTTCGAACATTAGAGGTAAAGTAATCAACATTATAAAATATAATTTCAAATTTAAAGTTATTGTTGAGGGTTAAATAATTGGCCTCTGATAGTCTTTAACTAATAAAATTTTAAAGCTTTGTTTTTTCCCGAACCTCCTTTAAAATTTTACAAATAGGTTTACCACATACCATTTACCACAAATTTTAGAAAAAAATACATCATGAGAAATAACAGAGGATATTTAAAAAAGACGAAGCCATTATTAAAAAATAGAGCCTAACTAGCACTTATTAGGACTTTTCCAATTTCATATTATATATGTTATAGATGATATTTGGTGGTGTTAATATTAATGGGATGCAACTTAACCACTTACGATTCGCGGATGATCTGGTGCTAATAGCGGACAATGCTAAGACTCTACAGAAGATGCTAGAAAACCTCCTAGAAGAAAGCAAGTTAGTAGGACTTCATATGAATGAAACGAAAACAAAAATTATGAGTAACAAACCACCAGTCCCCATAATAGTTGGAAATACGTCCTTGGAGTATGTCGACACCTATAATTATCTACGCCAACAGATATCATTCACGCACCAAATGAACCAAGAAATAGACACCAGAATAACTAATGCTTGGAGATGTTACTGGTCTCTCAAAGAAGTGATGAAGAGTCGTAAATTCCCAATGTTAATTAAACGGAAATTATGGAACACTACAATTCTACCATGTTTGACATACGGGTGCCAAACGTGGGCTCCAACACAACGTCACGCATATAAACTACGGACATGCCAACGCAGTATGGAACGGAGCATGCTTGGCATCAAACGAATAGACAAAATCAAAGCATCAGAGATAAGAAACAACCAAAACTGCAGATGTTGTCATCAAAACTAAACGCCTCAAATGGAAGTGGGCAGGACATGTCATCAGAGATATGCAAGAAAAATGGACAAAAGCTATCACGGAATGGATACCGAGACAAAACCATAAGAGGAATAGAGGAAGACAGACTACGAGATGGGCCGATGAAATAAAGCAAACAGCTGGGAATTGTTGGACTAGGGTTGCTTTGGACAGAGAAACGTGGGGAAATCTGGAGGAGGCCTTTACATCACAAGGATGTGCTGGAACCTAATGTGCAACTTTTAACATGATATTGTATATAAAATAGTTTTTTTCCAGTAATAAAAGGCAAATAAATAAAAGATGATATTTTAACTAAAAAGTACATAAATATACTCTATATATCTTGATTACTTATCTAAAATGGTTACAAAACTATTATTTTCGAATTACTAAAATGTATGTCAAAGTATTACAAATAAAGCTCTTAGAAATAACCGTGTGTGGTTTAAAACGATATAATCCGACATTAATTTACTTTAGATAAGATACCGACATATTTTTGAAAACAAACCCATAATTCCAATATTTTGTAAGAATATTATCAATGTTGTGAAATTAATACCAAGTAAATACACATCTAGGCGTACGTTTGGTGTTGTTATTGTATTTTTATTTATTTAAATTAATATTACAGCACACTGCACTTGTACTGTTAAATTTATCGATACCTGTTCATACTATTTCATCAAAACCTCAACACAAAAGATGGGCGTAAAATCTAATTCAGATTGGTTAAAAAGTTTATTATTTTCACATCTCGGGTATGTCCAGTAAATGATATGCTCGAAATAATAATGAATTAATAAGACAAACAAAAAAGTCCGCGAGAGCATATACCTAACTATCATAGTTTAGTCTAGTCTAGTTTATTTACCCTTATCCAAATTAAGTATTATGTTATCAAGAGTACTAATGTAGAAGTAAATTACTTTTTGTTTTATTCCAATCGGACTTTTCGTTGAGAAGTTATGACGAGTATAAAACGCAAAAAATATACTCAACGCGATCCGCGCAAATAACAACATTGCGAGTACTGTTTGAACCCCTTTGTGACGCAGACGAAGTTGCGAGGGTCATCTAGTTAGTTAATATTTTCAGAATCGTTCAGTAGATTCTAAGATTACCCCCTACGTGACAAACATCACATTACCTCTATAACATATTAGAAGACATCGCTTTTCGTCAACCGTTGAACATTAACCTTATTCCTAAAACGGGCCCACGAACTATAAATATAATTGTGTTTTCTATCTCTTTCTCTCTACCGTTATAAGACAGAGACAAAAGAACTATCAGAAGCATCCTGTGTTGTTTCCGGAGCACCCACGCTGCATTAGATATCAAATTTTAAAGTTATATATTTTTAGAACAATTAAACCATAATAAGATAATCATTATAATTAAGTCCGTATAAACGAAATGAAAAATACTTTATTTCTGTGCAGGTTGTTTTTATTACATAGTAAATTAATTTAAGAAGGCGAATTTGGTCAAAAACTGTATCCTAAAATCTAAAAAGGTATCTATGGGAACCATTTTTCGTTGTGTAATTTGGGTTAGTTCTTCTGAAACTCTTTAAAAACCTATTACTCTCTAAGTCAAAGTCAAATCATTTATTTCAAATTAGATGTGGACACACATACATTTTGAATGTCAAAAATAAAATCAAAAGTTCTACCACCGCGGCACCGGTTCGCTAAAATTATGCCTCCGTCCTGAGAAGAACCAGCGCAAGAAACTCAGCGGGCATGTCTTTTTTAATTTAATGTTTTTTTTTTTCTTTTTTTTTAAATATTGTTTTACAATATTTTTGTTTTTAACACATGTATCAATTGAAATGGCCCGGGACGAGCACCTCATTCCCATTTTGTGCAGTCATTTATATAATCACTAAGTTTATAATATGCTTTACTGCATAGCCGTTCTTTGATAACTTTCTTAAACCTATTTATAGGCAATGTTTGATCAAACTCTAATAACAATCTATCAATTTTCCTTAAAGACCTTCGTAAAAATCTCGAAAAATGATAATGTAATAGTAAAACGCGTCGAGTAAGGTGAATGTCGTCGTTTCCTTGAACACATTTCGATTTGCATAATTTATAAAACATATTTAAGATTCGTAATGTTATGAATTATACATGCGTCGTGGGTGTGTGTTTAAATAACGTATATGTGTGTGCGTGTGTGTAAACGTGTTTCAAAGAATGTCTGTCCTTTTGTTTGTTCAACACACCCTGATAATGCCATACGGATTAGATTAAGACCACCTTAAAGTATGGTATAGTTTTTTCTACTAATGAAGAAGTTTTTTTCGTAATGAAATGTCCTGCTTCAAACGAGGCTTGAGGAGAGTCCTTAAAGTTAGGTCGTAGGTAGCGACCCCTCAATGTCCCCTGACATTGCAGAGGTTCATGAGCGACCGTAACCACTTACGATCAGGTGGCCCATTGGCTCGTCTGCCTACATGGCAATAAAAAAAAAAAGTCTAAATTTCCGTGTTTCGTAAAATATGGGTAAACCGTATACTACTTACATCTCCTTATATTAAGTTTTTGAAATAAGTACGTTGTTGTGGTTAAATCACACGTTTCACTATTCTTAAAAAAAACAAGTCCATCTTTTTTTATACAAGTTTATCTTTTTATACAAAACATAGCTTGTTCAAATCTGTCTTTCCCTAAAAATTTTTCTTTGTGTGATGTGATTGGTCATCAAAAGTTTCATTTAAACAAAGAGTAAGAGGTTCGTTGACCACAGATTGGTTCACCCCAAAGATCCGGATGTCTCTCAAGAATGTCGCGGTGACATCACAACTCCATGATTCATTTCAACGATGCATTTCGATTAACAATATTGAACATAATTTTAACCTACCACGTATTCTCTCTGCATCACCCAATAGTTAACCCGTAGAGAATATCTTCTGTACCTACATGAGTTTTGTGTGCATGAAGTAAATTAATATAATAAGTAAAAGTTTATTTAAAACATCAACATTGCAGTTTTTACTTAATATATTATTATTTATAGTTTGATACATGACCTATTACCTCGTTAAAGTAATTAAAATTCATAACTTGCACTGGATGTAACTATGTAATCATGTAAGTTCGGGTGGAATCTTGCAAGCTAAATTTGACAAACTTCCCGGTTTCCTATTGAGCTGACATTTTGCACGCAGAAATATATCGCGTGACAATGAAATAATATGACAAAATGGCGCCGATCTGATGATGGATTCTTAATAATGATAATTTACAAGTTAAACACGTTACTAAAATATGTCGAACACGTGCTTTCGGTTACTGACCCGTTTATGATAACAAGATAACATAGCTGTATCATGACGAAACTAATTATCTATCTAACATCGGCCGCCATTAATCTATACGCATTTTATTATGTATCTAGCGATAACATACTAACGATATCTTGCACAAGAATGTCGAGATAAATACACTTTCTTTATTGTTTCGGTGGAATTGTAATTCAAGGTTTATTAGGTTAAAAATTTAGAATCTTTACGTTTTTATTTCAATCATACATACAGCGCGCGTAAGTATTTAAATTATAAATTTTATAAAAGCTAACGGACAATATGTGCAATTTTTCACAACACCACTGGCTAAAATCGGTGAAGGAAAACATCGTGAGGAAACCTGCATATCGGAAAAGGGTTCTAAAAATCCTTTGCAGTCCGCAATTCGCACTGGGCAAGCGTGGTGGACTATGCCTAACCCCTCTTCGGAGGAGACCTGAGCTTAACAGTGGGCAGTAATGGGTTGTTACAGTACAATACAGTAACGCACAATTTGGCGGCGCGCTCCTTAATTGTAAACTTTTTTAGTAAATACATAACAACAGGTAGATTTAAAATTGGCAGCTCTAAATAACATAAGTAACAAAGAAACAAACTCGAATTTGCAAACTAAATATAGAATGACCAATTTAAAGTACGAAAAACATGAAATCGAACATGACAAACGTAATCGACAAAAACAAGCCGAATCGAGTGAATAATCGATTATACAATCGTAATAGTTCTTATAACAATCATTCGGCGACTGTTTTTACGCTGTATTTTGAAAGATTTTGGGAAAACTTCTTATTGTAACTTAGTTTCATCTTGTGTTTTAGTCGTTGAAAATAATAATAATATTTTAAAGTATTGTAAACTCACGCATATTCAAATTTTATTTAAAAAAAACTTGAGACGTGTGGAAAAAATATTTCCTTTCGTAACGCGTTTTAAGGAACGTGTTTTAAAATATTTTGATCACAGCGCCATCTAGCATTAATCATTTAAAACAAAATAAGGAATTGTTTTAAAAAAAATTGATCACAGTGCCATCTAGCGATAATCATCTAAAACAAAAAAGTGTCGTGACAAGTTTTTCGTGAGAATTTTTTACCGTCTAGCCCCCTTTCACAACGCGCGATAAGGAACTTCGTTCCAACAAATAAGAACAAGCTCATTTAAATGTACCAAAATAGACATGAATACTACCAAAAATTGAATAATTTATACTATAAAATCGATATTATATTCTACAACCTCCGTTCCTACTTTACCTTTCCTACCTACCTACCTTTCCTAAGTTGACTTCACCGGCCTTTTTAAATTCCTATTTTACCGGTCTTTCTAATTTTTTTCTCTTTAAATGTCATACTTTAAAGGCTAGACCAATATTGTAACTCAAAATCCTACATGAATCTCTAATAACTAACATATTTAAGACTTAATAGAAAACTACGAAAACACCAGTTTTAAACTAGGCACTTTCCAATCCTTTTGCGCAAACACTGAGACCGAAAAATCAGTGAAATCATTCCGTTGTATAACACGCCGCTCAAAAGTTTTTTTCTTCAAAATTAACTCAAATTCTGAATTCAATCCTTAATTAGTATCAAAATTACTAAACAATTATTTTAATACGGTCTGTAAAATTATAAATTAACATAATTCCACCATTACGAACATGAATTCTGACAATTTTAATGATAAATGTATTACGTAAATCATCATAATATTATAAAGGCGAAAGTTTGTAAGTATGGATGTATGGATGTATATTTGTTACTCTTTCACGTAAAAACTACTGAATGGATTTGAATGAAACTTTACCACAATATAGCTTATACATCAGAATAACACATAGGCTACAATTTTTGATAATACGGGACGAACCTGAAGTCCACGCGAACGAAGTCGCGGGCAAAAGCTAGTTAATAATATAGATGATGTACACTATGATCTAACTACACAATTTGTGAAACAGTATGATACGAATCTCTTGAAATCGAAAGCGAAAGTATCTTGTTTGTAAAATTGTGTTTATACTAATTAATTAGGTTTTGGCCAGTTTTGAATGTTGTGAAATATTTCAAGAATTCATACTGGCTGCACAATTGAACTGTACAGGTATATCTCAGCGTGTACCTATGTTACACAACTGTGCAAGTAGGTTTGTCATATTCAGATCAACTATACCTGAAAGGTCTTGTCAGGTATACGGTATACCCCTTGTAAGGCCTATACCCGCTATGAGATGGTCGGGTATAGGCCATACTGTTTCGATCTAATGATGCGTCCTCACAATGTATTCTAGGATGGTAATTAATTAATAGATCGCATTCAGTCTGTAAAGGTCTTAAGATATATTTATTATCAAAATTACTTCACACTTACACAATTATATGCAATAAAAAAAAAAATAAGTTACCTGCAAGTAATCATGTGTGGTTTGGAACTTGTTTAGTAATGATCATTATTATATCATTACATCAAATATTCAGTTTATATGATAAATTCACAGTCAATTAACATTGTCGATGCTGCTGTTGAAGCGGTATAGACTAGATTTCAAGTGGAATGTAACCAGAAATTTTAGGTTAGGTTAGAATCACATATATTATTTATTTATCCATCAAACTTTATGCACATACAATGGCGGACTTAACATAAGGCATTCTCTACCAGTCAACCAAAGGTGGCGTGGGAAATATACTATTTACCTACACATTTAAATAACTGCTTGATCCCGGATAATACTTTTCTACTCAATTGTAACGTAACTCTTTGTATTAAAATGTATGTTACATACTCATCCAAATTTTATATTATCCATGCGCAAAATTTCAACCAAAACTTTTCAGTTGTATACCGTGAGTCCTCTTCCATGCGTATTATACAAAAACTTTCTATGAATCAACAAATAGATCCTCAGATCATTGCACCCTGCACCAGACTATTATGTATTTCAGTCACCACGATGCAAGTCCTGGCAAGGCGATAGCATCACGACCCACCGATTCAAAGTATTCCGTGAAATGATAACGGAGTCAGAACGCGCGACTAGTCAATCTTCTACGTGTCGCTATGCCACTCAGCCAGAATGCAGATGAATAATAGGGTACTAAGGGGAAGCTTTAGTTTTGAATTGTTTGTTAAAGGTGATCAAGGATTTTAATAAGAGTGATGATTAATTTTTAATTTAATTTTAATTTAATTGTACTGGGTATTTTATTTTTTAATTTTATTCTTTCGTCATTTTTGTGACGTCACTGCTAGTTGAGGCTGAAAACCAGCGCTGTTTGCTGTGGTAAATCCACAGTGAGCTGAGTCCCGACTAGTTTGTGATGAAAACCAGTGTTGTTAATTTGTAAATTTAAAATATGTTTATTTCTGTATGTGTTTTGATCACAAATAAAGCATGTCTATGTCCATGATTAAATTTTGTTTTAAATGACTCTACAATAAGTTTCCGTAGCTTTGAAAATTTGACACTGATTGACCCACCTAGGGTCAACATAATACAAGACGAAAAAAAAGTGGAAACTGGAAATATACGACAATCGAAACCCGAAAGCTCTTCTAATACTTTGGTGTTTATATTGTCATGGCTGCTTAAAAATCTCCTTAAAATCCATTTAAATAAGCAAGACTTTTGTAGATCTTCGAATAAATGATTAAGTAGATCCAGTTGCTATTTTCCAGGCTAATTAATGTGTACTTAGGCAACCTCGTTTGAAGGAGCACTCGGGAACCGTTCACTCGAGGTATTGGCACGAAAAGAGTCAGATGTAACTGTGTTTAATAACATGATAGCCACGTAACTGTAAGCAGTTAATTAAGACTGGCCACTAACTGTCTCTAAGGATAGATACCGAGAATTACATTTTATATCCCACTAAACAGGGAACTAGGGTAACAGTCGCTTTAATAGATAACTAGAATGAGGAGAATGTTATAATGTAATTTGTAAAGTGCGATATGCGACACAGAAATATTCCTTGTAATGTATTTGGATTTTTTCTTAATATAGACTAGAAGGTTACATTACATAAGATTAGATGAATTATTATTAAGCTATTTTTATTTTTACTTTTTCTTGTTTTGTGATTTAACTTTTAGAATTTTTTGTAACTTTGTGTTAATACTAGTTTTGTGAAAGCTGTATGTACCTCTATTTTACATTCCACTCGGGCCAAGAGTTATCTATGTTTTTTAGTGTAAGTAGAGTTAAGTGTGAATGTAGTTGGTGCTTCTGTTATAAAATAAATAAATTTACGAAGATTTTTGAACTTCAACTAAATTTTTAAAATTTAAAAAAAAAGTTATATCTTATGCTACGTATTCAATCCTATAGCGTCAATCTTGAAGACCAGTTTTTGAGTGCAACAGCAATCGTATATCAAATAACATATGAACTATAAACAGAAAAATCTTTAAATGTATTTAGTGATATTCTGGAAAAAAAAAATTGAAAAGCAATGCTAAATTCCAAATCCCTATATCCTTATTTGTGGTTCGTAATATATACGATTGTTTAATATTTCTCTTATTTATGATAGTGATTATAATTCTGATACTGATAAATTCAGTGTTAATCTGATAGTACTGTGGATTATCTACCCCTGGCGCCTTCTGTAGTATTAATCATGTAACTGATGATTTGCATTTTTGTCTTGTACTAAAAACACAAAAAGTTTACTTAAAGAGGTTTTATAGAGGAGATTAAGAGTATCTTTTACAGAACTAGCCGATATAGTTCTAAAAGTACGTTTGTAAATTGTAAAGCTATTGAGAGAAAAGAAAGAAAGAAAATAAATTATTCCACACATACAAAGAGAACAAAAAAATATAAACTAACAAAACAAAAAACATACAATTTTCGTATCTAACAACATATGACTTTAAAAGTAAGGTGGTAACACTAAAGTAAATAAAAAAAAAAACAAAAAATAGAAACAATTTTCGAAAAACTTATAAAACTAAAAACAAATAAAATAATATTGTCTCCCAATGTCATCTATCCACGGATTAAAGGAAAGATACTAGAAGTGAAATATACCAATTTCGAAGGAAGCTGGTAATTTAGAGGGTTGATAGCTTTGGAGAGAAGATTAAGAGTAGTTTTAAAGACGTAATTGAGTTTTTAAATAGTAATTAAATCGTGTTTCTGAATTTGAATTCGAATAAAAAATTCTCTTAATTAAGAAGATCTTAAGAATTCTCTTAAGAATAAAGACCATAGTTTAAGTAGGTAATTCGAGTAATACTCAAAAAATATTTGTTTGCATGGAAAGTATTCTATATTATAAAAATTAGAGCATATAAAGCTGCAAGCATAATGAAGTAAATCAAACTAACTCCACCATTGTTTCCAAGCTCATTTCACAGTTCCATAACTTCAGTTTTTAGTTGACAAATTGCACCATACAACCTTTGTATCACTCTACTTGTTGTGACGGAAATGACAAAACAATACATAATGTATGTACCACAGATTTGATGATTGCGTCTACATAAACAACTCAAGGCCTCTACGTCTTCTTATTTGATAACAACTTTGAAGTTGTTAAAGATGGGCCGTAGGTAGCGGCCCCGCAATGTTCTCTGACGATTCAGAGGTATATGTCGGTAACCACTTACGATCAGGTGGCCCGTAAGCTCGTCAAAAAACAAAAAAACAATAATAATAAAAAAAACTCAAAATGTTACGTGCTTAACAGCACCGACCTGTGTTGTCAAACTATCTCGCGCTCCCGCTATTCAGTACATAGTGTACTATATTATTATTTAGTAATAAAGATGTATTATAGATTAAATATTTTCTTTTTTTAGAATCTTCTCCTGATAATAACAAAGAATTGTTGTTCAGTCGTGAGCAAGGAAAACATGAAAACATTTCATTTAAGATAATATTCTTGGTTCATGCCACTATTCTTAATATAGGAAGTTTACTTGGTAAATAATAAACATCAGATAAGTGCGTAAAACATTTAGTTGTCAACAAGCCTAAACTACACACCTAGTGACGTCATCAGGTCAGTAGCGAGAACAGATCACGTGCCAGATAACGAGCGTACTATGATAAATCAAATCTGGCGTGCCAAATCACTAAATCGAAATTTGATTTCTATTGCCAATGAAGAAACCACAGCTTATCTGATAACAATTGGTTATTGTCAATCAATCACATTAGAAATAAATAAACGCATGGAAAACAATCCAATTATGAAAAATTGACAAGGTTTGATATCTTTAGAAAGGAGACTTGGGAAAGGTAAGTGCTGACTTGATAGTAAACAGTCTTAGTTTCTCAGAAGTACCAGAATTATTTCCAGGTCTTAGGTACTTCTACAGTGATACCGCGTTTGTCTAGACAAATAAATGAATTTACTAGACACGCTATATTATCTAACATCTATCTATTATAAACAGCCCCTTTGTCCTTTTTCTTCCTTACTTCCTTTTTCTTCTCTCTAATTCCTCGCAGTTCGTAGTTGCATTCAGTTAAATTATTAGTAACTAGCTTTTGCCCGCGACTTCGTTCGCGTGGACTTCAGGTTCGTCCCGTCTAGTTCGCGACGTCTATAATATAGTACTATTATACCGCAAAAAATGTGTTTTTTTACGACCTCACATTAGAAACCTCAAAAATTGTAGCTTATGTGTTATTCTGATGTATAAGCTATATTGTGGTAAAGTTTCATTCAAATCCATTCAGTAGTTTTTACGTGAAAGAGTAACAAACATCCATACTTACAAACTTTCGCCTTTATAATATATATTAGATTTATTTAATACAAAACTTCTCTAATTCCTCTAAACTACCTTCAAACCCCACCTCAATTTATCTACGTCACAACACAGTAAATGATTAAAGCCTCAGTCGACTCAAGAATGTCCTTATGTATATTTCAAACTGATCCAATCTTATTTACGACTTCTCAATCGAAAACAAAGCCTTGTACGTGTTTCAAATCTCAATAAACAGAAACCACAATCTATTTACCTTCCACATACCCTGTCTGATCATTGTATGCTTTATTTCCATTGGATAAGGTTTAAAATAAACAAAGAGATCTGTAGGGCAGCAAAAAAGTTTGTCGATTCAAGGCAAACGCGTTCTTTGATGGAAAATCGAGTGAACAGTTTATGCCCATTAACTTTTGTACTGATAAGGTTTTTGTTGATTGCAAAATATAAATGGCAGCGTGATGCTATGAATCTATACTAATATTATAAAGCTGAAGAGTTTGTTTGTTTGTTTGTTTGACCGCGCTAATCTCAGGAACTACTGGTCCGATTTCAAAAATATTTTTTTTTCATAAAAAAATAGGGATCCGTATGAAAATATCGAATATGTAACACAAGGTGAATTATCGAAAACCTATTTATGCGTACGCTGCAAAAACTATTGACAGTAGAACAAAATGATGTACTACGGGTTTTTAGGTCTTCGTAAAACAAACAAAAAAGTCCGCGACAGCTTATATCTAACTATCATAGTTTAGTCACAATAACCGTTTTTATGTTTATGAAAATTATATCCCAAGATTGAATTTAACGTTAAATGAGTATCTTTATATTAACCATTATCCAAATTAAGTAAAATGTTAGCAAGAGTATTAATGTAGAATTAAATTACTTTTTGTTTTATTCCAATCGAACTTATTGTTTAGAAGTTATCACGAGTATAAAACGCAATGAATATGTGGATTGCACAGCGCACATAATAACGCGACGGCATTGCGAGTACTGTTTGAACCCCTTTGTAACGCAGATGAAGTTGCGCGGGTCAGCTAGTTAAATATAATTTTAAAAAGTACTCTTGTACGTACTTAATTTTGAAGCATATTTTGTATTTAGTAAAACTTAGCACCCTGATAAGTGTGCTGTAACGAAGGAAAACAATTCGAAAAGAAAGAAAATGCATTTATATACTTTTAGACTTTTTATTATTTTTAAAAGAAGAGATAAGTGTGACCAGCAAAAAATTTAAATAAAAATAACCTAGGTATGTTACTCTGTTGATGAATGTAAGAGGAGAGGTTGCTCTAAAAACAAGTTGAATGGGTAATGTGAAAGATGATTCGAAAACTCTTGGCGTGAACCAAGTACCTACCTAATAATGATTATATTAACACTCAATACTGTTCTGTTCTGTTCTGTACCAACCCATTACTGCCCACTGTTGGGCTCAAGTCTCCTCAGACACACACAATACACACTCAATACATTATAAACAAAAAACTGAAGACACAAGTACAAACAGAATATTGCTAAATGAGCTCTAAATTAAGGTTATTAGGTTGTTGATTAAGAAGAATAAGTTAATAGCCGACGCAACAATTACCTGAAATTGCCAAATCATATCTCAGTCGTCCGTGACTACGAAACTGCAACGACGGAACGACAGACTGAATCTTATTCAAAAAAATATGACTTCTAAATCAAATATATTCACGATAATCTAAAATATTATTCGATATAGTAGTGTAGTCGTGTAGATATTTGACTATACGACTACATTAAGTTGAAGTGTTTATTTGTTTGTTTGAACGCGCTATTGTCAGTCGTCATGGTTGAAAAATTATTTCAGTGTTGGATAGACCATTTATCAAAGAAGCTAGGTTACAACACAAACACACACCTAACAAAATTGAATAGAGATCCGTACTAAAAGTCCAATAATGTAATAGAATGATCCGAAAAAACAAGTAAACCTGCCTCCATTGTGGCGCAAACAAATTCCTGCAAGTAATAATAAATGCAGTTAAGCTATACGCCGTTGTAACAAACGAACAATAATCTAAAAACTGAGAATTTAATTATCCGAATGAAAGTATCTAAGAGATAGATAAAACGGTGAAAACAGACAAGACAGACACGTGAAATCCATCACCTGAGAGAGTTATTGATGTGCACGACACGGTCCGTGAGTTGATCGTTGTTAAGAAGCACATATCTGATAAAGAAAATATTAATGTGCGAGATCACACCTGCTAATACCGATATTACTTATAACAAGAAACTATCTATCATAAAATATTGAATCTAAAAGGGTATAAAATGAAATGAAACGAACACCAATAGGTATTCCTAGAATATAGAGGGGTATCTATCATATAGAATTTGCAATTTGATTTCGAAATTGCTAAGAGATACTAAAGAACGTACTCGGCATGTCCAGGAATAAAGGCAGTGCCTATTAAAGATATAGAAAAGTTTAGAAAGTTAGTTAAATTGTCGCTAAAATTCCACTCGATGGGTATATAAAGTTTAAACTAATAATTTCATATTTTTGATTGTAACATATTGATATTTAACTGTTCGAAGAATAAAATGATGCTGTTAAAAAGGAATGTTCAACAGGTTTTTTACCTCAAGACATTGCTTCATCAATTATCACAATACATTGCAGTGTCATACTGAGCTTGACTAAACATATCGTTTGACTTTTCTGACTCAAGCTTTTATTAATCCTACCTTCACTGTCATAATTCCTTAATCATAGTTTACGTAAAGTCCTTTGAATTATTTCGTTAAAGCTTTTATATTTTTTATAGGTTTCAATAATATATTGAATAATCTCTATTTTAGAAGATAATATTCTAAAGAATATTTGTATTGTTTGAGTGAATATATGAATTGAGTGAATTATGTATATTTTGAGGTTTATTTTTAGAATCTTACGATTTCATATGTCATAGTTCCTACATATACCCAAGCTAGTAGAATATAAGGCAGTATACCGCATAGTGTACCGCACAATAAGAAGAAAATATTACATTCTTAGTGTTTTGGTATTGGTGATCAAAATTATATTCAAACCACGGTAACCACTTACGGTGGCCCGTTGGCTCGTCTGTCTACATGGCAAAACAAAAAAATGCATTTAAAAAAATTCTCCATTTGAATCATGTTTTTCACGTTATTATAATAATTTTATTTAATGACATAGGTACTTAAAGTTTTCCATTACATTGCAGTAGCACCGCAAATATACTTATAATGATGTGTTTCGTACAATTAGAGTTTTTATCGACTTGTTATTTTATAATAAGCTGTATCGTTTCTAATTTAGATTTAGTTGCATTTTAGCTGTTGTTGTAAATAATTGCCGTTCATAAACGGCTGATTCACTAGGTCTTATCAAACAAAATATTTCCACAAACAATGCGTGAAAAACTAAAAAATACCTGACTAATTAAGCGTGACACTAAATCTTATACCTAAGTCAGCAACTGGTTAAGCCGTTCGCTCGACTACCAGCGGTGTATAAAAACCTAATCACGCTACATTTAATGTTTTTAATGAACGACATTCTTCGATAACACTTTTTTGCTGACACGAAGCCACATACCGTCACTCTCGTCATATAAAAGTAAGTGACAGAGTGGCAGTACGCACGCAATCCACTAAAAATACATTAAATAAAAATAGGTGACTGGAACAAAACAACGATGCAAATAATTACACCACTGTTCTCGACAAATTGCTGATTTTCACTGCGTATTAATGTGTCCTAGATTTTTTTTATTAATACTGTAAATAGCGTAATATAACGGTTTGACTATAAGCCATAGTTAGATGAAATCAACTACAATTAATGTAAAGTTTAAGTGTTGGTAATGGATAAGTTATCTGGAGGCTGCCATGATCTCAACAGTGGACAGAAAATCGGTTCAAAAGCGAAATACAGTAGTATTTGTAGATTTATAATCTTATATAACTTATTCTTAGACTTAAGTAAATAAAATTCAAAAATAATTAAATATTTTTATCATTGACAAATGATATATATGTTAAACTTAATTATTTTCAAAAATTAAAATAAAATTTATGCAACATGTCTGAATCGCGAGTGATATGGGTTTTAATGACTCGGGAAAATTAAATCCAAAACTAATGTATATGGATCCTGCTAGAAACGCTGTATACATAAAAAAACATCCATATATGCCAATATATATATCCACCTATAGAATACTAGGAAAATTAAAAAGGAACTAAAATTGCGAAATAATTTACATTAAAATAATATACCAAGTAATCAAAGCTATCACTGACATACATCTGGGTAACTAGTAATCAAACTATTCCAAGTAAGCCATCAGATTACAATGGAAGACAATTTAAATGCTAAGAAGTAAATTGTGGAAATTCCACAAACTCTAACATTATTTGCATGAAGTTTGTATATATCCTTCGTTATCAACAATATCAAATCCAGCTTAAATCTGTCTGTTTTTGTATTCTTAAAAATATATTTATATTTAACTGAACGAAGAGCTGCATGATTTTATGCTTTTTTTGTTATCTAAGTCTTCCTAAACTGCAATTACCTATGTATTATTCTTCGTTCGGTTCTTTTCACCATTAAATCAATGTAATATATTTTTCTTTAACTGATCAGATCAAGACTTCGCGCCATTTGATATTAACAGCTACGGAATAATGGCTGTTGCTAATTTGTAGCCTTGTTTTAATTAGTGTTTCATCAATATTTGTTATTGTTAAATACTTCACTTAAATTAGCAAATGCGACATGGATTCCACAACACTCACCAAAGACGAAGTTACGATATTTTCACACAATGTTATCAATATCATTCGCAATTATGAGCAAGATATAATACGATAAGTAGTAATAATATCTTTAACGCACATGAAAGATATCGAAACATTAACTTAAGACGACAAAATGATGATGATTCTAAATCCACCAATCATTGATATTTAAAAACGATGTATCGGTTGGCTGCTGAGGCTGTATCAATGAATCATAATATACTAACCAACTTCAACATCCGTGATCCCGAATGAAAGCCGCTGAAACGATCTCCACGGAAAGCCTAATAGAACAGTTCTAATTGAAATTGAACCATCAAGAGTCCACAGCACACACACTCACTTTTACCAAACTAATTATCGGGGACCATTTGGAACGCGAGACGAGAGTTTGTTTTTATATTCCGCCACGCGTCGTTCGAATATGTTTTCGAAATTCGATGCACTTTTTCACAGCACTAAACAATTCGTTATTCGATACAATCAATAAAGGAACATCGATGTTTTTAAAATACACTTGGATCTCGAAAGTTGTGTTTTAAAAACACGATAAAATATATGTATGTGAATGTAACACGACAAACGATAAGGACAGCGGTTGGCGCGGTACTGACTGGTGAGAAATCGAGAATGAATCGAGTGGCGAGCTACCGACGACGGTCGCTCGTGCCTCTCGCTCGAGCACAAACCTGCATTCTCAACCTGTCCTCAGATGATTGTCTGAGGCGACCTCACGCGCACCCAACCTTTTTTTGTTGCTCCAGGTGCTGGTAAGTTCACAGACGACATCGAACTTGTTGACGTAACTGGTGCTTAAGTCTTTAATGTTGATTATGATTTACAATTCTATGGAGTACTTAATGACAGCCTTATTAATGTAATTGAAAGGGCAAACCTAAACAATAGAATACACACTAACAAGAGCACATGACGCGATAAATATAATACAAATTATAGAGACAAAATAACACTTGAGTTGACAATGAATCATATGAACGATACTGAAAACAAGGAGTTTAGACAAACGCCGGTCGTTACTCACACGGGTATTGTTATTGCCATCGATTAACCACTGCTCAGAAGGCTGCTCTTTTAGAGATATTACGCTTATTAGAATAACTCGACAATAATAAAATTGAGTCAATTGATATTGTTTTACAACACTTTGTAAAATGGAGTCTGTAATATTTAATTGAGAATTTCAATGATTATTTTAATCAAACTTAAGAAGTAGAATGGCTTATTAGATTGCATACTTATACAGGGTGATTTCCTAGTGAGGGTACATATTGAAGGTCATGGTAGCTGATGGTTATATATGACCAGTGAAGACCAAAATGATGGTTTTTCGACAGCTGACGGGTGTGGCGGAGGTGTGGGGTGCGCGAGATCACTAGAGGTCATTAGTCAACACTCTTTAAGCCGAAATTGTTTATGTTTGAGGTAGTTTTGTCGAATTTATATATAAAAAAAAAAAATTGTAATTTTACCTATTTTTTGTAATTTACCGTATTAGCATAGAGTACTCATCACCTTCCTGTAATATGTACCCTCTCTAAAAAATCACCCTGTATAGTTTTTGAAATTTAAGGAACACATTTAGAAAATTTTGTTAAATTGTAAAAATATTTTAATTTCAAACTCAAAATTAATAAAATATATTATAGCAACAAAAAACAACATTAAGAATAGCAGAATGCAGATATAATCATGTGCATATTGCATACCAAAGAGTCAAAATCTCTCGAATAGCTACCAGTTCTGAATCCATCAATAGCGGATAACAGGGAAGTTTTCCATTCTACCTGTCAAGATAACGATTGGTGTTTGTACGCAGAGGCACGTGACACACCAGATCTATAAAAGGAAGTCAAGATAACACATCACATGAAGATGTTTTCGACAAAACAACTTAATCCCCGCACTTGGATGTAACTGAGTACTTGCAGATACAGAGACAATAATTCTGCACGTCTCTATATGTTTGATGGGTATTTGATGGGGTGGTGTGACGCGGTTTGATAGATTAAGATTGAATGTATTGGAGTTGTAGGGTGTACCATTATATGTTTGAAATGTTTATTGATGCAATGGCATTTTGAATAAAAAAAACTTGAGAGGTGACATGGGACACCCGAATGGAACCAAGTTCCTTTCAATTAAAAGATATCTTTTTTTTTTTTTTTCCTAACGTAACGCGCGATAAAGAATGTGTTTTAAAAGATTTTGATCACAGCGTCATCTAGCGATAATCATCTAAAACAAAAAAAGTGTCGTGACAACTTTTCGTAAGATTTTTTTCCGTCTAGCCCCCTTTCACAACGCGCGATAAGGAACTTCGTTCCAAAATTGAGAGTTAGGCCCTCCGCACATGGAGCTACTCAAATGTGACGGAATTAGTTAGTGATTAGAATTACAAACTAGTTACAAACTGTATTTCGCACACGACGCTACTCAAATTGCAAGGTTTCAGTCACTCCTGTCACAGATCAGAAACTAGTACAGATGCGACAGCGAAAGCGATTGAAGTTGTGTAATGTTTTTTTAATGTTTGTTTTAATTTAAATAAATTTAATATGCAGTCTAGATGTTTTCATGGGTTGTAGACTAGGTTTATTTCAAGGCCTTTTACTGTAGGACTTACTTGCCAAATTAGAAGGGTTTTTTGAGATTCCTGTAATAATTTCGTTTTCTGTAAAGAGAGATGGGTAAGCATTACTTTTCCTTCTATTTTTAATGAGGAACTTTTTTGCAAAGTTTTATACAAATATTTCCATTCTCGAGCTGTTTTTTTTGTTAATTGCAGTAGTTGAGGCCTAAAATACCTAGACTGCAAATTAAATTCATTTCAATTAAAACAAACATTAAAAAAAACATTACACAACTTCAATCGCTTTCGCTGTCGCATCTGTACTTTCTGATCTGTGCAGTAAACTCGGGTAACCTAGTAGCTTGGCGACTGACACGACGCGTCGCGCGCGATTAGTTGCCAATGCGTTAGTAACTGGTTAGTGACTAGTAGCGTCGTGTGCGAAGCTGTATGACAATGTATGGGCGGTGACGCTAGAGAAACTCGTTAGTAATTTGAGTTTGTGATTAGTTACTTTTGAGTAGCTCCGTGTGCGGAGGGGCTTACTGTAACAACCCATAACTGTACAGTGCTGGGCTCAGGATCTGCTTAGAAGATTAGGCATAGTTCACTACTCTTGCCCAATGTGGACTGGGGATTTCACATATCTTCGAAGAATTTTTATACTGGTTCTTGAATTTGAAGGATATGATATAGTGAAAAGAAAACAATATCTTTTAAATGTAGGTACTTAGTCCAATCAATTTTATTGTTCTAATTAACTGACGAAAAAGTTAAATAAAATGAAAAACAAACAAGTCAAACATATTTTTTCAAAAAAATAATAAATATAATCTTATCACGTAGGAATGGTAATCACTTATAAAATAAAGAACCTAAATCAATACTTTCCGAAAAAATCCACCAACTCATATCAAGTCTTCTACGCAAAAAATCTAAATTATAAAAACATACAATTTCAAGTCTTTCAAATCATAAAGTCTAAATTTAAATAAGACTTCACAACGATACCAACTTTATAAACTTATTCAGACACTCGCGGTTTTCTATCATACTTTCATGCATTTGCATGTGTCGTGATGTGAGTTCGAGTTCCAGTGGTACTACCCAAAAGCGAACGACAAAGAGGGTAGACAGATTTGTTTGCAGTCTTCTCGTGATCATGACGTTTGCAACAACGTTGAAATATCGAGACAACTCTATTAATTAATATCGTGGTAAGAACCCGTTGAAAATGCATGAAAGTGTTACCAACTTTACCATAAATAAAGATTCATTGGAATTATAATAGTATAAAAATACCTCGTATTTGAAGTATTCCAATATCTTCCTACTTTAGAAAAGCAACTTAATAGAAAAAAGAGTAAAACAAAAGCTCCTAAACCAAATTAAAAAAATGTTGCACACGTCGTTCATATCATATATTTTTCTTTTTTCGTTTTTTACATTTATATTCAGAAGGCAATAGTGAACTCCGGCTTACACTCGTAGGTGAGCCACGAAGTAATGCCGATGAAGATATCGGATCAGCGTAAATATCTCTACGATACTGGATAATTGGTGATTCAGGAGACTTCGATAAAGATGTAGAATGTTTTAACGTGGTTTGCTTAGGCCTAAATTGTTCATAAGCTCCGGTATCAGCCCGAAATAAAATTCCGCACAGATCTCTTTTTACGTGAGCAAGTGTTATTGCATCATATTTTTTCAATTCGTTGGCTATGTATTGTCCAAATGCTGTGTAGGAATCACAAGGAGGTCCTGGTTGTGGCATGATTCTAAAAGTTTCAGATATAGATTCAGAGTCTTCACTAGATGAAGATTCATGTATTTCTATGGTACGTTTTTTGTTTCTTTTTTTTAATTGCTTTTGTTGCGGATAAGCTGTATTGTCATCGTTTTCTTCGTGTTCTATTTGAGATTCACTCTCGTCTTGAGCAAGTGTTTTGGCGTTTATTTGATGTTTGTTATAAGTCAAGTCGTTCTGTAAAATAATAATCGTGAAAATTATTTGAACATAATAGTTGATGGGCTTACACGATTATTAAAATTTATCATCCTTCTCAGCCAAAAGACGTCCACTGCTGGATTTAGGCCTCCCCAATAATTTCCTGCATTCATCCAGCATGTTCTTGATATCTCAATAAGGTAATCTGTCTACCTTATAGCTGATCAACCTGCATTAAAATATTCCTAACAAGAGAACATTGTTTCCCGCCATCAAAGAAGATCGCTAATACTCCTGCAAACAGGTTAATTTACTACATCCTGTATTAGCGATGGGTGAATGAATTTACTTACGTTTTCTATAATATCCTTCATTTTACCTGACTCGTTTTTATTAGACATAAACTCAAAGGCATCAAATGCAAACCAGGCCGATTGATATACGTCATCAGGGTCTGGAAGATATTTATTTTATTAAATTGGTAAATTATATTTATTAGCATTAATGGATGTTATTTTGTTCATTTCGTGTCGTGCCGTTGCAGTACCGTTGCAGTGCCGGTGTAGTGTCGTTGCAGTGACGTTGCTGTGCCGTTGCGTCGGTGATGCTCCTTTACTAAGGCGTCTTTAAAACATCGATACAATATACCATAATTAGCATATAAACGCGCAATTCTGATACTCTTTTCATTTAAATGTTTCTTCCGATTGCTGCGGCACTTCAACGGTGCGGCATTGACACGACAGCAGCACGACAGCGGTACTGCAAACGGCACGAAACACAAAATGAAATAAGCAATTTTTTTAAAGTATATCTTACGTTTTAATGCCATACGACTACTCTTTATTCTAGATTTTTCACGCCGGTAGGAACCCAATAATGACGTCATCTTCTTTTTTAAATCTACAAGCGGTAATTTCATTTCACGGCTTATATACCCCCACGTGTCATTTCGGAGCTCTTTGTTTACATAATCAGGGTTCGTGGGATCCCATAGTCAGGTATTTGCTTTGTACAGTGATATTAACTTCAAGCACTGTTTTTTATCCATATTTAAATATTATTTTCTGTTCACAAACAGTGTGCGTTGTGTCTATCACCATGAAGTATGAACTGAGTCAGTCAACGCTGTGAAGATAGCAAATATTGCAAATGCGCATGCGTCAAATGTGTCAAAAGTTCCCATCTGTCATCTGTCAATTGCCTCGGATTATTTTTTAAATCACTTATGTTACAAATTATATCCCAAAATAAAACATAAACAGCCATCAATTTTTTTTTTATTTCTTGTATAATACATGTAGAAGGTTAATTTTTTTTAAAATTTCAGTTCAAAAACACAACAACAAAATTGAGTCTAACAATAGCAGGACAAAAACTACTGTAATCAAATTTTTTTAAGTGAAACATCGCCATTGTTGTTGAAGTCCTTGTTTCCTGCTTTACAGTTGGTGTACCTGAAGCTGGTCGATGACCGACAGTGGGAAAATGGATCACCATTTTAAGTCATTCAACTCTGATGATCAAATAGAACCTTCGAACAATGAGAGTTCTTTAGAGTTAATTTTGTGGTAAATCTGTCTGATATTTGGTAAAAACTTCAGTAGATAGGTATTATGATCGAGAATTAAACATTATCTTATTAACCACTCAACTGGGATCGGCAACAAAATTGGTCTGTTTACTTTTGCCAAGTCTGTGGCAAGAGCCAAAATTGCGCACAGTTCAAAAACTTGTTTTGTTTACATTTTTTAATCGTCTCATATTTTACGGATATAGTGTATTTTCGCTGAAAATGTAATACAGCGTAGTTTAATAATAAAGATTTACATAAATATTAGGTTTTATTAAAAATCCAAACTATAGTTTATTGGAAAAAATGATTTTAAAAAGACGCTCAAACGCGGTAGTGATTCCGAACGAAGTTCCCAGTTTCGCCGTCTAGCGAAAAGTGATGGTCCCAGTTGAGTGGTTAACAAATCTTATGATAACACATAGACAATAAATTAAAAAGCAACTTTTAGCGAGATTACACTAAGATAAATTTCTAAATCTTTTAACACAATAAATGAAACGAATAACTAGTACCCGGATGTAAATTTAAATAGCGGTCATGTTTAGAAAACAAAAATAAGTTTGACAAACAAAAACCCGCGGTTCGCAGACTAAAGAGCTTCACAAAAAATGTGCTAATTGTGACCGATGCAAGTCAAGGTTCAAACACTTTTAACCTCCACTTTTTGTTGTGTATCTGCTCATAAAAGTAATAAATACTTCACGGATATTATGGTTGTGGCACGTGCACTTTCTTGACCATACGATAATAGGTCTGTATCTATAATATAAAAATGAATCGCAAAATGTGTTGGTAAGCGCATAACTCAACAACGCCTGGACCAATTTGGCCAAATCTTTTTTTTAAATGTTCGTTGAAGTTCAAGGATGGTTTTTACGGCGAGAAAAAATCGAATAGTTGCCGGGAAAAATGAAAAAAAAACGGGTCATAGGGTTCACGCAGACGACGTCGCGGGCAGCAGCTAGTTTTACAATAAAGACAGAACAGCACAATTTTGTTACTAAAAAAGAAGACAGTTTTTACCTATAGATTATAATAAATGGACGATGAATTAAGTAATATTTGTAGTCGGACTAAAAAGTGTTTGCACATATTTATTAAACCTCTCTTTGAGAGCCGGTGGCCGTATCAGCAAACAGTGCCGTAGTGGGTAACACGTCGTACCGTCCCGCATAACCCTGAGCTAGGTTCTGGCCTCAGCCGAGGTTTGGAGGTTTAAGTGAGTGTGAATCCAACGATTTCCTCCAACAACAAAAACACCCCTATCTTTCTCGGCTGCTATTTAAATAGCGAAAAATGTTCCTCTATTTAATTACATAGTTAATGGCCATCAGTTAAGGTTCAAAATGCTGTTCTAAAGATTCAATAAACAAGACAAGTGTATTTATAATATCAATTGCATTTTGAGGCTTAGGTGCAGGGCATTGAGCATAAAATTGAATAGAGTAAAATGTCCACGCTCAACTAATTTGTGGTCCATGCGAACGAGGGTTTATAATATGATAGACAAGAACACAAAGAAATCAGGACAGATCTATCAACAATGTTGCAAGAGAAAATATTTAGTTTCTCTCCTTCTACAATTACTTTTAATGTTGAGCAACAGAAGTCACTTAAAACCTTAGAAAGTGTTAAACATTTACTTTAACTAAATTTATTGCCTGTCTTGTCGAAAACGGAGGAATGTTGATTTCATAAAATTTTGTAACTGGTACACTTATTCCTGTACATTTTATCTTAGTAGAATACTCTGTCATATTTTATAACTACTTTGTTACTACTAGGTAGTTATATCCTTTTTACTCCCCGTGTTTCAGAAAATTTTAATAATATTAGAAGTGGAAATTTTGAATAAAAATAAATGACTGTATGTTTCCATACTAAGTCTCAAAACTTCTTCAGACTCTTTAGTTTATAATCATAAAAAGTAGTACTTCATTGGGTTACTTTGGCTGAAATCGGCCATCAAAGATAACAAGGTGGAAAACTATTTAACTGAATCACCTATTTAAAAGTTTTTTTTGCATTTTAACATTGCTAATGTTGATGAGTAACTCTCTGAACTCGTTATAGTATATCCATACTTCCTGGGACACCCTGTATATACAATAACGAGTTAACTAAATCAAAAATAACTAATAATAGGTTGTCAAATATCTCCCTTCCGCCTATTTGTCTTTTGAATTTCGCGGCTATGTACTACGCGCTACAGAGCTCGTATCTGCCAATACTATACATAATTTTAAAGGTCTTGACATCTTCTAATATATAAAATTGTCGTGTCACGGTGTTCGAACTTGAACTCCTCCGAAACGGCTCGACCGATTTTGATGAAATGTTTTGTGCTTATCCGGTACCTATGAGAATCGGCCAACATCTATTTTTCATCCCCTAAATGTTAGGGGTAGTCCACCCCTAATTTTTTTTTCGGCGCAGACGAAGTTGTGCGAGTCAGCTAGTAACCTATAAAACGACGCTATGCATGATTAGTTTGGATATTGCGTTCAACAGTTAAATTCAAAAGACAAAAAGGCGGAAGGGAGATATTTGACAACCTATTAAATTAAATAGAAAAATAATGTCCTAAATATCTAGTAGTCTAGTACTAGTCGATCTAGATATTAATCCTCTGCTCAATTCTACCCTATCGAAAATATTGCACAATACCACTGCCTAAAAATGGAGAAGAAAAACGTCGTGAGAAAACCTGCATTTTTTTTTATTGCCATATAGGCAGACGAGCCAACGTATTGGAAAAGTATTCCAAAATCCTTATGTGTCCTCCATCCGCATTGCAGTCGCGTGGTGGACTATGCCTGATCACTCTACTAAGGAGACCTGAGCCCAGCAGTAATAGGTGTTTCCAGTACCCTCGAGGATCAATTTCATTTTACAAATCCAGCGTCAAACTCAGCGCGGATTCACGGCTCATCCTATAATGCAATAAAACACTTTCTACAAAAGTTGATCTGCTTTTTATTTGTGGGAATTCTGAAACGTTTGCTCTCACGAACAAGTGAAAGGTAATTAAAAACACACACTTGATGAGTTTACATGAATGTCTCGGATTCGAATAGTTTTGTGCATGCGATAGATTGTTTCATCGTTTTGTTTGCAGTATCTATTGCTTAGTATTTCAGTGCTGGGTTTATAAATTTGCCGATAAAAGGCTATAGTTTCTTAGAGTAGTCTCCTAAACCTTTGCCGCCTCCATTGACTTCTGAAATTCAATTCGCTAGTTAAATTCAAATTATTAGTAATTATAGACTATAAAGATAAGTTCAGCCAATTTTACAGTGTATCAAAAAAAAAGATCATTGAGATCTGAGTAATTCAATTATTATTAGTAAGAAAAAAAATTGGCCAAATTTTCCGCCGTTGTATATCTAATGTTAACTTTAATTAACATTGTTTATGTAATACGAATATGAATCTATTTGTGATTATTGAAAAAATTTCAACGTTATTTACCTTCATATTAGGGAGCTATCTCCGATATTTTTTTATTTTAAACTAAAAAATAACTTGAGAGGTGTCAAGGGACACCCGGATGGAACGAAGTTCCTTTCGATTAATTAGTGAGGGAATTGTAATAAAATTTTATTTTTTAAAATTATAATAGTTACTTAGTTTAAACTAACTAATTATTATAACTTAAATAAAATATTTTGATCACAGCGCCATCTAGCATAGTCATATAAAACAAAAAAAGTGTCGTGCAAAGTTTTTCATAAGAATTTCCGTCTAGCCCCCTTTCGATAACGCGCGATAAGGAACTTCGTTCCAACATTGATTCTATATAATATAATAATTTTGATAATTTAAAAACACCAATTTCATTCTCAGAATTTCGAAAAAGCACCCCCATTTGATTATCTTTTAAGATTTCTTTCAATTACCAAGCCGATGACAAACACTTCCCTTCGCAAGTCTGGTTAGTTTCTCGAGTGTATGTACTGAACACATGGCCTGTCACATCAGATCAATCTTATCAGTACGATAAGAACATACGCAGACGACGTGTGAAGTAATCGCTATTTTTATAACGATCACTGATTTTGCGTTTTGACTTGTTTATTAACCACTCAACTGGGAACGTCACTTTTCGTTAGATGGCGAAACTGGGGACTTCGTTTGGAATCACTACCGTGTTTGAGCCTCATTTTGAAAAATGAGAAAATGAATTTTTTTTCCAATCAATTTTAATAAAATTTTTAATTAAACCTTATATTTTTGTAAATCTTTATTATTAAATAACGCTGTATTGCATTATATTATCTTGCATATATTTTCTCCGTAAAATATGAGACGATTAAAAAATATAAACAAAACAAGTTGTTGAACTGTGCCCAATTTTGGCTCCTGCCACAGACTTGGCATAAGTAAACAAACCAATTTGGTTGCCGATCCCAGTTGAGTGGTGGTGGAAAAATGGACAACAGAACTGTTACTTCAATATAAAATCTTTTACTAGTATTTTATTAGATTTTTTTATTTGACAAAAATCCACAGCTACAAATGCGATTAAAGGCAATTTAAAATTACAAACAAAGATTTAGCCAATTACGGATCCGGATGTTCAGAAAAGTCATGAATAACTGCAAAATTGAGTCCCCTTGTTGGGAAGAACTCGCCCAAGATAAAGTGGCCTCTCGGTTGTCTGTCTCAAAAATGTGTCGTTACCGATTACGATGATGTATTTTTTTTGTTGGTAAGCAGATACTTTAGACGTTATATCTTAGAAATTTCATGAAGATATAAGAAGTATGTAAGTAGTTTTTATTTTAGTTTTTATTTTTGTAAATGGGAGGCGATCGTAATTCGTACAACATATTAACGACCTAGGAATCAGATTACATGAGGTAGCCTTAACTTAGCTAAACAGGATAATTAAGAATGAAAAATTAAAATTAGTCTAAGAAATTTAATATCGAAGAAATCGTAATGACTGCGAGAAAACGCAACGTTTTTTTGTATGACAAGTGTCTGATGAATCACTGGCTGTTCCAAAATTAAACAATGTTTGACAATGACAAGCGTAATAATTGACCTTTCATTTACAATGTTGTCAAGTTCAGTCAACCTTTTTTTAATTCGAAGAACTTTAATAAAGGAAAATGGTCTCAAAAGTGCAAAACGTAATTGCTTTGACTACCATTACAAATCAAATAACATCTAGAAACCGTATAGGTATCTATTTTATATAATCTAAGTACATTTCAACAGTAATTAATCATTTAAATAACAAGTAAAATAAAAATAGCTACAAGGCATAACAACAGCCAATCGTTTGCCAAACTTAATTAACTGTCAAACGGTCATCGACCCGTACAATTCTGCAAAAAGTTTGAATAGAATTAAGAAGTGTAGTGGGTCGTTTCCCGGAAATGAGAACGAACACATCCGTCTATTCAACGTGTGATGCCTGGACATCGACCTGCACATAATATAGACACTAAATTATACTTACTAGGTACACAAAGGTAATCCTTTTGACTTTCTTCAAATGTTTGAAGAAGGACTGGAAGATCATAGCTCTTGGGAAACACCGAGCAGGGGAGCTTGTAATTTCAAACGGAAGTAAAACACTACTTTGATCGTGTTATGAACAAATTTAGATGATATTCTGAAAGAGTTTTAACTACTTTTGACATTAATTGAATTGACGATTATAAATTATCTGTAAGATCAACCATAGCGTGCCCGCACACTTATCAATAGTATTGTCCATACTTTGACCGAGGGATGGAAAAGATACTAAAAATAGCATGTTAAAGAAAGTGTTAATTAAAAGCACATTTTCAAAAATAGCACGTGCATGTTTTATGATAAATAAATACTTGAAAAACTTAAATATATTTTAGGTTCAAGTTCCAAAATCGTATAAATCGCATAAAAAAGCTAAAAATATTAATTTTAACATCGTAAGTCTACTATTCAGGTGGTCTTATAATTTTTAATAGATGCAATGAGGAAATTCAAATTTCTTGCATACTTTTACAGGCTTGACGCTGCCTGAAATTACTTTTTTTCATATCTTTTAGTATAATACATGGAACTAAACTCACTTGACGTAAGCACCAGGAGGTATATACAGGGTGTTATAATCCGATGAAACAATATTTTCACAGCAAATAGTATACTTGATGTAGAAGCCATCCACCAACTTTGGGTTTTCTAGGCATAATATATCATAAGTTATAACTAATCAAAACTAGTATAAATTTTCTATTAGTAGGTGATTATTATAGTACAGAACTCTAAAATTGCGATCGGATGCGCCTGTGTGCGTGAAAATAGCATATAGATATAGTACGCTAAATGTAGGTCACAGTAGGGTTGTCAAAAATAATACAAAAAAATATTTTTTCAACTTTGTATGGGAAAATAAAGTAACTATCTCAGTTTCAAAAGTATATGTATATGATTTGAAATGTGATATAGATTAAGCCCTTAAAGTATTGTTTCACCGGGCAACAACACCCTGTATATACAAATAACACAATTTCAATATCTAAAAGATTTTTTAGTGCACGCTACTCAAACGCTTTTTTTTTCTAACATTCTAATTAAATTGTTATGACTTTTAAATCCCATCTCTGCTTCTGACACAAGTATTGACAATACTTTTTTAGGTGTGCGGGCACGCTAAGATCAGACTTACTTCTAAAATTAGCGCAATACTACCTTCCTTTCTTCGCGTATACAAATTGTGAACTGAATTCGTGTATTTAGCAAAACCATTATCCATTATTGCGTGCAACCTTACAAAAATCAAGGTCTCAGGAAAATTAACTAATAATCATGACTTTTTCCTTGTCAATTAATCTATTTACACCGTTTCCGCATTTCAATTAACTGAAATAGAACAAAATTGCAGTAGTGACTAATATATCTAAAATTGATTTGCATTACCTATTTCCATGAAAAATCGGTATTAATTGCTGACAATAAAATTGCCTTGAAAACAATTACTTTAATATATTATATCGTTTTAATCCTATTTGCAGACGAAAATATGCTTTTGATAACCTTTAAAGACTTAAGACACCGCTCTTCTACTCTATATTTCATAGCAGGTGCTACAACTTATCGTAATTTTCGGCAAAAATACATATTATCAATTTGAAAATTAAGAAGAGGGAGGGAAGAGCTCTCCCGCCCCGTCGCCTCCTTTTGCGAGATGGTGGACTCGCAGAAGTCGAGCATCGCCTTCCAGGTCTCGTCATCGTCGAGAAGAATATAATGTTCTTACAAAATATACTAATAAAAGATAGAGACTTTACATAAAGTGCTGGAGTGGCGGCCAACGGTAGGCGCTTGGGCAGACCTCACACAAGAAGGGCCGACGACCTGGTCAGGGTCGCGGACAAGGCACTGGATACATAAAGCGCAGGACAGGTCGTTGTAGCGAGCTTTATGGAGGCCTATCTATATCCAGCAGTGGATGTCAACGAGCTGGTGATGATGATCATGATATGACAGGAACAAAGTATCTTATAAAAGTATAAAGTATACAGAAAAGTTAAAACAATGATTTCAAACGTGCACAAATTGTAATAATCGTAGCAAGTGCACATCACTCTCAAACATAAATAATTCAGAGATCATTAACAATTTTAACGTACACTTTCCCACTAGCCGAGCCGACGAGTGTTTTTCTTAACCTAACTCTCGTTTTAACTGTACGGTTAAACGCGACAGTAAAACAAAATTTTCGTTCGATAAATCAAACATTCGTAACGCTTTCTGATCAAATAATGCAGGGCCGGAATTGGTGTAGATGAATGGGGGACAAGTTTTGAGGGGGTTATATTTTAACTTCGGCTCTTTTGATCATTTGTTGGGGGCCCATGACAATTTAGCTTTGGGTTCATGATCTTAATTGCTTAGAGTCATTACACTGCTGGACACAACGGTTACAATTGTGGGAGTGAGAAGTGGGAAAATGCGATAATAATGTAGTTGGGGTCGTTTATAAATAACTTTATACGTTAAGGGGGAGCGAGAACTTTAACACAATTTTTTAAAATGTTATCCAATACAATACATTTTTTTCCACGGAACATCTAATATACCCAATCTGAATTTTAGTTTTTGTATTATCACGATGCAGTTTCTTGCCAAGCAGCCAATGAGCTGACATTAGCGTTTTAGATTTTCTATGAAAATATGTACTCTACAGAGTTTTCCGTGTCCCTTCCACCTACGATAATAGCGTGTAATTTTACACAGTAAATAAAATAAGACTCAAAACAATTACCCACAAATGTTTCAACTGAATGCCCCTCTGCACACATTCTGCACACATCGAGCGACACTCACTAACAACGATAAACATAATATTATATTTTTAATTAACACTTTTCGCGAATGATTCCGACGATAAAACAATCATTTATGCCATTTTAGATTTATATTGAAAGTAAATTAAAGTGACGACGGAATTTATAGATTTTAGAAATGAAAATAATTAATACGACATAAATGAAAATAGTTAGAAAGTTAGTAATTAGTTATTCATTTTAAAACAATAAAAAACTTGAGAGGTGTCAAGGGACACCCGGATGGAACGAAGTTCCTTTCGATTAAAAGATATCTTATATTTTTTTTTTTTTTTCTACGCGCGATAAGGAACGTGTTTTAAAAGATTTTGATCACAGCGCCATCTAGCGATAACCATCTAAAACAAAAAAAGTGTCGTGACAACTTTTCGTAAGAATTTTTTCCCCATTTCACAATGCGCGATAAGGATATTACAAATTTATAATGAAGGTAAGGAAGTATAGGAACACAAAAAAAACCTATTTTAAATGCAGTTTTGGTGTTTATTTTTTTCTTCTTTGACTATGAAAATCGATTACTAACTTTAAGAACAGTCTACTCTACTATTGTTAATCACATACACAAAATCCGTGCGAAATTCAATTTTTATAAATTTTAATGTCAGTAGGTAAGCTACCAGTATCTACATTCACATATAAACATACAAGAAGGCTAAACGATTAAAACGAACTCATGATTTTCGTGATTATTGTGCATGAACACCAATTTTTAACGATTTAACTGACCTTCACCAACGCAAAGTTCACGATCGTTTTTATTTCACTGAAATAATATATTGAGAATTTTTTTTTTCGGGTATTTGCCCACCTCTCACTCCCACCACTGTAACTCCTGTGTAGCCAGGATCCACAGCGGCGACCATCGTAATGACTCTGAGCAGTGAAGCCCAGGAACCCCAGTTAAAGTTAACTTGTCTTAGTAATATATTGTGAACTAGCTGGCCCACACAACTTCGTCTGTGTCACATAACTTCATCTGTGTTTTGTGTATGAACTTTTTTGTTAATTTTTAAATATGTGTCTGTATGTTCCATTTTATACACAAATAAACTTCTGTCTATTGTCTATTGTCTACATAAGGATTTTTTCTCGCCGTAAAAACCATCCTTGAACTTCAACGAACATTTTAAAAAAAGATTTGGCCAAATTGGTCCAGGCGTTGTTGAGTTATGCGCTTACCAAGACATTTTGCGATTCATTTTTATATGATAGATATACATCACCATTCATTTAAAAAAAACAATTACTTTAATAAAAACACAGTATAATTTAGGTTCAAAAATCCCTCTATGTAGTTCCCGTGTGTTTTGTTAATGGGCCACCTGATCGTACGTGGTTACCGTCGTTCATTGATCTGTATAATGTCAGGGACACTGAAGGGAATCCAAAAAAAGGCTATAATAATATCAAGCATATTAAACAAAGGAAAAAATGAACAGTGAGTACACAGCCTAAGTAAAATTTGTTATTTACACTATTACTAAACGGGTTCTTACCACGATTATTTTTAATTGAGCGGTCTCGATATTTCAGCACTGTTTCAAGCGCCATGATCACGGGAAGACTGAGGAACTGCGGGTAGGTCATTTAAGAGCAAACAAATCTGTCTACCCTCTTTCTCGTTCGTTTGCCGGTACCACTGGAACTCAAACTCACATTTCGACTTAAATAATCGTGATAAGAACCCGTTTAGTAATAGTGTAAATAACAAATTTTACTTAGGCTGTGTACTCACTGTTCATTTTTTGTCATAGTGTAAGTGATGTAGATAACCGCGAGTGTTTAAAGAAATTTAAAGTTTGTTATATTTAACTAGGTACAAAAATACCTAATTTAATATTTTTATAACATCTAAATCAGTTTTTTAAATCCCTGTTTTCATAGCCTAAATTAAACTAACTCTTATAAACTAAAGCAAACAGCCATGCCCCTATTACTTTCCGCCTAAAAACGGAAACAAATGATAAACTCGTGCGTGAAGGATTATTGTAATTTTCACATTTAATTGTTAAACTATACGACCTTGTTTTCGGTTCTAATCTTAACTGGTTCGATTTTATTTACTAGCTGGTTTGCAAAACTGCATCACAAAACGTTCTGCCGTAAAGGTTATTCAAATATTTGCGATGTAAGCACGGGGTACTGGACAGTAGGCAGTATCTACTTGAACATTACAACATTACTTTATCTAAAATCCTATATAATAAACCTCGTCCCATAGACACCGGGCTTTTCTCCAGTGTCAAGTGAGACGTACACACGATCCTATTATTTAGGATATAAATATTATTCATTTATTTTTTGTAATTTTAATTTATAATTCTTTTACTTGATGGTGATTTAATTTTTGTGTTTTTTTCTTTTTCTGTTTTTCTTATTGTTGTTTTCTTTTATTTCTTATTTTTATTTTCCCTAACATTTGTGACGTCACTGCCAGTCGAAACTGAAAACAAGCGTTATATGTCGGTTGGGGGTGACATATAACATTAAGCTGAGTTCCGACTGGTTTGTGATGGAAATTCATTCATTCCATGTTTGTTTTTTTTATTTTTCATTTTTGTAATTGTAAACCAGTTTTCATCACAAATAAACGATGTCTATGTCTATGTCTAAAATAAATGTAGCCTAAGTTACTCCTTATTACATCAGGCAGCGTGGCAAAAGTGTCGTGAAAATTTGTCAAGCCATTTCAGAGATTAGTTAGAACTAGAATATAAAAATGTATTTTTTGCGTACCGTAACTACTCATGTCGTATTCATGTGCATGTACAAAAAGTAGTTAAGTATTTCAATATTACAGACAGACATTTAAATTTTATTTATATGTATATATTCAATTAAAATCGATTCTCAAAAATTTATAAAACCAGTAGCCCGAATAGTTTTCTGTATTTTCCTCGTTTTCCTCACGTTTCCGTGTTATCATCTGAAGTGATGGGTTTCCCAAATACTTTGTTTATTTATTGATAAATATTGCAAGATAAATGATGTTAGATAAATCAATTTTATACATTTTCGGTCACATTGGTAACCTATCTACCATGCTGACATATGAAAAAGTGGCATGCGTTTTAAGAAAGATATATGTAAGGAAGAAAATGTTTTTATTAAACACACACTTTAAACTAAATAAATAATAAAACTTGATCGTACAGGGCAAGATCCAGGGGAAGAGAGCTGTAGGTAGAAGGAGAACATCTTGGCTGAAGAACTTGCGCCAGTGGTTCAACAAAAGCACTCGTCCTTTGTTTCGCGCTGCTGTGTCAACAGTACAGATCGCCTTAATGATCGCCGACCTTCGATGGCACAAGAAGAAGAAGAAATAATAAATATATATAAACACTCGCGGCTATCTAGGTTTAACAAATTTGTCTGCTCCTAAGTAACCTACCCGCAGTACTCAGTCTTTCCGTGATCATGGCGCTTGCAACAGTTGAAATATCGGGATGGCTCATTTAATAAAATCGTGGTAAGAACCTGTTTAGTAGTTGTGTAAATTTCAATTAATTGAAGTGTTTTAGCTGTAATTTAAATTTTAATTAAATGTAATTACTCACATAGTCAGTTTTTAATTCCCTCCATGAAATCAAGCTATCCGTTCTTCGTAACCGTGTACCGCTCCTCGAAACTGAATATTCACCCTGAAACAAAGAAACAAACGATATACAGGGTGATTTCCTAGTGAGGGTACATATTGAAGGTCATGGTAGCTGATGGTTATATACGACCAGTAGAAATATTATTACCAAAGAATATGGCTTAATGCCTTAGTAATTGCTGATGGGTGTGGCGGAGGTGTGGGGTGCGCGAGATCACTAGAGGTCATTAGTCAACACTCTTTTAGCCGAAATTGTTTATGTTTGAGGTAGTTTTGTCGAATTTAGATTTAAAAAAAAAATATATTGTAATTTTACCTATTTTTTGTAATATACCGTATTAGAACAGAGTACTCATCACCCTCCTGCAATATGTACCCTCTCTAAAAAATCACCCTGTTTAATACTGGCCACATAGGATGAGTAAAAACATCAGTAACTCAATCATTGATATCCCAAGCAGCCTCTTTTCAATTCAGGGTATAAGTACTTGTGTTGCACTGTACTGTACAATTAATTACTGAGGGATTAATAGTTTACTCAGGTCTCATCAGACAGATAATGCATAGTCCACTACGCTTTCACAATGCGATTTGGAGACTTCATGAAAAAGTTCGAAATCCTAACGATGTTTTTCTTCACCGTTATTAAACAAGTGTTGTTGTGACAAATTGCGAATGGAGTTGTCCTAAGTACCTATGTAATTAGAAAAATAAATTTAAATTAAGGTTTTTGTGCAACAACCTATAAACAACATAATCTTACACAAACAGACAAGTTGTTTATCAACCATGAGATACTATCACATTCGATATAACATCTCGCAAACAAACAACACGGAAACCTAACTAGGAAGTAACGTTTTGAAACTTAAACTTGACACGTAAACTGAAGATCACGATACGTTACACAGTACATACGATACAGAATAATCAGAACTCAAGGACAGGGCATCACGCATCAACAATCATACACGCAAACATTATGTTAAACGAACGACATTATAATGTGATCATGTCGTAATTTTGACCTTATGCTGCTAATGATGACTTAACACCAATTTGAGGTTCACCAAACCATGTTCTTAATAGCATACTGGATTTATCGACAGTAAAGAATTACAATGTTGGCGTTAGTAAATATCCTAATAGGTATTATGATAAACAATGAATCCTAAAATAACTAATGAAATTACGAGAGAGAACGAAATTACTTTTTAAAATGTTGTATGCCAGTGAAGCTGAAAATACACATAATCCACCTACCAGTTAATTGACAAATGTACTAAAAAACCTCATACGACTACCCAGTGTCTTAGACCTCAAGCCTCAAGCCACCAAACAGGTAGATAGGAAGGTACATGTTGCACACCGAGTCGAATGCTACGAGAAAGTGTCGTGAAAGTGTGATCTTGCCGCGAGTTCGTTATGGCGTGTTACACTTTATATCTATGCTCTTTTATATTATAATAAAAACAATTTAGATGATCATTATAAATAAATAAACGCACCATACCTAATGTTTTTCGCTTGTGCTACTACTCGTCATTAGAGTGATAATCATCATCAAGACTATAAAACAAAGTCGATCTTCAAGTCGCGCAATGGATTTTGAGGTGGTTTTCTTAAGGGGGGAGCCTGCTTTAGAGGCTAAAAAAAATCGATATTTTTTTTTGCATAAATGTCTTCCCAATCTATCCAAGAATATGGCCCTAAAATTCCAAAAGCAAATTCAAATTATTTTCGAAGCTACAGAAGAAATAGTGAGCAAGCGTCAAGCAGGTATACGAGCGGCCGGATCGCTCATTTCATTCATTGGAAAGTAAAAAGGCCAGAATAGCCCACAGACTCTAACATCTGGGCTAAAACCAGTTATTTGAAGAGTCTGAAGGGCTATTTTACGGACCAGGAATCGCTGATTAGCATGTCATTGCGGTAAGTTCAAAAAATAAGATTTTTATGTACAAAAACTTTGACGGGCGATTTCTCAGTTTTTCATTTTTACGATTTTCCCGAGTTGGCGGGAAAGATAGAAAAAAAACTAAACGTCCTATCGAAACGAGACAAAATTGGTTGTGTTCGGAATGAAATTCTCTTCTAGTTGAACCTAAAAAAACTTGAAAAAGTTATGATAAACCATTTTTTTAAACAATCTAAAGTGATTTTTTTTCCCAAAAATATGATTTTTTTTTTAATTTGCGAAAAATAATTGAATTTTTCACTTTTTTTTTAAATTTTCTTGGTTTAACTAGAAGCTATACTATTGAAAATTATTATTTTTTTTGGTTTTTTAGTTTCAGATGAAAATTGCGACCTGCATCTTTCCCGCCGCACGGCACATGCATACTCGAGGCGCCTCGGTGAAATGCTTGTACCGCGCATAATATGACATATAATTTGATGAAAAAATTTGAGAAGACTCTTGAAATACATAATATTAAAACCTGAAAGTTTCGTTTTAATCAAATATTTCTTTCCATCCCAAAAAAAATCTCTAAAAAATCGATTTTTTGAAGCTTCTAAAGCAGGCTCCCCCCTTAAATAGATAGAGATGATAGAGCTGGCGTTGTAGAGGTTCATGAGCGACGGTGACCGTTTACCATCAGGTGGGCGGTAAACCCTTTTATCTATTTTACTGATAATTTAAAAGGTTTTTGATATGATTTTGTAAAACACCAAATCTTTTTTTTAGTGAATTGATTCTTGAAGAACAGACTGGTTCCAAAAACTAAAATGTCTTGCATTGTTCCTGTTAGTACTGTCTTTAAGCAAAGTTAGATAAAAAAAGGTTTATACCTACTCTTTAAAAACACGTATGGTTAATATGAAAAAACGCGATAATATCAAAACTCTTTATTTTTAGATAATTCTCGATAACTACGTCCTTGTTCACCCCGATATAGTTTGAATGATATTTTTAGGTAAAACATTTTGATACATGATAGAGAAATCGGCAAGTGATTATTATTATCTTTTACAAGATGAAACTAAAGGCCATGTGCAAAAAGGTTTTTTTTTTTTAAATTATTAGGTCAAAGATTTACATGGTAACAAGCAAATTCACAGACATATGAAAACAATACACTACATAGCATAACATTTAACAAAAAATAAAATAATAATTACAAGTTAGATTACATTTACGAATTTAAATTAATTAACAAATTAAAATTACAAGCAGACAAAAAAAAATAGAAAACAATTCCATGGCATTAAACTTATGATTAAAATGAGATGACAGATGATACTATCTATTGATTTTTCTATAATTTAGGTAAAATGGAAATTGGTAAGATACTTCTTATTTTACAAAATATTAGCGACGAATCGACTTCGCACAGCTAAATTTCTGATACCTAATTATATCAAGTTATTGTTATATTATTTATTTGTATTCCTTTGTAGACGTTGCCTGGAATCATTTTAGCTCATTGTTAAATGTGTGCTTAAGTATTTCTAATACTACGCAAAATATTTTAACTCAATTTTCTTAATACAGGTTTATAATTAAGGTTAAGTACAAGCACCAGGGAGGTCGCGGGTTCAAAACCGGCCGGCTTGTACCTCTAAATCTAAATGTGAAAAAGATTTATGTGCAATTTTTCACGGTGAAGGAAAACATCGTGAGGAAACCTACATGTCGGAAAAGGATTCTAAAGTGAAGATATGTGAAGCCCAATCCGCACTGGGCAAGCGTGGTGGACTATGCCTAATCCCTCTTCTGAGGAGACCTGAGCCCAGCAGTGGGCAGTAATGGGTTGGTACAGTACAAGCATCAGTGTCAGTTATCTAGCAATTATATGTGATGTCAGTAATAGTCAGTACTGCACCCGTGCGAAGCTGGGGCGGGTCACTAGTATTATTATGAGAGAGTATTTCTTCCTTAAGATATTGTATGTAAATGACCTTTTTTTGGGTGATATCATGTTATTGTCATGTTAACAACGCTTATTCATATCTTATATCAAATCTAAAATAAAACATCTCCTAAAATAAGGTTTCTAGGTGATCTAAAAAGGTTTACATTTTATTTTTGAAACAAGATTAGGTCTTTGTGCGTTTCAAGGATATTGTGAGATAAATAGCTACGACGTCATTTACTGACGTTTTTCCTATTATTTTTCAATTTGTAATTTATACCTGCTATAAGTGTATAAGTATAGTTATATGTACTAGGTTTTTGAAGAGAAAGAGGGGTTTTCCATATTTACCTCGATATGGTTACAAGAAGAAATTTTGATTTTAAATGAGGACAACTTTAATTCTAAAGACAACTACAACAACAATAGAAGAAAACGACTACAGTCCTTGTTAACAAGTCATTCGAAAAATCTGAAAACTATTTGGTATATTTTTAGTATTAAACATAACTTATAGACACCATCATAAAAAGAAATTAATCTCTTTTAAATACACGCGTGCCAAACCCACACATGTTACAACAGAAACGGATGAAACCCACATATTAACGTAACTTTTAAGTGGAATAATAAAGATCTAGTTTGTTAGTTTTCTGAGTTTTTACATATTACATAAGAAGGTTTTAAGTAAAACAGTTCAAGAGGTAAGGAAGTTGTTATCGATGCGGTCTGTGTCTCGCATTGTTCGCTTTCCCTACTAGGGCTGTCGCTGACATATTTGGTAATGTTTTTGAAATTAATAACGGGAGTTTAGTTTAATTTGTTGACTGTTTGCTACCGCTACTGACTACAGAGTTCTGCCTAGCTAATATTGATACCTAATAGAAGAATATTATTATAAAAAAGACTGAAGATACTCACAACAGACAAAAAAAAATTGAGCTTTAAGGTCCTAAATATCATGTATAAGTAGAGGGCTAACTCAGACTTGTTAAACGAGCCCACACATTGAATCTATCTTGCTTAGTACAGGAATTTCTTCTTCCTGTAGCTACCTTCCGACTTCATCATTACGACAGTCCCATTGTGCCTTATAATTGTATTTTTACACGATATGCATACGTACACACAATTGCAACTCAATCAGAACCGGAAAGTTGGTTAAATTTACATACATCCAGTGCTACAGAAGCTTTTTCAATAAATCAATCTAATTTAATTTAAGATCCGACTGTGTACATTTTGACTGTTTTATTTTTTGTGTCCTTTTAATATTTTTTTCCTTTTGTGACGTCACTGCCAGTTGAGGCTGAAAACCAGCGCTCGGTGTTGTCTGTGGGTTATCTCCAGCTAACACCCAGCATTAAGCTGAGACTCGACTGGTTTGTGATGGAAACCTTTATATTGTATTACTATTATTTTTTCACTGTTTCCATCACAAATAAAGAAATGTCTATGTCTAATTTAAAACTGTCATCCCTACAATTGCAGTAACAACTTACAATAGTAGTAAACGTTGCAACCGGTAATGTTTACCCAAACAATCGTCCCCGCGGTCTCTGTAACAGTATTGGCACTACACCGTATTTATATTCCACTTACGACTATTCACATTGACCGGTGACGGTTACCGTTTAAGTGACCGTTTCGAAATTTCCAATCGATACGCTAGTTTGCGTAATTTAATGAGTTAAAACTGGGCTGTTTTTAATATCTTAGAGGACTCATAAACAATGTCTCACCTCTATTCTTTTTCGTAAAATCTAAACCATTGGACCAAAATAGGCTTCATTTCTAACGTCTATTGCGAAAAGAAGCCATTATCATCAGGCTCAAGATATACATAGACTTTTGGATATATCTTTAAATTGCTAGATCCTGCAATTTCGCAACCAAGAGCTCCCGCTATTTTCATTTTTATCAGCATTTAACTATCTTATCGGGAACTTATCGTATTCGTGAACCTAAAGTCTACTAATATGGATTGGTTTGGATGGATTTTCCCCAAAAACATTCAACACCATGTTACATATTATATTATTACCAATTTTCCCTCTCTTACACATTCATTCAACTCAAACACCTGTACCAACCCATTACTGCCCACTGTTAGGCTCAGGTCTCCTCAGAAGAGGGATTAGGCATAGTCCACCACGCTTGCCCAGTGCGGATTGGGGACTTCACATAAATTCAAAGGATTTTTAGAACCCTTTTCCGACATGCAGGTTTCCTCACGATGTTTTCCTTCACCGTCGTGTTTCGTGGTGTGAAGTCGTGGTGGCCGAGTGGTCGAAGCGTGTTCTTCCGAACGGGAGGTCGCGGGTTCAAATCCAGCCAGCTTGTACCTCAAAATCTAAATGTAAAAAAGATTTATGTGCAATTTTTCACAACACCACTGGCTAAAAACGGTGAAGGAAAACAAGTCAAACACATTCATCTATAATACCACCAAGAAAATGATTCTAAGGGACGTGCAGAACAATCCGAAACGACGACAGACAATAGACAAACATACCTATTGTACGTAATGTGGTGTTCCGCTGATTTTGGCGGCAAATAACCGTGGTGAGTTCCGAATGCCGGCGCCACTCGTCAAATGAACCGAAAACAATACATTTTAGAGACGGTATTCAATTATTCGGTGTGTTTTAAACGCTATTGTGTTATTAGATGTATTTGCGGTTACAACTCGTGGATTCTTCGCTTGTGGTACGCTTAATGGTTAAGACATGGGTCAATGACAAATTTAACAAAAAGTCCTCGAAAGTCTAAGACGGCGTATTGGAAGAGCAGCCATTTGGAAAGGAGCGGTATTCTAGTACACTTTTTTTTTATTTCAGAGTTTGCAGCAGTTGGGCCGCTTGGGTATGATGTGTGGTAGCCGTCCTTCTGGGCCTTTTCAATACCATGGTATGATGGTAAATTTTAATGTTATAAGGCGCTAACTACACCCCACCATTTTTTTTTTTTTTTTATTTGGAGGAAATCAGGGTATGTGGGAGTTGAACCTCACTAAAACCTCCAACCGCTCACACTCAGCGTCCGAACCCCGGCTGAGGCCAGAACCCAGCACGGGGTTATGAGGGACGGGGCGACGCGTTACGCCATCGGCATTCTTTCCCATCACTCCGTCCCCACACCCCACCATACACAGATCTTCTTAAATCTCGTTTAAAGAATTACAAATCTGGAAACTTTGCGGAGACAGTGGATTTCAAATAAGAATAGTGCCATAGTTATTTAATTTACAATCTTCTTATATATAAAAATGAATTGCTGTTCGTTAGTCTCGCTAAAACTCGAGAACGACTGAACCGATTTGCCTTATTTTAATCTTGAAATATTCTTAGAAGTCCAGGGAAGGTTTAAACGGTGAGAAAATTTCCTTATGTGACGCAGAGAAGTTGTGTGGGCCAGCTAGTGCCTGATAATTCCCTAACCACTTCTATGACATAATATGTCGAATTATGTAAAGCAATTCGTATGTTCATATTGTCCATTCTATGAGTACATACAGATGGATACTATTACGGTAATTTTGCATTCAACTCGGCTACTAGGAAGTTTTGTAACCTTCCAACCATGTTTTGTGTTACATAATTCAATGCCTCCATACAAAAAAGGATTATATTTTATTCGCATTGCGTAATATATTTAAGGAAATAATTTTAACGGTCGGATTATAAAAATAAATAAAAAATAATAATTTTATTATATCATAATAATTAACAAGTCCTAGTAAAAGTGCTTCTAACAAAATAGTTGGATCAGGAAGTAATATAAGATGAACCTTAGGAGCCACGTTTTTCTCAAAAAGATTTTATATATTTTTTTGAAAAAAATAGAATGCAGCATCAAATTTAAATTAAAATATTGAGAACAATTAATAAATGTAACCTATTACATAAATATAATGTATTTTTTTATATAATAGGCTACATTTATTTAATTATAATTAGTGTACGTATTGTTACAAAATTATAGCTTAGCAGCGTCTTTATTTTTATAGAAAAAATCGCTGACAGATGACAAATCAAAAAAGATCAAACTATAAGAGATTCTTTAAGATTACGACTATGGAACCCGAAAACAACATTAAGGGCAACAATATTGAAAGATTTAAGTTTTTTCTATTAAATTGTTTTGAAGCGCCAATCTGATGGTAAGTACCTCATAGTACCTGGCTACCGTTGCTCATAGACCTCTGCAATGCCAGGGGACACTACGGAGTCACTACCTACAGCCTACATTCGAAGATTCTTCAAGCCTCGTAAGAAGAAGGACAAGTCCTAGCGCTCGAGGAACACATAGTTTTTAAATCAAATGCCCAAAATGTTATTTAAACATTACCTTATGTTATAAATATATTATGGTAAGCAATCCTTATAATTTATCATTCGGACACCGTTCCGAGTCGTTCACATAACATTTAAATTGAGTACGGTGCATATTATGTAACATCAGAGTTCGAATACAAACGAAAGCTAATTTTGAATTAATTAAATCCAATGAACTTGCAGCTTCTGTCCGAATAACTTGTAAGATACGTCGAGTAAAATACTTGATTATTATGTGAAGATAATACTCGTAATAAGTACCTCTAAAATATATTTAAATTAAATATTATGTTGAGTGTCTAACGGCTTTTTGATCTATCTTAATATATATAAATCTCGTGTCACAATGTTTGTCCTCAATGGACTTCTAAACCACTTAACCGATTATAATAAAATTTGCACACCATGTGCAGTTCGATCCAACTTGAGAGATAGGATAGCTTCGATCAAGGTCTGATGATGGAGCTGGAAGGTGCCCACAGGAACTCCGTTAATAAGCAAGATAACCTCATAGTGTTTAGGCTCTAATGAAGCGTCCTGATGAGTACTTTTAGAAAATTCCCGAGAACAGTTCCTATGCGACGCAGACGAAGTTGCGCGGGGCAGCTAGTAAACCGATATAATAAGTCTTAAAATTTCAACATTCGTCTCTATTACTAGATATAAAGACCAGGCCCTACTAGGGTCCTCTAATCAGCATTTAGTGGCAATTAGCACAGAATTGCGTCTTTCAAGTGACAATGGACAGGACGATTGTACGAAGAACGGATGGCCGATGGGGCCGAAAAGTTCTGGAGTGGTGACCACGAACCAGGAAGTGCAACTCTGACAAGATGGCCGACGACCTGGTGAAGATCGCGGGAGGTCACTGGATGCAGGTAGCGTAGGACCGGCCGTTCTGGCGATGTTTGGGGAGGCCTATGTCCAGCAGTGGACGTCTATACTAATTTTTAAACAAAGCAAAACATGTTGCAAGAACCCTTACAAAGAAATAGACTGCATATTTCTTAACATTAGGTACAATCAATTTGTTTGATCTAGTTCCCTATTTAAATGATAACTTACAATTACACTCCGTCTACTAACACTAATGACATGCAAACTTACATCGTTACTATCTAGATTTCACCGAGACCAATTTAGTTGAATTATAAAACGTTTTATCCAGGAAAATCTGATCTACTCTTGTCTTAGTAATGGTTATAATAATGTCTATAATAACAGAGGAAACAGGTTGATTGTAACTAGCACACATAGTACTATACACCTGTTAGTTTAAACCGATTTGAAATCAGAATAGGTATGTAAGTAAGTGTAAGTGTCCACCACGCTTGCCTAGTGCGGATTGGGGACTTCACATATCTTCAAAGGATTTTTAGAATCCTTTTCCGACATGCAGGTTTCCTCACGATGTTTTCCTTCACCGTTTTTAGCCAGTGGTGTTGTGAAAAATTGCACATAAATCTTTTTCAGATTTAGATTTAGAGGTACAAGCCGGCCGGATTTGAACCCACGACCTCACGTTAGGAAGGAAGCGCATCGACCACTCGGCCACCACACCTTCGAGATATCATATACAACAGACACAAATAAAATGAACCAGAAGATTATGAATGTATTTCCAAGAATCGTAAACTTGTAATTGAATACATATAAGCATTAAATGAATACGTATTATGTTGAAAATTCCAATGAGATCCATCACAGGTATTTGTAGACGTAATAAAACGCGTTAAATATTTATGTAAATCAATGGAATATTTACACTACGTGACTCGCGAGTTGACCGATGTAATAAACAGAAGATTGACAACTGACTTAAAGACGATTTACTGAATATTAATTTGCAGTTTATCTACAGTTATCTATACGTAGATGTACCTACAGCGTGTCCCAGAAATGTGCGACTTAACACATTCACTGCTAAACGAGGCCTAAATGACCCTGCAACTTTTCTGTGGTGCAGCAAACAAAAACGTGAACATTCACTGCGGTGCGAAGAGCAAAACTTTGTTAAAAGAATTGGGGTCTAATAGACCGCGTGTCGCCTTACGTATGGTCATGATCCGGGCCGATTACACCTCTTCTCGCAGTGAACGTGTAAACGGGAAGTACTTTAAATATCGAAGATATTTTACTGAAAGAAAACCTCATTTTATTTTGTTTTTATTAATACTGCATTCGAATCTTTAAAAAAGAAAAAAGAACACTTAATTTGAAGTAATCTTAAAGAAACAAAATGTCTTAAACGGAAAAATAAAATTTAAAGAAATGAATTTATGGTTTAGTAAATAAAAATAAAACCTGACTAGATGCAGAAAGCACGAAATCGCAGCTGGTGGAAGGAAAAGAGGGAGGCCTACGCCATTAAAGGCGACATTTACCTCAAGAAATAATGAAACAATAATAATTCTAAAGCTACTTTTGACGTGACAACGTCTTATAAATTGGTTTGCCGGGTGACACTTCAAGAAACTGCGTTACGCTCCGCTCACGTTATGCGCTCACAATGAGAGCGAGTGAGAGGCACGCGTGCCTTTCACTTTTTATGTCTGTCTCTCTCGCTCTTAGGCGGGCTAACCATGCCCGAGTCGTTGTCACGTAAAACTTTCGCCCGTATACCGACTTTACAGGCAACCAATTTTTTTTAATTAAGTCAATAATTTGTTGTGATTAGTTATAAGATTCAAATATTTTTATTAGTAGTTTAACTAGTTAGTAAGAGTTAATAGAATAAAGGCTTTTTTTATTTTATTTAAATAAAAGTACGAAACAAAAACCTGGAACAATTACACAACTTGTAAAAGTAGAATAATCAGATGATGTGAACTCAAAGTAGTACACAAAATACAATTTTTCATTTTAATCAGACCGGAAAATTTTTACTCCATTCATCATATTTATGCAATTTAAAAAAATAAATTATTATGATGTTTCATTTCATCTTTAATTTATGTTTGTTTAAAACTTTAAAAGTAGATACATAACCGATTTTGATGCGGTATTATTATAATATAGGGTGGGCAATCTAACGTTTGCATTTTGAACTACTGTTTATTTAGAGAATGACAGTTCAAATGTCATTCAATTTGTATTCATAATTTAGTTAAAGGTTTGACATTTACGAAATGGGAATTTACCGAAAAATCGTCTTTTCAGATGAAGCCCATTTTCACCTCGGAGGCTATGTCAATCAATAAGCAAAATTGTCGCATCTGGGGGTCGGAAAATCTACACGTCACCATTGAGAAGCCAATGCACCCACAAAGAGTTACGGTTTGGTGTGGGTTTTGGTCCGGCGGCATAATCATCGAAAATGAGCAAGGAGCCGCCGTTACGGTCAATGGCCAGCGTTACCGTGCCATCCTCAACGAATTTTTGTTTCCAAAAGTTGAAGAGTATGACATGGACGACATTTGGTTTCAACAGGATGGCGCAACATGCCACACAGCCGAACTTTTAGAAAATGCAAACTTTATATGACCCACCAGCTAATAGAGCTATTCAAGCGGGAGATAAATATGATGTTTACTTGCAAAATAATAAATAATTTGATAAATTTTAAATATTTTGATATGATGTAGAAAATGATCTCATTCTACTGTAATAGTTTTTATATGAAAATCTCATGTCGCTGCATATTATCATGAAGGATATTGGAGAACATACTACAAATAAGCTGTAACTTTAAAACATGAGCTTACTTTATTAACATGTGACAAGTTAGTAGTATAACCAAACCCAAGTTATTTACTAAAATGTTACAGTAAATTGCTTTTTGAAACGAAGTTCCTTATCGCGCGTTATAGAAAGGGGGCTGACGGAAATTCTTATGAAAAAGTCGTCACGACCCTTTTTTTGTTTTAGATGATTATCGCTAGATGGCGATGTGATCAAAATATTTTATTTAAGTTTAGCAAGAAGAGAGAGAGAGACGTTTTAAACTAACTAATTATTATAACTTAAAGAAATAAAATGTTATTACAATTCCCTCACTAATTAATCGAAAGGAACTTCGCTCCATCCGGGTGTCCCTTGACACCTCTCAAGTATTTTTTACTTCATCGACTACTTTGCATATAAGTTAAGCACTTCAGTTGATTCATTCGTGTATGTCGCCATCTAATTCCTCATCCATTTGCGGCTCGAATAATCATTATTCTTTGTGCGGACTTATTACGTCAATTTGTTTAGTTAAATACGTTAAGATGATAACAAACAAGATTCCTTAGCAAGCTCATCGGTTGAATATTAATGAAGACAATCATGTAGCCTTATAAATCTAGACTTGTGGCCATAACATTAGCATAGGTATTAATCTTCTGCGTCAAGGTTTAGTCATAGAATTATTACATCTGAAATGAACAACAGAATGAAGTCAATTGAAAGTACGCCGATCGCACGTAACACGACATTCCTGAATTCCTGATGTAGTATTCTATTGGTTTAGTTCAGAGTTTTAATTGAATTACTAACTTCACCAACGTCACAAAAGGAGAACTACAGTGTGTTAGTCGTGACTCGTCTAATTATTTACGCTATCACATGAAAAACCTCTAACATTATCTGGTATAGTGGTTAATAAATCCAACAAAATAAATAAAAAAACTTGAGAGGTGTCCCCTGAGGACACCCGGATGGAACGAAGTTCCTTTCGATTAATTAGTGAGGGAATTGTAATAAAATATTTTGATCACAGCGCCATCTAGCATTAATCATATTAAACAAAATAAGGAATTGTTTTAAAAGATTTTAATCACAGCGCCATCTAGCGATAATCATCTAAAACAAAAAAAAGTTTCGTGACAACTTTTTCATAAGAATTTCCGTCTAGCCCCTTTTCGATAACGCGCAATAAGGAACTTCGTTCCAATAATCTCAGTACAATTCAACATGCAGCTGTAACTATAATTCAATTCTAATATTGGCGTAACAATAGTGCTCAAAATTGGTCCTCGACTCAGCATTTCTAAAGTGTTCTAAAGTGGGTTTCTTGAAGGTATTTCTGTTTTACGTAAGTATTTTCAAAAAGATTTGATCTTATTTGTTCGATATATACCTAAACAAATGTGTTCAAAGATAATAAATTAGAAAGGTACTCATATTCCCAATAGAATAAAAACCAGTGGCGTGCCGTTAATAAAGGCAAATAAGCATGACATATCCTACCTAATCAAATTTTATGAAAATAACGACGAAAATCAATAAAATGCTGTACACTTACATTCCCCAGTCTTAATAATTGCCTGTAATTAGGTAAGTAATGGAAACAAATTCATTGCAGTGTATATGTATATAATTTTGTTAACAATTATGTCAAATATTAATTTCTGCATAGCCTGACTAAAATATGCGTGCACGCCGCTGATAAAAACATATAGGTACACATTTATAATATGTATGTTTAATATGCAAACACTTTTGACCGTCAAGGATGATGTTCATGTCAATATCTCACTGGCATTTATTATTCAAACAATGCCACAACTTGTTCTACTAGTTTTGAAGTTAGTTAAACGTTTCAATCACTAGCATCAAAATATTTACATCTTAAAAGTTCTAACCACTTCATTTGCAAAATAAAACACATAAGCGTTTAACATTTATTTTTTTTTCCACCCAACACAAAGACACAGATATACAACAGGTTTCATGCATTTTCAACGGGTTCTTACCACGATATTTAATTAATTGAATTGTCTCGATATTTCGACGTTGTTGCAAACGTCATGATCACGAGAAGACTGGATACTGCGGGTCGATTTAAGAGCAAACAAATCTGTCTATCCTCTTTCTCGTTTTGGGTAGTACCACTGGAACTCAAACTCACATCATGACACACCACACTCACTGTATCTACAAGACTCTCTGAGCATGAACCCTTAGTGACTGTTGTGTTTAGCACTGGATTCCACATACTCGATAGTCTGAAGCCGTCACCCCTGTTAAAAGTGCTATGTCTTGAAAAAAGTGCTATGTAAGAACCCGTTGAAAATGCATGAAAGTATTATAGAAAACCGCGAGTGTCTGAATAAGTTTATACAACAGGTTGTTACAGTACAATGAACATATTAAAAGTATCCTACCTTCAGCGAATCGATTTCACACTGCAGCATATTGAACACAACAAAACAAATAATTTAAACAAGAATGGAGAAGTTGCAGTTTACAGAGCGTCACAAACAAACTACAAGATAAACAATCAAGATGAAACGCAGTTCTGCAGATAAAGAGATAAATGTTATCTTGATGAAATATGCCATACATGCTATGAACATATTTGGCTTCCATTAAAGATCATTGTTTAAATCTTGAGTATATTTTTTGTTTAGTAAAATAATATTATGAATTCGAAATGGTTTTTGTAGGAAATGCATTGAACAAATCATAAAGCGTCAGAGCTAAACACAGAATCCTTTGTTCAAATAAGGAAACACAATTTTGATGATCAAAGAAATCTTCTTATATATAAAAATGAATTGCTGTTCGTTAATCTCGCTAAAACTCGAGAACGACTGAACCGATTTGGCTTATTTTAATCTTGAAATATTCGTAGAAGTCCAGGGAAAGTTTAAACGGTGAGAAAGTTTCCTTATGTGACGCAGACGAAGTTGTGTGGGCCAGCTAGTATGATTATAAAAATACGACTATCCAATCTGACACAATACTATACGAAAATTAAGCATTGTCGAATACTTCTTAATTGTGGTTCCTTCTACATCTTTAGCTGAGATTTTAAAAGTTCTACACCTATAGAAGGTAGGCGATAGACGACGTTTCAATAGACGGTATTGCAAAGTCCATACCGTCCATTTGAACCGTAAGCTCGTAAAACGTAACCAAACACGACGGGTCATATGAACTCTTGTGTTAGAGTTCCTATGACCACCTTCCAAGCTCATCATCAGATCAACGCCATTTTGTCATATTATTGCATTGTCACGCGATATAGCTACATCTGCGTGCAAAATGTCACCTCAATCAGGATACCGGGAAGTTGGTCAAATTTGACTCGCAAGATTCCACCCGAACTTACATAGTTTAGTTTTAATTGGTACATACTTTTTTCGTGTTCTGTTATTTGTATCTGTTTGTGGTAATGTCGTCCGTCCGATTACTCGCGGAGCTGGCTGAAAATCAGCGCTGTGAAGTGTCTCACTTGACAACATTATGCTGAGCCAGCGTTCCGTTTGCTGTGGCAATGGGCACTCTTAGAATAAAATTAATATACCTACTGATGTAAGCTTTGCTACAGCAATAAAGATTATCTTTCTTTCTTTAGTTACATCCAGTGCAAGTTAATATAAAGTTTGTAAAATCAGCACGGACACCGTTCCTAGTACTGTACTTACTAAATTGGTCATTATTATCCTGTATGGTTCAATATTCATTAGAATGAATATTAATTAAAAACCACAGAATTATTACATCTGGAATCAACATCATGAACAACAGAATGAAGCCAATTTAAAGTGCACCGATCGCGCGTACTACACGATATTCTGGCGTTAGTGTGCCGATGACACTCAATTCGTTTAACACACTAATAAAATATTACATACACATAAGTTCTTTAAAATTCACTTTGTTATTTCTAATGTTGAATCAAAATATCGTGTAGTTACGCGCGATCTGTGCACTTTAAATTGGCTTCATTCTGTTGTTCATGATGTTGATTCCAGATGTAATAATTCTATGTTAAAAACCTACTTTTAGAACAGTAGTAAAATTCGTATAAAATTCACAGTTACACGTAATTTACTTTGCATATCCATAAAACGAATTCAATTACAAACGCAAAACTACATCGTTTCACCAATACTGAGTTTAACAAGATCGTTAATATCCAGTGATGTTTCTATAAATCAAAACAACTGCTAATAACTAGTGGTACCGTTAAATTTTGATGTTATCACAAAGTGAGCCGGCTCTCGGCCGCCATCACTACGAAGAATTAGTACTGGTAGCTGTACCGCGGCGAATAATAAATATTAAATAACGGATTGTAATTGGTTGGAAAATATTACGCATTTTCATTACTAGTGTAGCCCAAATTCAGTCTTGGTCTTGCAGTCTTGGTCTTGTTCTTGCGTTTTTGCAAGACCAAGAACAAGAACAAGATCGCGTATTTTTAGCAAGACCAAGACTGACCGTGTACGACTTGCTAGACTCTTGCTGCAAGACCGAGACCAAGACTGGGAGCGCAAGACCAAGACCAGGTGTATTGGCGCAAGACCAAGACTGACTAAGTCTCGTCTTGTTCTTGCATTTGGGCAACACTATTCATTACCGATTTATTAACTTGAGCCGAAGAAATTACTATAATAATAATCATTAATTGGAAATAATATTGGAAACCTAATAATATTACTTAATATAATTTAATTTTATTAACTTGTTCAATGTTTTAATTGCCGATGTTTTCCTCTTTTAAAAAAGACGACTAATGATCGTATTTGATTTCGATAGGATCTTGTAAAAACCTTAGAAAATTGTATCAAATATAAAAATATGTCACTATTATACTGGTTCTTATCTTCGATAACGAGATAGGTCCTTAAAGCATAGAAATATTACGCGCGATCGGTGCACTTTAAATTGGTTTCATGCTGTTGTTCATGATGTTGATTCCAGATGTAATAAACTAGGGGCGGCGCGACGGGAAAGAGTGCCGAGCGCGTAACGCGTCGCGCCGTCCCTACGAACCCCGTGCTGGGTTCTGACCTCAGCCGGGGTTCGGACGCAGAGTGTGAGCGGTTGGAGGTTTTAGTGCGGTTCAACTCCCACATACAGGGATCCGGTGATTTCCTCCAACTAAAAAAAAAATGAAAGGTCCATAAACAATTGTTTTCAAGATGTCACATTCTTGAAGAATACCTAGTCAAAATCGGTAACAAGAAACATGAATAAAGTTAAAACTTAAAGATATACATACCTATATTATTATGTAAGAAAATTACACAGCGTAATATATTTGCACAACAAAAACATTATTGACAAACAACCGGCCAGGAAAGTCGTGTGCGGTTGCAAAAGGATAATTACAATGGGAGCTGGTCAGTTGACACAGTTCCAGTGCAAGTCTCTTGGTATGCTAATCCCTGTGGACAGCCGATGCATTGCACATATTAATTAATGCAGAGATGGATCCAGTTGTAAAAACTCTAGTAAAATTCCTCCTCAATTTTCGTGAATTTCGCCAGTAGTAAGATAAGTAGTAGTAATAGTAGTAATGAAAGAAATGGTAAGTACCTACTAAGTTATGAGTAAGATTTTCCAGCATTTGGGAACTATGATGACAATAAATATAAAATAATTCATCTACCTAATACATTGTTATGTTTAACTACGTCCCAATTTTGTCTAAATCTAACTTTGAGATTCATACATTTTTTGAAATAATTAAGACGTTTTTAGTACAATATTATATCATGAAGTACAATGACGATTGATTGACAATAAATAAAACTATTGTAAGATTACAAAATACAAGTACCTTTGTACTATTTTCGTTTTCCGCAAAAAACTTATAAATTCCAAATGCGTCTACAAAATTGAGACAGTCACAAGTACGATACAATGTGCACAATATGTAATTAAATAGTTTAAACAAATGACATGAATAGTTTAAATACGTCCTGTTAACAAGTTAAACTGGATGGTAGCCCTAACGGTACTGCATCATTGGACACTAGAACTTTCTGTTATGCTAAATCTAAGTTATTTGTAAACATCATCTACTTACATCAAACTACTTTCAGCGATGGAAATTATTACTGTCAAAAATAGGTTAATTAGGAATGAACTATTGTTTTACTTTTATGGAACCGAAATAAAATAAAAAATACTGTAGATTAATCATCTAAGGAATGTTTAGGTGACGATTATTAGGTATGTACAATCTTCTTTATCTTAAAGCTCAACCTTATCAAATGGAGTCGGCGCAATATGTTTTATTTTATTTTATTTTTATTTTTGTAAGTCACACCAACAATTCACATACACTTAATCCTATTAGAGTAAAATACATTTAAGTTAAATCTATGATGTGTATACAGGGTGTTGGTGCCCGGTGAAACAATACTTTCAGGGCTTAATCTATATCACATTTCAAATCATATACACATACTTTTGAAACGGAGATAGTTAATTTATTTTCCCATACAAATTTGAAAAATTATTATTTTGTATTATTTTTGACAACCCTACCCTGACCTACATCGAACATGCTAAATCTATTTACAAACACACAGGTGCATGTATCCTGTTTAGAATGTGATTTTTGTCCCGTGTATTATTACAATGTTCTATGATACAGGAGGTGACTAGCGGGCTTAAGTCTTTAGCTGTTGGTGTAGGTCAGTACGGTAGGGTTGATCCTGCACAAATTAAGACGTAGTTTTTTTTAGTTATAACTTATGATATATTATGCGTAGAAAACCCAGATTTGGTGGATGGCTTCTACATCAAGTATACTATTTGCTGTGAAAGTATTGTTTCATCGGATTTTAACACCCTGTATAAATCAATTAAAGGTATGCACAGCGTTTACCAGAAGTACATAATTTTATACTAAATCTAAAACTATCTATATCTTCTTCCTCTTCTTATATATAAAAATGAATTGCTGTTCGTTAGTCTCGCTAAAACTCGAGAACGGCTGGGCCGATTGAGCTGATTTTGGTTTTAAAATGTTTGTCGTAGTCCAGGGAAGGTTTAAACGGTGAGAAAATACCCGGGATTTTTTTTGTGACGCAGACGAAGTTGCGCGGGCCAGCTAGTCTGGAATAAGTCCTTTGTCGCGAGTGTCGCGACGTAAATTTTCATACCTTCTTTCATACAATTATTACAATAATACAATTAGGTACAGTAATAAAATAATAAATAAATATTTGAGTATCTTAATAGCCTCATTTTTTTTTTCACTGACGCTAACAGAAGCCACTCTCTATATTAAATTTAAAAAGCTTTCATTATTTGACATTCTGTTGTTCTTTCCCAATATAGGTCATCATGCAAGATTAGTATAAGACAAATGAGACAATATGTCATTGTGATCTGGTTGTGTCACTCCATATCTTCCTACGTAATGCTTTGTCAAACAGTTGCAGTCATGAACCGGTTTGTACAATCTACTCAAAATTCAAACACAAATTCAATTAGTAAGCGGTAAGTGTGAACAATGGCTGTCAAAGACCGACCTTCAGCTACCATTGAAGTAAATGTAATGAAAATTTAGATGTGGTACAGTGTAGGTTTATGTTTATAATAACTTACACAGGTATTTACCAATAGGTACTAATACGCACTAACACAACAACTATGACTTTTCTGGGTCAATTAAATAAGTTAAACAGGTATTTTAAAGAACGCTATTTCATCTTTTTGGAACACCACTCCGCACAATATTTATGTGGTCGCCACTATAAAACAAACCAAAGTTACTAATCTACAATTACAATTACTACTAAGCTCTTCCCATCTTCAAATGGTGACTTTATTTACTCTCCAATTTTATTTGCTTTCCTCGCGAACTTTTCCCTCTCAGTTTTTAGATGACGTGAAAATCATATTTTCTTAGAGCGTACACAAAGTTGCGGAAAACATCCATACCATATCCACGAGTGTTTGAATGAACGGAAGGCAGAAGCGCGCTTCCGTGTACCCAGGCCACTTCCCATATTCAGGAGTGGCGGAAGCGAGTCGTGCTCTCGCTCCATATACATTAGCCGTACGACGATATTACAACCATACTATAATCACATATTTAAGTGCAGGAAATTGAAATGATCATTAATGAAATCGGTTATTATCTATGGGTGGCTAAACATTTTTAACTGATTTTCTATGCTGATTTTAAAATCACGTCCGTCAACTGAGACCCAGTAGACCGTCATTTCATATTCGGTGTCGCATTATGTAATGTAGGTAACAATTTTTTTCGTGTTAAATGCGATGAACTTCATTTTTCAATACACTAATATATATCATGTACATTTCACTTTTTAAAGAGCTAATTTTTGCCGAGAGACTGTTTTCTGACGCTTGTTTCGAGTTTCAAATTTGTATACTTACATTTCATCGATGGAAAAACATAAAAAAAACTTCTCTCATTTCACATTCACCAAGATTTCCCTTCCTACCTTGTATCAGAACCAATAAATCTTGAATAATAATAGTAAACATTCTTTATTGGTCCATCGACCAGTCCGACCGGAGAGGACCACTTTCTCCGCAGGTGGACTCACATCTTGTATCACGAGTGATGGACCTCACATGTGACAAGGTCAACGATCTACGCAGGATTGACACGCAACTTTGAACATTTTTATTTTAAAAACTTTTAACTTGCCCTGAATTTTACAATGTACTTGTACTTACCTATGTAAGTTCAGCTGGAATCTTGTTTGTAGAATTTGATCAACTTCCCGGTTTCTGATTAAGATCTCGATATATAAGTAGGTGTACCTAATCCCTCTTATGAGAATACCTGAACTATGCAGTGGGCAGTAATTGGTTGATACAGCACAGTATAGACATGGATGAAATTGCACCTATTCTCGTACCTACAGAAGAAAACATTTTTGTGACCTAAACATTTTTTTATTTAAAGACAGATAACCGCTGCTAATGAACCTCTGCAATGTCAATACCTCATGACATTTCAGTTACATTAAAAAACTCTAAAACTGTTGTGAACAATGTTAGATTCCCTTTCATACGAGGATGGCAGCATTGGCAGCCCTGCACCTGTTGCTTTCACTGCACCCACGAAAACGAAAGTACAACAGAGGTGTCATGTAACACGTTGTAAATGAGGCTCGTTTCCGGCGACTCCCATCAAGATCAATCATAACAACCTTCAATGTAATGCGTACAAGCGCCTCCGAAACTAATTATTATGTAGCTAAGTATCTTCTAATCTTAGTAATAAGAATGTTTATGTAATAGGAATATAATATTTCTTAATGTTGCAGCAGCACAACACGTGATGAAACCTGCATGTCAGAAAAGTGTTCTAAAAATCGTTGGAAGATATGTGAAGACCCCAATCCGCACTGGGCAAGCATGGTGGACTATGCCTAATCCCACTTCTAAGGAGACCTGAGCCCAACAGTGGGCAGTAATGGGTTGGTACAATACAATACAAAAATCTTGCAGCGTTTTTTCCTATTTCAGTGGAGTTCTCTTTGTAATTATGATAATATGTACTGTTTATTATTTGATATTTTAGCTAACCGCTATTAATTCACGTTCTTTCAAAGAAGAAAGGTTTTCCAGGATCTACTTTGATAGTTTAGGTCTATGGTAAATATTGAAAAAGTTGAAGCACACTTGTCTTTTTGCCTATTCAATACTTGACTAGACTACTTCGTCCACATAACACATGGTAGGAATGATTTCGCCACCATAGCTCATGTCTACGTGGACTGTTTGTGTGCTGTGATACCTTATCAATTTTAATTTCGTAGAAATAGTACTAGTTCTGGCTGTTAGATTTGAGTCATATTTGAAATAGAAATAAAATTTATTTTAAAGAAAACTTTAAACACAAGCTTCTAAGATCCTGAATATCATTAGAGTGCAAGCCAGGTTTATCTTATTTAGAGCAAGAGTTCCTATGACCATGTTTCGAATCCATCATCAGATCTACGCCATTTTGTCATATTATTGATTTTTTTTTATGGCTTTATTATTGCATTGTCATGCGATATACATCTGCGAGCAAAATGTCAGCACGATGGGAAACCGGGAAGTTTGGCAAATTTTGTTTGCATGATTCCACCCGAACTTTCATAGGTACATAGTTATTGATGTGGCTGATGATGATTGACAGCTGATTTGTGATGAAAGAGAAATTACTCGCAATTGTCTCTTATTTTTTGAGTATTATGTTTTTTATCTTTGTATATTTTCTTTTTTTCATCACAAATAAAGAATGTCTATGTCTAGTTACATCCAGTGCAAGTTAATATAAAGCTTGTAATAAAAGACCGTTAAACATAGTAGTATATAATTTATTGTTGAACACAGATATAACAGTCCCTAGCTCCTGTTGTGTCGGTTCCCCCAGCCCCTGCGGTGGTCGTCTTTAAACTCGTCCATGTTGCGTTGTCGCTCCAACTCATCAGGATCATCGTCTTCCACCAGACGTTCCTAAGAAGGCACATAATATGGAATTTATTAAGAGCTGTGGCGAATAGTAAGATTTTCGTAGAATTTCTTAAAAATGATCTTAGTGCTGTTTATAGTAATTAAAGAGTATTCAAAGGGAAGCCGATAGGATTGGGCTTGTATATGTCTCCGGAAAATATGAAGAAATGTCACTTGTTAATTTCCGTTAAGTTTCTACGGAAGTAATTAACTTTTCAAAAAAATTATTCCTTCTGCAATGTTAGGGTACACTACGGCTCAGCTACCAACATTGAAGTTTTCTCTTTAAGCCTCGCTTGAAGAAAAACAAATCATACTGCTCGGCAAACACCGAGGATGGGAGCTCATTACAAAGTCGAATGTGTGACAAAAATGAACTCCTGAAACGAACCGTGTATAACTGTTGCGGTTCAATATATAGGGTGGGCAATCTAACGTTTGCATTTTGAACTACTGTTTATTTAGACAATGACAGCTCAATTTGTGTTCATAATTTAGTTAAAGGTTTGACATTTACGAAATAGGACGCTATACGCTTGAACAAAATTGGGCAATATTGAAAAGTTACTTCCAAAGTGGTGAGTCTTCAGTCCTACAGATTGGAGAAATGGGTGTGTGTCAGATGAAGCCCATTTTCACCTCGGAGGGTATGTCAATAAGCAAAATTGTCGCATCTGGGGGTCGGAAAATCCACACGTCACCATTGAGAAGCCAATGCACCTACAAAGAGTTACGGTTTGGTGTGGGTTTTGGTTCCGGCGGCATCATTGAACAATGAGCAAGGAGCCGCCGTTACGGTCAATGGCGAGCGTTACCGTCACGTTACCGCGCGGCGCCATGCGAACACGAGTTGAAGAGTATGACATGGACGACATTTGGGTTCAACAGGATGGCGCAACATGCCACACAGCCAACATGACAGTCGAACTTTTGAAAAATGCAAACTTTATATGGCCCACGCCTTAGTAAGGATGTACTAAAATAACCCCGCAGTGTCCGCTGACATTGCAGAGCTCCATGAGCAACGGTACGGTTACGATCAAGTGGCCCGTCAGCTCGTCTGCCTGCAAGACAAGGCGAAAAATTGTAACATTTTATTCCTACTGCCTATCATTAAGAATTATCTTTAAATATTTAAGTTGTATTTTTAATAATATTTATATTACCTTTCTTATTTGCTCAGCTTCATCTGCATCATCGTCCGCGTTTTGTATTGTCGTGTGAGGTATGTTGGTGCTCGTACCGGGGAAACTAACATATAAACAAATCAGCTCTTAGTGAATTTAATTATTTTTGGAACGAAGTTCCTTATCGCGCGTTGTGAAAAGGGGTTTGACGGAAAAAATTGTTACGAAAAGTTGTCACGACACTTATTTGTTTTAGATGATTATCGCTAGATGGCGCTGATGGCGCTATCAAAATCTTTTAAAACACGTTCCTTATCGCGCGTTACGTTAGGAAAAAAAAAATAAGACTTCTTTTAATCGAAAGGAACTTCGTTCTATTCGGGTGTCCCATGACACCTCTCAAGTTTTTTACAATTTTCAACTGCTTTGAGCGTACAATGAGTGTATAATAGTAAAATTTTCCAGCAAAAATGACGAATTAAAAATATACATTCTATTGCATTCAGCACACATTCTATTCGGCTTTTGTTAGGAGTTTTAGATACTCACATTCCATCCCGAACTCTTTGATCGTAGAACTCTTCAACCGTCAATGTAGGTAAGGCAGGGTACCCGAGACCAAACACAGCCTTCTGTACGGCATCCTTCGTAATGATGACTGGTTTCAACGGACGGACTTTGGGTCGCTCTCTTGTTGTTTGTACTGGAATAATTACATGTTATTTTTGAGGAAGTTGGTTCCAATAATATTTATAGTGAATTAATATTTAATATTGGTAAGAGACGCAGAGGACGACAACTTAAAAGATGGGAGGATGACCTACCCCACCTCTGGCGAAGACATGCCCAGGATAGAGAGAAATGGCGAAAACTGGAGGAGGCCTATGTCAATGGACAACCTGGCTGAGTACAACAAAAATATACACAGATATTGTAATCACTATTTAATTTATAAGTCAGAGATTAAAGGCTATTTTTATTTTATTTATTTTAATATTTAATATTGCAGTGAATAATTTTACCACTTTTTAATAATTTCATAAAAATACTTATTAATTTAAAAACTGAGACACTCATTTATAAACCTAGCTTTTTAAAATTATCTTTTTTGTAAAATTTACTCAATATTTTCATTGATGTCTGCTGCCCTTGCAGAGGTCCACGTGGTATCCACTTACAATCAGGTGGTATGGTAACCTCTGCCTGATAATAAAAATATAGGCCTCTTCTTATTGTCTTTTTTTTTATTGCCATGTAGGCAGACGAGCCAACGGGCCACCTGATCGTAAGTGGTTACCGTAGCTCATGTACCTCTGCAATATCAGGGGACGTTGAGGGGTCGCTACCTACGACCTAACTTTAAGGACCCTCCTCAAGCCTCGTTTGAAGAAGGACAAGTCATAGCGCTCTGGGAATACCGAAGAGGGGAGCTCATTCCATAGCCGGATGGTGCATGGCAAAAAAGTGTTCCTGAAACGGACCGTGGATGACCGCGGTGGTTCCATGGTGATGTTGGAATCATCTCAAATAATTCCTCAGAGCACTCCCCGTGGAACAATCGTCTTATCTTATGTTTGAGGCTTTAGCCAAAGTGTTGTTACCTTCTGGACAAGCAATCATGTCTAATATAGGTTTCTCCCGTTCAATACTGCTCAGTTCATCAAGAGCTTCGTTAACGTAACTATGTAACATGGTTAGGAAGTACTCCCTCTTTACTTCATCATCAACTATCAGTGATGACATCGCTTTGGATAACGTACTGAGTTTCTCTTTTAACTCTTTTGCTTCTTTGTACCTTTTTATTTTAGCTTCTCTGCTTTGCACCTGTAATGGAATTTGAAATATTTAATAATAAATTTGGGATAGAGTATACAAAACAAGTAATATATTTTTTTATGTCATTAAATTTATTAGGAGATAGATATTCATAACTTTACTGCCATTTCTAGTAGTCATCAGGTAGAAAATACAATAGCTAGATTTTTAGATTATACGTGAATTTACAAAGCATCTACATTAATTGTTAGAGTTAATACATACCATATCATTGATGACTTCTTGTTGGTTCCGAGGCTTAGATGAAGACTTGTTATCACTAGACTGAGGTATCTCTACATCTGTTACTCCATAGTCTTTACACCTTTGGAGGAAATCCCTGAAATTCAAACAAATTTCTTTCTTAAAACTTGAGTTTGAGATATTTACTAGCTGCCCTGCCGAGCCCAAAATCGGTGAAGCCGTTTCGGAGGAGTATGGCAACGAAAACTGACACGAGAATTTTATATATTAGATTTTATTATTAATGTTAACAAACAATTTACTACACAATCATAATGATTAAATTTGAAAAAGTTTAATTAGTTAGTGAAAATCACTATGTTTTATCATAATTTACACTCAAGTATTGAATAAATTAATAAATATAATTTAATTAATATAATAATAACTAGCTGCCCCACGCAACTTCGTCTGCGTCGAAAAAATAAAAAAATTAGGGGTGGACTACCCCTAACATTTAGGGGGATGAAAAATAGATGTTGGCCGATTCTCATAGATACCGGATAAGCACAAAAAATTTCAACAAAATCGGTCAAGCCGTTTCGGAGGAGTTCAAGTTTGAACACCGTGACACGAGAATTTTATATATTAGATTTAATTAAAATAATAGTTTGCATCACTTTTAACAAACTATAACTGATTTAAAATACATTAAAGTGTTTACTTAAAATATATTTCAGCTACTTCAATGACATCCTTCCGGGATGGTCCGCAGATCTTCAATGTGAGAGTTCCGAGTAGGGCAGGGAGCAGCATGTACTTCAGTGTGTCTGTAGGGAGCTCCTCTAATGTCTCATTACGACTGAACATTCCGGACAGTGATACCATATTTGTGGCCTTTTCAAACTTTGAGATTGCTGACTTTACTGTGATCTGGAAGTTTATGATTAAATTATAAGTAGCAGTTTTCTTTTAAATATTAATTGGGATCTCACTTTTTAAGAAATCAAAGGAAGAAAGAAAGAACAAAAGTATGTTTGGTTGTTATAATTATTTAGCATTATAAGAAAATATCAAAAAACAAATTTCAAATATTAACTATTACTATTGCGCCTTTGATGTAGGCAATTAATCGAAATTCACTTTATAGCAAGTTATTTAAAATAATTTGTACTCAACACGAGCATGAATATTGTGATTAATTTTACCAGGTATGGTCATGCCGACCGAGGTTGGATTATATTATGCTATTTTAGAAATAATGACAAAAATAAAAACTACATTATTCAGCAATTAGTAGTTCTTATAAATATAAAACAAACGGCAAAACCGTACCTGGACATTATCGCTGTTCATAGGCTCTGAGACTGTTTCGACTTTATCGTACAGTTTCATTGCTTCATCGAATATATTATTTAATGAATCCTCTACTTGGTCTTGCTCTGATTCCTTTTCAGCCATTTCTTTTAAAATATTTGTTCGAAAATAAACTAATTCGGCTGTTTTCTACAAAACTGACAAAATGAGAATTTCTAATGACATTTGACATATTGTATCAATGACGTTTGACAAAAGTGACATTCTAATTGACTTTATTTTCCAAATGAAACTTTAAATTAGGCACCGGAATTATACTTTATACAAAACCAAAGTCAACAAAACTTTAAATAGTAAAATTAACGTTTTTAACTTGCTAAAGTTTATTTTTTTGTTTTATTGTGAATTAATAATTGTAACTTAATACAAAAACTCAGTCTAAGAAAAAATAAGGATTAAAAGTACATTATAATTATAAAACTCCATACTTCTTTGCTTCAGCAACGTACTCAGTGAAAAGATTGTTCTCTCTAAAAGTTCTCAAATAATTGTTCTTGATATGTCTAAGTATATTAATCATGAATCAAATGTCCCATAACATTGCAGAGGTTCATGTGCGACGGTAACTACTTCCGATCCGGTGGCCCATTGGCTCCTCTGCTTAAATGGCAATAAAAAAAGTGTTGCAAAGCAAAACACAGAGCTACCCCATTTACCTGGGCACTTACTCATAGGGCCATTTTTAGCCTCAGGTCTTACCTTCTTTTTCTGAGTCGCATGACTGAAGGTCGTGTCTGCTAGAAACTAAAGTTGTTCAGCAGTTGCTTCCATTTGGTTCTGTGTTGAGCCCCCTTGAGTGCTAAGATTAGGGACATACCCCATAACTCCCGTATCTAGTCGGACCACCGTGTAGGCCATCGTATGATCGTTACGATAAATTGGACAATCTTTTACAGGTTTAGATTAAAAGGTATTTGGCATACAAACCGGCTGGTTCGAACTCGTTAACGCTAAATAAAAAATTGCAAATAAAAAGCTTCAGTATTTATAATTTCCATATAATTTCTGTAATACGAATATTGGGTCGATACAATCGAAAGAGTTGCTTATGTAACTGATCGTAATTTGATGTCTCTTTTTTTTCAGTTGGAGGAAATCACCGGATCCCCGCCCGCCCCGATATAAAGATTACATAGGTTATATAGTTACTTAAAAATAACGAGTTTTAAAAGCCAGGATTTAGTTCGTCAAGTAACCACAAGAGGCGCTGTAGAGCTCACAACTTTAACTGAACTGTGTACAAATCGTGTTGAAAGAGTCCACAGTAAGTAGTCATACAGCGCTGAGTACATCGAATACAATACACAAGTCGTTTAGTTTAATCATGTGGGACGAGTTGTGAGTATCGGTTGTCGTTACAACTACTCCAACTGTTGGAACTGCGCGCCTGTTAGTAATTTGTGGACTGTAGTCGCTTGACCAGTTGTGGACCCCTCAGTCGTATTGAAGTCACGCATCGTAGCCACACATGTAAGTTGACACACACCCTGCATGAAGGTCACGTGGTAATAACACCTCTGTTGTATAATTTAAAAAAAAATGGGAGTACTTTTTCTTGCTTTCATTATGCGGCACAAGAAAACCGCAACAAGCGATTATCTGTAGTCAGTTTTTAAGGCGCTAATTTGTGAACTTTTGTGCAATAACGTTTTCTTATTTATTTACGTTGTTCTTGTTAAGACGATTTAGTAATTGCTAAACACAGTGAAACTTTGTTTTTATAAGCGCGAAATAACGCTCATTAATCGTATTTGATCGACTTAAATAAACACTATTGAAAATATAATAAAGACAAATTTGTTTTGTTAACGTTTTTTGCGCTTAACAAATTTTTAAATTTAAAATAACGAAATACCTAGCATTGTTTTTTTTGTGAATTCACAAGAAGTTGTACCTAGATACAGATTGTCCACCGTTCATTTTAAAATAAAACAAAAATTATGATAAATGTTAAAAATGTATTCTCTAAATAAAATCCGTATCCCTATCGCATTGTCAATTCGTTACGATGCATTGGAATCTAAAATTATTTTCTTAAAAGATATTATCAAAGCAGTGCTTAACCTAACTTTTTTTTTTAAGCAATGCTGTTATATCATTATTATCAAATGATAAGTTATTAAAAGTCTCGAAGACGTCAGGTCACTCAGGTCAGTCCAAGGACACTGAGATTTATGGTCGAATCTAGTTCTAGCGTTTTATACACCTGAGTCACAATAAAATCGGCTGATTAAATAAAACATTTTCTATTATCATATATCTTTTAATAGCTACTGGAACATTATTTATATTCGTGCCCTTTGTTGGTTGGATTTCTAATATCTATTTATTACCTTTTATGCTATTATAGTTAAAACAGTAACCACCACACCCGTACCTAACAAGAATAATTATAACTGCATAATGAGATCGAATACAAATTAAATGTAAAGAAAAATCAAGATTTAAATAATTATGTGGACTTCATCCATCAACTTAATACGACCTTCTTAAAGCTTTTCTTATATTATGATTTCCATTTCTTTCATGGCCTTTTCCTGCATTTTCCTGGGTCAAGGACATGTCGAACTTGGACACCCACCCCACTAGTAGCTTACAATAATTCCGATAATTCTCCTACATATTAACATTCCGAGGTTCGCAAACATTAATAGAAATTAGATACTTACTCATAATTAATCGACAAAATAATTTGTCATACACGACACCCACTCAAAGTAAAACGTAATAATGGCTCGTTTATAACAAATGAAGCGATTTACCTAATCCATCAGCTATCTAATGATCGATCGTTCAAATATCCAACGCATGACCTAACTGCATAAATTGTCCTTTCTGGAAAATTCTGGCGGGAAATAATCCAGCGCGATCCGGATGACGGCCATTACGTTTCATTGTCCATGCAGACCCTGGCTTACACAATCAACGTAATACTCTTGAACAGTCTCGAATGAAACCCGAACAAAGAATATGTTATACTCGTTTTATAACCTGTTCCAGTCGACAGGTGTAAGAATAATTTGTATGCCATGCAGCTACCTTATTACGCAGAGAATTTACCAAAGGGACAATTTTAAAGATACATACTATCATTTTCTAATTCAATTAAAATAAAGACAAATAATATGATAATAAAATAAACATCGGCGTAAAGTTTTTGGTAAAGTAGAAGTAGACCAAGTAGCTATTTTCTTGAATCGCACTATGTAGAAGTTATATTATAGCAAGTTATGGGGAGGTTGTTTTAAAGAAAATGCAATATTTATATATCTCTTTTAAAATTCTTCAAAGAAACTACAATTATTGTTGATTTAAGATTTTTTGTTACAGTTGTAAAATGGAATCGTCGCCTTAAGAAAACAACCGCAACTGACGATGGCGGTAAAGGCGAGCCTTGTGTTTTGTTTGCTAGTGATCGGCCTCACCTATGCATTTAATGGCGACAGTTTCGAGTTGGAGTGCCCAGACGAATGCGACTGCCACTACTTTAGGATTAACTGGGTGACAGACTGTTCGGAAAGCAACTTGACCGATGTTCCTTACGATGAGCTCAGTCTCAGCGTGTATATTCTAGATTTGAACGGCAACAACATAACGTCGCTGAAGCCGTTCCCTAGTGACATCAAGATGAGGAGATTGCAGATAGCCGAGAACAGACTGACGAGAGTTGAACGAGAAGCATTTAAAGGATTGGAATACTTGATCGACATTGATTTGTCTGGAAATAACATTACCTATGTGGACCCCGAGGCGTTCTTGTAAGTGGGGTTTTGTGTTTATTTAATATATCAATAGCATAATAGGTACATGGAAGGATTCAAAAAAATCATTCCTAAAGGCGTTTTATATTTCTCGACAATACGAGATTGCAGCTGGTAATATTAGGTCGTTCAACCTCCTGGACATCGACAAAGGCTTGACGAAGACAATGATTTAACTTGACTTAAAACCATCATTTTGTTTTTTTTTTTTTTATTATTTAAGACAACAAAGCCTGCGACAAATACAATAAACTGTATGGTATCAATGACTTTTATGAACTCATAAAACCATATTTACGGGTATTAGCATGAATTCTCAAGGACAGAATATCTTATAATAAAAAGTTTTAGCTATTTCGTGGAAAAAAATTGGCTCAAGACTTTATTTACTTTAAATGTTAGACGCAATTGTAAACTGTTCGGAGGTACCAAGCAATATTAGATAATGACTATCACACACGATGAATGCAAATTGAATCCACTTGTTAGATTCTACGCACCAAAAAAATGATACATGTATGAATACAATACGCCACGGAATATAGGTATGTGCCAAATAGGTATATCTAACTATTGTCATTTCTGTTCACAGAGATTCTCGCGGCTTATTAAACGTGGAACTCCAAGACAATCCCATTGGCAATGTTGAAGGTCCTTTCCTCATCTCTCCAACATTGCAGTATCTCGATTTAAGCAATTGTAATATAAGCTCGATTAACCTGCAATTCTTCGATAACATTACAACACTAATGACGGTCGACCTCTCCAATAATCCTCTGCAAACATTAGAAAGTGGAGTTTTCGATATTCTAACGAGCATAGAAACACTGAAACTGAACGACTGTAAACTTACAAATATATCGGACAACTTATTCACTAATGCTGCTAATCTCAAGAATTTGGAACTAGCTGGCAACTATTTAACAAACACTGATTGGTCTGAAGTACTTGGGAAGTTAATCAGATTGGAATATTTGAACTTGAGGAAAACTGGCATTACATATCTTTCAGCAGACACATTTTCAAATTGTACATATTTAGTAAGTTTGGTGTTGGCAGACAATGAACTCCACGATTTAGATGTCGCAGCTACATTAGGCAGCAGCGTTAATCATTTAGAATTACTTGATTTATCCAATTGTCGAATTCAAGGGCCCCTATCCGGAGAGGCATTTGCCAATGCGACTCGATTGAAAAGTCTTTACCTTTCCGGAAACCCTCTGTTTGCAGCAGACTTAAAGGAAGCCCTTGCTCCACTACCGAAATTGGAAAAGTTATTCTTGAGCAACTGTGGACTACGAAATCTTCCAGATAACTTCAATGTTTTTGATAATCTCCTTGAACTGGACATATCGCATAATCCCCTTAATAACGTATTCACAAGATTGTTAGCTCCTTTAGAAAATCTAGAGTATTTGAATATGGGTCACAGTAATTTATCATACATTGGACCAGATTCGTTTGCCAAAATGACCTCGATGAAAAGACTAGTACTCTCTGGAAATGACTTGTTATCTCTCGAAGCTGGCCTCTTCGGCAATCTAACGCAACTAACTACATTAGAATTAGAATTGTGTGGTTTAAAACGACCACTTAATGCGAATGTTTTCTTCAAAAATTTAACTTATATGGATTTAAGAGAAATTAAATTAGGAAGTAATCCTTTAGTTATTCCCGAAAGAGGTCCATTGTTCCCAAAACAGCTATCACAAGTAACGAAGCTTGATTTGAGTAACTGCAACATCACTACACTGAACGTCGATGCTTTCAAGAACACCATAAATTTAACAGAATTAAATTTAGCTGGCAACAAACTGAAGTCAACAGAGGGAAGTCTGTCGTTTTTGGAAATATTACAACACCTAGAGAAAATAAATCTGAGCTACAATAACTTGACAACAATCGATCCGCAAGTTTTCACACTGAATCCGAAACTGTATTCATTAAATTTACTTGGAAATCCATTCATTTGCGATTGCAAGATAGCCGAAATGTGGGACTGGGCCAACATGATAAAGGGCGATTTAGATGTGCTTGTAGGAGCCAAGAGTGCTGAAAGAGACATCGTTGTAAAAGGGAACAAAAAGAAGAAATACCTGTATTGTCATTACAATGAAACTATGCTTCGTAATATGAGTCTAACGTTGAACAAAACAGTTCCAGGCAGGAGGCCATTCATGAAACCCAGAGAATTGACCTACGCTAATAGAACTTGGGCCAAATATGTACGAGAATCTGGCTGCGAACCGGTCGTGAAGATATTAAAGCCGGTGGCTTTAGTAGCCAGAATATTTGATTTCAAGAATGGCTCCAAGATATCAACCGGGATTGTAATAGTTGGTCTCATTGCCATAATTCTCGGATTAGCAACACTTATCATGACAATAAGGTTATTCAGAAGGAACAAGTACACAGACACCGATTCAGAGACTAATAGGAAATCTAGATAGAGTCCCAGTGTTATCCAATGTATTAAATAAGGTTTTTGATAATAAAGATAGGTATATCTAGATAATAGTTTAATATTTAAAAAAAATGTAATAATAACATCGTGTTTTTACTGCTAACCCTACTGTTTTATTGAAAACGTGGAAATTCGTCGAATTTAAAATTGTATACTAGTCATTTTAAGTTATTGAAGTCAATTCATGCGAAGAAGATAATGAGTATTAGGATCACTATTAGGAGTATTAGGAACAATAATAAAGGAACAGTACAACCAAAATCGTGTTCGCGTTTTATTTTCGACCACACTTCCGGTTCCTTACTACGAATTTTACTAACGTAAGATGCCATATGGCGCACCTAATGACATCTAGATTTTTAGTAACTAAGACGGGTAAGCAGTGTTTCTATTTAGAAACAAGGTTCACAATACCTTGTAGATACCTCTATTTGAAGCCTTGTAGTTTAGGCTCAAGTTAACAGTGCATATTGCGTACCTAATTACGATTATTAGCCATTGTAGTCTAATTGAACAAATTAACCAAAGCTATACCGCTCCGGCGCTCACATTAGTCACATTGAGAAACAGTGTATTTTTTTTTAATGGTAATATGATACATTGAAGATATGTGAAGTCCCCAATCTAGGGATGTGAGGTTAATGGAAAAGAATCGATTTATTAAAAATCGATTTTTATTTTATTAAACATTAATCGATTTGTCAATAATCGATTTTAATGAAAATAAATAATCGATTTTTTCGAAAAATCGATTTTTTTATATTATTTAAAATCCTCCATCCTTTTCATATTCCAATAATAAACCTTTTTTTTTTTTGTTTTTCAGTTGGAGGAAATCACCGGATCCCCCGTCCGATCCGTATGTGGGAGTTGAACCGCACTAAAACCTCCAACCGCTCAGACTGAGCGTCCGAACCCCGGCTGAGGCCAGAACCCAGCACGGGGTTATGAGGGACGACGCGACGCGTTACGCCATCGGCGGTAGGGTGCCCAACCCAATTATGAGCGAAGTCCAATTAATGACAACTTCCAAATTGTAATCAAACGCGACTATTTTATTATTTCCGTATTTTATAGTTGGTTACCAACAACTATATTGAACTATATTAGGGATATTCCGATACTAGTAAATACGAGTAGGTACTCGATACTTTTGTTATGATACCAAGTATTTATAGCGTCGAATCAATCTTGCGATACATACTCGGTATCGAAACAAAAATATGAATGGGATAACATGAAGTATATATTTCCTTGTATGTACAAGTTTGCACACCAATGTTTAATTTTTGTTGCAACAATGTCTCAAACTAGGAACAGATTATCTCCAAAATACCTCGAATAGTTTCTGTTTTTGAGCAATTTTGATGTCAAAGATTTTTTAGTTATAGTAAGTCCTTCAAAGTTCCTTGTTTTTACATTAATTTCCTTAAAATTAAATAAAATGATAACAAAAGTGCTAAAAGTATCGATTTCAGTAAGAATCGATACTTTAAGAGTATTTATTTGAGTAGTATCGAAAAAAGATTTGAGTACTATCGAAATGAGTAGGTAATAGGTATCGATACTTTGATGGTATCGGAACATCCCTAACTATAATAACTCAGATCTCAGAACTCATTAAACTGAAACTACTTATCTCGCCGACATAACTACAGATGGCGCTGTTTTTTTATATACCAATTTGCAAATAATAAGGCTTAGAGTTTTTTTGTTCGGCGCATAGATGGTGCTATTTATAAAAATCGATTTAATCGCGTAATTAATTTTTAAAAATCGATTAATATGACTTTCAAAATCGATTATTAAAAATCGATTATTCTAAAATAATAATCGATTAAAAGAAAAATCGATTATTTTTTAACATCCCTACCCCAATCCGCACTAGGCAAGCGTGGTGGATTATACCTAATCCCTCTTCTGAGGAGACCTGAGCCCAACAGTGGACAGTAATGGGTTGGTACAGGAATATGATGCAGATCGCCAAGAATTTCAGTAACCGTTTTACTAATAGCCACGAGATCACGATTCACGATCATTTACAAACGCCTTACAACGTTTAGCTTCTTTTTATAGTGCAGTGAACCGTGCAGACTTCGGGGTGTGACAAGTCAACCATTGATAATGATTGAATTTTGAGCATCTGCCACAACCACAACGAAAGGTAACGATGCTTGTGAAACTCATCAGGTACATTTTATTAGTAAAACACAAGGCCAAAATTGGTCTCTTTAAAATTATAGTGCTGACTGAAGGAAGTCATCAGTGGCTTTATTTTAGATATTTGTCATTTGTATAGATCTTGACCTTTGAGCGAAAAATTATAATAAGAATTTACGTTAGTTATTTCAAATAGCCCTAGTTTCTTACGTCAATAAGCGAACATTGACCCATTTGTGAAATTATCGATTTATTTCAATTAAATTTTAACAATGAATTTATTTTTTTACGCGTTACCCGATGATTTTTATTTGCAACTTGTCTCGCCGTTCATAATTGACAGTTGCCCAAGACGCTTCGAGTTTTTATTTTTACGAATTTCGAAGTATCGAGTCACCTTGATTATGATTTAGCGGAGGCGTTTCCTTAATTATTGCGTTTTTCCCTCAGAATATAACTCTTGTTACTAAGACAAGTGGAAATCGATTTCAACTTTTCCTTGGAAACGGAAAAATATTATTTTCCAAAACCTTACACTGGGCTCGAAACTCTATAGCTGCAAGAGAATTTGGTGGACAATAAATAGAGAAACACGCACTATTTCCTGTCTTCCTGACACAGTCAATATTCTAAACACCAGGATATCAAACTGTAGTCTTTAATAAATGGCAAATAGACCGTAAAGATAACTGCTTTTTATTATTCGATCATGTAACTCTAAGACCGTATTATAAATTTTCATAATAATATTATGCATAGTTCATTATAAAGGTTGAAAACTACAACAAAAAAGTCTTTATAAATATTTCTAGTTTAAAGTAAACTGTGTTTTTAATGTTATATAAAGTTTATTTTACAGCGATTTAAAAATGATTTAACATCAAAATTAACTTGAATTTATAGGCATAGTAATGAGGTTTCATAATTATCTATTTAATATAAATAGCTACGTAGTACGAACCCTAGATCATTGTCATCACAAATAATTTCACCTAGACAGTATGTTGTAATATTTCGAAAACTGCTCGTTTCCTCGGGCTATTGCAGTAAGTAGAAACACTAGAAACGGATTTTTTTTTCTAAATCCGGCCAGATGGCATGCAAAATTGTGATCGGAAACTTTTTGCTTATTCCACGGTTAGTGAGCTCGTCCATTAGAACAACTTTTGTTTGGTTATTTATTGAGGAACGAACTTAAATTAGGACAAGTCTTGTGTTTGCGGTCACGTAATACGCCAACAGCGAAAGTATACCTATTACACAAGTAATTTTATAAATTGTTACCTAGTTATTCTTCATAGAATTGCAATGAAAGGGTCGATTTGAAATGAAAAAAAAACAAAAGATTGTAACAAAAAGGTTTTCTATTAACATTATAATATGTTTAATTAAATTATGGACAACGGCTTAAATTAAAAACTAGAAATAAATAATATCCTATCAACTAGTCGGCTCGCCGGCCGAGGTGCTCGTTTTCTTGATGTAAAAGTTTTCTTGGTATATTTTTTTCCTCATTCCCGGTTTCTCGCTTTCTGGTCGAATGATGCTAGCCATAGCCGCAAGTTCACTGTCCAACAGTTGTGGGACCGCTAACGGCTCAAACCCATATTGGAATTGCGGTTCGACAAATAGTGTTTTGGTCTTATAGCTCCGGTATGGGTGCGATGCGAACGCGCTGTTATCACGGGGTGCGGACTTCGAATAGTCGTATTCATAAGCAACGGGTTGCGATTTGTACTTTGCGAATGTTTGTTTTGGCTTCTGATCCTCCGATTCGAATATGTAGGGAGCGGCAGTGTACTTAGCGCTTTTTTTATTCTCTTCTTTATCGTCATCATAGACGGTGTACCTTTCTGGTGTTTGTTTTTTGTATAACTTGTAATAATCCACCTTATTTTTGTAGCGATCAGTCAAACTTTCTGGTCGGCTTACGGAGTAATCTAAGTAATAGTCTTCCTTTGTTTTGTCTCTTGCGTCTTTGTAGTTTCCACGCGTAGCCTTGGGGAATTCGTCGCCCTCATCTTGATATTGCTGAAATGGTGTGTGTTCAACATCGAAAGTGTTCTCACGAGGTGCCCCATAAAGTGCTGGATTGTATATTTCTTTCTCTACGTTTTCTGAATGCCTTTCGTAAGCAGGAAATCCGATAGCGGCATCTTTATAAGCTTTCTCAAAATCCTCTTCATTATTTTCTTCGTGACCAATCATTTCAGCCTTCATCTGTTCGTGAATGGAGTGCATCTCTTCGGGAGTTTCCTCCTGTATTATTACTTTCCTTGATTTTTCATGTATATGTTGCGGGACGATGTGTTGTGGTCTCTCATGGTGTGAAGGTTGATCGTCTTCATAATTTTGTGGAGGTTGTGGGGAGTGATTTTGAGATTGGGGTGGCTGTTGCTGCACATGTTGACCCGGATCTACTTTAATATTTCCCACCTTTTCCGGCTGAATTAATTGAATGTCTTCTTCGTAATGTGCTACAGGATGAAACTGTTCGTTGTTTTGTACTGCTGGGTGGGGCTCAGGGTGGTATTGCTGTGGCTCACGGTGGTACTGTTTTGGCTCGGAGTGGTACTGCTTTGATTCGGGGTGGTATTGTTTTGGCTCAGGGTGGTACTGCTTTGGCTCGGGGTGATATTGTTTTGGCTGGGGGTGGTGCTGTTCTGGCTCAGGGTGGTACTGCTTTGGCTCGTTGTGGTACTGCTTTGACTCGGGGTGGTATTGTTTTGGCTCAGGGTGGTGCTGTTTTGGCTCGGAGTGGTACTGCTGTGACTCGGGGTGGTATTGTTTTGGCTCAGGGTGGTGCTGTTTTGGCTCGGAGTGGTACTGCTGTGGCCTATCATGTTGTTCTTTTTTGTATTGCTCTTTAGGCGGTGGATGATATTCTTCTCGCTCCCTGTGCTCAGCCTGCAAATGTTTGCTGTTCTGCTGCGGTGCTTCGTCTAGTTCACGCTGGTCTTCAGCACTATTGTTTTCAGAACTATCATTGTGGGACTCTGCACTTGAATGTTTCGCAGGCGGAGGACGTTCCTGTAAATCTTCCTTTTCTTCTCCGTTTAGATCTCTTTGTTCTTCAGAATCAAAATGGTATACAAGTTGTTTAGGTCCGCCGTCAATACTCTGGTAGTGTGTTTGTTTAATCTGGGCAGGTTGCTTCGAGCTATGACTATAACTGTAAGACACTGGTTTTGGAGCATCTTTAGAACCATATGAATAGCTTACAGGTTCAGAGTTGGTCTCCTTGTTATAACTAATTGCCTTTTCTTTGTACGTCTCTTTATAATTAGGGGAATTAATTTCATAAGAAATTTCGGGACTTCCTTCAGGGTTACCAGTAATTGTTACAGTTGGTGGACGGGGTGCATTGTGATGGACGTGAATATCGTCATCTTTCGGAGAGGGTCGTTTTTCTTTCTTTTTCGGAGACGTTTTCTTGGGTTTTCCTTTCTGAGGTCCACTACCGTATGATTTAGTCTTTTGAATAACAAATTCTTTTTGGTAGTTTTTGTTTTCTGTTATCTCGGGTTGGGGTAGTTTTACGTACGTAGCTTGATTTATTCTTGGTAAGAAATGTTGCACTTGCGGTACAAGTGGATTAGCAAACGTAAGTGGTTCCAATAAGCTCAAATCCAGCAACGGTAACACTGGTTTCGTTTCCACATTTATAATAGTCTTTTTTCCGTTGACAACAGTCGCGATTGCTGTTTCCTTGGCATCTTGCAATTCAGCATTTTGAGGATCGCCTTGCGCGGGCAGTTTTGCACCTTGTATAATTTCAACGTCCTTAGGCACTTGGAATCGTTGAAACTTAGGGTTGTGGTACTGATCATGTCCTTGTGCATAGGTCGCTTTTTGGCTAGTCGATTGTTGTTGAACTGTCGCTTGTTTCGGAGTTTGCGCCGCTGCCGGAGTGTTCGATGCGAAATATTTGACATTTCCTCCATAAACATAGGGCTGCGACGATCCAAAGCTCGGTGAAGACGACTGGTGCAACGGCAGAGTATAGTGCGAGCTTCCAAATGGAGTCGGTTGTCTGTACTGGTAGCTGGGTGATGCTGCGACAATGGGTTGCGATAAATGAGGTGGCAGATCTTGAAGCTGCACGAACTGCGGTGGAAAAGCAGTTTTATATGCCAGCGACTGAGGTGAACCAACAAATCTATTTCCATACGAATCCTTCACGTAACTGTTCTGGTACACTTCTTTTATTGGTACTAATCTTGATGCTGATGCTTTCGGAGTAGATATGAAGGGAATCGATATGGAGTATGAGCCATATGGGGTAGCACTTGCGTACACGCCGACAGGAACGTTGCGGTAAAGTCGAGGAGCACTTTCTGCACTTTCGTTATCTATAGCTACACTTTGCACGGAAGTTGAATCACAAAGTGTTTCCGAAAACACCAACATGCACCAGACCGCGAAAAATGCCTGAAAATAAATATTTATGATAAATAGAAGAAAAAAATATTGATTAATCTAGAAATAGTTAAAATGAGTTGTTAATTACCTGTCTCCCCATGTTGGAGCACGTTGAGTGTACGAGGGCGGGAGCGGCACTGCGCAGGCGCGCGCCCTACTCTCACTTTTATGCAGAGGTGCACGATCGCAACCGCAGACTGGCTCTCGTCTTTTTACAGATTCTTCTCGACACCGAGTTATATCATTGTACACTACAAATACTACAAATAAGTTATTCGATTAACTATTAAGTGAAAATAAACAGATAACTTCCTGTGTTAACAATAGCGACCTCAACGACAATGGTCAGCAATAGGCACCAGTGATTACGCAAAGAGCGAATGGGTGATAAGTTGTTACACCCTAATTGACCGTAGAAACGTGTTCACAAGCGGCGGTGCAACACGATTTGCACAAGAAATGCAATTCGAGAAAATCTTTTATTGCAGTTGACGACGCGGTCGCTTCACGATAATTGGAAGCAAAAACAACGCATCGAATCAATGGTGCTATCGATTGCAGACTTAAGGGTGTAGTTACAACAGAAACGTCACGGCCTTAACGTTTGTTTGAGAAACAACACCGCAACAGGTCGAAGAGTCCAAGGACTTATAATTAAAGAAACAATTTAATATTTCAAATCAAAGTTACTAATAGCTGTGCATTATGTCACTTCCAGCCGCCGTAAATTGCAAATATTATAGAGTCGATTTGGCAACATTCTGAAAATACTAACTGGTTGAATAGACTGTAAATTAGTTTACTCAAATTGGAAAAACTTGGCAATGTAATCGGAAATACTATTCACACTGATTTAAATCATATTCGTCTAGAAAATAACTATTATGCAGTTACATTCAAATAATAATGTACCTACTGCAAAAGCCATGATTTTACTTTTTTTTTTATAATATTAAGCATTTGTTGCACATTCAGATTTAAGAACACCATGAGTTGTAGATTTAGGTACAGGTATTATTATAGATATATGTATTATAAACATATCTTTTTGTTTTTGTGGCTATCAGTGGCGAAGGCTCTATACACCTCCATTCCTATCGACTTCTCCTTCGACATTTATAAACTAACAAGGGATAGCACCAGGGACATCATCAGGACACTTCCCTCACTAGGAAATTTACACTTCACCAGTGGTGCCCATTACTGGGAAACGTAAGGCTTCTATTAGAAGTCCCTTGTAGAAGCTCTAAGGGGAGAATGACATATTGATGTGACCCCGATATCTGTTAGTCTTCTGCACTGTTCATTATAAATATAAACAGCCTCCTCGTACTCCTCTCATACTATGAGAGTATACGAATTGGCTTAGTATTGTTGACATCAGTATCATTGACATTTGACATCATCTGTGGTTCACCTCAAGCAAAGATTAAGAAATGTGTGATAAATTGAATGTTTTTGGCCTAAGATACCTGTAAATTAACTATTAAACTAAGTAGCTACTAACTAAGCTTCACTCAATGCATTGGGATTAATAGGTTAATAGGTACGAGTAATCTCCTCTGTTTTTGTTATAAATCGTTTTTATTTCCACCAGGTTCAGAAATAATGTTCCGGACAATGTCTTAGAAAAAAACAAAATGGTGTTATTCTGCTTATTACCATTAACGATAATAATCTCTAAAAATCAAATACACTGTAGACTCAAATGGCTCAAAGCTAATGAAATGAAATACTTTTTCTCAACGTTAATGAAAAATTATCATACATGATATCAAAAGGCCATCACTTCGGAAAGAAATAAATTATATCTACTATGCTGAGAACTGGCACGAATCTCAACGGGCATGTCTTTTTTTGTATTATTTTCGTTATCAATTCATTATAACAATTTTGACCTATAACGAAAGCTGCATTCCCACTTAGCGTAGTTATTTAGGTAATCAGTAATAGTATAATCTTAATACTACACGCAACTACTTATTTTTGTAGTTATCGGAGGAAGAACACCGGTCAGCCGTCAGACACGTTACATTACGCAATAAACTATTACTTTCATGATTAATTCTAGTTCCGTTGTAGTTTTTACTCGCATTGCAACATGCAAAACGGAAAACGAACTCTTATCTTTCGTATTTCGAACGAGTCTTCGTTTTCTTATTTTCTTTCGCAGTGTTGCCATTTTTTTGAAAACGTTTTTAGTGTGGTAATAGCTAATGACGAAATATTTTCTTGTTTTTTAGCGAGAGATCTTGAATCGACTTTGGAAGCGATGATTTTTGGAATTTAGAATTTTGTTCCGGGATGTGGCTACCTCCTCATTCATATGAGTTTGATTTCAGCACAAAGAAATAAAACAATTTCTTTCATGACGGTGATCACTAGGATTATTTTTATTTTTTTTGGCATTTTTATTTACAATCGGTCGCTAGACCATAATTAAATGTGTGACGAGTAAAATGTCTTGAAGGGATTGTGTCACATGACCCTATTAAAAAATGTGACGTCGCCGCTAAATCTGCTGATTCCTGCCGTCCGACCGAGTACCCCAGCCGCGAGTGTGTTGGAATGTTTAATCAGTCGAGCCTTGTAGAGTTTCCTGTATCTAGGATTTAATAAGAATGATAACATTATAATCATACTTAGTACTTTATTTTCAGAAATAATATTTACAACACAATCAAAATTGTACAACTTACTAACAATTAACTTTATCATTACTTATTCGGGAAAAAAGAACACGCTTCTTACAAACCATTTCAATGCAGATTGTATTCATTAAAGATTTATTTAAGTACATATCTTAATTTTATTGTAATATATCAAATTGTCATTTTCAATTTTCACGTCCGAACTTCTTTAACCCATTTTAGCACAATAACGTCACGTAAATAAAGCTACATATTTTTATAATTTACTTAATATAATATTGAAGACAACTAGTGTAGTCTATATACATATGTGTTAAGTGATCTGTTACATTAATAAAAAAAATAAGGTAAGTAGTAAGAAAACTTGTTTCGCTGAGGGTCAAATTAAAGCAATTATCAACAGCAGCAATAATTAACAAATAACAGCATAAAGTCAATTAGACCGTTTCTCTAAAGAAAACTTCGGAAGTCAGATTTGAAATGAAATTAGTTAAGCAGAACGCAATCGTCGACAGTGCAAAAAACGAACAAAATAACATACATAATATTATGAAGATTCAATATAGGCTTAAAAATAAAAATGACTCAACATATTATTTGACTACAAATCTAACTACAAACAGTTAACATAGAATCTACATAAATTAAGACGAAATCAAAAAGAAACACAAATTTCAGACATCATACATTGTTATATAACAAAATAAAAAAAACTTGAGAGGTGTCAAGGGACACCCGTGAAACGAAGTTCCTTTCAATCGAAAGGAATCTTATAAAACAAAATAAGGAATTGTTTTATAAAATATTTTAATCACAGCGCCATCTAGCGATAATCATCTAAAACAAAAAAGTGTCGTGCCAACTTCTTCATAAGAATTTCCGTCTAGCCCTCTTTCGATAACGCGCGATAAGGAACTTCGTTCCAAATAAAACTTACATCATTTAAGCAAAGGACCCATCCTCTACGAATATTCAGAAACTCATCATCTCGGTCCCTTATATAACTTATATGTATTCGCCTTGAATGCAACATAAAGATCAACTTAAAATTTTACTTCTTTATAAAGTCAAGTCAATTGTAATAGATAATGATATTGAAAACTATGTTTAATATTTTTATTGTCTAGGTAGGCATTATTATTATGGTGCTATCCCCCGATGCTACAATTTTTTTTACGTATATATTTTTCCTTCTGATCATTTTTTATCGTTTTTGCATAATCATATCATATACACTTTTCAATCTATTATTAGTCTTCTAAGACCACAAACAACGGGGCGATACGTGAGCGTCGATCGCGAACGCGTCCTTTCACCTCTACCAACCTCGTGTCGGGTTCTGTCCCCGTCCGGGGTCCGGACATCGAGCGTGAGCGGCGGGAGGTTTTGGTGCGGTTCAACTCCCACATCGCGGGACGGAAGTCCGGCGATTTCCTCCCGTCACAAAAAAAGAGACCACAAACAAAATTATACATTTATACATTACACATACATACATCTAATTAACGAGAGCTATAATTAAATTAACTTTTATAAAATTGACAAATCTTATTTTATAAATGGCAGTGAAAAAAACTCAAAATTTCCGATAAAGACATTTAAAAGCTTAACATTAAAATGCTAATTATTTTGGTATTTTGAACCATACTGAAGATAAATTTAGATACGTTCATCTTAATGAATTGTGATGGTTGACAGAAAATTTACTAGTAATGAGTGAATCGGCTCCATGATGGTTCTGACCTAGTGCAGTATTCCGTGGGTAGGTAATAGGTAGCCGTTATCGTCTGAAGTGTAAAAAAGACGTAGTACGTTACGCGTCATGCCGCATAGCCACTCAACTGGGATCGGCAACAAAATTGGTTTGTTTACTTTTGCCAAGTCTGTGGCAGGAGCCAAAATTGAGCACAGTTCAAAAACTTGTTTTGTTTACCTTTTTTAATCGTCTCATATTTTACAGAGATAATATATTTTCGCTGAAAATGCAATATAGCGTCGATTAAGAATAAAGATTTACAAAAATATAAGGTTTAATTAAAAACCAAAATTTATTGGAAAAAAAATGTTTTTAAAAAGAGACGTAAACACGGTAATGATTCCGAACGAAGTCCCCAGTTTCGCCATCTAGCGAATAGTGACGTTCCCACTTGAGTGGATAACAAGGTTCAGGCCTCGGTTGAGGACACCGAGTCTGAACGTATTGTTTTAGTGCAGTTTGACTATCACACGCCCTACTCGCGCGCCTATTTCATTATAAGTTCTGTAATAAAGCACTCGATTCTAATATTTCCCGATAGAGCATAATGTACTTTATGTGAGGTTGTATAAGGTCGCATATTGAAGACGAAAAAATAATTGCCATAATAAAATACTAAACCAAAGACAATCGTATATAACCTCACACTTGCCTGACGAGAATGTCTTTCAATAGTCCAATCTTTTACCAACCATCCCTTTGAGCACCGCTTTACCAAGATTACATGGCCAACGCATTCCATACAAAACAAATTTTCTGATGTAGCATTTTGAACTTTAAGCAGCTGTATCATAAGGATAAAAATGCACCCTGTATTAACTAGTTTACTACACTATAGCAAATACTACAACTAAATACTAAATGAAAATGTCACAACAAAACATCGTACTCAAGTACTTACCTACTCTCATCTTGTCCGTCATTAATTTTTAAGTTATTTATAATACACACAAAACAGTAAAAAAACTTTTCACAAAACAGAGAGTCATCTGTTAGCTGTCTCAATTCACTTTGAATAGTCCTAAAAATAGTTTATTCTCAATCAAACACCGAGTCTATTAAAAACATTCCTTGTTATCGTTAAATTGTTGACATTCTTATTGCCCAGTCTCGATTTCACACTGTTCTCGGGCATAGACAATCTCCTCTCTGGTTTGTTGAAGATTTGCGTAACTTTCTTTGGAGTGATATTCTTGGTTGTCTCAATTTCTTTATACTGAACTTTATTGGAGAATTTAACTGATTTTGGTTTTGCGAGCTTGTCTTTCACACTAACGGGTACTTCATCTGCCCGCATCGTGCAATTGATTTTCCTTATGTTATTCTTCGAAGTGGTGACGGTCACTGTTTTCTTGGGTGATCCGGTGGATTTCAGTATCCCTTCGTATTTTAGGGCATCTCTTTCTACTGGTATGACTTGGTCTGTTTGTGATTTGGCGCCAAGTCTTGCGTAGATGGGTTTGGCGGTAGGTTTGGTAGGGACCGCCGGCTCGTTGTTTCCGAGACGAGAGAATACAGTTTGTTTGGTGTTTGGAGGTGTTGCTGTAACAATATTTATGAGATTTTATGTTTTAAATTGACAAGATTGGCATGAAACAGACATAATTGGAAAGTCTTAGACGAGGAATTTGTCAAATTTTAATTTGTTATACAGGGTGTAAAAAGAGCACATTTATGAAAACGAAGACCAGTTCATTCAGCATAAAAAACAAAATCCTCTAAATGAACCAGTTTCGTTTTTTTTTTTTAAATAATTTAATTTTACTACTGTAAATTGTAATCAAACATTAATTAATGGCTTACCTTCTTTTGTGACTAGTTGAGTTAATCCTGTCGATCCGAAGCGAATGAGACGTGCCTTCTTTGATGATTTATCGTTCTCTTCCCTGTTAGAATATTACAAATATTTATTTTAAAAAAAATGTGAACATTAAATTATAATACCACATAAGTAACACTTAACTTAATTGCTTTATTAATTTACTGCTTTATTTATTTACACTTTATTAATGCAAAAGGAAACATAATATAAAAAAGTAGATTATGCCTATTTCAAATTGAACATCAAAGTGGTCTACTACAATCTTCTTTGATTAATATTAAAAACTCACATGTTATCGTTTAGTTGAACAGCCTTCCTTTTCAATTGTGGTGATTGATTGGGAGACTCAGGTTGAGGATTACGTGTGTAGTGCTCCAGAATTCGACTTGCCGCTGTAACAATAAAAAAAAGTAATGATAAAGATGGTACTATATTCTATACCAATCCATGATACTTCCAACCTCAAGGAACTATGATATTAAATAATAATTGAAAATAGGCTGAAGATTTCAACCGGTTTCTTTTTATATCATGATAGATGAACTGAGATAGGTTACTGTCGCTCATGAGCTTCTGCAATGCCGGGATATTAGGTTGTTACTGACTCCTACTATACAGGACTTTTCTTAAGCCGGGGCGATACGTGAGCGACAATCGCGAACGCGTCCTGTCACCCCTACATCATCGGATGTCGAGCGTGATTGGCGGGAGGTTTTAGTGCGGTTCAACCCCCACATACCCCACTCGCGGGGCTAATGGAAGTCCGCTTTATTTAAAGACATTGACATCTAATAGTTGGTGCACCAAGAATAAAGCAAAATTTTCATTGCTATTGCTTGCTGTATTTTTTTCATTTTGCAAACTTCTCACTCAATCAAGGTTGAATAAATGTTGAATGAATTTTCATAAATGGGTTCTTCCCTACATGTGGAACTCATAATTATCAGGTAGCCCTTCAATACCCCTGCAGGTTTCTATTACTGATAATAACCAAAAAAGCTACTTTACTACTAAGGAAACAATGCATTTTATAGGTTGAAAATAAGTGAGTACTTACGAGAGGAAGGTTGTGGTAGTGTGGAGCGCCCTGTGATGGCAGCCACGGGTACCTTGTTTACACTCGTTGTACTCAGCACTTTGTCCCGGGCAGCATTCTCATGTACTTGTTTTGAATGTCTAAAATGTGAAAACAAAAAGTTTATGTTTTTGTTTATCATACTTTTCAATAAATTGTATTAACATTTTCCATTTAGATCAGTATTACTTCTCATTGCTCAATGCAAGTGGTATGGTATTGAGATTTCACCGTGATCAAACAAGAGAACAAGTACAAAAAGTGTGTTTACTTTTACATTGTTATCTAGAAAATATTATTTTACATTATTTCTCCATATTCATTTATTAGCTTATTTATTACATTATATTTTTAAAAAAACATTTACAAAAAAATTCATTTAAAAATACAATATAAATAAAAACAGAGGGCCACTGCAGGCGGAGTCTACGACCCAAGCCATCAGTGGTCAGGGCTCAAAAGAGAGGAACATATTAATTATCTTACATATTAATATTAATTTAATAAAAACAGAGAAACAATACAGTTTAAATTTACATACCGTAATATAGCAATGACGTCACCCATACGTGTTATACCCATATCTCTAAGGTATTCTTTATTTAAATCTAAAAGCATATCATTCTGTATTCTGTTCTCTGTGAATGTGAGAGCGTACGTAGCAGCCACATCTGACGGTATACCAGCCGTTGTGAAGAAGCTCACCCACATTCCTGAAATCAAGTAGGATTTTTAATACACATTTAAGACTGTTGGTTGGTTGTGCCTATCTGTTCTTAGAGGTTTTAATTTGGTTTGAATAATTATATTTAACAGAAACAGCTAATCGCCGGAGATAAATCACGAAAATTAGCAGTATTTTTTGTTTCAAGGTGAATATTACCTCAACAATTAATAAATCGCATGTTTTTTTTTAATTCCATGGCATTTTTTATAATCATTAATTATTAACCTCTTAAAGATAAAATTGAATTTTACTAAACAAATAATAGCACGGACGACCGATCAAAAATCATAGGATTCTTAAAGTGCGATATTTTTAGTATAAAATCACTTTATGTCATGTTTTATTACAGTAATAATGTTCTTTTTGGATATATATTACCGTATTAATTGTTTAATCACAGAAAACAACAGAAAATTACAAAAATCTGTTTGCAGTGTGTACATAATCGTAAATGTGGGAGATGGGAATGACATCAACAGCACTAGTAAAACTAATGATCCTCGGATATTAAATATTATGAAAAATGGTAGTTTTACTTACCAGTTAAATTTGAATCCATTTTAGAGCTTTTTAAACTCATTTTAGAAAGATAAAAATGCAAAAAGTATCAAATTACACAGCAACAACACCCAGCCAAAACTATTTTTTTAACCACGGCTATGACATTCCATACAAACTTGACAGTTCTTAGTGGAAACGGTACGGAATTTTAAAAATCCAGCAGAGGGCGCCACCATTTTTTGCCTTGAGTCCTCATTGGCTTTGGCGACAAAAATAAACGCTTTCTTTTGAATCAATATAATTATTATAAAAAAAAATCGTCTTTTAAATTATTTATATTTTACTTATTTATAAAAATATGAATGAACATAGTATTCAGAATCTATGTTAAATCATTTTAATGGGGTATTTAGAATCTATACGACTGAATTGAATTTTGGATTTTAGTATAATTATTCCAGGACCAAAGTTTGATTTTAAGTCATAAGTAGTTTACATTAAACAGAAACTGGTGATTTTTATAATTATTTCTACCTCAGAAAAAGAAGATGTGTACCCGTAAACTTCGCAAATTTTAATATATTTTTCACTTATTTATGATATATGTATATCATATTCTCTTATTTATTATTCCAAAATTTTATTTTTTTAATCTTATTACAATCAAATTTCAATCATTATTTCAACTCTCCTTCAGAGTAGTCACAGTTTCCTTCGCACTCACATCTGCTCATTTCTTTCGAACCACTTTCAAACTATTTCATTGCGATTGACGACTTGACACTGATTACGGCATCTCGGATTTGTTTGTAAAATTAATTACAAAATGTTTAGATTTCCTGCAAATCCAACTCTTCGAGAAAACTGGGTAAAACAAATTAAAGAAAGAAAAAATACGTATTTCTCTATTTTTAGCCGTGTCTGCTCATGTTTACTTTTATGATTTGTAGAAGACATATTAAAATGATATTCAATCAAATTTATAAAAAAAGAACATAATTTAATAAACTATTTCTCATTTTTTATTGCGATTTCAAGCGAATCTCACTGTGTTTCCCACTACTGTGACATCTTACGAAATGGTGGATACGGCGCAACGCCGGCTGTGATTGGTCAATTGAGTTGTGATACAGTAAACAAGCACGGAATTTTCGTTAAGTGCCGTGTTGAGTAAAAAACTAATGAGATTTTTATTATTTTAGAATTGAATATTTTAAAAAAATATTTTACCAATAGGATGGAAATTTAATTCTTTATAATACTGCATTAAAAAGTCATTTTCGTAAACAATGTCAGATAAGCCAAACAAGCACAGACGCGACGAAAAAATAAAAAATATAAATATACCAAAATGTAAACATCACTTTACAGTTGAGTTTTCATCAAAAATTATAGCCTATGTGTTACTCTGATGTATAAGCTATATTGTGGTAAAGTTTCATTCAAATCCATTCAGTAGTTTTTACGTGAAAGAGTAACAAACATCCATCCATACTTACAAACTTTCGCCTTTATAATATTTTTATTATTGGGTTCAGTTCAGAAACAATGAAAACTCCTTGGTTCACAATAACAGTTTATTCATCTTCCAAAAACAGTTTAATTATTCTCCAAAATCAGTGTAATCATCCTCCAAAACTCAGTCACAATTACTTCCAACTCTGTTCACTTGGAAATCACGTCGACTACTGTATTTAAACGATAGTTCACACGCTTTTTATACTTTCTTGAAAAGTAAATCAGATGGCGCCACTAGTATTTCACACTCTTATAAAATGATTCATCACAACCGGAAGTCTTTCCTTTAAATCGACGTAATATCCGCTTCTACAAACAATTAAATGGAATTAGAGAAAAGTCACCTAACAGCTCGGCCATCCTGTAACTAAGTGAGTCCTCGCGCTTGTTTAACTCTCTGTAAATCTGATTAATTGTAACCATTACTAAAAGATGAGGGAAAAAAATAATAATAAAAGGAGACCAAAACAACCAAGTAAAAATCAAGCAACGTAGTATTTAAGTGTCCATACAAAAAGCCATGATTGAATTGCACTCCTCGATAGTATAGCCTCGTAGCACCATAGCTGCAAGCCATAAAAACGTTACGTGCCCAAACGCCTCCTACACTCCACTTCTAACTGTCTTTAGCCGTTTCTTCATTATAATATCCCTGTTATTTTGTATTCCCACCATCGTAAAGGCCTACCTCTTTTCCTCTTCTGTCCGGTGTACGAGTTCATATAGTTTGCTTCATTTATTGAATCATCTGATAGTATGTCAGTCCACCCCTTGAAGTTTCTTTACCGTTATAGCATTCTGCCAGCCTGATAACATTTTTGATGTGTAATTTGATGAGGTTTGGAGTTTGACATTCAGATGAGAGAATTGGAAGAATACAGCCTTCGAAGACTTCTCATTTTCTCATTTTAACATTTTTGTTCTTCACTATATCTTGAGATTCCACTATCTCTTCCTAGCGTTGCCAACTCACGTATTCCTAGTTCTTTCCTCGAAAAACCGCTAGGGACAGGACCTGTCCGAAATGAACAATATCCGATTTCATTAAATAAATTATTTCCTCTATTCTGTCCATTTGTGTCCTTCTGTTCATTGCCTTGTTTTATCAGTATCACATTCCCACTTTTCGACTTTCCTTATTTAAATCCTCCGAATTTGTCTAGTCTTGCGCCAACCTAGGCCCAATACTAGGTTGGCCCAATACTAGGTTGGCCCAATACTAGGTTGGCCCAATACTAGGTTGGCCGAATACTAGGTTGGCCCAATACTAGGTTGGCCCAATACTAGGTTGGCCCAATACTAGGTTGGCGCAGGACTAGGTTGGCATAGGACTAAGTTGGCTCAATACTAGGTTGACGCAGGACTAGGTTGGAACAATACTAGGTTGGCGCAGGACTAGGTTGGCCCAATACTAGGTTGGCCCAATACTAGGTTGGCCCAATACTAGGTTGGCCCCATACTAGGTTGGCCCAATACTAGGTTGGCCCAATACTAGGTTGGCGCAGGACTAGGTTGGCGTAGGACTAGGTTGGCCCAATACTAGGTTGGCGCAGGACTAGGTTGGCCCAATACTAGGTTGGCGCAGGACTAGGTTGGCCCAATACTAGGTTGGCCCAATACTAGGTTGGCCCAATACTAGGTTAGCCCAATACTAGGTTGGCCCAATACTAGGTTGGCGCAGGACTAGGTTGGCCCAATACTAGGTTGGCCCAATACTAGGTTGGCCCAATACTTGGTTGTCCCAATACTGATAAAACAAGGCAATGAACAGAAGGACACAAATGGACAGAATAGAGGAAATAATTTATTTAATGAAATCGGATATTGTTCATTTCGTATCACATTCCCACTTTTCGACTTTCCTTATTTAAATCCTCCGAATTTGTCTAGTCTTGCGCCAACCTAGTATTGGGCAAACCTAGTCCTGCGCCAACCTAGTCCTGCGCCAACCTAGTATTGGGCCAACCTAGTATTGGGCCAACCTAGTATTGGGCCAACCTAGTATTGGGCCAACCTAGTATTGGGCCAACCTAGTCCTGCGCCAACCTAGTATTGGGCCAACCTAGTATTGGGCCAACCTAGTCCTGCGCCAACCAAGTATTGGGCCAACCTAGTATTGGGCCAACCTAGTATTGGGCCAACCTAGTATTGGGCCAACCTAGTCCTGCGCCAACCTAGTATTGGGCCAACCTAGTATTGGGCCAACCTAGTATTGAGCCAACCTAGTCCTATGCCAACCTAGTATTGGGCCATCCTAGTATTGGGCCAACCTAGTATTGGGCCAACCTAGTATTGGGCCAACCTAGTCCTGCGCCAACCTAGTATTGGGCCAACCTAGTATTGGGCCAACCTAGTATTGGGCCAACCTAGTATTGGGCCAACCTAGTATTGGGCCAACCTAGTCCTGCGCCAACCTAGTATTGGGCCAACCTAGTATTTTGCCAACCTAGTCCTGCGCCAACCTAGTATTGGGCCAACCTAGTATTGTAGGTTGGCGCAGGACTAGGTTTGCGCAGGACTAGGTTGGCCCAATACTAGGTTGGCCCAATACTAGGTTCTAGGCTAGAGGTTCACGGCTGGATATGTTGTACATAAGTTATGTAGAGGGAGAAAATGTACAAAATGTGAAAAAAGTATAACAACTGAAGAGCTCACTAAAGTTCATCAATTGATTATCTTTAGAGAACGAAAAAAATTAAAAAGAAAAAGAATAAAATAACCCTCTACACAATTTATTGTAGCATTTTCTGCATTAACAGACGCAACGAATGCATACTTGAACTTAAATTATAAGAAAAAAGGTAATTTAACAAAAAATATCAAATACTTACTTGGGAGGGATTTGGAATGGTTGGGCTGTCCTACCCATAAAGTCGAAATTTTACATAATTTTCACAACTGTGCAATTACAAATATTTAATTGGTGTCGCGGAATAAATCTTATACTGAGTGGGACAGTCACCTCTAAAATAGGCGAAAGTTGCCTAGCATTTGGGTTCTGATTCTATTTTATTTTAATATTATTTCATTAGATATACTCCATTTGGGCCAAAGAAGTCACATTAATTTAATGTAATAGATTATCCTTTTAACCAATGGCCGAAATTAAATGCCAACTTGTTTTATGCAGCAATGCAAAAATTCTACAGAAAAAAAAAATCCTGGCGCCCTCTACTGGAGCGTCTGAGACTCGTACCTCTTTACTAAATAAACTTCAAACGGTAACAGTGTCGCATCTGTAATATACTTTCTAATCTGTGTTTTAACATTTGAGACTTTTGAACTTTGACAGCTCTTTTAGCTTTTTTTTATCTGAGGCACGAGAAACTTAATCTCATAGCTGTAAAAAATCGTACATCAGGCTGTCATCAACTTTTTTTTTTTTGAAAAAATTTAAAGAAAATCATGACATCAGTCACAATTTCTTGACAGCTGACATACTTGAATCTTGGCATTTGACAGTTATTAGTGTTTTGTTATTGTGGTGTGCGCTCACTGTAGCGAGGTGGTAGCGAGCCTCAATAAAACGCATCAGCCATCTACATGTTATCCATAAAAATGAATTTTGGTTGAACTTACATGAACATATTCGGGCCGATAAGAACTAAGTTTGCATCAATTTGTCATATTTTTATGACTATAATTTAAGAGTATTCATGTTTTCAGGTTTGCATGTCTATTGCGGCCCACCTAAGTGTGCCGACACCTTCAAGTCAGCTACAACAGATCGTGTGAAAAATATTTTTTTAATCATTTGATAATAATTAAAAAGATTTAAACTAAGTTCCATCCAGGTAAATTTATCTGAAGCATTCTGAGCCCTATAAAGTCGAAAGGTGCTACGGTATACTTGATGTCATTAAAATTATTCAGCAGACTCCAACTAAACCATTTCAAATACTGTCTTCAAAACTCAAAATTAGCTGGTAAGTGGTATAAAATAATATAATTAATAACTCACTAAAAGTACTATAATAATTCAAGAAATCTTAAAAAAATACATAGTTTCTCATTTTATAACCTCCTAAACCAGATTTAGAACATTGAAGTAGTAATACCAAATGCTTAACCATTTCCAAACGCCCACAAACTACTTATCTCCATAAATCCTATCTTACATTTTAAGGACCAAGTCTTCAATTTGCCGCTAAAATGTCTGGTACTCTGCATACTGTTCCGAGAGTCGACATTGATAAGTCCGGAGTCTTCAAATACATACTTTTGAAGGTTTATGATCAAGAAGTTGATGGCGTGACACCTTCTATTGTTATTCTTAGAGGATACAAAAGATGCAACTATCATTCTGATATATATGATGAGGTAATTAACTTTTTAAGGCTATGGAATTGTCTACATTTTTGAAAAACCTTATCTTTAAAATTGAAGATTCTGTTTGTACTAAAAGTCCAATAATGTAACCCAAGGTGTAAATGTAAATGATTAATTTTTAGATCACCTAGTAATAAGGATTAAATCGAAATTGTTATCTTGGCATAGAAAAATAAATCTTTTTTTAAATCCAGATAAAAAGAAATCTATAAATGACAAGATAATCATAACTTGATCCTACTTAAATATGAGATTATAATTATAAAGTAAATTTTTATTGATAAAATTTATCATTTTTATTTGCAGGTGCAGGGTAAATTGCTCACATTTGATTGTGATCCTATGGGAGGAGGAAGGATTTCTCATGATCCAGAAAATAAAAAAATACACATTTATGGTTACTCTCAAGCTTATGGCAAAGGGGATCATGAACAAGCTGCCAAGTTAATTAAGGATGCATACCCAGACTACACCATCACAATCAGTGATGAAGGATACTAATAATATTAAATATGGATTTTTTTGTATTTAAAAATGAATAATGTAATCTTTGTCTGAGATAATAGTTAATGAACTGAGCATAATTTATTCATGTTATTTATAATGAGATTTGAAAATGTTATGACCTATCCCCACAATATACCTGGAAATACAAAATTCCTGTCTTAGGAAATTATAAAATTTATGTGAATATTGAATAGGATGGGCAATAGGATCCATCAAATTACTTCATGGTGATTTTGTATTAATTTTTTAACAGTGTACTTCATATAGATAGTTGATTCTTGATAAAAAAATTGATTAAATGATTTTTCATCTAGTTAAGTGTATAATTATTACTTATTACTAATATTGCAATTTTTAAGTTTCTTTTTTTCTGCTAGATTTGCACATTGCTGTAGCTTAATACCTAGTGACAGTTTAACAATTTTATTACTTTATTTGGCATAACAACTTGAGACCACTTGCGTATAAATTTCTTGGATGCTACGTGGAGGAAATCACCGGATCCCCAACCGCCCCGCAGGCGGGGTATGTGGGAGTTGAACCGCACTAAAACCTCTAACCGCTCACACTCAGCGTCCGAACCCCGGCTGAGACCAGAACCCAGCACGGGGTTTTGAGGGACGGCGCGACGCGTTACGCCCAAGGCACTCTTTCCCGTCGCGCCGCCCCCTGGATGCTACGTGAAAGAGCTTGGCTGTATGGAATTTATTCGTCTTGTTAAATGTAAAAAAACGAAGCCTGTGTCAACAATGACTGTCACCCCACAATAACTGTCAAGTACATTTTGACATATCAAGCCAAAATAAATGCGCTTCTTCCCGAATTTTGTTTTTAACCAAATAAAAAATTAGTTTTAAAGAAAAATGGCAAATTTTACAACAGAAGACAAAATATGTATTACACGAGAGATAGTTGTGACGAAAACTGAAACCTACAGTGATATAATTAGTACTTTTGACATAAAAGAAACTTGCAATTGGATTGAGAGTAACCACTTCGCGAAAGTAAATAATTATTTTCTACTAACCTCTGTCCGCTAATTTAAAGTTGTATTTATTGAAACTTATTTGTTTCTAGGTGTGTCTACAATTTCCTGATGAACTATTAAACGTAAGCGTTAAAATTTACAAAGAAATCAAAAACCGAAGCAATGTCGATTTGTATATTTTGGGGGACACTTCCTACGCCAGGTAAAAAAATATTATTACAGCCTAGTTTAGTAGAAGTACTAGTAGCAGTTAGTATTAGTAGCTACATTGTATGAGAATAGCAATTTTAATTCTATTCAATTAGCACTTTTTTGTACGTAGTTTATTCTGAAAATCTTGATATTAATTAAACTTTCAGTTGTTGCGTTGACTCTGTGGCAGCTATGCATGTACAATCAGATGCTATAGTACATTACGGTCACACATGCTTCTCAAAAACAGACATACCAGTGTACATGGTTCTCCCTAAAACAAAACTGGAAGTAGATGCTGTATTGAACACATTGAAAGAGAAGTACATTAATGATGACAATCTGAAGTTGTGTCTGTTTTATGGAACTGAATTTGAACATTGTAGAGGTACATGCTTGGATTGAATACTACTACATTTTAATTTACTATTGTGTGTTTATTTTTTAGTAGTTATAGTCACAAAATCAACATTGAAAATGAATGTCAAAAATGTAGTTCTACTCTATCTTAAACTTTAGATAAGATTTTGAAATTTTAGTAAGAATTTCTTTTTTAGAAACAATTTCAACAAAATGGTTTCAACAATATCCAAAGAGTTACATAGCTCAAATTGAATTGGAAGACAAGCCTGAAAGATTTCTTGGAAGAATAGTCATAGATGCTCAAAATGTGGAACAACCAGTACAAACATTGAAAGAATGCATTTGCATTTATTTAGGATCTAGAGGGCAAACTATTTTCAACTACACTGTGTCTATTCCAGGTATTAAACTGTGTTATTAATTAAATTCTAAACATTTCAAGTTCATCTGTATTATTCTGTATGTTCAGTTTCCTGCACCAAGGAAGTAGGCATAGTCATATTCCCTCCCCTCCCCCACGAATGCAGGTTGAGATATCCCTAACCAGCAACCATAAGAGCTTTTTATTACATATAAATTTCTTCACAAAACCCATTTTAACGTTGTGTAACTTATTATAATATTACTATTAGCTTCTAATATTAGACATTTCCTATTTCTTCCCAACAGCTATTGAATGGTACTTATTAAATCCCGAAACAAGATCAATGGAGCAATTAAATGAAACTGTCTGGTTCAAACGAAGGCGGTTCCTCATAGAGAAATGCAAGGATGCTAATATTGTTGGTATACTTGTCTGTAAGTTGTCCGGAAAAGATACCAAGGACATCATTAGCAGAATGAAAGAACTTTGCAAATTAAATGGAAAGAAAAGTTACATTGTGTCTGTTGGGAAACCAAATAGTGCTAAATTAGCCAACTTTCCAGAGGTAAGTTTAATCATTGTTGCAAAGTTTTTGTAGTTTAACTATCTGTACACCACTGCCATTACCTGTTAAGTTACTAAAAACAATTAAATTGTTCCAATAATAAAAATAAATTTAATTAATTTAACTTTCAGATTGATATTTATGTGATGATTGCATGCCCAGAAAACGATTTATACAGTTGCCGCGATTTTTATAAACCAATCGTCTTCCCATATGAACTTGAAGTTGCTCTTAATACCAACAGAGAGCCATTCCCTACTTACCATGTTACAGACTATGATGAACTTTTGCCCGGAAAACGACATTATCAAGACATTAAACCTATTGAACTTACTACGGATGTTAGTCTAATCACAGGAAGAATAAGGGAAACAAAGATCAACAGTGCAATTGATGACAGCAAAGATCTTGCTGAAAAACAGAACTGGGCTTTAGAATCCATTGGGCAAAACCTTCAGGACAGATCTTGGAAAGGTCTAGAACAAAAACTAGGAGAAACAGAGGTCAAGGAGGTGGAGGAGGGTCGTAAAGGCATAGCGTTACAATACAGTAATGAACCAGAGTGAATTTCAACTTTTTATTAATAAAACCTTTTTTGTACAAAATCACGAAGACTGGTTAATGAATATACAAAGTGGCATTTTTGAAAATTTTCATTTATTCCATGACTTTGCACATGGAGACGAATAACTTAAACTCTTTACTCTTCATTAATATTAATTAACAGTTTACACCCTCTGATTGAGTGGGTTTTGTGGTGACTTCAGCCATTCTTTCCTTAGTAGTTCTTTAAGTTGTGACAGTCTGAGTGATGGGTTCTCTGCCTTGAGTCGAGGGAGGTTAATTTCTTCAAAGGCTGTGAAAGCTGCCTTTACACGTTTTTCAGGATGACGGTCAAGCTCTGCTTTGTCACTGGAATTGAAGATTTGAGAATATTTATTGACATAGTACAAAATACTGTATTCATTGTGAACAGATCAGTTAACACATTCATCGCCATGCCGGGTCAAGATTGTATGTAATTTTGACCCGGCATGGCGATGAAAGTGTTAAGTGGGTAGATCCATAAAACTTTTCCATGTCATTTGAAATAAATTGTAGAAAGCACAATTATCATCAAAATACTAATTTTAGGTTTACCATAAATTATTGAAATTTTATTAACTCAGCAACATCTTATAGATTTATAAAATTCAGTATTATCTAGATAATTGTAAAAATATATTGAATACTTTATAAATTACCTGAGTATAGCCAGAGCTTCATCAACAGACTGAGCTGTTTCTCCGTCCAGCTGTATCCGGTTGAGATTCTCTTCCAAGGGAGGTTCTTCTATTACAACTTTAGAGGGCTGAAACATTAAAGAAAAACATTCAGTTTTGTGCTCATCTTATAGACAGGTAAAAGCAATAGATAATAATTTCTGGAAGACTTTTATTCTAATTGGAATTTTAGAAACAGTTGTGATATACAATTATTATGACATGAAATGTTATAAATTTTAAGATTCTTATTAATAAAAACTATGTTATTTTATCCATGAGTGGCTTGGTGAGTTGCAAATCCAAGACCTTATGTGTAAAATCTTTAAAAAAAATTACTATATAAATATAGTTTTTGTTAGGTTTATGTACTTACAACTGGTTTAGCAGCTTCAGCCTTAGCCATCTTCTCCTTGGTAAGGGAGATCTGTGCTCTGGTGATCTTTGGAGGTGGTGGTGCAGTCTTGGAGGGTGCCTTGATGGATTCCATCTCTTTCTCCAGGAGAGCTTTGGCTTCGGCTTTCTTTTGTAATTGTTCTAGACGTTTCTTCTCTTGTTCATCCTGGAGTTAATAAAAATTGTACATAATCATTGCAATTAATATGCTCATATGATAGAAAATAAATTTGGTTTTTGGAATTTTATTTGATTTTCTATATTCATTTATTTGTTAAGTTTTCAGTAGTTTATTAGATATTCCTAGTTAACACTAAAAAAACGACAATATATTTACAGATATAACAGAACTCTAACCTTTTTCTGTTGTTTTTTCTTAAGTTTATCGTCATTATCTTCCCATTCGGCATCTTCGACGGCTTTCTTTGTTTTTTGATCTTTTTCCAACTTCGCATTTTCCTTACGTTGTCGAGCAGCAACGGCCTTACTGTTTTCTCCCGTGAATTTCTTCGGCATTTTGAGATCTAATATTACATACGGTAAAAGTTGGTAGAAGTTCAGGTTATGAACTGCTGGATCTTGGATACTTCTATAGTCTTTCAAGATATTTCGAATTATAAATATTGTAAAACAACGCTACCGAACCTTATCTTAAAAACTGCAAGCTATTTTAGATTAGGGAGACTTCTGAAAGTCTATTCAGTTCTAGTAATCAAAGAAAATTACAAAATATTCTTTGGAAACGGCCGAATAGGAAAATTAGGAAAAGTGACGGCGAATAGTCATAAGAAAAGCAGAAATGAAGTACTTCACTTGAAAAAATATATTTAACATTTTAATTTTTTTTAAAGGACAGCCAAAAGTAAATACTAAAAATTACGAAAAAAGATATATTTAATAATATTTTGTGCTTTACTACTATATACAATCTAAGTATATTAACTTGATATTATCTTCCATGATTTTCGATCAAGAATACACATTTTTTATCGTAACGTCGTAACTTTATTAATGCTTTGTCGAAAGTATTATTCAAACTTCACGTATACAGGATGTCCCACCACTATGCGACATGACTGAGAAGTACCCTAAAAATTTAAGAAAGGATACTTTTCCAAAAAGAACATCGTTTTGTTTTGTTTAATAAAACTACATTCAAAGAATTTTTATAAATTGTTTCTCGGCAAATCAAACTTCTAAAATCGGTAAAAAGTACCTGTATTTGTAAAATGTCAATCGAAAGAACAATTAGTTCAGAATAAACCCTCCAAAAAATTGTAATATACTTACTTTAATTGTAATAACGAAAAGGAAAAACGTGATAAGTTTAATTTAAAATTTTAAGTGCATATTTCTTCTTCTACTTGTTCGTCTGACTAAACTGTTAAATTAATTGAAAATGACATCTTTTACGGAGTCAATTGCTTGTGCCAAAAATTTAGTTTTATTCTACTTCACTGAGTTAAAAAAACAACTTCATTTTTATTTTTACATCACTATCGCATGTCATTTTTCTTGACACAAGGTTTTCATTAAATTTTGACAGTTGACACGGCAAACGGGGCATGCTACGTCAAACCTGTGTCAAACAATTTTTCATAATTTGCTCGATTTTCACTTTGAATTTTATAATTTATTGGTTTTACCACAAATATATGAAGGAATAACATTGTTTTTAATTCATAGAAGAGTAGCAAAAATATTTTTTTGTCAATGTGATACTAATATTGGAATATCAACACAAATCTACAACTGTGTCAAACAAAAATAGTAATAAGTTGTTATTGTGCTAAGTGCTCTTTTACATAAATTATAATGGCACTAGTGGCTTACGACAACAGTGATTGTAGTGATTTTGAAGATGAAGAGGATGATTTCAAAACATCTGTTCCTACTGTAAAAGAAACAGGTACAAAATCTATTGAAAATAAATATTGTCCCAACTGTATCTAAAAGAGCATTAAATTTATTTATTTTTTACAGCTTCTCCCAAAGTTATTTCTGATGGTACCCTACCGGAGGATGGTCAAAATTTATTCAACCAATTACCAAAACCATCTCACAAGAAACCCACAGTAATTGAAGAAGATGATGAGTTCTTACATAAAAAGGAAAAAGAAGTTGTGAAACCAAAGGCTAAGATATCAGTGCCTTCATTGCAAGATGTATGAGCTTTACTTCTAAATAACTAATAATAAGTCTGTTTTTATTAATTCTTCTCTCATTTAATTTCAGTAGATGAATAAAATTTGGTCTTCATAATAACATTAATTAATTGATAAAGTTATCTTACAGTTCAAGGATGTGGAGGACAGTCCACAAACCATCAAAAATAAATTTCCATCTGGAGTAAGTAACATTTTATAAGAACACATTATTGTTCAATACTTATGGAAAAATAATACAGTATGTCTTTACCTTAATTAATTTATTATATTTCAGAAAAAGTCTGGTCTCTTAAGCATTCTTCCACAGCCAAAGAATGGAGTAACATTAACAACAAAATCATTTATACCCAATGTATTGAAACAAAAACCAGTTGCTACAAATGTTACCAAACCAAAACAAATCCAACCACCACTGAAGAAAGTTAGAACCGAAACAAAATCATTAATAAATGATTACTCAGATGAAAGTGACAATGAAGAATTAGGAAATGATTTCTTCTCAATAAATAAACCTGTTGTCATTGATCCTGAGCCATTACCAGTAGATGTTGAAATCACACCTAACACAAGTAAAACTACATTGAAAATTGAATCTTATTTCAAGCAACCTACAGATGAATATGCATCAACTGAAACTGATGTTACCATGGAAACTAATCTAGAGGAACCTGTTAATATTTGTGATGATACTGGGGAACCAGGTAGCAGTAATGGAGATGTACTTGATGATGAAGCTGTAAGTACTTATAAAAATAACCTCTTTCATATTGCAGTAATTATATGCATGGTGATCAGTATTTCAATTTATAAGGATAGTTAAATAAGCTACTACTTTTTTCAGATCTTAAAATTAGTTGGGGCTCGCGGCAAAAGAAAACGTGAAGAGATACAGATAGTTGATGTGAATCAGAAGGAGGTTCTGGGAGACTCAAGAGAGTGGTTGTTGAAGGGCTTAATGGACGACACAAGTCAAAGAATGTCTTCCAGTAAGAAGAAAGGACATGAACCTACTAACCAACAGAAACGAAAACATCAAATCACATATTTGGCTCATCAGGTAAGGGAATTTTATATTATTCTTTGAATCATTAATTTGCAAATTTTTAGTAAATGAAACCTTTGTCTTAACTCAAACTTTGCAATACTTATAAAACCTGCAAAGTTGGTTAGTTTCTGATAGTGTGCTTCAAATTAATACTCTTTCTTTTTTGCAGGCAAAAGCAAATGAGGCTGAACTTCAAAACCAATGGGCCAACAGCAGAATGTCTAGAAGACAAACACAATCTAAATATGGATTCTAGTTATAAATACATTAAATCATTTTGTAAATATAACATTTAAATAAGAAATAATAAAATATTTTTGATAACAATACTTTATTTAAACTACAATTTTTTCTATTATTTAAATTAATTTACAATCTTCTTGCTTTCCTTGGTCGTGGGGGATTCCATGAAATATGTGTATTATCTGTGATAGAAACTATTTCCAAACCTCCCATTTGTAAACCCTTGACTGCAGACTGAAAAGGAAATTCACACACATAAAAATCTGAAAATTATGTCAATTAACAAATTTAGGTATAGAAATAAAAAAATAAGTAAAAAATTTACCAATCTTCCAGGCCCTAAGCCTTGGACCCTTACTCGTACTGTTTTATATCCCTGTACAACCGCTTTCTGAAATAAAATAACAATGATCAACAGCAAAATTTAATGTTATTTCAGCCAAAACAAGTTATAATTTCCCAAAACAATAATGAAACCTATAACACAACTAACTAAAAATGATGAAGGAAAACATTGCAAACCTAGTTTTCTGAAAAAGATTTCAAAGTCCTTCAAGATATTCGAAGATCTTAATTCTCTTGGGGCAAGCTTGGTAGACTGCCTAATCCCTCTATTGAGGAGACTTGAGCCAATACAATAATAAAACATACCGATGCAATATTAATAGCTGTAGTTTGAGCTGCAATATTGGTTCCTTTTTTAGTATTCTTAAATCCTTCTATTCCACAGGACCTTATCATTCTGACCCTGCCGTCCGGCTCAGTTATAGTGAAGATTGTGTTGTTATGGCTCACGCGGATATTGCAGATGGGCAGATCTTTGTATGGTATTCCATTGTGAAGTTGATAGTCTGATTCTAGTGTAGGAAAGAGGTTTTGTTTACTGAAAAAAAAAGTATGGAATTTGTGATTTTTACTCTAGTTATTTTATAAATTAGTATTAAAAGTGTTATCTGTATTGTTTTATATCGAGTAGGTTTTTTTAATTCTTACGCTTTCAGTACAGAATCAAGATCGATAATTTTCTCCCCTTGGACACCTTCATCTTCGGCGGGGATTCGTTTGTGGTCAAACTTTTCTGTAGTTTTAGGTGCACTAGTTTGAAACAATCTCATTAAATTTGTAGCGGGGAGTCGTAAAGTATTTGTTAGCGCGACCAACATTGTTATTAAAATTTTATTTCATTTAGTTCAAAAACATAACCTCAAAAATACAAGTTCAAATGTCAAAGTTGACATTGCGTGACAAATGTGATGTCGTTGTTTTCGTTAAACTGAAATAGGCGATGATAATTTATTCCGTAACATTCACTAAGAAAAAAAATCATTTTCAAAAGTTATATCCATTTAAACTGTTCTTATGTACAAGGTAGTGCAAAAATAGTTGATGGAACAATTTAGTGTCGTATTGACGTTATCAAAACAAAAAAAATTATACGTGGAGTATTCACAATAAATAAAAATTTTATAACTAAAAAAAACATCGTTTTACGTAAAAAACACATAGAAATAAAACAACAAAATGTCCTACAATCGAATAATTTAATAACTTAGGTCAATAAATACATCAATATTGTGTGTAACATTGCCATAATTTACTTCTTTAAGAAATTCTTACAATAAAGAACGGCTTGCGAAAATCCTCGTAAGGGTAATGGTACACCTATAGCCATCAGATGTAAGTGTCCAGCTTCAGCAAAATAATTGGCTTTTAATAATTCCTCCGTGGCCCATTTCACCGTGTAAGGAGTGTCCTCTGACCCCTCTCGGTTCACGATGTAGTTAATAATGCTTGAATACAACGGAGTGTGAACCAAACTAACAAACAAACCATTGTTGAGCAACTCTTTGACTAGATCATCGTAGATTTCTTGTGTCGCCACTGCATCCTGTAAAATACATTTGTTAGTTTTTGATCAATAATATTATTTAAAAGAAAAAATATATTTTAAATACAAGCTTTTAAGAACCTGGTTATTATGTAGCATAAGAGTTCCTGTGACCACAGATAAGCGCTATTTTGTCATATTATTGCATTTTCAAGCGATATTCATCTGCGTGCAAAATGTCAGCTCAATCGGAAACCGGGAAGTTTGTCAAATTTTAGCTTGCAAGATTCCACGCGAACTTACATAGTTACATCCAGTGCAAGTTAATATAAAGCTTGTTAATATAAAGACGAACCTTGTGTGTGTGCAATAGTTTGATTATTTCTTCTTTGGAATGTTGATATTTGCTGAGCAATAATACCCAAATAGCATTGACGACTGCGTCGGGAGAGATGTCTTCCAGTAACCACTTTATTTCCTGAATCAAACAATAAAGCTTTAAAAATCATGCCATATTGTTTTTGTAATATAAAGCTCTAAAAAATTTGTGGTTTACGGCGAATATTCGTGACAAGACGACAAGTGTGTATTGTAATACAAGAAAGACAAAGACAGCACATGTCCCATACGATGTTCTTAACGCACTGACGCGACACGAAGCTTCGCCCGCTAACATAACCAAACATTACACTACACACACTACATACACTACACACACTACATACACTATACACACTACATACACTACACACACTACATATACTACATACACTACACACACTACATACACTACACACACTACATATACTACATACACTACACACACTACATACACTACACACACTACATACACTACACACACTACATACACTATACACACTACATACACTACACACACTACATATACTACATACACTACACACACTACATACACTACACACACTACATATACTACATACACTACACACACTACATACACTACACACACTACATACACTATACACACTACATACACTACACACACTACATACACTATACACACTACATACACTACACACACTACATATACTACACACACTACATACACTACACACACTACATACACTACACACACTACATACACTATACACACTACATACACTACACACACTACATACACTATACACACTACATACACTACACACACTACATATACTACATACACTACACACACTACATACACTACACACACTACATACACTACACACACTACATATACTACACACACTACATACACTACACACACTACATACACTACACACACTACATACACTATACACACTACATACACTACACACACTACATACACTATACACACTACATACACTACACACACTACATATACTACATACACTACACACACTACATACACTACACACACTACATACACTACACACACTACATACACTATACACACTACATACACTACACACACTACATATACTATACACACTACATACACTACACACACTACATATACTACATACACTACACACACTACATACACTACACACACTACATACACTACACACACTACATACACTATACACACTACATACACTACACACACTACATACACTACATACACTATACACACTACATACACTACACACACTACATACACTATACACACTACATACACTACACACACTACATATACTACATACACTACACACACTACATACACTACACACACTACATACACTACACACACTACATACACTATACACACTACATACACTACACACACTACATATACTACACACACTACATATACTACATACACTACACACACTACATACACTACACACACTACATATACTACATACACTACACACACTACATACACTATACACACTACATACACTACACACACTACATACACTATACACACTACATACACTACACACACTACATATACTACATACACTACACACACTACATACACTACACACACTACATACACTACACACACTACATACACTATACACACTACATACACTACACACACTACATATACTATACACACTACATACACTACACACACTACATATACTACATACACTACACACACTACATACACTATACACACTACATACACTACACACACTACATATACTACATACACTACACACACTACATACACTACACACACTACATACACTATACACACTACATACACTACACACACTACATATACTACATACACTACACACACTACATACACTACACACACTACATACACTATACACACTACATACACTACACACACTACATACACTATACACACTACATACACTACACACACTACATATACTACACACACTACATACACTACACACACTACATACACTACACACACTACATACACTATACACACTACATACACTACACACACTACATACACTATACACACTACATACACTACACACACTACATACACTACACACACTACATACACTACACACACTACATACACTACACACACTACATACACTATACACACTACATACACTACACACACTACATATACTATACACACTACATACACTACACACACTACATATACTACATACACTACACACACTACATACACTACACACACTACATACACTACACACACTACATACACTACACACACTACATACACTATACACACTACATACACTACACACACTACATATACTATACACACTACATATACTACACACACTACATACACTACACACACTACATACACTACATATACTACATACACTACACACACTACATACACTACACACACTACATACACTACACACACTACATACACTATACACACTACATACACTACACACACTACATATACTATACACACTACATACACTACACACACTACATATACTACATACACTACACACACTACATACACTACACACACTACATACACTACACACACTACATACACTATACACACTACATACACTACACACACTACATACACTACATACACTATACACACTACATACACTACACACACTACATACACTATACACACTACATACACTACACACACTACATATACTACATACACTACACACACTACATACACTACACACACTACATACACTACACACACTACATACACTATACACACTACATACACTACACACACTACATATACTACACACACTACATATACTACATACACTACACACACTACATACACTACACACACTACATATACTACATACACTACACACACTACATACACTATACACACTACATACACTACACACACTACATACACTATACACACTACATACACTACACACACTACATATACTACATACACTACACACACTACATACACTACACACACTACATACACTACACACACTACATACACTATACACACTACATACACTACACACACTACATATACTATACACACTACATACACTACACACACTACATATACTACATACACTACACACACTACATACACTATACACACTACATACACTACACACACTACATATACTATACACACTACATACACTACACACACTACATATACTACATACACTACACACACTACATATACTACATACACTACACACACTACATACACTACACACACTACATACACTACACACACTACATACACTACACACACTACATACACTACACACACTACATACACTACACACACTACATATACTATACACACTACATACACTACACACACTACATATACTATACACACTACATACACTACACACACTACATATACTACATACACTACACACACTACACACACTACATATACTATACACACTACATACACTACACACACTACATACACTATACACACTACATACACTACACACACTACATATACTATACACACTACATACACTACACACACTACATATACTACATACACTACACACACTACATATACTACATACACTACACACACTACATACACTACACACACTACATACACTACACACACTACATACACTATACACACTACATACACTACACACACTACATATACTATACACACTACATACACTACACACACTACATATACTACATACACTACACACACTACATACACTACACACACTACATACACTACACACACTACATACACTATACACACTACATACACTACACACACTACATATACTATACACACTACATACACTACACACACTACATATACTACATACACTACACACACTACATACACTACACACACTACATACACTACACACTAAAACATTAATTAATGATTGAGAGCATAAGTTTATTAGTTGTTTTATATCATTATATTGACCTGATCGCTGAGCACAGGTCGGCTGAGTATCAACTTGATGAGTCCGAGGCTCTCATTCCTGTCCAGAGATGTTGACAGCAGCGCGTATATGTACTCTGATTGTAGACTCACAGATACACTGTATAAGACAGATTTTTTTTTGATTAACTGATTATTTATTGAAGGGTAACCAATATTTAATTTTTTGGTATTAAGAATATGACTTGTCCTTCTTCAAACGAGGCTTAGCGAAGGTCCTTGAAGTTGGGTTGTAGGTGCCCTTCCCCTGACATTGCAGAAGTATATGAGAAACGGTAATCACTTACGATCAGGTGTCCATTGGCTCATCTGCCTACATACAATAAAAAAAGCATTTACCCACACTTAGTAATTGTTGAGTTATATTATTTTTTTTGTTTTAAAATGATTTAAGCGGTCTAAATAAAAACAAATCAACAAAAATACAACATTAGGTTTATAATTATAATATTAAACCTCGATTATGTTAATTATCGCCTTACGTATTCTGTGAGGGTGGCCAACAGTTGAGTACATCTGCAAGAGCCTTCCTCCGCTGCCAGGTGTCCGATTCTTCCAGAAACTTCTCGAAAATTGTACGACGACCTTCTTCACTCATTAATGCTTCCTCTAAAATATAGTAATACTAGTTTTAGTAAAGTTATTAACTAACATAATTTTAAGAAAAACTATTAAATTAAATTAGTTTTGTTTGTATCACCATAAATTATCCGGGAATACTTGTTCAACACCCTGTATATTTGTAAAATGGGACGCAATTAAAATTGGCTTTGGTTTAGTAGTGCCATCTATTCACGGTGCTGGTACAAAGGATTTTTGATTGTAGGTTGACGAGCTAACAGGTCACCTGATCGTAAGCGATTATGATTGTTTATGTACCTTTGTATGAACACTCCGGGACCGATACTTATGGCCTGAAGTTACTTTCTTTAAGCCTCTTTACAAGAAGTTACGGATACATCCTGTATAACCTCACCTGTGACCTGCTCGGCGCAGTGCGGCCAGTGTTCCCTGAGGAGCTGCACACTGCACCGCCGGAAGTCGTCCGTGTGGTGCATCTCCCGCCCGGACAGCGCCATGACGCCGAGCAGCTTGTGCGGCGCCAGAGAGAGCTCCGAGGCGCGCCCCACCACCTCGCCCAGCACCACCACGTCGAACTTCACGCCCTCGTTGTAGTACTGCATTATACGGTCCACTAGGATCTCTGCGTCTCTGTGGTAGGACAACATTATTTATTAAGGACCTGGGATTATGTGGGATGGCACGACACGTTACGCACTCGGCACTGTTCCCCGTCGTGGCACCCCGGACACCGCACCGGCTCTCTCGATCGGCGGTGAGACCGCGTGACCCACTGAATACCCCGATGGGTCAAAACCAGCGTGGGTCGGGGAGCGCGGCCTTCCATCTCTCTGCATACGTATGCGCTGACATACGTTTAGAAATATGGGTGCACTCATGTACAAACACACGTGTGCAATGTTTTACGTATATGTCATTATTATAATGTTATACCTACATATGTTTTTTAATAAGAAAATTGTATGTTCTACGTTTTTTTTTTTATGTTATTAGTTTAGGTATATCTTTCTTTGTGTGTGTGGAATAAAGTTGCTTTCTTTCTTTCTTTCTTTCTATGTATGTGTGTATACGTACTTGGTGTCCCGCAGCAGTCTGTTGGCCCGCGCGAGCACGCGGTCGGGCGTGACGTCGACGTGCAGACAGTGCAGTAGGTGCGCGAGGGGCGGGGCGCGCTTCGTAGAGCACATGATGAGTTTGGCCGCGCCGTCTAACACGCGTTCCACGTCACCGTGACTCTTCTCTATTTCACTGTAATAGACAATTTTTTTTGTACATTTGAAATTCGAAACGGGAATCGAACCGCACTAAAACCTGTCGCTCACACTCAGTATCCAAACCCCGGCTAAAGGAATGGGCTCCCCTCCTCGGGTCTCCCTGAGCGCTATGACTTGTCCTTCTTTAAACGACGCTTGAGGAGGATCCTTAAAGTTATGTAGTAGGTAGCGACCCCTCAATGTCCCCTGACATTGCTGAGGTTCATGAGCGACGGTAACCACTTACGGGTGGGCCGTTGACTTGTCTGCCTACATGGCAATAAAAAAAGTCAGAACTAAGCATGGAATTGAGCGGGGTGCACACTGAGGCTTACATATCGCCCCGCCTCCCTTAGACACCGAACTATTAGCCTTGGGCGATGTGATATGTGAAACAAAGCCTTAACTACTCGTGTGGATTACGCTTTTTTTTTTGTTTTGGTTGGAGGAAATCGCCGGATCTCCACCCGCCCCGCGGGTGGGGTATGTGGGAGTTGAACCTCACTAAAACCTCCACCCGCTTACACTCAGCGTCCGAACCCCGGCTGAGACCAGAACGACGCGTTACGCACTGCGGCACACTTTCCCGTTGCTACACCCCCGTGGATTACGCTAGATAGCGCAACTGTTGCGCATGCCTGGAATTCGTGTCTATTTTCCAGATGATGGAACGATAAATGGAAAGATGATGAAACTATTCCTATTTGTAATTTATTAAGCATAATATACTCACGTCCAAATATGACTGGGCACGTTGATAAAGTTAATGATGTCCTGCACGGTAGAAGAGTGGTAGTTCTCCATGAAGCGCGCCCACCGAGCCAACTCCTGACCTACCTGGGCCCAGCTCTGGTCACTAACACTAAGAGAATTCAATATAATATTATAGTGATGGAAAATAAAGTGTTAAACGAACACTTTTAAGAAAAGTGCAGACATATCTGATGATGGAACCAAAAATATTTTAATTCTGGTTTTCTCTAGTCCATTTTCTGTCCTAATTGACAAAATTAGTACCTGCGTCTTTAAACACCCTGTATATGTCACAGATTATTAGCACTTTGTAAAAGGATATTGAGGAAATTTTCAATAAGTTATTTGTTGCAAAAAAACTAACGATTTTTTCTAAATATCTATTCAAAATGAATGAATTAAAAAGCCAGACTGCTATTTCTCAATACTTACGTTTTATTGGATTTGTTATTGACTTCATTCTCCTGTTCTTGTTGACAGTAGTCGATTGCTTGGAGCATCATTAAGGATCTAGTACCAGCTGGGACACTGTAAAACACAAGGACATGAGGATTTATATTTTTCATATATAGCAAAAAAATATATATTTAAACCTCTTTCGTCTGCCTACATGGCAATAAAAAAAATAGTCATAAAAATAAATTTTTTTAGTTATACACCCTGTATAAAGAGTAGATATGTAGCATTCTCTAAGCCCGAAATGATAATTGTAAAAAAAGTTTAATCGATTCCAAAAACAAAAGTGGTTCAAGTTGTATTTCAAGGACATGTAACCCATTTCGGCTTAAAAGTTCCAAATGTATCAAGAGTACATCGTCTTTGTAGCGTTGTTTCTTTCAGTCGCCAATCCAAGGCAAACTATCGTACGATAGATTTAAGATAATTCCAAACTTTTCATGAATACATCTCTAAGGGGCGGCGCGACGGGAAAGAGTGCCGATGGTGTAACGCGTCGCGTCGTCCCTCATAACCCCGTGCTGGGTTCTGTCCTCAGCCGGGGTTCGGACGCTGAGTGTGAGCGGTTGGAGGTTTTAGTGCGGTTCAACTCCCACATACCCGGTGATCCGGTGAATGAATACATCTCTAGAACTCATAATATTACTTAATAGAAAAATCTCTATCTTCAATGTCTAATTTTTTTTTATTGTCGTGTAAAAAATGGTAGAAAAGTCATCGGATCATCTAAGTAAAGTCATGTTATTTACCGTTGTACGGCGTCATCTGAGAAGCACGTGTCAGCCACGAACTCCAGGAGGTCATCCTTAGAGAGTTTGTTGAAGTAACTGGAACACTCTCTGTATTGTTGCATCCACTTCCTGTTGCTGGAGTTGGGAGGTACCTGTGTTACCACAATTTATTGCTTTATTTTTATTCATAAAAATGACTTATGAATAAAATTGTATAATGAATTACACAGAAAGAAAAAAACTTGAGAGGTGTCATGGGACACCCGAATAGAACGAAATTCCTTTTGATTGAAAGATACGATTAAAGGATAAGGAACGTGTTTTAAAAGATTTTGATCACAGCGTCATCTAGCGATTATCATCTAAAACAAAAAAGTGTCGTGACAACTTTTTCGCAAGAATTTTTTCCATCTAGCCCCCTTTCACAACGCGTGATAAGGAACTTCGTTCCAAAAGCCAACTTAATGATTGTATAAATTAAAAGTCGAATTAAAGCTTCTTGAAAACAAAACAGTCTGAAACATAGTTAAAGTCCAACAAAAAAATAAATTTGATTGCATTATAGCAGCTACTAAATGAGTGGACACATTAAAAAAAATAATAGTTGTAAAATTTATTTACTACAGTACAGTTTGAAGTTATTGTGGCGGCTACGGTAGCCGGGCTACCAAACTCCGCCTCATTTCATTAAATAAAAAGTTCTAGTCAATGACAGACATGAACTGTCAATTGTAAATATTACTCATCATTGTAACCACTCAACTGGGAACGTCACTATTCGCTAGATGGCGAAACATGGGACTTCGTTCGGAATCAATACCGTGTTTGAGCCCCTATTTAAAATCATTTTTTTCCAATTTTTTATTTTGATTTTTAATTAAACCTTATATTTTTGTAAATCTTTATTACTAAACGACGCTGTATTGCATTTTTAGCGAAAATATATCATTACCGTAAAATATGAGAAATACGATTAAAAAATGTAAACAAAACAAGTTTTAGAACTGTGCTCAATTTTGGCTCCTGCCACAGACTTGGTAAAAGTAAACAAACCAATTTGGTTGCCGATCCCAGTTGAGTGGTTAAAGAGCTCTTTTATTGTTATCTTTTATTCGTAAATATTGTAAATAAATGTCACAAGTTTTGCAAACTTAAAAGGAGAGCATCAAATCTATGATGTGGAGAACTCCAACTGAACCCACGCATTATCTATTTCCTCGGGACGATCATTTCAACATTTTCATCGTCCCGAAATCATCAATCTTAATAATCTACAATTTCAGAATTGAAACACTAATAAAAAAAAATAGTACTTACATTAAAGAAATACTTGGCGAGCCATTTCGCGTAGATATTGTTGACTGAGACTTGTATCTTGAAGACAGCCGGCAACGTCCTCAGGAACTTGCAGACTATCCCCACGTTCTCAGGTTTGATCAAGCCGAGTAAATGTTCTGTGAGCTGCTCTTTAGTCGGTTGGTCTAATAGGAACTTGTAGTCTAGTTCTGTATAAAAAATAATTCGTTTTAGTATTGTTAAAAATCAAACCAACCACATATAACAGGTGAATAAAAGCTAAATTAAGCTAATAGAAAATGCGAAAAAAATAACCCTTATGATGAAAGCTAATGATAATCTTTTCAGCTGTCTCTTGATTTTTTATATACAGGGTGTTGGTGCCGCAGATTAATTTTTTTTAATCTGAACAAAAATTTCATTAGATGTTTTTTTAAATGTTTATATTCTAGCTGTAAATTTTGCACGACGGGAAAACATATCGTAATGCGTAACGCGCCGTGTCGTGCAGAGAACGTGTTGGGTTCTTGTGTCAGCCTGAGTGTGAGTGGATGGAGATTTTACAGCTTGGCAAAAAAGTCTAGAAACGGAACGAATTTTTTTGTTTGCTGGCAACAACTCAAAAATATAAAATGAAAAAAAATATATATGACGTTCGATGTAAACAAAGATCGCAATTTTATACAATTTATAATTTGTGCCATAAAAGCGTGATAATACTAACTTGAAAATCAATAAAACCCGGATGGAAGAGCTGGGAGACAAATTATTTATAAGGTTTATAGGCGATGTTTGGTAGAAAAAGGGGCCAAAACCATTCTTACCGATCTCAACGATATTTACCAAAGAACCGCTGAAATGACAGGTATGTAACTACTTGTATTGTTGTTTTTAGATGTATTAAGTGTAAATTGATGAATCCTATTCTGTTTTGAATAGCTTGCATACGAAATAAGTGGAATTTTGAACAATAATCATCGAGCACATAGGTTATGTTTGTGTAACATTTTGGTATAGGACGACCGATCAGTGTTGATACTTGAATGGCGTACTTTGGAATTTGTCAATTTAAATTCGATTTCTACATAACTTTATTCTGAATGAAAATCGTTACAATTAGAAATTTACCAAAAAATGTATTTCTTTTGTTTTCTATTTTTATTTATTCACCTCAGGTAAATCAGTAAGCATTCCAATCAATTACGGAAGAAAATTGGAAGAATTCATGCCAGCATGTAGAAAAAAGATTATTACCAGCGGGAAATAATTATGTGCAAAGACATGGAGCAAATTATAATAAACCTCGAAGACAATAGTAGTTCCTCTGAATCGGAGAACGATTCATACGAATATGCGGTTAACTCTAGCCAAGACTCGGATGAATGGAGGAGGTGGAATATTTGTAGGAAAATATATTAGATTACTTACAATAACATTGTATCTGCGTCTTATTTTAATCCCAAAAAAATACTAGCATTATATATTTATTTTTAGGTAATGAATAAACTATATGTAAAAAAATTGTAACAAAAGTATCAAGACTACGCTATACGGTCACACCGGGTTGCCATATGAGCATCAGTGGCGCCCTCCGAATTTTCTACTCTTTTTTGCCAAGCTGTAGTTCTACTCGACTCCCTGATGATAAAGATCAGAATTCGCGATTTCATTTAACTCAAAAAAAAGCAAGCCGTAAATTTTATCTTAATTTAAAATACAATTTTAATATATTTTAACCTGATGAAGCAGCTCTGGCCTTCTTGAGTATCTTGATATGTTCCGTGACAGTCATTCCGAAGAGTACTTGCTTCTCATCGATCCCCTTCAGCAACGTGAAGAAGTTAATGAGAGAGTTGTGGTCGTCACCGCGGAGCTGAGGCCATAGCACTTCTTGTATACTGTTAATTATAATACAAGGATTTTAAAGGGTTTTCAATCAAAGACAACGTTAAAATGGATGCCATAGAAGGTCAGCTATTTTTATTTATAAGGTCACTAGCTGCTGCCCGCGACGTCGTCTGCGTGAACCCTATGACCCGTTTTTTTCAATTCTTCCCGGCAACTATTCGATTTTTTCTCGCCGTAAAAACCATCCTTGAACTTCAACGAACATTTTAAAAAAAGATTGGGCCAAATTGGTCCAGGCGTTGTTGAGTTATGCGCTTACCAACACATTTTGCGATTCATTTTTATATACAGGGTGATTTGTTAGAGAGGGTACATATTGCAGGAGGGTGATGAGTACTCTGTTCTAATACGGAATATTACAAAAAATAGGTAAAATTACATTTTTTTTTTTTTTTAAATCTGATTTCGACAAAACTACCTCAAACATAAACAGTTTCGGCTTAAAGAGTGTTGACTAACGACCTCTAGTGATCTCGCGCACCCCACACCTCCGCCACACCCATCAGCTGTCGAAAAACCATCATTTTGCAAGAATTTTAGATATTTTTAAATTGCGATTACTAAGGCATTAAGCCATATTCTTTGGTAATAATAATAGTGGACCTTCAATATGTACCCTCACTAGGAAATCACCCTGTATAAGAAGATTAGTGTCTAAAAGAGTGACGCGTAGTAAACCAATCTAGAAATGTTTTTCTATTTAATCGAAAAAATATTTTTTGCCTTTTACCCTACTAGCTTTTGACAATCAAATTCAACGGTTGAACTGTAATTAGCATGTGAACATGATGTGTTACAATCAAAGCTCACGTCTCGCCCCCGTAACGTGTTGAGATTCATTTGACTCATTTCATGAAATAGAGTTGCGTGCGTATACGTAGATGCCTAAGTATGTGTACGTGTGTGTTTGTCATCGTAGGGTGACCAGCCCAATTAAGAGCGAAGTCCAAGTAATGACAACTTCCAAATTGTAGTCAATCGAGAATATTTTTTTATTTCCGGTGTTAATAAATAAATAAAATAATTCTTTAGCTTTATAATAATATCACTTTCGACAGTTATTACATTTGATTTTTCTTCCAGCATTTTTCATATTATTATGTAGGGTACACTAACAATTAAATTCTATTGGATTTTTATTTGTTTTAGGATTCCGGTTTTTGTATTTGTGTAATCTACGTATCATCATATGTACGTATGTGTGTAATTATTGTGTGGCAGTTTTGATTGGTACATACTAGTTTTTTTAGTGTTTTAGTGTTTCATTTATTATTTATATCTGTTGTGGTGATGTCGTCCGTTCGATATTTCCGCGGAGCTAGCTGAAAATCAGCGCTGTAAAGTGTTTCACTTGACAGCAATTTGCTGAGCCAGTGGTCCGTTTGCTGTGGCAAGGGCACTTTCAGACTAAATTGATTATACCTACTGATGTAACTCACTTTGCTACAGAAATAAAGATTTTCTTTCTTTCTTTTCTTTAGATATAATGATGTAAAATTGATTCAAAAAACATTTTGCTAAAATTGTTCGAAATTTGAATTTCTACATACAAAATGTATGAAAGTTGTCAATAACTGGGCCTGGGGTCACTTTTCTTATTTTTTATAAAATATTTATGAACGCAGATACTTGATTAAACGCCGATCCTACACATGTAAGGATCATGAACTAAATGCTCGTAATTAATAAAGAAAAACTAGGATAAAAATGGCACTATATGACAAGCATCTAGGTCTAGGTGCCCAACCCTATATGTGTTTCTTTATGTATATGAATGTGTGTGATTTATACTATGTATGTGTATGTACATGTACTGTGTGTGTACAGTACCGGTTGTAGGCGGCGAGGTCCCCCTGCAGGTTCCGTCCGGGCACGCGATTCGCGGCGAGTCGTCCGGCGGCGTGCGCATGCGCGAGCCACACCTCGAGCGCGTCCAAACCGTACTTGTCTGCCAAAGAACACGCCACCTCCATGTGACGCTTCTCTTTAGACCTACAAGGTAAATAACATGTCAACCTGTAGTTTGAAATAAATTAAAAAACAAGAAATAAGTAGATTTACAAGAAACTTGTTGCATTCTCAAAGTTATAATAGCCATTAGTGTGACCACTTAAGATCAGATGGCTCGTTTGCTGACGCCATTAAAATATGATCGACCATTACCTGGCTCAGATTTAGCCGTGCTTTGCTTATTATTTCGGTGAGTTAGCGAAGAAAAAAAATACAGCGCCCCTTGTGGTCGCTTAGAGAACTGAATTTACTATTCTAACATTTTCTGTCATAAATTTAATTTGCTTTTATTTCAGAAACTGACAGACTCAAGCGTCCTTGGGCAACTCCTGGTAATATGAATGGCAGGTATGGTAACATCATTTGAATACGAACAATGAGTGCAAAGATTTAAATATTTATTATTTAAAATTCATACATTTTACTATTATAATTTATGGAAATTAATTTATTTACAACAATACTGAATGAAGTCGCATAATAATAGCAAGTATAATGTAAATTCACATATCGATATATCGCCGAAATAGCTCAGTTGGGAGAGCGTTAGACTGAAGATCTAAAGGTCCCCGGTTCAATCCCGGGTTTCGGCAGTCTTTTTGTACTTTTTTTTAGCTTTTGCTAAAAGAGATTTGATCTTTATAAATTGCTTTATCAATTACAGCTATCAAAAACAGGGTGTGATTTTTTTCTAATTTTATCAGGTGGGCCGTAGGCTCGTTTATCTATCATGCAATAAAAAAAATTAAAAAAAATTAATAGGTTCGATTGCCGGTTGTTAATGAGTTTCAAACTCTTTGAATACAATTAATTGCCAAAAGTACAGATATGTTTCCTTTGAACTTACTACTAATTTGAGTACTACCCTCAAAATGGGATTTCCAAATTTCACTTGTATAATTGCACATGTATCTATAATACATGTATGTATAGTAACTCGAGTTTAATAGGCGATTCCACCCCATTTTTTTCTATTTTAATTTAATCTTTACTTCATTAAAAAAATAAATAATGCAGTATTTTTTTAAGCCAAATTAGGCCTAAATTTGCCATTTAAAATTTCAATTTCAAATTTGGCGGAAGTACGTCGCCAAATGCGCCGCCATCTTTTGAACGTCACTTGTACGTCTCTCATAGAGTAAACAGCGGTGTAAACACTACGATTTACTAAGGGATTTACTGTAGACGTGACGTCACATTACAAGCCATCATTGACGGCAGCAAAGAACAAGAAGACATCTGCATTTTGCCGAATTTAACTTTTATGCATATTTGAATCCAGATTTCTTTATTTTATCTGGTTTTTTTTTTTTTTCAAACAAAAAATGATTTTTTAAGTGTTTTTTGTTGCGTAAATAAAGCCATATCTGGCATTCTTATAGTAAAAGTTATCAAACTTTCTCACAAAAAACGCTCTCCTGGAAACTAACGATTTTGTAGATATCTGTTTGTTCTTTGCTGCCGTCGTCATGGTGGATAGCGTTTTTGACATTCGAAGCACAGATAAAAAAACACGAATTTTAAAATTTAAATATAAAATATATTTTTCTTTTTTATGAGTAGAAATTAACATTAATCTTAGTTTTTCGTAAATCTATCAAAGTAACATAATTTTATTAGCTTGATGCGAAATAACCTATTGAAAATAGAAAGTGGAGCACGGATGGAACAAACTAAGATTAAAACTCAACTGGGAACTAACCATCATTGGGATTTATCAACTAGTGCTATATATAGGTGACAGAGGAGTGGTCATAGTAATAGTCACACTTACCCTGCAAGCCTATAGATGACCTCCCTCCTGTACTCCTCATCAGCTTTGAACAGTAGTCCGTTGACAGGAACCCCGAGACTTCTCAAAGTATTAACTTCTCCCATACCGGTTAGATTGTCGATACATGACATTATTATGTTCAGTTGTTCTTCGGAAGCATTCTTTTGTTTCAATGTCTTGCGAGCTAACTGAAATATGGTTAAAAGTATATTTTTGTTAAGTAATCTTTATAACTTTTGGCCCACACGTGCGGATCGATCCGTGACGGACCAATCGCAGACGTAGGGTCGGATCGCGGACCGATCCGTGAGACGAATCCGACATTCTATTTAAATTCTAATGTTATTATCTATTAGCATGCTGTTTGTACCTATTATTTAAGTGACATTTACTCATGTGTACTTTGATTATTTCTTTATTTGTATGTGTTTTGGTGTTACTTTGTTGGTACAACTCAATAAATATATAAATAATTCATTTATAATTAAACATTCCCAAAACTATAAATAAAACCAACGTAGCATTCATCAAAACAAATAAATAAATGTATTATGTAAGTAGCCTTACTAACGATCCAATTTATGAGATTTACAATACCAAAAACTGAATTTTTTTTGTCATCTCCGTAATATTATGAAGTCCTCACTTTCTAAAAGCTTTGTTAAACTACGAATATACGTACTTTAGTAGGTTTAGTGAGATAGACTTCATCTTTCAATTCGGTCGTGTTACACTTGATCAGCGCCGCGTACAGAGCGCAACTCATCGCCGCGTCAGTGTTCTGAGTTTCTAGAAACTTCTTGGTCGCGTTGGAGTCCTGCGTGGAACGGAGCAGGCACGCCACGCTCAGCGGTGTGTCTTTGTATAGCAGATCTTCAGCACATTTCTGGACCACTGGGAAATTGTAAGTATGGCAAATTATCAGTTTTTTTTTGTATTGGATTTAATAACTTTTCAATTGAACATTGTGTCTTTTTTTAAGTTTTTATACACCCTGTATACTCACGGTCCGCTTCCAGTTGCGCAGTGTATCCGTGTTCGAGACAGTTCTGTATGTAGTAGGCGGAGAGCAGCGAGTGCGCGTTGCAGGCGGCGTGCTCGGCCGCGAACCGACCGTACGAGTAGTGTGCTAGTACACCCTGTATACTCACAGTCCGCTTCCAGTTGCGCAGTGTATCCGTGTTCGAGACAGTTCTGTATGTAGTAGGCGGAGAGCAGCGAGTGCGCGTTGCAGGCGGCGTGCTCGGCCGCGAACCGACCGTACGAGTAGTGTGCTAGTACACCCTGTATACTCACAGTCCGCTTCCAGTTGCGCAGTGTATCCGTGTTCGAGACAGTTCTGTATGTAGTAGGCGGAGAGCAGCGAGTGCGCGTTGCAGGCGGCGTGCTCGGCCGCGAACCGACCGTACGAGTAGTGTGCTAGTACACCCTGTATACTCACAGTCCGCTTCCAGTTGCGCAGTGTATCCGTGTTCGAGACAGTTCTGTATGTAGTAGGCGGAGAGCAGCGAGTGCGCGTTGCAGGCGGCGTGCTCGGCCGCGAACCGACCGTACGAGTAGTGTGCTAGTACACCCTGTATACTCACAGTCCGCTTCCAGTTGCGCAGTGTATCCGTGTTCGAGACAGTTCTGTATGTAGTAGGCGGAGAGCAGCGAGTGCGCGTTGCAGGCGGCGTGCTCGGCCGCGAACCGACCGTACGAGTAGTGTGCCGGTCCGCCCGGCCCGTACACGCGACCGTACCACTCGGGACATTGTACTGTGCGCTCTTCTGCTTCTGTATCTGTATCGGTCTTCTGGCTGAAATAGGAATTTAAAAAATCAATTCGCTGGTTCGGCGACTAAGAAAGATGCCGCGGTACAAATGTCGCAAGCCTCCCCTCACTTCGCGGGACGCATGCATCGCCTCTCGTAACCCTTTTGCACCTTTTCGTTTTATCCGCAAACTCGCGTGCAAATTTGTGCAGAACGGATGTCATCTTTGACATACGTGATTGACTTGTATTTTGATTACGTAAACGTTCACCATGTTATATACTAACGCAGAATATTCTAATATGTTGATGTGTATTCGGAAAAGTGACTGCAATTATACAGAAGCACACAGACTTTACTAACAGCGTTTTCCGAATGTATGACCAACGTCAGTGATGTTGTACTCCAACATTTACATCTGTACAATACTGGCAGTGTACACGGACGAAACCAACATCGAGCTGACGCAGACAGACCGTATACTCAAGACATTTACATCGTAATTAATGTTTTATTGTAAAGTGGTAAATGTAGTTTTAACAGCTATCAATTGTGAATAAAAACACCGTGTAAACTAAAAAATAAAAAAAAATTCAAAGGTGACGTTAAGTGATAAAAAACTACTGACAAACTTATTCAGATACTCGCGGTTTTCTATAATACTTTCATGCATTTTCAACGGGTTCTTACCACGATATTTAATTAATAATTATGATAATAATTAATAATATATAATAGGCGGAGATAATATAGATTAATAATTAATGATTAAGGTACTATCTTCTGAACGTCATTACGTACCAAGGATGGTTAAAGAAGCTATCTAGATTTCAAGACATAATCTGAAGCCGTCACCCCTGTTAAAAAACAGGGGTGACGGCTTCAGATTATCGAGTACTAGATGACCCGCGCAACTTCGTCTGCGTTACAAAGGGGTTCAAAAATTGTAGCCTATACCTATAGGCACGGGCCGCCCGGCGCAAACAACTACGACCCTGCATTTTAAATTTGTAATATCTTCGGTAATATTCACTTAAATTACAAAAAAATAATATATATATAATATATAAATAATTAATTGTAAAAAGCATATTGATCTATAATAAATGCACAATTTATTTAAGGTACTTAATTGGATAAGGATTAATGCTGTATTGTTTAAAATCACTTTGTAAATAACCATTTTTTAGTAAAGAATAAAAATGGTTATACTGGGTTATCCCTAAGAAATAGACATATACCATCCCGGACTTTTTTGTTGAACTTTTTAAGGTGAACAATAGTGTAGTACATTATTTTGGTCTATCTCGTAGGGTTCAGCCAGCGTTTGCAATATAAGCGCAAAAAAACGTGCTTATTTACGACATCACATTAGAAATCTTTAAATTTATCAGTGTTTCTCTACTATATTATGCATTTATTATACATACAAACCTTCCTTAAGAATCACTCTATCTATTAAAAAAAACCGCATCGTAGTTTTAAAGATCTAAGCATACATACAGACATACAGCGAAAGCGACTTTGTTTTATACTATGTATTGATGTGGAATCCAGTGCTAAACACAACAGTCACTAAGGGTTCATGCTCAGAGTCTTGTAGATACAGTGAGTGTGGTGTGTCGTGATGTGAGTTCGAGTTCCAGTGGTACTACACAAAAGCGAACGAGACAGAGGGTAGACAGATTTGTTTGCTCTTAAATCGACCCGAAGTATCCAGTCTTCTCGTGATCATGACGTTTGCAACAACGTTGAAATATCGAGACAACTCAATTAATTAAATATCGCGGTAAGAACCCGTTGAAAATGCATGAAAGAACTACTGACAAGGTCATAAGCGCGCATCGCACGATCAAAGAGATTGGCGGGAACGTTCTACTCTCTCTGTCTAGTTTCAACGATATCGCTTCACGCAGAATTGCAGAGGTTACAAACAACGTAAACATTATAAATATTAATTTATAATATTTATTCTAATTGTTGAACATTTTTTATAAAAGACGAGCTTTATTACAAACCTTTGCTGAATTACATACCGTGGGTTGAAGGAACAACAGGGTTTTTGTTACATATTGCACAGAACGAACAATCACAAAAATGTTTTTAAACTATGTCTTACCTTAAATCATATTTATACTGTGTGTTCAAAAAGTAGTTCATGAGCGGTTTCTTGTCTTTAGTGGTAGGCACGATGTCTTTTCTCTCGATCACTGGCTGAAATTAGGCATTACCATTTATTTAGATTTATTAGAACATCATGAGGAAACTCGCAAATTCGAGAAGAATTTTGAAAATATTTTAAGTTCCCAGCCCGGATTGGTGTTTCGTGGTAGACTATGCCTCTACCGAGGACACCTAAGCCCTGCAGTGTCGGGGGTGTCGCGACGGGAAAGTGTGGCGCAGTGCGTAACGCGTCACGCCACCCCGCATAACCCCGTGTTGGGTTCTGGCCTCAGCCGGGGTTCGGATGCTGAGTGTGAGCGGTTGGAGGTTTTAGTGAGGTTTAACTCCCACATACACCGCCCGCGGGGCGGGTGGGGATCCGGCGATTTCCTCCAACTAAAACAAAAAAAAAAAAGCCCTGCAGTGTGCAGTAATGGATTGTTACAGTTAAGATCATTATTAGAGAAAGATCTATCCTCCTCGGTTCCAAGGATCTGTTTTCCAAGCTATAATTTGGCGTTCTTGCAGTGAGGTTTTAATGTAATGTTCGCTACCTCGAAATCGTGACAGGTTCATAAAGTAACTGCTTGCGAAGTGACCTGTACGGTTTTGGAATATTTAAACTTGAAATACGTACAGTTGTAATAGCATCAGCGAACTCGTCATCGGTCGACGGCCATTGATCTTTTAGGTACTGTTGTTGTTTCTCAAATACACCGGTCTGTTGTAGACTCTCTAACTCCAAACTTAATCTGTAAAAATGAATTGTCGAGGTTAACACTGAGCGTTGGTTTTGTTTTTTGTAAAATTCGTTCACCCAGCTCCGTCAGCTGATAACTTGGTTGTAAGCATACTGTATACAGGGTGTCTCAGTATGCGACATGATTACCTGGCTGTGAGCATGCCGTATATATGTTGCGGCTTGCAGTACGTGACGGCTGCGGCGTAGAGCAGCGTGCGTGCGGGCGCATCCTTGTGTGCGTGCGCGGCGATGCGTGCCAGCATGTCGGCGGCGGGCGGGTAGTGTAGCTCGGCACCGTCAGCTGTGATTACCTGGCCGTGAGCATGCCGTATATATGTTGCGGCTTGCAGTACGTGACGGCTGCGGCGTAGAGCAGCGTGCGTGCGGGCGCGTCCTTGTGTGCGTGCGCGGCGATGCGCGCCAGCATGTCGGCGGCGGGCGGGTAGTGTAGCGCGGCTAGTCTCCGTCCCACCTCTGCGGCGGCTCCTGCTCCTGCGCTGCCCGCTTCTACTGCGTATTTACCCACCAATGTCAGCACTTGACCTTCCCTAACACAAAACAATAACAATGATACAAAGAGCTGAACTACTATATTATTTATTGTAAGTCATTTTTATTACTAATCACCATTCCTAGACGTCATACAAACATATGCTCCTAAAGGAAGCCGATAGGAATCAAGTTGCAATCACACCTCGCCACTTTGTAGTGGCAAGTTTCACAATAGTTTAGACAGTGATGTTTCATTCACCGTGTATGCTCGTCGTTACCCGCGACCCTCAGCAAAGCGGCCAGCTTCAACAGCTTGTGACTCTGGAGGTACCCGTTCAGATCCAGTTGAAGACATTGGTCTATTAGCGTCAGTCTGTCTTCGCATAAACGAACTGAAAGTACATTTACAGCTTAAAAATATTGCTTTTAAAAAAAAAAAACAAGTCAACAAAAGTTTTTAAACGTACCTTGAATGGGCAGTAATGGAACCTCAAACGAATTCAATATTTGAAAAGCAGAAATCAGATCCAATTCTTCTTCTATTTCTTTTACGTCCTTCTCTTTTATTAACATTAGGCATGTCCTGAGAATTACACAAATTAGCTAAAAGTAACAATTGGAAATCAATCAATTCTAGTATGAATTTGTAATTTTAAGTAAACAGAATGAAGTCCTAGGGCGAACTGTACTGACCAGTTACAGCAGTTATGACACTGTAAAAGTAGCAGTTTTACTACAAATACTTGATAAGCCAAAATATGTTATTAAGCTGTGTCAGACCAATAACGTGCCAGATCCTGAATCGCGTAAGCGATGTTTGTATCGTTTGGAACATAAATTTTAATACATCTGAAATCTACTACAGTGGGCTTTATGACCTCCCTTTGGCCACAAATTCACAACACAAAACAAGTCTCTATTACTAAAAGCATAAGGTCCACAATAACCTGGCGATATCAAGCGCCGGATCCTCCAGCTCGGAGGCGGAGTTGATGTATTCTGTAGCAGCAGCCTGCACTAATGCCAATGCTTTAGCGAAGGGCACCTTGCCGGGGTCGCAGGGGGCGGCGCGCGAGCACTGCAGCACGTCCGCTGCGAGACGGATACTCGGCGCGTGCCCGGACGTGAGGAGAGCGGTCGCGTATATCTAGTACAATACCTAGTATTTTGTATCTAGTATTTCGGTCTGTTCCAGACTTCACTCAGAGTCGCTCATTTCTTAAACAATTCTACATTTAAGCAATCACAAAAAAGAGGTGTCAAGGGACACTCGGATGGAACGAAGTTCCTTTCGATTAATTAATGAGGGAATTGTAATAAAATTTTATTTTTTATTTAATAACTTAAATAAAATCTTTTGATCACAGCACCATCTAGGATTAATCATATAAAACAAAATAAAGAATTGTTTTATAAAATACTAGCTGCCCCACGCAACTTCGTCTGCGTCGAAAAAATTTAAAAAAAAAATAGGGGTGGACTACCCCTAACATTTAGGGGGATGAAAAATAGATGTTGGCCGATTCTCATAGATACCGGATAATATCTAATATATAAAATTCTCGTGTCACGGTGTTCGAACTTGAACTCCTCCGAAACGACTTGACCGATTTTGTTGAAATTTTTTGTGCTTATCCGGTATCTATGAGAATCGGCCAACATCTATTTTTCATCCCCCTAAATGTTAGGGGTAGTCCAGCCCTAATTTTTTTTTTTTTTTTCGACGCAGACGAAGTTGCGTGGGGCAGCTAGTATTAGATTTTAAGAACAGTGCTATCTAGCGATAATCATCTAAAATGAAAAAGTGTCGTGCTTTTTCATAAGAATTTCCGTCTAGCCCCCTTTCGATAACGCGCGATAAGGAACTTCGTTCCAAAAATTTTTACGAATACCATTTAAACTTAACTATTTAATAAAAATTGTGGCGGCAAAATTACAACTAAATACTGTACCTCATAACATTCTTCTATTTTGATGCAGGTGAGAAGTGACGATTGTAGGTCTAATATATCTTTCAGAAGCTTCTCCCAGTCTTGTGCCGTAGGTTTTTCTTCCCTAGGAAATAAATCTTAATTGACACCATGTATTATATCGGTAAACAGGGTGGAACTGTAACTTTGGATGGAATTTTAAATGAGGGAAATGACCTGTCAAAATACAACTTCCAACCACTCATATTTATTAATTTTTTTCACTTTCATGCATTTTCAACGGGTTCTTACCGCGATATGTAATTAATTGAGTTGTCTCGATATTTCAACGTTGTTGCAAACGTCATGATCACGAGAAGACTGGATACTGCGGGTCGATTTAAGAGCAAAAAATTAGTTAAAAGTGCTATGTCTTGAAATCTCGATAGCTTCTTTAACCATCCTTGGTACGTAACGACGTTCAGAAGATAGTACCTGAGGGTTATGTAATTGTATCCAGTGAACCCGAGTCGATTAAATATCGCGGTAAGAACCCGTTGAAAATGCATGAAAGTATTATAGAAAACCGCGAGTGTCTGAATAAGAATTTTTTTCAACTTTTTTAAAATTATTATATGGAAATCTGTAACGTACATACCCCAAACTATTTTGAAAAAAAGTTTTACTGATTCTGAAAATAAAAGTGGTTCTCTGTACGTCATAGTTTCGATGTCAGTATCAGTATAAATACCAGTTTGGATACTAGTATAAGTACCACGTACATGAGCGGCAGAGCCCTCGCCAGTCGCAACAGTAACGCATGTGCCTGGTCCCGCTGCGGCGCCACATCTCGCAGTGCAGCTCCCGACACGTGCACGCCGCGCGCGCCCAGTGCCGCCCAGCCCGCGCCTGCGCACTGTAGCCGGGATGTGGACTCACGAAGCTCGTCTAGTGATATGCTGTCGTCACTGTACACACATATATACACTTTGGTGTCAACATTATTTATTATACTATGTTATTTTTTTTTTTTTTTTAGTTGACCAGTAATGATGGAGTAATGGACTGGTCAAAATTAAGTTGATGGATTGTCTACCGTTCTCGTTTATTTTAGATTTCAATGAAAAATGTTAAATTGCCTATACAATGAAATCGACCTTAGTGTAGCTCTTGCGCTGATTTCAATGGGTCCAGCTGAAAATCAGCGCTACAGCTTCAGAGCTGTAGCTGTATGCTGAGCTGGTCGCCCCTTCAGTGCACATCTTAAGCACAGTTTCTTCTATTTTATTTATGTTTTTGTTTTTACTTTTTATGTAGTGTTTAAGTGTGTGCAGAATAAAAGTATTTTCTTTCTTTAACACTAATATCGTCGCATCTAGTGATTGCATGTTTTGATACATCGCATTCAAAAAAAAGAATAATTTGACAAAACTTGAATGGGTTATGGAGGGCGACCTTCCGTTCTTGAGACAATTCGCGGGAGTGTTTTACTTAAAAGGAGGAGAAGATGAAAGTACAGGAGGCACACACACCAAGTAGATCTAGTACATGTAAAAATAGGTACCTAATTTTAGGAAGCTATAAATTATAATAACTTCGAAGATGCAGCTTATTTGTCAGAATTACAGTAAAACTATTTGAAGATCAACATTCGCAAAATCTCTCATCCTTCTTAACCATAAACGCCGTTCGGAATCCTTAACGTTGAAAAATCATTATTTACAAATTCTAAAAGATATGCATCGTTTTAATATTATTTAAAAATTAAATTACCTTTCATCAGGTATCGAATCCAACAGCTCGTTCACTTTATCGACATCCGTGCCGGTGTGTGCAAAGAAACATTTCTCGACGATATTCAAATGAGTCTTAACATTTAAATCCAACTCTTTTGACGATTGCAACACCTAAAACGTAAAATTCGTGAAACATTTGAGGTTATCTACATAACTTATAAGGAACGAAAAGAGGGTAGACAGATTTGCTCTTAAGTAATCTACCCGCAAGACTGTCTTCCCGTAATCAAGTGTTGAATTATCGGCTTAGTTAACAAAAATCGTGGTAAGAACCTCTGTAATAGTTTTAAAAGGGACTTAAAACGTACTTTAGTAATCTGTTCGGCCTCAAATATTCCTCGGCCTCGATTTCGACTCTAAATGGTACCTCTCTACTTAGTTACTAGTTAAGGTGACTATCCCATACTCAGTGGCGTGCACGTCTATTAATCACTCAACTGGGAACTATTCAAAATTGGCGTTTTGTTTAAGTGCCATTTTTGGCTAATGGTTAGGTTGGGGTATGCAAAAATGTACACTTGACAAATTTACATGCTTCAAATAGTTTTATTACATTTTATTTAGTACAGTGAATATTATTAGATTAATGTATGAAGCAAAAATAGCTTACCAAGAGTACAAGCGACAGATCTGTAGTACTGATATAGACGAGGTAGTCTATTAAGCCATTGAGACCGGCATCCACTGTCCCGATGAGGTTCTCGTAACGGTTCAAATACGGTATGACGTATTGTTTCAAATCAGAGACAAATGTTTCTGCTGTCGACTGTAGAAAGAGATGAATGTAAAATAATAAATCAACTTCTGTATTGATCGTAAGCAGCTTTATAAACAAAGTTGATCTCTTAATCGAAAATATACGCAGTTAAACGAACATTCCCAAAAATGACTAAGACTATGAGATAACGGTCCCTCATTGCCCTGACATTGCATAGGTTCATGAGCGACGGTGATAAAAATGAATTGCTGTTCGTTAGTATCGCTAAAACTCGAGAACGACTGAACCGATTTGGCTTATTTTAATCTTGAAAAATTCGTAGAAGTCCAGGGAAGGTTTAAACGCTGAGAAAATTTCCTTGTGTGACGCAGACGAAGTTGTGTGGGCCAACTAGTAAGCAATAAAAAAAAATATTCTTACATATTATTATGATAATTGGATTACAAAATAATCAATTCTGTTTTGTAATTTTGTAATGTAATACCCTACAGTACTATAATCAGTCTTAATTTTGGGGAATAAGAATAATTTATTGTCCAGAAAAGTGTTACAAAATTTTAAACAGTTAATGTTTGTTTAACATCCTGTATAAGACAGCAGAGGGTCTACACAAGTTGATTCCTCTCGGTTTCCTTTCAGAAGGCACCGAGAATAAATAAGTGTCAACGCAAATTACTAATCAATAACAACTCTATTGAAATCGAGCATTTGTCAGAGTTTATACCAACATTTGTGGTTTGCCTCTAGAGATCATAATTCATTATCCTATAGAATTTCCTTAGACCATCAAATATAAAAGTGATTCCATAAAATTTCTTTAAACACTCGCGGTTATCTACATCACTTACACTATTACTAAACGGGTTCTTACCACGATTATTTTTAATTGAGAGGTCCCGATATTTCAGCATTGTTTCAAGCGCCATGATCACGGGAAGACTGAAGAACTGCGGGTAGGTCATTTAAGAGCAGACAAATCTGTCTACCCTCTTTCTCGTTCGTTTGCCGGTACCACTGGAACTCGAACTCACATTTCGACATACCACATCGTATATCGGCTGCCGTCTCAAAACTAGATTTTTTGACTTTATTTTCGTCTAACACTGGATTCCACATATAGGATAGTTTGAGAAAGAGGGTAGACAGATTTGTCTGCTCTTAAATGACCTACCCGCAGTTCTTCAGTCTTCCCGTGATCATGGCGCTTGAAACAATGCTGAAATATCGGGACCTCTCAATTAAAAATAATCGTGGTAAGAACCCGTTTAGTAATAGTGTAAGTGATTCTATAAAAGTTCCATTTTTCTTTTTGTAACATAGTACCCTTAAAAACTGTCACATTTACATTAAAACCTCACCATTTTCATAAGCAACGTGCACACTTCCAACAACGTCATAGCCTCGACCTGCTTCAGAGTGACCCCCTCCACGTTGATATCATACAGCAGGGTGTCCAGCGTCATGAGATGGAAGGTGACCTTGTGGAGGCCGGTGGCGGGTGCGGTGGCGGGTCCGGTGGCGGGTGCGGTGGCGGGTCCGGTGGCGGGTGCGGCGCGCGCTATGTTGAGGAGCGTGAGAGCGTGAGAGACGATGCCGCTCCTGTGTTCTATCTCCCTCGCTCTCGTGGCGTACCACTCGGTGATCTCCGTGAGCTCCGATTCGATGTTCGATGATGGTTTGTCGGGCGTTGTGTCTTCGGACCAGTTCGAGCTCCATATTGATCTGTTAAATGTTATTAAAGTTTGAATGTGTGCTATTGTTTTATTGTTTGTGTTATACTTGTCATGAGACTTTATTAGTAAACCGATTTTGATGGTTGTTTTTTGGAAAATTTTACAATTTTCATGAAATCTCTTTACTGAAATTACATTGTTTAAAAATCGTAACCAATAAACGTATTCGTTGTTATTGACATCACGTTCATGCACAAATAACCTATTTTAATTAATTAGTTGGTCCCAATATTTTTACGTTGTTGCAAAAGTCGTTGTCACAAAAAATACGTCAATTAAAAATCGTGTAAGCATCCCTTAATTATGCTTTAAAGTAATTGTATCAAATAGTTTTGAATCTATCTTGTAACATCATTACGTTTTTTTTTTAAACATAACGCATCAAATACCTAAATATTTCCTGTCTGCACCAGTCATCGTCTTGCGGCGAAGAGTTCAACTTGACCGGCGTTTTCTTTTCCAGCCATTCCGCCTCATTGACCGGCAGTAAATGTTGGTAGTCTATGGGATTGATTGTCTCTGGTAGTTTCTCCAGTACTGCCATCTGCATGGCGGTGGACTTGATCTGTGGCCATAGACAAGTCAGGGCCTCTATCCGACCTTCCTTGGCTGTTTCTGATGCGCTGTGCACGATGCTGTTGCTTCGGAGACGATCGTATTCGTCTTTTACGTACGTCGATTTCTCGCAGCGCAAGACGGCCTATAGAAAAATTGGATTCTATATTAAAAAAATATGACAAATAAATGAGTCTTTATTCTCATATTTTTATCGTTTTTTTGTTGTTTTTAACAGTTTTTTTTATTAAACTTTTATTTTATTTGAGATTGATTAAGCTGACGAGATCCGCGCCAATAGAATTACCAGAACAAAATTTTCACTATCATTATTTACACCAAACGAGTAAAGTCACTTAAACAAAGCAAATAAATTTTCTGATATAGTTAAGTTATGTTCCATAATTAGTAGATTAGATTATTTTATTCATGTTTTGACTGTATTCTATTTTCTGTAAAAGTAAAAAAAAACTTGAGAGGTGTGAACTTCCTGTCCTTATGGAAAGTTCCTTTCGATTAATTAGTGAATTATAAGACAGAGAGAGAGAGACATTTTAAACTAATTATTATAACTTAAAAAAAATATTTTGTTCACAGCGCCATCTAGCATTAATCATATAAAACAAAATAAGGAATTATTTTAAAAGATTTTAATCACAGCGCCATCTAGCGATAATCATCTAAAACAAAAAAAGTGTCGTGACAACTTTTTCATAAGAATTTCCGTCTAGCCCCCTTTCGATAACGCGCGATAAGGAACTTCGTTCCAATATATATAATAAGATATTAGTAAAAGAATCCGGACCTCATACAAAGTGAGTCTGTCTGTATAGAAGAGCATGACGTGTCGACACCGCAGCAGTTCGCTCGTGTACGCGTTCAGATGTTCCAGCTGTATGTCGAACGGGTCGCTGATCTCAACATCCAGATCCTTGTTTATTTCTATAATAATAAAAAAAACTTGAGGGGTGTCATGGGACACCCGAATAGAACAAAGTTCCTTTCGATTAAAAGATATCTTATTTTTTTTTTCCTAAAGTAACGCACGATAAGGAACGTGTTTTAAAATGTTTTGATCACACCGCCATCTAGCGATAATCATCTAAAACAAAAAAGTGTCGTGACAACTTTGCGTAAGATTTTTTTCCGTCTAGCCCCCTTTCACAACGCGCGATAAGGAACTTCGTTTTAATAATTAATTGTTTTTATTGACAAGTATTTAGTAAAATTAAACTTCGATTAAAGATATCAAATATTTTAGAAAATAGTTTCAGCAAAAATGATATTATTCAAAACTTAAAACTTAGGGATAAAACAATGGGGGTGGCGCGACGGGAAAGAGTGCCGAGAGCGTAACGCGTCGCGCCGTCCCTTATAACCCCGTACTGGGTTCTGGCCTCAGCCGGGGTTCAGACGATGAGTGTAAGCGGTTGGAGGTTTTAGCGGGGATCCGGTGATTTTAAAACAATACATGTTTTAATCAGTGTGCATAGTAAATTAAGTCTTTCGCTCAAAAGATAACATTTCATATCAAATTACCATGATATTAAATGTTAGTCAGCGAAGCGACTGAGTTCAAAAGACGATTTTTTTCTGATTTTGGTGGTGTTACATCTAATTCTGTGTCTTTAATCGAAGAAATTTAAAAAAATAAAATAAAAAGGACTACAATTTCAAGTTTGAAAATGTATAGAAGCACATTTCATGATCATAGACAATAAAAATGTCTATAACATATATCATACCATCTAATATCCTTTCGTTGGTAAGTTTAAGTCCGAACTGCAGTAACTCCTTAGCGGCCGGCAGAGTCTCCGGCAACCTGTCCACGCACTGATGTACCGCCCAGATCTTTTTCGATACTTTACTCTAAAAAACAAGTAAATTTTCATGATTTAAGAGAAAAAAAGAGTTATTTGGTTGACTTTTATACAAGAAAACATACTAAGTTTCATAAACTGAAAATGTTATGAAATGTTTAAGAAAAGTCCTGTATAAGTAATGTGATGGATAACGGCCCCTAATACCGAGTTATTGTAATCGTTAACTATTAAGCAAACCGTACGCTCATTTATCGGGGGTGTCGCGACGGGAAAGTGTGCCGCAGTGCGTAACGCGTCGCGCCACCCCTCATAACCCCGTGCTAGGTTCTGGCCTCAGCCGGGGTTCGGACGCTGAGTGTGAGCGGTTGGAGGTTTTAGTGCGGTTCAACTCCCACATACGGATCGGGCGATTTCCTCAAACTGAAACAAAAAAGAAAAGACGCTCATTTATCAATCTTGCAATAAAAAATAAGTTAAATATTTAAATCATTACATCTTACAAAATTACTTAAATAATTAATCTCACCAAGTATTTCTGTATAGCGTCAGTGGAAACGGGATTTTTCCTCCATTGCTGTTGATACACGAGATCGCTGTCCAAACCAAACTCGTCGGCTAAAGACAGAGCTTCAGAGTAATTACCGCTTTCGATCTGGAACATAAGAAAATCAACGGTAATCAAATATAACGATAATTTGTACAAAATAATTTCAAGGTCTGATGATGGAGCTGGAAGGTGACCACAGGAACTCCGTCAATAAGCAAGATAACCTCATCGTGTTTAGGCTCTAATGAAGCGTCTTGGTGAGTACTTTGCGAAGAAGATGAATTTCAAGGTCTGATGATGGAGCTGGAAGGTGGCCACAGGAACTAAGGAATAATTTAGGCTATATTTATTTCTGAAATTGATTATGTTTTAATTCTTGATGAAGTTCAAGGATGGTATAAATTGAAAGTAGCGCAGACGAAGTTGCGCGGGGCAGCTAGTATATCGATAATTTGTAAAATATTCATACATAAATCATTAAGTCGTAGGTAGTCATTATGCTTCTAGAATGAGAAAACTTCATGAGTGATAAAAATCATTTGAGATTAGTAGCTTAATCAAAGAATATTATAACAACTAAAGGTGATCTATTGATAATAATATAATACTCCGCGGTTCGAAGTGATAGAGTACCATCCCCCGAAACACCATTAATCTCACGGAACGTTTATCTGTTTACACGTCTATAACTGTTAAACGCAACATCCAAACTAATCATGCATAGCGTCGTTTTGTAGGTTATGTCAAGACCTTTCAAATTATGTATAGTATTGCCAGATACGAGCTCTGTAGCGTGTTGTACAAAGCCGCGAAATTAAATCGACAAAAAGGCGGAAGGGAGATATTTGACAACCTATTATCCGTAAGTGCGTACAAATAATGGGTGTACATATGTGCGTGCAAATACGCACGTGTGTTTGTGCGTGTGTGTGCGTCTTTGTGCGTGCGTAGTCGTTCATATGTCTTTTTTATTAACTAAAGTTCATCTCCAAAAAAAATATAGTTTTTTTTACAATTACCTTTCTTGAAAACAATTCATTAGGCGTGGTACTCTTGACTCCGAGTAGTCTGTACACACGAGACACGATAGTGATCCGCTTCGGCTTGGGCTGGAATGTCTCGATGTCCGTAATCGCAAATAAAATCGATTTTAATAACTCTTTACTTAATTCAAACATCGTGTCTTCTTCCTCTGAATCTGTTGAGACTACCTCCATCTGGTAAAAAGAGTTTGGAGAATTTACAATAAAATTCTTTAAACTTTATTATACAGGGTTTTTTATGTTTAAGTTGGAGGAAATCGCCGGATCCCCACCCGCGGGGCGGGGTGTGTGGGAGTTGAACCGCACTAAAACCTCCAACCGCTCACGCTTAGCGTCCGAACCCCGGCTAGAACCCAGCACGGGGTTACGCGGGATGGCGCGACGCGTTACGCACTGCGGCACACTTTCCCGTCGCGACACCCCCGGACGCCGAACCGGTAGCCGCCGGCGAATACGGCCACCGGCTCTCTCGGTCTTATTATACAGGGTGGATATACATATAACCTACTCCAAACTGAAGTAGGGTGAATGTCCTGTTAAAATCTTAGACTGTAACCAAACAATGTTATGATATTGCTAACTACTATTTATTATGATTTTGCTAAATAAAGTTATCTGATCTTACTTTGTCTTGTCACTTGGAGTAGGTCAAATATCCACCCTCAACCCTGTATGTTATTTTATTCGTATCTCTCAAATAGATATAAAATATCGGACCACTTTACAACCTGCCTTATAATTAAAACATTAATTTTGTAATTGAATCCAGAATATAACAAAAACATACCAACATTTAAGTTTGTCAGAAAGAAACATAATCTTCTACTTACACTTTCATCACTCCTCGATTTCTTAGCCGGTAATACATTGGACTCACATTCCAAGACCATAAAAGTTCCATCGTGAGCACACGTTATCTGCATATTATGAAAACAATTATATTGTATACAGGGTGTTACTCAGCGGCGTGCAGTTCATACAAGCAAATACGCACTGCATACCCTATCATTTCAAATTTGCTCAAAAATTGTAACAAAAAACGATTAAACGTTGTATGATGATGATGATGTTGATTTAATCAAAATACACTTTTCATTACTATAATTGGCACAAATTTAGCGTAAAAATTAAATTAAATTGATTATAGGACATAAATATGTGGAAATTTACTCAGATTTATATGTCTGCATACCCTGACTTAAATATGCATGCACGCCACTGGTGTTACTATTACTTTATTACATTTATCTTATTAAAGGTTAATAATAAAAAAAAAATCAATTAATGAATGGTACCCGTGGTGCGCCCTGAAAGAACTCCGGTTTCTTTCCTAATATGTTCATCATATCTTCAATATGACATACTGATACTGCACCACTAAATCTTGATAGTATTATTTCCTGAAATCAAAATTACATTATTTGCTGCTGTTGTACGAATATGACATTAGTACAATAGTACCGTTGTAAAGAAAAAAATCTCATGAACAAATTTTTTTTTAGTTTTTTGTTTTACGTTTCACCAAACAAAACTGACCCACCTCTCGACTCCACCAGTTAACATCAGCCGCGTAATACTTCAACAAATCATTCTTGTTAGGCTTCTCATCAGTGAGCGGGTTCCGCATGTCATGTAGCGGTTGTGACAGCAGCGGGCGCCTGTGCTCCGCGCGTAACAAGGGCAGCCTCCACACTGAGACGTCGCCGTTACAGTGCAGACACACGAGGCGGCTCGCGTCGGGGGATAGCTGCATTTGGACTATGAAAGCCTGTAATAACATATTTTTGAATAAAGATTCTAACCTACTTATTAATAAGTACGAAAGTTTATAAGGATATTTGGTTGTTTCTGAGTTTTCTGACTGAATAACATCTAAAGCGCATTTCTTTATATTCGCAATCGCAAATGTCTTGGCAAAAGTTGCGGGATTGTGAGGGAATCTAATGGAATCATGGATATTTTTCAGCCATACAACATAGCCTTATAGCCTTCCTCGATAAATGGACTTTCCAACAGTGAAAGATTTTTTCAAATCGGACCAGTAGTTCCTGAGATTAGCGCGTTCAAACAAACAAACTCTTCAGCTTTATAATATTAGTATAGAAGTATAGATGTAAAAATAAGTTTAATTTTACAAAAAACTTCAATATGTCTTACCAAATTCTTGGATGTGACAAATGGTATGTACAACTGGAACTTCTCGTTGGCTAATTTAGCTTCAAGCTCGTCCGAAACCACAGACAACTTGTAGAACGGATCGTCATTTAGAATACGCCATGCCGTGAGACCCGCGCTGACGGGCGACGATAAATCCTAACAAAAAATAATTACCATTATTTAAATCACGTTTGGCTGTATAGTGTGATTATTTATTAGTTTATCTATAAAAAAATAATTTAAAGGCGATCTTAAAGAATGAGCATTACGTATTATCTACAAGTTGAACATTCTCAATACAAAAAACAAGATTAATCATCCAAAAAAATTTTTTTTAAACCAATTCTAACAGTTATTAAATTTTTATATTTAAATCATTCTAAAAAAAATTGGTTGCCTGTAAAGTCGGTATACGGGCGAAAGTTTTACGTGACAACGACTCGGGCATGGTTAGCCCGCCTAAGAGCGAGAGAGACAGACATAAAAAGTGAAAGGCACGCGTGCCTCTCACTCGCTCTCATTGTGAGCGCATAACGTGAGCGGAGCGTAACGCAGTTTCTTGAAGTGTCACCCGCGGCAAACCAATTTATAAGACGTTGTCACGTCAAAACATCTTAATTGTAATGAACAATTCCTAACCTTGCATGATCCTCGTGGTACCCCAGCCACATACAAAGTAGAATGTTGTCCGCTATAAGCCACTGCAGACACACCGCCACTGAATTTGAACGAGTGATGTAGTTTGAAACCCTCCGTTTGTGAGACCAAGTACCCACGAAGCTTACCGTCATATGTGACTATTAATACCTCCCAATTCCTGTAAGATTTGTTATACTATACATGGTGTATCTTAACATTTAAATATACCCTTAGACAAATAGTACCGTAATTAATAGTTTTTTACTTCAGAAAAAACATACAGGATTAAATTTAAAACACCATGTTTCATAAGTACACCCTGTACAATAAGTAGACAGAAAAATAACCAACAATGCTTTTTATTACTTCTAATGAAGTTGAGAATTATCTAAGCAATAAACTCAGAATTTTAATAAAATTAATTCTTTAGTTGTACTATTAGTTACAAAAATAAAAAAAGAATTTGATCATATTTATAATTTGCCATTCTCAGCATAATTGAGTCACAAAATAAACTGCTGTCTTACTGTATATATTGTTTTACGTGTTTTAAGCTCATGTGTGCACTTCTTTTGTACACCTACTATTAGTTTTATGTGTCTTTTATTTTTCTTTTTTATTCTTTAATTAAACACCGCTCTGTATCTTTAAATATGTTTATCTCCGTACATGGTTGCCTGGAAGAAATCGCTTTAAGCGATAAGGCCGCCAATTGTCACACTGTATTATTTGTACAATATCACAATAATTGTATTTCTATGTGGTGTTACAATAAAGAATTTTCTATCTATCTATCTATCTACTTATCATTCTCTCTGCTCCACCCGTGGTTGACTGGTAGATAATGCCTCAGGCATTAAGTCCGCCATTGTACATAATTTTTTTTTTGTACATGAAGAATGAATAAATAAATAATTAAAATAATATACTGTAAGTACCATTTAGTATCTTTAACCCTGAGTGGCATAAAAATAACATCAGCTACTGCATGTGTATTGTCAGTGCATTCCAATCCACCTGGTCTTGAGCAATCCTACAAAAAACACTATAATATTAATTTCCTAAAATTATTGGATTTGGATTTTAAAGATTTTTTTATTTATATGAATATTTACACTAAAAAATGCAGAGATTTATTTGTTATACTTTCTAGATTTTCACTTATGAAGAAAAAATAATAGTAATAAAATATTACTTGAAGTTTTATTAATTTATATTCTGATTGAATTACCTAGATGTAGTTTCTTATTAGAATAATACTTACAATAGGAATATTGAATAGATTTGAAGCAGTCAAGTCAAAGAAGCCAACAACTCCATTCCCATATGCCAACACAACAAAGGAACAGTCAGGACTCCATACCAACTTCCTCCATTGTGAATATGCATCTCTGTTTACTGTAATAACAAACATATTTTGTATATTTTTATAGTTTAGGAGGTAACGGGCATTATGTCCATTTTACTTATTACATTTTAAGAATCTTTTTGTGTATTTCATTTACTGGTTGAATCTGAAAGGTTTGTCTTTACTACAAACGCAGGCATTTTATTACTGAAACTTGAGTTTAAATAATTATACCTATGCTACTCATAAATAATGTAGCTTCCTATTGGTAACACCTATTGGTCAGTCACATTACCTTTTCATTATTTTATTTTATAATTAGTATAGATTGAATCAATTCTTACCAGTAGTTCTAGCAGCAATCGTAGCATAGTCCGATCTTTTTGTTCTGATCTCCAGTATATTATCGGTCAGTACCGCAATGACTTTCCCTTCATCTCCAAGTGCAATGTGCCATTTCTGCTGATTTTCTTTATGACTGAAAGTTTTTCTCATGTTATAAAATATTCTAATATTTTATCAAATATCAATTGGTTTCATCATCATCATCATCAGCCTATAGACGTCCACTGCTGGACATAGGCCTCCCCCAAACTTCGCCACATCGACCGGTCCTGCGCCGTCTGCATCCAGTGACCTCCCGCAATCTTGACCAGATCGTCGGTCCATCTTGTGGGGGGTCTACCAACATTGCGCCTACCGGTTCGTGGCCGCCACTCCAGAACTTTTCGGCCCCACCGGCCATCCGTTCTTCGCACAATGTGTCCTGCCCATTGCCACTTCAAAGATGCAATTCTTCGGGCTATGTCGGTTACTTTAGTCCTTCTGCGGATCTCCTCATTTCTGATTTGATCACGCAGAGAAACACCCAGCATAGCCCTCTCCATTGCTCTTTGAGTGACTCTGAGTCGTCTAATAAGACCCATCGTGAGCGGCCAAGTCTCTGATCCATAGGTCATCACTGGCAACACACACTGGTCGAAGACTTTTGTCTTGAGACACTGCGGTATTGTGGACGAGAAAACTTTCCGTAGCTTCCCGAACGCTGCCCAGCCGAGTTGGATTCGTCGCTTGATCTCTGCATCGAAGTTGGACTTACCTAACCGGACAGTTTGTCCCAGGTATACGTACTCGTCAACAACTTCAAGCACAGAGTCTCCGATAGTTATTGGAGAAGGTACGACATGGACATTCGACATAAGTTTCGTCTTGTCCATGTTCATTTTTAGACCTACTTCCAAGGAAACTCTGCTGAGATCATTGAGCATTGCAGAGAGCTTCTCCGCGGTTTCAGCCATGATCACTACATCGTCGGCGAATCGAAGGTGAGTTATGTACTCGCCATTTATATTGATGCCTAGCCCTTTCCAATCCAGAACCTTGAAGACATCCTCCAGTGCAGCGGAGAACAGTTTTGGTGATATGACATCACCCTGTCTCACGCCGCGCTCTAGAGGTATTGGTTTCGAGGTCTGGCCTTGGAGTTGGACTGACATAGTGGCGTTTTCGTACAGGAACTTCAACACTTCGATATACCGGTAGTCGACTTGGCACCGCTGAAGAGACTGCAATACAGCCCATGTTTCGACAGAATCAAAGGCTTTCTCGTAGTCCACAAACGCCAAGCAAAGAGGCAAGTTATACTCCTCGGTTTTCTGTATAACTTGTCGCAGCGTATGTATGTGGTCTACGGTACTATAGCCTTTTCGGAAACCGGCTTGTTCGGGAGGCTGGAAGTCGTCAAGCCTGCGTGAGAGACGATTCGTGATGACCCTCGAAAACAGCTTATAGACATGGCTCAGGAGCGTAATGGGTCGATAATTTTTCAGAAGGGTATTATCACCCTTCTTGAAGAACAATGCGACCAAACCCCTGGTCCATGCCCGTGGCGTTTTCCCTTCGAGTATGACGGTATCGAAAAGCTTCTGAAGAGCCTTGAGGATAGGTTTCCCTCCCGCTTTCAGAAGCTCAGCCGTGATACCGTCATCACCCGGCGCCTTGTTGTCTTTCAGCTGTTTGAGGGCCATCCTAATCTCGTACAAGCTGACGTCCGGAATATCTTCGGTATAGTGTCGGGTAAGTTTGGCTCTTGGGTCTTTTGCCAGGTTTGTCACGGGTTGCCGAGTACATGTGTACAACTGTCCATAGAACCTCTCGATCTCATCCAGAAGCTCAGGACCCGATGAAACAACTCTGCCATCAATGGTCCTCAGTTTTGCCAACCGACTCTGCCCAATAGACAAATCTCTCGCGAATACTTTGGTGCCTTTGTTTCGCTCAATGGCTTCTTCAATACGCTTAGTATTGAATCGGCGCAGGTCTCGTTTTAAAGATTTAGAGATTTGTCTATTGAGGTGCCGATGTTTAGTGGCATCATCTGAGGATTGCAGAGCCATTTCACGGCGTTGTTCCATCAGCTTCAGGGTAGAGTCCGACAGTCTCTTGGTTCTGTTTGTACGGTGGGCCTTGAAGAACTTAGACCCTACCGCTTGGACAGCTTCCACAAACCCGTCATTGTACTCGTCCACTGTGCCGGCCAGGCTATTAAGGCGGTTCTGAAGTTCGAGCTGAAAGCTATCGGGGTTTTGGATGTGGGCTTGTGCTGGTCGGAGCGTAGACTTCATCAGCCGGGATCTCTCAAGCTTGATCTTGAGATTCAGCGTGCCCCTTACCATTCGGTGATCGCTTCCAAACTTAATGGCATTGATCACAGAGACATCGCTGAATATTTGCCTTTTTGTCGACATGATGAAGTCTATCTCGTTTTTGGTAGCACCGTCGGGGCTCATCCAGGTCCACTTCCTGTGGTCTCGTTTTCTGAAGAAGGAGTTCATCATGTATAATGCCTCCTTCTCCAGAAAACCCGCCAGTAAGTTTCCCCTGTGATTTCGACACCCGACTCCAAATTGCCCCACTCGCAGCTCTCCCTCAGAACGTTTGCCCAGCTTGGCATTGAAGTCCCCCATGACAACGGTGAAGTGAGATTTGCAGCTATGCATGGCTCTGGATATGTCCTCATACATAGCCTCCACCTCATCGTCGGAGTGTGCCGAGGTCGGAGCGTAGACCTGTATGACCTTCAGCGAATAACGCTTTGTTATTCTGAGTATAAGGCATGCTACCCTAGCCGACACACTCTCTATCTTCACGATGTTGTTCACGAGGGACTTGTGGACGATAAACCCGACACCACCTTGGGACAGTTGTTCGCCCTCCCGGAAGTAGAGCAGGTTGCCGGACCGCAGAATTATCGAGTCCTCCCCCTCTCTTCGGACTTCAGATAATCCTACTATGTCCCAGCGCAGCCGGCTCAACTCTTCCTCTAGTTCCGCAATTCTCTCGTCTGTTCGCAGTGTACGCGTGTTTAGTGTTGCCAGGTGCAGTTTCGGTTGTTTTTGGTAGCCGGATCGCACCCGGGGATTCTTAGCACCCCCTGCCCCACTGTTGGCTTGGTCGCTACCATAACCAAGCACAGTGGGGCCGCCGGGGACTGGGGGCCAATTCTTTTTTGACGTTTTCATTTCGAGGGGTATTGCCGTAATCGCCACGCTTGGCATGCGGGTTGGCGATCGCAGTATGATGTTATTATACACAGAGAGCGCTGCTGCCCACTCTCCGGAGTGTCCCTTGGTTGAATTAGTCGCCTTCTACGACACCCACGGGACAAGGTGGGGTGGTGCTATTCTAAGCCGGCACCACACGGCTAATTGGTTTGTAATACTTATATATTTATTTATACTTACGCAGTTACGCTGTCAATTAAATTTTTCTTAGGTCCAAAGAACTTCAGCCACCTCCACAAAACAGATATGTTTTCTGGTAGCAAACTATCAGGTTTTTGCTAAAAAAAATAAGTAAATTAGGCGTAATAGCAAATTTGACAAAATTTAATTTGTGTTAGGAAAACTAGTAAACGAATAATAAGTAAGTGTTACATCGGTTACATGTGAAGTGAAGCATTTTTATTCAAGAAATAAATAAAGGTAAAACTTACAATATATTCTGGTTCAGGTTTCCATTCGGAATATACGTACAACTCATGAAGAATTGATTTATTCTCTTCCATGATGACCAGCCAAGCTATAGCTTTATCAAACTACTCAGTTTTGTACCATACACAAAGGAATTCTGCTAAAAATGGATAAAAATCATTGATTTTTTGCAATATTCCTCAATCGATTCACTTCACTTTATTTTGAATTTTGACAAGTTTTGTTGGCAATTTCTGACATTTTGTCATTTGTCGCGCAGACAGCTGGCAGCTATAAAACTCGAAGTGTTGGGATAGTTTTCTATCGATTAAAAATTTCGATCTATTTCGCCTTAATTAAATTACTCATGACGTCACGAGTTAAGATTAGAACTACCATATTTTTTTGCACTAGTTGTTCAATGATTTGGCAGATTTTTTTATTTTCCTTATTAATTAATTTCTTTTTCGGAACTGTACTATTAAAAATCTTATTTCACAAAATTTGTGGCCGTCTTACTTAAACTTGCAATAGAGTCGCAAAGCAAGACTCTTGCTGCAAGAGCTTTACTTTTAATGTTAATATTAGATTGAATGACAACAAAACGTCAAGAAATGTAAATATAAAACATTACTAAAATACACTTTTCTGTAAGTAATGGTTTGACTTGATTCCGAAATGCGAGTAGAGCCTGTGAATTGTGATCGATGTACGATTGTTTTTAACGACGTCACTAGTTTGGTTTGACGTATAAGAAATATTGATAAATTTCAATTATTGATATAATTACAATTTACTTACTTTTATCAATTTATTTTAATAGACACTGTTGGTGTGCAACAATTCAACGGCTAGGATATTTAACGTTGTGAAAGAATTAAAGAAATGATAGAGTGCTAAGAAGAGTACTATATAGTAATTATATAGCCGTCATTTAGAAACTAAGAAATCTCTAAGAAATAAATAAATAAAAATGAATTTTCTATCAGATATTTATCAGAAGGTAACATACCTTCTGATACTACTACTTATACTCTTAATATTTTTAATTGATTTTATTTCAAATACACTGTCAAGCAGACATTATCATATTATTCATCGTTTTGCAGAGACTCGATGAAAACGAAAGAAAATTAAATTTCTGGTCGAATTACCTCAAAGAACTACAGGAACTTGACTTAAAATATTACGGTGATAAGTTGACCGTACCTACATTAGTACCCATTGGAAATCACATATTTTTTAGAGGTGAAATAATACACACAAATGAGCTAACAGTCTCTTTAGGAGCAGATTACTTTGTAAAATGTTCTTTGCATCAAGCAGAGATCTTAAGGCAGCATAGAATTAAAGGTCAGTAAACTTAATTCACTTTTATTTAGGCACAGATTGATTTGTCTTTGTTACATTTAATTTTTCTAAAAATTTTAGTGCTCTACAATAGGTTTTTTGCAACTAAATACTGAATCACAATAAATATATAATACTTTTTCATTCAAAATTGTAATATTAAAAGTTGATATTTTATTTACTTTCTCTGTTTATTATTTTAAAAGTACTCATTTATTTTTAATAGATGCAACAGCCAAAGTTGAAATGTATGAAGAAGAACAGAATTACTTAACAAGTCAAATAGCATTCAGCAATGAAAACATTTATGGAACCAAAGCAGAGGAAATTGTTGAAGCATATTCTGAAGAAGAAGATAAAGCATGGAGAATAAAACATAGACAAAATATGAGGAAATATAAGAAAGAAGAAAAGATGCTGAAAACAATAAACAACTCAATACCTGATGAAGATCTGTGGAAAAGACTTGATGAACTTGAGTTGCAGGAGGAATTAGCTCAAGAACTAGATGAGATGAACAAACCAAAACCCACAGAGAAGTCATCAGCTAAAAAGGAAAGACCACGAGTAAGATCGAGAGAAGCTAGAACTTCCAAAATTAGTAATACTCCTAAAGAATTGAAACTACCTGAACCAAATGTCATAACCAAAGAAGTTCAAGTGGACAAAAATATAAAAGCTAAAATTCAAGTACCGATACAGAATTCCAAAATGCAGTTGTTGGAGCAAGTTATTGAGAAACAGACTCGACTTGAACGTCAACTACGTGAACTGCAGAGCAGAAAAATCATACCGGAAGGAGCGTCCCAAAAGGAATTGATGGCAAAACTTGATGAAATACAAGAACTTGGGGAGATTGAGGATGATATGAATAGGTAATAAATATACTCTAGGTGATTGAAAGTGTTACAACCGATATACTAATAGATAACTTAACTGTATTTGTTATTTACTAAATTTAAAGAGTTCTTAAATATGCTTTCCAGACTGAAAATATAATTATTATAAATGTGACCAGTACACCATAGAAGTAGTTAACTTGTAAGTAACATCATCATCAGCCAATATATGCCCACTGCTGAACATAGGCCTTCCCCCATAGTAAGTAACATATGCTATTATTAATACCAATTGTACTTTCAAATTGCAGATTAGATTACATACTTCTAAACGAAAAATTTGATTTTGAAGATGAAGGTGTCGAGGTGAAACTGGAATTAGTTGTAGAAGATGACAAATCTGAAGATAATAATGATTCCAAATTAAAAAAGAGTGTTTCTTTTGCTGACAAAGCTGATTTAGAAACTTTGGAGATACATTTCAAGCATAGTAATGTTGAACCAAAACAAGAGCCATATTGCCCAGAAAAAGGAATTTTAAAACCTAGCGATCTTTATGAAATGTATCCCAATTTGATTATTGGTGCTACATCCATACTGAAGAAATCAAAATACCCAAAAGAAGATAAGACAACAACTGAAAAATCACCAAAACCTGATAAAAAAGAATCTCAGTCATCCAATGAAGAAAATGCAACTAGCACAGTTAGTGTTAATGACATAGTAGAAAAAGCCAATAATTCACAAGATAAAAAGAAATGCAATTCGACTAGACCTATGAGTTTGTTTAAGAAAAGGAGAATGCTTAACAAAAAACAAACTTAGATTTTTTTATAATAAAGTAGTCATTTATATTTATACTATTGTTTTTTTTTGTATGTTCCTAAAAATGGTGAGATTCCTATATGTGGCAGGTTTCTTTACGTGTGGGCGACAATGGATATTGGGTTCGAATCCGGACAATCTGTCAATCATCTAAATCGGTATTACTAAATATTAATTGTAAATATGAAATTCGAGAAATATGCGTAACAAAGAAGGAATACGTAACAACTAAAAATATTGTGAAATCTAAACTTCCATAAAAACTTCCATTTGCCAAGCGTGGTCAAAAATCAGGAAGTTCCTTCACTGAGAAGTTAGAAGTAAACTGAAGCTTTTTTTGTAATAATTTAATTAGGTAGTAAAATTTTATTATCACGTACACTCAAAGAGTGATTTAAAAAAAAAAACTTTATTGTCACACAATTCTCATTTGTCAATGTCAGAATTCCAAAACATATTTTTAGATTATAAAACTATTCTGAGATTTGGTTATTTTATTTAAATTTGAATTTGTTGTTGTTGTATCAATAATAATTATATTCCAATGTTTTCCCGTAATTGGAGACACTTATGTCGTCGCTACTCCCAGGCAGTTACATTTAGGACAACCGAAGTTTGCCCTGTAAGTTGATTGAAAATTTACTAAATTTTGTATTAAATCGTATAAAATCTCTAAATATAAAACTTTTGAAGTCGAAAAAGAAATAACACATTAAAGCTGAGTCTTTACGTAATTATAAATCTCAATATCTTCAGTTGAAGTCTCGATTATTTTTAATATAGAACACAAATTTTTGTTCCTGAAAACTAAGCTATTGCTTTAAAAACTTGTTACTTATTCTAAAAAACAAACTAAAACACGAGAATCCCAGACTATTCCCTTTACATAACAAATAGTTTACATGTCATAACTAAAATTCCAGGCCCAGCACAATGAAAATCAAGTCGGCCTATTTTACACATTGAACCCAGAGACCTGCAAGCAGTTGTTCCACCATGGAGGTTTACCAAGGAGTTTCACGAAACAGACAAAGACATTCACAGAAACTGCCATCATGGTCCGCCAGCCAGCTCTTGATATAATAGATTGTATCAGAGCATCAAATATGTCTAAACCTGTAATAAGATATGGAATCTGTATCCTTTACATACCCATTTATACAAAGAATTTAAATTTATTAATTTTAGAAAACTGATTGTTTTTAATAGTTACCATTTCATACTACTCTGCAGTCTTACTACTGACCTCAATTTGTAGTGTAATAATTTTGATCAGTGAGTCTTACTTGTTAACCAAAGGTAGACTAACAGATGAAGCTTCTGCATTAGTTTTCTTTAATTCTTTAAATTCACACTTCTTGTTAAACTTCTGGATTCTCTTACTTACAATTTCTACATAATCAAAAGTATATTCCTTAGTGTAATGATCAGATGGTGAGAAAGGTTCAGGTAAATCATTGACACTGGCTCATCTGCTGCACTATGCTCATGAAGATGGGTATCTTATTGTACATGTACCATGGGGTAAGTTATACCATGAAAACCTATTATATTATGTACAGTAAATGTCATTTACAGACAGACTTAGCATTGTGATCAGTAAAACATACAAACTTCTACAAAATTAATTATTTCCATTAACTTTTCAGTGTCTGAATGGTTGAGGAGAACTCCTCGTCACAAAGAGATGTCAAACTCTCAAACAAAGGAGGGCTTTGTTGATCTTCCACTGGATGCTGCTGAATGGCTGTTGCATTTCAAAACTCAAAATCAAGCATTATTGAAAAACACAGAAGTAAATAACCACTACAGCACTTTTTTTTTGCTCCATTATAAAACTAATAAAACAATATAATATGATTGTCTTAAATGGCAGCTAATAGTTTGTTCTGACAGAATGATAATTACAACATAATAATTAAAGCAACACTACTTGAAAATGCAATATTTCTGATTCTTTCTCACTCATAAATATTTGACCTTACAGTTAAAAACATCAAAAGATTACAAGTGGAGTAAAAGAGAAAAAACTGAAGCTGGTTCCCCAATAGCAGCCCTTGTTGAACACGGTATCAGCAGAGTAAAATATGCATGTGATGTTGTAGATGCACTCCTTGGAGAAATTAAACTACTTTCCACAAACAAACAGTAAGCCATTGAATTCCTTTTACTTTGGTAGGTTATCATTATTTTGATTCTTCCATTGAACTCTTTCTTTCTTTTGCTTCACTTTATCCCATTTAGATGGGGTTGGTGCAATATGTCTTCTCTTTCCATTCCTCTCTATCATTACATACATCAACAGTCACACCACAGACCATCATATCATCCTTCACACAGTCAGACCATCTTTTCTTCAGCCTTCCCCTTCTCTTACATCCATCCACTTCCATTGAACTCTTCCTATCACAAAATTGATTTAACAAATAAAATAAAAAAATTGCCATTAATTCTTCACTTATGAAAATATTTTGTAAAAGAGCATTATAATAGGCATATCTTTTCCTTTTCAGCAAGGTTTTTGTTATTAATATAAAACTTTTTGTTGTTTTTCAGATGCAAAACATTTGTAGCTATTGATGGTTTCAACACTTTCTTCTACCCCATGACTCGATTGAATACTCCCACCAAGAAAAAGGTTAAATCTGAAGAGGTTACACTCACAACATCATTTTTAGAATTCACAAAGAATGATTGGGTAAGCATTGTAGTTTTAATTTAAACAAAACAAATGACTGTTATGTAGTGTCAGATAGAGTTACAAAATGTTACTGATTGTTGTATTAATAATTTATTTTCTTATTTTTAGAGTAATGGTGTAATTGTAGTGGTAATAGATCAACTGGCTGTGCCTGATGAACACCAGGAGAGCTACTATCCTAGATATTTATTATTCAAAAAGGTAATTTAAATACAGTTGAATTTATAAAGTTAGAGATGCAAAGCACAATAATTAGAATTAATTCATTCAAAAAAAAATCAATTTAACATTTAAAAACCAGTGCTTAAAAATTATTCATAAAAAAAACTCTTGTTGATGAAAATTAAATTGTTTTTTATTGCAGGGTTTTGAACATTTCGATCCGTTTGTACCAATTGAAGTAGGAAGATACAGTGATAAGGAATTCCTAACATGTGCCAGCTACTACCGAGACCGCTTGTGGCTCAGAGGACCTCCTGAGATTGAATCAGAACTCAAGTTCACAAGTGCCTCCAACCCTTATAATTTTATGACACAGTGTGCACCTTTGTAATTTATATAAGCTAAATATAGTCTAGTTATAATAACGGGACTTTTATTATATTTATTTATTGTTTGTTTGTTTCATGACCTTGACATAGTGTAAAACATTGTTAGCTAGAGTAATACTAAAACACATATTTAGATTCAATAATTTATTGATGAACAGTTATACATAATTTCTACAGATTTGAACTTAAATTAAAATTTAGACTTTGTATCCAACAATGTGACGTTTTCCAATGCATTCTCCAACGTAGAACCAGAAGATGACTTCAGCACCAACAAGCACATTCAATGAAGCTTCCTTGACTGTCTGGTTTTTCCATGCTCCGGTCTTGGCGCTTGTGACCAACTTGCCGAGTCCTTGTTTGATCTGTGGCAAGTCACTTAGTTTGGGTGGAGCAAGCTCAACTTTTGCGTATTTCAGGAAGATGTTGAATTTCGGCCTTGCCTGAGCAATAGCCGCTGGAAGAAAGTTTGATAAATTAGTAGAGGTTGTGGGGTGCTGTGAATGTAGGTTTTGATGGAGTACATCAGTGATACACATGCCAATCATAGATACAAATGGTATGTGGTAGGCGATCGTGTTTGCTTTTCTGGTATTCTGTTTGAATAACTAATGAGAGTTATTGTATGAAAGGAGGTAAGGCTCGGCGATTTGACGTTTTTTTTTAAATAATTTCTATGCCTACAAAATTACATAACCAAAATAACCACCAAAAGTATTTTTTTTGTTTGATTCGTGTTCACCAAAATTTTAATACTCACAGTTAATTAGGGACGGCACCTTAGCGACTGCACTGGCCATTTTAATTAGTAATTAAAACAAATGAAGACTCAAAGCAGTCGATTTTTCAATTTAAGAATTTTGGTAAAATGGAATGTCAAAAATCAATGGAACAGAAATTGTCATGGATTGTCATATGTCAATGTCACGAAAATGTTAATGTCAGTGACTTTCTCATTGTCTATGGATAATGTTGGGCCATGAAAAAATTTAAAATTTAGTCGATTTTTGCTAAGAACTAAAAGCCTATGGCTTAGTTTCCAAAGATTGCTACGTTGATGTTTTACGTCAAATTAGTTTGATTTTGTGTTTTTGAGGCCGGCGATTAAAAGAAGAAAAACCTGATAAATAAATGAAATAATTATCCGAAATTGATATATTATAGAATTAGATAAAACTAATTTAGATATATCCATTAAAATGTACTTTCGAGGTGAGTAATATTATGAAAAATACAAATTCATTTACCTTGTTGACCGACTCATTTTACTGACCGACGGTTTTAGACTAATTATATTGTTATTAAATCATATAATGTAATATTTATAAATTATGAAGCTTATTGTCTCCCCTTATATTATTCAGAACTTTCTTTTAGCGTAAACTAAATAGTTTTGGGACACGTCATTTGATGTCGATTCCACCGTTACCGCTGATAGTAAGCTTATATTTTAGGTTACTTTCAACTATTCACAATAAATATTATTTTAGTCTCAGGTATTACAATGTAATATATCTAAAATATACAAAAGTAAATTCTTAGTTAGAGAACTACTCAAAAACTAACCTAAGTTTTTGTTATGCTTCAATAAGTTTACAAAAAAATCGCGTTACCAAAAATTAGTGTATTTTAGACTAAAAACATAATTGTTTCAGTACCTCTGCTCATCTTGTTGAGCATAGCATTAAGCAATGCCAACATACTGCAAGGCATAGTTGATACTGGCCGTCTGCAAACAATACTCAAGGACAGTCTAAAAAGCAAAGATGTCGGAGTATTGTATTATGCTGTTAGAGGACTCAAACAATTAAAGGCTGATATACCAAATATTTGTGAGGTATTAAATATTCCTTCTATACTTTACAATATTATTAATCCTTGTCTGTAAAAAACTACATGCTGGTTTATCTTAGTAGCCTTTAATAGCTGCTAGTCATAACTAAAATTCAATAAGGAATATGAAATATTAATGATAAAATGTTAATTTCAAAATTACCAGTCAATGTTACTGTAAACTATAAACCTATGTTATTTGTACAGGATCTCAAAACAATCAAATATGACGTCAAAAATGTGGAACAAGTGTTCCAGCTCACAAACTTGGCGGCACTCACAAACTGTCAGAACTCACTCAAACCAGAAGTACTGACAACTCCCACACAAGTACTGGACAAGAAAGACGTAACCATACAGGAGTTGTACTTGGCCGTCTATTCATTGAAGGCTCTTGGTAAAGGAACCGTCTATGACAAAGAGGATGCTTTGAAGAACCTTATACAGTTGCTGAAGAAGGATGATACACCAGCAAAGTGAGTTATTGATGTAAAATTATGGCACATTAATATTATACATTTTTCTCACATTTGAGTTAAGCCTGTGTTTCTACAAACCTTACAATGAGAATAACTTAATTTGGTTATAACCAAAATAGGTCATTAGATTTACAATAAGTTAAAATTAGGTTTTAAATTTCTGAAGATTCAATTTATTTGTAGTTGTCTTATAAACATCTGTAATTAATAAACATTTATACAATCTGATGGATATTTTGTATTCATATTTTTTGTTCAATATTCATTTTTCACAAATGAACAAAGACTCTGCTTTTGCTGTATGTATATCAAGTTTCCAATTAAAATTTCCATGACATGAAATTTTAAGGATGGAGTAAATTTTACTTACATTAAAATAAAAAATTTAAACAGTTTTACAAAACTTTGTAGCAAAAATGTTTTTCTATTAATTCTTTGAATGTGTTTTTGTAGCTATGGTTACGTGTTTGCCCTGTGTGAGCACATGGGCTGTGGTCCGTGGACTACGACACATGCTGAAGGTGTGATCCTGGCTGCTGATGAAACTGATTCTCGAGCACTGCACTTTGAAGGAGGTCTACCGGTCACATCACTACTTTTGACCACCATCTCCAGGTAATTAAGAAATACTTACTACAATTTTACTACCAGCAATCTGAATCTTAAAAAAAATATTTATCATTATAAAATATCTTGAAATATTTGTTTTTTAATTACAGAACATACAAATCGCAAAAGAAGCCAACTCCTTTCACTGAGGAGCAACGTTACAAGTTTGCTGAGTACCTTTTGTCCCGTCGTTCTGTCAACACAGCCAAGGGAGCCGCACTCTTACTAGAAGCTGCCTCGGCCATTGCTGATGATGAGGTAATACAAAATTATTATTTGTCATCTTGTATAGTAATTATAGGTACACTTAACAGTAAATAACCATTTACGTTATTCTTAATTAGCTTTTTAAAAGTTGTAAAATTATTTATTCACAGCCCACACCCATCAGCATATCAATCAAAGGCAAGAAGTATGTCACCTCCGAATCTGAGAGCATAGAGTTCTCAATCACCGACCTGCTCGGAAGACCGATCCGTAACCTCAAACCTGATGAAGTTATCGCACAATCAGGCACAAGACTCGCAGATGACGTAGTAGTTCTATCCAAACAGCCTTTAACTCAAAAACCTAATGAACCAACTTTCGTCCTTAATCTCAGTAAGATTAAGTCTCAATATGGAGTGTACAAGATAGCTCTAAGTGCTGGTTCGAAGACTACAAATGTGAATGTAGCTGTACTCGGAGAAATTCAGGTCGCGAATGTGGAAGTTGGTATTGGTGATGTAGATGGCACCACTAGTCCTAAGATAACAACCGTGGCCTACCCAAACAAACTGACAGACAAGTTGCAAGCTGACCATATGCAAAAGTAAGAGATTTTAATTATTCATGCTGTTCTATAAAAACAAGAAAGAATACTTACATTCATTTGTTTTATTCCAGAGTGAGCCTGAAGTTTGCAGTTCGCGACAAATTTAACAAGCCAGTTTTGGTTCAGCAAGCGTTTGTGAGGGTTGCCAGCACAGCATCAGATGACGAAACTATCTTCGTTGCAGAACCTGATAACACCAAAGCGTATAAAGTTGAATTGGTAAGTGAAAACTAACTTTCAATTTAATTTCCTCTTTTACATCTGCCTGAGATTAGTTAGTGACTAAGGAAAATTTCCCATTTATTTCATTGTATTTCTCGTATTTTGAATACAAGGTAGATATTTATTTTTATTAACGAAGTGAAATAAACCGGTTAAAAAACAATTAAGAGTCAATTTTAGTTTTTTTTTTGGTTGACTTCTTATTCAATTTCAAATTATGCAGTTCAGACTATTATTGCAGGCCATATACAAGATTACAAAACCTTACCTAACCCAATTTAAAAATGTAAAACATTTTTAAACCTATATGTTTGTAGAATGTGGGCAGCATAGCGAAACACCTGAACCACGTGTCGGGCGCCTACTCGCTCAGCGTGTACGTGGGAGACAGCGCCGTGTCCACCCCCATCTCCTGGACACTTGGAGAAGTCTCATTCAACTTTGGAAAGGATGTCAGCGTTGATGGTATGTAACACATCATAATACTGCTCTTCAATATATATTTTAAAAGTGCCCTTTCTTGTCGATTTAATTTATAGTATAGTGACATAATCTACCACAAAAAATCCAATCAAATTCAAGTTCTCTATATGTGATCAACTGTTGGGTATTTTTGAAAACCAAAAATTCTAACCTCATTTATAACATCTATTGAAAGTAACACTTAAAATGATTTTTCTCCATAACTTCCAACTCATGTTATATTCGCAGTTCGTCCGGCCCGCGCCCCGGGTCCGCTGCCCGAGATCCGCCACTCGTTCCGCGTCGCCGAGCCGCGTCCCCCGCGCGCCGTGTCGGACGTGTTCAGCGCGCTGTGTGCGGCGCCGCTCGCCGTGCTGCTGGTGCTGTGGGCGCGGCTCGGCATCAACCTGAGGAACCTGCCCTTCACGCCCAGCGCGTTGCTGTTCCATCTCTCGCTTGGAGGTAAATACAACTAGTTATACCATTTCCGGGGCTTTTAATTTTCATTCCCACTTAGACGATTATTAAATGGGTTCTTACCACGATTTTTCTTAAATGACCTAAATAATATTTAGTAAATATTATTTCAACGCCGCGCCGTTGCAAGCGCCATGAAAGTAATGTAGATAACAGCAATGGTATAACGAAAATTTAAGCATAACTAAACAGGGTGGCGATAATGTTTTGTTTCCTTTAGCAAAATGTCTTAACTACAATACACAAGTTATTCTTCTTAATTTCCCATAGTTTTGACACACCGCGTTATTTTTGAAAACACCGATACTTTATATTGTTGTTTTAACATCTAAATAATGTTTTAATTAATTAATTGATATTTGTTTAGCATCTCTGGGTCTGTACGGCGTGTTGTGGCTGCAGCTGACGATGTTCGACGCGATCCGCTACCTGCTGCCGCTCGGCGCGCTCACCTTCCTCTCGGGACATCGCCTACTACAGCGCCTCGCTAACGATAAAACTAAATAATTAAGGAGACCTTACTATTAGATATATCACAGTAAATTTCACTATTTAATTGTAATTTCAAAATTCATAAATTTAATAACACTATCAAGTTATGTTTTTGTGTTTGTCCAAAAAAAAAGTAAGAAACAGTTTTGAAATTAAAGATCTCCATTTATCAGGAAATCACGTGTAATGGGTCGGTATGTGTGACATCGGGTATGCTGTGTTCTGTAGAAGTTACTTAGTCTAATATTTCATTGAGATGAATATGATGTGAATTTCATTATAATTTTTAATAAAACAATGTGATTTGTTAAGTTTTTTTTAGTTTACTGAACAACCAAAATTACATTTAAATGGCTTATTAATTACTCTATGGCTTCGAAATCACCGCCGTTGCAATTAGGTTGGTACAATCTATACTAATATTATAAAGCTGCAGAGTGGGCCGTATGCTCGTTTCTACATTGCAAAAAAAAAAAAAAAGTGTTTGTTTGAACGTGCTAATCTCCGAAACTACCGGTTTTTCAAAAATTGTTTCACTGTTGGAATGTCCATTTATCGAGGAAGGTTATGGGCTATTTATTAATAATTTATTTTGAAAAAAATTAGGGATCCGTATGAAAATGTCGAATTTGTAAGACAAACTGTAATATCGAAAACCTATTTATGCGAACGCTGCAAAAAATATTGACAATAGAACAAAATCATGTACTCTACGGGTTTTTAGGTGTTAGTAAGACCTACAAAAAAGTCCGCGAGAGCATATACCTACCATAGTTTAGTCACAATAACCGCTTTTATGTTTAGATAAACAATAAATCGTCCAAAAAAATAATTTAACGTTAAATGAGTGTACCGTTATATTAACCCTTATCCAAATTAAGTATTATGTTATCAAGAGTATTAATGTCGAGGTAAATTACTTTTTGTTTTATTCCAATTGGACTTTTCGTTTAGAAATTTAGACAAGTATAAAATGCTCACGCACAGCGGGTCGCGCAAATATTATAATTATAAGAACGCGACGGCATGCGGCATTGCGAGTACTGTTTGAGCCCCTTTGTATCGCAGACGAAGTTGCGCGTGTCAGCTAGTATTTTTATACAGGGTGATTTTTTAGAGAGGGTACATATTGCAGGAGGGTGTGAGTACTCTGTTCTAATACGGAATATTACAAAAAATAGGTAAAACTACAATTTTTTTTTTTTTTTTAATCTAAATTCGACAAAACTCCCTCAAAGAGTGTTGACTAATGACCCCTAGTGATCTTGCGCACCCCACACCTCCGCCACACCCATCAGCTGTCGAAAAACCATGATTTTGCAAGAATTTTAGATATTTTTAAGTTGCGATTACTAAGGCATTAAGCCATATTCTTTGGTAATAATATTTTTACTGGTCGTATATAACCATCAGCTACCATGACCTTCAATATGTACCCTCACTAGGAAATCACCCTGTATAATACCAAAAATGAAAGCTGCAGACTTCTATTCCACACAAAAGGACAGATCTATGACCCCGTTTGGCATGTTCCCTCTACGTTCAAATGAACATTTCAGTCAGCTGCTGCATCTTCCAAGTGCTTGTAATGTATAGCTACTATGAAATAGGTACCTATATTTTACCTATCTTTGATCTACATGGAAGGTAGGTATTTTTTTTCCTTACAGGTGAATGATGGGGAACTTCTAGACATTGTTTATAATAATTGTTTTGAACAACTTCACAAAAATTGAGCTTGTTGGGACTTTATGTAACTTCGCTCTCATTTTTTGGTCTAAGTTGACCGGACTATATTTTGTCACGTCATGATTTTTTGCGAATATTCGTTACATCCTTAGCATAGACAATGACATGTCACTCATTATAATTAGGCTCCCGGTGAGGCTCAAGTTCGCTCCTCATTCTACCACCACAGGGCCACTTTTCCATTCGAATATTAATTCGTCTTCACCTCTAAAACAACGCAATTTTATTTATGACCTTATAATTTATTTTATGTAAGCGTGCGATTGGTGCAAAATTTATTCTGAAAATGCGACTTAATCTAATTATACAAAATCTATATTAAAATTATCACCTATAGTATATTATCACACAATAATTATTTACTTAATTCTAAGCAATTAAAAAATAATCTTAATATTAAGTATAGTCAATCATAGAAAGATTTGAAATGGTAAAATAAATGTGATAATTCATCAATAAAATTTGGTAATGTACTCTGCTTATCGGATCTACCGATACAGAAGAGTTCAGTTCTTTAAACTTAAAAATTAATTATATAAAACTAGATTCATCAATATTTGTAATATTGACAGTTACTGGAAATCACAATACAATAATTATTAGCTATACTAATATTAGTCAAGATCTTACGAGGTGTAAGTGAGGTGCCCTTAAAATTTAATTAAGTAGTCATTAATTCCTTCGTTTTTTATGGTCCTCACTCCAAAGTGGTAATCAAAAGTAGTAATTAGCGTTAAATTATGAATCCATGTTTTGCTTAGTGAAATATTTGATAAGTACTATTGCTAACTTAACAATAAGTTTCTAGTGCATCTACAACACTCAGATTGGAATTGTTAATACTGTCGTCACATGTTTATTGAGGTACCATTGAAGGCTTAGAAATCTGCATCCAAAGTGAACACATTGTCAAGACGGTTGGCCATAACTCCACATTTCTGGTACTCTCCAACTTTCTTCTCAAAGAAGTTTGTCTTTCCTTCCAGTGATATGAGATTCATGAAGTCAAATGGATTCTTTGTGTTGTAGAACTGTTGGATAATAAAGAAAACCATTAATAACAACATTAGGTAAAAGTTTGACTGTTTAAAATGAGAATTTTGCATCATAATCACCTTTTCTCCAATTAGGTCCACAAGTAATCTATCAGCTACAAACTCAATGTATTGCGACATCAGCTCACAGTTCATGCCAAGTAGTCTCACAGGAAGAGCATCAGTTAAGAACTCTTGTTCAATCACTACAGCATCTTTTATGATCTTTAGAACATGTTCCTTGCTTGGTTTCTGAACTAAGTGTTGGAACATGAGGCAAGCAAAATCTGTGTGTAAACCCTGTGAAATAAAATGACTGGTCAGTATTTTCCTTCACTATTTTATCAAATGACTGCTGTTATAATAATAAATGTTGTTATAGAATTATGGTTCAGTGAGATATGTTATCAGTTACTGACCTAAATATTTATTTAAGCCTTAAAACTATTTGTAGGTATGACCCATGTTTCTAGAATTTCTAATCAGATTTTTCAAGTAGAATAAAGATAACCAACTACGTGAGTAGTCACAGCTGATAAGGATGTGGTGATTAATTTTATGGTTTAGGTACTAAATATAATGATCTTTTTTAACAAACCTCATCTCTAGAAATAAGTTCATTGCTGAAAGTAAGTCCCGGCATGAGACCCCTCTTTTTTAGCCAGAAGATAGAAGCAAAACTGCCAGAGAAGAAGATTCCTTCCACAGCCGCAAAAGCAACTATCCTCTCACCAAATGTAGCTGATTTGCTTGCGATCCATTGGAGTGCCCAATCTGCCTTCTTTTTTATACAAGGAAGTGTTTCAATTGCATTAAACAGGAAGTCCCTAAAAATACAAAGTTATTATCATATTTGTTTCCCTTGTAATTTATTTAACAATAGTATTTTGTTGTGTTGAGATCATTGTATAAATATAATTTAGAAATAAATGTATGAATTTCATTTTAAGCCCATATTGTAGGCAATGAGAATTTCAATATTTTCAAAAACTTTAATTTACCTTTCATTAGGGTCTTTGATATAGGTATCAATGAGCAAGGAGTACATTTCAGAGTGAACATTTTCCATGGCTATCTGGAATCCATAGAAACACCTTGCCTCAGTCACTTGCACTTCTTGAGAGAATCTTTCAACCAAATTTTCATTGACAATCCCATCTGAAGCTGCAAAGAATGCTAGAACATGCTTGATGAAATGCCTTTCACTGTCCTTTAAGGTTTCCCAGTCAGATAAATCCTAAAACAACAAATCACTTGGTATAGAAAGAGCATAAGAAAAAGCGAGTTAAAATTTATTTGATGTAAAAATACCATTATGATGCATGTTTTTAGTTGTGAAATTATATTTTGTGGAAAATACCACTATAATGTCCAGTATCAGAAGGCAAGCTTCTTTAAGATCTTTTAAATAGAAATTACGTATTTTATGTATAATTTCGTTAGTGAATTTATTCTAACCTATATTTAAATAACCTCACCTTTGATAAGTCCACTTCTTCAACAGTCCAAAACGACGCTTCAGCCTTCTTGTACATTTGCCAGATATCAGGGTATTGTATCGGGAAAATAACGAAGCGCCGCGGGTTTTCACGCAGCAGGGGTTCCTTTTGTGGGTCAAATTCTTGAATCTCGAGATCTTTCTCAAGGTCCATTTTTTCCGTCATGTTTTCATTTCGAGCAACAAGTACATTATTTTTCATTGGAGACTGTAGAATATGAAATATCATTGAAATCTCATTATGAAACTAAACAATGTAAGAAAAGAACCGCTCATGGTACATACCTTCATTTGCACGCAAGTTTCGTTGTTCACTCCGTTATGAACATTCTCCTTTTCTACAGTAGGAGCCATGTCTAATAACACCAAATTTCAATGGTAAATGAAAGAAATAATTTAAATAAAGCGTACTGGAAACGCTGCGAAGTGTGCAATATCCAAGTGAACTTTTCCTAAACACTACTGTGGACTTGTCTGTACTTGCACAGATGTTTTTATTGCGCGAACATTTTCGAAAACACGCAAAGAGCGGGAACACCGGTGATTGGTTGAAATGTTCCGAAGTATGTTTAGAACTTGAAAGTAACCCTCGTAACCATTTTCGATACGATTTGTACGAAGCTTCTGATCAAGAAAAAATAATTAACTAAAATTAATTTTTAGAAAGTTTTGATTTTATGACAGTCTATAATTTTCAACCAAATGTAAAAATCCCATATTTACTTTTATAAAAGTATTTTTTTGACTTGAGTTTCAAAACTGATTTCGGAACAACGGGTTCGTTGAACGGCAAAATTGGATTTCCATCAAAAACGCGGGAAATGTAGGTTTTTTTTTTTAAGTTCATGAAGACCATTGATTTATTGATTATAAGTTTAATTAAAATTGTTTTTTTGAAGTATGGTCTTACTTACAAAAATGTAAGAGAGTTCAACATATGACTTAAAAATGCTCTCAAATTGGTAACCTTCTTAAACAAAATTCAAAAAATTTAGGCTTTTAAAATACAACATCTGTGCATTTTTTCTCGTAACTAAAAAACCTCTTGAAAATTGACAAATGACATACTTGAACTTTGACTGAAGTGTCAATGCCGGAAAATTTTGCTTTTATTCTGCAAAATTTATTATTTGGTCTTTTGTTTAAATTATAATTAGGTGATACATTTAAAATGTCCGATAACGATGACGATTACATGTGTGACGAGGAAGAAGACTATGGCTTGGTAAGTTGTATCACTTTTACATTAACAGAAAACATGTTCCTAATTTTCACTTTCTCGTTTCTCACATCTCTTATACATTTGTTTGCCCATAATCATCGTTATTATTAATTATATTTCGTCCCTTTACTCTTACTATCCATAATTTCAACTGTACGAACCGTATCTCCAGCTAGAAAACACCTGTTTATGGTCCCGCGATTTGGCAGATCAGGCTAACAGTTGGAATCGGATTCATGCACAATGCATCTAATACTGTATGTTTTATACTACTCTAGCATTTACTCTTTTATCACTCAGACTACCCATTTTTGTTTTACAGGAATATTCAGAAGACAGTAACTCAGAACCAGATGTGGATCTGGAAAACCAATATTACAATAGCAAAGCACTGAAAGAGGATGTACCTCAAGCAGCGCTGCTCAGCTTCCAGAAGGTTTTAGAACTAGAAGGAGGAGACAAAGGAGAATGGGGCTTCAAAGCTCTCAAACAAATGATCAAAATTAATTTTAAGCTAGTTAGTATATTCCTATATATGCTAGAAGTACATTGTAGATCATATAACGACTTTAACATATTGCACTTGCTAAGCGAATTATAATTGCTTTGGATGACATGTAGATATTACATTTATATTTCATTAGAAAATATTCTACAACACTGTGGGATTTTTAAGGCAATAAAGTATCAAATAGATAGAATAAAGATGAATGAGAATAAATTTTATTGTCCACATTAGCAGGAAATAGAAACAAAATTTATTAAACCATTGATATATAATTTTAAATTTCGTTAACTTAAACCAAAAATATTAATTATTGCAGTCATTTTAAACTTTACACTTGATTCACGCCTCATTTTTTTTAATTTTTGCATATTATATGACATGGTTTAAATAACATTTTTGTTGAAATAATATTGTATGATTTCAGGGTAACTTTACAGAAATGATGTCGAGATATAAACAACTTCTGACATATATCAAAAGTGCTGTCACCAGAAACCATTCGGAGAAGTCTATAAATTCTATTTTAGATTATATCTCAACATCTAGGAATGTGAGTACTTCATATTTTTATCAGTTTCATTTATTTTTGTGTATCTTTGGTCCCCACTATTTCAAAAATTTCATTGTTGATATGAGTATCATCTTTTATGTTCAACAGTTGCCAGCAACATTACACATTTTTTTAAATTAATGAACAAAATTAAGTGTCAAATATGCATTAAATTTATACTAAATTTGCGCCCAACATCGCAATTTTGCTGTCCCAGTAAAAACAGTATTAAAATAAAAGAAACTTTCTGTCCCAACAAATGATTTATAATTTGTTTAATAATTTACAGATGGAATTATTACAAGACTTTTATGAAACAACATTAGAAGCACTGAAAGATGCAAAGAACGATAGGCTCTGGTTCAAGACAAATACTAAACTCGGGAAACTATATTACGACAGAGGAGACTTCAACAAACTAGCTAAGATACTGAAACAGTTGCACCAGAGTTGCCAGGTATTGTGAAAATTAACTATTCTATGTAGATTTGAGGTAAAGGTTATTAAGATGTAAATAATTTTAACTTTTGGTAAGAACAAAATATTGTTGTAGTCGTACCACACTAAGCCTTCTACTCGGGGGCGGCGCGACGGGAAAGAGTGCCGATGGCGTAACGCGTCGCGTCGTCCCTCATAACCCCGTGCTGGGTTCTGGCCTCAGCCGGGGTTCGGACGCTGAGTGTGAGCGGTTGGAGGTTTTAGTGAGGTTCAACTCCCACATACGGATCGGGCAATTTCCTCCAACTGAAACAAAAAAAAAAAGACGCTCATTTATCAATCTTGCAATAAAAAATAAGTTAAATATTTAAATCATTACATCTTACAAAATTACTTAAATAATTATACTCACCAAGTATAATAAATAGTTTATGGTTAATTCGCACATGTTTATGTCTAATAAGGTTAAAAGCAACAGATTTTCTGTCAGCCATATTTCATTTGAAATGATAAACTGTTAAATTAAATTTGTTTTGAAACAGACTGATGAAGGTGAAGACGACCTGAAGAAAGGAACGCAACTATTAGAAATATATGCTCTCGAGATACAAATGTATACCGCACAGAAGAATAACAAGAAATTAAAGGCGTTGTATGAACAATCCTTACACATCAAGTCTGCAATACCACATCCACTTATTATGGGTGTTATTAGAGGTAAAAATTATATTGAACACTGCAAGAAATTACTATTTCTTTAGCTATAGAAAATAATTGTATTAAGCTATTACTTATTGTTTTATTACAAAACCATTATTAGTTTAATTTTAATAGAATATTTTTCAATAAACTACTGTACTGAATCAATCTAGGAAACCATTAAAAGTAATTGGTGGTATTTTTTAAATAACATTACAGATGTAGTAGTAATACCTAGTGAAAAAGTGTTAAAATTTAATTTCAGAATGCGGCGGTAAGATGCACTTACGAGAGGGCGAGTTTGAGAAGGCGCACACGGATTTCTTCGAAGCGTTCAAGAACTACGACGAGTCCGGCAGCCCGCGGCGGACCACCTGTCTCAAATATCTAGTACTAGCCAATATGTAAGTAATATAATAACACTAGCTGACCCGCGCAACTTCGTCTGCGTTACAAACAGTACTCGCAATGCCGTCGCGTTATTATTTGCGCGGTCCGAAGTGCACCCGCATATTCATTGCGTTTTATACTCGTGATAACTTCTAAACGAAAAGTCCGATTAGAATAAAACAAAAAGTAATTTACTTCTACATTAATACTCTTGATAACATAATACTTAATTTGGATAAGGGTTAATATAACGATACTCATGTAAAGTTAAATTAATTTTTCGGACAATTTTTTTATTTTTATAGACAAAAGCGGTTTTTGTGACTAAAATATGATAGGTATATGCTCTCGCGAACTTTTTTGTAGGTCTTACTAACACCTAAAAACCCGTAGTACATCATTTTGTTCTATTGCCAATAGTTTTTGCAGCGTACGCATGAATAGGTTTTCGATATTTCACATCGTCTTACAAATTCGATATTTTCATACGGATCGATAATTTTTTTCATAATAAAATATAGCCTATAACCTTCCTCGATAAATAGACATTCCAACAGTGAAAGAATTTTTAAAATCGGACAGGTAGTTTCTGAGATTAGCGCGTTCAAACAAACAAACAAACAAACTCTGCAGCTTTATAATATTAGTATAGATTAAAGTTTATATTTCACTCAAATTTTATCACTATATTTTATACTATTAAAATTATGTATTTTAAAGAAGGCGACATGTTTTGTAATTAATTTCTTTGCTCTAATACTAACACTGAATGTTACAGAAATAATGCCAACAATAGTAAAAAGTTCTTACAAAAAAAAAATACAACTTTGATTGAGATTTAGTAATAATATTTGAATGGGATACTCCAGCAGCATTAACTATTTAAAGACTGAAAGAAGAAAGAAATTCTCTATTTTGAGCTAAAAAAACATTCTTATTTTTTCTTTGTACAGGTTGATGAAGTCCGGTATAAACCCATTCGATTCTCAAGAAGCAAAACCTTACAAGAACGACCCGGAGATCCTCGCAATGACCAACCTTGTGATGGCCTATCAGAACAATGATATTAATGAATTCGAATCTATACTCAAACACAACAGGTAACATGTTTCATTCATCTGCTAAAACTCTTTAGAAAAGTCTTGTTGTTATGCTAGGGGAGTTTATAAGACTATAATATTTTGATATACAAATTTCAACAGTCCTTGAAAATTTAAAAACGTTAAGGAAATGTGTAATACTGAACTAAAATGAAATTAAACATCCAATAATATTATTTACTCAAAGAGTCATATAAAATATTATTTTAGAATTATAAATTAAATCTCGTTAAATTCCTTCAAACATTTTATTAGTCTTGCAATGAATCCTAAAGAGTAGTACGTTCTCCTTCATTATAGAGATTATAAACTAGGAACCTACTTCCAAGGCGTTACTTTAAAATAAAAATAATTTTCAGAAATAACATAATGGACGACCAGTTCATCCGGGAGCACATAGAGGATTTACTGCGGAACATCCGGACTCAGGTGTTGATCAAATTGATCGGACCTTACACGCGGATCCACATACCCTTCATATCTAAGGAGCTTAATATCGACGAGAAGGAGGTCGAGAACTTACTCGTCACATGTATATTGGATAAGTGAGTAGTTTATTTAATTATGTACGTAATCAACACATCTGAAATATTGTTAAATCCAATGCATCTAGCCGTTGGACCTTCCAGGCCCATTTCGCGAACCTGGTCCCCCGATTGATGAGGACGGCCGGCCAACTCAGTCGGTTGCTCCCGAATGTCGGGGGGCCCAGCCACGCAGTGCGCCGCCTCTACGCGGGGGTGGTGCGATCGATGGCCCTATACGGTGCGCTCGTCTGGGCCGACGCACGGGTGCGAAAATATATCGCACGATTCCTGCGTCGGCCACAGCGCATCGTTGCTATTAGGGCCATCCGCGGGTACCGCACCATCGCTTTTGAGGCGGCGTGCGTGCTGGCGGGGACGCCGCCCTGGGAGCTGGAGGCGGAGGCGCTAGCTGGCGATTATCGCTGGCGATGCGACCTCCGCGCCCGGGGCGTGATACGTCCCCTGCGGGAAGCGGTTCGCGACAGGAGGGTCCAATCTCGGCGGTCCGTAGTAGAAGCGTGGAAGCGACGTCTCGCTAACCCCACCTGGGGTCTACGGACCGTCGAGGCGATCCGCCCGATCCTAGATGATTGGGTGGGTCGTGGTGAAGGACGCCTCACCTTTTGGATGGTGCAGATGCTGACCGGGCACGGGTGTTTCAGTCGGTATCTGCACCGGATCAAGGCCGAGCCGACGGCGAGGTGCCACCATTGCGTGGGATGTGACCAAGACACGCCGGAGCATACGCTCGCGCGCTGCCCCGCATGGGAGAGGCAGCGTTGTGTCCTGGTCCAACAAATAGGTCCGGACTTGTCGCTCCCGGGTGTCGCGGCGTCGATGCTCGAGAGCGACGAGTCCTGGAAGGCGATGCTCGACTTCTGCGAGTCCATCATCTCGCAGAAGCAGGTGGCGGGGGCTGCGAGAGAGAGGCTATACGCCGCTCTCAACTTGCCAACCCGCCGCCGTCGAGCAGGGGGCCGGAACCGGGATCTCGCCCGGATTCTGGCCCCCTAAGAGTTTCGGGTCCCCAACGCATGTGAGTGCGAGCGGGGACCCAAGAAGGTGCCGTGTCTCGCTCAGCACGCCCTTAGCGTAAGAGCATCCGGGGGATGGTAGACCGCGCTCCCCGACCCACGCTGGTTCTGACCCAGCGGGGTATTCCGCGGGAGGGTGACACGCGGTCCCATCTTGGCGGGCTTCGGAAAGCCCGCCGACCGAGAGAGCCGGTGGCCGTATTCGCCGGCGGCTACCGGTTCGGCGTCCGGGGACGGAGCGACGGGAAAGAATGCGTAACGCGTCGCGCCGTCCCTCCAAACCCCGTGCTGGGTTCTGGCCTCAGCCGGGGTTCGGACGCTGAGTGTGAGCGGTTGGAGGTTTTAGGGATCCGGTGATTTCCTCCAACTGAAAAAAAAAAAAAAACAAAAAAAAAAAATCTATTGCATCAAAAAAAATACATACAGAGAAAGCATAATAGAAAAACAGTTGATATAGTAATTCTTGTTTCAACATACAAAAATATTAGGTCTTATTAAAAACGAATGTAAAATTTATAAATATTAAAATGTTTTTAAAATATACTCAAACACGGTAGTGATTTCGGACGAACTTCCCAGTTTCGTCATAGACCGAAAATTTGCATTCCCAGACTTTGACATTGTCCTCTATTGTCCTTGATGTTGTATCTAGAAACTAATGTCACGCTTTCTATATGAGACTACAATAAAATGTGAACAAACCGATTCGAAGTACTAAGTGACGTCACGGCTTTACCTACTTCCGCATAAAAGACATAAATAAAAAAACAAAACCAGTTCACATCCCAGTTTTAAATGGTGATTTGTCTAATAAGCTCATCGTATATTCCAGCACGATCAGCGGCCGCATCGACCAAGTGAACTCCGTCCTGGAGCTCTCGTCCGGGCGGCGCGGCGCGGCTCGCTACGGCGCGCTCGACAAGTGGACCGCACAGCTCGCCGCGCTGCATCACGCGCTCGCCAACAAGATGGCGTAGGAACGCACGCGCCCGCACTCCGCCGCACGCCGGGATGATAAGCACGAAGAAAACGAACAATGAAAAGAACATACAATACAGATTAGGTACAGATTTTCGAATTTACTTTATAGGCCAAAGCTCAACTGGTTTTCAACCCGAGCCCTTTTTACGTCTTGAACGAAAAGTCGGTTATATTTGAAAATGGTACTCAAAAAATATCATAATTTACATAGACTTTTTTTCAGAAGAGCTTAGGTACCACCCTGTATAAACAGTGCTTGATCATACACATTGTAAGCCGGTTTCTTACTAAGTATCAAATTAAACCAAGCATCCACTCTGTAGTGTTTGATCGATGAACTACTATTCCTGTGGCCTGCGGTACTGTGTGCTATTCCAGCGATAAGACTCGGTCCTCGTTACGTCGTGTAAATACACATTCTCACACCTTAGAGCGATATCGTTCGGAACATTTACAAGCATGGAACATAGGAATTGGTTGAACCATCTAGCAGTATGTAATTAATAATGAAATAAAATGATGCAGACTTGACTTTAATAACACACGTGATAAAACAAAACCGTAACCACTTACAATCAGGTGACCCGTTATCTTGTTTGCCTACATGGTAATACAAAAAGTTTCATCCAAACTGTTTCGTGATCAAACATGATTAGGAGACGAGTGTTTAGTTTCGGCATCTTGTATAAAAGTGGTCCACCTGAATTCTATGCTCCGTGCTTGTAAAACGACATACTCCCGTTTTGTATGTAAAAAATATTGCTAAATTGAATTTTTATAAATTAATATACTTAACCAATTCCTAGTCGTTTTGATTTCTATGCAATACTTCAGAACGCAAAAAATAATCGATGACGTGTACCTTGCGTCATCAGTGAGATTGATCGTTTCTCGTGACGCACACGTCTCGTCATTTGAAAACCCGCCTTAATAACTATGATGACAGTTCATTGATCACATTGACCAACGTATAAAGTAGTTGTTTTATTTTTTATGTATTTTTTCTATTTGTAATATCAATTCGAAGGAGTTGAAACTACTGATGTTACTAAAACAACGCGATGTATATTGGTTGGTGTGATTAAATGACTGTCATACGATTTGCAGCCCTTTTATTGAAATCGTTTGAGGAAATCTCGAAGTTGAAGTTACTTGGATTTCGTTCTAAAACAAAACCTTATTTTTCTGCGTTAACAACGCTCTCTCAACCGAATTTTAAAAACATCATTTAGTGGTCGCATTTTTGTTGACGTACTTTTGATCAAACATTTTCTAAAATGTAGCTGCGTAATACTTTTTTTTTTTGATACTGCTACTTGCGACCATGATGTGCGCAGAGCTTTAGTGCTCATCGGATTTGGTGCATTCGTGTGATTTTTGTAATTATTCCATCATGGTAAAGGGCTGATCGTGATTCCCGTAATATTCTTTATGAATATTTGAATTGGCGGTGATAATAAAATGTAACAACATAAAATAAAGCATTTTTATGAAGTAATTGTGGTTTTATTTATTTCTTTGAAACCTTCTTAAACAATCGTCTGTGTACGTAAGTTTAGCTAGATGCCGATATTGCGAAGCACTATTTATTACATTTTGGACCAGAATATTTTATCTCCATAAAATATTATAATAAAATGTAAACAAATCAAGGTTTAGAACTAACGTCACGTCGTGCTTAATTTTGGCTCGTGCCATAGACTTCGCACAAGTAAACAAACCAATTTTGACGCAGTTCCCAGTTGAGTGGTTAAGTGAAGCAAACGAAGTTGAATGGGACAGCTTGACAAATAAAACAATATTTCTTTTTTAATATTACATTTTTATTGTATACGTTACATTCATTATTATACTTAATTATATCAAGTTGGACGGATCAATTATATATCACAGGTTAGTTATATACATTTAGATTAATGTATTAAATACAAATTTCAAAAACTTCACGTTTTTATCCTAAATAAAATCAAATTGTGCATTAGACGTTAATACAACACATAATAATTAAAAAAACGACTGAATTCTTTAACAATATAAAATAATTGCACTTTTATTGAAGTAGATGAAAAAAAAAATTTTCACATTCCTACATTTTACCTCTTTACACAAATTACAAAAGTGTTGTGGAAAGTGTGGATAATATTATTTTCCACTTTGCATTGAAACAAATGAAGTTAAATATCGATTATTGTCAAAATTATGTTAATTCTAAATGTTTTAAGACAATGTAAATTTGTATAATAATATAAAAATACATTTTCCATTAGTCGAGATTACACTTTTAAACACTACAAAAATGGCACAACATTAATAAATTTTGATATGTCACATCTGATATATACAGATCTTTTCGAAGGCAGTGTCAAATTTCAAAATAAATTCGTTGTAAAAATCGTTAGATACATTTTAAAAATGTTGCTTTTTTATTAGTCTCTTATATTCGAGGAATGTATTAATCTAAAACCAATGTTACATTTGTTACACTGGAATACGATTGAGTTTGTAGCTTCAACTCGTCTCTGCTGATAATGCTGAAATTGTAAATAAAAACTATTTTACCAATCAATACAAATCAACGCGGAATTAGAGGAAGAGTTGAGCCGGTTGCGCTGGGACATAGTAGGATTATCTGAAGTCCGAAGAGAGGGGGAGGACTCGATGATCCTGCGGTCCGGCAACCTGCTTTACTTCCGGGAGGGCGAACAACTGTCCCAAGGTGGTGTCGGGTTTATCGTCCACAAGTCCCTCGTGAACAACATCGTGAAGATCGAGAGTGTGTCGGCAAGGGTAGCATGCCTTATACTCAGAATAACAAAGCGTTATTCGTTGAAGGTCATACAGGTCTATGCTCCGACCTCGGCACACTCCGACGATGAGGTGGAGGCTATGTATGAGGACATATCCAGAGCCATGCATAGCTGCAAATCTCACTTCACCGTTGTCATGGGGGACTTCAACGCCAAGCTGGGCAAACGTTCTGAGGGAGAGCTGCGAGTGGGGCAATTTGGAGTCGGGTGTCGGAATCACAGGGGAAACTTACTGGCGGGTTTTCTGGAGAAGGAGGCTTTATACATGATGAACTCCTTCTTCAGAAAACGAGACCACAGGAAGTGGACCTGGATGAGTCCCGACGGTGCGACCAAAAACGAGATAGACTTCATCATGTCGACAAAAAGGCAAATATTCAGCGATGTCTCTGTGATCAATGCCATTAAGTTTGGAAGCGATCACCGAATGGTAAGAGGCACGCTGAATCTCAAGATCAAGCTTGAGAGATCCCGGCTGATGAAGTCTACGCTCCGACCAGCACAAGCCCACATCCAAAACCCCGAGAGCTTTCAGCTCGAACTCCAGAACCGCTTTAATAGCCTGGCCGGCACAGTGGACGAGTATAATGACGGTTTTGTGGAAGCTGTCAGAGCGGTAGGGTCTAAGTTCTTCAAGGCCCACCGTTCAAACAGAACCAGAAGACTGTCGGACTCTACCCTGAGGCTTATGGAACAACGCCGTGAAATGACTCTGCAATCCTCAGATGATGCCATTAAACATCGGCACCTCAATAGACAAATCTCTAAATCTTTAAAACGAGACCTGCGCCGATTCAATACCAAGCGTATTGAAGAAGCCATAGAGCGAAACAAAGGCACCAAAGTTTTCGCGAGAGATTTGTCTATTGGGCAGAGTCGTTTGGCAAAACTGAGGACCATTGATGGCAGAGTTGTTTCATCGGGTCCTGAGCTTCTGGGTGAGATCGAGAGGTTCTATGAACAGTTGTACACATCTACTCGACAACCCGTGACAAATCTGGCAAAAGACCCAAGAGCCAAACTTACCCGACACTACACCGAAGACATCCCGGACGTCAGCTTGTACGAGATTAGGATGGCCCTCAAACAGCTCAAAGACAACAAGGCGCCGGGTGATGACAGTATCACGGCTGAGCTTCTGAAAGCGGGAGGGAAACCTGTCCTCAAGGCTCTTCAGAGGCTTTTCGATACCGTCATACTCGAAGGAAAAACGCCACGGGCATGGACCAGGGGTTTGGTCGCACTGTTCTTTAAGAAGGGTGATAATACCCTTCTGAAGAATTATCGACCCATTACGCTCCTGAGCCATGTCTATAAGTTGTTTTCGAGGGTCATCACGAATCGTCTCTCACGCAGGCTAGACGACTTCCAGCCTCCCGAACAAGCCGGTTTCCGAAAAGGCTATAGTACCGTAGACCACATACATACGCTGCGACAAGTTATACAGAAAACCGAGGAGTATAACTTGCCTCTGTGCTTGGCGTTTGTGGACTACGAGAAAGCCTTTGATTCGGTCGAAACATGGGCTGTATTGCAGTCCCTTCAGCGGTGCCAGGTCGACTACCGGTATATCGAAGTGTTGAAGTTCCTGTATGAAAACGCCACTATGTCAGTCCAACTCCAAGGCCAGGCTTCGAAACCAATACCTCTAGAGCGCGGCGTGAGACAGGGTGATGTTATATCACCAAAACTGTTCTCCGCTGCCCTGGAGGATGTCTTCAAGGTTCTGGATTGGAAAGGGCTAGGCATCAATATAAATGGCGAGTACATAACTCACCTTCGATTCGCCGACGATGTAGTGATCATGGCTGAAACCGCGGAGGAGCTCTCTGCAATGCTCAATGATCTCAGCAGAGTTTCCTTGGAAGTAGGTCTAAAAATGAACATGGACAAGACGAAACTTATGTCAAATGTCCATGTCGTACCTTCTCCAATAACTATCGGAGACTCTGTGCTTGAAGTTGTTGACGAGTACGTATACCTGGGACAAACTGTCCGATTAGGTAAGTCCAACTTCGATGCAGAGATCAAGCGACGAATCCAACTCGGTTGGGCAGCGTTCGGGAAGCTTCGGAAAGTTTTCTCGTCCACAATACCGCAGTGTCTCAAGACGAAAGTCTTTGACCAGTGTGTGTTGCCAGTGATGACCTACGGATCAGAGACTTGGCCGCTTACGATGGGTCTTATCAGACGACTCAGAGTCACTCAAAGAGCAATGGAAAGGGCTATGCTGGGTGTCTCTCTGCGTGATCAAATAAGAAATGAGGAGATCCGCAGAAGGACTAAAGTAACCGACATAGCCCAAAGAATTGCATCTTTGAAGTGGCAATGGGCAGGACACATTGTGCGAAGAACAGATGGCCGTTGGGGCCGAAAAGTTCTAGAGTGGCGGCCACGAACCGGTAAGCGCAACGTTGGTAGACCCCCCACGAGATGGACCGACGATCTGGTCAAGATCGCGGGAGGTCACTGGATGCAGACGGCGCAGGACCGGTCGTTATGGCGAGGTTTGGGGGAGGCCTATGTCCAGCAGTGGACGTCTATAGGCTGATGATGATGATGATGATGATGACAAATCAACTATTTTGCAATATTATAACGTGTATTACCGGGATCAGCTTTATTAAATACAGTGGTGAATTTGAGCAACAGAGGTGAAGGCCTCAGGTACAATACTGCAATGTTCGAATATTTTCAATTTTGTAAATTTAAAATAAGATATTGACTATCCAACAATAAGACCTTCAAACACATCTGAAATATTGTTAAATCCAATACATTTTGTCTGTGTGACAATTCTTGTAGGAAAACTGAAAATCCGACAGCTTCCGCTGCTGCCTGCTTTAATGTTTGAAAGAATTCCGCTTCTGATGGAAAACTTTCGAAAAAAAAACTGTCAGTAACGTGTTGATAGAACAATAAAATAAATCAGTAGAGTTCTGCTCACGTGTTCAGTGTGCGGGCTTGTCGTGCAGCCAGGGCCGGAACACGGGCAGCGTGCTCGGGTACAGCGCGCCCCCCGCGCCGCCCGCCCCGCCCGCCCCGCCCTCGCCGTGCGGGTACGTGCCCATCACTATCGGCAGCTGCAGCTTCACCTCCTTCTCCAGGCTCTTCGGCTCGATTATGAACTAGACAATACGGGGTTTGGTTACTTACTGTTATTGAGAAGGCTCACTTAATGTAATTTGAAAAAATGGTGTTTAGGGGTGGCGGCCATCTTGGATTTGAAATGAATTAAAAAGTACCTACAACATTTTTGTAACATACTTATCCTAATTTGATATCCATATGATAGTTATAGAAAATATTATGTAATGCACCATTTTGTAGTACCAACTTGGATCAATTTATTACAACAAACAACTTACAACTCTTTTTTCTAGTTTATCTTTTAAACACAAAATCATAATCGCTTTCATTTCATTCATTTAGCTGTTCTGACATGCCCGTTTTAATGTGGAATAAAAAAAAAATACAACTTACAAATACATCGTAGTGCACGGATATTAGATGGCACCCCTTGAGATTGGTAGGTGGTAACGGCGGTATGTAGAGTTGTTCGCGACGCCACACGTCCGCCTCGCCCGGACGCACCTTGCCGTGACGTAGGACGGAAAGTTCACGAACCTCCTTGGCGGCCACCTACGCAAACAATGTTTTGAAAATAGGTTTCGAAGAATTTGGGATATTTATCAGATAAATGGTTAAGGTTATATTTTTACTTATTTAAATGGAAGAATACATTAAAAACTAAGAAATTGATTGGATTCGTGCAACTTGTTCGATCAACTCAATCAATTTTGTTTTTGTCAAGGAATTTGAACTTGAAAGTACGCATGATGAAACCTAGCTCACCTTTCCATGTGCATGATAACGCACAGTCTCCGTGAGTGCGGCTCTCGATCCTTTGATGGTGGTGCGACTTCTGTTGTGCAAGGTGGCGGAGAGCAGCACCGTCTCGCCGGGCACGTACGCGCTGCGGTCCAACGTGACGCGACATGACACCGCGCCTCCACCCACGCAACCCACGCCCAAACGATGCTCCACACTGCACTCTAGCTCTTCCTAAAGTGTATCAAATTTTACACACTACCAGACTGGCATCGTCAATTGCTGTACCTAATCACAACACTACAGACTGCGGAATCGGCGGTAAAAAATACCGTAGTGCGTAACGCGTTGTGTCGTATCACATTACATCGTGTTGGGTTTTAGCCTCAGCTGGAGTCGAATGTTGAGCGTGCGCGGTAGGTTTTAGTGCGTTCGTAAGTGAAACGTCATGAAATAGCAGCAGACATAAAATACATTGAATTTAAAATCAGTCCCGATAACACAAATGTAAAGAATTAACATACTTATTTATATAATGTAGATTGCAGAAAACCTATCTTTGTTGCAGTCAGTGATGTGAACCAGCACATGGTTGATCAAGTTACCTACATTATAACAATGGCTTATGTAAGATCGTGGTAAAAGGTCAACATTCGTTATAATGAGTCACTTCATATTATTATTAACAATACAACATAGATTCTCACACTGATTACTTAATACACAAACAAATTGCCAATTTGATTTAACACTACTGCGTTTAGTATTACTTGAAATTCCATTTTTTTAAGCAAATTTTAATATTGATTATTCAGATAAAAAGGTAGGCCGTAGGTAGCGGCCCCGCAGTGTCCGCTGACATTGCAGAGGTCCATGAGCAACGGTAACCGCTTACGATCAGGTGGCCCGTTACCTCGCCTGCCTACAAGGCAATAATAAAAAAAAAAAGATATTAAATAAAAATTGAGATGGTAGATTAATGATTTGCAGGGTTTCGTTAAGCCCTGCTACTCAGCAGCTCTAAATCTTAATATGAAAAAGATTTATGTGCAATTTTTCACAACACCACTGGCTAAAAACGGTGAAGGAAAACATCGTGAGGAAACCTGCACATCGGAAAAGGGTTCTAAAAAATCCTTTGAAGATATGTGAAGTCTCCAATCCGCATTAGGCAAGCGTGGTGGACTATGCCTAATCCCTCTTCGGAGGAGACCTGAGCTCAACAGTGGGCAGTAATGGGTTGGTACAGTACAGTACAGTACTCAGCAGCCAGGTCTGCAGTTCTGAGTTGGAGTATATCAGGAGACTATGGACCAAGTTTTCAACGTGCCTCAAATACCTACCCAAAATTTGGCACCAGCACTCGGGCCATAATTACCTGCTTTCTTGTATCAAAGTAGCATAAAACATTTTTTCTCAGTCTTATGCTAATCTTTATTTTACTTTGTACTTTGTTTGTATTATTAGGCTATGTAAAATAATCAAAGTCAAATCATTTATTTCAAATTAGATGTGGACACACATACATTTTGAATGTCAAAAATAAAATCAAAAGTTCTACCACTAGTTCGCTAAAATTACGCCTCCGTCGTCCTCGTTTTTTTCTTTCTTTTTTTTTATATTGTTTTTTTTAATATTAAAGAAAACAAACTTACAGCCAATATCGCTGGTTCCGAATTCAAGTCAATAGGGTTCATTACTATGAAGACTTGTTGGTTTTTGTGCGTCAGACCATTGGGCTCCCTCAGTGCTGCCTTACAGTAGTACTGGACCCAGCCATGTGTCCCCAGGAACGTTGATGGAAGGCCCATGGGCAGGCCTAGCTTGAACGGGAAACTGTGGATGCCTGGTGATAGGACTGAAGTGCCATGACCTAGTTGAAAAAAAAAACGTAGTTTAAGAGGAGGTCAGTGTTTATTTGTACAATGGCTAAAGATGATGTAAATAGGTACAGTTGAAAAAAAAGGTTTTAGATTTTTTTTTCTATAATTACTGTAGTGTTTGCGAATAGACACAGAACACGGTTTACCTTTTAACCAATAGGTAATTGAGGTTTACCAGTTAATCTTTCTCTAGTAGAAAACCTTATTGAAGGGATTTTAAATAGATATTTTCATTCCTCTTCAACAACAGACAAAAAGGAGTTCAGTGAAACAGTTTCCAAAGTCACTAATGCAAGTATTAAACTGGTTCTCAACAGAATTTTTATTAATTCAAATTCAAAATTTCTTTATTCGGACATCAGTGGTCCAAGTTGTTAGTATTAACAAAAATAACTTAAAACTAGGTGTTAGTAAGACATAAAAATGGAATAAAATAAATGAACATAAACAAAACTAAAATAAATAACAAGCCCTACACTTGCGATGCACTCCATGCTAACGACCACCAGAAGAGGACGGACGTACCATCGTCCGTACGAAATGCCTCACCAGTGATGAGCACGGATCACTTGCCACTGCTTTTAATAGGATATTGTCACTTCCCCTCACTCTCTTAACTAATTAATGAACTTATGTGCAATAGTCAGTGTTAAAGATTAAACTGCAAAATAAGCCAAAATATTATACCTGGTTCTCCCAGTAACCTCATCCTAAAATCAATGTAGTTCTCTTTATCAAATAATCTCTCGTGTCTGCCTGAACCCACCCGCACTACACCTTCACCAACAACATGGAAATGTAATCCTGAAACAAACAAATATTATATTATACGCTTCATATACTTCACTACTACGCTGACCATATTAGTAGAAGGCGTGCTTATAGTGTTTGCCAAATACCAGTTTGTACCTATAAATATGTGCATAAATACTTTTATTTTTTGGGTTTTTCATTATACAACCATGTCAATAAACTTTTAAATATATTTAAACTAAATAAAAGTGAATGCAAAAAATTAACCTTTGAATGGTTAATTAAATTAGATTACAATGAAGTTGAAGATCTCTTGTAACTGGTTTCACATTACACACACCCCTACATACACTCAAACACTTTCATTATACACAAAAGGGGTACAGCTAAGATCTTTTTTATCATTCCTTTTTATATTTTTTTTATTTTTCTTTAAATATTGTGTGTTGATTTTAATTTTTGATTGTTAGCTTAAGAAAACAAATTATTGTAACCCTCGGACGAGGACCGCTGTGTGAACCACAGGCCTTACAGCTTAGTTCAGGCACAGCCGATACTGTAAATGAATCAATTGTTTTAAGCCTAATAAAATATTTTCCATTTTTTTTTATTATACTTTCAAAATGTTTTATTCCTCAGTATAATTAAGGAATGGTTTGTTCAGTTTAATACCTTTGATTATAGATCTATTGCAATGCTAAAAAAAAAGGAAAAAGCCTTCTATTACCACTCTGCTAAGATTGCGTAGATAGAATACAAGACATTACAAGCATTATGCAACTTTATGTGCAAATATTGTTCTGAATAAAATGATGATGAATTAATTTAAAGTGAGCAGTGAAATGCAAAAAAACTTTAGAGAAAACATAATCTCAAATCACTTCTTAGTATTTTTTTGAATGATTATTTTAATTACTTAGTTAGATTATCCTTACCTAATACTGGTGTGTCATCTTGTAATTCCATCAAGACTTTTCCGGATAAAAACTGTCCCGGAAAATATAGGAGGGATGTGTTGTCAAACACTATGAGGAATTTTAATAATTTTCGAGGCATTTTTACTGGGAGGTTCACTAAGTATCACTATTCACTTTCTTTTACCTATGTTAATTGTAGCTTGAGTAAAATTTATTACACTGTCAACATTGGCTATGCACCACGGAATACTAAACATCAAAGATGCATCTTATTAGCATTTAAAGGATTACGTGAACTTCCTTAGAAAAAAATGTTGCAAAACCTTTAACAAGTAGTTTAATTCAGTAGGAGGTCAGTTCACTTGATAAAAATTCAACTAAGACCTTGTTACTACGAAAGTTACACCCACGATGACATTATCCTCATAAATTCTCAGACATGCCGTAACTAAGTTATGAAATATGCTAATTATGCTGCAATTATGGTTAAATTGAAGGCCACCAACAGTTTAAGTTTACATAGTTTACTAGCTGTTGTATTATGTATGAATAGAAGACTGGGACTTTATAAAGTCAATTGATGTTTAATAAACCATTAAATTCGATCGCTATTTCTGATTGGCAAGCCAATATTTAAAAGAAATTAATAAAATAATCCACAAAGTGCAGAAGTTTTCACAACGGACCAGAAACAGAATCTACAGGTGACATTTGACACTAGAAAACAGCTGACTTTGACAATTTCTTTTGTTTGATTGATTCTGATTAAGAAAAAGTAGTAATCTATGGTGACAAAAACGAATGTATTTATTTTTGACAGACATCAACCCGCACAACTGCTGGGTTTTCATCTCAGCCGGGATTTGGACACCAGATGTAAACCGCAGGGATTTTTCGTTTCGACTCCCACATAGAATAACCGGAATCTTCACAAGCGATGTGTCTTTCATGACAAACATGTTCGATCATGTGTCAATGTCATGTTTGTTTGGGTAATCTGTGAAGTGCAGACTCGGTTCGCACTTCACTTTGTTTGTTTATAAAATTAAAAAATATTAAAATAACGAATTAAAAACACATTTTAATAGAATAAATCTGAAATTTAGTTCGTGTTGTTCAGTTATACAACATTAGAAGAAGAAAAACATCAAAATGCCGAGTGAAATGATAACTCTTCAGCTTGGCCAGTGCGGCAATCAAAGTGAGTAAAAAATCGGTTAATTTAAATTACTTTAATTGCTTGTAATTCTAAAATTGTTACTTTATTTTAGTTGGCTTCGAGTTTTGGAAGCAGTTATGTATCGAACACGGAATATCCCCCGAGGGTATATTGGAGGAATTCGCGTCGGCCGGGTCGGATCGTAAAGATGTGTTTTTCTATCAAGCTGATGATGACCACTACATACCCCGAGCCGTCCTTCTGGACCTGGAACCTCGTGTTATACACACCATCATGAACTCACCTTATGCCAAAGTTAGTAATTAGAACCTAATTGTTATGAATAATAAAAAAATAGTTTTATGAAAGTGTACCTACATAGCTGAAGTGCTCCGAAGAATTTTCACGTTTTAGCAATTTAAAATAAGCGTGAAGCTTATTATTAGTACAATATCTTTCTCATAACAATATAATTCACTAGTATTATTATCCCCAACAAACTTGTCAGTTTTTTTAAATATGTTTTTGTATTTTAGCTATATAATCCAGAGAATGTGTATCTATCTAAGCATGGAGGAGGTGCCGGTAATAACTGGGCTTCTGGTTACGCTCAGGGTGAGAAACTAAATGAAGAAGTCTTTGACATCATCAATAGAGAGGCTGATGGTAGTGACAATCTTGAGGTGAGACTTGGAATACTCAGTACTTAAAACAGTGATGTACATGCACTGTACTGTAACAACCCATAATTGTCCACCGCTGGGCTCAGATCTCAGTAAGAGGATCATTAGTCAGTATCTTCAGTAGTAAAAAAAACTTGTAGTTCAAGTTAAATTTTGTAGTAAAATAGCTTTGAAGTGTACTTAATTGTACCTCTAAATCTAAATGTGAAAAAGATTTATGTGCAATTTTTCACAACACCACTGACTAAAAACGGTGAAGGAAAACATCGTGAGGAAATCTGCATGTTGGAAAAGGGTTCTGAATATCCTTTGAAAATGTGTGAAGTCCTCAATCCACACTGGGCAAGCTTGGTGGACTATGCCTAATCCGTCTTCTGAGGAGACCTGAGCCCAACAGGGGGCAGTAATGGGTTGGTACAGGTACTTAATTGTTGAGAAGTTATTTTTGTAGGGTTTATTTGTCTACCATAATTTTTTTTTCAAATATCACTTCTACCAACTCACTATTCTAAACACACAGAAAAGTCTAAAATGGTAAGTTTTTTAATTTTATTGCTTATTTAAAGTATCCTATTGCAGGGTTTTGTGTTATGTCACTCAATAGCTGGAGGAACAGGCTCGGGAATGGGCTCGTACATACTGGAACATTTGTCTGATAGATTCCCTAAGAAACTTGTACAGACATACAGTGTCTTCCCAAATTTGGATGAAATCAGGTACTAAAATAATTCCTTAAACAGAAAACAAAGTGCCGTTTAAATTGTGTCAATTAATGATTTAGAAAAATATCAATGTTTCTAAAATATTGACCCAATTATTTAATGAATCAAATAGTTCTAAATTCACTAATATGTAAATTAGTTGAAATGTAAATTTATAACACCATACATAAAAACAACATAGACTCCTAAAGTGATAAAAAAAAAAATTAATTTCATATTAATTTTAGTGATGTCGTGGTCCAACCATACAACTCTCTGCTGACACTGAAGCGTCTCACTGAGAGTGCAGATTGTGTTATGGTACTAGACAACACCGCTTTGAACCGTATTGCCAGCGACCGCCTACACATACAGAACCCATCGTTTGCACAGATCAACACACTCGTTTCAACTATTATGAGTGCTAGTACAGCTACTTTGAGGTAATGAAATAAATTATTGGATATTCAGTTTTATTGTTACGTAATATTATATCTATTCAAAACTTTGCTATCCAACACATTGTGGAGCATCTATTCTTTATGAAATACTGAAATCTTACTCTTATATAATTAGAAACTTAGCTCTATGCTTCAATTAAATACAGTTAGAGCCAATAGCATTAACTAAACACCTAAAAATTCTCATTTTTTTACTCTAGGTATCCATCATACATGAACAATGATTTAATCAGTCTCGTTGCTCCATTGATCCCAACACCGCGACTTCACTTCCTCATGACGGGATACACGCCATTGTCAGCAGATCACGAACAAACTGCAGTAAGTACTTATTTACTTGAAATAAATGGTATGGCAAATTAGGTCTGTTTTTTAACCATTAGGTTTTTAAAATCAGTAATCATTTCATGTCATTTGAAATGAAAACTCAAGTGTAATAGGTTGTCAAATATCTCCCTTCCGCTTTTTTGCTCTTTATTCAGTGCTTTATAAAAAGTGTTACAGTGATCGGATTTAGTTCAAATATGCGCCGTTTTGTTTGATAATCTGTTTCCATCTAGACGGCAACTTCATAATACCTCCCTCGTAGAAGCCCCCCTCCTTATTTGCGAAGAACTCGGATATAAGGGTGTGCGAATATCGAATAGCGAATCGAATATCAATATTCGATTCGAATCGACAACCTTTATATCATCTGTTTAATAGTCTGTTTTGGTTATTTGCAGGCGCCGAAAATACGTAAAACGACAGTGTTGGATGTAATGCAGCGACTTTTGCAGCCAAAGAATATGATGGTTTCTCTCAGTCCCGACAGAGCCAACCAACATTGCTACATATCAATATTGAACATTATACAGGTGAGTTTCTCTTTCAGGGTTTTTACCAGATTATATTTGGTTTCAATATCCAGTTTGTCTTGTGTTGTGGTAATTCTAAGTTGACTTTTTGTTGATTCAGGGTGAAGTTGAGCCATCACAGGTGCACAAATCCTTGCAAAGAATCAGAGAGCGTCGCCTCGCCTCCTTCATACCGTGGGGACCCGCGTCCGTGCAGGTCGCACTGTCCCGCCGCTCGCCGCACGTGACCGCAGCGCACAAGGTGTCCGGCCTGCTCCTCGCCAACCACACCAACATCTCCTCGGTGAGTGTACGGTGTGTCCCCTGATACCGTGCAGGTCGCACTGTCCCGCCGCTCGCCGCATTGCTTCCTTGTATCTATCGAATACATTATGTTTGTTATCATTATGCAGTTGTTCGACCGCTGCCTGCAACAGTTCGACAAGCTACGTAAGCGTGAGGCGTTCTTGGAAGTGTTCCGCAAGGAGCCGATGTTCCGTGAGTCGCTGGAGGAGCTGGACGTGTCGCGCGGCGTGGTGGACGAGCTCGTGCACGAGTACCGCGCCGCCGCCACGCCTGAATACGTGCACTGGAATCCAGGTAACCCAATATAGTCAAGTCAAATCCATAACACTATGAAAATAACTAAAATACACAAGGCGAGTTGTGTCCACATCAGTGTATGTTCTTATCTTTTTAACCGTGTTAGATGCTGAACTGAGATGTTATTATTCTGTACAGTGTGAATTTTTAATTAATTTATTTAAATAGACTGATCTAATATATATAAATAAAAGTATAATAAAATAATCTTCTTTTTTTTTACAGAGAGTAGTCAAATATAATAATGATTGGCGTCGGAAGATTGGATTTACATCACGAGGCTTGTCACTGGTGGAGTTCATAGAAGAAAGCCAAAGATGAGTCTTCAAATTATGATAAGACATTCACTATTCTAATTTATAACAAAGTGCCATTATGTATGTAATCTCATTGTATTATGGCTACGGGCCAAACGAAGTTCAAATAAAACGAGCTTTTATTACCAAGATCTTTTTTATTTTTAATAATTATCACTAATTATCCAACATTTCAATCTTAACATGGTCGCTTTAGTGCATATTGTAACATAATTGTCTCTGGTGCGATTCACATTGAGTATCTTAACAAAGGTAAGTTATTTGTTTTTTTAATGATACATGGTATCACACCAGAGCAATGATAAAATGTAACTTAACCTTCACTATGGCATTATATACAAGGACCGAATAAGTATTGTTTTTTCTTACAATAGATGTTTGTATAGAAGTTATGTACTAAATGTTCATTTATATAGCAAGTTTTACAATAAATCTCATTAACAACAAAAAGTTTTTTATTTATTGCATGCAGTGAATTTTGAAGAAAATGTGTCATAATTTTAAAGACTCTGATACTTCTTCTATAAAATAAATCGAGACTGCAGAGGAAATTTACACAATATAAATACAAAAATAGCTATCTAAGTAATATTCAGGCCAACATTGTGATGTCAGCCAAGCTTACAGTTCTAATTCGAAAGAAAAAAGATAAATCCTTACATAATGATCACACTTGATGGAATAATTACACAATTTGCCAAATTAACATAGTTTTATACTAATTAATCAATAGCATTTTTTACTCAAAGAAACTAAGACAAACTCTAAGAAAAATATTAGTGCTAAAAACAATAACAATTTCCATAAACATTCAGCAAGTAGGCATTTTACGGAATTGTAATGAAGAACACATCAAGAAACATTTGAAAAAAATCTTTATAGAGGCATTCATTTATTTTTAATTTGAAATATGACATTAAAATCTGGAAACAATGACCTTGAGTTGAGTATTGTATATTCAGTATTACGATGTGTTCTTCATAAAATCTGTTAGTGGCATTTGTGAAGAGCCAGTTCAGTAATGCAAGGCTAGGATGTCTGACTTGGTGTAGTATATTTCGGTTGGATGATTGAAGTTTTCCGCAGCGGGACCGTGTCAGGGGTTGGAATGGCATCACCGGTTGGACACTTGGCAGGTGCCGCTGGCACTTTGAATGGTGCCGCAAGGTTGCCTGGTCTTTGCTTTGCCATTTGATAGTCTCCGGAATCAAAGAATTTTTGCTGCAAAAATAATTATAATGTTGGGTTTAGCTGTAGCTATGATAGGTCAGTGCAATATTAGATAAAAGTTTTTAATATTATTATGTGGAGATTATAAAAGAATTAAATACATACACCCTTAGCCAGCCTCTTTTGTAGGAATGCTGAATGACCTCCAGGCCCTCGTCCCAGCATTGCATTGGGAAACTTGGCTTTTAATTTTGCCTCTTCTAGTTTTTCTAACTCTTTAGGCTGAAATAAACAAAATTTCAATGAAGTTTGAGAATTATTCTATATTTATTTTCCATTTCAGGTTATCTGTTGAATGTAACCTATCATAACCAAAATTATATAGAAACTTTCTAAGGAATTATAGTTTTAAAAAGCAGAAAAGTACATTGGCAAAGAGTTGAAATAGATGGGTTTTATATGCAGAAACTTAGAAAAATCCTGTGAGTTTCTTTCCATACCAATTATGCAAAATTACATGTTTTGAATTTATTTCAAGAATATTCCAGGGTGGACTTACATCCTTAGGCGGGTCATTCTGGTCCGGTGAGTCACTCATGATTCCTAGAACCAAGTGAAAATCTATGAATTGCGTACAATGTGATAACCAACAAAATTAAAATAACGAACAAAGTAAAATTTGTGGTCTAATTAAAATTGCTAGCCTACCTGACAACTACACAGAAAACGGTTAACAAACTTAATAATTATAAATGTTTGTACCATTATGTGTTATATTGAATATTAATTGGACAAAATATTATTCGTGATTACATTTGTTACAAAAGAAAATGCATGTTGTGATGTGTGTGGAACCTACCTTTACGCCTTTCTAGAGAAATATAATTACTGAGAAATTTCAATTGTTGAATTTACTAACAGAAATCAAGTACACAATCAATTAAAATAACTTAAATCACCTTTTAGGTATGCTTCCTTTTAGATTTAAATTAATTTTATTTCCAGTTTTTATTCGAGTCAATAAAAATGGCGTTTGTTTTTATTTTCAGTCGGTTTTTGTTTGATCAGTCTGGCAAAGAAATTAGATCTCATACAGCCAAAGTTCACAAATGTAGTTATTTTTTCAATTGTCACGAGTGTCAAACTTCAAAATCGTTGGGTTTTCAAACGGATTTCGCTGTTCGCACAATGTTTATTTACGAAAAAGCCGCGAGATTTTCTAACTTTCTGGTGCAACTTTGCTAGTATTTCTTAAGATTTGTGTTCACACCATATGCAGAACAATGGAAGTAGACGGAGAAGATGAAAATGACTTAAGTTTGGATTGTGGTAGCGACGGCAGCATAATCAGCATTCATATGAAAAATTGGTTATGCCATGAAAACTTTAAGATAAACTTGAATAAAAATGTGAATTTTATTGTTGGTCGGAACGGTTGTGGTAAAAGTGCTATTTTGACGGCTTTACTTGTCGGTCTGGGCAGCAGAGCTACTGTAACAGATAGAGGAAACAATGTGCAATGTATGTTTACAAATATTCATAATTACAATTGGTTTCAATAATTTTATTATAAATAGATAATTATAGTCACAGTAAGTTTGATTAAGCTCTTACATTAATTGTTTACAGCACTAGTAAAGCACAGCAAAACTTCAGCAAGTATTGAGATTCAACTAAGAAACAGCAGTCCTAGAGCTTACAAACGAGATGTATATGGAGATGTGATCACCATAATCAGAGAGATCAACACACATGGATCACATTACAAGATTAAATCTGCATCAGGTATAATGTTGGGTTTAAGTAAAGATTTTTTCTTGCTATGCTCTTGTAACTAGGAATGTATAATTAATGGCTCGGGGCTCAAGATTTGTTGGACATTGTAATGATACTTATTTCTCTACTTATATCACACATAATTAACTAGGCATTTGTATCCCAATGTCAGGTGAACTAAAATCAACCCAATGCAAAGAAGTGAAAGCAATAACTAATGCTCTTGGTATCCAAGTGGAAAATCCCATTTCAATCCTTAATCAGGATGATGCAAGGAGTTTCCTTAGTGAAGGACCTGAGAAGATGTATATTTTATTTAGAAAAGCTACAAACTTGGACCAGGCTGAAGACAAATATAATGAAACATTGAGATTATGTGGTGAATTGATAAGGAATTTGGATATGAAAAAACAAGTGAGTTTGGATTTACTGTAATCTACACAGAGGAAGTATGGTTCCCTTCAAAAATGGCCTAAATAAAGTTCAACTTATTTTATACTTCAACACACCAATTTATTTACATGCATGGTAGGAAATTTTACTAAATTTGAGTCATTCAGGTTTTAATACATTTTTCAGGCTTCCAAAGAGCTAGAAAAAGAGTATCACAGTTTGAAAGGCAGCTATGATCAGATGAAGTCCTATGATAAATATGAGAAGCAGATCCAGCTGCTTCAGAATGAATATTACTGGAGTGAAGTGGCGGAGGTTGAGAGGGAATTACATAATACTGAAACACAGTACAACACTATCAGTCAGAAGATAACAGCTTTGACACAGAGAAGCCAGAATATTGAACATAAGCATGCATTAGGACTGAATATTGTGGAGTATGTTGTTTGTAATTATTTTGTTGTAATAAATTTTTGTTTAAGATATTTATAGTCAAAGCTCTAGAAACTATTTTTTTTTTCAATTTAATTCAATCAAATCTAAGTCCCCAGAGAGGCATTAACACTTGTTTTAATTCTGTTTTTGGCAGATCACTAAAGAAACAATTAGAGGAAAAATCATCTCAAAAGAAAGTAGTACAACAGAAGATGTCTACATTAGAATCTCAAGATCGTGAAGTACAAGGTACTCTTAGAACGGCTCAACAAACAGTTCAGAAACATAGAGACAGACATAACAGGGAAAAACAGAAAATTTTGGATTTGGAACAAGAGATTGATAACATACAGTGAGTCTATAAAATTCAATATAAATTCCACACACTTGTCACACAGTACTTTAATTATGACAATTTGTCAAAACTTCTTAGTTATTTTACTTCTTTTAGACTGGTACAAATGTGAGAGAAAGAAACAATCTGATTGGAAGCTGTTTATAATACTTTCTGAGGTAAAATCACGGTGCACTCAACTTATCAATATCTTAAAAATGTTATCCATTGCATTGTACACATATAACATAGATAGTCGATCTTTGTTGAGTCTCAGTTAAAGGTCTATCTTTGTACCAAGGTCCGGCGCCCGTCAAAACAACCGCGCTCTACTTTTGTGTCGCGCGGAGAGTGCGCATGCGGCGGCGTGCAGTGCGCGTGCTCGCGAGGCCACCGCGCAGCACGACGCGCAGCAGGCGAGGGGCAACGCCGCGCACGCCGCCACGACCCTAGACGACGCAAGGGATGTGTTCACTGCGCAACAACGGACGCTTAGTACGTATATATGATTTTATTTTGTACTGGAAGTCATCAAGCATAACTAGCAGACTATAGGAGGGAGCACAGTTAACTAGGCTAATGCAATACATCTGGTTCCACCTCATGTAACTTGTAGAAATTAACACGCGGTCCATAACAAAAAGCACCCTACAGCACACTAAATATGCACCTTCCATTACATCTCAACGTTCGGAGAAAAAATCATGAAAATATAAGCAATATTTTTCAAACACACATAGCTAGATTCTCATCACATATCTGGAACGAGAAGACTTCTTTGGTGGAGTTTCCGATGCCAACTATAAAAGTTCTCAAAAACAAATATACATAATAATATAAGACCAACTGAATAGATTTCAATGATTAGAATAGCAAACATCAGTAATGTTTAATAACGTGTGTTTGACTTTTAATTTAAGTCAGTTTGAATTATTTTATTGGCATGGAAATTTGTAGATCGTTTGAAGCAACAACGACACGAGTTAGAGTCATGTAGCAATGATTCGCTGGCTGTATACGGTAACAATATGGTGATACTCCGTAAGGAAATAGAGAAAGCTGTCAATAGAGGAGAATTTAGTGCACCTCCCAAAGGACCTATAGGTCAGTACAATCTGTAATTAAGTAGAGTGGATTTTAGTAAAATAATGGCATAAGAATGGAAAATTACCTACTTTCATGCATTTTCAACGGGTTCTTACCACGATATTTAATTAATTGAGTTGTCTCGATATTACAACGTTGTTGCAAACGTCATGATCACTAGAAGACTCGATACTGCGGGTCGATTTAAGAGCAAACAAATCTGTCTACCCTCTTTCTCGTTCACTTTTGGGTCGTACCACTGGAACTCGAACTCACTTCTCGAAATATAATCTTAATTAAATATCGTGGTAAGAACCCGTTGAAAATGCATGAAAGTATTATAGAAAACCGCGAGTGTCTGAATAAGTTTATAAATTACCTACTGTATAATTTTTTAGGTGATTTCATAAAAGTGAAGGATAAGCAGTGGGTAGTGGCATTGGAGCACATACTTGGAGGTTCCATTAAAACGTTTTGTGTTAACAATGCGAGTGATTCACGGAAACTCGTCGAAATTATGAATAAGGTGAGTTTAATTCAATATTATACAGTGTACAATAACCGAAGCTATGCAATAACCAAAAATGCAGGTAGAAGTTGTTGTTGTTAACTTTTATTTTTTGTATTTTAGCAGGATCTGTTCCTGGGTGTCATCCATAAATTACGTCACACTTTAAGGAGGGGGAGGGGTCAACGAAATTTGACGTTGTGTGACTCGGGGTTGAATGCTAAAAAATCATGAAATACATGTGACGTAGGTTATGGATGATGGTCCCTAGCGGGCTACCCGATCGGCTGTATATCATTGCGCATGGACCTCTGCATTATCAGGTCTCCATGTGTACAGCCAATTTTCAGTTGCGTTCCAGTTAAGTATCATGATGATTGTATGTTATCAGGTGTTTGGACAAGCTCGCAAACCATCAGTATCCTGCAGCCAGTACCTCTCGGAGCCACACAAGGCGCGCGGGGTGCGGGGCGCGGGGTTGTTGCCGGCGCTGGACGCGCTGCAGGTGGACGACCCCGTCGTGTACAACCACCTCGTGGACTCGCTGCGGCTCGAGACCGTGCTGCTCGTGCCCGACCATCGTTAGTATACACGACACACGCTGTACCACACTGTGCATATGGCAATTCCTATGCGACGCAAACGAAGTTGCGCGGGTCAGTTAGTAAATAATATTTTTGTTACAGAGACGGCGGTGGACCTGTGCTCGGACGAGAGCCGAGTCCCGGCGCACCTCAGCAAGGCGGTGAGTCGCGAGTGCGCGGAGTACTACCCGGCGCCGCGGTACCGCTCGTACGGAGCGAGGCCTCGCCCGCCGCACTACCTGCAGCTCTCGTCGCGCGACCGCACCAGGTGACGTACACAGACGTACGCAGACGTACTGTGACGCAGACGAAGCTCACCCCAGCAAGGCGGTGAGTCGCGAGTGCGCGGAGTACTACCCGGCGCCGCGGTACCGCTCGTACGGAGCGAGGCCGCGCCCGCCGCACTACCTGCAGCTCTCGTCGCGCGACCGCACCAGGTGACGTACACAGACGTACGCAGACGTAGACGAAATAACGCACGACAACTAATTAAGCCAAAAAACGCACCATTACAAAATTTTACTATATCAAATGTTTTACATAACGTTTTAAAGGGCCTTTAGTTTAAAACCACCAATTATAGATTTTGGTAATGTTTAATTAATGCCATTTTTACGTACTAATTTACGTTAAATTAGTTAATTAAAAACATCTACATTACAGACAACTTAAATCAGAGATACAAGAAGCCCAAGCTAAGCTACAATCGTTGAAGAACGAGGTGTCAGTAGCCGAGAGAGAGTTATGTAAAGCGCGCGAGTACGAGCGCACCCTGGCGGCGACGCTCAACGCGCTCGCACTCGACAAGCTGGACAAGGAAGAGAAGGAGAAGATCGCCAACACTGAGCTGGAGCAGTACGAGGAGCCGAGGCAGACTGTGCTGGTCAGTACCTACTACATTGCAACCTTAATATAATGAACCTCAATTTAACATTTTTAATAACCATTTTTGTTAATCCAAAACCTATAACATATAGCTATTAATATACCCCCCCACTCCTAATCCTAAAGTATGTGATTCAGTCACATTTTTTTCGTAAAAATATTGAAGCCATTTAAATCATGAAGATTCCAGTTGCAATGTCTTAGAAACGTAAAGGGTGTTATCAATCGCACAAAAACTACTTTAGACGTACGCAAAAAAAACTTGATAAAAGGTACCGAACTTTCACACACCAACATTTAGGGTTTCTGGCAGTCAAACCGCATCAAAGCCTACCAATACACTTACTGTCAACTCAGCGCGGTGTTACGAGGGGCAGCACGACGCATTACGCACTACTGCATTCTTACCGTCATACACCAAACAACTGTCATAATATAACTGCCACACCTAGCTGCAATATTCAAAATGGATTGTTTTTTTTTTTCATTACATTATACTTTATAATTTTATATGTTTTTTAGCGTCTATGCCTTTCTTGTTTTTAATTCATTTTGTCGAATTATTTTTTACTTGTTCTTTGTATGCATATTTTTGAGAATTTGTAATTAGCCATAAGTCACTATGTATTTCTAACTACATTTGTACCTAGCTGTAAGTTCTCCTAAAAATGTAAAATAAAATAAAATATCTAATAATAATCTAAGACTGTAGTTCAACATTAATACCACTGACCTTTCAGATTGACGAGTTAAATATGTCGAAAGAAAAGCTAAAAAGTATAGAAGAACAATTGCATTTATCGTTAGTAGAGGAACAACGTTGGAAAAATGAGCACGATGAGCTCCAAGTAAAACTCAATAAACTCAGGGGACAAGTGTCTGAACTTACTATTGCTTGTAGGAATCTAACTGTGAGTAGAAGATACTGATTTTATTAATAATAATTGTATGTTAAAATAACAGCTATTTAATATTACCAAATAGTTAAACTCATCAATTTAAAACTTGTGATTACTTTAATAATTCATTTGGAAAGATAAAACTGAGTATTGTGTTATTTCTCATTCTTTCACATAACTGTCGAAGCAGGAAGAATTTGGAATATTATTCTTTCAAGTGGTAACAAAAATATAACGTAGCAGTCGATTTAAAAAAAACTTCTCAAATTTGTCAATCTGAATTTTTAATATTTTTTTTTCTTTCATTTTACTAAATAACAGGACGAAATAGATCAAGAGCAAGTTAAGATTGAAAACATCGCATCTCAAGTCAGCGAGTGTGAACTACGCGTTCAGAAGTATCGTACGGAACTAACACGATTAGAAGCAGTTAAAGATGAAAAACAACAAATTGTTGAAGAAAAAGTTGAAGAAACTACTAAGCTCTGCCCTAGAGTCGAAAATCCGAGGTAAATAGAAAATACAGAATACAGTCACTGTACCAACCCATTACTGACCACTGTTGGGATCAGGTCTCCTCAGAAGAGGGAATACAGCCACAATAGGGTATTATTGTTTAACCGTAAAATACTCATTTGTTTGATTTCATCATTCAAATCGGACTATTTTTCTTTTGACTATTCTTTATTAACTGATCTATAACTTAATTTTTATTTATACTTGATACTTGGACGATTGCATAAAGTGGGAATGAGTTGCTCGCCAAGGTCATTTCATTAACATAGTATATAGATTTTATATTTTTTTATATTTAATGTAAAATTGTATAATACTGTTAAAATACTTTTAAAAAAATATATGCTCATAAAAGAAAAAAGACGGCATGTCTTGCGCTGAGTTTCTTGCCAGTTCTTCTCAGGACGGTGGCTACAATTATTATTTTTTTGTGTCCGAACTGGTGGTAGCTTTAAACTTTTGACGTCAACAAGCATGAGTACGTCATCGATGTTGAAATAAAGTATTTCATTTCATTTCATACGCATAATAAAATCACAATAGTCCAGAGGCCTGCAATATAGTTTTGTCAGTGTACAGAAATGAAAATTTGTCTTAAATCATAATATATGTTTACAAATTTACATCCTACCATCAGTTGGATTACCTTTTTTAGCTTAATACATGCAAATAATAAGAATGTGGACACTACGGGAGACTGATTAAATTTAAATGTGGTGTACAATTGAATTTTTTTGTTAACTAAATGTTATATTTTATGATATCGACTTGTTCAATATGGTCCACTGTACACTAATCATTTGTAATGGTAAATAAACAATTTTATTTCATCTTAATGGAATTTTGTAAGCTAGGGTATGCAATCGGGGGCGGCGCGACGGGAAAGAGTGCCGATGGCGTAACGCGTCGCGCCGTCCCTCCAAACCCCGTGCTGGGTTCTGGCCTCAGCCGGGGTTCGGACGCTGAGTGTGAGAGGTTGGAGGTTTTAGAGCGGTTCAACTCCCACATGGGTATCGCCCGCGGGTAACCGCGTGCAAACGCACGCCACTGCAATAGTCCATATCTAAATGAAGTTATTTTATTAAACAGGCAAAAGGCAGTAGTAAAAGAAGAATTAAAGATAATGAACGATAGACTGAGCGCCGTGAGAAGCAGCGGCCTCACCAAGGTGCAGGTCATGGAGAAACTTGTCGTCGTCAAGAAAAAATATAACGAAATTACAAATGAATTGGAAAAACTGGGGAAAGCTATTGTGTCTGTAAGTTTATTTAAAGGTGTTTTAATTTTAATAGGTTCGATTTAATAACAATGAATGGAACTAAAAGTTTATTCGATTTTTAATTAAACCTAATAATTTTATTAGACTTTATTATTAAAATACGCTGTAACACACGCTACATTTTGGGCAAAAATATTTTATCTACGTACGACGTAGTTCCCAGTTAAATGGCTATAAAAATAGTTGGATTTTGTTTTAATTATAATTTAATTGCAACAGATAAAGGGGACAGCGGAAAGGCATCTGGAGTTCAGTAGGAAAGCGCAAAAATACATCGTGAGACAAGTGTACTACATGTTCCAGTCTATACTCACGCTACGTGGCTATACTGTGAGTTTTAAAAATACTTAATACTATTATTTAAAAAAAAATAACAATATAATTTTCTTTGTAAAACCAATAGTGTGGGCAAAGGTTGTCTGAGCAACCAATAGCGTGGACAAGGGTTGACTGAGCAACCAATAGCGTGGGCAAGGGTTGACTGAGCAACCAATAGCGTGGGGAGGGGTTGACTGAGCAACTAATAGCGTGGGCAAGGGTTGACTGAGCAACCATTAACGTGGGCAAGGGTTGACTGAGCAACTAATAGCGTGGGCAAGGGTTGACTGAGCAACCAATAGCGTGGGGAAGGGTTGACTGAGCAACTAATAGCGTGGGCAAGGGTTGACTGAGCAACCATTAACGTGGGCAAGGGTTGACTGAGCAACCAATAGCGTGGGCAAGGGTTGACTGAGCAACCAATAGCGTGGGGAAGGGTTGACTGAGCAACTAATAGCGTGGGCAAGGGTTGACTGAGCAACCATTAACGTGGGCAAGGGTTGACTGAGCAACCAATAGCGTGGACAAGGGTTGACTGAGCAACTAATAGCGTGGGCAAGGGTTGACTGAGCAACCATTAACGTGGGCAAGGGTTGACTGAGCAACCAATAGCGTGGACAAGGGTTGACTGAGCAACTAATAGCGTGGGCAAGGGTTGACTGAGCAACCATTAACGTGGGCAAGGGTTGACTGAGCAACCAATAGCGTGGGCAAGGGTTGACTGAGCAACCAATAGCGTGGGCAAGGGTTGACTGAGCAACCAATAGCGTGGGGAAGGGTTGACTGAGCAACTAATAGCGTGGGCAAGGGTTGACTGAGCAACCAATAGCGTGGGGAAGGGTTGACTGAGCAACCAATAGCGTGGACAAGGGTTGACTGAGCAACTAATAGCGTGGGCAAGGGTTGACTGAGCAACCATTAACGTGGGCAAGGGTTGACTGAGCAACCAATAGCGTGGGCAAGGGTTGACTGAGCAACCAATAGCGTGGGGAAGGGTTGACTGAGCAACTAATAGCGTGGGCAAGGGTTGACTGAGCAACCATTAACGTGGGCAAGGGTTGACTGAGCAACCAATAGCGTGGGGAAGGGTTGACTGAGCAACTAATAGCGTGGGCAAGGGTTGACTGAGCAACCATTAACGTGGGCAAGGGTTGACTGAGCAACCAATAGCGTGGGCAAGGGTTGACTGAGCAACCAATAGCGTGGGGAAGGGTTGACTGAGCAACTAATAGCGTGGGCAAGGGTTGACTGAGCAACCATTAACGTGGGCAAGGGTTGACTGAGCAACCAATAGCGTGGGCAAGGGTTGACTGAGCAACCAATAGCGTGGGGAAGGGTTGACTGAGCAACTAATAGCGTGGGCAAGGGTTGACTGAGCAACCATTAACGTGGGCAAGGGTTGACTGAGCAACCAATAGCGTGGGCAAGGGTTGACTGAGCAACCAATAGCGTGGGGAAGGGTTGACTGAGCAACTAATAGCGTGGGCAAGGGTTGACTGAGCAACCATTAACGTGGGCAAGGGTTGACTGAGCAACCAATAGCGTGGGCAAGGGTTGACTGAGCAACCAATAGCGTGGGGAAGGGTTGACTGAGCAACTAATAGCGTGGGCAAGGGTTGACTGAGCAACCATTAACGTGGGCAAGGGTTGACTGAGCAACCAATAGCGTGGGCAAGGGTTGACTGAGCAACCAATAGCGTGGGGAAGGGTTGACTGAGCAACTAATAGCGTGGGCAAGGGTTGACTGAGCAACCATTAACGTGGGCAAGGGTTGACTGAGCAACCAATAGCGTGGGGAAGGGTTGACTGAGCAACTAATAGCGTGGGCAAGGGTTGACTGAGCAACCATTAACGTGGGCAAGGGTTGACTGAGCAACCAATAGCGTGGGCAAGGGTTGACTGAGCAACCAATAGCGTGGGGAAGGGTTGACTGAGCAACTAATAGCGTGGGCAAGGGTTGACTGAGCAACCATTAACGTGGGCAAGGGTTGACTGAGCAACCAATAGCGTGGGCAAGGGTTGACTGAGCAACCAATAGCGTGGGGAAGGGTTGACTGAGCAACTAATAGCGTGGGCAAGGGTTGACTGAGCAACCATTAACGTGGTCAAGGGTTGACTGAGCAACCAATAGCGTGGGCAAGGGTTGACTGAGCAACCAATAGCGTGGGGAAGGGTTGACTGAGCAACTAATAGCGTGGGCAAGGGTTGACTGAGCAACCATTAACGTGGGCAAGGGTTGACTGAGCAACCAATAGCGTGGGCAAGGGTTGACTGAGCAACCAATAGCGTGGGGAAGGGTTGACTGAGCAACTAATAGCGTGGGCAAGGGTTGACTGAGCAACCATTAACGTGGGCAAGGGTTGACTGAGCAACCAATAGCGTGAGGAAGGGTTGACTGAGCAACTAATAGCGTGGGCAAGGGTTGACTGAGCAACCATTAACGTGGGCAAGGGTTGACTGAGCAACCAATAGCGTGGGCCAGGGTTGACTGAGCAACCAATAGCGTGGGCAAGGGTTGACTGAGCAACCAATAGCGTGGGCAAGGGTTGACTGAGCAACCAATAGCGTGGGCAAGGGTTGACTGGGCAACCAATAGCGTGGGCAAGGGTTGACTGAGCAACCAATAGCGTGGGCAAGGGTTGACTGGGCAACCAAAAGCGTGGGCAAGGGTATATATGATATATCGCGTGTGTGTAGGGTAAGATAGTGGTGGACAGTGACCGTCGCCGCCTGGAGCTGCGCGGGTGCGGGCGCGGGCTGTCGGGCGGCGAACACTCGTACTGCACCGTCGCGTTCCTACTCGCGCTGTGGGACGCCGCCGAAATGCCCTTTTATTTCTTGGATGAATTCGACGTTTTCATGGTAAGTCTAGTATTATTTCTTTTGTACACATATTTTTACGCCCTCACAACATTAGTTGACCCAAAAGAAATAAATAAGCTCCAGCAGGATCATAGGATAATAGCATAGAGGCACCTCACTTATAATTTGAATTTTTAAATTTCGTTGACATTAGTCTTATTATTTTAAAATAAAAACTTCTCAATGAAACATTTTGTATTATAGAAAGACTTTAAACCATACGTTTATTTTATTTATATGTTATACAGGGTGGATCTGTAACTTTGGACAATCTGACTTGGGATGAATGACCTGTTGAAATTAAACTTAGAACCACTTTTATTTTAGGAATTGGATAAAATTTTATTTTCATCATAGTATGGATGTCCGCAACGATAGTCGTACCTTTCGATACATTGTCAAAAAAAAAAATTAAGCGATCCAATTAATAAAAATGGTGCTAAGTTGTATTTCGACAGGTCATTCACCCCACGTCAGATTGTCCAAAGTTACAGATCCACCCTGTATAAACATCAATCTTAATTTGAATCAGTTAAGAACTTTGCGACGGTATATTTGAAGGATATTTTCGTAACAGGACGACGTGAATCGTAAGACGATCATGAACTTGTTGATCGACCACGCCATCAAGAAGTCAGGACGACAGTTTGTGTTCCTCACGCCGAAGGACATCTCCGGGATATCAGCAGCCGATCAAGTCAAGATTCATGTGTAAGTTGAATATCAAATAAAATTAAAAAAAAATGAAATCCATGGTTGAATGTTGGCATTGGTTTTTAGTCAGTGCCGATATCGGAGTTACTGCTTGTATGTGGCATAAAATGTAATATTTGTCAAATTTAACCACTCAACTGGGATCGGCAACCAAATTGGTTTCTTTACTTTTGCCAAGTCTGTGGCCATGGGGGGTCTTCGTGTCCCCCGTCAGGGGGACACGGACGGGTCTTGGGGTAACCCCGCTACCCGGGCTCTTTCTCACCGCCACTCTGGGCGGAGGTGTAGGTGTATGTGTGGCATTGTGGTGTTCCCCTTTCTGGGGTGTTCCCATGGTCTGGTAATCTTGGTTGGTTTGGCTATCTTGTGATTGCCGCCAGCCCCGGCCCAGTCTTCGCCCGTTCTGGGCAGTCTTGGATCGGAAGGCCACAGCAACGAAGAAAGTGAAGAACAACATAATTGATGATTTAAAGTCAATCAGGCCCTACTATTTTTCTCCCTTTTGTAGGGGATGGGATATCCCTTTATTTATTTTTTTACAATATTAAAAACTTAACCTAGACACACAAAGAAAGATAAAAACTATACAAAACAAAATGAGAGCTAAGAGTAACAAATATGAATTTAAAACCAAATCAAACAGAAATTAAATAAAAAGAGCTATTTAGAATTAAACAAGAACAAAATTAAACAAACTAAATAAGATTAAACAAACAAAACAAAATTGAGCAAAAATAAATCAACAAAGTAGGTAAAATAAAAAGTATAAAGATTAAGATTAAAAATTAAAAATTAGAAAATTAAAAGAAAAAAAATTTTTTAGAAATTGTAAAAATTTTGTAAAGGGATTGAGGCCCCGCCCAGCCCCCGCGGGCCCCTCCCTCCCACGACAACACCACGAAACGTGGGAAGAGAAGGGCCCGCGCTGAGGACGGCCGTTCCCTGAGGGAGAACGGGACCACAGATGTAGGTCCGTGGTGCAAAGGGCCCCCGTTTAGGAGTCCCATCCCCTGAAGGGGGACTGACTAATCCCGGAAGGGGAGCAAAAGGTTAGAAAATTTTAGTCACCCCACTGTTAGGCGGGGTGACGAGTATCACAAAAGTGATACTACTCCCAGACGGGGAGTGGGACCCGGAGACGCGGGACGGAGTCCCGGACGAGTCCGTGACTCGGCCCCGCGACCACAGACCTCAATAAGAGGTCCCCAGACCTAGTCTGGGCGACCCAAACCCCTGAGGGGGGTATACAAGCCCCATAAGGGGGCTTACAAATAAAAATAAAAATACAGACAAGCCCCCACTAAAACGTGGGGGGGTCCCCTGAAGGGGGAACAGCTCCCTAACGGGGAGCGGGGTCGCACCTCCCTGCCGGGAGGGTGATGGTAGCCCCCGTGGGCTCCATCTTAGGGCAGATAAACATGCGGGACGGACGACACAATGTCTCAGTCACGTAGAGGGGATCGCCTATATCCTACAACGTTGTTACGCCGTAGGGTAGTTAACTCCGAGGAATCTCGGGGGACCCAGCAGCTCCCTTGGCAACGCCGCACCTTCAGGCGGCCTGGCGTGCAAGGGAGCTATATTGCGGAGATGCTCGTGGGGTCCTCGGTCGGCCCGCTCGTACATGTTACGGGCGAGCCGGACGATGAACTCCTCGAGCGACTCCACCTCAAGGTCCCGGGCTATTACGTCGTTACGCACGTAACGGCCTGCTCCGACGATGACTCGGAGGGAGAGGTTCTGCTGGGCCTGCAACCTTTTCCGCTGGGACGGCGGTGCGAGGTGATACCAAGCCTCAGCAGCGTACGTAATACGTGGACGGATATAAGTCTTGTAGATAGTGAGCTTAGTTCTGATCGGCAACGCGGACGCGAGAATTGGTCGCAAGACAAACCGCGCCGCGCGAGCCAAGCCAATCGCGTGATCAACCTGGGGCTTCGCGCGAAGCGAGCGGTCTATCTCGCACCCGAGATACCGAACAGTGGGTCTAAACTCAACATCCACACCACGAAGACTGAGACGGGGGACGACTCTGATGCGGGTCGGACCGCAGAGTAGGGCCTGGGTCTTACCCGCATTGACCGAGACTCTCCACCGGTCCAACCATGGAGGCAGAACATCCAGGAGCCTCTGCATCCTGGAGATGGCAAGTTTAACACTTCTGGAGGATGCAAAATAGGCCGAGTCGTCTGCGAAGAGGGCCAGTTTCACATCCTCCTCCCACCAACGGAGATGCCCCTCCAGGGTGGGAATGTCGTTGGTATAGAGGGCGTATATGATCGGGGACAAGACACTACCCTGTGGTACCCCGGCCGTTATGGGGCGCACAGACGACTTGCACCCCTCGACCGCGACAAAGAAGGATCTCCCCTCCAGCCAAGACCCCAGCAGTCGCCAGTAGGCATGAGGTAGGCCGGTGGATTGCAATTTGCTGATCAACCCCCCGTGCCATACCCGGTCGAAGGCCTTCTCGATGTCGAGAAAGACTGCGACCGTGTACCGGTCGGAGTTACGTTGGTCCGCAAGGTGATGCAATACACGGACTAGCTGTAGAGTCGTCGAGTGGTCTGCTCTGAAACCGAACTGCTCCGGTCTGAGGTGGATATGCGGAGATATCCTCCTCAGGAGCAACCGCTCAAACAACTTGCCGACGTGCGAGAGCAGGGTGATGGGCCTGTAGCTGGAAGCTTGACGCCTATCTTTGCCGGGCTTGGGCAAGACGATGATCTTACCCACTTTCCAGGTCCGTGGGTAGTGACCCGTGCGGAGAATGGAATTGAAGAGTTCTGACAGATTTGCCAGAACGTTGGAAGGGATAGATAGTAGTGCCATGGGAGGGATACCATCGTCCCCGGGAGCCTTACGGCGCTTGAGGGTCTTGATCGTCTGATACACCTCACGAGGTGTGATCAGTTGATCCCCCTCAAGCGCTGGCATCGGGAGACGAGGGTCTAGGGATTCGGTAACCCCCTCTTCCAAGACACTGTGGAAGTGAGCCATCTCCGGGACCGAGGCGTTCGGAGTGAACTGCCTTTCCAGCGAGCCAGCCAGGACTTCGGCGCGAGCCTGCGGCGTAAAGCACCTTAGGCCCTGATCATCCACGAGTGGATAAACAGGGCTAGGTTTGGAGGAGAGGCGACGACAGATCCTGTGAAGCGAGGTCATGGTGCGGTCGTCACCAGCCTCCCTCACGTGTTCCTCCCAGGATTCGCCCCGGAAGGCACGGACCTTCGTCTTCACCTCTTCCTCCAACGCATTAAGCTCGCGCTTCACCCTGGGACACCTGGTGGTCGCCCAGAGCTTCCGCAGACGCCGTTTGCGACGTATCAACGCCTCAATCGACGCCGGGAGTTTGCATCTGGGCCCGCTGCTGGGCACCATAGTCGTCGCTTGGTCTATGGCTCCCCTGATGAAATCAGTGAGGCGGACGGCCGCGTCATCGACGTCATCAGGGGTAGATAGATCCTGGAACGGTGATTGGTCGACTAGCGAAGACTGGAAAGCCTCCCAGTCGACCCTGGGCCTCAAGGGGGGGGGCCGCGGCACGGGTGATCCCCAAACTCGCCGTGACCAAGATCGGCAGGTGAGCGGTACCCAAGTCGTACAGTACCTCGATGTTAATCGGGCACCGTAACCCCTTGTGAACGCACACATCCAGAACATCCGGACGATGACTCGCCGTGTACGGGATGTGCGTTGGTTCATTGGGGCCGACCACGCAGTAGTCCCCCCTTTCGGCATCATCGATCAACCGCCTCCCCGCCATCGATATAGTCCGAGAGCCCCACGCAGTATGTTTTGCGTTGAGGTCTCCCAGAATCAATGTCGGTTGACGGTCATAGTCCAAGACCCGTCTAATGTCTGCCGGCTCGAGGTAGTAGCCCGGGGGACGATACGCGGCATAAATCCGCAGTTCGACCCCCGATACCTGCACTCTCACCCCCACCGTTCTGGTGTCGGTGAAGCTCAGTAGCTCTAACTCATCGTGCACGACATCCCTCCTGACGAGAGCCGCCGTTCCCCTGAACGGCAACCCATCAGGGGTCAGTTCGTCCCTTCGGTACACGATGTAGTTAGGCACCACAAACCTCGTAGTCGGTCTAAGTTTTGTTTCTCCCAGGAGCAAGACATGCGGTCTGTACTCCTGGGCTAAACGGATGAGGTCCAGCCTGTTAGAGAGGACCCCCCCGGGGTTCCAATATATGGCCCGCAGCTCCTCCCTATCCATGCTGCGGGACGAATGGGCCGAATCCCGATATTAGTCCCCCGAGGGGGGCTATGAGGGAAGCGATCGCGCGAATAAATTCGCGGATCGCCTCCGACACTCTCTCCCACAGCTCCAACAGCATTGCGGCGGAGAAGGGATGCCCTGGGGCTATCCCTCCGTCGCGCTGTTGAGGCCGTGGGTGGGCTCGAGACTGGACCGTCGTGCGGAGGGGTGGGGTGGCAGACGACGGAGCCCCCGTCGGAGTCTGCACAGACCCTACCTCCATGGGTTCGTGTTGGAGTGACTGTGGAGGGGCTACAGCCTCCAACACAGGCCTCTCTCCGGCACGTGGTGGCCGAGGAGGCAAAGGGACCGATGTAGCGGCCACGGGCTGCTCCTGGGCAGCTCGCGTACCCACCGCCGCAGGTTGGCTGCTCTTCGACTTCTTTTTTTTTTTCCTCTTCTTCTTTTTCTTCCCCGACGGCGCCGCCACTTGGGTGGCGGGTGCCGAGGAAGTCAAAGGAAGCGTCGCCGAAGTAGCAACGGCCGTCACCCTCTCGCGGGGTCTGGGTCTTGGCGGCCTTTGCTCACGGGGAGCGTTCGCTTCCGCCATGAGCGAGGTCGCCTGTGGGTCTGCAGGGACCGTAGGAGTCTGAGTCGGGGGTGGGGGGGCGGGTCGGGAAGATTTCCCCTTCCCCTTGCCCTTCCATCGTTTTGTTGCACCCTCGGGCTGTTGCCCGGGTGCTGAAGTGCCCGGTGTTGGCCGGGGTGTGGGCTGTGGCCGCTGGCGCGGCTGTGTTTGAGGCTGTGACCTCAAACGGGGGTCCCGGTTTTGCGGTGGCTCAGGCACGCGTGGTGGGATCACCGCACCGGTGGCCCGCGCCCTCCGCACGAAGACCGGACAGCGCCGGTCATTGGCGGCGTGGCCTTTGCCACAGTTGGCGCAGGTCGGTGCGGCGTCCCGAGGCCTCGGGCAGTCCGCCACGATGTGCTCACCAGCACATCGCACACAGCGGACTGCTCGGTGGCAATTGACGCTGGAGTGCCCGAAGGCCTGGCAGCGATGACACTGCGCAGGTCCCTTCTTAGGCCTCCAAGCCTCAATCACCACCCCCGGCAGGTAGAGGAGCTCCTCTACGCTGTAAAGCCGGGCGAGGTCCTCCCTGGAGAGGTGGTCTAACTCCGCGTAAAATACGCTAGAGGGTCGACCCCTCTTGGCCAGGACCACCCTGGCGTACCGCGCCGGGAATCCGAGCTCCGCTAGAGCGTCGGACACCACTTTCGGGTCTGTGTTGCCCGGGAGTCCACGGATGGCTACCTTGGAGGGTATATCCTCCGGGAGGGACCAGCAGTTCCAAGAGATCGCTGTCTCCCGGGAGGCCTCCGTAAGGTACGCCTGGATCACCCGGAACTCCCGGACAGATTCTGGGTGGAATTTAAAACCACCCGCAGGGGTGGCTCTGCCATTTGGGACAGATCCAAGTCGCTCCCTTAGTATCGCGAAGTGCCGCGGCCAATCGGGGAGCGACTGCACTTCTATTGGGGGATGACGACGCAAGTCGAGGTCCCCCCTTCCGGTTCTATTAGAACCGGGTAGGGCTGTACTGGCGGCCGGTGCTGTCGCCGTTGTAGCGGCAGCTCGCCGCACGGGTTGTGGTTGGGGGCGCGGAGCCGGTGGAGCCGTCAATGAAGACGGGCGCGGAGACGCAGGCTGCCTAGCCGCGTCCGCATACCCCGTGGGGCCTCCGCCGATCTCCGCGTAACGAGTAGAGTCCAGAAGTCCTGTACCTACCTGGTGTCCGGCAGCTGACGCCGACAGCTGCGCCGGCGCTCCGCCGGAAATCGGCGAGTACGTAGGAGGTGTTGGGGAGGCAGGTGGTGTCCGAAGCTTACGCGCCGCGGGCGTTGGCCTGCTCCCAGAGGTCGTGATCTGTGAGGTCGAGGGGTGAGACGGCACGCAAGGCTGCGCGAGGCCCCGCCCCCTCGATGATGACGATGATGTTGTTGAGGCATCCGATAGTTCGCTATCGGAATACCCAAATACTTCCCTCAACTCCCTCTCCACCTCGAGGGAGATTGAGGAAGGACCTGTGCGAGGACGCTTGTCCTCCGGGACCGGATCCGAACCGGACCTGGCCCTCCTCTGAGGCCTGGCTGGCATAGACGCATCGGTCGGCAAGGAAAACACAGTTTCCCCCGAACCGATGCCCCCTACCCCCCGACTCTCAGAGGAGGGCCCTGCCCGAGGAACGGGAGGATCGACTACCGGGTCCGGCGAACCCGGTTGAGCTACGGGAACCACCTCCCGTATCTGGTTCGTAAAGAGGTCGCGTGACACGACGACCCTCTTTGATTTACGTCCACCGCGAGCATCGCGGGACGGGCCGGGGGTGCTAACAAGGGGGGGTGAGTCCCCCCCGGGCATGACTTCGGCTACCACTTATCGTTAGGCGGGTCCCATGAGGTTCCTACACTAACTTACACCTAATTATAACTAAATAAAACTAAGTTAAAACTAGGGGAGGGTTCGAACCTCCTAGTAGCGCAAGTGCGGGTCTTTCGCTAGCCTCACCCCCCCTGCAGGGGGGGTTAAGGGGGTTGACACAGTCAGGCAACTCTCAAAGTGGCGCTCGAGTCCCTAATTTTATCATGGAACGATAAAATAGGGACACAGCTACAACAGGGTGAAGACTACCACCCGTAAATGCACTTAATTAAAGAATAAAAGTGTCTCCACTCACCTGTGTCGCCGGCTCCCTTGCTCCGCTGTCCGGAATCGTCGAATACGGCGGTCCCGGGGCAGCAGCAGGGACTGGGCACGCTCACGAAGTCGCGACGGAAGGAAAAATTTGAGGGTCGAACCGCACTCAAATTAAGTCTCCTACCCGCACTGTGGCCAGCACCGAAACTCACAGTTGTCGCGACCAGTACCGATGCACCGGCTAAGTCTGTGGTAGGAGCCAAAATTGAGCACAGTTCTAAAACTTGTTTTGTTTACATTTTTTAATCGTCTCATATTTTACGGAGATGATATATTTTCGCTGAAAAGCGTCGTTTAGTAATAAAGATTAACAAAAATATAAGGTTTGATTAAAAATCCTACTTAAAAATTATTGGAAAATAATGTTTTTAAAAAGGGGCTCAAACACGGTACTTATTCCGAACGAAGTCCCCAGTTTCGCGATCTAGCGAATAGAGACGTTCCCAGTTGAGCGGTTAAGGACAGTCCAGGTACAGTTAGCGTACTGCAGTCCCCTGACACTGCAGAGGTCCATGAGCGTTACCACTCGACCAGGCGGCCGGAATACATGACCATAAAAAACGTATATGCCTGCCAACTTACCGCACTCATTCATTTTCGTAAATAGATGAATAGGACATGCATATGACGTGTTTTTTTTCTTTTTTACAGGTTACCAAACCCCCGTGGTTAGTTATTACTTTATTGTAAGACATTATTGATTTCTGTTTTGTAAGTTACCATATGTGATATGTTCATTTTTAATAAATATTCAAATTAAGTTTAGTTGTTTTATTTAATTTTATATTCATTAACTGGGTATTAATGAAAGACAATTCGCATTTTCAAAACCATTTATTTAATACTATAAACGCCGTGAAATCCAAAGTGTACATACAAAAAAATGTGATCAATGCAATATTGCACAACAGATCCTAGTAATAACAACTATGGTTGATTCCACTCTATGAGATCACATGCATATCAAATCCGGAATACAATCGAAAAAAATCTATTATATTTACTTTCTTTTTATATTACTTTCAATAAATTGATATAAAAATAACTTAGATCTAAGAAAGCGATGTTCGTATCACTAATGATATATTCATATATTATTCAGATAAAACGTAACAAATCTAAGTCTTATTTATAAGGCGACAACACACCTTAGTGGATAAGCGTAATCGTTCAACTTAACACTACAATGAAATATAATTATTTATACAATACCCGGTTCTACGACGCAGCTATAAGGTACATTTTACAACGGAAGGGACAGCTCACTACACAAATCGTTTTGCACACTTAATCTAATCCTTCAGTTAACGAATAAATAAATTAGTCAATCCGATCATTGAAAATTCTTATAAATCAACCGACCATAAAGTTTTGTAGAAATGATCACTCGCAATTATTATAAAGTGTTAACAATAAATATTTGTACATCGAATACTAATTTAACTACGAAAGTTTAGTTTTAAATACACAGTACCACATGTCCATGAAATATTTACAAGAGGATTATAAAAAAAATCTACTAGTGAGGCACGAATTTTATACTTCATTAAATGGTTATTTCATTATTAGTAAATATAAAAATAACACAAATATGTTAGTATGTTAACACAGGAACACAAAACAGTCAGCAAAATTTAGTAAGTTAAATATTGCTTTAATATAATGAAGTTCATTATCAGTTAAGTGTAATAAATTAATTTTTAATACATTAGTGACCAGTCCACCTTAGTGATGTTAGGAGATAAATCGTGCCTCATTGTAAATAAGTTATTTTGTTTTTTTTCTCAGTTACCATAGTAACAATTCTGTTTACATTCAGTCGTCTTTGGTCGGGAATTCCGCTTAAATTTCTCTAGACTATATTCAATTTTTTATTGCTCTTCTAGATTCACAGTACTTGTATTATCAGTCTCACAAACTATTCTTCATTCACATAAGAAATAAGTTAAAAAAATATCGTATTATATTTACATTAAAACTATAACAAAATAAAGAAACTAAGTTTAAAAAAAAACAGTTATTTGTTCTAAAGCCAATATCGGCCATTTTCATTTTAGACTTGAACAAATTGATTAGGATAAAATTTGATTGGATAAAAACAAATGAATGTGGTAACTACAGAGTTTACAATGATTGTTATTATGGATCCTTAAACTATTTGTTGATTCAAAATGATTGGGTTATGTAATGCATTTTTTATGTACAATAAATCTTAAAGTATATCGTTACACATTAAAACTAATAATTAAATACATATTAACAACAACGGTGGAAAATGCAATAGTTGATGATTTTTCGGAATTATCAATATCAAGCGTAAATTTCAAAATAGTTACAAAGTTGCCTTAGTTTTGTAATCTGTCTTTAACAAAATACTTAACAATCTTTTCTAAGCAAAGACGTACAATAAGCTCAGTGTGGTCGGTATATTATGAATTTGAAAATTTAGATCGCATAATAAATGTATGCCTAAACAAAACGCTTGTTACAAACAATTCCTAAGCGTTGCAATGAATGCATAATGAACGCACGTTTGGAATGTTTAATCAACGTAACTTGGCTCTGCTGCCAAATTTCTTAAATAATTCTACATTAGGAACATAAGTCAATCCAGTTAGTTTCAATTCAAGTGAATTACGAAGTTCATTTTTTTATTAAGTGTATCGAGATACACGATAGCGTATGAATGCAAGTTCATACATTTTCTGTAATACGAAATTGTGATGAAAGTTACGTTAGAGCAAGTTTTTCACATTGAATAATAAATCATACAGGGTGGATCTGTAACTTTGGACAATCTGACGTGGGATGAATGACCTGATGAAATAAAACTTATTACCACTTTTATTTTAGGAATTGGATAAAAAAAAATTTCATCATAGTATGGAAATCCCCAACGATAGTCGTACGTTTTCCATACAAAAAAATCAGAAAAAAAAGTTTTACCGATCCAAAAATTAAAAATGGTGCTAAGTTGTATTTCGACAGGTCATTCACTCCACGTCAGATTGTCCAAAGTTACAGATCCACCCTGTATATGTAAACAATAAATTATGGGGTATTTTGTATACCATAACATAGTTCATAAATGCATAAATAAACTCAATTTTGTCACTCGAAGTTGTGTTCTAGTGATGAACTAAACTTGTTGGATGAATACAGAATACGAGTAATGTTTACGTATTTTCATTTTTTTATTGCAGTTAAAACAAGCAGACTTAAGCTCTCGTTCGTTACGTAAAACAAACTTTGTTCATAAAATACTCTTCTTATTCTTATTAAAAATTCAAAATAGAAGATATCCTGATCAAAGAGTTAGTAAATAAAACGACATTTTAATGTGTTAGTAGGTACATTAAAAAGCTGTCATTCCACACCGTTAGAGTATTAGGTACATATATCAGGATATCTGGTTTATTTTACTTGCTGTGTAAATATTGTTATTAAGACAACAATTTCGAGAACTTTTCCAATTCGAGAGTATTTTATGAAATTGTAAAGCATTTAAGAGACTGCTATCATTTGAGTCTACATTCAAGTCTTTGAACTTAAATGTGAATTAAAATATTTGTTGTTGAGTGACATTCTTTTAATTTAGGTATAAACTATAAAGAGCCGGTGAAAGGCTAAAGCATCAATGACGATAATAATTAGTAAATTGTCGTTAATGTAAACTACAGTCGTGTTATGTTTTAATCTATTTTGAGACGAGAAAAGTAAAATATTTTACAGAGGATGTCCTGAAAAAGTAACATTATATTGAGAAAATCTGTTATGAAAATAGACATCAGATTTAACAGATAATTTCAAGGTAAAGTTTACTTTTCTTTTTCTTTTAAGATTACGTTGTATTTTTTTTGTTGATTGAAGATTTTCCAGGACATCGTGAATATTTAGAGGTGTACCACTAAGAATAGCATTCGCTAATAGGCGTGGTTATTCCTTATTACATATAGTAAAAGGAGAAAATACTTGAAGTAAGTAGGAGTATTAATACATTTAATTGAGATTTTATTATTACGCAAAATATATCGTGACGTTAAATAAGTATCAAGCGAACTGAGGATTTGTGTGATAGTTTTTAATAAAATCTCATTTTAGTGTTTGCATTGTATCTGTGTTTCGCAAAACAAGTATTCTTTAGAATACAGTAGATTGTCATATTAATATTTTTATTGTACATCTGTTATTACTACTACGGGATGCATATTCTATTTTTAATTTAAATTTATTAATGAGTTTTAGAATATTGTTCTGCAGCAGGACATTTGTTAGTATATGCCATTTTTTTTTTTTTTTTTTTAATATTTGTTTGATAATATTGTTTGATATTAGAAGTAATATTGTTTGATGTGTTTATCAATTTTCTTAAGATGAACGAAAGGCATATTTCTTATGTAACTGTACTGTACCAACCCATTACTGCCCACTGTTGGGCTCAGGTCTCCTCAGAAGAGGTATTAAGTATAGTTCACCACGCTTGCCTATTGCGGATTGGGGACTTCACATATCTTCAAAGGATTTTTAGAACCCTTTTCCAATATGCAGGTTTCCTCAAGATATTTTCCTTCACCGTTTATAGTCAGTGGTGTTGTGAAAAATTGCACATAAATCTGTTTCAAATTTATTTAGAGGTACAAGCCGGCTGGATTTGAACTCGCGACCTCCCGTTCGGAAGGAAGCGCTTCGACCACTCGACCACCATGACTTACTTAACATTGCATCCAAAAAACAGAAAAAACAACTCAGAGTAGAGTACATGAGACTACACATAACATGTTATTTCGATGTTTTGAGTGTCATGGGAGGTTAAGTGACATTCCATATTGTAAAGGAAACCTTCATTTGCATGCATGACGAATGTCACAGTGAAAATCTCAACTAAACAATTTGTTTTAAAAACACGAGTTTGCTTTTGTAAAGTCGGAATAAAGTTATTATTTTATGATGAAGTTTTAAGGTTAACTTAACTAACTTCGATATTTCATTTTAATTTAGTCTCAATATTGCTTCGTCTATCACTATTAGTAATGTGTTGATGTCGACTTAAGGTAGTAAGTGCACTAAGACCAGCGTTACCAACTTCAAGCTTTTAGCGCTAAATTTAGTGGTAAAATGGCGGTTAACGCTTTTTGGAACAAAGTTCCTTATTGCGCGTTATCGAAAGGGGGCTAGACGGAAATTCAACAAGTCAACAGGGTTTTTTATATTTAAAAAAGAAGAATGGGAAGCATAACCTATTGTGATGATTATTTAATAACAGATAAATGGTGATTAAATAACAAATTACGTATTAAAAAAAAATGCGGAATATTAGACATATAACAAAATATTCACACAAACATTACTAATAGCGAAGAGACCATCCAATATTGTTTAGTTAACCCGTAATCGTTAAATCCAATCACTTTCATTTTCAAGTGATAAACAGATGATCAAATCACCTCAAATTTTAAAATAATTCTAATACAACAGGATAGGTTCAATAATCTATTGAACTAAATATCAGTATATCGTTTACATAGGACTATAATCGGGACCCAATATTTTTATAGTAAAATCTAATAACGGCGAAGTGTCTATACAAGCCGATTCCCATCGCATTCAACTTAGGTTTTCGTCCTTCAACAAATTGTTTACAAAACTTTCTTTTAAGTAAGGTTTTCTTTTTTAAAGAGAATGCTATAATATTTTCATGCATTATTAACTGGTTCTTACAACGATATTTAATTGAGTTTTCTACAACATTTAAATATCGAAACTCGAAACATGGCTTGAACCCTTTAATTATGCATAAAAGTAATGTAGAAAACCGCGATTATTTGAATACGTTTTAAAGCTATTAAGTCGTTATTGTGAAAGGGCAGTATAAAATATTGGGCCCCGCGTATGATTATCTAACTACACTACAGTGTACGTACAGAAGACTCAGTCGTTGTGTATCCTCAGTTCGTGCCTGCTGGACGGAGTCTTAGTTGTGGGAGTCTTCGGACTCTTGTGGTCGGACTGCGGCGGCGTGGGCGGGTAGATGTGCTCCGTGTCTACTGATGTTGATGGACAGCTTTCTGACTGAGGCTGCTCTAGCATGGCTTGGTACACTTTATCCTGAACAAAATGAAAATATGGTTAGAAACAGAATGAAATCACTGTTTATGGGAATAGTCGTAGAAATGTCGCGCTTCACTTAGTAGACGAAATATGTATTTAACATTGTTTACATATAAACATGTCCGCAGCAACATAACATACTTATAAACATGTCCACTACTATTACGTACTTATGAAGGTATTCAACATTATTACGTACTTATAAACACGTCAACTACTACATTCTCTTCACTTCCTATGTCCCCAAGGTGGGGCAGAAGGCCTCCACAGTGTTTCTCCACTTTGACCAACTACTACACTGTGTACTTATAAACAGGTCCAGCAGTGCACTACTTACAAACATGTCCAAGGTGACGTTGTGCTGCTGTATGCGATGGCTCTCGTCCGGGTTGATGTCGGGACAGATGTGTCGGAGCGCGGCGGCGGGCTGCACGTACTGGTCGTCGGCGGCGCGCACCTCGGCGCCCGCGCTGCGCACCGTCACCGCGAACGGTTCTAGCCACGTGTAGCAATCGCTGAGGTTCTCCCATTTGTAACCTGTAAGCGTTTGATAATTAACTTATAATTACTATCATTGGCATCGAGTTTATCGATAACTTATGGAAACGCCGCGGTCATTCACGGTGCGTTTCAGAAATCAAACCCTTCTCAGTGTTTAAGTGCTCTATGACATTTCAGGCTTGAAGAGTCTTTGAGAGTAGGTCATACGTTGCGTCTCACAGTGCCTGCTAACATTGCATAAGTCTTTGAGCTACTGTAACTACTTGAGATCAGGTTGTCTGCCTACATGAAAATTAAAAAAAAAAAAATTTCGAGTGAAAAAATAAAATTGAATATTTTAAAAAGTTGGTTACACTAATAAAATTATATTTGAATTTGAAGACCACAACTAGAATTTAGTCATCAACAAAGTTATCTTAAACTGTCTTTAAAGTGTCTCATGAAAAACTAAACACAATTTCTACTAACCTGAGACCCTCATCGCGAGCTCCTTGTTATACGTGTGCGCTATGGCCGCCGCGGCGACAGCGCTATACGAAAACATATTAACGTCCACATGCAACACAGCCAAGTCCACTAATTGTCCACATATCACAAACTCCAGCGACGAATACTGAGGAAACACAAACGTGTAGCCTCTCAATGCATTCACAGCCACGTCACTTTCACCTAACAATCTTCTCTTAGCGGACTTTCCTTCGCTCGCCAACTGCATGTAAACGTTGAGCCAACTGTTGATTGTGATGGGTGTGATGCTCCATGATAAAATCTTGAGGATGAGTAGTTCTTCTAATAATATTTCGTCGGTGGTGCAGGCTCCGTCCGTTACGTAGGCGAACTCAGCTATTTTAGGCGGATACACTTCTTCGACTTTTGCCGCTATAAATAAACACGTTATACCTGAAAATAAGACATAAATGGCATAATTAGATGAGAAACATTTTAATCGTTTTTAAATTATATTGCAGAATATTTAACAGCTATTAATTTTGTATACATAATTTTAGACCTTTGCTTGACAGTAAAATTCTGGGAAAATAAAAATATTCAAGAGCTCAGGGCCTACCTGAAGGTAATCGGTTACCGTTGCTCATGAGCCTCTATAATGCGAGGGCTTTTAGGGGACTATGCAGAACTTCGTTTAAAGATTTAATATTAATGTGCTTCAAACTTACCTATAAGTTGCAGTCTCCCTTTTTGTACATCTTCTGTGTTTGTTAAGTACCTATCTATGTAGTCTACAGTGAGGTGAAACGTTTCTCTGTGTAGCTTGTATACCTCGCATACCTGTCGAAAACGAACAACGTTATCACCACGTTTAGGAATTGAAAATGGGTCAAGAACGCAATAACTTTTTTTATAAAGTGGAGTAACTATGGGTATTCTGTTTTCAACTGATAGCAAACACATTAAGGATATAAAAATTTTAGGGGTGTGCGAATAATTCGAACTCACGAATTATTCGTTCCGAATCGAGTATTAATATACAGGGTGATTTGTTAGACAGGGTACATATTGCAGGAGGGTGATGAGTACTCTGTTCTAATACGGAATATTACAAAAAATAAGTAAAATTATTTTTTTTTTTTTTTTTTTTTTCATCTAAATTCGACAAAACTACCTCAAACATAAGCAATTTCGGCTTAAAGAGTGTTGACTAATGACCTCTAGTGATTTCGCGCACCCCACACCTCCGCCACACCCATCAGCTGTCGGAAAACCATCAGTTTGCAAGAATTTTAGATATTTTTAAGTTGCGATTACTAAGGCATTAAGCCATATTCTTTGGTAATAATATTTTTACTGGTCGTATATAACCATCAGCTACCATGACCTTCAATATGTACCCTCACTAGGAAATCACCCTGTATATTAATATTCGATTCGAAACTTGAATCGTAATAATTCGAATCTTCGAATAGTATCGAATTTTACTACGAAGATTCGAATATTAATATTCGATTCGATTGATATTCGCACACCCCTAAAAAATTTAAAACTAATGACTCAAGTATTAAATAAAATTGCCTCCCTTCGTGGCGCAGATAAAATCGCGTGATCCACCTAGTTATTTACATGATAGTTAAAATTAAAGGATTCAACATAAATTTACATAATATAACGAAAGCTTTCAAACATTTGATTATAATTTTAAATATTAATTCCATAATGTCATCGTAAACATAACTTAGTAACTAACAATAAATGTCGGAGCGTCTATGATTAAATATGCCTTTCTCTCATAAACAATTAACTTATATTACCACAACAAAATCATCTCATTCCCTTCACGATCATTCTCTGGAACTATTACTTATTGTCCGACTTGCAAAAAGGATGAGGTACTCAATTCGTAGGTATGTTTTTATATGTTTGTTCCTCGATGACTTTAGTTTGTGAGGATTTTTGTAATAAAAATATACAATTTACAGTAAATAAATGCTATAGACCAAATTTGTATATTCTAAACTAGATAGATAGCTAGATTGTCATTGCAACGACGGTCAAGATCTTCCGAATCATGTATTTGAAGCAACTCGTACATCTAGGCCTTCCCACGCTTGTTTAATTAGATTATTGTTATTGTACACTGTACAGCATAGGCCCAAGCGTTTTCGGACGCAGGACAACGTATTCGTCCCAATTCTTAGTAGTGATGAGATCACGACGTAAGAGCGCAAGAAATTAATATTTTTTTAAGAAGAATTTTCTTTTTTTCAATTTTTAAAAATTTCAGTAGCTTTTTTATTAACATTAAAAGATCATAATTCTTAAAAGTTATAAAGCTACTACAATTTCTAAAAAACAACTACTCTCTTGAGAAGAACTGGCGAAACAAACTAAGCGGGTATGGAAACTACAAACTACGGATTATTAAGAGCAATAATAGCATTAACTGTGTCTATATTACCGAATAATTGGGGTAGATTAATCAGATCAATTTAATTATCTTTTTGAATTTATATTTATGATTCATTATTTCTATGCTTGAAGAAATAATTATTTCTAATAGTCACTGAGGGTGCGGAAACGACTATTTAATGGGTAAATCAGATATAAAGATCACGAAACTTTTTTGTTGGCTTCAGGGACTAAATGTATAAAGCCATCTAGGGCGCAATACTTTTTGTGAAGTTTGTGTGAATATTTTTGCAGAATTTCATGAATAAAAAGAAAAGATGACCGCTGAGTTTTTCAGCAATCCTTGACGTGTCCTTGTAATGGTGATTCTTGAACCATTGAACGGGAAACAAATTGTTAAATTAAATGGTTAAGTTTGTTTGAAGGTTTAACCCGGACTTATTATTTTTTAATAGCATATTATTATCAACTAGATGACCCGCGCAACTTCGTCTGCGTTACAAAGGGGTTCAAAAATTGTAGCGTATATAGGCACGCGCCGCCCAGCGCAAACAACTACCCTGCATTTTAAATTTGTAATATCTTCGGTAATATTCACTTAAATTACATGCTGTAAAAAGCATATTGATCTATAATAAATGCACAATTTATTTAAGGTACTTAATTGGATAAGGATTAATGCTGTATTGTTTAAAATCACTTCGTAAATAACCATTTTTTAGTAAAGAATAAAAATGGTTATGCTGGGTTATCCTTAAGAGATAGACATATACCATCGCGGACTTTTTTGTTGAACTTTTTAAGGTGAACAATACTGTAGTACATTATTTTGGTCTATCTCGTAGGGTTCAGCCAGCGTTTGCAATATGAGCGCAAAAAACGTGCTTATTTACGACATCACATTAGAAACCTTTAAATTTATCAGTGTTTCTCTACTATATTATGCATTTATTATACATACAAACCTTCCTTAAGAATCACTCTATCTATTAAAAAAACCGCATCAAAATCCGTTGCGTAGTTTTAAAGATCTAAGCATACATACAGACATACAGCGAAAGCGACTTTGTTTTATACTATGTATTGATGTCATTTCTATTCACGTTACTTTAATACGACAGCTGTGAATTAATAAAATTAAAAGAAGACTCTTCTGTTTTGAGGGGTCGTTAAAGAAGCGTAACGATTTAACCGCGATAACTTTTATCATAAGTTATTATGGGCGCAGTTTATCAACGTTTTTAGGCCAAGATCGGTATGTGACCATTTGTTATAAAAGGTTATATTGATTTTGGGAAAATGAAACAATCATCAACAGTGTACATTTTCACTGCTTGATTGTCACACCTCTCCAAAGGATCGCAAATGAATAGGCACTGTGGCGACCAATAACAGCGCGCGAGACCCTGACTCGCGGTTACGACATTTGCAAGAATCTTCGCATATATACGACATCTGAAATCTACTACAGTGGGCTTAGGCCTGACCGGGCATACACTACCTCGCCCGGTCGGAGATCTCCCTTTGGCCTAATACCACTGAACCCACAGGCACTGTTTAACACATTCCCGTTATCTTAACCAGAACCGTCGGTCCATCTTATGACCTGTACTGAAAATAATACAGTCAACACTATTGGTACTTAGTTTGGTAATTATCTAGCACTCTAAACAACCGTTACTTATCATTTCTGTTAACACCTACGAGTGATTGACGTGAAACCGGATCAATCGATAAAAATAAGTGTATTAGTAAAAAGAATTAAAAAGCGTCCGCAGCTTTTGCTAATCTTTAAATGCACCGGCGATATTTTATTCACGCATCGTAAAATATAAATAGAACAACAGCGAATTTTATACCAAAGTCTTTCAATTTTGTTGTGCTAGTGTAGTATTACGTTCTTGTTTAAGTTACTTAAATGATACCTTATGATTTTATATTTTCTGTAATTTTAACTTGTTTTACTGCGAAAGACTGTTTTGCACCCCATAGGTCATTAAAAAGAATAATAATAGAAAATAAATGCAAATGACCGGCGGCGCACCACCTGCCTTGCGTTAGCTAGTAGTTAAATAGTTTTGGACTCGCCATTTCTAAGCGTTTACATTTTACAAGCAGGTGTTCCTACGAACATACAATTTTCAAACACATTTTGCAATAGCAACTTCTTATTTAGTTAAGATTTAAAAGTGAAAACATTACAAAATAATGTAGCAAAAGCATTGCGTTCACGATAACGTTTGGTACACATACGATAAGGTGACACGGCGTTGAAGCCTGGGTGCGTACTGCATGTGGTCAACAATGTGTTCTCATTATACGAGAAATTAACATATCAATCCAATTGCCATTGTACAACAACCCTTCGTGGCGTTAGGGTAAGGTCAACTCGGTGACTATTACTAATGCTCCTACTGTTTTTTAAAGAAATCTACGCTACGCTATCTTATTTCAGATATACAGGGTGATTTTTTAGAGAGGGTACATATTGCAGGAGGATGATGAGTACTCTGTTCTAATATGGAATATTACAAAAAATAGGTAAAATTACATTTTTTTAAAAAATCTAAATTCGACAAAACTACCTCAAACATAAACAATTTCGGCTTAAAGAGTGTTGACTAATGACCTCTAGTGATCTCGCGCACCCCACACCTCCGCCACACCCATCAGCTGTCGAAAAACCATCATTTTGCAAGAATTTTAGATATTTTTAAGTTGCGATTACTAAGGCATTAAGCCGTATTCTTTGGTAATAATATTTTTACTGGTCGTATATAACCATCAGCTACCATGACCTTCAATATGTACCCTTACTAGGAAATCACCCTGTATAATGTAGGAAAGTAGTAGATTAGTCTTTTCACGAGAAAAACGACAAATTGGAAGATCCCTAGTTTCATCACACAATCCTAGAAGACATCTTGTTTACAGATGTTTGATGTCTAAAACATCTTCTGTTGTTAAAATAACGTTCAAAAACAAAGCCTGCCTTAAATTAACAGCTGTTTTTTCAATACAGTCAAAGTGGATTCTGCTATCAGCAACACAAATGTTGAAGTTATATAACATTGTAAATTAAGACAATGTATTGCAATGAGGCTATTAGACCCTATTAAACAGTCGTCCCAATAGAAAGTGCGCGAACTCATATTACAAAGTAATTTAGTGTTCATGTGCAGAGCTTCAGAGAGAAAACTTTGTACCGATACCAGTTACTGAATATGATTAGTTCGATGTAAAACTAGGACACGGCTATTGTACTACACTCAGTACTTATTGTACACATGCGTTATTGATTTTAGCACAATCGCACATTATTGGTGCTCAAAAAATAATCAAGAAGGCATTTTACGTGTGCTCACTGGTTTACCGAACTTATGCAATGAAAACAGTTATATCTGCAGTAACGTTTTACCTTTCAAAGATTTTTACTGTTTTACGTTATTGCAGGCCCCATCTAGACGGGATAAGGCATAGCGAAAGAAATATTGATATTAACGTAAAAATGCTTTTTCTAGTTAGTTCTTGGGCTTCAACAGTTCCTTAAAATTTGTCTTGGTGTGGGTTATAGGGATGAATCTTTATTGGGAGTTAATATACACGCATGGCAAAAGACTTCACATTTCTTGCTTCCGAACGTGTGAGTGTCCGAATTGGGGAATTACCATAACAAAAATAACGTAACAAAAACAGACATTATTATGAGTTTTATCATACGAAATATAGTGCTACCGCGATTATTATTTACTAGATAACCCGCGCAACTTCGTCTGCGTTACAAAGGGGTTCAAAAATTGTAGCCTATATAGGCACGCGCCGCCCGGCGCAAACAACTACGACCCTGCATTTTAAATTTGTAATATCTTCGGTAATATTCACTTAAATTACATGCTGTAAAAAGCATATTGATCTATAATAAATGCACAATTTATTTAAGGTACTTAATTGGATAAAGATTAATGCTGTATTGTTTAAAATCACTTCGTAAATAACCATTTTTTAGTAAAGAATAAAAATGGTTATGCTGGGTTATCCCTAAGAGATAGACATATACCATCGCGGACTTTTTTGTTGAACTTTTTAAGGTGAACAATACTGTAGTACATTATTTTGGTCTATCTCGTAGGGTTCAGCCAGCGTTTGCATATAAGCGCAAAAAAACGTGCTTATTTACGACATCACATTAGAAACCTTTAAATTTATCAGTGTTTCTCTACTATATTATGCATTTATTATACATACAAACCTTCCTTAAGAATCACTCTATCTATTAAAAAACCGCATCAAAATCCGTTGCGTAGTTTTAAAGATCTAAGCATACATACAGACATACAGCGAAAGCGACTTTGTTTTATACTATGTATTGATATACTTAATTGGCCTTCGATAACTACTTAGAAACTTTTAGTGCCTCTCTCAACTTTTCACGATAGACACGATAGATAGATAGATTTCGGCTACCATGCCGATCATTCTGCTCTTGACATTTCAGGTGTGCCTGAGCGACGGTAACTATTTGTAATTGTAGAATAAAGCACTAAATCTGGCTACAAAATTATTTTGATAGGAATAACAGACAATAAGTAATACTTTTGGTCGACTTTTAAAATATGTGTCCACATCAAACCTACCTAGTGCGGGGATCATTGTTAATCCCTAAACTAAAGTTATAAGTCAAAAATAAAGTTTCATTTCATTTCAAACTTGAATTGACTAAGTTTTCCGCTCATCTAACGATAAGTGGTCACTATTCACGTATGCTACTGGTAAAGTAACTTCTCTCATCTTTTCGTATGCTTGATGATGGTATTTATGGTTTAATGAAGGTTAAAGTGAAATAAGATAGAGTTTGCAATAATGAATAAACTAAAATGGACAATCGCAATCATAATGTTTGTGTTCCTTTTAAAAGACGCAGTATTATCAATCTTATCAACCGGAAGTAACGTAAATCGTAAAACCAGACTTCTTACTATGTGAAGTTTGAATAAAAACCACTGACAGTTAATTGGAGCAACGGCGTGAGCCAGGAGAGGCCTAAGTTTCTATTTTTAGAATGCATATGACAATTTTTCCTCCCTAAACGAGATCAAACGGTCGCACTAAGACGTTGCTAGACAATTTGGAATGTTAATTTTAGAAGTAATACAGCGGTAAGTAAAACAAAAAAACGTCCGCGAATCCGAGCAAATTTCAACTTAATAATAAGTAACAACAATCGAAACATGGATAACTGAACCATATTGAAATCGCATTGGCTTAAAGTTCAACGAACAGTGCAAAAAAACAGGTCATTGACCCTATATTACATCACACTTTCCACACGTACATTTTTGAAATAAAAAAACGCTAACATTATGACTTACCTTTTTGCCTTATAAGTCACTGTGCAGCATGAAACATTGTACAATTATTAAAATAAATATCAAGCCTAGTGATGTTTAATTTCAATCGAAAATTAGATAAAATGTGGTTGCCTGTCAACATAATTATTGCAAAGACAACACATTTTTACTGCATGGTCATTATCTGCAGTTATGTAAGATTCATACTAAGTTAATTGATCCACATCATTAACATATCTCCACTATTCATATAATTATCAAAAAAATGTCTTACACTCAGTAACATGTGCTCAGACATTAAGTACATTCACATTCAACAAACATTACATACAGATCAGCTGTTCAACTTGGCAACAACAATATTCCAAACATTAACACTGAAAAGATCAGCTGAGTCTCACTACTAAATCATATCTGAGAACCCAAAAGAAACCCTAAAAAGGTAGTCTTTAAGCTGAAAATTTAATAAACAAAGCTATATCACACTCACCTCATTCAGCCAGTCCAAAAGAATAGCTCTCATCCTAGGTTGAAGATTAGGATGATTGTCAAACATATTGGGGTTCTTCTTCTTACTGGACCTGGCATCACAGTCACACATACTGTTCCAGACATCACTGGGGTCAGCCCAGGACAACCCGGGCAGAGGACATTTGCGCTTGGGGGGCGTGGGACAAGGAGGCTTGCTGGCACTGCAAGTGCAATAATTAATGTACCCTTGTTGTCTGATAAAACAGCTGTTATGCAAATTATGTAGATAACTTAGCTGTTTAAATGTGTTTTTCTTATTTATAATCAAATGATAAAAGTTTAATGTGTTAGTCATTACAAGATAATGTTTTAATGTTTTTAAATTTGATTATATTGTGTGTATTTATCTATAATAGGATAGGCTACTCACTTGAGTCGCTTGTTGGAGTGTGGGGTGGATTCACCCCTAGCCACATTCTCTAAAGGACTCAGCACACTGTTGGGTAGATCAGATATACTCGGTGGGCTCAGAAAGCTATCAGGGTTGTAGTCAATGTCAGTGTAAACACTCCTCGGTTGGTCACTGTTCCCATACTGAGAGCCTTCATCATCACTGGAGCATGATGATGATTCTACAACAACATTGTGTGCTGGTTGGTCACACAGCTCCTCTTCAAGGGTCGAGGGAATCTTCTGTGGTGGTTGATTCTCTAACTGCATGAACAATATTCAAAATCAAGCAAAGGTTCTAGTGAAAACAATCTAATACACTGAAAATACACCCACCTCATCATCAGAAGAACTTCTCTTACGTTTTAAGGTCATACGCTTTTCACTGGCTTCAGAGGAAGATCTATGAAACAATGTCAATGACAGTAAATTCAAAGTTACATGTAGAGGTCATTATGTGAATGTTATTAGAGGATGTGTATCTACATACCCAGATTCAGCCATATTGCAGAAGATAGTGGAGATGTAGAACTATTTCTTCAGCCTAAAATAAAAGGACGTTTAATATCCTAGTCTATATTTAATTTTAGAAGGTCTAAATTAGATTAAAAGTATCTAAAATTACCGCATGTCATGTTCAAGTTGCAAATAGGGTTATGTCACTTGACAACTGTATTGAGGGCATAATTAGCAAATTATCGCATTAACAAAATGATCTTATTTATCAGGAATCGTTTAAGAATCACTCTATCCCCCTAATAAATGCATAATAATGCGTATTGTACGAGAAATGAGTGCTTGTTTCTGCAGCGTGCCCCCTGCTGGTTGGCGGGAGAATTTTTTCATTAGGGTAATTTCTCCAACAAATACGGCGATAATCTTAATACTTTTATGTTATATAGTCAGTAGAAGGACCAAACTATCGTTTTATAACAAATTAATGTTGAAATTAAACGATCAGCTGCTCCAAAAAATGCCACGAATCCGTCATATTCGCGCGCGAAATCATTCCGTCAGCGCCATTAGACACGTCGCTAGCTTGGGTTTCTCGCCCCATCCACATAAGGAAATTGATAAAAATAGCTTAGACGTGATACAGTATCATCTTAAATTTAAACTTTATCGAAAATATTACTTTTTAAACCGAATCTGAGGCAATTCAGGGGGCCTAACAATTGACAATCTAATTGGCTTGGCTTATCGCCCACCGTAGTTTATAACCTATTTATGAACAAACTCTTAAAATTATAACGTTTATTATGTCTCTATTCAATTGATCATATGTTTGAGTAGCAATCAGTTTATTCAGAACATACCTGATCATTCACAAATTGGTTTAATTTTCACAAAACTCAATTTCTTCTTGAACCAGATATGAAGAGTTAACTTTAGTCACAATTTTGATAGATTTTCCGAAAATTACACGACCGTGATTGTTATTAACCGAAATAAGAGTCAAAAGGTTGCACATAAGATGATTTTTTGCATTTACAGAGAACTTTTCAGGTTTTCACGGCTCGATAACGCCCGGCTTTCCGCGCGAAAATGTCGCGGTAAAACTTTGCTGCCCGATGGGGTTGAAATCGACTAACTTCATGATTGTTTCTTCTGAAAACGTACGTCATTGAATGAGAACGTTTCGTTATACGCAAAAAGTTGATCCCTTCTTCCGTTTCAAAATCAAGATATTTTTTGTGCAGTTTAGCAATAAATAGCATTTTAAACTAATAATTATTCCAAAGAAATACATTTAAACATATCTAACAAACCAAAACCGTTTTGAAAAATAAAAGAAAAAATAACAAAATTTAAAGATATCAGTAATTATAACTCTTGGTGAATAATTGATGCAAACTAGTTTTTAGAGAAGGAAACCATTTCAATTCAATGTAAAAAACACCAAACTTTAAATTACTAAAATGTATTTTAATTTTAATGTAAATTAATTTAGTAAAACGAAACGCAAAATCGTGATCAACGCTTATTTCTGATTGGTTGATTTGAGATTGACGCGGCGCACTGCTACCAACAAAGCAAAATGAAAATTGTTTTCATTTTGTTGGTACCGAGGTGAACGCTAACTTCACATTGCAATAACAGCTGGGCGCCAGCTGATAGAAAATGAGCGAGAAAAGTCAATAAAGGTGCGTTGATTCGATTGATAACGTGGCGATATACCGAATTGTTGTTGTTATTTGCAAACTTTGCAGGTGGAACTGATTTTAAAGTCAAATAGAATGTCCGTTCAAAATATTGCAGTAAAGCTATGTGGAATACTTCAGGCGGAAAGCGAAGACGGTACGTTAATATTCATGACTTTACAATTTGCTCTTGTTTACGACAGATAATGTAACTAAATCTATCTTTTGATCCTAAAAGACTGTTAAAAGTCTATTAAAAACCTTATAATGTTTCAAAACAAGTTTTACACAAAAAAATCGAAATTAAAGCTGGGCTATGTCTGTACTCGTTAATTTTCGCGTAACATCACTAAAATATGCATAGAAAAAAATCAATCCCAATAAGTTTTGATAAAAAGCTATGCATCTTTACGGCAATACTTTATTTATATTCTAAAAACATATTACTTATGAGTTCCTTACAACCCACAAAATCAAAATCATGAAATAAAAGAAATACTTCACAAAGTCTATGCTCGTTTACAGAAATCACAGCACGAGAATGGCGTCTTCTTGGACAAGAGCAGGATGGATCTCAACTCCTAACATGGCTGTCAGACACAAAAAACAATGAGGAAGTACTCAACATAGGCTTATACACAAACAAAACAAAAACTTTAAACACTCTCCACACATTTGACAAAAAGATAAATATCATTCAGGCTTCTGTAAATGCAACACAAAGCCTATTAGTCTATGTTGTAAAGCAACTCCCCTCGAATGAGGAAGAAGCAAAAGAACCTCTATATTCAGCACACTTGATGTGCTTATTGCCTGACAAAGAGAGAGTCAGTGAGCAAGTGGAAGAAAGCTCTACGAAGCAGATTATGGTGCAATATGTTTATGGGAAGAGCAATAAATACAGTCCTGGTATAAGAAATGACAGGTTTCTTCTGTTCAAGCATTTAGAATGTAAGTATATCAAAAGCTCTGATTTTATCTTACCGAAACTCATAAAAATAAAAATAAAAATTCGAATTAACGAAGTTGAAGGAAAATTTCATTCGTAGAATGATTTTCTTGTAAATTTAGTTTAATCTCTCAAAAGAGAATTATCAGTTTATACTACATTATCAATCTGTTTAACTATCTCATATCTCCATGGGAGTATCCCATTCCTATGCTTTCAAGCAGTTGTCATTATCAAATCAAAGATTTTTGATACAGGAATAAAATAAAAAAAATACAAAAGTAAATTAAGTAGCTATGAGAATAGTGAGGTAATCTTTATTTAAATATTATTTTCAGACATAAAAATTTACCGCACACCAATGTTCTTGAATGAGTATGATGATGGAACTGAAAAGTGGGGATTTGATGGCATATACCCTGAGCCTGAGACTGTTGTGAAGGTGTTCTCCTGGGCACAGTGGGATTGTGTCAATCAAGTAAGATTTTTGTTCTTCAAATTATGAAATACTTGTTAGTTTTTATTTTATATTGCAATACAGATAAACAAGCCTATTTATGGCTCATCTGTTCGCAATGCCAGGGGGCTGTTATCCATCACCTATATAGGAATTTTCAATCTCATTTAAAGAGTAACAACTATACTTTTACCTTGAGACTTATGAAGATGGATAAGAGTTTTTGGCTTCATTGTGCTGTTGGCTTTGATTTGGTCCATGGGCAACATTATTCACCTAACATCAGGTGAGGTAACTTATGTGACTAATGAAGGAAATACCTTCAGTTTGTTTTTAAGGGGGGTGTCTTCCTGTTTTTTTTATTGCCTTGTCAGACGAGCTCATGGACCTTTGCATTGCCAGAAGACACTGCGGGGCCACTACCTACATACAACCTTTAAGTAATGTAAACAACAGAAGCCATGCAAAACAATAACAAAAAAAAACGAATTCAGGAAATTTCATTCAGCGTGGGCCTAATAAATACGAGTACTTCCGTTCTATTTATGCTAGCAACAAGCAGGTCTAAATCCGTTCCCATATCACATCCATTCCCATGATAAGTAGGTATCAGGATAGATAAACATTACTTTATATGTTTTGATCCTCTGACCTCACTCCCATAAAGTCTCGCCGTAATCTAGGGTCAAATAGTCCCAGTGTGAATCTTATTCTTATCAACAGAAAAAAAAACAATATTTACTGGTACACATTGTTTGTTTTTCAGGCTGAGCTTGACCCGTATTATTGTTTTGATTATCTAAGTCAAACCATAAAATAGTACCTATGTTTTATTTTAAGACGATAAAAAATTGTGCAATTTAAACCTACTTTGACCCTTTTATCTTGAGACCTCTTATCCTTCTGTCCAGAGTAGTTACTTATAGGTAGATTAATTTAACGAGAAACATGGTCTTATTATCTTCAAGAATATTGGTCTTCTAATGACAATGTATTAGACTTCGTTAATTACCTAAGTACAATGAAAGTGTTCCTGTTTAAGAGGTTCATGAGCGATAGCAATCACTAACCACCTACCATTATCCTACCTCGGCTGTACGCTCTTTGCTATAAAAAGTTGGCATAGCAACATTATCTAGAAAAGTCAAATTGTCTATCCTAGGTTTTATACTACATTCATTTTCGGCAAGCTTCGCAGAGCTTCGCGGAAGGCGAAGAAGTGAAGTCGCCGTCAGAAGTTACACCGACGCTCTCCGCTCTACAGTTTCACGCTGATCTTCCGCACGAAACTGTCGTAAGTATGAACAGGATCCAGACTCTATCCTAAAACAATAACTGAACTAAGTAAGATGTACTTCAGGCATTAGCAAGCACTGGAGTGACCGACCTGTATAATATAAATATTGAATCTAAATAATCCAGTACCATCATCTTATTTCTCGATTTGTTTGTATCTGTATTGAATCTTTTAAAAACTCATGTCGTTCGTACTATGTACTTTAAGTTTACAACTGGTCTTCCTCAGATCAGAAGACGTCAACCTTAAAATCCTATTCTACATTGCATTTCTTTACTGAGTCTTCCAGCATTACCAGTTACCTTTATACCTATCAGGTCATAAAACCATGCATATTTAGGTAAACATTCCTCTGAGCTTGCCTCACGTGTCGAGCTCAGCCGAGGGCGCGGCTTGTGGTGCTTACGAGGACGATCCCATACCACTACGAGTCCACGACTGCAGTCTCGATCTGCAGATCGTGTGCGATCAGCGAGGGATATTGTGTATCTGTCATCATTACTTGTATAAGGTAAGAGAGATAGTAAATCTGCTAGACTTTTCCCAGGTACCTAAGCTTCCCAGAACTGACCAATTTACTCTGGTTAAGGTTTTAAAATAAATCAACCTTTTTTTTTATTTTAAGTGGGGATAGGACAAATCCATGCCTAAAAGAGCCTCCTTAAGACGATCCCAGTTAAAATTGCAATAGTAAACAAGTACGTACTTCGTGGTGAAATGTTTCCATTCCGTAATCTTCATAAATATAAAAATGAATTGCTGTTCGTTAGTCTCGCTAAAACTCGAGAACGACTGAACCGATTTGGCTTATTTTAATCTTGAAATATTAGTAGAAGTCCAGAGAAAGTTTAAACGGTGAGAAAATTATGTGACGCAGACGAAGTTGTGTGGGCCAACTAGTGTGTAATATTAATCACGAAACACATGAAAATAATAGGCAAGATTAACAAACAACTTTTTTTACTCATTACAACACTGTCACGTTTCTCATTGTTTGTAAACTCGTTTTGCTAAGGCAAACTTAACTCGACAGCCCTTGGACGATTCTACTACATCCCTAGTGTTGGAAGACAGCACGGATTTAAAGGATTCAGGGGTCAACTTCGCCTATTCGATAACCCTGCTCCACCATGGATGTGTGGTGCACACAGTAGTACCAGACTTGCCTTGGACCCTAGCAAAGTCCTTGCGCCCTTCCTACACTTTGTATGAAGGTAAATTAACATATTTATTCAGTCACACTTGTCCTGCATGTTACTTTTGTTAACTTACAATTTACATTTAATTTATGTCCAGAATGGATTTCAGTATCTTCAAAGCTCTAATACTTGTCTTACTCCAAACTAAGTATTCTTATTTCGTAGCACTCTGGTATTAGCGATCACGATTTTTATATTCCCTCACATTTTAAATCTATGACTTGTCCTTCATCAAACGAACTAACACAATAACAATTCGACTCAATCACACAGAAAATCAACTCCTCGTGAACATTCCAATGCTCTACACACATCTCATAGACATTAGTCTTCATCACGAGCCATGCTGTCACATCGTGATACCCATGGACGAGTGTGAGAGCGGGCCCAGCCTCGCCCCGATCCTGGGATGGGGCCACCACGCCATGGTCGACCTGAACACGCTAGACGTGGTCACCATGGCCGTCCAAGAGAAGGACTTGACAGCGACGTTTAAGAGCAGCACGATTGTGGAGAACAAACTGGCCATAATACATTTCTTGGTGCAGCACGAAAATAATACGGATTTGGCTGAAGAGGTATGTTTTTTTACTTAGACTAAGGTTCGTGTCGATCGGATTAATCGGATTATATGTCTTTCTAAAATTTGTAGTGAAGATTTATTTTTCTTTTATTTTTTTTTTTATTTTTTTTTATATTGCCATGTAGGCAGACGAGCTAACGGCCCACCTGATCGTAAGCGGTTACCGTCGCTCATGGACCTCTGCATTGCCAGAAGACATTGCGGGGCCGCTACCTACGGCCTACCCTTAAGGACTCTCTTCAAGCCTCGTTTGAAGAAGGACAAGTCATAGCGCTCGGGAAACACCGTAACTATTATCAGTTTTGGGGATAACCCCATAACGAATTGATGAAAATTATTGTTGAAAAAAAGTAAAATATTTTCGGACTATTTCATCATTGAATTAACTTGTTTAAGTACTAAAAAAATCTTCAGTACATAGGTATTTCTAATAGCAGACCTATTCATTTTTGCAACGATAGAATGTCTTGACCAACTCATCAAGATCATAGATTTCATCGATATTTTATCAATAGAAAGCAATCACTGAACTTGTACATCGTACAAAATCTGAGCAAAGGAACTTGAAATTGTTCATCCTAAACGATAAATATAAAAAGTACTTTATAGTGTTTTTATGTTTCCTATTAAATTTAATCAAAAAAAGTATATGTCCGTTAATAGCCGTGTACGTTTACCGTTAAACTAAACACCGACCATAAAAAAGACTAAACAAAATTGACCATTCAGTTCGGAAACAAAAACGATGGAACATTTCCTTAGCAACTAGAATGTACGACGTCTTTTCATTGTGTGTTTAACGCGGCGTACGCTTTCGTTTTTTACCTCATCGATAACTGTTGTGTGACATTCTTTAACGATACGGATTTTATTAAGGTAATGCTAATTGAATCAACGGAAATTTCGTCAAGTCATGTTGTGAAAGATTCTATGGACATGTTTGTCTTTTATTTGATTTTTAAATAAGGTTGTTGAAAGAATTAGACATGTAACGTACTAGCTCAGTTGTTAGAAACTTGGCGGGGGTCCCAACGATTTTGGCTACCTAAATGAGATTAAAATATCAATATCATTTATTAAACAATGTATGTAAGATAGTAAGTTAGCACCTAAAGAGTTTTTTTCATGTGTAAACAAATAAATAAAAAAAAAAAAAATATGCTTGATGTGGTCCTCTGCAATTGAAGGTGCGCAGGTATCTAATATGTAATGTATTTTTAATTTGTTCTGTGTATGTGTTACCTTTGTCGAGGATCCAAATAAAATAAATAAATAAAATTAAAAAATGTAACCTTAAATGAAGCTTTTTTATATCCAAGATATTTCCAAATATTCGTGGGGTGATGATTTATTTTTACATGACTTTCCAGCATCGCATAGTATAAATATGGATGCATCTGTAGGGATGATTCTTCTTCAGAAAAAAAGTTTAGTCAAAAAAATATTATAATGTACAGTGAAAAATGTTAATTTCGTGATGCAGCTCATAGGGTGGATGTGCCTAAATCAGCGCGACGGTTTGGGCTCGTTCCAACGCGTGATGCAGGAGTACCTAGTGTCCGCTACATACGCGGTCACACGTCGGTCGCTGCCGTCCTCTGCGTTGGCACTCATGAAGATGCTGCCCTTTATGCTGCATCTGAAATTCGCTGATGTGAAGGTAAGAGATAAGCTAGAAACAAAAGAGGGTGCAAATTTCGAAAAAAAAATCGGGTATTTGACCACCTCTGACTACTGCCCCATTTGATTTTTTTAAATGAAAAAGTCGATACTTTTGGATGTGTTTAAATATGTATTTTTTTCAGTCAAGATTTCATGATTTTCATAATTGCTGTGTTTGCATAAAATAGAAGAGAAGAAGTTCCTTATCGCGCGTTATCGAAAGGGGGCTAGACGGAAATTCTTATTTATTTATTTATTTATTTATTTATTTTATAAAAGAAGCACCAATGAAAAAATTGGCACGACACTTTTTGTTTTAGATGATTATCGCTAGATGGCGCTGTGATTAAAATCTTTTAAAACAATCCCTTTTTTGTTTTATATGATTAATGCTAGATGGCGCTGTGATCAAACTATTTTAAAACGTTTTAAATTAACTAATTATTATAACTTAAAAAAATAAAATTTTATTACAATTCCCTCACTAATTAATCGAAAGGAACTTCGTTCGATCTGGGTGTCCCTTGACACCTCTCAAGTTTTTTTTTCTAGATGTACCGATTTTGATGATTTTTTTTTGTTTAAGCAGACACTATGGACATAACATCATGTAATTTTGATAAAGATGACTAGTAATTATTGTGCTATTCTTGAATAATGTTTAAACGTAGTTTTTGAAATTGTGTTAGACGTAAATCTTTTGTTCAGGTCCGCGACATGTGCGTGTCAGTGAGCCAGGAGAAGCTGTGGAGTAGTAGCGCGGTGGTGTTGGCTCCCCGCCAGCGCGTGTGTCAGTTCTCGGAGGACGTGTGGACGCGCGTGTGGGCCTCGCTCTCCACGACGACACCCGCGCGACTGCACCCCACCGCCGTCACCGACAAACTGAGGGTCAGCCTGCATTGTTACCAGGTAAACATCCTAACACAGGGCAGAGATCTACTTCTGGTATTACAATGTGACCTTTTTAGGTAACTGCTGCTGCTTATCAATTCATTATTTATAGGTAGGAATAGTATACCTAATTTTAAACTATTATACGCACGTATAGCCTATAACACACACAGGAAAAGAATTTTCAAAAATAACATCACAGACATCATGACAATGGCATTACCCCCACAAGACATTTTTTTGACAAGAGAAACTAGCCGGTTTTGCACCTGCCCCGCAAGTGTTGTATGTGAGAGTTGAACCGCACTAAAGCCTCTTGTCGCTCACACAGAACCCCGCACAAGATTGAGTTAAAACGGTTCACACGCTAAGGCTTACGTTCCGCCCCATTACCCCCTCCTATAAGACACTTAGTCAAATTCAACGACACACTCAGCGCTGATTAATTTCTACTGTTTGTACCTCTCCAGCCTGAGGCTCTATCTCGATGCAGCACCCCGCTGTCTCCGAGTGGTCCGGGCCCTACTATAGGGTCTCAGCGTCGCTCATCGCTCGGCAACGGACAGGATCTCTTACCGTTCTTCGAGCTAGATGTTTGCACCGCTAGTAAACAGGAACACATCATTGCTGCGGTATGTATTCAGTTATTTAATCCTGAGAACTAAGTTCTGTATAGGCAATACTACTAATCTAATTTGAAAAAAAATACATCACAAATAAGATAGAGAGCTTTTGGAAATCAAGTATCATGAGGGAACTCTAGGATTGGACATCTCACAAGTGTCTTTATGGTTCTTCATTCACTTGATAATTCGTCTAGTGTTGGATAAAGAAATTTTCGCAGGGTCAATCTGATCAATTTCACAGAGTTCTCATAAATCTTTATTTAAGTGTCTATCTACTAAGGGGTAATTAAGTTGTCGTAAAGACAAGACTTCCTGAATGATCACCAAATAAAAACGAATCCCATTTGGTATGTCGCTAATATCTCGCAAGTGCCTAATGTGAGTATCGGTATAGAACCTCCGCGAAGTGAGCGTGCACCTGATGCGCGAGAGCGGCGGGGGCGGGGTGGGGGGCGCGGGGGCGGTGCAGAGCGGGGTGCACGCCGCCGCCACGCGCTGGGCCGCCGCGCAGCTAGACGCGTCGCGCGCGCTCTGCCGCACACTTACTAAGGCGATGGCGGCCGTGCCCGCACACCAACAGCAACGCGGATTCACTTTCATGTAATTCATTGATAAACGAGAGTGCTTGTGTTATTGTGTAGAGAAATATAAGGTTTTTTTTACTTCGTCTGTCTACGAGCTAACGGTCCACCTGATCGTGATTTGAGACGACATTACCCTTTCATATTATGAGGTCATTGGTTCCCCTCTAACAGTTTTTAAACTAAACTAAATATAAATTTAATCCATTCTTCAAAATAATAAAGTCGATTATTTTCAAGTCAATTTTTTTTTATGGAACGGGTTTAGATGAAAATCAGCACTGCTAAGGGTCTATTACTAACAACGACTAGCCCAGTTGCTGTGGCTAAGGGGTTTGTAAACATTCATCTTAGTTAATAATATAAGTCAGGAGTTTAGTTATAAAAATATAGATATTCTTACTTCAAAAACGTAAAAGAGTTACAACATCGACAACTATGAAGTCTGTACCTACTAGTAGCATTTTATGGCACTCTCGTTTGCATTTGTGTGTTTTTTAGTAAACTTTGGATTTTTTGTGGCTTGAAGTTATTTGTCCAGCGAAATTATTTGGGGATATACCTAGCTTGAATAGTTTGGTTCCATATTTTTTTTCTTTTTTGCTAAGTTAAGGTTTTTAGCTATTTGTTGTGCTTATTGTTTTTGGTGGTATTATTTAACTTTTTTGGCTACTGTTTTTGTTGGCGTTTTTTTCTGTTTGGTTGTTTTTTATTGTTCGTAGTAATTATGGGGTTATCTTAATATGTTTTGATTTAGTGTTTTGCTTTGAATACATTCTCGATTTGCTATTTTTTTAATTCGTTTTCGTTACCAAAAACCACCGATGTGATACAGGTAAGTGGGTTTTATTACCGTAGCATCACCTTTTTATAGCGGTTACTAATATTCCTTAAAAATGCAGTTTAGCTGATAGTACATAGTTGTCGTCACTCATGGATCTTCACGTAGGTAGATTATGAAAGCTAGTTATAAACAGAATGCCAGAATTAAAAAAAAAACTTGAGAGGTGTCAAGGGACACCCGGATGGAACGAAGTTCCTTTCGATTAATTAGTGAGGCAATCGAAATAAAATTTTATTTTTTTAAGTTATTATAATTAGTTAGTTTAAAACGTCTGTCTCTCTCTCTCTTTCTAAATAAAATATTTTGATCACAGCGCCATCTAGCATTAATCATATAAAACAATATAAGGAATTGTTTTAAAAGATTTTAATCACAGCGCCATCTAGCGATAATCATCTAAAACAAAAAAAAAAGTGTCGTGACAACTTTTTCATAAGAATTTCCGTCTAGCCCCCTTTCGATAACGCGCGATAAGGAACTTCGCTCCAATAATTGCCAAAAACAATGGTTAAAAACCAAATAAATAAAGAACTACAACTTTGAGCTTAAAAGGTGGAGCGTGTGGACTTTGAAGTATTCCATACCACCTACCGCACACAGTCGACCACCAAATCTCAGCTGCCTGTGCGCAATATGTAGTGCGTTTAAAGTGACTATATTTTTTTATGGATTTCCGTAAGTGCGTTGCGTACCTAATGGACTTGTATAAGCTAGCTCCTACCATTTCGTTCGGCGGTCAATCTGTCTAAGACCTACAAAATAATTCTTAATTATTACAGCGATGAAATGGACCCCACCCACGCATACCTACTGTTCAAAGTGCTAGAGCAGTATTACCTAGCGACGGACTCCATAGCATATCCACTGCCGCAAGGGTTCACATCGTTCTTCACGTACCTCGGGTACAAGACGCTCCCGTTCAACGCGTTCGTACAGTACGTACACAGGAGCGTGTTCGAGCTACAGATCGATGTGTTGAAGGCGATTGTTGCTGGTAAGTAGGTTGAACGTCCGAGTACAGGCGTGCGTCAAGTTGGCGGGCACACAGTGGAATTAAATGTTTTTGAAAATGTCCAAAAATTGTGACTAAATAGTGATAAAAAGTGACCGATACCACATAAATAGTGCTACTGTACTTTAAAAGATATTCGAGTCTTTATTACTCTTTATGTACCTGCCAACTTTACGTCGTAGTTAGCAGGCACATGAGATATGCTGGACGGATCAATTTGATTTATATGACAATCTTTTAAAAGTAAATTCCAATGTGTGCCTGTCAACTTGACGCATGCGAGTAAAGTGTGTGTGTGTGTTTTTTGTTACAACTATCTTGGGAATGATTTAGTTTAGCGTTAAGTTAGAATACTAAATGTATCAAATTCATTATAAGTATTAAAAATATCCTCAACGTTTTTTTTAAATAATCTTGCGAATTTACGTATTGTACGAACGTTTGTGTTGAAGTCATAATTAAAGCATTTTTATTGTGTAAAATTTCAGGCAAAGACGAGGACATGTGCAGCGTGAACAAGAAGCTGCGTCTGATCGGCGTGTCGGGCGAGGGTCGCGGGCGGCGCGCCCTGGCCGCGTGGGGGGGGCGGTGCGCGCTCGTCCTGCGGGCTCGCGACCACGCCGCCGCGCTGCTCTCCGGCGCCGCGGCCACGAGGGGGGAGCACGCGCCCCACCGCCCCCTCAGGGACACCGGTAACACTTGCACTCTGCGCATTGTTGCTTCAATTTAAAGTACCACAAATAAAAAGAAGACAAAAATGTTTTTATTGAAAAAATACAATCATAATCCCATAAGTTTTTTATATTTGGAAAAATACTCAAATTGATTTTGCATTCTAAGATAAAAAAAAACCGATGTTTCGAGCGCGCGAAATAAAATCTAAACCGCCATATGGAATAGTACGACGATGAAACACTACTTGAAAATGAAACAGACACAAGTCTGAAACCAGCATAAGTCGACGATACTATACCAAGCTTTATCATCATCATCAATGATTTAAGGCAATTTAAGCAATAACTACTCCTAGATTTGTCTTTCATTGCAACTTTCAATCTTTTCTACCCTGTACCGGTATTTTCTTTCTTAAACAGGAATAGCAGCCTTGCCATCCGGAGAACGATTGTCACCCCTCGACACATTCCTGGATCTACTGACGGCCAAAGCAAGTCTCAATGAATTGGACTTCAATCTTATTATAGAAGCTACGTTAGCTTCAGTGCAACAAGATAATACTGTTGCCTAAACTATTAAACATTTCAACTTTAGAAATAGAGGTAGTCTTCTGCTAGCAATTTTATAGTAAAGAAAATCGAATTAGTCGATTGTTCAATAATTACTGTAGTACTTACTTTGATAATACTGAATGTGCCAGTAAAATTCCATAATTTATTGTAATATTTATTAATAGTTTTAAGTAGTGTTTTCCAAAAATTTTATACATTCCAAAGTTTATATTTAGTAATGGCCATTTTGAATTAAATTTCTAAAATATCATTAAGGAATATCAGAAATGGTTCAGTTTAAAAATTCAAGTCCTAACATACAAATCAAGTGATAAGTAAATTGATGGAAAGTTAATATTTCTTTTGAAATTGGCCATTAGTGATTAAGATGAATGCCAAAGAAGCACAAATTTGAATACTAAGAAAAATCGGCTCTTATTGAAATAATCCATGATGTGCAATGTATGAGTGCAATATTTAGGATTAAGTTATTTAAATAAACACATTTTAGTGAGAGAAAAGTTGTTTTATTAATCAATATTATAATTATAATATAGTTTTATAATTGTATTTTGTATATGAAAAATGCTGGAAGAAAAATATTAAATTTTACTGGACTAAAGAGTCAGCAAATGACTTTTGAGCAAACGCCCGAAAGTATGTTTATTACTAACATCCCTAATTATGCTAATAAATGAACTGAACTGAAGTCCCTAATAATTCATATAATTTAACTAACATTCTGTGAAATAGAGTTACATTGTCACAATGTTGTGTTTAGTTATAAAATGGATTGTAAGTGATCCAATGTGCTCTTTGTTGATCTTTCTCATCTTTATGTGATGTAAACAATGATTTGTAAACATCACTGGCCTTGGGATCCTTGGCTATACTATAATCTTTCTTAGTCTTTTTGTATGAGGGATCTTGAACTAGTTCTGTTGGAACGGCCCTCTTTTGAGGTCCTAAATGACCTCTAGGTTGTTTGTTAGGGTTGAACTTTGGTAATGATAGTGGAATCGTTTCAATTTCCTTTGAACTGCTTGGTCCAGCTTCTGATTTTATTTCTGTTTTGATTTCTGTTGATGTGGAGGGTTGTTCTTCTGAAGTTGTGGGTGATTCTTGTTCAGTTTTGATGGAAGTCTTTTCAGTTTTTTCTGCTTTATTCTTTTTAGTTTTGCGACTTGCGACCCTTATTGCCATTTTGTCGTTGAGTTTCTCAATATCTTCCTCTGTACCATTTAGTACTACTATGTCATTGTCTGTGAAGGGTTGTTGGCACTGAAAGAAAATTTAAAGGTTTGAATTATGAATTTTCATAACATATTGCTTTTGAATAGGATTATAATCTTAGCACTGTAGTGTTAGATTAAAAAATTCTTAGTATTAATTCATAACTAAAGAATAATCAAAAATAATCAAGAAAATTTATATCATATTTATGGTTGCATTTCAGTTTTACTATGCTTTTAGTGAAAACGTTTTATTCCTTCTTATCTTTATGAAGGACTGTATTATGTAGAGAGAATCAACAAAAATTAATCATAGTAGTAAAATCAACAGACAAAAAGCATTACTTTGTTAATAAAAACAGGTGCAGAGATCCATGAGCAACAGTAACCGCTTACGATCAGGTGGGCCGATAGCTTGTCTGCCTACGAGGCAATAATAAAAAAAAATCACCAAATTGATGTATAATTACTTAACACAGGAAAATTACTCACCATATGACATAAATTCTGTTTAACTTCTTTCAACGCTCTTTCAGCAAGGACACAGCCACAACTCCAGAGAAATACAAATCTGAACTTGCCGGTCATCTCCAGACCACTGATAGGGCAGATGAAGGGGGCACTGCCGCTGTCGTAAGTTCCATCTGTGTGGTCTGATGGGACGTACGCTGGGTTCTTAGCCAGTTTCAAATCTTTGATGTCCTGGAATCATCGGTATAAAGATTATTACATTGTGATTTGAGAAATGTTGAATGATGCACAGAAGCTTGATTTTAAAAGCAGTTCTGTGTATTGTAAGAGTAACTATTGTTTCTTGACTACAAATAAGTAATTTTATTTTCATCCGAGTATGTTATATTATCCTTAATGAATTGATTTTTTTGACGAATATGTTACTGACCTTGAGATTTTTGATGTGACTAATAGATTCTGGCTTAGACTCCTTGTCGAGCAGTGATTCAAGCACAGAGCTTTTGCTGTACAGCCTTCCGAGCCCACACGCCACGATTGGTTCTTGTAACACTTGCTGTGAGAGCGCACAATTACGCCACTTGAAGCTTCTTTCAGCATCTTTGTCTTTCTGTAAAATGACAAAAGTTAGATAAAATGCTGTAGTAAATTTAATCGTTAGATGTTATGTATATGTGAACTTTATATGAAAACCTCTCCAATTTATTTTAAAGTTGATAGAATAGTGTGAAAATAAAAGGAATTAAGATTTTATTACCTGTTCTGGTTTCTTTTTTAGGCGAACTAGTTCGTCTCGTCGAGGAATCGTTCCGCCATCGCAACCCATTTCGATATTGACTTTGATATTTTAACTAGATTTTACTGTGTTTTAAGGGTTTTTATTTTATTAGGTACTGTGTACGTAAATTAGTGGAAAAACAATTTCGTAAACAAGCAAAATCGCAATTCGCATTCACATTGACGTATTTTGACAATGGAAAAAAATTACATTGACGGTTAACGTTTTAGAAACAAGTACTGATTGTCAAATATTTTTTTAAAAGTGTCTACAGACAACATGGAAATCCATTTTGAATGCCTTCCTAGGCTTAATAATTAACAAACTGATCAATCTGTTGTCTGTCCCATTAATAAAAAAATCATCATATATTGTCAAAAGAGAAGGAACTGTTTGAGGTTATTTTTCTGTGTATTTCACATTTTTATTAAAAATTATCTTAATTGTGTTAACTGAATCGTAAAATGCCTGATGCAGACATGGAAAGAGTACCTGAAAATGGTTCCGATTGTGAAAGTAATCAAAACAGCGACATCGATAGTGATTCAAAGTTTAATAAACTTTTGAAACAGAAAACTCGTAAACGAGGCATAATATTTTTGTCTACAATACCTCCTTACATGAACGTTGCCAAAATACGAGAGATATTCAGCCAATTTGGAGAAGTTGGTCGCATTTACCTCCAGCCCGCAGGAAGTATGAATATTTTTAGGTTATGTTATTGTTTTTGAAGAGCAGGTGATATTTGAAAAAAATAACTACATACTAAATCTACAAACTGTTATTTACAGAACCAGGCGAGAAACGGAAAAGAGTCCCAAATCAATTCTCAGAAGGATGGGTCGAGTTCGAAAAGAAGAAAATCGCAAAGCAAGTTGCCCAAAATCTTAACAACACGAAAATCGGTACAAGAAAGAAATCCCGATACTATGACATGATTTGGAACATAAAATACATTCCGCGGTTCAAATGGATACATTTAAGTGAAAGACTGGCGTATGAGAGAGCTGCCATGAAACAGAGGCTCAGGGCTGAAATCTCACAAGCCAAGAAAGAAGCCCATTACCTACAGAACAATGTTGAGAAAAGTAAAAAATTAAAGAAGAAGAAAAATGTAGAAATGGATACTTCAAATTAAACTATTTTCATAAGATTTCTCTTTTTATTATTTAATTAGTTTCATAAATTAAATTCCTAAAATTGCATGCAGACTAAAGCAGGCAAATATAGGCTAGTCACAAAACATAATGGCTAAAAACAGAAATACTTAGCAAAATAAAATTTTTGGTTTATTAATTTTGATAGTAAAGTTGTAATAAGTTTCTTCAAGAGTGATTCATTTAAAATATTATCTAAAGCATCATGGAACTTATTTTTGCCCATAATTGGCTCTTCCACTTATGATTTCTTCAACACGCATCCTCTCCTTTGGTTTCAAAGGGTCTGTAGTTAGTTTTTGTATGTATCTTCGTGGAGGTATGACATGTGATAGTATACCTTGAGAAAACTCTCGGTGGACCCTAACTCCATCTAAAGCATTAGCTTGCAATTTTTCAAAGCTATGTAGCTCCTTCATAAATTGCTTGCGCTGAGCTACTTTGGCCCAATGGTAGCGATGCCGGCAGACAACACGACTGGAAAAGGTTATAACATTTTCATTGACATAGATACTAGCCTACACAATACAAGTAGTCTCATCATGTAAGACATGGGTTGTAAGCAATAAAAAAAAATTCATAAAATAAAATTTCTTTATTTTCATTACCCGGTTATTATTTCCACCAAAGTCCATGGTGTATTCTGGTGCTTTATTATAATAAAAATGATAGTTGATAGTCTGTGCTTTTACTATTTATTTTTCGAACTTGTTGGCAAATATTGAGTACCTTGGAAGCAATACAAATATGACAATTTATCATACATTTTTCAGCATTATAAATTATTAAACTTTACACATGGAATTCTATGACTTTATAGTACTTACTAAGCCAATCCTAATCTTGAATAACAGGGATAAATGCTGACATCTGATCTGGCCAATTCAGGGAATCCTGGGTATAACGGAACACGTTTTTTAACTACTTCTTCTGGATTACTCATCTTGTAATGTATTTGTATCAAAATAATTAAAAATAAATACAGAGCTTAAAAGTTTAGACAAATATTAAGTAACCATGGTAACTAAACAATCATTGATTCTACAGAAGCAAAGAGTAAAAACTTTAACTAGAAGTGAAAAATGTGTCTGCTGCCTAGGACCTGTGAATCTGTGTGTGCCCTGTATTCATGAAAATAAATATATTTGGTACAAGGCATGAACTGATTTCTCTAAGTTTCATGGTTTATATATTACTTAAGAGCAAAAATAAATAAATCATCCTTTTTTTTGCCAATATTAAGTCATCAAATAATAGGGCACAATGTAGTTTTTATATTTCTTAACTTTGAACCAGTCCCCACCAGTAATGGAATGGTAATGGGCTATTTAGGAACCTAAAAAATAAAAACCATACAATAAATCAATAACATTTTATTCAATACAGCATTAATATTTATTAAATCTACGTCTCGTGAGCCGCATCATAGATTTATTGACAGTTTATTATATTTTTGTACACGGGCTTGGAATCATTTAGCTTTACAAAAACAAATCAAGACGCTGTGATTGCGGACACTCTGCTTCGGCACACACAGTCATTAAACTGATTCACTAGCACTGAACAGACAAGTGATTTGTCCGCATTTTCACTGTAACATTGGAGTACCTGAAATGTAAAGATAAATCAAGTAAAATAAGTTTCTTATCTAGTTTCTGCAGTTATTAATGTATCTAAAGGTATAAAACCTGTAGAAGTAGTGAGAGAGATCAATATAAAAAAAATAGAAATCAAATTTGTCTTTTTTAATGTTTGGAGCCAGAATTTGCAATTTACTTTGTTGAAGTTAAATTTTATTGTCATAATATTATTTTTATCTTTATAAGTAGTGTTTTATGCAGTCTTATCAAGTGATAGTATCAGATAACAACATAAATAACTATATTAAGTTGGGGAACTCTTGTTTGTGTGTTAGTAAGAAGTTGAATTGCTCATGAATTTCAGCAATTATAGGGAATGTCAATTATGTAAATGTAAAATGCATCATTGCAATTGTTAATTTTAGAATATAATCATGTTTACTTTTTATCTTCCATGCTAATTTTAATGCATTTTCTTAGAATATTTCTTATGGCATTATATTTTAACTAAAGTACAAACAAAAGTTACCATACCTTTTCTTTTTCATCCTGACAGGGTGGTAGTTTATTTACTAATTTGTCACTATGCACCAGATCAAAGAGGCTGTTTGCTTCTTTCAGTGTTTTCTGGTATTCTAGCTGCATGCCACTGTTTATTTTCTCGTGTGCCCTTTTTAAGTTTTCGATACGTCGCGACCAATAGGCTTCTTCTGCGGCGTGTTCCTGCTGTTTCCTTTGATCATAATATTGAGGTGGAGGTATATATTGGGGAACTGGTTTTGGCTGTTCTGCTTGCTGGAATTATAGAATGTTATATAAAAATACTGATTTAATAGGCTTTGGGTGTTATCTTAGAAGGGGGTAAAGAAGTTTTAAGATCTTTCATTGACATTGTTCTAATTTGTTTTTTTCTGTTTATAGTCTATCTTTTTGAAGAATATGATGAACAGACAAGCCAACGCGTGTGTTACACTGTATTTAACACTTATGTGTGAAAATCAACGAGCTTATACCGGTTTAATGTTTTAGTTTTACACTGGTGACCTGAAGCGGGTCCCGATTAAGCCTAACCTAAATTAGTAGTGACTTGCACTGAACCATCACCATAATGCGTTAGAAGGCTATTTTTTAATAAACAAAAATATTTTTCACACAAACACACTCCTATTTTGTTTTATCTAGACGTGACATTGATCTAAATTATGTAATTCAGTAACATATTTACTTTCGCGTTTAGTTGAGCCTGTATTCGCTCTATTGCATCTTGAGACACTTGAATAGCATTATCATTATCCACGCTAAGTTTTCGCGCACTTCCCGAATTCCCCATATTTAAAATTAGGTAAAATTTCTAAATTTTTGTCGGTAAATCTCATCAAATGATCATTTTTGACAGAAAATCAGAAATTCAGAAACGTTTAATGACAGCTGGAGAATTTTTAATACTTCAACTGTCAAAAAACACAGATTAACCTAAACGAGAAATTATTGCCATATAAAAAAAATAAGTGACATACTGCACTGCTTAGCCAAGAAATCAGCTTGACTCGTGCGAACTTCGTGGCACTTTCAAGTTTGTATTTTTCTCTCCTCAACAACAGATGGCTGTAGTTGCATGAGTTCGTACTTGTTTAGAGAGTCAATCCATACTATAACCAATGCCGGGCACCGGCAAGACTATCATTAGAAGAATCTACGATTGCTACCAACTGTCCTGTTTTAAATCCCATTTGAAAGACAAAACTGTCTGAGTTTTGCTTGTCACGGTAACTCTAGAGCGAGAATTTTTGTCATAAGTAGTGATAATAGATCGATCTATCGAATGAACCATTATTGTTTCGATCGTTGTGTTGGTGCACGGTCTTATAGCCAAAAGCTTCGACCTGACATCTTGAGAAGCTTTCGTTCTACAGGTAGATATAGGGTTTGATCATTGAATATTGACATAGCACCGCGCGTTGTAAGATTTATGATTCGAGAGCCCTGGCTATGATGATGATGACTGATGGCCTCCCGTTTGTAGTGGTTCTCTGATTTATGATTTAAAAAAAATAAGGCTATTGATAAATATGGAGATAACAATTAAATTACGGTAAGATTCTCCTGATTGTAGAGAGCTACGATAAAAGAAGGCTTTATTTATGTTAGAAATCACGCGTCGCTTTGTAGGGCGTCTAATCAAGCGAGAAGTCTTCTCGTAAATTGCAACAGAACTATTAAACTTTTAACTGTGGCTAGGTCTGGTGTCGGTTCCCACGACGACGGTCGGCACACCTTTAGCATTAATTTAATTACAGTAGCTTTATTAGAAACTGCCTGAACCGCGTAACTTTGCCAAGAATTGAGGCTGTCTTTACGTTATTTTAATTTTAGAATTATTATTTGGCTTATACACTTGTCTTCATAGCTGCTCCTCCTATTATTACTAAATACATTTCGCAATCGGTTTCGTAGATGCAAAGATTACCTTTTAACACACAATTACAAACATCACGACATTACCTCTTTTAAATATTAGTAGGTATAGAAGCATAGCTAGGTATTTAGTTTACCTATTTTTAAAATATCGCAGGACGCAGATTCAAATGTCACTTGATGTGTGATACATGTGATGATGTCTGTTTATGGTCAAGCAAATTTGATGGGTGTGGGAAAATGTAAACGTTACATGTTGCAGTTTACTGTTTTAATAGTTCACAGCAAGTTTCACTCTTTCTAGTTTAGCATTACTTAAAAAATTTTAGCAATAAGGCTTTTCTTGAAAACATATCCCACAATTTGTGATAGTTAGGTCTTGTTAACTTGTTAATTATTTTTTTGTCTATGTAATTATTATTATTAAACTTAAATTGTTATAATAACTATTAAAACAGGAACTGAGTGACCCGAATTGACAATCATAAGTAATCGTGTTAAGGTACTCACGATACAGGCTCGCCTAGTGTGAGTACTGTAGTTAAGCATTATTGTTATGTCGTGATCAATATGCTTCTAGTCTGTAATAAGTAATATTTATCATAATCGTTTGAATTGAGATTTCTGTTATGCATGATGAGTGAAATAAATAATTTTTGAATTTTTTTTTTAATTTTTACAATACATAATGCAACAAATTATATTAGTATAAAATTACTATTTAGTAATATCGTCTAAACTATAAAATAAGTACAGATTGGTAACATCGTAAGATCTTATAGGGTCGCGTCTCGATCGCTTTATTTGATCTCGTCTCGAAGGCGGGAAAGTTGGCGGATGATAGCGACCCGGCCCGACCGGTTCCCGACCATTGTGGTCAGTTTTTATATTCCCCGCTGCCTTCGCCCGTAGTAACCAACTTAAGGGGTTGCTAAAACTGGGGATTTATAGAATAATGTATACAGAAGCAAGACTGGTACATTTTACATCTTTATGTGGAATTAACACAAAACGTTTGGAGATGTTTTATTAAAGAGTTTAAGAACTATTCGAGACGATTCATAGTATTTATAGATGGTGTTTTGACTTCAATCATCTTGATGAGAGATCGTGGATCATTGTTTTCACACAATTTGACTTATCTTTTTATATTTCAAAAAGATGCAATAACCTTATATTTTTTCGATACATTTGTATTATTATTATAAGTTTATCTGACAACTAATAACAATCGATTTTCTACCTGCTCACCTTGCGGTTGTCAGTGGTCGAAACTTCTCACCCTGCCCATCTCAAAGAATTTACGATTTTTTTTCAAAACCCAGTCTTGTAATTAATACAGTATTTTCCTAAAAATAAGGTTCAAATTCCCCGAGCATTCTTAGTCGAGTTTTATTTGTACAAAAATCACGAGTCATCGAAATTTCCGAAGGGTCTTCAGACAGGTGCTCTGCGGTATAAAAAAATGTTTGAAAAAAAGAATCCTGACCTGATCCGTGGCAATTAATGGATTATTTTTTTACATTATGCGTACGTTCTCATAAAGGTTAAGGTTGTAACCGCTATTGATTAGATATCTAGTTATGGGACTTTTTGTTGGGAACTGAATATAAGGGATGACGAAAAAAGTGTGATTTACTCAATTTATTTTGTCATTGTTGCTAGATATTGTGTAGATAAGGTCGTTAATGATTTCATACAAAATATTGTAAGATCACCTAAATAGTAATTTATGGAAATAGATATAAGTTCATCTATTGTTAATTATATTTTGCTTTTTATCTTGTGTTTTAAGTATGTTGTGTGTGTTTAATAATATTATTTTCTTTGTTTCTTTCATCTAATAAGCTCTATATAATGTAAATATATAATATAATATTATAATTTTACAGTTTATTTCACAGATTACTAAGATTATATTATAAACGTTCGTTAGTAATGTTCAAACTCAAAGTTCTACAATTAACTGGGCAATTTTTTTCATTCAGCGTCATCATGGCATCATCAAATCATTTTACAAATATTCAAAATTATAGGCGATGACTGTATGAAAATGGAACAGTATTATGGATTAAGCTTGATTTGTCCATAAGCTTACTTGTCTTAGGGTTAAAATTGTTGAGGAAAACATGGAAATATGACTGATTTTGATTGCCATGTAAGCAGACGAGCCAACGGGCCACCTGATCGTAAGTGGTTACCGTCGCTCATGAACCTCTGCAATGTCACGGGACACTGACGGGTCGCTACATACGACCTAACCTTAAAGACCCTCCTCAAGCGTCATTTGAAGAAGGACAAGTGCTCTGGGAATACCGAATTTGTGGTTATGACAATGAGTTCAAATTACCGTAGTACTTTTAAACAAGAACCTTCTTCGTAGATACTTTTTGTTCCTAGAATATTCTAGGTCTTCAAATTGCTAGTTCAGAACGTGCACATACCGCAATTATATTTTCTGTCAAGTTGTCTGTTTTTATAAAATTACATTTGCGGAATATTTTTACGTGTACATGTAAATTTAAATTGATTTTGCATGCTTGTCAGTTACATCCTGTCTCAAGACATAAATAATGAAATGAAATGAAATGAAATGAAATGAAATGAAATGAAATGAAATGAAATGAAATGAAATGAAATGAAATGAAATGAAATGAAATGAAATGAAATGAAATGAAATGAAATGAAATGAAATGAAATGAAATGAAATGAAATGAAATGAAATGAAATGAAATGAAATGAAATGAAATGAAATGAAATGAAATGAAATGAAATGAAATGAAATGAAATGAAATGAAATGAAATGAAATGAAATGAAATGAAATGAAATGAAATGAAATGAAATGAAATGAAATGAAATGAAATGAAATGAAATGAAATGAAATGAAATGAAATGAAATGAAATGAAATGAAATGAAATGAAATGAAATGAAATGAAATGAAATGAAATGAAATGAAATGAAATGAAATGAAATGAAATGAAATGAAATGAAATGAAATGAAATGAAATGAAATGAAATGAAATGAAATGAAATGAAATGAAATGAAATGAAATGAAATGAAATGAAATGAAATGAAATGAAATGAAATGAAATGAAATGAAATGAAATGAAATGAAATGAAATGAAATGAAATGAAATGAAATGAAATGAAATGAAATGAAATGAAATGAAATGAAATGAAATGAAATGAAATGAAATGAAATGAAATGAAATGAAATGAAATGAAATGAAATGAAATGAAATGAAATGAAATGAAATGAAATGAAATGAAATGAAATGAAATGAAATGAAATGAAATGAAATGAAATGAAATGAAATGAAATGAAATGAAATGAAATGAAATGAAATGAAATGAAATGAAATGAAATGAAATGAAATGAAATGAAATGAAATGAAATGAAATGAAATGAAATGAAATGAAATGAAATGAAATGAAATGAAATGAAATGAAATGAAATGAAATGAAATGAAATGAAATGAAATGAAATGAAATGAAATGAAATGAAATGAAATGAAATGAAATGAAATGAAATGAAATGAAATGAAATGAAATGAAATGAAATGAAATGAAATGAAATGAAATGAAATGAAATGAAATGAAATGAAATGAAATGAAATGAAATGAAATGAAATGAAATGAAATGAAATGAAATGAAATGAAATGAAATGAAATGAAATGAAATGAAATGAAATGAAATGAAATGAAATGAAATGAAATGAAATGAAATGAAATGAAATGAAATGAAATGAAATGAAATGAAATGAAATGAAATGAAATGAAATGAAATGAAATGAAATGAAATGAAATGAAATGAAATGAAATGAAATGAAATGAAATGAAATGAAATGAAATGAAATGAAATGAAATGAAATGAAATGAAATGAAATGAAATGAAATGAAATGAAATGAAATGAAATGAAATGAAATGAAATGAAATGAAATGAAATGAAATGAAATGAAATGAAATGAAATGAAATGAAATGAAATGAAATGAAATGAAATGAAATGAAATGAAATGAAATGAAATGAAATGAAATGAAATGAAATGAAATGAAATGAAATGAAATGAAATGAAATGAAATGAAATGAAATGAAATGAAATGAAATGAAATGAAATGAAATGAAATGAAATGAAATGAAATGAAATGAAATGAAATGAAATGAAATGAAATGAAATGAAATGAAATGAAATGAAATGAAATGAAATGAAATGAAATGAAATGAAATGAAATGAAATGAAATGAAATGAAATGAAATGAAATGAAATGAAATGAAATGAAATGAAATGAAATGAAATGAAATGAAATGAAATGAAATGAAATGAAATGAAATGAAATGAAATGAAATGAAATGAAATGAAATGAAATGAAATGAAATGAAATGAAATGAAATGAAATGAAATGAAATGAAATGAAATGAAATGAAATGAAATGAAATGAAATGAAATGAAATGAAATGAAATGAAATGAAATGAAATGAAATGAAATGAAATGAAATGAAATGAAATGAAATGAAATGAAATGAAATGAAATGAAATGAAATGAAATGAAATGAAATGAAATGAAATGAAATGAAATGAAATGAAATGAAATGAAATGAAATGAAATGAAATGAAATGAAATGAAATGAAATGAAATGAAATGAAATGAAATGAAATGAAATGAAATGAAATGAAATGAAATGAAATGAAATGAAATGAAATGAAATGAAATGAAATGAAATGAAATGAAATGAAATGAAATGAAATGAAATGAAATGAAATGAAATGAAATGAAATGAAATGAAATGAAATGAAATGAAATGAAATGAAATGAAATGAAATGAAATGAAATGAAATGAAATGAAATGAAATGAAATGAAATGAAATGAAATGAAATGAAATGAAATGAAATGAAATGAAATGAAATGAAATGAAATGAAATGAAATGAAATGAAATGAAATGAAATGAAATGAAATGAAATGAAATGAAATGAAATGAAATGAAATGAAATGAAATGAAATGAAATGAAATGAAATGAAATGAAATGAAATGAAATGAAATGAAATGAAATGAAATGAAATGAAATGAAATGAAATGAAATGAAATGAAATGAAATGAAATGAAATGAAATGAAATGAAATGAAATGAAATGAAATGAAATGAAATGAAATGAAATGAAATGAAATGAAATGAAATGAAATGAAATGAAATGAAATGAAATGAAATGAAATGAAATGAAATGAAATGAAATGAAATGAAATGAAATGAAATGAAATGAAATGAAATGAAATGAAATGAAATGAAATGAAATGAAATGAAATGAAATGAAATGAAATGAAATGAAATGAAATGAAATGAAATGAAATGAAATGAAATGAAATGAAATGAAATGAAATGAAATGAAATGAAATGAAATGAAATGAAATGAAATGAAATGAAATGAAATGAAATGAAATGAAATGAAATGAAATGAAATGAAATGAAATGAAATGAAATGAAATGAAATGAAATGAAATGAAATGAAATGAAATGAAATGAAATGAAATGAAATGAAATGAAATGAAATGAAATGAAATGAAATGAAATGAAATGAAATGAAATGAAATGAAATGAAATGAAATGAAATGAAATGAAATGAAATGAAATGAAATGAAATGAAATGAAATGAAATGAAATGAAATGAAATGAAATGAAATGAAATGAAATGAAATGAAATGAAATGAAATGAAATGAAATGAAATGAAATGAAATGAAATGAAATGAAATGAAATGAAATGAAATGAAATGAAATGAAATGAAATGAAATGAAATGAAATGAAATGAAATGAAATGAAATGAAATGAAATGAAATGAAATGAAATGAAATGAAATGAAATGAAATGAAATGAAATGAAATGAAATGAAATGAAATGAAATGAAATGAAATGAAATGAAATGAAATGAAATGAAATGAAATGAAATGAAATGAAATGAAATGAAATGAAATGAAATGAAATGAAATGAAATGAAATGAAATGAAATGAAATGAAATGAAATGAAATGAAATGAAATGAAATGAAATGAAATGAAATGAAATGAAATGAAATGAAATGAAATGAAATGAAATGAAATGAAATGAAATGAAATGAAATGAAATGAAATGAAATGAAATGAAATGAAATGAAATGAAATTATTTATTCTCAACGTTAATGAAATTTTCATGCTTGTTGATGTCAAAAGGCTACCACCAGTTCGGAAAAAGAAATAGCCACTGTCCTGAGAAGAACTGGCAAGAAACTCAGCGGGCATGTCTTTTTTTTTGTATTATTGTTCTGTTTTTTTTTATCTTTTCAACTCAATATTACAATTTTTTATTACAATGTTGACCTAAAACGAAAGCTTCATTCCCACTTAGTGCAGTCATCTAGAAAATCACTAATTGTATAATAAGCTTTACTGCACAAACGATTTTTCACAACTTTTTTAAATGTATGCGTATTTAGGCTTTGAACGTTAAGTGGAATCTTGTTGTAAAGGCATATCGACAAACTCACAAATGATTTATTGATTTTGCGTAACCGAGTTGCTGGTAAAGCAAGCTTGTGTTTGTTCCGGGTATTAAAGTTGTGCAAGTCTGAAACTTTGGGGAAATCATCAATATTTTTCCTTACAAACATTACGTTCTCTAAAATGTATTGGGATGCAAACGTTAGAATATTTATTTCTTTAAACTTGTCCCTCAAGGATTCTCTTGGGTGCATATTATAGATTGCTCGAATGGCTCTTTTCTGTAGAACAAAAATCATTTGAACGTCGGCAGCATTACCCCATAATAAAATACCATAGGACATTACACGACGCTGTATTTTCATTTGTATATAATCTTATTTTTTTAACCGCGTATGCTGCTGAGCTAAGCCTACTAGCCAACTTACATATGTGAGGGCCCCACTGTAATTTGGAATCTACTGTTATACCAAGAAAAACTGTAGACTCAACAAGCTCCAATGCCTCCCCACTCACCATAACATTACTTTCGACTTGTTTTACATTTGGCAACGTGAATTTAATACATTTAGTTTTCTTACTGTTCAACAAAAGATTATTGACGCTAAACCAGTTCAGTATGCGGGAGATAGCATTATTCACGTCGTCATAGTCATTCATCTGACGTTTGATTTTGAAAAGTAAAGATGTATCATCAGCAAATAATACTATCTCATGCCGGCATTCCACAAAACTAGGTAAGTCGTTTATATAAACAAGAAACAAGAAAGGACCCAGAATAGATCCCTGAGGGACTCCCATTTTCAAAGGTACGCCAGAAGACAGCTTTCCTTTAACATCAACTTTCTGTATTCTCCCGGATAAATATGAACCAATAAGAGCCAACGAAGAATCCCTAATTCCATAATGGCGTAGTTTCCTTAATAATGTGTCGTGATCAACGCAATCAAAAGCCTTAGATAAATCGCAAAAGACTCCAAGAGCATCATGCGACTCTTCCCAAGCCTCAAAAATATGTCTTATTAAATTTGTACCTGCGTCTATAGTAGAACGTCCCCTAGTAAAACCGTGTTGTTTACTGTGTAGAAGGTTATTTAAATTGAAATGATTAAGTAGCTGTTCTAAGATCACTTTTTCAAAAATTTTACTAAACGAAGGTAGCACTGAAATTGGTCTAAAGTTGGAGGGATCCGAGGTGCTACCGGATTTAAATAATGGTATCACTTTACTATATTTCATTAGATCAGGAAACACACCCAATTTTATACAGTCATTAAATATTGTTGCAAGGTATGGTGCAATTACATCAATAATAGGTTTTATTACTTTGACCGATATTCCCCAAAGATCAGGAGTTTTTTTAACATTAATTTGTTTAAAATTTCTCATTATGTCCATAGCACTAATATTTGTAAATTGAAAACTAACACTACATTTATTAACATGTTCTTTTAATAACGATTCAGCAATAGTGGGAGAAGAAATAAGAGACTTTGTAGTGGAAACTGGAATATCTGCAAAATAATTTTCAAATATATTAGCAATTTCTTGTTGCGTGTTTATTATTTTATCATTAATTTTTAACGCAAATTTAGTATCATCGTTTCTTACATTTCCTGTTTCCCGATTAATTATATTCCAAGTCATTTTAATTTTGTCTGATGCATTGTTAATCAGATTAGATAAATGTAGCGACTTAGCCATAGCACAAACTTTTCTAAAAATTTTTGAATAATTACGAACATATTTTTTAAAAGATTCACTACTATTATATGCTTTTTCAGAATAAAGATCATATAATTTTTGTCTACTTCTATGAATTCCAACAGTCGCCCATTCATTAAAAGAACTTTTACCTTTTAAGTTAATCATTTTTGGTTTAAAAACAACACTAAATTCTTCGTTAATCATATTAAAGAAATTTTTATAGAAAACGTCTGGATTTTTATTGTAATTTAAATATGACATTTTCTTAACAATGTTAATTCTAAAACTTTCCATGCGACCCTCGCTGATTGGAACAAACTTAAGCTTTTTTATGTCATCAGTATCTGAACATGATTTAGTTGTAAAAGATAGATACTGTCCACTGTGATCTGAAGTCAGCTGATTAATTACATTATAATTTCGTATTTTTTTAAAATTTGTGAAGATATTATCTATACAAGTTGCCGTTGATTCAGTAACTCGTGTTGGCTCAAGAAATAAATTTGTAAGGTTATATGACTTTAACAATGTTGTGAACCTAATGGTGGTATTAGTATTTTCTAAAAGGTTAATGTTGAATTCACCACAAATGCAAATACTCTTACTAGTTGCAGAGAGTTTTACTAGAATATTTTCCATTATATTTTCAAAGTTATCGTAATGTGAATTAGGAGGTCGATATGCAGTTACTAAAATGAAGCTATCGAATTCAACCGAGGCCACTTCAATGGTTCGTTCTTCAGAGAGATCGACAATATCGGAGCGTTCTTTACATTTGATATCCACACTAACAATAATAAGTGACCCGCCACGAATTGCTTTCTCCCTGCAGAAAGAACTTACAACCTTATAACTATCAAAATTAAATAAAAGTTCATATTTTCGAAACCAATGTTCAGTTACACATAGAATATTAATTTTATTGTGCTTTAAAAACAAATCAATTTCAAGGTCTTTGCCCTTCATACCCTGTATGTTTTGATGAACTAAATTTATTACATTAGTTTTACATGAAGAATTGTTGGTAGTTGGGCTGTGTCTAGTATCATTTATTATGATGCCAGAGCTTAACTCTTTTGTCTTTAAATGAAGTTTAAATTTGTTGAGTCAGATTTCATAATGAAAAGTTGTTTTTATCAATTTGGCTTTTGCGCGATATTGAACTTCTTATGTATGTGGACTATGTGTGAAATTAATTTAGCTTATTAACAGCTTAAAGTAGATTTTTAAGTATTAAGCTGTAACTATAACTTTGGACAGCTCAAGTTTTTTTACTCGCCTAAAATCTACAACATACCACGTAGTGGTTCAAGAGCTAACGAAATCTAACGAGACTGATATCTAGTTAGATGTTTAGTAACCAATAATTTACTATTAAACTTGTATATGTAAATTAAATTGTAATGACTTACTTCTTTGTCTATAAGATCTAGACATGTCCTAGGTCATAATTATAATGACAAACGGAGCTCAAGATAGTCGCCCGAGACTCCGAGATGTAGCGAGATACGTTCTAATAAATACGTCTCACTGTGTCCCACCTCAAGATTTATAGTTTACTATATAGATTTATCTGGACTAATATAAATGCATTAAATTATTCGTTTTATGTTTTTATGCTTGTAGAAATTGTAGCTCTTAGTTTATTTAGAAATTTATGATGCAGTTTTGTTTGTCAAAGTAATTTATTGTAAAATGCGATAGTACTCATAATCTAAAGAACCAAGTGTACCTACTGGCAAAGGATTTTAGTACTTATAATATAGTAACTGATGCAATATAATATAATAAATAGAATGAAAGAGAAATGTGGGAAGACCAAAAAGACGGTGGGCTGACGACATCACTCAAACAGCTGGTAAGGACTGGATGGAGGTAGCAGCTTGCAGAGAAACCTGGACAAAGTTGGAGGAGGCCTTCACTCAGAATAAGGGTTCCATACCTAGTTAGATCATAAGTTACTAACCATACTAACAACTACATTACGTCGCCTCAGTGCTTGTTTGGCCAATCTGCACTCGAGCAAATTTTACAGGAGACCGCAAACAAGCACGGAATTTTCGTTAAGTGCCGTGTTGAGAAAAAAATTGAAATGAGATTTTTATTGTTTTAGAATTGAATATTTAAAAAAAATATTTTACTAGTCGGATGGAAATTTTATTCTTTATAATACTGCATTAAAAACTCATTTTCGTAAAAAATGTCAGATTGGCCAAACAAGCACTGAGGCGACGATTAAGTTACTTAAATACTAATATACTAACATAAAAACTGTGTGCAAAACTTGTTTATAACCCATGGGGTATGGAAATAAAGGCTTTTTATTCTATTTTATAATATTTAATTTGACTTGTGATGGAGTGTTTTTGAACTTTGAATATATTTCGAAGGAAAATATTTTCACACCCACTTATTTCCAACATTCTATTCCTTGGTTTTCTAACCATTAAAATATACATATTTTACCAAAGTCTCAGCTATCTAGTATTTATAATTTTCGAGAAAAATCTCAGAAGGTCACGGTCAAACCATACATTTACAAACAACCTAAAAGTGTTTAGTAAACGAAAATAGGTAATAACTTATAATCAAATCTCTTTCCTATTTCACCAAAATATAAACAGATTACCGCTAACCTAGTAAACAGTTATGAAGGTTCACACTCGCAGTAATGTAGTAATTTGTAATTTAAGCCAGGATTGTGGAGTTTTAATCGTCAATCTTAATGTGCGGTTTGGATTAGCGTCGGTTGCGGTCTCGGTTATACGCAGATAGTAATACACCTAAAATGAAGGCGTTATAATACCCCTTTTAGATTTTAATGGGATCCTAGGAATGTCGGATAGTTTACGACTGTTTTGATTGAAGCTGGAATCGTTAAATCTGCGTTGTCTACTTTGAGTTAAGATAAAGTAACTTTTATTATTATTGTCACCACGACTGTAACAGGCTTTTACCACTTAGGTAATTGTTACTTTAATACCTCAATACCTAAAAATAGAAATGAAACAGTCTTCACTCCAACCATTAACCATATTGGTTCAAAAGTGAGAATCGCCGAAAACGTTTGCATTTCAAAATTCCCGTCCGAATCAAACTTTCACAATTAATCCTGTGTAAAGTAAACTGCTTAAACTTTGTTTAAACGCCGTTCTGATTACCAACTTATTTTCTGCTTAAACACTGCCACCACGCTTGCCTAGTGCGGATTGGGGACTTCACATATCTTCAAAGGATTTTTAGAACCCTTTTCCGACATGCAGGTTTCCTCACGATGTTTTCCTTCACCGTTTTTAGCCAGTGGTGTTGTGAAAAATTGCACATAAATCTTTTTCACTTTAGATTTAGAGGTACAATCCAGCCGGATTTGAACCCGCGACCTCCGTTCAGAAGGACGCGCTTCAACCACTCGGCAACCACGACTGTACTATTAGGTTTAGTTTACGTTAAATTACGCACGTACGTAGTGACATGATGTGTGTAAACATGATCTACAATCAATGATGGTGCATGTTCTACCAGCCACTTGGATACGCGTCGATACAACACAAACAAAATAAAGTGTTAGACAAACTACGACATCACAATAGCACTAATTGACTATAACAGTACGTATGTATAAGTAATATACTCGCATGTTACGTGTAATTCGTATGTGTATGAGTTTTTTAGTAGGAGGTAATTGTCGGAGTTCCCAATTGCCTGGAGTTGTGTTATGTGGGAGTGGAACCGCACTGAAATCTCCTACCGCTTACACTCAGCGAATAAAGCCAGCCAGGAGGTTATGTGTGACCGGTTCTTCACCGTATCATAGCGCAAGTGTACCTTGATATAAATTTACAATACTTAAAATGCCAAAGTACTGAGTTTGCAAATACATTATTCTATTTTCTGTGATATAGACCCAAAAAAGAGTCCCATTGCTGAGCTCCACTCAGACCACAGGTCCACAGAGAGAGGGTTTCTCTACTGCTCGAACAGGGATAGAAGATGCCTCCCGTGTAGTAATACAGAGTGGATCTGTAACTTTGGACAATCTGTCGTGGGTTGAATGACCTGTTGAAATAAAACTTAGAACCACTTTTATTTTAGGAATTGGATAAAAAAACATTCATCGTAGTATGGAAGTCGTACGATCGTCGTAAGTTTTTCATACGATGTCAGAAAAAATAGTTTACCCGATCCAAAAGATAAAAACGGTGCTAAGTTGTATTTCGACAGGTCATTCACCCCACGTCAGATTATCCAAAGTTACAGATATACCACCCTGTATAAAGGACTATTTAGATGGGCCGATTCATAATTTAAATTCATTACAAACAAAGGCCTTAACTTAATCTGCCTGAATAGTTTAAATTTAGAATACTTAGCCAAGAATAAACTAGGAACATAATTCATGTTTTAGAAAGGACCTAAGTCTAGTCTAGACTCGTAACAGATAGTTACTAGATGAGTCACGGGTCGTCGGCCGCCGATTAGCGATCACGCCCAGCTATCCTACATCGGGAACTTACGAATACTAAAACGTAACTAGTCATAGGGGTGTGCGAATAATTCGAACTCACGAATTATTCGTTCCGAATCGAATATTAATATCGAATTAATCGAATATTAATATTCGAATCTTCGAATTTTTCGAAATTCGCCGAATATTCGAAAAATTTCAAATAATTCTAAAAGTTTCGAATATTCGTCGAATTTCGAATAGTATCGAATTTGACTACGACCACTACGACTATTTTGTAGACATCTAGCCCATTAAAGATATTATCTACAAAATACAAATTCTTGTCCTATTTCCGATGCATCGTCGTAGTCAAATTCGATACTATTCGAAATTCGACGAATATTCGAATTATTCGATATTTATTATTCGAATTATTCGATTCGAACGATATTCGCACACCTATAGACTAACTAGAGATTAAACTACTTCATTCGTTCAAGCTAGCCAGTGAACTTATGCTAATAATACGGTGCAGTTTTATATTGTAGTTCCTATTTTTTGTAGCTGTAGGTGTACAATTTTATTGTTTTGGAACGAAGTTCCTTATCGCGCGTTATCGAAAGGGGGCTAGACGGAAATTCTTATGTAAAAGTTGTCACGACACTTTTTTGTTTTAGATGATTATCGCTAGATGGAGCTGTGATTAAAATCTTTTAAAACAATTCCTTATTTTGTTTTATATGATTAATGCTAGATGGCGCTGTGATCAAAATATTTTATTATTATAATAAAATTTTATTACAATTCCCTCACTAATTAATCGAAAGGAACTTCGTTCCATCCGGGTGTCCCTTGACACCTCTCAAGTTTTTTTTTTCATTCTGTTGATTTATATGAGTGTTAGACATGAGCTTGTAATCCCACTTTAAATAAGGGAGTAGGAATACCGAAGTAGTCATGCATTTTATTGTTGCAGGCTTTTGATGTAGAGGCGAAGCGTCACTCGCGATTTTTTTTTTTATTCACGGTTTTTTTACTTTTAAGGCCGTCAAAGGAATCAATTAAAGAAATATCAAACTTATTTTTTTATTGGCCTTTGGGTTTCTCTGGATTTGACATTAGTGTAAATGTTAATAGATTTGATCTGCTCAGAATAAAAGTTTTTGAGTTCCTTTCATTTGATCGTAAGTGGATTTTCACGACTTGCAAAGTCAAAGGGACACTACAGGACAGCTATCAACAACGTACTTAACTACCATTCTCGGACCTTAAAAGACTCTCTTCAATCCCTATTTAATCAAAATCCCAGTTTATTTGACAGTTTACGTGCAACTATGCCACACAGGACGTCCTGTGTCCCGGGTGCTCTGACAACATTCGGTCAAGATTTACACAGTTCTATACTAATATTGAACTAGCAAACGTCACGTGGAATTTGTAGGAGTCCAAATTTTGTTGTTCTTAGATATCTGTTACTTGTTTTTTTGTCCTATATGTTATGTAACCGGGGATTTGTGCAAAGTTTAGGTTGCATGTAATGGTACTTGGATGTTATATCTTGTAGTCATGTTTCGTTATGAAAGAATGGTATTAATTGTATTAAAGTAGATAGATAAGTTTAGTCGTGGTGGGGTAGTGGTCGAAACGCTTCCTTCCGTACGGGAGGTCGCGGGTTCAAAACCGGCCGGCTTGTACCTCTAAATTTAAATGTTAAAAAGATTTATGTGCAATTATTCACAACACCACTGGCTAAAAACGGTGAAGGAAAACATCGTGAGGAAACCTGCATGTCGGAAAAGGATTCTAAAAATCCTTTGAAGATATGTGAAGTCCCCAATCCGCACTGGGCAAGCGTGGTGGACTATGTCTAATCCCTCTTCTGAGGAGACCTGAGCTCAACAGTGGGCAGTAATGGGTTGGTACAGTACAGATAGACAAGTTTACGACTCAAGTTAAATAGTACTTGAAACTTACAATACTTCTTTAACAAGACATTAAAAATATGAATGAAATACCTTGTTTGTATTTGTTTTTATTACACCGTAGATGTCTTAATAGAGAACGTTAAAATTCAGTTCCAGTCCACCCCAACACAGTCACAACTTTGTCCAACAAATACACAATAAAGTTTCAAAATACAATATAAAAAACAGAGAGACGGCGGGTCGAATCTACGACCCAAGCCATTAGGAGTGCTCAAGAGTGAGGAACCTCCTCACAATTATTAAATGTCAGCAGTAGGAAAGTACAAGGTATGAGATCTTTCCTATGATTACGTAAACTAGTCCTTATTAAGTGAATCACATTAAATCAGCGATGTTTATTCAAACACAATCTCCGTGTCTGTAATAAAGCAATCGTCCTGATTAAATTATATGACTCTATAAATGATTGGATTTATACCGGTGTGTAATTTCTATAATACATCTTTATGGCAATGTCTTTGTAAAATTTACGATTTGCGATCCGTTTTATAGTATTCAATTGAAGACATTTAGATAAATTAAATCTTGTAGCTATTATGGAAAACTCGATTTGAGTTTTAGTATACAGGGTGATTTTTTAGAGAGGGTACATATTGCAGGAGGGTGATGAGTACTCTGTTCTATTACGGAATATTACAAAAAATAGGTAAAATTACAAAATATATATATATATTTTTTTTAAATCTAAATTCGACAAAACTACCTCAAACATAAACAATTTCGGCTTAAAGAGTGTTGACTAATGACCTCTAGTGATCTCGCGCACCCCACACCTCTGCTACACCCATCAGCTGTCGAAAAAAATCATTTTGCAATAATTTTAGATATTTTTAAGTTGCAATTACTAAGGCATTAAGCCATATTCTTTGGTAATAATATTTTTTACTGGTCGTATATAACCATCAGCTACCATGACCTTCAATATGTACCCTCTCTAACAAATCACCCTGTATATTTCAATTCGAAAGTTATCATATTTCGAGTAAATGATTAGCATTATTTTCAGAAGTACATAATTCATGATGATACTATTAGTAATGCTTCAAGCAAGTTCTCTATTCCGAAAAACGAAATGCTGCCATTTTCTTCATTTTTAATATATTTGACGAGGAAGACTGATTTATGACTGTAGCACATTGACGACGAAGTTTCATAAATTTATGTTGTGTAAACTACTAGAATTAGAATAACTACAATAAATCTGATCTGACTGTTCTGTTCAGTGTATTTTAGTTTGTATTCAGTTTTCGGAGACTGTTTCACCTTTTATGATCTTGTAATACTTGTTTGAGTCCTGGGGGCCCTGGTGTCCTGAAATACAGACTTGCGTCTAGTTTAGGCACCAGTCTCCCGCAAACATGAATCGGCAATAATACTTATTACCATACATTTTATTGTAGCGCTAATTTTAATTTAGTTAGAAAAATAAACTATATTCTATTCTATTCTAATAAATATCTGAACTATGGGAAAAACTCAATTTGGGGTTAATTGAAATATCATTTACTCCTACAATTTTGAAGTTTTGTAGTCGTTCAACACAACTATTTTAAAGCTCAATGCTCAATCAAGAAAGTATTATTGTGGCTTGTATACCTTATTTCAGGTACTCAGTAATTTAAAAAGTTGAATAAAAAGTACGAATTTTATACTTCGAACATTATCTGATCTGTTTTGTAATTCAATAACATAGTCCCCATATCATGGCTTACATATCTCTCTAAACAAGAAAGAAAGTTATAAAGCCGTAGGTAGCGGCCAAGCAGTGTCCCTAACAATGTAGAAGTCCTTGAGCAACGGTAACCGCTTACAATAGCTCGTCTGCCTACTACTGTATAAAAAAAACAGTCTATAAACACACATTCGTCTTTTCCATAAAAGACATAGACAATCAGACACAATCTTCGTTTAATTTCATTTAAAAAACAAACTCTTACGTAATGATCATCTTCCATTTCATTTACGTATTAAACATTTAATAAACGTTTTTAGTTCGAATTGAATCTGAAATCTGCCAAGGGCGCGGACATAATACCATTCCATTAAAACTTAATAACTGGACATAAAGACTGTGTCCTAAGGCATTTTCTTTAGATTAATCTTGTAATCTAAATTTAGTTTTTGCTCGGAGCCCGAGAGAGCCGGTATGACAGGCCAATCTCGAAATACCTCGCGGCTGTTTTTCTTGTTCGAGAAGGAACCTTTTTACTTGTATTTTTCTAAGTCGATTGTCCTTCGGAGAGGGAAAGATTTGTTGAAATGCTTCCACATCCATTTACATTTTAACTGTCGATTTACATATATATTGTGCGGAAAGGAACAGATTTTATTTAGAAAACGAATGCAAATGTTTCGTGAAGCATATAAATGTTTTTTAGGTGAATAATATACAAAAAAGTCTTTGAACTCAGCCACTTTCTGTTTCTGCAGAAAGACAATAAAATTAAAGATTTTATCGCTATACTTTTTTCTTCTCGTAGTGTAGGAAAAATCTTTAATAGTACCAAAATACAGTCGGTCTCTGGTTATACTCTATCTTTATAAAAAAAAAAAAATATGCATTATAAGATATTTTAACTTCTAAGCCTTAGTTTAAAGCTAAAACTACAAGCTAGCAAAGCCGCTTGTGCCGCGATTCACACAACACTCTATTTGCTTCAAATTAATCCTTTCCGTGGTTTCGCCGACGCTGAATAAAAAACTACTTCGATCGGTCCAGCACACAAACATATATTTGCACTTAAAAATTAAAACTCAAGCGATTCTAAGTCTTATGTCGTGTAGTTAAGGTTGTATGGTGTTGTTTATTATGTGTGTGTTTGTTGTAGTAACATGTTGTGGGAGGTAGGGGATCGTGGTGCGTCTGGAATGCGGTTCTGAGATACCCCATGGCTATATGTAGTTATTGGTTAATGTACAAGCGCTTATGTAGGTGCTTTGTACACGAAAACTTTGAACTGTGCTTTGGATAAGTTTATTTTGAGATAATTTTAAGTAATTGGCTACTTCTATTGGAGTTCTATTACTTAAATTACTGGTTGTTTCGTAGTTTCTTGTTATTATTTAAATACAAAAAGAGATTGATGGACTTGCTTTTATTTATTTATTTTTATTTCTACTTTTTTTGAAATGATTATTATGTGCCGTTTACATTGACGATTTCAAAGTAAATATAAGTTAAATAATTTTAGTGCTGTCAGGGTAAAATTGATATAATACGAAAATTATATTTTCCGGTAATTGGAGTGAACTCCTCTACTTGTTGTTCCCGAGGTTTTTGTTTAACGAGATTGAATATAAGTCTTGTATTATAGGGATGGATGACTGACACAAATCATATTGCAGTCTCTTGAGCAACGGTAATCACTTACCATCAGGTTGGCAACAGTCTTGTTTATCTATCATGCAATTAGAAAAAACACAACAAACAAATTCAATTCATACATACAAAAATCTCAGTCACATAATATAGTAGATTAAAATCACTTTCAAAACTCAAGTCCATACATTCAGTGTTTCAACAGTTCGCATAAGCAGTATTGAAGAGCCGGCCTGTACCGTCAAGTACTAGTGGTTTTTTGGCCAGCCGGGTCGATGGCCTGCTTGAAACAATTGACCAATCGCCTGGACCCGGCTCACTGCTGAGAACAGTTTAAAAGTAATTTCGGTGCACATAAAATATGAGAGAAAACGACCGACGTATTGAGGGCAGGTAATTCGTTTCCTCGACTCGAAAAAGGTCCTCTTAAAAAAGGGTAAATGCGTATTTGCTGTTTTTGAGAGGAAATGTTACAAAGTATTTTAATTATATTTTTGAGTGGAGTTTTAGTTAATCTTTATAATGGTTTTTTATAAACTTAATTAGACACTCCCGGTTTTCTATAATACTTTCATGCATTTTGAACGGGTTCTTATCACGATATTTAATTAATTGAGTTGTCTCGATATTTAGTTGTGTGTCGTGATGTGAGTTCGAGTTCCAGTGGTACTACCCAAAAGCGAACGAGAAAGAGGGTAGACAGATTTGTTTGCTCTTCAATCGACCCGCAGTATCCAGTCTTCTCGTGATCATGACTTTTGTAACAACGTTGAAATATCGAGACAACTCAATTAATTAAATATCGTGGTAAGAACCCCTTGAAAATGCATGAAAATGGTTGTTTAATTTATACCGTCTGTTAAGCGTGTAGGCCAGCTGAAAGTAATCAAAAGTTTTATTAGGTATTAATCATTCCAGCAAAATGGGCGCCATGTCGCCTGATTGCGGAAACAACCCCGGTAAAGGTTTAGCTGGTAATCAAGACACAATTTGGTTATTTAAAATTATTTTTTAGATCATAATTTTAGATCAAAATGATCTTGAATGCCGTAAAATCAAAACTCTCTTATAGTTCAAGTAGATAATAATCAATCAGTGGCTTATTATTTCACTACATTTTTTAATGTTTTATTAATAGTAGCGGTTTGCTCATTTATAGGAATGATGATCATGTTCCAAATTGTATGTTGAGTTTCAAAATGCTAAAAACGACAGGACTTTGATCGTGCGGATGTTTTTAAGCTTTTATAGTAAGGCACCCTTGACCCCTCTTCCAACTTTTATTGCTTATTAGTATCCCGACTCCTATGCTCTTGCCCATGTCAAAGTACTACTACATAGTCATAATATTTTTTCTCGCCCCTTTTCACTTTGTCTAAACTTCAAATGCCAAGCCACATAGCAACAACTGTATGACGTCACTCGATCCCGAGTCGTGACCAGACCAACAGGAGGCGCATGCACAGATCTTATATCTTGCACACGAAATGACTGTATGGCGATCCTGAACGAAAATGGAAGCTGTATTCGTGACTGATGCTATAGGGAAACGGTAATTGGAGGTTATTGGGGATTTTGGATGCGAGAGCATGTTTCCTTCAGAGGTCAAAAGGTACTTTTGCGATAAGTTTGTTTTATTATAGAATTTTAAAAATAAGCTTGTAAAATTTCGAAGTAGTGGTTTATAGAAATACCATCTGATCCAGGAAACTTCGTCTGCGTCACAAAGGCTGGATCCATAAAGCACGAAAAAGCACAGAAGAATATGGTTATTTATGTTTAGGCTAAAATTTTCATTATTTTTCTATTATTCCTCTTAAAACACTATCTACTAAAAACCACATCAAACTCCGTAAAGATTTAAGGGACAGACAGGGTAAAGCGACTTTGTATAGGTATTCTTTAAAACGATAAACAAAATTAGTGAAAAATGTAATTGAATTTTTCAATAATATGTACTAACATTAAACTAGTTACTTGTAATGTATGTGATGTATTTTATTGATTTACCTCAGACTGAAGGAGCCTTCCATTACGTGTCGAAGTAATAGGTTCGATCTATTTCTGAGAAGGGGACAATTCAATTTGGTTCACTATAAAGGTGGCATTATGATTTTCCCGTATTCAAATGTTAAGCCATATTATTTTATGAGGTAGATTATTTTATATTCTTTGAATATAATAAAAAAAATATTTTTCACCCATGGTAATTAACCCCGGTTGTTTATCAATAGCCTCCACCAGATCTCGGTATCTACTGGTCCTGGCGATCGAACACCAGACCAAACGTCATAAATGGATATGGATTGGCCACACACTTAAATTACACGCTAGCTACATATAGTGCGGGGACGACGGGAAAGAGTGCCGAGGGCGTAACGCGTTGCGCCGTCCCTCATAACCCCGTGCTGGGTTCTGGCCTCAGCCGGGGTTCGGACGCTGAGTGTGAGCGGTTGGAGGTTTTAGTGCGGTTCAATCCCACATATACGGGAATCCGGTAATTTCCTCCAACTGAAAAAAAAAGTCATATAGTCCAAGCAAGCCTTAGATTGGACAGCTCAAGATACTAGAAAGCGTGACCACTCAAGACAAACTTCTGTATAGTAGACACTACAGAAAAAAAAGTCATCTGTGTACATTAAAACGCGACACAATTAATTGAGTGGTAAATGGTTACCATCGCTCATGAGTATATACAATGTGCTTTTTCTTAAATCTAGTTCTACTCTCTGTATTTAAGACACAACCTGGCTGATTCAAAATAATTCTTCCTTTAAAATAACCTTTCCCAAAAACCTCTTTGCATACAAATATTGCTTCTGAGTCTTTATTTTGTACGCTAATGTATCGTGTTCCAGGGAAGGTCACCCACACATACGCACACGGCTCAATCTCCATTCCCCTCACGTACGTAAGTATTAACAATTGTAATGAATTACGTGTTTATTTGCCAAAAGTTACCGGCCGTTAACGTACTCTAGGTATTTATTGTTGTTTCTAGATTTTGTTGTTAGAATTGATGGTTCTATTATTTATTTATTTTATTTTATTTATTCTTCTTGCACAAAAAAATAAGTACAATGGCGGACTTGATGCCTGAGGCACTATCTACCAGTCAACCAAGGGTGGAGCAGAGAGAACAATAAGTAGGTGTACAAGAGAAGTGCACACATGAGCTTAAAACACGTAGAACAATATATACAGTAAGACAGATTTCATACATAAAAGATTACAATAATAATATAATATATATATTTATAAATACACATAAACAAAATATAATATATAATTATATTTTGTTCTATTAGCTCATGCTTGGTACATTTGAGTCTGTAGTATGGGATTGATGTTCAAAGAAAAGAAAATTTACTCTATTGGTTTTGAATGCGGCCTTTGCTAGTAATTTCTGATTGTTAAAATAAATATATTAATATGAGGTGCGACGGCAAGAATGCAGTATTGCGTATCGCATCGTGCCGCAATCCATAACTCCGTCCTAGAATCTGGTGTCGTAAGCGGTGGGAGTACGTTTCGACTACCATCACATGCCTCGGCTCTTTCCTCCCACTTGAAGAAAATACCAAGTCTTGTGTCAGTTGTATTAATGATTTTCCTGGATTTTAAATCTATTTTATCAGCCAAATCTATTAAATCCTTCTTGGTACTCAATGAGTGAATTTTATTGTAAAAACTACTACTTTTAATACTGTACTGTACCAACCCATTACTGCCCACTGTTGGGCTCTGGTCTCCTCAGAAGAGGGATTAGGCATAGTCCACCACGCTTGCCCAGTGCGGATTGGGGACTTCACATATCTTCAAAGGACTTTTAGAATCCTTTTCTGACATGCAGGTTTCCTCACGATGTTTTCCTTCACCGTTTTTAGCCAGTGGTGTTGTGAAAAATTGCACATAAATCTTTTTCACATTTAGATTTAGAGGTACAAGCCGGCCGGATTTGAACCCGCGACCTCCCGTTCCGAAGGAAGCGCTTCGACCACTCGGCCACCACGACTTTTAATACTACTAACTCTTAATACTTTTCTACATTAAATTCCACTACACACCAAACAGTATAAAGTGCTTTCCGTACTTCTAATAGAGGGAATCTAAACTTAAATGGATGTACTAAACAATCTCACTAAAACATTGAACAGCTATTGGAAGTCTAAGTGTGTAACTATTCCACATGTTTCAAATCTCGTGTTTAATCTAGTTTATAGTTTCGATACTCTAACTTTGGTTTTAGCGATCAATTGTAGACTGTAGATATTTGAGTTTACCTAAGTAACTTCATTTTAATTACATATTCTGCTGTTAGCTTCTCGTTACTTTTTAGTTTAGTCCAATATGTTTAGACGTTTCATAGGAGTTCATCGGAGGAGCGCTATGCCTTTTTAAAACGAGACTTGAAGAAATTCCTTAAGTCCGTAATCCGTAGTCCGTCAGTGTCTTCTGACAATGCAGAGGTCTATGAGCTACGGTAACCGCTTAAGATCATGTGGCCCGTTGGCTCGTCTGCATACGACGTTAAAAGTAGATCTCTGGTTTAAATAGTAATTAATGTCAGTTAGTTACTATAATTGTGTAAGTTTGTTTCAGTGAAAGAGTGTTCACTTTTTTCTATTGCAAGACAGATGAACTTACTGCCTACCTTATGGTAAGCGTTTACCATAAGGTAGGCTCATGAGCCTCTGTATATATAATGAGCCTCTGTGTAAATACCAGAGAACTGAGAGGCCTTTATTTATATTCTATTACGTCTACTTATACTACTTATATTTTACGCATAACTTTATTGTAACTGACTTTATGAGTAAGAAGACAAAAGACTACTATCATTTTCCTCATTACTTGCAAGTTTTACTTAGTAAAGTCTTTCAATAAAAGTGTACTCAAGAACATGAGCGTAAACAAACTCAGTGTGTGCATAAAGCTCGCGAACAATGAAATGTAAGTAACGAGTCAATATTTGTTGTAGTGATTGTGCGAAGTCAGAGAACTACAATGCACGTTTAGGAATACAGTATCATGTGTATTTAATTTGGTTAGAGCTTAAATTTATGTTTCGATGTTGTTGATGTTGTATGGAGTGGCGGCCATGAACCGGTAGGCGCAATGTTAGTAGACCCCCCACAAGATGGACCGACGATCTGGTCAAGATTGCGGGAGGTCACTGGATGCAGATGGCGCTGGACCGGTCTATGTGGCGAAGTTTGGGGGAGGCCTATGTCCAGCAGTGGACGTCTATAGGCTGTTGATGATGATGATGTATGTTTCGAGAGCTGTAGTTTTATTTGAGAACTAAGAGATCGTTCATCTAAATTTAAATGGAGTCAGCTAAAGAAAACGCGATAATTTGATTGCTGTATCCATGTGAACAATTGTGTAGCATAGACATTTTTTGATTACATGATGATTTAGCATCAAATAAATAACTCAATATTATTCGTCGATAGGTTTTCGTCTAGAGACAGCGATGGTGTTCTTAATTTGATTGATTTTTATGTTGACTCCCTTCAGAACTAATTTTCGTAATTGTCTTAGCATTCCCCATGCACCAGACGATATAGAATGCACAGAGAGCTGAAATCTCTCCGTACACTCACTTTTAAAAATCTTATCCTGAGAAAATTAACACTAACGTTAGGATTAGTCTGCTTTAAACGCTGCACATATTTATAATTTTATGACCAACCTCAGTTTAATCATAAAACGTAAACTACAAACTTTCACAATAATTTTATATAAAGTAAGGGACACTGAATAATATAATCACGATCTCTCGGAACAGTCACGATAACTCGATTTCTGCAATGTTACATCGGTTTTCCATTATCTATTTTATAAATTATAGTTTCTTTGTTTATCGAAATTATGTAAATTTAATCTGTAGATTTTGTAACAAATTATAATGAAATTTTAAATAGTTTAAAAACTACAATGTTTTTTTTTCTTTACAAAAACAAGTTTAATAAAACTAGTAGTAATTCTCCAAAATGATCGAATCATTAATATTAACAACTTTAAAAATTGGAAGTCGGTTCTTGAATTTAAAAAATACATTCAAATCGATCAATCACAAAAACGACGAACATGAAGACTTCCTTCTTATGTTGTAAATAAAATAGTTTAAAAATATTAAAGTATTTAAAGTTATCATTGACAATGTTAACACAAATGAGATCTACCACCACAAGAAATCCTATTACTCTCTACCCGTCAAAAATCAAACTAAAGAAACATCAGAATACTCAAAAGCCCACATTCTCACTACATTTTCCGTCAATATCATAATTAAGACCATTTAGATGCAAATTAGATCGCTTGCATCAAATATTTGGATCGCTTACGATGTATGTAGATATTAAGATGCACAGTTTCCGTGGTGTCGTTACAAAAACCTGATTTTACGAACATACGTGATCGTTCACCCTTTCCTCACTTTAATAATACTTCGATCGTAAATAGTGATGTGCAGATTATCGATAACTTGAATTTATTGGGTAGGTTTACTGAATTATTATTTTTGGAGGTCTCGGTATATCCTTCTTCTGACTTCCTAAATGGAGGAGGAACTTAATTCGTCTGAATGTTTTGTATTTTGAAGCAGTGGGTATAGAGCCCAGTTCATTTGAGTAGAAGTTAAATGACATGTGTTTTTTTCTGCAAACTAGATATATGCTAATCAGTTACTGGACCACCTGATCGATGCCTTCTGTAATATCAGGGGATACAGCAAGGTCGCTTCCACGCACCATCTTATTGAGGATTTTAAAAGAGAGTCATTAAAATCTTCTGCTTAACTATCTGCCAGCTCAGTGACTTGAAAAAATATTACAATCGATAAATATTCCCATCCCTACGTCTTCAACCGATTGTAGTGGGCAAACCGGCCAGACGGGCCGTCATTCGACTTAATTGATGACTGTCGAGATCCGCCCGGGACGAGATCGGCAATCATTCGAGATACACCCGACTTCGTTAGTAGGGGTCCTCTCTCTAATATTACATCGATGATGCTTTTTAGGCTTTATTATCTGATTCGATTTATATTGTAGTAACAATATCATTTACTTTTTCTTGTTTCTATGCCATCTTAACAAAGATCAGCGATTATTAAGGCAATCTGCACTTTACTGAACTGTATTTTTGTTGTAATTTCTTTTGTATGTTTTTATGGTGTTCAATAAAGATATTCTATTCTATCAGCATTTTTGACACAGTAGCACCAAAAGACAGCACGAGTACCTAGTTTTGTTGAACTGACGTAAGTTTTTTAGTTAATAAAGTAGAAGTAAGTTCTTAATCGTGAGTTAATGAAGTCGTGGTGGCCGAGTGGTCGAAGCGCGTCCTTCCGAACGGGAGGTCGCGGGTTCAAATCCGGCCGGCTTGTACCTCCAAATCTAAACGTGAAAAAGATTTTTGTGCAATTTTTCACAACACCACTGGCAAAAACCGGTGAAGGAAAACATCGGGAGGAAACCTGCATGTCGGAAAAGGGTTCTAAAAATGCTTTCAAGATATGTGAAGTCCTCAATCCGCACTGGGCAAGCGTGGTGGACAATGTCTAATCCCTCTTCGGAGGAGACCTGAGCCCAACAGTGGGCAGTAATGGGTTGGTACAGTTAACAGTTACAGTAAGTTCTTAATTACAAAACAGATAAAGAGCTTACGACCCACTTGATGGGAAGCGTCGCGCATGAATCTCTACTAATCCAAAGCAATGGAGGGGCCGTTATCTATCACCTACTTTTACAGGATAGCTACATGATATGATTTACATTATAAAAAATGTGACTTGCAACCTTCAATTGTTTTAAATCAAGAAAGCAGATCACATAAGTTATAAAAAGGAAATGATTAAGATTTTATCCGTGAGAACATGATGTTCCCGAGAGAGACAGAGTAAATCAACAAGCCCTTACATTAAGTAGAGAGAGAATGTTCATATAGCACGCGAAACTGTCATTAGGGACTGTTTATAATGTGTAGTATGTTCTAACTATTATAATATTACCTCCGGAATATAGTACGTCGCCTCAGTGCTTGTTTGGCCAATCTGCACTCGAGCAAATTTTACAGGAGACAGCAAACAAGCACGGAATTTGCGTTAAGTGCCGTGTTGAGAAAAAAATTAAAATGAGATTTTTATTGTTTTAGAATTGAATATTTTTAAAAAATATTTTACCAGTCGAATGGAAATTTTATTCTTTATAATACTGCATTAAAAAGTAATTTTCGTAAACAATGTCAGATTGGCCAAACAAGCATTGAGGCGACGAGTATACAATCTTTATTCTACTACGGCTGGTTCAAATTGTTTTTTTATCTTTGATCGAGGCTGATCTCGTCACAGTCGCGGGAAGTCACTGGATGCAGACAGCGCAGAACCGCTCGTTGTGGCGAGGTTTGGGGGAGGCCTAACTCGAGCCAGATGACGTCTACGGACTGATGATGAAATTATTGTAATCATAATATTTCTGTGATTCTATAAGATTACATTACCTTACGAGTTATTTAATTATTTAAATTCTATAGCTGTATACTTATCCTATTAGGCTACAACAATAATTGATGCTGTAGTATTGTATTTTTAAATGGATTTTTGCATACATTTAATGAAAACCAAATTGATTTGATTGTAAGTATTGTATGAAAAGCCAGTAATATTTCGTAAAACAATGTAACTGTAGTCGCTGTTTCTTGCGTGATAAATGAATGTATGATGAATGAGTGTTCAGACACTTCGGAGACGATTACTCAGTACTACGGTTGTATTGAAATTAATGAATTACTGCTTTCATGTCAACATACTCGAAAATATTAATCACTAGCTGGCTCGTGCAATTTCATCTGCGTAATTTAAGACGGAACTAATAAAAGTGTTTCCGTAGTATTTTTCGCTGTAAAAACTATTCACGAACATTTCAAAAGAATTGTCGAAATTGGTCCAGGCGTTGTTGAGTTGCCTAACTTGTTGAATACCTACCCCTATTCGGGGGGACGGAGCGACGGGAAAGAGTGCCGATGGCGTAACGCGTCGCGCCGTCCCTCATAACCCCGTGCAGGAATCTGGCCTCAGCCGGGGTTCGGACGCTGAGTGTGAGCGGTTGGAGGTTTTAGTGCGGTTCAACTCCCACATTTCGGTGATTTCCTCCAACTAAAAAAAAAAAACCCCTATTCGGAGGAGAACTGAGCTCAACAGTGGACAGTAATTGTTACATATTTAAAATTTAACACCTTTTTTATATGTACCATAGATAGATAGACAGTTACTTGTCAGTCTCTTTTCTAATTCTCTCTGTCCTCGCTTGTCAAGAGAATACGTATTCAATGTAAATCTTTATGTTTTAATTAAATATAAAATATCTGTTCAATCATAGTTTAATTTATCAGTAATGGATTACCTATTACAGTTGTAGAGTTATGCGCTTGTCAAAATATTTCACGATTTATTTTTTGTATAATAGATTAATGTCTATAATATTATTTTCAAAAACTTGTATAGTTGTAAGCCTTAGGCAAAGATGTATCGAGAGATAGAACATGTTGTGTAATCTCTTAATTGTGTAGAAAAGTTTGAGTTATGTTCTAAGATTTATGTTCCGATAGGCGTCATCGATCGACGAAAAGAATAAAAAATTACAAATGAAAAAATATTATGCAATTTGAAGTCCAAAGAAGGAAATTTACTTTTTGTTACATTAAGATTTCGAAAGACACTCTGATAATTTTTATCCCGACGAATTTGCGTGGATTAATCTAAACCTAATAATATTATGAAGAAATAATGTCGCGATGTCGATATCTAGTTAACCGATTTCGATAATGCTTTTACTGATAGGAAGGTACTTTTGAGGTTAGGCTATATAATAATGCTAAAATTAAAATGTGGTTTAAACTGTTTTTTTTCATCATTTGATTTGAATATTACATACCTGCATACATACGATTTAGTTTTGTTTTCCAAATATCTATCGTTAAAAACTATATGTATGGAAATTCGCACAAATTGATAGTAAATAGGTTCGTGTTTGTCGAGATGTGTGTGTCGAGGCGAGTTGTTAGCGTGTTCGATCATTGTCAGCGGGATCCCGCTTCAATACCATCGAATATTCAGTCAGCTTTGTGCTGAGTTTAGGGCTGTTAACAACGATGTATGTAGCTAATAAGCTGAAAAGTTTGTTTGTTTGTTTGAGCGTGATAACAGGAACGGTTGGTACTATATGAAAAAATATTTTAGTGTGAGATAGTCCATTTATCGACTATATTTTGACGACGCTAAGGCCCTCCGCACATGGAGCTACTCAAATATGATGGAATTAGTTAGTAATTAGAATTACAAACTAGTTATAAATTGTATTTCGCACACCACGCTACTCATATTGCAAGGTTTCAGTCACTCCTGTCACAGATCAGAAACTATAGTACAGATGCGACAGCGAAAGCGATTGAAGTTGTGTAATGTTTTTTTTAAAATTTGTTTTAATTTAAATAAATTTAATTTGCAGTCTAGATATTTTCGTGGGTTGTAGACTAGGTTCATTTGAAGGCCTTTTACTGTACGCATGATCCAGAATGAATTTCGGCATTGATTTAAGGCAGTAATTGTGAGCAACTTGAACTTTAGAAAAAATTGTAAAATAAGGTCGGTATCGGTTTCGCTGTCGCATCTGTACTATACTTTCTGATCTGTGCAGTAAACTCGGGTAACCTAGTAGCTCGGCGACTGACACGACGCGTCGCGCGCGATCAGTTGACAACGCGTTAGTAACTGGTTAGTGATTAGTCGCGTCGTGTGCGAACCTGTATGGCAATGTATGGCGGTGACGCGTCGTGTCAGTCGCCGAGACTCGTTAGTAATTTGAGTTTGTGATTAGTTACTTTTGAGTAGCTCCATGTGCGGAGGGCCTAAGACTTACGTCACACCCATCACCCCCGCGAGTCACTTAGTATAATATAAAAGATAATAAATAAAAATGTAGAAAATTGTTCTCAATCAGTTCTATAGTACCTACAACATTGTCTGCATAATAGTTAGTGAAGCGAGCGAGTTCCTGTCGAGGTAGTTTCACTTGTCTACAACAGACTCGCATTGCTGAGTAGGAACTTTTGTTCACTGTTTAATATACTGATAGGCAAGGGTTGCAATATCACTAATACCTAAATAAGTTGCATTTTTTAAACGGTTTTTTTATTCTTTTCATTTTGTTTTTCCTACAAAACATTGTCCTTGAATTTTAAGGTGACGAAGCATGCTACAGAAATTAATCAACAAAACCTACGAGTTTTTTTTAAATTAAATTTTAAAACACTAAATTGTTCATAGACTAATGAACTTCGACTTACATTCCTTAATGCAAAACAATACAAGGGTTTTAGAAGCCATTAAATATCACAACCTATCATGTAGAACTCTTTTTATATCTTATTTAAAAAGATATGTAAATAGGATTTTCCATTTTAAGAGTGGCAAAAAATATCTTTAGAAATTAATTGTAAATGCCCCGTTCATATTCATATTAATATTTTCAAAGGAACATGATAAGTGTTGGAAATCCCTCAAGGTGCACTTTAAATAATAAAACTATGTAGCTTGGTCAAATAAAATGTATATTCCATGCTTTCTCTTTTACAATAAATACCAAACTAAACGCAAAAACTAAAACTGTACATTTCTTTACATATAAAAGTCATGTTGTTTACATTTTGACAGATCATTTTTAAAAATAATAAATATAATTCTAAAGAAATAAAACCTATTTTCAACAATTAAGATGCAAATAGTATTATAACAAACGTGTCAGCCCTGAGTTCCGTATTGTTAGTTGGCTATTGCTATCGTTAAATTTAATATTCAGTAACGATTCTAAAACACTGCATGCACAGATACCATTTGTACATGTTTGTGTATTTGCAGAATTCAATCAACTCGTTTGAAATGAGGTTTCAATAATCAAGTTGAGGTTTAATGTTATATGGTGTATGTATGACTATTTCTGTAGACTTCCATATGATATTAAAAGGGGGCGACGGGATGGGAAAGCGTACTGAGTGCGTAACGCGTCGCGCCGTCCCTCATAACCTCGTGCTGGGTTCTGGCCTCAACCGTGGTTCGGACGCTGAGTGTGAGCGGTTAGAGGTTTTAGTGCGGGTCAACTCCCACATTCCGACCTGCGGGAGGGAATCCAGCGATTTTTCCAACAAAAAAAAAAGGTTAATCCATTTCAAAAATAAAAGTGGTTCAAAGTTGTATTTCGATAGATTATTCAGCTGGTAAAAGATTACATACTCGTACCTTATTGTTTTAATAAACGCAAAAAAGGTACAAGGTACTTCTTAAAGTCGATGTTTTGGCTCGAATCCTCACTTAAAGTAAAGTGACGTTTACAATTGTTCAGCTAAAGAACTAAATAAAATCAAAATTCAAACAATTAGCGCGATGACGTCACAACCACTTAAAGTATGTTGAAAATGTTTTTTTGTTTTTATTTATTCGAAACATCGATGAACCGTTAAAGGATTCTGCGAATTGAAATTTCCAAGTCGAGTATTTTTAACGTTCGCATCGTGTTGTTATAATTGTGTAATATTTGCTATAAGATGACCACTTTTAAAGAAACTCCTTTGAATTTTATTTTCCGATATTTTATTTGAAAAGTTCATTTTTATGTGTGAGAGAATGTCGTTTGTCCTCTTACTGGAGAGCTGTGTTTTAGCTTCCTTTTATCTGTCAGTGAAAATTTTAACTGAAACGTTGACAAGTTCCTCTTGAAGAGTTTCGAATAACTCAAAATTTATGATTAACATTTGATGAAGGTGGCTACTTGTACTCTGCTATTATTTTACATGAGGTTTGAAGGGAGTCTTTCAAAGTATGTTGTAGTTAACGGCCCTTCAGTGTCTCTGATTTTGCAAAGGTTCATAAGCGACAGTAACTACTCTCAATCAGGCGACTCGTTCTCTCACTCGTCTACAAGATTTAGTTAGGCAAAAGTTTTTAGTTCAGAGAGTTGAGTTTGAGGTGGTATAGTTATACTGCAGGAGGTTTCGGCAAAACCGGTCCTTCTGGTTTCGATCGCTGACTTCGCCGATGCCCTTACTTCCAGGCTCTTTTCAATTTTCACACCAGTTTTATGTAATTTACACTATAATAATCGAAGTAATATAAAGTTTATGAGCGACATTCCTTATTTTATAATACTGTCATAAATTTATGAAAACATTTTATATATTTACGACGACGTCCTGATCATGTTTGAAAGTATACAAGTAATACAGTTCTGGAGTGGCGGCCACGAACCTGTAGGCGCAGCGCGGGTAGACCTCCCAAAAAATAGACCGACGATCTGGTCAGGGCCGGGAAGTCGCTGGATGCAAACAGCGCAGGACAGCAGTGGATGTCTGCGGTCTAATGATGACGAGTCATTCGGTTTAGCTTTTGAAATGAAATGAATGAAAAAAAAAATGAAAAAATATTTATTAACTAAAAAAAAGGTAAATATAAAAACAACTTAACTGGTGGTTACCTCATTAGGCAAGCCTGTATCGAGACAACCTAAGAACCAAGTTAAACATATTTAAGAGAATTGTTTTGCCTCCAAACAGTTACAATATTTAATTTTTGACCAAAATACATGAGACATTCAATAATTTGTAGATAAAAAGGAAAAAAATAACAAAATATAACTTTTAAAAGTGAACAAACAAACAATGATTAGGTGAAATGAAATGAATTTTTTATTTAAAAAGAATTTTCTATTTAAAATCCGTTTAATACCTTAAGTATTACCTTATCCGTAGATACTCCTTCACATTTTACTATATTAGATTAAAAGAATCCATTGAAGCGAAAATTAATTCGTATGACGTCAAAGTCGCCATTTAAAATCGCGATTAAAATAATTAGATCCAAAAGCTTCTAGAAAATGTACTTAAAGGTCAAAGTAACCGTTTTACGACCTTAATTGATTACTTTAAACAGAGATTTCGCTCCAAATAGAACTAATAAGGCAACTTATTTACTTCTATTATGTATCATTTGGCTATATGCTTAGTACATGTACATAGATTTCGTAACAAAAAATCGGCACACGTTGTACCGAATCTCGTGGTCGGAGCATTGACTCCGATGGAGCATTAATAAGTCGCCCCGAGCTATGTTTGTGTGTGTATCTAAACGTGTTCGTTGTGCGTTTCCAATAACTTTGAATCTTATCTTTTAGATGTCCTGTTAATTGCTTGACCATGTGACTGAGTGTATGCTTTTTTCGATTGGTTTGTTGGAATGAAGTTCCTAATCGCGCGTTATCGAAAGGGGGCTAGACGAAAAAATCTTACGAAAAGTTGTCACGACACTTTTTTAGTTGTCACGACACTTTTTTAGTTGTCACGACACTTCTTTTGTTTTAGATGATTATTAAAATTAAAAAAAAAATATAAGATATCTTTTAATCGAAAGGAACTTCGTTCTATTCGGGTGTCCCATGACACCTCTCAAGTTTTTTCTTTTTAAGGATACTTTATAATTGCCTACTTAAACTACTTATTACAAGCTCTGCACGTAGTTTACAGAGATTATAGTAATTTTTCAAAGATATTCGATGCACAGATACTCACTTATCCAGAGAGAGAGAGATCCTTAATCTTAGGTGGTTGACAGTCAATCGCAGATGATGCGATATGGTATCTTTCATTTTTATATTTGATATTTAATACAGGCAGAGACTTTTATCTTAAGTGGTGAATAATCACTTATTTAATTATACCTACAAAATATAATTTATAATAAACAACACTGACAGTTGTTGAAGGCACTGAAGTCATTCGATGTAACCAGTGCACGGCTGGTTGTAATGGCGAAATTTAGGTAAGATCTATGTCCAACATGCCCAGAGATGGAAACCGGAACAGAGGACGCCAAACTTTAAGATCGGAGGACGAGTTGAAGCTCACTCTGGGACCGTACTGGACCAGGGTAGCTGCAGATCGAATATACTGGAAGAAGTTGGAGGAGGCCTATGCCAAAAGGCACACCAAGCTGCGAGATATATTATAGTTTTAAGTTAAATTGATGAACTTTGTTGCATAAACTCGGAAAAAAGGGCTATTTTATTTTATTTCTATTTATTTATGTCCAACATTAGACGTCGACAAGCTAATGACGATTAGTTTCGTACAATAAAAACCTTACAAGTGACATCAAAAACTCGTATATCAATGGACACATATTACACTCACACATGCGTGTATTATAACCACGCCCCACACGCGCAAGAGTCACGATCACGGCGTCGGGATTACACGGAGATTGTCTCTTGTCTAGCCTTATATACCATATACTGTGTAGTATATAACGGCTATTGTTTGAGCCGATGACTCTCCGATATATTGTGGATGGAGGTAGGTATACCTATGAAGGCTTTTTATAGTCCTTTTTTGATGGGAGGTTACGCTGGTTTGCATCTATACCAGGATTTGCCACACCTACTTCTGGGTTTTATTATTGTTGTATTCAGGTTTTGTTCTAGTTTTTGAGAGTCGAAATAAATTATTGTCTACTTCTGATAATATGGAAATGCTATCATAAGTCATAGCTCTATCTTTGTGAGTAGTAATTACTAAGCATTCAGATTTTTTTTTATTGCCATGTAGGCAGATGAACCAACGGGCCACCCGATCGTAAGTGGTTACCGTCGCTCATGAACCTCTGCAATGTCAGGGGACATTATGGGGTCGCTACCTACGACCTAACTTTAAGGACTCTCCTCAAGCCTCGTTTGAAGAAAGACAAGTCATAACGCTTTGGGAATACCGAAGAGGGGAGCTCGTTCCATAGCCGGATGGTTAGAATAGAAGTTTATTAGAAACTAGCTTACCCGCGCAACTTCGTCTGCGTCATTAAAGGAAACAATATATCCTATAGCCTTCCGCGATAAATGAACTTTTCAAAACTAAAAGTTTTTTGAAATCGGACCAGTAGTTTCAGATCTTATTCGAGACAAACAAACAACCAAACCTTTCCTCTTTATAATTTTAGTATAGACAATTGGTATTAAATGTCGGGATATTTGTCCAAACTTCTAGAAGTTCGATGCATTCATAGTCCGTCATTTTACGTACTGTAAAAGTCTCGCTTACTGTGAAATTATATCGAGTCGATTCCTTTACAATTTCATTTGCTAGTCGACACTGTTTTTATATTAATTTGAGATCATTAATTATAAAATGAGATAAAACAATTAGTCGTAAATACATCCCGTGATGTTTAAACAAATATGGTCTCGTAATTATGTGCATGCTTGCACTAAAACTGGTACTTATTAGTGCAGATCATGGAACTAAAACATCTGGAAACAGCATCATGAAGAACTAAGCCTTTAAATTTAAAAGAGGTAACTTAGTGTGTGAAGCTTGATAGTATTGTACTATACTATAACAACCCATTACTGTTAGGCTCAGGTCTCCTCCGAAGAGGGGTTAGGTATAGTCCAACACGCTTGCCCAATGCAGATTGGGGACTTCACAAATCTTTGAAGATTTTTTTTGAATCTTTTTCGAATTTGCAGACGATCCTCAAGATGTTTATTGATACGAGTAGTAAAGTCAGGTTATCATTTTAGGTAATTGTTCGTGGGGGTCCACGTTGACAATCTGTGGACCCCCATTCTTTTACAAGTTTTATAACTGGACGTAGGTACCTATGTAAGTTCGGGTGGAATCTTGCAAGGTAAATTTGATAAATTCCCGGTTTCAGATTGAGCTGACATTTTGCACGCAGACAGTAAATCGCGTGATAATGCAATAATATGAATTGCGTTGATCTGTTGATTGATTCGGAAGGTGGTCATAGGAACTCTTGTGCTTAACAAGATAAACCTGTCTTTTGGGCTTGTTTTACTTCTATTAGTATCACAGTATCACTCTACTGCTACATGATGTCCAGGATTTTATAAGTATGTATTTAAAAATTATTCTTTAAAATAAGTTATTCGTCTTGACGCCGAGCACCTCAACCACGTATGCCGTAGTTCTCTGGATAATTTTGAGAATCATGACCCCTTACTGTTAGCATGACCATTTCAATTAGCTTCATTATTTTCCTGTTGTTGTTTCCACATTTTTAGTTCCATGGTACAGGCTTAATTGCTGTTAATTATTTCAATATGAATGAAGATAGTCAAGTAAGGTAGCGTACTTAATTATTGCACTTAAGAACAAAATGTACTGGCAGAAGTTAATCTGGAAACAAATCATGCTTGATGAACACTCATACGATCATTTATTATTTTGTTAACATGGATATTTTGATGAAATTCAGCATATATAATCTTTAGACCCCGAGAAAGGACATAGGCCTTTATTGCGAAAAAAGGGATTCTAGGGAAAAAAAAACGGGTTATAGAGTTCACGCAGACGACGTCGCGGGCAGCAGTTAGTCTTTAATAAAACATTCCAAAAATAGGTATGTTATAACAGCATTAGGATTGCACTCGTATGAATTCGAGACAGGTCGTTAGTATAATTATTTGTGACTTCACTCTGTATTGTGGTATCTGTTTCTTACTTCTAGTGTGTCAATTTATATAAAAGAGATTTCTGACCCTCAGTCATGTGGTCAGTTAGATTATAAATCTCCTCTTTCTTAAAGAAACTTTAGTATCCCCTCAGAGTCCATCACTGGTCATCCTGAGAGCGGGAGGTCACTGGATGCAGATGGCGCAGGACCGGTCGATGTGCCGAGGTTTGGATTAGGCCTATGTCCAGCAGTGGACGTCTATAGGCTGATGATGACGATGAGAGTCAATGATTGACGGTAACCACTGACCATCAGGTACTCTATAAGCTTGTCTATGGGTCAATAAAAACAACTATATCACTACTATTACTATTAAATGAACGTGTGTAAGTCCACTTAGTAAAGAGTAAATAAATAACCCTGGATAAATCCCTCGAAGCGGCTAAGAGCCAATTTGTATTACATTAAGTAGGCAATATTAGTACTAGGGCTTGCTAATGTACGTTTATCTATATAATTAATAAAATCCTGTAATCTCTGTACAGCATTAGTGAGAAATGAGTAGATATTTCATCACTTTGTGAGTTGTGATTGCTTTTTGATGGGAAATAAATCATGTTCTTTTACATTTTCGAAAAATGATATGTGTTTTAATAGTGTTTTCTTTTAAGGTTTTCTCTTTAACTTTAATTTACTATACAGATGTGAAGATGAAAATAAAGGGTGGGCAATCTAACGTTTGCATTTTGAACTACTGTTTATTTAGAGAATGACAGCTCAAATGTCATTCAATTTGTGATCATAATTTAGTTAAAGGTTTGACATTTACGAAATGGGACGCTATACGCTTGAACAAAATTGGGAAATATTGAAAAGTTACTTCCTAAGTGGTGAGTCTTCAGTCCAAACTGTAAGAAATGTGTGTGTGTGTGTCAGATGAGGTCCATTTTCACCTCGGAGGCTATGTCAATAAGCAAAATTGTCGCATCTGGGGGTCGGAAAATCCACACGTCACCATTGAGAAGCCAATGCATTCACAAAGAGTTACGGTTTGGTGTGGGTTTTGGTCCGGCGGCATCATTGGAAAATGAGCAAGGAGCCGCCGTTACGGTCAATGGTGAGCGTTACCGTGCCATGCTCAACGAATTTTTGTTTCCAAAAGTTGAAGAGTATGACATGGACGACATTTGGTTTCAACAGGATGGCGCAACATGCCACACAGCCAACTTTTGAAAAATGTATATGTATATATATATGTGAAAACTTTATATGGCCCACCCCTTAAGAGTACCATGCTTTTGACAGCTACTACTGAGTGCAAGTGGCACTAGGATCAAGAAATCTATTTTTTTAAACTGTGCTATCACTTTTCTAAAACATTAGATGTGTGTACTTATGTGTGATTTCGTATAATATTTATTCAAGGAATATAAGAGATAGTAATTGTACCTATGCTTATTTATTTGCTTTTGCAATGTAAAGAAAAAAAGGTTCTATTTTATTCACTGCCAAAAGAAATGAAAGAAAAATTTTGTTCTATCTCTTTTGTTTTCATACAATATTTCAAATTTATATACCTAAATATTAACGTTTTACAAAATAACTCATCTATCATATTAATATATAACATGGCCTTGAAAGATGATCACGAAAATGAAAGCATGAATAATAAACGAATATATTAGAACGTCTCTCAGAAGGACGCTAATTACTAAAACAAACAGATTGTCTAAGTAGGACTACTAAAGGAATAGTTTATGACCATAAATAATTACTAAAATATATTCAAACAAATTTCTCTGGCGGTCAATATGATGTTACGTTTAAACTTTGGATCACCAATGTCCAACACACGTAAAAAACAAATGACGGTGATAGCCGACCAACATCTAAACGAGGGTTTTGTATGCATTGGTCGGCATTGAAATTTTGTGAAGCTCTGTTGGACTGTTGGCCTACCAGTTGTCATTTGCGTGCATTGGAACTTGGTGATCAAATATACATATACAGGGTGCCTCAAAAATGTACGATGATGAAAAAGTGCCATTTACTAACATATTGAACCACGTTACTTTCAAATTTCGATCGAAAAACAAAAGAAGTTTTTAGTGTTTAAAAAGTTAGTAATTGTAGTGATGCTACTGTGAGTCTTTTCAGGGTGTAGTTTTTCTACGATCGTTTGAAAGGCCTATAAATTTCTGACATAAGTAACCGTAACTATTACAGTTAGGTCGTTTAATAGCAGACAGTTCATCCTCATTCTTAGTTCACGTCGCAAAACCTAGATCACTATAAGGAGCAATCCATAACACCGTCTGAGACCGTCAAAGGCTTTACAAACAAGATTCCTTCGACTTAGCCTTATAAAAATGGAGATAGCATCATTCACATCGTCCGGTTCTGATTAACAGTTCTATAATGAATCATTTAGCCTACATAAGGTACAAGTATTCGTTCTAAGAAATAATACTGACGTTTCTCCGGAATCAAGTGGATGAATAAACTACAGGAATGAGGAAAATTAGGTGTTACTCAGATTTAGGTGTGAGTTCGTGGAAATAGTGAAAGTGAAAACTAAGTGTTAGAGTACAACTTAGTAAAAGTAACGTTTCTATATCGTATTTGATTTGCGGAGTATGTTATATTCTTACGCTCACGATCCACTTAGTGGTAAGTGGTTAGATTTGCGTATTAATTTCTATAACATCGATGGACACTGAACCGCACTAAAACCTCCCGCCGCTCACGCTCGACGTCCGATCCCCGGCCGGGACAGAACCCGGCACGAGGCAGGTAGGGGTGACAGGACGCGTTCGCGATTGTCGCCCCGCCACCCCCGGACGTCGAACCGGCAGTCGATGGACACTGCGGGACCGCTACCAAGGGCATATTGTATTCTCTCTTTTGAAAAAAATATTACCTGTTCTTTATGTATATGTACTAATAATATATTTGTTGTACTATAAATATCCTACTTTTAATTCTCCTAAACTATTTGGCTCAATCTTTTTTAAATGTTCGTTGAAGTTCAAGGATGATTTTTACGGCGAGAAAAATTCAAATAATTGACATTCAATTGAAAGTAAAGCAGACGAATTTGCAGTATCAAATAAATAATGTACAAATTACATGTTTCAATCATTGTTAAGGTTCATAGATTACCCATAAAGTTTCATCGTTGCACTTTAAAATTATTCAGTTTTCTTTTTCCGCATGAAATAAAATCTCATAAAAGTAATAATCCGCATACTCGTAGCATACGGTTAGTTTCAAGAGGATTTTACTTCGAATTAAGTTTATTTTGTTAATGCTCAGCACAGTACATTTTCGCTGTAGGTTGTATAAATGTGTGTTAATGTTGCAGACTGCAGTTAAATGTGAAATTGTGGAGTACAAAATGTAATGTATTTATTATGAGGTAATGTTTTACTTTGCATCTGACTTTAGAAGAGGTTTTGAATTCGTTGTATTTTTAACGCAATCCTTGTAAATTTTTATTGGCTAACTTTTTTTTCTTTGTGGTTTGTGTTTAATATCCAGAGATTTGAAATCTAAGTTATTTTGTCATTTAATTCCGTGGACGTTGGATTAACCAAATCTACCACAACCTCTTAATGCCATCGGCTACAATAGCAATATAAAATCGAAATACAATAAAATACACAATAATGTTTTACCAAACAAATATTGGTACGCGAAAAATTTAATTCACCAATTCATGACAGCAGTACTGGCCACTAACACCTCTTACCTCATTAAAAAGCTAGTAAACACTGTTCCTTATTTAAAAATAGTAAAATTAACATAAGAGTTTGGTTGCGACATTATCATTGTACTGTCGTGGTGTTAGTGAACCACTTATCGTATCTGGAGTGGCCGAAGCATTAATTGACAGCTGAATCGGTACTCGGTAGGAATTAATCGGACGATGTCTTGAATTATTTATAGGATGCGTCGTGCGGGGGAGGGGGGGAACGGGTCTGCATTGTGTCGGGATCGGGATGCAGGGATGCGGACTGACAGGGCTGTCACGCAGTAAAAATAATAATGTAATTTTTGGTTTTGCGTTTTTCTTTTACGGCTTATCACTGCGCAGCTGGATTCAGGTGTCTTCAGCAGATTGGATTTGGGACTTTACATATCATAGACTGTATAAGTAATAGGTATACAAAACTCATTCCGAATCCGTAAAACTGCCTAGACATTACATTGTATGTTCCAAAGTTAATTTTGGATATTTTTGTTTATCTTACGTCGTATTTAACTTTAATATACTCTAAAATACTTCAGAATATTATAAAATTTAGTAATCATCTGCCTAGTCAAGTATTTTGGGTGGATTGATTCAGACGATTTTTATCTGTCGATGGTCGTCGTAAAGTCTATTTTTTTTCCATGATTGAAAAAGTATTTCATGATTTGCTGTGCGTCTGGATAAATAAAAAAAATCTATTTTTTTGTTTTTTTTTGTGCTATTCTTATAAAATGTTATTCAGTCGTTTTTCTTCTTTTTTTGGATTTTTAATCGTGCGACACCCCTATCCACCTGCGGGTGGGTTCTCGCGGGGGGTGCGGTCGGAATGCAGGCTTTTGTTCGTTTTGGGAGCGTCCGCGCAGGTAGGCAGACCCGCGTTGTTGCTACGCTCACTTTTATATACTGTTTTATTGTAGCTTTACCGACTTAGAGAAAAAGAGGAGTTCTCGATTTTAATAGTTTTATTAATGTATTAAAAATATTAATAATTTGTTATAAGTTTTTAGAAATTTGGATGCTACGTGGTATATTTTTTTTAAAGCGAAACCTGTGTATGGTTACAAGTAGTAAAGTAGATGATTCTACAGATGACGATGATGATAATTGTTAATTTTTTGATAAAAGTCCGATAACCTAATGAGATCAAGGGGTTTGGAACGGGGCGACACCGTCACCCCGTACAATCCCTCTTCTGAGGAGACCTGAGCCCAACAGTGGGCAGTAATGGGTTGGTACAGGTACAATCCCGTGCTGGGTCCTGTTCTCAGCCGGGGTTCAGACGCTGAGTGTGAGAGGCAGGAGATTCCGCACCATTCCGATCTGAAATGGACTCCCATCCACGGTATTTCCGGAGCACTATGACATGTCCCTCTTTAAACTAGATTTAAGAAAAGTCCTGTATGAGTAGGTGATAGATAACGATCCCTCTTTGTCCTGGCATTGCAGAGGTCCATGAGCGACGGTAACCGCTTACCATCAGGTGGGCCGTAGGCTCGTGTATCTATTAGGCAATAAAAAAAAACAATTGTGCAGTTCAACTTCCACCCCACCTGTGGGACGGGTGGAAGATCGGCGATGTCTTCAACTCTAAAAAAATTCTGATGAGAATGAACTTCGTTGCTTCTTGTATCGTTTTCAAACACTTTTTTAAGTTTTTTACTTTCTTGATTATCTGCTGGAAAAAGAACAGATTTTTATGGCTTTACTAATATAAATATACGCCAAAGTAATTAACAAAATAATGAATAAAAACAAGAGTGTGTTAATTACCAATCAGTAATTGCTACAATGTAGTGAGATCAGTATTTCTTAGAAACTAACATAGCCTACTAACGAAAATTTAGATACCGAGTTTTGAAACGATAAAACACCTAACACGCAATGAAATAAGGACTATTTTTCCATAACAAACTTAACTAACCAAAAAGAAATTCGTAATGAGAAGAACATCATACATTGTTGAAAACTACAAAATTCGAATATGACTTTCAAACAATAAAACACCTAATACACAATACAATAAAGACTATTTTCGCATAACAAACTTAACAGCCCAAAAATAAATTCATGATTTGAAAAACTACATACATTGTTGAAGATTACAAATTTCCAAGAAAACTACTAAACTTTAAAACAACGCACAAACGAGTTTATCGTAGAGATCTACTTTGTTATTTTATGAACTCGTAAATTCTACTTTGTTCACATATTGAAGGTGAAAAGACTTTAAAGCTAAACGATCAAATATTTTATACTGGCTTTCGTTTATGCGACAATTGGTACCAAGACACCGTAAAAGACTCCTAAAATACTTAAAAATATAGAAAGAAAGAAAGAAAGCTTTAATCGACACACAAATAAGGGACACAACATTACAATATAGTTTAATCGACTAGGTGTATAAGGTAAAATTAAAATAAAAAAAAATAAATTAAAAATAACAGTTTAACTCTAGGAAAAAACAAAAAGAATAACTAATTAAACCTAGCAAAACTTAATAGTATAAATAACAAAAGGTAAATTGTACACAAACTACTTATTACATATTGCGTGCCCCACACTGCGTGCCGAAATGGTCACTACTCAGCCATTGCTATCGGTAATATAATTTATTATTTATTTAAAAAGATCCTGGATGTCATATAGCAGCAGAGTGCTAGCTAAGATAAATAAAACGAGCCCAAACGCGATGTATCTATCTTGTTTAGTACAGAAGTTCATCTCATCATTAGATAAGTTCCATGGTGCCATATTGTTGGATTGTCAAGCGATATACATATGCACGCAAAATTTCAGCTCGAGGAAAACGAGAAGTTTGTCAAATTAAATTTGCAATATTCCTCCACGAACTTTCATGGTTGTGAAATAGATAAATAGTTATATCCATAGGTATATAATAACATTACACTATAATATTAAAAGGATTTTGTACGATTAAAAAAAAATGAACATGGCGCTTGCAAAATCTTGCCTTGCCTTGATGTATCAGGATCGCTCATTTCATAAAATTCGTGGTAAGAACCCGTTTTTCTTTGAATTTTTTTTTTTCAGTTGGAGGAAGTATGTGGGATGTGAACCGCACTAAAACCTCCAACTACTCACACTCAGCGTCCGAACCCCGGCTGAGGCCAGAACCCAGGACGGGGTTATGAGGGACGGCGCGACGCGCTACGCTCTCGACACTCTGTCCCGTCGCGCCGCCCCTTTTATTTTTGTGTAAGTAATGCAGATAACCGCGAATGTTAAAAGAAATTTACATACAGTATTTTCTGTGGTAGTTATTACTGTGAATAAGACCTTCTTCTGAAGAGTTTCTTGCTGGTTCTTCTCAGTTGGGTCGCGTTCCGAACCAGTAGTAGTAAATTCATGATGCGCTAATAAGTTGACTTCGGGCAACTGTTAGTAAGTCCTATCCTATACTCAGCCGAGCCCCTCCTGAGCTCGCACCCCATCATGGTGAAGCTGCAAAGGTCTAAGGGCCAACAGCGATTCCTCAAATGAAAAAAAAAACCTTCTTAAGTACCTACTGTAGCTTTAAGCAGGTCGTTATAGCATCGCACAATTGTATAAGGCCTCCCTTTCTGTGTTCACCAGATTTGTTTCAGTTATAAAGCTGAATAACTCAAGACGTTCATTTGTTTTTAGATCTATTGGAAGTTTACTGCCCTTATGATTAACTCGAAGGCTTTCAGAAAAGATTTCCTGGAACGAATTAAATGTGGTTTATTTTAGCTATGTTGAGGTGAAAATTCTTATATTTATAGTATACTACTCAGCTATGTCTATGAAATTGAAAAACATTTTTTGGAACGAAGTTCCTTATCGCGCGTTACCGAAAGGGGGCTAGACGGAAATTCTTATGAAAAAGTTGTCACGACACTTTTTTGTTTTAGATGATTATCGATAGATGGCGCTGTGATTAGAATCTTTTATTTAAGTTATAATAATTAGTTAGTTTCTCTTATAGCTATAAGAGAGAGAGAGACAGACGTTTTAAACTAACTAATTAGTATAACTTAAAAAATAAAATTTTATTACAATTCCCTCACTAATTAATCGAAAGGAACTTCGTTCCATCCGGGTGTCCCTTGACACCTCTCAAGTTTTTTTTCACACTATTTTCATCAAGTCGTAGGACTCAAGCTAGCTTTTTATCTGGTTACTTTGAATGGCTATAACTTTTAAAGAAAACACACTGCAGAACACTTCACACTGAAAATCATTATTCAATGCCCTTATCCCTTCCCATTTGATTTCATGAGTCTATCAAGTGAAAGAAAAATATCCTATAGCTATATATTTATACTCAAGGCTTAGTATAATACTTAATTCGGTTTAAATTAAATCTAACAGAGAAATATTACTGAACATCGTTTTTGTAATCTTAGAAGGGATTAATACTCAAAATTGAGTAACTTAATACCATAAGTAACTAAAATAGCTAAAAAAACGTGTCACCATGTATATAAAATATACATTTGATTCAATATTTTTAAACCGAATACAAAGTAATAAATCTTTGGACAGGACAGCTATTTATGTGTAAGGATTTTGGACATAAATAACATGATATTTGTAAGAAAAGCTGGGTTAGTTAACGACGCATCTATCTTACTTACTGCCGAGTGTTACAGGAATTTAATTTCTTAAAGTACTTCAGTAAGCTTATTCAGACACTCGCGGTTTTCTATAATACTTTCATGCATTTTCAACGGATTCTTACCACGATATTTAATTAATTGAGTTGTCTCGATATTTCAACGTTGTTGCAAACGTCATGATCACGAGAAGACTGGATACTGCGGGTCGATTTAAGAGCAAACAAATCTGTCTACCCTATTTCTCGTTCGCTTTTGGGTAGTACTAACTCGAACTCACATCATGACACACCACAATGATATCGAGACAACTCAATTAATTAAATATCGTGGTAAGAACCCGTTGAAAATGCATGAAAGTACTTCAGTAAGATTGGTTTTGCTTATAGACTTTATTTATCGGGTATTTGCAAATCTCACTCCCAGCAATGTAGCCAGGATCCGTAGCAGCGACCACTATATTGACTCTTGAGCATTGAAGCGAGGAAACTAAGTTAAAGCTCTAACTTGGATTATGAATTTAATCAATAATAAGTGTAGACGAATTTCAAATTATCACAAAACGGAATAATAAAACAATGTTCCAGAATTCTGACCAACACTACTTTAATGATTTGTTAGAGTTTTATATGGTAGGTTGTTGTTGGCCTTGCGATGTTTCCATTACAGGAAACAATAGTAACTACTTACCATCAAGTGGGCCGTAAGCTCCCTTCGATTTGTCCCTCCCATCAGATTAATTTATTAAAAAAAAAAAAAATCTACGGCTACTTGTCTAGGATTCGATTTATGACCTAAGTTATGACCTGTTATAGTACTTAGGATGCCGATGATAGTTACAGTAAAATGTCGATTGGCCTTAAAAGTCTTCTTAAAATTCCTAAAAGAATATTTCAGATCCGGTGCTTTTAAAAAAGGTCAGCTGATTGAACAATATTTTACTTTATTTCATACGTCTACATTCATGATTCCACTCAATGCAATCTTCTGCTTTATACTTTACAAGTATGAACCTTACTGAATCGTGTCAATCAAACAACAGAAAGTCAGAGATGGCAGATACGAGGTAAAGGTCAGTATCTTCTCATGGTACAGACACAGAATATCTGCTTACAGAAGTCAAGTAACTATTAAAAGTTTCTTGATAAACTCATATGTACACAGCTTTCATTGACATCAGATTTTGCAATATGCGACAGTCCGAACCCGAAGTTCTGAGGGACGGCACGACGCGTTACGCCTTCGGTACTCTGTCCCTTCTCGTGTTTGTCATGGCATAAGACTAAAACTTCATTCGAACTTGATATATTTAGATGAGTTTAACTTCTGTTGAGAATCAGTATTCTGATGTCCGGATAAACGCGAAGCCTTATTTATTGTGCCAATAAAAACCGATACAACATACATTGATTTAAGCGATATTTCTACATCGTGTATTATTGAATTTGGAATTTTGAAGATTGTGAACCCCGCTTTCTGTTCGCTTTGCTCGTGTATGAGCTTAAGTTTCTAAACATGCAATACATTTATCTTTAGGGTTCTGTGAAGTCGGTTCATTTTTCCTTTTTGGAACGAAATTCCTTATCGCGCGTTGTGAAAGGGGGCTAGACGGAAATTCTTATGAAAAAGTTGTCACGACACTTTTTTTTGTTTTAGATGATTATCGCTAGATGGCGCTGTAATCAAAATATTTTATTTAATTTATAATAATTAGTTAGTTTAAAACATCTGTCTCTTCTGTTTCTTAGAAAGAGAGAGAGAGACAAATAATAATTTTTTATTACAATTCCGTCAATTAATCGAAAGGAACTTCGTTCCATCCGGGTGTCCATTGACACCTCTCAAGTTTTTTTTTACTGCCGTGTAGGCATAAGGGCTAACGTATCACAGGTATATATGGGCAAACTTATAGCGATCACCGTAGCTCATAAACCTTCGTAATGTCTGAATATCAAGATATCGAAACTTTACATTTAAAGTCTTAAAGAAAGTTAAGTAATAGCGCTCCTTAAAACTATTATTACCATACTCACTATAGTAAATTAAATACTACGTCCTGCAGCATACATTTTGTAAGGTATTCACGGATGTATGTAGCTATATGTATAGTATGTGAGTTTGTTCGTGGCTCTGCGAAATGATAACCTTGATACAGAAACGCGCGTACGGCGGCGAGTTGTGATCGTAGTGTAGATGGTAACAGTAGTACAAGATCTTTTTTACCATTAGTACACATATTTTATCGATAAGTTGTATAGATAATATCGAGTGATTATAGCTGCTTTTGATTATGAAACCGACACAGACTACGATGGTTGACTATTATGGAAGTATACAAGATATCATCAAATTATCATCATCATCAGCCCACACTCGTCCACTGCTGGACATAGGCCTCTTCTAAAATACGCCACTGAGCTCGATCTTCTGCTCGTCTCATCCAGTTGTTACCGGCCACCTTTCTTAGGTCATCGTTCCATCTAGCAAGGGGGCGCCCGTACGTTTACACTACGTTTACCACATCGCGGTCTCCACTCTAGAACCCGTCTTCTCCATCAGGCATCAGTTCTTCGACATAATATGTGCCCAGCCCATTGCAACTTCAGCTTGCTGATATGAATCTTGTTGATTAAAATCCGCTCGCTTGCAGGTCAACTATCATCAAATACATACAATATAACTTAGAAGTTAAATAAGGTAAAAGATTTATAAAAAAACAACGCATTTGTTTTAAATACAGGTAATGAGTAAGCTAAAGAACATGTCTAAAACTATCACAAACTTTGGAATCACTCACCTGCTTCCAACAATAAAATCTTTGGATAAACGCAAATGTTCGCCAATTTTTAGCTGCTAAGGATACTCTTTACTTGCGGAGCTCGGAAGCCATAAACACAATAAGGCAGATATGCCATTTTTGGTAATTACTTAAAAATATAGTTAAGACACTGTTTCATATTACTCTGTGTCCTGCGATCTGAAGGCGGTCCGCATGTTTTTTATTTGCGTGTTTTTGTCTTGTTTTTTTTCGAACAAGAGAAGCGACGGTTGGAGTCTGGAGATAAATCTATTTCGTATACCGTCTAGTTTTTATCGAGAATTGTTTAACTATTTTTTTTACTAGAAATCGTTGAATAATGTTGCTAATTAATGTAAGAGTTGATTCTTAGATAGTTATATAGAGTAATGGGCTTTTTATTGAGTAAAAGGAAATTACCGGACTTCCACTTAACTTGCAAGTGGGCTATACCGGAAATCTTCGTACTTTTTTTTTTTTTTTTTTTATTGCAAGATAGATAAACGAGCCTACGGCCCACCTGATGGTAAGCGGTCACCGTCGCTCATGAACCTCTGCAATGCCAGGGCAAAGAGGGCCGTTATCTATCACCTACCCATACAGGACTTTTCTTAAACCTCGTTTAAAGAGGGACATGTCATAGCGCTCCGGGAACACCGCGGACGGGAGTCCATTCCAAATCGGAATGGTACGGGGCAAAAATGATCTTCTGAACCGAACTGTAGAAGAGCGCAGCGGTTCCAAGTAAAGGTGGTGAACCTTGCCCCTGCGGCGTGTGGTGCGATGGTAAAAAGGAGATGAAGGAATCATCTCAAAGAGTTCCTCGGAGCATTCTCCATGGACCAGACGATATAGAATGCACAGAGAGCTGAAATCTCTCCGTACACTCAGAGGCTCCAGTCGATCCGTGAGCTTGGGTTCCTCAACAATCCGAACAGCCCTCCTCTGGAGGGAGTCAAATGGAAGAAGCTGGTAATTGGGAGCGCCCGCCCAGAGATGAGAGCAATACTCCACATGAGGCCGAACTTGAGCTTTATACAACAGTAGCCTCTGCACCGGTGTGAAGTACCGCTTCGCTCTGTTAAGGACTCCCAGCATTCTGGAAGCTAATTTAGCTTTACCCTCCAGATGACTCCGAAACTGGACGGTGCTCGAAATGTCAACCCCAAGAATCCCAATACTTTCGGAGGTCGATAGAGATACCCCTTGGAACTGGGGCGCTAAGACAAATGCGTCCCTTTTTGCAGTGAACGCGCAAGCTTGTGTCTTCGATGGGTTGAACTGAACAAGATTCAGCTCGCCCCACTTGGAGACCTGCCCTAGAGAGTACTCCACTTCAGACACAAGCTCTGATCGTCTTTCCTGAACCAGATTCCGAGGGAGACTCTGATGACCGGTATATCGCGCATCCCCCGTACTATCATCCGCATAGCAATGCATACCATCGATGGACAGCATGTCATTAATATGCAAGATGAAAAGCGTAGGAGACAGCACCGAGCCTTGTGGAACGCCTGCATTAATGGTCATGGTATCAGAGCAATAGCCGTCGACGACGACTTTGATGCTCCGACCATCCAAGAAGCTGGCAATCCACTTGCAGAGCCCCTCAGGGATCCCGTAAGATGGTAACTTCGAAAGAAGTGCCCTATGCCAGACCTGTCGAAGGCCTTCGCTATATCAAGGTTTACGGCAAGAGCCTCGCCACCGCTCTCCAAAGTTTCAGCCCAACGATGGGTAAGATAGGCTAGGAGGTCGCCAGCCGACCGGCCGTGACGGAAGCCATATTGTCGATCGCTGATCAGCTGGCGGTCCTCCAGGTAGCCCAGGAGCTGGCTGTTGATGACTCGCTCCATAACCTTGGAGAGCAAAGATGTTACCGCGATAGGCCTGTAGTTCGACGGATCTGACCGGTCACCCTTCTTGGGGATAGGGTGAACATGGGCTATCTTCCATGAAGACGGGACCCTATTGGCGTTGTACGAAAGACGATACAAACGCGTAAGTGCAGGTGTCAGTTCAGGGGCACATGTTTTCAGTACCACTGCGGGGATGCAGTCCGGCCCGCTCGACTTATGGACGTCGAGTGATTTGAGTTCACGCCTGACCGCACGTTGTGTAATGACCGGTCTAGGTACTGCCTACACTCAGCGTCCGAAACAGCTAGAACTCAGCATGGGAGGGTGTCATGACACGTTTAAATAGCTAGAACTAAAACCTTGCTAGTAAATAATATTTCCAAAGTGGTTTTACTCCTATATTTACCTACTCGTGCTATAAAATAGTTGTAAAAACATGTTTCTCTAAGATATTTATATAATCCTTTATAACAACTCGTATATTCTATCTTTAAACGATATTTAAGAAGCAAATTGTTAGTGATTGTTTTGGATTTTAAAATATATGTAAGTAGACAATCGTATTAAAAGTAAGTCTTGTTATTTAGTTATTGTGGCACTTTTTAAACCACTTAAATCTACAATTATGTAGAAGAAATTAACATGATATATTAATAGTAAGGCCTCGGATCGCAGATATGATTACCGTCGCTCATGAGTCTCTCCAATCCCAGTGTATTGGGGATGTTTACTCAACGCTTTCCCTCAGATTCCTGAGCTTAATTGTCCAGAGCTATAAAGAATTTTGGGACAGGTGTTACAGTGGGAGAGAGAGGCGGACAAATTAAAGAGAAGAGAGTCAATTAAAAAAAGTTAAAGCATAGAAATACTGATAGGTGGAGGCATTACCATTAAAAATCTAACACGAGTTTGCAATTTTCAACCATAAAATACTTCAGAATAAAAGAACTAATAACATCTCATCGTAATAAAGACGAACGGTTGTTTTAAAGTTTTTGCTAGACGCGAGCGACGGTGATGAATGGCGGCTCCTAAAAGCCTTCCAACAGGTTTAACTGGACTATATCGTTATAAATCAACCTCCATTTTTATTGTTGGTTATCTTAAACCTTTCTTTTTGTAGTTAGATGTTGAGATAAGTGTGAATGGGTGGTGTTATCCAGGATGTTGTTGAAGATTTAATTTGGATAGTGGAGATATTTGATTCTTTATTGGCGTGTGCTAATCGAAAGAGCAAATGGTTTTTAGATTGTATTTCACGAGTAAAATTCGGGCTATGAAAACTGTAGATTTCTATTTATTAATAGTTCAAAACGTTATTCAGATTTTAACATAGATTACATAAAAAATTCCATACCGTTTTTTTTTTTAATTAATACATCTAAACCGATTCATCTTTTAATTTTTCATTAATACATCAAAACGAAATGCGTGTTTTTTGTGTCATATATGTTTAAAAATTATTACAAAATACTGTAGCAAAAATATTCACAGAAGAAATTAAAATAAAACTCAGACAATTGTCATATTATCTACACAAAAAAATTGGTTTAAAATCCTACACCATTTTTAGATTTCAATCAAACTTCCAGCCGTCTTAACGTAGTTTCATATGTCTAGCGGTACAGGCTATATTATAGAGCTTGACCTTTCAAAGATTAGCGGAGAGGCGTTCATATCCAATACATATACCGTTACCGGAGGCGTACTTTAAAACTGATTTGAGGTTAAGTTATTTATAGAGATAATGTCAGAAATGGTCTGGATTTAGGTTAGGTTTTTAATATTGTTTTCGGATTATTCTAGATAGTTCTGAGATGATGATGATTTTTACAAGCTTTATATTAACTTGCAATGGATGTAGCTATGTAAGTTCGGGTGGAACCATGCAAGCGAAATTTGACAAACTTCTCGATTTCCGATTGAGTTGTCATTTTGCACGCATGCAATAATATAACAAAATGGCGCTGACGTAATGATGGATTCGGCAGGTGGTCGTAGGAACTCCTGTACTAAATAAAATAAACCTGTCGTGTTTGGGCTCATTGTCGCTCTGGCGCTTGTATTTAATGATTTCTTTAAAATAAATTAAGTAATTCTCATAATTATTTTTATTGAGAGGGTGATGGTCGTCGTAGTGTCACTGTGTTTGATCTGACAAGAGTTATTGGAGCTGTACTCACAGCACAGAAATTTGATAAAGATCTGATTTCTAGTTTTTGTGTATTTCAAAAATAGAAGTTAGTCGTGATCTGCCAATAAAGTTTCAAATATACAATTTACTATAATGTAGCAATAGATCATTTCTAATAGCTCGTTTATTTTTTTACAGAAATAAATACGAGACCATTACAGAGGAGGAAAACTGATAACAAATATCAGTTTTCCTCGTCTGTAAAATTTCTAACTTATTTGAAGATCAATATCAATTGATAAAGATATGAAAAGAATTACTTCTCAATAGATACCTATACAAGAGACCGAATAAAACCTATATTTAGTCTGTATCTTAAAGATTTATTTTAGGACACAAATAGACGTGAACAATACAAATCTAAAATCAATAAATTAATTGCTTGTTTAAAAATATAGTCTTGGTTGCTTGGGTAGGTATCTAGACTATCCTGGAAAGTTTGCTTACGATTGCATAATCAGATCAGCGCTATCGTACCCCAATTGAAAACCAAACTCAAAGGAACATCCAGAAGAAACTAAATAAAAGCTATTCACAAGAAAAAACCTATAATCGGAAGAAATATCTCATACAAAAGCCAAATCACAGTAATTTAATTAAAAAAAAAAACAATTTATCTCAATTTGCAGTTCAATAACACATTTGGTGTTTTTCTGTAACTGTAAATTCTTTCTCTGTAATATATCATAGTACAACGTGTATTTACGTTCGAGGAGACCGGGCTGTGATTACTATTTGATTGATTATAGAAAATATCTCCGCAATTATCGTAAGGAAAAAGGAACGTAATTTTAGATATTACCGAGCTAGATTGTACGTAATAAAAGTAAAAAACTATAGAGAATGTCGTCATCAACCACTTAACGTCATGCAGGCCTTCAGATAGTTCACCTTCTAACTAAATTAAATAAAGAGAAAAGCGCGAGCGTTCTTTAAATTTTTTTTTTTAAAGACTTAATTAATAGCAATATTGAATTTAACAAATCGAATATGTCTTCTTTCAATCAATGCTAGAAAATTGTATGTAGAGAATAAGTCATACACGATGTGATAAGCAAAATGGTAAAATGTAACAAGCTTTAACTTTAATATTTTATGTATTTGTGGCGGCTACCAAACTCCGCCTAATTTCATTAAATAAAAAGTTCTTGTCAGTGACAGACATGAACTGTCAATTGTAAATATTACTCATTCTTGTACAGAGCTCTTTTAGTCTTAACCTTGTAAATGTTGTAAATAAATCTATAAACCCATGCATTATCTATTTCCTCGGGACGATCACTTCTCCATCTTCATCGTCCCGAAATTAACTTTAATATTTTATGTTTTTTTTTATTGCCTTGTAGGCAAACGAGCCAACTGGCCACCTGTATTCAACTAAGGAACATATTGGGTATTAATACTGTATGTGCTGTACTAGCATTTGATTATCAACTTAAAAATACACTATTAAAATTTCGAAAAACCATTTCTTTTTAAAAGTAAAATGACTTTAATTTCTTTCTTGAAAGCTTTGAACAGTTTCTATATTTCAGCTTTTATCTGGTCACTTCATAGTCTCGCTTTACTTAAGGCTATCTCATTTCTTAAAGTAATTTATTCAATTGCAGGACGGTTTAAGATTTCTTGATTCTAATGAAACTAAACTAGTGCATTAACTGTCCTTCTATTTATGTCGTTTAAGATGAAGTGTGATTTCTGTAACTGTTTTGACTGATGTAAAATTTTTGTTCGGGAATGTGAATGTTTTTCGACAAAAGTTGAAGGTTTTTTTTCAGATAAGTCAGCTGTATCTTTCTGAAGTCTAAAGTTTATACTAAGAAAAGGTACCACAAAAAAGTAGGACTTTACCTATACTAAGTCTCTTACACTATTACTAAACGGGTTCTTACTATGATTATTTTTAATTGAGCGGTCCCGATATTTCAGCACTGTTTCAAGCGCCATGATCATGGGAAGACTGAGGAACTGCGGGTAGGTCATTGAAGAGCAGACAAATCTGTCTACCCTCTTTCTCGTTCGTTTGCTGATACCACTGGAACTCGAACTCACATTTCGGCATACCACACTGACAGTATCGGCTGCCGTCTCAAAACTAGATTTTTTGGCTTTATTTTCGTCTAACACTGGATTCCACATACAGGATAGTAGATAACCGCGAGTGTTTAAAGAAATTTATACTAAGTCTACTAAGATGGGAAGAGAGATTAGGCTAGAAAATAATAGAAATTCTCCGGCGAATTATCTTAAGAACAGAAATTCGAAGACCCATCAAATTTGAGCCTATTTAAAAGGCAGGTGCCTTTATTTTGCCTCTGGTAAATTGCCTCTACACCCACGCAACTTTGTTCAATACATTTACATTATTTTTAGCTGCAAATGCAAAAAAATCCTGAATAGTAGAAGTAGAAGAATAGTATGTATGTAGGTAGCTCTCAAAAGGCAAACGTAGTGTACTATGTCTGGTCCCTCTTCTGCGGAAACTCGAGCCAGTCAGGGTAGCGGATTTAAACAATAAACTATATGCATAAGCAAAAAACTAATTTGAAGACTACGTTACGTTCGAATACATTATCAATTAATCTATAATTTAATGTAAATTGCATTAATTTTACACGAGAATTCAATGAAATTCAATTAAAATACCATTAATCGTTCGCGTTCTGTTACTCACAATACTTCATTACCATAGCATGGATTTGCAATTTACAAGCGAATACGATCGCGATAAATCTGGGATAGGCCTAGTGTTTCTATATTTAGAGACACGCAATAGAATCCGGTTGGTTTATAACTAGCTGCCACGCAACTTCGTCCGCGTCGTAAAGGGAGAATTTCTTGCAATTTTTGAAAGTTCTTTGCCAATGATGTTTTCATTAAAATCGGTTTAGTTGTATCATTGGTTTAAACATACTAACAGTAGATTTTTGAAGATTTTTGTTTGTAAACTTATTCAGACACTCGCGGTTTTCTATAATACTTTTATGCATTTTCAACGGGTTCTTACCACGATATTTAATTAATTGAGTTGTCTCGATATTTCAACGTTGTTGCAAACGTCATGATCACGAGAAGTGAGTTCGAGTTCCAGTGGTACTACCCAAAAGCGAACGAGAAAGAGGGTAGACAGATTTGTTTGCTCTTAAATCGACCCGCAGTATCTAGTCTTCTCGTGATCATGACGTTTGCAACAACGTTGAAATATCGAGACAACTCAATTAATTAAATATCGTGGTAAGAACCCGTTGAAAATGCATGAAAGTATTTTTATTTGTTATTTTTACTACTTTATTCTTTTCGAATCTTAAAGAAAAACTTAAATTATTTTTGTTGTTCTTTTTAAAAATGGTTAACTAGTAGTGAATAACTGAACTAAAAAACTTAAGGTATCAGATTATGCCAATTCATAGTACAGGCCATCGACCTGAATTCAACGAGATTTGATCAGCAATCAGCAATATAATGTTCACGAAGATATAAAAGAAGTTTAATGGTTTACTATTACAGTTGTATCGATGCATATTGTCTATCTGTATTGATTTACGATCTAGTACAGCTCTGATGTTCTGTATTGGCATCGTTAGATTAATGATATATTTTAGTAACAGCTAAATTAAAAAATATGATAGTGATGAGTTGTAGATGAAATTCCAGAGATATTTCCACGATAAATTAAAATTGTATTGAAATAATAAATACTAATAAATAGGTATTATTTCCAGCAAAAGTGTTTTAGAAAGCTAGACACTCAGCATTTTCTCAAAAAATACTTTTTGTAAAACTCATGATGTTGTTAAAAAATGATAAATATCCAGTATTATTTTGCTCACAAAAATGACGACTAACGACCACAAATCGAAAGTAATACAAAAGCCTGAATATCACTACAGTCGTCTCCATCCATTTTGGCCACTACATCAAGTAATGCACAATACTAGTACAGTTCGGATGTAATAAATTGGCATCGCAACATTTACGATTTAGTTTTATCTATGGCTACGAAGTTTATTGAGGGGAACAAGAAATTGATCTAGACATTACTTACTGCGGAAGATTGAATAACCTTTATGTACAAGAAATATCGGATTGAAATACGATGGGGTTTCGAATATATTCTGGAAATAGCGCCTACTTGATTGTGAGTGAATTTAGAATGCAATATATGGAATATTTTAAAGTAATTTTGGATAACTTAAACCTGTGTGTTATTATCTATGTTTTTTTTTTTTTATTGCCATTTACGCAGACGAGCCAACGGCCCACCTGATAGTAAGTGGTTACCGTCGCTCATGAACCTCTGCAATGTCAGGGGACACTGAGGGGTCGCTACCTACGACCTAACTTTAAGGACCCTCCTCAAGCCTCGTTTGAAGAAGAACAAGTCATAGCGCTCAGGGAATTGTATGTTTAGTATGTTTTGATTTTATTTCATATTCTAGACATATTCCTCTACATAATCAATCGGAACATTTCCAATTATTATAGCATTTTTTTCTCCATTAGTTATTGCTTGTGTCTTTTCTGGGTTTAGTTTCAGTCCGACTTTCTTAATAGTTCATAGTAGTATAATGCAAACTGTACCTATATTTATTTATTATTGTGTTATTGTATAATAAACTAATAAATAGTGTGTAGTAACATTTACTTCTGTTCAATAATTATTTTGTGGCACAAGTTTTGGATTCGATATGTTTACGCTAACCCATTGTACCAGTTATAGAGCGATGGTTCCGAAACAATGTTCTTAATTAACGTGGGAAGAGCGTATGGAGAATATACGATTTATTTGGAAATTGCGCAATGAAGATTTAGTATGTTTTAGAACCTTTGTTTACCATCATGTACTTTTTTTTTTAGTTGGAGGAAAAAACCTCCAACCGCTTACACTCAGCGTCCGAACCCCGGCTGAGGCCAGAACCCAGCACGGGGTTATGAGGGACGGCGCGACGCGTTACGCCCAAGGCACTCTTTCCCGTCGCGCCGCCCCCATGTACATAATAGTGTAAACATTTAGAAATCAAAGATTTCGGTATGTTGTCATCTTCAACTCATCTTCAGTACGATATCTAAAATACCTGCCTTATTACAAAAAAGTTTTATCGAAATCGGTTCATCCAGAAAAGAGTGATACTGTATGTTGGCGACTGTTTGACGCCTCCTTTTTATATTGCTTCTATATTGCTATTTTTGTGACATGACATGATAAAAAGAGTTGTCAGACAAACGTTAAACAGAAAAGTGGTATATTTTATTGTATTTTATATTTTTCTTTGTAAATATACTGATTTGTGCGTGCTTCCGTGTTTTCATCCCGCCAACGTCATACAGTCCACTCGCTCCCCCACACTGTAGGTACTGTAACAATCCATTACTGCATACTGTCAAATTCAGGTCTACCCAAAAGAGGGATTAGGCACCACGTTACTCAGTAAAAAACATGCCGTATGATTCGGTCGTTCTTAACAAAAGAACTACTTTTAAATTACAGGCGTGTTACAATACTTGTAACAAAAAGTACCTAATCCATTTTCTGTAATTTCTAACTTCACAAATGAACGTCTAATGATCATTTCAATCAATCATAGACGGAAAGTTCTCGAACGTTCACGTTGTTTATAAGTTATCTAAATCGAGTTCGGTCGACGACACCGAACTAGTTTGGAACTGTACTTATGTATAACATAATTATACGTAGGTATTGATTGTACAAGCTATAGACAACAGCTCACCACATAGGTCCAATCAATTTAATAAAATCAATGTCCGTGGTGCTTTTCTCAATTCTGGCGTAATGCTTTTTCAATCTTATTTTATTGTCTCCCGCTTTGCGAGAAGGGAAGTCGAAACTCACGTTTTCCTACTCCTTCTATTATCTTCTGATTAAATTCGTTGCGGGGCTCAAGACAAGTTAGCTTTCCCTCGGGTTCCTGGGCTTCACTGCTCAGAGTCATTACGATGGTCGCCGCTGTGGATCCTGGCTACACAGGAGTTACAGTGGTGGGAGTGAGAGGTGGGCAAATACCCGAAATGTACAAGCTATAGAGTATCTCAAGCCTACATAGTAGATGCATGTAAGAGAAGAGGAAGGCCTAAGAAAAGACAGAAATAAGATGACTGGAGATTAATTTATTAAAAGGAAAAACAAAAGCTGGTAAAATATATGCTAGACTTATCCTTGTAACTTCGTCTGCATCAAAAAGGGATTCAGGCAGCACTGTTAGATTTTAATAAGACCTACAAACCCGTGGTTCATCAAACCTTTATTACAGCGCACGCTGTGTAAAGAGCAATCGTAATTTTCCCTCGGATTTTGGAAGTCCGTAAAAAGTAAAGAAAAGAGCTCTTGTACCAACCCATTACTGTTGGGCTCTGGTCTCCTCAGAAAAGAGATTAGGCATAGTCCACCACGCATGCCTAGTGCGGATTGGGGACTTCACATATCTTCAAAGGATTTTTTATAACCCTTTTCCGACATGCTGGTTTCTTCAAGATGTTTTCCTTCACCGTTTTTGGCCCGTGGTGTTGTGAAAAATTGCACATAAATCTTTTTCACATTTAGATTAAGAAGAGGTACAAGCCGGCCGGATTTGAACCCGCGACCTCCCGTTCGGAAGGACGCGCTTCGACCACTCGGCCACCACGACTTATGAAAGGAGAGGAAAAGAGCTCTAATACCAACATTTATCTGCATCTCAATAACAAAATTTTCAAGTATTTAATAACTTAACTTACAAGTTCTTTTAAAACCATTTCTATTAAATGTTATAACTAAAGCAATACCACAAAGCACAATCTTCAATATAACATTAATCATAACAAAGTACTGAGTCTAAGCAGTTCTGAGACTTCTCGAATTATACTAGCTTTGTCCGCCTACGTCTCTCGTCTGAATGCTATTGTAAAGCCCTACCTTCCATTGTTGAAGATAACATGTGGACCTGTTCAGTGATATAAAGTTTAATGAACTTTCGTAAATCTTAATTTATAGTTCAATTTAAGGTGATTTTTAATCAATAGAATATGAAGCTGTTTTTAGATTGATAATTAACGGTGATTTTTTGAAGAAATGTGCATATTTAATAATACATATACTTCACTGTGTGAAATATCATTGTAACATTGCCTTCTAATAAAATAGCCATACATGAGTAGACATTCATTAAAAAAGTTTCTTAAAAGTTGGTTCGAGGTAGCGGACCCGCGACCCTACGATCAGGTGGCCCGCCTGCTCGTCTACCTACATGGCAATAAAAAAATATAGTATAGTCAGTTTGCCCGAGTTCTGTGCAGGACCTGACTCTCTTTAATTGAGGAACAAAAAAACTGTATGGTAGGTAACTAGTATTGATAATGGTCCCTTTATGCTAAGATATACATATAGACTACAGAGGTCCATGAGGAAACCACTTACCATTAATAATTGCTTACCGTAATAAAAGGCTCATATATTATTCGTGGAAAACTCTGAATCAAATAACCTAAAAAAAATCTATCATCCACCAAAACTTAAAAATATTTTATTAATACCGCACCTTAAAACGTCAGCAGTATGTAGATGACTCAATATCAAACTAAATGTTAATTTGAAACATTTATTCATAACTAATGTACGTTTACGAACGCATTTCTCATATGTGGCGCCAATCAGTTGGCATATAAAAAGTGTTTGTCGAGCTAAAATATTAGGCATATGATTGAGAAATTATTAAAGTAATACACAATAATTTCGAGATTTGTTTAAAGATTTACCTTTGTATAGTAATTATCTTCTGAAACCTTAATTTTAGAGAAAAAATCTTTTTTTAAAACAAGCATTTTGCCTCTGGTCTAGTAGATGTTATTTTATTGCAGATCTTAAGAAAAAAACTTGCTGAAACTTTAACGAAATACTACTTGTATTTCGTTTGGACAATAGTTCTTTATAAATAACATTATCTTAACCATTACTGCTAAACAATTTTTACAGTTTAGTAATAAGGTTTACCAATGATCAATTAAATTAAAATTTTATCAGTCGCCATTTTGTTTTTGTTCCCGCCAAGAGTCATAAATTGTTTTAAGTTGTTTTTCGAGCAAAAGTATCTTAATTGGATAGTCGTAAAATGAAATTTAATTTTATATTATAAAAACAATAAAATAAGAATAAAACAATACTTATTGCCTGAACAGTAAAATCATTAAATTTTATTAGTACTTCTCATAATGTTTTTATGTAAAATAACTAACTTACTCGCGCAGCTTTGCCTGTGCCAAAGTAGGTTTTGCCAAACTTTCGTATCATTTTTTTACACCTTAACCTTTTACCACGATACTTGTTTATGATTGCTGACTTTGGTCTAATTTAATTTTGTTTCCTAAATTTTGTCTGTCGCTAACTTCATAGATTTTTTGTTAGATATAAGTGGAAACTGTTTTTGGATAACGCTTTAACTATCTGTGTTATTTTATAATTTTGTATCTTTTTGTTGGTTTCCCAAATAAATAAATACTTAATTAATTGAGTAGTCTCAATATTTCAATTATTTCAATATCGTGGTAAGAATCCGTTTATAATGCATGAAATTAATGTAGAAACCGCGAGTGTTTGAATAAGTTTATACCTTACCTTTTAGTACGGATCTTTATTTTTTCTTAAACATAAAATAACTTAAGCCTTCCTCGGTAACTGGACCATCCAACTATTTTTTTAATCCGACCAAGACGCGGTTCTTGAGATTAGCGCGTTCACACACACACAAACTCTTCCTCTCTCTTCTCTAAAGTGTACATTGAAATTTTCCTCAAACGTCTGCAAATGATGAAGCATAAACTTTTATCTTTGTTCTAAAATTGAGTATCTACCTACGTAATTATACAGAGAACTTAAACATTCTAAGTTAATTCTAAGCAAAGTCTCATTACTAAAATCAACAAAGGAAGATTAGTTAAGCTACTTTAAGTTGAGCTTAAGTAGATTTTGAATTTAGGAAACTTTTCATGAAAATACGACAAAAATAAACATTTTGTTCCCATTTTAATGGTAATTTTAAGAACTGGTTTTTTTTTTTTTTTAGCTTTAATTTCGCCAGGATTGTAAATATTTTTTACAAATTTTTAACATTGTAGTGACGTAAAATGTTAATTTGTGTCATCAATCTTATTTGAATTTTATCCACAAAGGGAAAATTAAAAATAAATTATCGTTGTTAATTTTCTTTTTTTTTTTATGGACTTAATTAATTAGTTAGGTTGGTTGATTTCATTAATATTGTATTTAAGAGAGCTATCTATTCCCTCGATAACCAATATATAAAAACAGTAGTAACATGTATTTTTGGATTTTATTTCATTCAACAAAAATAGTTGTGGAAAATTATTCATTTACAATTTATATTCTAGCTACCTGCTACTGCATATACTTTAATTCTTCTATTTTTCAACATAAAATAGAAACTATTTAATAATACCAAATGACTGAAGTATACATTTACATAATGGAACTGATAAGCTGTACATAAACTAAAACCAGAAGTCGAATAAAAAGCGGAAAAATATAAAATTTTACATCAGTCACATAGTGATGTGAATTTGTAATTCGTGTATAAAACTTTAATATATAAAACTTTTGTATAAAACTACGTGCTACAGAATAAAATAAAATAAAATTAGCACTAAAATAAAATGTATGGTAATAAGTATAATTGTCGATTCATGTTTGCGGGTGACTGGTGCCTAAACTAGACGCAAGTTCAGGACACCAGGACCCCCACGACTCATGCAAGTATTACAGGATCATAAAAGGTGAAACATTCTCCGAAAACTGAATACAAACTAAAATACAATAAATAGATCAAAACAAAATAAAACAAATTTAAAAAATATAAATGGCCTGACAAAGTCTACAAAATTGTAAAAGTATTATTTCTACTTAGTTTAAAACTGAATTGTACTAACAAAATTGACCTATTAAAATGCGTTAGTATACGCTTCAGTGTACCGTACTTTGGGACCGTACTGGACTAGGGTGGCTGCAGACAGAACGCAATGGAAGCAGTTGGCCTATGCCAAAAGGCATGTAGAGTTAAGTTAACATTTTATAAAACTTGTAATGTAGGTATAGTTCGCAGTTTGTTCTTTCTCCAATAAATAGGCTATTATTATAATACGCTTCAGTGTATTCACCGCTCCCGCTATTTTCGTGACAACAGCCTTATAGCGTTCGTATTCATATCACAGCTCACATAAAACAAAGTGTGGGTAGATGCTATTTAGGTTTCCGGTGAACACACCCACAGTAGCAGACCACTCTGTTGTGTTTATTGCAGTTTTTATGACATTTCAAACCTGCATACAAAGGTAATAGAGATCAAATAAGAAATTTATGAAAAGAGATATTCAAAGAAGTCAAAAGAAAACAAGTATGGTTTTCGTAAATAAGTCGTACAAAATCAATGTTATAAAATAGGTAGAAAATGAAACTCCACTTCAAGAAAAGCAGAAAAATCTAATTCAGATCTTTCAAATAAAAGGTGACATAATGTTCACAGAAAATGACACTTTACAAGCTTCATGTTAATTTGCACTGGATGTAACTATTTACGTATATAAGTATGTAAGTTCAGGTGGATCTTAGGAGTCAAATATTCCACTTCCCAGTTTCCCATTAAGCTGACATTTTGCACGCAGATGTATATCGCGTGACAATGCAATAATATAGTACCATAGAGCTGATCTGATGATATATTCATAAGGTATCCATAGAAATTCCTGTACTGAACAAGATATGCTGGATCTTAAAAGCTTGTAAACTTATTCAAACACTCGCGGTTTTCTATAATACTTTCATGCATTTTCAACGGGTTCTTACCACGATATTTAATTAATTGAATTGTCTCGATATTTCAACGTTGTTGCAAACGTCATGATCACGAGAAGACTGGATACTGCGGGTCGATTTAAGAGCAAACAAATCTGTCTACCCTCTTTCTCGTTTTGGGTAGTACCACTGGAACTCGAACTCACATCACGACACACCACACTGATATCGAGACAACTCAATTAATTAAATATCGTGGTAAGAACCCTTTGAAAATGCATGAAAGTATTAAAAGCTTGTATTTAAAAGATTTTCTTTATTTTAAAGCATATTCATTTGTATGGTTCAACAGTGCCATTATCGGAATGTCATTAGTCTAGGTTTCCCCGTGACTCATAGCCTACTGTCGCCTACGCTATAGGATGTGCCAGCCATTGTGTTCACGACCGTGAATATTATTAAAATTAATGCATTTCTATTACTATTCTCACTTTGCGTAGAATGGCAAATGCTTACAATACCGTACAAGTCATTGATACTTTTTAATGAGAGTTTGTGTGCTTACTTTTCTAAGTTAGTCGATTTTGATGTTTTTTTATTGGAAAGAAGTTCCTTATCGCGCGTTGTGAAAGGGGGCTAGGCGGAAAAAATTCTTACGAAAAATTTGTTGCGACACTTTTTTGTTTTAGATGATTATCGCTAGATGGCGCTGTGATCAAAATCTTTTAAAACACGTTCCTTATCTTTTAATCGTATCTTTTAATCGAAAGGAACTTCGTTCTATTCGGGTATCCCATGACACCTCTCAAGTTTTTTAATTTAAAAAGATATCCTTATTTGATGATTAGTCATAGCTTAATGAGTAGATGACTTTAAATGGGAGCCCCATGTCATGTCATAATTCACTCACAATCTCCGCTAAAAGCAATATTGATGTTAGTGATTTGAAGAATAAAAAAAAATTGTGAAAAGTAGGGACTTGTTGTTTACAATTGATAAAGAATGGAGTAAAGAATGTATATAACGTTTTTAATGTGGACGGTGTTTCTGAAATTTCTTCAGAACTTTTACTTAAAATCCATTGGATTTCCATCTTAACCCTTTCAGGACAATAAGATGGCCGAGACTAAATATGCGAATACTACACAATATTCAAGTTATTCTGTAAAGTAAGAGATATCACTAGAAAAACATAGTAGGGTGTACAAATTTCCTATAAATTTCATATGAAACATTTTAACACAACGTACCTAAACGTAACGTTTGACATTCATAAAAAAAAATCGATTCAATAATAATAACGATTTTTGTAGAAGGGAAAAATATTTTCCTTGAGCGTGAAAGGGTTACTATCTTAATATGGATCTTAACTAGTAGTAACAGTATAAATAACAGTATAATAACAGTACAAATAATACAAAAAAAGACATGCCCGCTGAGTTTCTTGCCAGTTCTTCTCAGGACAGTGGCTATTTCTTTTTCCAAACTGGTGGTAGCCTTTTGACATCAACAAGCATGAGAATTTCATTAACGTTGAGAATAAATAATTTCAAATAATTTAATTTCAGTAACATCTTGTAGGAAGCCTAGACCTACCCACGCATTACATAACGGCAAGTTGCAGCCACTCCTTAAAAAAATAAAAAAATCTAATATTTTACTAAACTTTAAGAAGTCATTTTAATATTTCTAAAATATGACAATAGATAATATCTAAAACTCAAACAATAACTTTTACCAGTAAATGTTGAAATCGGATTGAAATCTGCATAAAATTTGCGGAATATGATATCCTGCAGCGTGTAAAACGATCCTTAACAGCATGAGGTCTTTAGTTGAGATATACCTACACATTTTCCTTATTATAATAACATAATAAGAAGGTACTAGATAATTTTCTGCAAATTCGGAATAAGAAAAAATAATAGCTTCTAAAGATCGATTTTGCCTTGTGCCTATTTCTGGAGTGCTATGACATGTTCCTCTTTATACGAGGCTTAAGAAAAGTTCTGTATAAGTAAGTGATAGATATGCCCTGTTGCTGTAAAAGTTCTTGAGCTAAGCACTAACCATCAGGTCGACCGTAAACTCGCTTGTCTGTCTTGCAATGAAAAAGATAATAAGTTTCATAAAAATAGACGCAATTAGACTAATAAAATAAATAACCAAACTTGATAACGCGTTAAAAATATTTTATTTATTTCTTTATTTAAATCTTTATTTAATAAACAATTCTATTTTGAATACATTTAACAATATTTTTTATTACCTACACCAATATCAAAAGACAATTAATGATATCTTAATAAATAAAGAAGTTATTCAGACACTCGCGGTTTTCTATAATACTTTCATCGTGATGTGACTTCGAGTTCCAGTGGTACTAGGAACGAGAAAGAGGGTAGACAGATTAGTTTGCTTTTAAATCGACCCGCAGTATCCAGTCTTCTCGTGATCATGACGTTTGCAATAACGTTGAAATATCGAGACAACTCAATAAATTAAATATCGTGGTCAGAACCCGTTCAAAATGCATGAAAATAAAGAAGTACCTTAAACTCAAATTAGTTGTATTTATTTTTAAAATTTAAAAGTCATATAGCATACTACATAGTAGGTACATGTAAAAGTAATGAGATAATAAAATCACATGTTATTTTGGAGTTAGTTCAAATAATAAGCGACTTTGAAGGCTGCCATTAAAATTAGGTAAGAAACGGGTAATTTGATCTACATTTTACGTTCCGGAACAGTTAGTTCAGTTCGGAGCAGTACGATCAGATTTGTAGTGAACGTTGTATTTATTTTATTTATACCACTAGTTTGTACTCGTTTTGTTTTTCATAATTTTCAAGGGAGACGTACTAAAGGGTCTCATGATTAGAAGTAGCTTTTTAAAATTTGCCGCGATTTTGAAGAAATTAAATAAAACCTCAATGGTCTTAGATCAAATCAAAACAAAGAAGAAGAATCGCAGAGAGAGAGAGAAAACACTTTTTTCTTTCATGAGTGACGTAACCACTTACCATTAGTCGGCCTTACGTTCGTTTATCTGTCAAGCGATTTAAAAGAAAAAAAGATATGAAAAAGAGGCACCAGCTCGGAAAAACTAACCTTCATTCTCGCTCTAATTCTATTCCCAAAAAGCGTTAAACTTTAACGCAACTGTACTTCTATACGCGCTCTATAGTAGCGTTAAACGCAACAGTGTTTTTATACTACCTCCATGGTAAAGTTGAAAGTATTGAAAATGAAAATGAAAAAGTATGAGTAAAGTACAACGAAACAGTGCTTACACCCCCTTTATGGGAGCGTTAAACGTTTAATGCAACTTTTAAAAAGTCGCATTAGTTTCAAATATTTAAACTATGTAACCTACAATCGTGGTGAGACTGTTTATTGTACTGTATCCCACGACTCAAACTGGCAATTTGTTCTCGAATTTCGGCGTTCATTGTTTTCGGCCACCGCCGCCATTGTTCAGAAAGCCGTAAAGATTAAAGAAAAATGTATTGTTTTTAAAACGATCGACTTAAGTCATAACGCGTTATTACGCTTGACATATGAATGAAGAATGCGATTTTTGTTCGGTTTTTGCACGTTTTCCGCGTGAGAAATAGGTTACGTCATGTTGGTGTTTCATATTTTGGTTTACTGACCTTCAATGTTTTATATATCTATCAAACTATTGGAAATTATGAAAATATATGACTTTTGGACCCAATATTAAAGATAGTAACGTTTGATTTTTGAAGGTTAACTCTTCTTCTCTAATTTATGTTATATTTTGACATAGATTACTTGCTGTTTAAGACATTTTAAGTTGATTCAGCAGAGATATACTCCAGTTAAACCTAATGGCGTGGTTGCAACATTGTTTTATAGAACTTTAAGGACTTAACGTTAGATAGGTGGAAAGCGAAGAAGTTCTATGAGCTTTTTTTTTATGCAGTTGGAGGAAATCACCGGATCCAGGGTATGTGGGAGTTGAACCGCACTAAAACCTCCAACCGCTCACACTCAGCGTCCGAACCCCGGCTGAGGCCAGAACCCAGCACGGGGCTTGGAGGGACGGTGCGACGCGTTACGCGCTCGGCACTCTTTCCGGTCACTCTGTCCCCGAGTTCTATGAGCTAGGGTAACTATAAACTAAGATAAGTTGCCGGCCTTATCACGTACTGAAAAAAATAACATTAAACAAGAGTGTTGTTTTCTCCTTGTCATATTGCAGTGGTGTTACAGTATTACATTGCAGAGCACCTAAGCATAGACAACACCGATGTGAATTGGCGACAATCCAAGATCATGTACACAGTATTCGACATAACGTATCTTGGCACTTACGTCAGAGTTTTGGATCCGAATAAATAAGCCTTATTTTATTCTAACGATGGATATAGAGGTAATATAAGAAATTAGAGTCCATGGATGAGGATTTTTTGAAAGTTTTATTTCAACGACATCTTTTTCCAAAAAATACCAAAATAAAAAATATGACAGAAGCAAAATATGATATGATGGCTCGAACCATCTAAATAGGCTAAACATCAGAAAGAAAGCGGCATCACAAAACATGTCATAACAACGACCACTCAGAGTGAAAGACTAAGAAAAGTTACAGGTCAACACAACTCATAAGATGACCAACAAAAAAAGCCCTATTCACGGAAATACATTTATAACAGTAACCGTTTAAAATTCATAGTTTCTCAAAACCTAACAATAGAGCGTTCAGGACAAAAACTAGTGTTTGGTCTAACGATGCGGTCTCGGCTAGGTATTTGAGTGGAATGCCGGCGGTCGCTTTGTGTAACGGACGACTTGGCCTTGGATCGAGTCGGCTTACGCGCAGGTCAATGAATCAGACGGTCTGTGGCTTGAATCGGAGCCCCTACTATTGGTCTTGAGTTACTTTTGTGTTGTACTATCAGTCAGTGCATGCTCAGTGTCGAAATTGTATTGCATGAGCGCAAATTGCACTTGTAAATTATTATATTTTTCAAAAACAAATATACACAAATCACTGTATAACAACTACTTAAATAATGGTCATCTAGTAATCGGGGATGGATCAAAAGATGGGAGGAAAGGGAGATGTGAATACAATATTAAAATATAAAAAAGGAACGAAATGAAAATTAACGATCGAAATATCATAAAATATCGTCCAATATCCGCTAGTGATCAATATTTTCTCTCAAGTATCGTATTATGAACTTTTAATTTATTTTTTTATTTTTTTTTTATTTGGAGGAAATCACCGGATCTGGGAGTTGAACCTCACTAAAACCTCCAACCGCTCACACTCAGCGTCCGAGCTCCGGGTGAGGTCAGAACCCAGTACGGGGTTATTAGGGACAGCGCGACGCGTTACGCCATCGGCACTCTTTCCCGTCGCGCATGAACTTATAATTCAAACGAATTTCATATTATAACTAGCTGACTCGCGCAACTTCGTCTGCGCCGAAAAAAAAAATTAGGGGTGGACTACCCCTAACATTTAGGGGATGAAAAATAGATGTTGGCCTATTCTCATAGGTACCGGATAAGCACAAAAAAATTCATCAAAATCGGTCGAGCCGTTTCGGAGAAGTTCAAGTTCGAACACCGTGACACGACAATTTTATATATTAGATATTTTAAAACAGAAGTAAGTAAACAATCCATCAAAAATGAGCACCAGACAGACTGAAAATCAGTTTCAACGTACAATTTTTTAATAAACCCATAAATAAACATTCAAATTAACACTAAACGAGTTAAGTGGAAATTGTGATATAAAACTTTTATTAAATTACATTCGATTTTACGACTCAAACGAGTGATCTCGCCTCCGGACGAGTAAGTGAATAAAAATATTTAACGACAGCCGATTTTACGTTGACGTGGATTTTTACATTTTTAATTTTTATTTATACTTTTATTTATTGAGTCGAAACTACTATGACGGATGAAAAGTTACGGTTAAGTTAAGTAATTACGAACTTAAGTTATGGAAGTGATGGGCGACTCGTATACCCCATACAATTTCGTGCTGGGTTCTGGCTTCAGGTGGGGTTCGGACGCTGACTGTGAGCGAGAGGTTTTAATGCGGTTTGACTCCCATACCACCTGCGGGGTAGGTGGAAGTTCGGTAATTTCTTGCTGTCCAAAAAAATTACTACATACATACATTCTTACCTAGCGTGATTAACAATCTCTCACCATTCTTAAACCAATAGTAGGGCCCAGATTAATTTCCTTTCAAAAATTTCCATATCGCAAATCCACGAAACATTTAAAACTGCAATCTGAGTGTATCCAAAGTTATTCTAAAGGTTTCTGCAGAGATTGTAAAGGTCATCAACCGCTGCGTTTAGTTTCTTAAAGTTTTTGAGTCATAACAATTCAAACAGCTCAATTAACAATATGCTGAGAATAAAGATCCTTGTTTTGTCAATTGTAATGCCTATTTTTAGATGTACGTCACGTCACGTAAATCTTTTGTGCAATGTCTGTGTGATGGAGAATTGTTGCTATTTTTTCTACATATTTTTACCCGGCATCAAAAAAGAAGAGGTGCCGCACAGAACAATACTCCGTAACTCCTGTGTAGCCAGGATCCACAGCGGTGACCATCGTAATGACTCTGAGCAGTGAAACCCAAGAACCCGAGGGAAAGCTAACTTATCTTTGGCCTCGCAACGGAATTAATCAGACGATGATAAAAGGAGTAGGAAAACATGAGTTTCAAAAGTCAAGATTATATTGGTTTTCATTAATTTATTGTATTTTGCTTACCTACTGTGAGTACTATAGTTAAGTATTATTGTTATGTCGTGATCAATACACTATCATGCTACATTTATTGTGTTTTTATTTTCCAGTAATAATTTTGCATGCTGTAGTGTAACAACTCATGACTTCCCAATGCTGTGTTCAGGTCTCCTCGGGCATAATATGTTAAACTTACCTTAACTACGAGGATATTCGCAGAAGAACCCAAGTAACTGACATAGCCCAAAGAATAAGCAAGTTGAAGTGGCAGTGGGCGGGCCACACAGCACGTAGAACCAATGCCCGTTGGAGCACGAAGGTTCTGGAGTGGCGTCCACGTCAAGGCAAGCGCAGTGTTGGACGACCAGCTGCAAGGTGGACGGATGATCTTGTTAAGATCGCAGGAATACGCTGGATGCAGGCCGTCACCAACCGGTCGCATTGGAAATCTTTGGGGTAGGCATATGTCCAGCAGTGGACGTCTACAAGCTGAGAATGATGATGATGTTAAACTTTGACCCCTGCAATGCATAACCGAAATTTCAATTCACAAATAAGTCATCAAGTTATTGACTTAAACCGAATTATCGCTGCGTATTCGATAAAAAAATGTATTGAACAAAAACCAAAGTTTATCGTCGTTTGGATTGCTTTGTTGTGGGATTCGGCACGGAGTTTGATTCGAGACGGTGCCGCGGTGCTCCGAAATCCGATGCTCGTGGTCGAACTACGTCATAACTTCAGTCATTGTGGCACATTTTTGCATTAGATGTGTTGTAATATGTTGCTAGATAACTTAATTGTATAATAAAGCATATTTTTATCTTTCAATGGTAAATAGGAATGATTGATCACTTTATGTTATGGTTAACGTTACAGAATATAATACTTTCATGCATTTTAATCGTGATAAGAACACGTTTACCACGATATTTAATTAATTGAGTTGTCTCGATATTTCAACGTTGTTGTGATGTGAGTTCGAGTTCCAGTGGTACTACCCAAAAGCGAACGAGTAAGAGGGTAGACAGATTTGTTTGCTCTTAAATCGACCCGCAGTATCCAGTCTTCTTGTGATCATGACGTTTGCAACAACGTTGAAATATCGAGACAACTCAATTAATTAAATACCGTCGTAAGAACCCGTTGAAAATGTATGAAAGTATTATAGAAAACCGCGAGTCTCTGAATACGGTTACAGAATATGCTAATAGGTTTCTGCACTGTCGAGGACATCTTGACTACCCAAGACTTCACTACCTTAAAATAATCTGTGCATACAAAAAAAAAAAACATTTTTTACTGACTTATATAAAAACGAGCTTGTAGCCCACCTCATGGTAAGTAGTTACCATCGCATAAACTTCTGCAATGTCAGGAAACACTGAGCCAATCAAAGGCGGCAGTATATATACTTCCTTGTGAAACAATCACAAAATGTCTTTGCAATATACCAACAACATTTTCCTCAGTAACTCAAGAATAACATTTAATTCAAATAATTAGTATAAATTTACAGGCACTAAAACTTAGAACAAGTACACGAGAACAGTTTCGTTGTACGCAGACTTGTAAGTTACTAATTAACAGCAGATAGTTTTGTTAACTATCTCATAAACTAAGCTAGTGTGAAACTAACATTCTGTGTGAGGAATAATGTGGGGTTCGGTTAAGTTTGTGAGTCATATTTTCAGTGATATTTTGTTGAAAAACAATGAATCGTCATCATCATCATCATCATCAGTCTATAGACGTCCACTGCTGGACATAGGCCTCAAACCTCGCCATATCGACCGGTCCTGCGCCATCTGCATCCAGTGACCTCCCGCGATCTTGACCAGAATGTCGGTCCATCTTGTGGGGGGTCTACCAACGTTGCGCTTACCGGTTCGTAGCCGCCACTCCAGAACTTTTCGACCCAAAGAGCAATGGAAAGGGCTATGTTGGGTGTTTCTCTGCGTGATCAAATCAGAAATGAGGAGATCCACAGAAGGACTAAAGTAACCGACATAGATATTAGATACCAAAGAATTGCATCTTTGAAGTGGCAATGGACAGGACACATTGTGCGAAGAACAGATGGCCGATGGGGCCGAAAAGTTCTGGAAACAATGAATATTGTAACGTTATTTTTGAATTATTTTTGATAAAAGTTTAAATAAAGATCTGTTTAGTAGGCGATAGGTATGTAGGAAGGTAAACTTTTATCCTTGCATTGCACAGGTCCATAAGTAGCAGTAAATATATATATTTTTTTATTGCTTAACAGATACACGACCTACGGCCCATCTGATGGTAAGTGGTTACCGTCGCTCATGGACCTCTGCAATGCCAGGGCAAAGAGGGGCCGTTATCGATCACCTACCCATACAGGACTTTTCTTAAACCTCGTTTAAAGAGAGACTTGTCATAGCGCTTCGGAAATACCGTGGATGGGAGTCCATTCCAGATCGGAATGGTGCGGAGCAAAAAGGATCTTTTGAACCGGACTGTGGATGAACGCAGCGGTTCCAAGTAAAGTTGTTGAATTTTACCCCTGCGGCGTGTAGAGTGATGGTAAAATAATCTCAAAGAGTATATTATATAGATTTATCATTATGTGGGATGTAGGGTTGTTTATCTTGCAATAAAAAAAACTTTTTTCATATCACAATCGGTTGTATTACAACCCATTTTCAGAACAATACAACGAGTACCTAAATAACAATATTATTTTATAGTTTAGTTTATGGTTTTCAATAACTATTTCATCTTACTAAAACTAGTTTATTAGTTTGCGTGTTAAAGTTTTCGATTAATTTTAGTTCTTGTACATATTAAATATTCATGTCTAGGGTTGGGACTAGGTGTGTCTACATTGATTGCCAAACTGTTACGAGAATAATGCTGTACTTGTGACGTCACTGTTTCTGTTTGTTTAGTACTTATATATGTAAGTTGATTATATTAATTTCCTAAAAATGTATTTGGGGCTTCTTCATTATTTTTTTTTATTATTGCCATGTAGGCAGACGAGCCAACTGGCCACCTGATCGTAAGTGGTTACCGTCGCTCATGAACCGCTGCAATGTCAGGGGACATTGAGGGGTCGCTACCTACGACCTAATTTTGAGGAATTTCCTTATGCCTCGTTACAAGAAGGATAGGCGTCTTATATTAAAACCTTTATCTATTGAGTAGACTACTTTGTGCTCATGCTTTGTGCTTTATGGTCATGGTCGAGCCAACGGGTCTCTGATCGTAAGTGTTTACCGTCGCTCATAGACTTCTGCAATGTCAGGGGACACTGAAGCCGCTACTTAGACCTACCTTTGAGGAATTTCCTTATGCCTCGTTACAAGAAGGATAAGCGTCTTATAAACCTTTCTCTATTGAGTAGACTACTTTATGCTCTACTTTAGCGTCATATCTATAACATAACTAAAGTGACACAAGGCTTTAAAGTTAACTCATTTTAAAGCAACAGATTCAAATACTTCCTCAAGCCAAAAGTTCTTCGACCAAAACACGAATCCCTCAGTATAATCCAAGACGTTAAATGAGGCGTGCTCGCCAAGGAAAGTCGAGTTGGCAACAGCGAGAATTGTACGGAGAAATCGTAGCCGAGCTCGTCTGATAACGCTTGCTCTGCCACTCTGAATTTGCATGTCAAAGAATAAAATGTTTTTTGTCATTTGGTGGATTTTTTCAGGGAAATATTAGTTTTGGAACGAAGTTCCTTATCGCGCGTTGTGAACGGGGGCTAGACGGAAAAAGTTCTTACGAAAAGTTGTCACGATACTTTTTTTGTTTTAGATGATTATCGCTAGATGGCGCTATGATCAAAATCTTTTAAAACAGGTTCCTTATATGTTTTAGATGATTATAGCTAGATGGCGCTGTGATTAAAATCTTTTAAAACACGTTTCTTATCGCGCGTAAAAAAAAAATAGGAAAAAAATAAGATATCTTTTAATCGAAAGGAACTTCGTTCCTTCCGGGTGTCCCTTGACACTCAAGGTTTTTTTTACAGGTATGGTAGAGGCATATCTGAGCGTGTAATTGTGAAACTGTGCAGTTATCTATACTAACATTATGAAGAGAAAAGTTTTGTTTGTTTGTCTCGAAAAGTCTCCGGCACTTCTGCACCGGTTTGAAAAATTCTTTCACCGTTGGAAAGCTACGCTATCCCTAAGTAAAATAGGCTATATTTAGTTTTAATAAAATCGAGGATCTGCAAGTGTGATATAAAATAATATTTTTATTACAAAAATGAAAACGACAGACTTCCTTGAAATCTTTTCTGTAGGTAGGTATTTGAGGTAAGCTGAAAACTTGGTCTATAGTTCTCCTAATATGCCCCAATTTGGAACTGCAGACATGGCTGCTGAGTAGCGGGGCTGAACGGACCAAATTTTCAGCTTGCCTCAAATAGGTACTTACCCAAAAATTGGCACTAGCTTTCGAGCTAATAAAACATTTAAGTATTGAAAATATCATTCCACATTGTAATTAATACGATTAGTTTCTGCTTGTTGAAACACAATAGAATTCTAAATCCCAATTGCTAATTTCCATTGAGATTGATAAAAAAGAACTAATCTAAGCTTACAATGTAAAATGATTTAAAAACAAAAAGTATGTTTTGTACACAGTTCAATCGTAAATTTTTTGTGTGTTATATTTTGTCTACGATAGTAGTAGCATTTCAAGTCTTAAAAATGTTCAAATATTGTTGTTATTTTTGATTATTTTAGCTCTGATTATGGTCAAGGGACATATCTATATTGTTTACCCCAAGATAGAAAAAGTTTTTCTTAATGCAGGCGCACACTTAGGTGGGTCGTAAGTCGCAACGCACCAACGTTAACCGAGTTGATCCGCATGTTATCCATTTTGTCTGAACTGAGGCATACTGAGTGTCAGATCAGAATCTGTCAGATTTTCATTCAAAAATTGACAGTGCAGCTTGCAATGCGTCCCGCCTCACTCTGCGCGAACCTTAAACAAAAACTTCGAAACAGAAATTTCTATAACCTTCAGCAACAAAAAACATGATGTGGCATATTCATTAATTTCGTGTTTTGTCTACACATTATCGTTACTCTTTGTTCCCACGTTCGTTTCTGGCAACATAATGAGTGTTCGCCGACGTCACGTGTCGCGCCATTACACGCTCTACAACTTATGCAAGGTTTTAATCCAATTAAATGGAAATATGAAGAAATATGGAGGTAATATGACGCTTACTATACTACACTTTTATATTAGAGTAGTGGATTAAATCAGCGATGATAGAACCGTTTAGTACGAGGCTGCAAGCAGAATTTAGTTCATCAAGATCCGTCAGCTACGGAATATATTATGGCAATTTATTTTAGGTATGCGTTGACAAGTAATATTTTGTAAACGGACAGTAATACTCCGAGGGTTTATTTTTTTTTCTTTTTTTATGTGGCAGTAGGCTCACAGTAAAAACTTCTACCACTCACTGACAGCATCCGAACCATAATTGAGGTTAAAATCCAGTATGGGAATTTTGGGGTGCCGCGACGCGTAGCACGCTAAGGCTTACGTATCGCCTCGTTACCCCGGAACTTCCATTTGTAGTTATTGTGATATTGCCTTAAATAGAACTAGAAATATATTGGAACGAAGTTCCTTATCGCGCGTTATCGAAAGGGTGCTAGACGGAAATTCTTATGAAAAAGTTGTCACGAAACTTTTTTTGTTTTAGATGATATCGCTAGATGGCACTGTCATTAAATCTTTTAAAACAATTTCTTATAAGAGAGTGAGACGTTTTAAACTAACTAATTATTATAACTTTAAAAAATAACATTTTATTACAATTCCCTCACTAATTAATCGAAAGGAACTTCGTTCCCTCCGGGTGTCCCTTGACACGCCTCAAGTTTTTTATTTTAACTTGACATCGAAGTAGTATAGACATCATCAACTGTCTCACTCTGAGGCTATTCTTATTATGAGTTCAAATACAATTTAGTAACCAAATCGTTTCCTTATTCTTTTGTTTTATTTAAAATGCTTCATCACTGTCGAACACAGCAAGCTAACCAAATAAACAAACATCAAAGAATTACAAATCCAAATTTGGCATCTTTTCATCGCAATATGGCGCCAAACAATGGCATCATTTAATCTCCTAAGAAAGTTTACGTTGAAAACAAATCACAAAGTTTATGGGACTTAATCAGAGCTTATGCGACCATTAAGCGTTCTAAGCTGCAACTTTATGGAATCGTTAATGTTTATTTAGATGTTGAAGGGTATTAATCTATTGTTTCCATAATAAAATGCGAATGTAGATGTAAGAAGATTAGTTATTTGTAGATTTGTTTACGAGGTTTTGATAATTTTCATTGTGAGATACGGCTTTGAAATATGCTAGGATTTGGACAGGATTCAAAAGGTTTTCGGTTATAGATAGTATAGAATATTATAGATTATCTTTGAAACAGTTTTGAGGTAGAATTCAATTGGACTTGTTGGGGTCCAACTTTACTCCGTAACTTACACTATTCACGTCCTGTAAATATCAGCTAACTACAAATTCAAGATTTCAAACAGAGTATGTTTAAACTTTAAAATAGTAGCTTACCGAAATGAGATTCAATAATGAAATTATTTTTTCAATACAGATAAATATCGCACTGCTGCAAATCGCTATTCTACAAAATTTTGCGATAAATTTACTTATAAAAATAACAAAACAAACACGATTACGCAAACTCGATGTTTACGCATTAATCTTAAGAATAACAAGAAAATGAAATATTTGTTAAGTTTAACAAAACTCGTGCAAAAACGGATTCCTTGTGAATCCTTAAAAAGGGATTTCTTATTCAAATTACCCCATAAAGCTGCTCGTTTCATATTTTTGTTTGACACGGAAAGTTCAGGAGAAAAGTTACATTCTTTCGGGAGCTCGGAGAATACTAATTTTTATATTCTTTTTATGATTTACATTTGGAGACAGATTATGTAAAATGACAAGTTTTTATTGCATGGTATATAAACGTGGGCGTAACGCGTCGCGCCGTCCCTCATAACCCCGTACTGGGTTCTGGCCTCAGCCGGAGTCGGGCGCTGAGTGTGAGCGGTTGGAGGTTTTAGTGCAGTTCAACTCCCACATACCCCACCCCGCCCGTGGTGGGAATTCGGTGATTTTCTCCAAAAAAAAAAAGCGTGGTATATAAGTTTACCGTTTATAAGTAACATATTGTCGTCGCTTTGGTTCTTTGCAATATCAGAACAGAGAGCGATAGTTCTTCTTACTATTTGTTACATGTAAGTCATTTACAACCTTTTTCAAAAGAGCCTTAAAGAATATCCAGAAAAGTAAGGAGGTGTTCTCTGACATTACACAGGACTATGAACGATGGTAACTGCCTAGGATTACCTGATCAGTATGTTTAATTACCTCATTATCAATAAAAATGTAAGATAAAATAAAAAATATTCTATTTTACTATTATACAGGGTGGATCTGTAACTTTGGAAAATCTGACTTGGTGTGAATGACCGGTGGATGTACAACTTAGAACCGTTTTTATTTTTGGAATCGGTTAAGCTTTTTTTCTGAAATTGTATGGGGTATCTACAACTATCGTTGCGGACTTCCATATGACATTGATAAAAAAAGTTTAACCGATTCCAAAAATAAAAGTGGTACAAGTTTTATTTCGACTGGTCATTCACCCCACGTCAGATTATCCAAAGTTACAGATCCACCCTGTATTTAAAACAAAATAATTTACTTTATTTACTGCATCATATCTTTCGGCCTAACTGATGGTAAGCAGTTATCGCTCATGAACCTCCACAAAGACAGGGCAATGATTGATCATCTATCTATGAAATAAATAACAAAAACAAGTAAATAAATCAGACCTGCAGCAGTTATGTTACTATTTGAAGATCTGATAAAAGATACTAATCTTACAGTACATAAAACTGTCTTACTAATGCTTTTAGAAAACTTGGCATATGTTCAAGTTCATTTCTTAGAAAATCTAGGAAAACAGTGTATGTAACTATTGAATATTTTCGTTCCATCAATAAAGTAAACAATGTAGCAAGCAGAAAGAAGAAAGGAAATATTACAAGTATATGTGCGTAATTGAACACATTAATTAAAAGAATTTTAGCTGGTGAATAATTGTAAATAGTGGACTGTATGTTAAAGAAATTTTAGATATTCGGTGTGAAGTAAGATTCGCTCCTCGCCCAATAATGTGGTAGATAGCAGGACTCCACTTACCTTAATATTATTGTAGTCTTCATATGTAGCCTCTTGGGATGATGTAGAAGGTGGCAATGATGAACAAACTTATTCTTTTTGTTGTAGAATTCAATTAGTTATGTTTATTCGGAACGTCCGATTATATATTTTTAGCTTTTTTCGTTGTTATGTCAAATTGTCTTCTGTTTCTTCTCAAAATCGAGTAGGCCACGCTTTTACAATATGGGAAGCGGTTAGTCGTGAAGACGTCACTCGTCTTTTATACAATATATTAGGTAGTGGAGTATCGTCGATTACTCGAACTACCTACCGTAAGTCGAACGAGGATCGAACAGTATTTCTACAAACGCAAATAGAGAAACTAATATATCTGTTGAAATTAATTTAAAACTAAATTAAGTAAAATAAAACAAAATGAACATCATCAATATATAGACGTCCACTGCTGGACATAGGCCTCCCCCAAACCTCGCCACATCGACCGGTCCTGCGCTGTATGTATCCAGTGACTTCCCGCGATCCTGACCTGGTCGTCGATCGATTTTGTGGGAGGTCAAAATAAAGCAACAGGAAGTTGTGAAAATCTTTCTCTTTATTAACCTACTACTTACATTAATATTTGACATACGCCAGGTGGCAGGGATAACATGGGGAAGAGTTGCTATGGAAAGGAACGAGTGGAAGAGGTTGGAGGAGGCCTTTGCCGATTGGCAAACAGACGGATCATAACTCTTAAACTGTACAATGTACTTAACTAACAATAACTTATATGTCTGTCAATAAGGCTAATAAATAAATAAATAAAAATACATTAATATTTACATTTCCTTACTTTTAATAACTAAATATGATAAAACTATACCATAATATAATATTTTAATTTAATTTTTATTAATGTATGCCGGTAGTAGTTGCCTCTGCGGCATAGGCCTCTCCTAAACCTTTCCAGACGTCTCTTTCCCGAGCCAGCTGCATACAGTGGTTTCCACACCTGAAGTGAAAAACGTCTCTCCATCTTTTAGTTGGTCTTCCCTTACTCTTTTTATTGTCCCTTGGTACCCACTCTGTTAGACGTTCTGTCCATCTATTGTTCATCCTGCAAACATGTCCTGCCCAGTGCCAATTCAGTAGTCTAATCCTTTTCCTTACATCTACTACTCTTGTTTTGCTTCTGATAAAACTATTACGAATTCTGTCTGACAATTTTATCCCTAAGATGCTTCTTTCCATCTTCCTTTGGCATATAGCAATTTTCTCTTCATCGTACTAAGTACTTCAAAATCTCGAAGGCTATAAATATTTCAATAATATGATTTTCGTCCATCAGAATGGGGAGCCAACTGTGAAAATCACTTTAGTAACCGTAAAAATCAAAGTATAACTCCATCTAATCTCACATCTATCTCGCATGCAAATACATTTCGTTATTCAGTTTGTATTCGTCGAGAAAACATTTGCACTTGCCGAAACTTGACCTTCTGAGCGTGGTAACTAACGCGAACAGGTCGTCGAACCCTGGCTGATGCAGATGCGTTGTTCGACTGTTCACATGTAGCGTTACAACCTCCCACGTGACACTGGACCGAGGCATAAGCGATCGCGAAAAAATATTGAAAGGTAGTTGATCCACGCAATTTGATCTTCGTGGTTAGGAATTCCCATGAAAAAACTTATTGACTGTAGGAAATCAAAGGCTGCCAGTGCATTGAAGAACATAAAAACAATCATTTAATGAAAATAAATTTAAGAGGAAGAAAAGTGTGGAGCAACTAATTTTTTTACACACACAAATTCGATATTTGAAAAACGCGCTAACATTCCTTCTTCATTTTAAAAAGAGTATAATAACAAAGAGGTTTTAATAAAAAAAATATTAAAACTATTTACAGAGGGCGCCAACGTCGTCTGTTGTTAACATTACCTGATTAACTGATTCAGTCGCCTACAATAAGAAATAAATGTTATGCCGGTCGCTTCTACATTGTACCAGCTCCACCAAGAAGTCCACCTACACGAAACTTTTCGAACCAAATCCGAGTTGATTTGAGAACGTTTTTTTGTTGGTATTTAAATTGGTTGGCTCGTTACACTGCCTCGAGCAGCCTCGCGCGTTCTATACTTTTATTATTTGCTCGACTATCTCATACGTCTGTGAATCGAGTTTGATTCGTAAACTTGTCCTGTGAACTGGTTTATTTATTGAAATGGAGTATCGTTAGTTTACGTATTATGGACTAGACATTATATAAGTATTAGTACATTGCATAAGTAGAGTAGGTGGCGGCGCGGTGATTTCCTCCAACTAAAAAAAAAAAGCAAAAGTAGAGTTCTGATATATGTACATAGGCAATAAAATAAAAAAAATGCTTTATATTCCTAATTAAGTAAAAATACGCCAATTTCACAAGTAAGGACTTAAGACTTAATATTATGACATTTTTCTTGTCAGAACAGTATATTTTTTTTATAATTTACAGTTTTAGCTTTATCACTAAGTTTTTAGAACGATCGAACGATTTATCACTTAGTTTTATAGAGCAACTAGCTGACCCGCGCAACTTCGTCTGCGTCGCATAGGAAGGAAATTTTCTAAAAGTACTCATCAGAACGCTTCATTAGAGTCTGAACACGATGAGGTTATCTTGCTTATTGACGGAATTTCTGTAGCCACCTTCCAGCTCCATCATCAGACCTTCAATTCATCCTCTACGCAAAGTACTCATCAGGACGCTTCATTAGAGATCTAAGATATCCTATCTCTCAAGTTGGATCGAACTACACATGGTGTGCAAATTTTATTATAATCGGTTAAGTGGTTTAGGAGTCCATTGAGGACAAATATTGTGACACGAGATTTATATACAGGGTGTTAAAATCCGATGAAACAATACTTTCACAGCAAATAGTATACTTGATGTAGAAGTCATCCACCAAGTCTGAGTTTTCTAGGCATAATATATCACAAGTTATAACTAATCAAAACTACGTGTTAATTTGTGCGTGATCAACCCTACCGTACTGACGTACACCAACAGCTAAAGACAGCTAAGCCGGCTAGTCACCTCCTGTATCATAGAACATTGTAATAATACACGCGACAAAAATCACATTCTAAACAGGATACATGCGCTTGTGTTCGTGAAAATAGATAAAGCACGCTGAATGTAGGTCAGGATAGGGTTGTCAAAAATAATAGAAAATAATAATTTTTCAACTTTGTATGGGAAAATAAAGTGATCATCTACGTTTCAAAAGTATGTGTATATGATATGAAATGTGATATAGATTAAGCCCTCAAAGTATTGTTTCACCGGGCACCAACACCCTGTATATTAAGATTTACTATTTCTGTTATTGAGGGATTGTAGGTGTAAAAAAACACGTATTTTTCTGTATCTATTTGTACAGTGTGACTTAAATATCATTACATGTTTCACATAAAGCGAACCTATACATGACAAGCCTAGACATTTTACAAATAGTCGCTTACTGTATGAATACATAAATTCATGTTCAGTAATATTGATCCGTTCTTTCACGGCAGTCGGGGAAGCAATGCATTTATTTCGTATTCCTACGCACAGACAGTTTGATTGATGACCGGGAGTCAGTACTGCCACAGGAAAGTTATAGTATAGAAGTCAAGCTATACGTAATTATTAATACATTATCCTCTACGGTGTTTCCCCCGAGTGCTATGACTTGTCCTTCTTCAAACGAGGCTTAAAGAGTCTTTAAGGGTAGGCCGTAGGTAGCGGCCCCGTAGTGTCTTCTGGCTGTGCAGCGGTCCAGGAGCGATGGTAACCGCTTACGTTCAGGTGGTCAGGTGGTCAAATACAGAGTGTTGATATTTGCCGACTTTGTTAGCTCGAGTTTCAGACAAACCAAACAATTTACGAAAAATCTGTGAATGCAGCACTATTTAACATCAAAAATAAAAATGTTTCGTTTCAGCAAAACATCCTATCTCTAATAATATTAGTATACTTATTATATTTAAGGTACTTCCCGTTCATGTCGCATAGTTTTGGGACACCCTGTGTATTATTCTATTAACATTATTAGTAGAAAAGTGCTACAAAAGTTTTTCTTCTATAAAGTTTAAGTTTCCTGTGGTATACAGATGATGTATACTCGCTTTCATACAAATTTATGTGGGAATCGATTTACATGCAAGTTTGTGTAATATTTTTAAATGCACTCGAAGTGTTTTGTAGACTGATGAGTGATATTATCTGACAACTACAAATGTGGGACTTATGACAATTGCTGATACGAAAAAAATAAAAAATTGTCACTTAGTAAGATCTAAATTATAAAGTGTAATAAAGTGTATATTGTAACCTACTTAAAGGGAGAGCACTGGCTTTCATAGCACAGTAGTTTTACTACTAGTTAGGGTTTAACCTATATAGTTTGTTGTTAAGTGTTCCTTAAACAAATAAATAAAAAACAAAGATCGAGAGAATATGCTATTCACAGCCATGACTCCGATAACTTTTGTATGAGTTTTAACAGTTCATAACGGGAAAGAGCTGAAACATGAAGTGAATTTAGCTTTTAACACCGAAGCACATGAGCATGACATAGATATATTTACTATGTCTTCTCATAATCTTAAAATATATCTCAATAAATTGTACTTCGAACAGTAGCCAGCTATTACGTTACCTTGCCACACCTAGCTGTAATATTCAAATAGATTGTTTTTTTTTTTTCATTACATTATACTTTATAATTTTATATGTTTTTTAGCGTCTATGCCTTTCTTGTTTTTAAATCATTTTTGATATGTTTTTTAGCGTCTATGCCTTTCTTGTTTTTAAATCATTTTTTCGAATTATTTTTACTTGTTCTTTGTATGCACATTTGTGAGAATTTGTAATTAGCCATAAGTCACTATGTATTTCTAACTACATTTGTACCTAGCTGTAAGTTCTCCTAAAAATGTAAAATAAAATAAAATAAAATAAAATTGCGTCTTTGAAGTGGCAATGGGCAGGACACTTTGTGCGAAGAACGGATAGCTGATGTGACCGAAAACTTCTTGAGTGGCGGCCACGAACCGGTAAGCGCAACGTCCTCCCACAAGATGGATTGACGATCTGGTCAAGATCGCGGCAGGTCACTGGATACAAATAGCGCAGGACCGGTTGTTTTGGCGAAGTTTGGGGGAGGCTTATGTCCAGCAGTGGACGTTAAGGCTGCGTTTCCACCAGAGATGTGCGAGGATGCATAGCGAGGGATGTGTTTGTAAAGAACCAATAGGATCGCTTCATTTACCTTGCCTCGGTCAGCACAGCTCTGGTGGAAACGGCTCAGCGGAGCTAAATTTTTGCGCATACAAAACAAGCGCGGGATGTGTACGAGTACGAGGGAAGTGTGCGAGGAATGTGTGTTGAGAAAGATGTGTTGCGAGGTTTGCGCATACTGTACCAGCCAGTCCATAGACGGAGTTTGTTGGAAGTAGAAGTGCGCAAAATAGATAATAATATGGATAATTGGAAAAAGAAAATACTTTTATATTTAACAATTTGTGATGGAGAAATGGAAGCAGAATATACGGAGTTTATTACAGATAAATGCGCATTTTCACAGTTCCGCTACACATCCTCGTAGGCACATTATCATCGCACAGCTTTGGTGGAAACACCCACACATTTTCACAGCACAGCTAGACATCCTCGCACGACACATTTCCATCACACATCTCTGGTGGAAACGCAGCCTTATAGGCTTATGATGATGATCCAGTGAATTTGTCGAAACCGAGTTCTTCAGTGCCAAAATCTTAACAGGCTGATTGTGACTGACAAAGCTGTGCAAAAGCTTAAGCATAATAACCTAAGCAGTCTTCTATTCTTTTTTGCCTGTAACTTATATAAAGATAATAGAAAAAGATAAGGATTGAAGATTGAAAATATTTATTTAACCAGAATTTGCAGTGTAATATACAATTGAACATTAGATATTGGCGAATATTGGCGAATGATAAAAATAATAATACTTAAGCTTAGCAGTAGGTACCTAAGTAATTGTATCATTCATAGTTTAAGGAGGCAATAAACGATTTTTTATTTATTATTTTATTTATCAAAAGATCAAGGGGTCGTAGTCCGATACGTTGATCAGATCCGTGCCACCCTAAACACTAAGGTTGCTGATGCTTTGCATGTCGCAGAAAGTTGAAGCAGATTGAGCGACATCGTCAAAGGAAAAGTTTGTCTTAGATGACTACGACCAACATTGGGGAAACAGACTACAAGAAAGAGATTAATACGCTCTTTTGACTTTATCGTTGCACACATATTATAATACTAGTAGGCCCCCGCAATTTCGTCTGCGTCACTTTCAATTAAAAAACCTATGTTCATTCTCAGGGTCTAAAGATTGTCTGTGCCAAATTGCATCAAAATCGGTTGAGAGGTTTAAGCGGGAAAGTGAAACAGACAGACAGAGTTACTTTCGCATTTATAATATTAGTAGAAATTTACAATAGACAGTGCATACTTCCTTTAAAAGACTGCACGATCTATATCCGATCCTTAAGGAAACATTACATCCAATATCTCCAATGATCAATCACGATGGAACCTTTGTCCCCTCTATCAAAGAGCATCACACTCACGCGAATACTTTCCCAGTTCGAAATCAAAGTTCAACACAACAGTACTGGTAAATGTCATGCACAATTTATCTACTTTCACGAGAACGGCGGTATTGTTATAGCTGTGTTGAATTGCATTATATTTTTATAGTTTTTAGTCAAGAAAGTTACGTTTTGGGTTCTTGAAAAGGATATAAAGTAAAGAATTAAAAACATGGTTATATCAAGTTTCATGCTTTCTATGTTTCAAAATGTTTTGGTGCTGTTAAAACCACTGTCGTGGTTAACAGAGCTGACTGTACAATAAGTCCTAGTTTCAAGTTAAAATAAAAATATAATAATTCATTTTCTTCGTTCGACCAATAGATAGAATAGATCATAACACTCAACATCATACATCACAGATAAGCTTGTCTATACACCATTAGCAACTCCAATCATCAACTTATTGTAGTGGTATATAGCAATGATGTCATGCAAAAAACACATATTTTTATCAATACAAAAAGTTCATGACTGTACCGAATATCACCGAGTCAAATAACTTTCTTGAACATTTTCGTTTGAATTTTTAAGTGCATGACTTCAGTAATGACTCATTTCTTAAATATATTCACCGTTTCAAATGTATTTGCAGTACAAGTCATGAATTTACTCATTCCTTGAAATCCCTACTAATATTATAATGTGAAAGTAACTCTGTCTGTCTGTCTGTTTCACTTTCCCGCTTAAACCTCTCAACCGATTTTGATGAAATTTGACACAGACAATCTTTAGACCCTGAAAAAGAACATAGGCTTCCTTTTAATTGAAAGTGACGCAAACGAAGTTGCGCTTGCTATTTGAGAATAAATTAAATATTGTATGATTACATGAGAGCAAAAAGCTGAAAATGTGATGAAATTAATGGAAAACATGACATAACTATTGAGGAAATTGTACTGGAAATAAGATATGGATGTATGACTTCGTGCTGTTTAAGGGGTCCGTAGGACTTCCAAACGGATTGCTGAAAACAGTAGGTGTTTAAGAATTGCCTTGTTTATGTATTTATTTATTTTTAAATTACATTTTCCTATCAATTCTGTCAGTCTTTGCTATTCTCCTGTATCAACCCATTACTGCCAAATGTTGAAGAATGAAGAGGGATTAGGCATAGTCCACCACGCTTGCCCAGTGCGGATTGGGGACTTCACATATCTTCAAAGGATTTTTAGAACCCTTTTCCGACATGCAGGTTTCCTCACGATGTTTTCCTTCACCGTCTTTAGTCAGTGGTGTTGTGAAAAATTGCACATAAATCTTTTTCACATTTAAATTTAGAGGTACAAGCCGGCCGGATTTGAACCCGCGACCTCCCGTTCGGAAGGACGCGCTTCGACCACTCGGCCACCACGACTTTTACTTTGCCATTGTATGTCACTAAAAAGTATGAACACACTCAGATTTGTTGCTGCATCAGTTATTTTAATACACAGATAAACTCAAATAAATATCCAAGCCGGTGATAACGTACATTAAATATATAAATTCTATAATGGTGTCGGGTACATCGAACTATAAAATAAAACCGAACACAACCTGTTTGTTTGTAACGAACTTGTAAATCAATCAAACGACTTCCTTCGCTCGTCAAAACTAGTTTAGAAATTATGCAGTCAGTTCATTTTGATTGAAATGTACAAAAATTATTAACAGTAAAACTCTAAACTCAATATTAAATATACCTACAGGGTGTCCCAGAAAGTAGTGTCAAGTTGAGGGTATACAGGGTGATTTTTTAGAGAGGGTACATATTGCAGGAGGGTGATGAGTACTCTGTTCTAATACGGAATATTACAAAAAATAAGTAAAATTACTTTTTTTTTTAAATCTAAATTTGACAAAACTACCTCAAACATAAACAATTTCGGCTTAAAGAATGTTGACTAATGACCTCTAGTGATCTCGCGCACCCCACACCTCCGCCACACCCATCAGCTGTCGAAAAACTATCATTTTGCAAGAATTTTAGATATTTTTAAGTTGCGATTACTAAGGCATTAAGCCATTTTCTTTCATAATAATATTTTTACTGGTTGAATATAACCATCAGCTACCATGACCTTCAATATGTACCCTCACTAGGAAATCACCCTGTATAGGTACCCGAATCACCCCCATGTATTTGTCAATCAAATATTTGTCAATTTGTATCAAATTAAATTAAATTTTTATGACTTAATTGTAAAAAAAATGATTTTCATCTCTGCTTCTGTTACAAATATTGGCAATATGTAGGTAGGTGCGAACTAGGTAATATCAAGAACAAATCTAGACGAATGCCTACATTTTTGCTTCTCTTATTTGGCAACGAAGGTAGCTAAGTAAACTGTATTACTGAATGTTATTTCAACTGCAATGTCACTTGTCAAACGCGTTCCTACTTGATAGATTGGTATCGTGAAAAAAATTAGAAACGGGCTTATGGAAAAATTGTAAACACATACGATAATGTCGCCGCCCCCACCGAATAATATCGTAATCGAAAAATCAAAATTTTACAGGAAAAATAAAAAACGATTTTTTGCTTATAACTTCTTACCAGGTTTACATATAATAATAATTTATATACCAAAAACTGGCTGATTTTTTCTTCAATACAGCAGTTTAATTACTAAAATATATTTTTGTACAAGATTGCAGTTATAAGCGAAAGTTTATATTACATACATTTGAAATAGAATCTTCATTAGTAAAGCAATGATACGATTTTATTCGGGTAAATTGTTGACAGTGATCTACACAGTAATAGTTAATTGCGATATTATTCACTGTTTTTTAGAAATGGTAACTAACTCGGTAATGAAATGTTACGGTGAATAAACAAATTGACCAGATCATTGTACAATCTATTTACGTTATTATTCCATGATAAACAAAACAAGTTCCATAGTCGTAAAAGTCTAGTACCGAAATTAATTTATTTTTTCGTACCCGAATAAGATTACAATAACAGTTTCCTGTAGAAGGTGTGATACTTGAAAGTTAGTAATTGCCTAATATGATGATATTCGTCATAAAACTATTACATACTATTACAAAATCATTATCTCGAAAAGTACTCGTACGAATATTATGAAAAAAATTCACAAGGTGTATCCGACCGTCCAGTACAATAATTCCCAATAAAGACACTTCTATAGTAATAGTCGATTACGATACTATTCGGTGGGTGCGGCGATGTGTTGTGGTGTGTATGGAAGGCGTTTACAAGAAAAAAATATCTTATAAGCAGACGATCATAATATTAAAGGCTATTTTAAGATCACTCAACTTCAATCACTTTACTACATTCTTCGTAGTGTATATTTATTTATTTATTTTAGGAACATTAACAGTATGATATATTTAACAATCATTCATTAACAATTCACAACTTAATTTCTAATATGCTTCATATATTATGCTTCATTTTGTCAAAAGTAATGACAATATAAAAATAATAATTTATAAAACTTCTGTGTTAGTCGGAAACAATATATTTTCGATTTTATATATACAACAATAATACACAACAATATATATACAACAATAATTTTAATTCGGTTGGGCAGCGTTCGGGAAGCTTCGGAAAGTTTTCTCGTCCACAATACCGCAGTGTCTCAAGACGAAAGTCTTTGACCAGTCGTCGCCCCAGTGCTTGTTTGGCCTATCTGACATTTTTTACGAAAATGACTTTTTAATGCAGTATTATAAAGAATTAAATTTCCATCTTACTGGTAAAATAACTTTTTAAAATTTTCAATTCTAAAGCAATAAAAATCTCATTGTAATTTTTTTCTCAACACGGCACTTAACAAAAATTCCGTGCTTGTTTGCTGTATCGGTAGTTTTTAAAAATTTCAGTGCTTGTTTGTTGTATCGCAACTCAATTAACCAATCACAGCCGGCGTAGCGCCGTATCCGCCATTTTGTATGACGTCACAGTAGTTCGAAACACAGTGAGATTCGCATGAAATCACCATAAAAAATGAGAAATAGTTTATTAAATTATGTTTTTTTTTTCATAAATTTGATTGAATATCATTTTAAAAGTATTTCTTCAACAAACCACAAAAGCAAAGTTGAGCAGACACCGCTAAAAATAGAGAAATACGTATTTTTTTTAATTCACCGTTGACTCAGTTGAATTTCAAACAGGGTGTTCTATTTAAAAACTTTAAACCAATTGTCAGGTTAAGACAAGTATCACGCCCGTTTTCCACACAAATAAATAAAATTCGAGTTTTCGAAATCTGTGTGTAAATTGTTCTGTACTGTGAATCCTGGATCCGAATGTTGGATTCTGGATCCTGGATCTTGAATATAGGATCCTTGATCTTAATCAAGATCTGATGATGGAGCTGGAAGGTGACTACGGAAACTCCGTCAATAAGCAAGATAACCTCATCGTGCTTAAGCTCTAATGAAGCGTCTTGATGAGTTCTTTGAGAAGAGGTGAATATCAAGGTTTGATGATGAAGCTGGAAGGTGGCAACAGGAACTCCGTCAATAAGCAAGATAACCTCATCGTGTTTAGGCTCTACTGAAGCGTCTTGATGAGTTCTTTGCATAGACATGAATGTCAAGGTCTGATGATGGAGCTGGAAGGTGGCTACAGGAACTCTGTCAATAAGCAAGATAACCTCATCGTTTTTAGGCTCTAATGAAGCGTCTTGATGAGTTCTTTGCATAATCATGAATGTCAAGGTCTGATGGTGGAGCTGGAAGGTGGTTACAGGAACTCTGTCAATAAGTAAGATAACCTCATCGTGTTTAGGCTCTAATGAAGCGTCTTGACGAGTTCTTTGCATATACATGAATGTCAAGGTCTGATGATGGAGCTGGAAGGTGGCTACCGGAACTCTGTCAATAAGTAAGATAACCTCATCGTGTTTAGGCTCTAATGAAGCGTCCTGGTGAGTACTTTGTCCCTAGATGAATGTCAAGGTCTGATGATGGAGCTGGAAGGTGGTTACAGGAACTCCGTCAATAAGCAAGATAACTTCATCGTGTTTAGGCTCTAATCAAGCGTCTTGATGAGTTCTTTGAGAAGAGGTGAATGTCAAGATCTGATGATGGAGCTGTAAGGTGGTTACAGGAACTCTGTCAATAAGCAAGATAACCTCATCGTGTTTAGGCTCTAATGAAGCGTCTTGACGATTTCTTTGCATATACATGAATGTCAAGGTCTGATGATGGAGTTGGAAGGTGGCTACAGGAACTCTGTCAATAAGCAAGATAACCTCATCGTGTTTAGGCTCTAATGAAGCGTCTTGACGATTTCTTTGTATATACATGAATGTCAAGGTCTGATGATGGAGTTGGAAGGTGGCTACAGTAACTCTGTCAATAAGCAAGATAACCTCATCGTGTTTAGGCTCTAATGAAGCGTCTTGACGAGTTCTTTGCATATACATGAATGTCAAGGTCTGATGATGGAGCTGGAAGGTGGCTACCGGAACTCTGTCAATAAGCAAGATAACCTCATCGTGTTTAGGCTCTAATGAAGCGTCCTGGTGAGTACTTTGTCCCTAGATGAATGTCAAGGTCTGATGATGGAGCTGGAAGGTGGTTACAGGAACTCTGTCAATAAGCAAGATAACCTCATCGTGTTTAGGCTCTAATGAAGCGTCTTGATGAGTTCTTTGAGAAGAGGTGAATGTCAAGATCTGATGATGGAGCTGTAAGGTGGTTACAGGAACTCTGTCAATAAGCAAGATAACCTCATCGTGTTTAGGCTCTAATGAAGCGTCTTGACGATTTCTTTGCATATACATGAATGTCAAGGTCTGATGATGGAGTTGGAAGGTGGCTACAGGAACTCTGTCAATAAGCAAGATAACCTCATCGTGTTTAGGCTCTAATGAAGCGTCTTGACGATTTCTTTGCATATACATGAATGTCAAGGTCTGATGATGGAGTTGGAAGGTGGCTACAGTAACTCTGTCAATAAGCAAGATAACCTCATCGTGTTTAGGCTCTAATGAAGCGTCTTGACGATTTCTTTGCATATACATGAATGTCAAGGTCTGATGATGGAGCTGGAAGGTGGTTACAGGAACTCCGTCAATAAGCAAGATAACTTCATCGTGTTTAGGCTCTAATGAAGCGTCTTGATGAGTTCTTTGAGAAGAGGTGAATGTCAAGATCTGATGATGGAGCTGTAAGGTGGTTACAGGAACTCTGTCAATAAGCAAGATAACCTCATCGTGTTTAGGCTCTAATGAAGCGTCTTGACGATTTCTTTGCATATACATGAATGTCAAGGTCTGATGATGGAGTTGGAAGGTGGCTACAGGAACTCTGTCAATAAGCAAGATAACCTCATCGTGTTTAGGCTCTAATGAAGCGTCTTGACGATTTCTTTGCATATACATGAATGTCAAGGTCTGATGATGGAGTTGGAAGGTGGCTACAGTAACTCTGTCAATAAGCAAGATAACCTCATCGTGTTTAGGCTCTAATGAAGCGTCTTGACGATTTCTTTGCATATACATGAATGTCAAGGTCTGATGATGGAGCTGGAAGGTGGCTACCGGAACTCTGTCAATAAGCAAGATAACCTCATCGTGTTTAGGCTCTAATGAAGCGTCTTGATGAGTTCTTTGAGAAGAGGTGAATGTCAAGATCAGATGATGGAGCTGTAAGGTGGTTACAAGAACTCTGTCAATAAGCAAGATAACCTCATCGTGTTTAGGCTCTAATGAAGCGTCTTGACGATTTCTTTGCATATACATGAATGTCAAGGTCTGATGATGGAGCTGGAAGGTGGCTACCGGAACTCTGTCAATAAGCAAGATAACCTCATCGTGTTTAGGCTCTAATGAAGCGTCCTGGTGAGTACTTTGTCCCTAGATGAATGTCAAGGTCTGATGATGGAGCTGGAAGGTGGTTACAACTTTGTCAGTAGATGAATGTCTATACAAAGAACTCATCAAGACGCTTCATTATAGCCTAAACACGATGTCGTTATCTTGCTTATTGACAGAGTTCCTGTAACCACCTTCCAGCTGCATCATCAGACCTTGATATTCATGTCTATGCAAAGAACTCATCAAGACGCTTCATTAGAGCCTAAACACGATGAGTTTATCTTGCTTATTGACGGAGTTCCTGTAGCCACCTTCCAGCTCCATCATGAAACCTTGACATTCATCTAGGGACAAAGTACTCACCAGGACGCTTCATTAGAGCCTAAACACGATGAGGTTATCTTGCGTGATGACGGAGTTCCTGTGGCCACCTTCCAGTTCCATCATCAGACCTTGACATTCATCTAGGGACAAAGTACTCACCAGGACGCTTCATTAGAGCCTAAACACGATGAGGTTATCTTGCTTATTGACAGAGTTCCTGTAGCCACCTTCCAGCTCCATCATCAGACCTTGACATTCATGTATATGCAAAGAACTCATCAAGACGCTTCATTAGAGCCTAAACACGATGAGGTTATCTTGCTTATTGACAGAGTTCCTGTAGCCACCTTCCAGCTCCATCATCAGACCTTGACATTCATGTATATGCAAAGAACTCATCAAGACGCTTCATTAGAGCCTAAACACGATGAGGTTATCTTGCTTAGTGACGGATTTCCTGTGGCTACCTTCCAGTTCCATCATCAGACCTTGACATTCATGATTATGCAAAGAACTCATCAAGACGCTTCATTAGAGTCTAGACACGATGAGGTTATCTTGCTTATTGACAGAGTTTCTGTTGCCACCTTCCAGCTCCATCATCAGACCTTGACCTTCATCTACAGACAAAATACTCACCAGGACGCTTCAAGCGCAAAAAACCCATCAATCAAAAATCGAGAAGTTGGTCATATTTTAAAATAATATACACAACGGAACAAGCGAAATCGGCAGTAAAACTTATACTAATTAAAAAGTCACGTCCTGTATCAACAATATTAGCACTTAGCACAAACAAGCACGGAAAATTATCACAATCCTTTGGTCAATCTTCAGTGCACGTTTGTTGTAAGTAAACATCCGAAAAATTTTTAGTGCACGTTTGGCCTATCGTCACACAAAACATGTAAAATACGCTAGAATCATAAACTATTGTATATTATTTCTTTATAAATCAATTTGTGGGTAGCTCGTGTATTTATATTAAGTATCAAATTAAAAAATTAAACGTTAGTTAATAAATAAAACAAAAAAAACGTCTCCTGTGAAATTTGCTCGAGTGCAGATAGGCCAAACAAGCACTGAGGCGACGCAGTGTGTGTTGCCAGTGATGACCTACGGATCAGAGACTTGGCCGCTTACGATGGGTCTTATCAGACGACTCAGAGTCACTCAAAGAGCAATGGAAAGGGCTATGCTGGGTGTCTCTCTGCGTGATCAAATCAGAAATGAGGAGATCCGTAGAAGGACTAAAGTAACCGACATAGCCCAAAGAATCGCATCTTTGAAGTGGCAATGGGCAGGACACATTGTGCGAAGAAAAGATGGCCGTTGGGGCCGAAAAGTTCTAGAGTGGCGGCCACGAACCGGTAAGCGCAACGTTGGTAGACCCCCCACGAGATGGACCGACGATCTGGTCAAGATCGCGGGAGGTCACTGGATGCAGATGGCGCAGGACCGGTCGATATGGCGAGGTTTGGGGGAGGTCTATGTCCAGCAGTGGACGTCTATAGGCTGATGATGATGATGAATAATTTTAAAAAAAGACAACAGAATGCCATCGTAGAACTAAAACAATACATAATATCTAAATTATTGTAGAACATCTAATGTTCCTTCATCTTTTATATTGAAGATTATTCGTAATAAACTAAAGTTTGTAATAACCGAGATAAGGCAAAGGTTAAATTGCAAAAATTCTCATGTGAATAAGCTTAAACAGCTCATAATCACAGGTTCGTTGGTTCAACACTAATCATGTTCTTTAAGGTATTAAAATATATGTTTATGTCTAGCATTTGTAACTGCAGAAATAATGGTTTATTTATACTAGGATATAAGAAAATATAAGAACTTACTTAATAGAGCCTAATGCCAAAGTTAATTCTAATTTTGTTTCTTGTTCTATCTTCAAAATAAATAGTAACATTACATTTTTATTTTGGACACTTCCTTACCATTTTGGAGTCTATTATTGTTTTATTATAATGTAAATTTAATTAATAGTTAATGAAAGATTGTATTTAATAATAAAAACTGATTATTTTATTAATGAAAATTCATTTCTATTTGAAAAAAAAATAGACGTTCCTCTCATTAGGCAAGTATCCCCAACCATTTATAACGTTAGGCTAGTATCCGCTATAGTTGGCCACTATCCTCTTTTTGAGAGGTAATTTTAAACTGGATTTACTTAAAATTTATAATAATTATATATTTTTTAAAGTTAGGGTATGTTAGAAGATAAATGAGCTATATTTGAGAATACACTTTGAATAAAAAATGTACTAGTACACATTTTTTAAAGGAGCTTTTTAAAAAGTGTGGCAACTATCCCGCTTTAACCATATAGCTAAACGTTGTATCATGGACCCTAAGATCCATATAACATAACCTATATAGGGGGGATCTGTAACTTTGGACAATCTGACGTGAGGTGAATGACCTGTTGAAATACAACTTAGCACCATTTTTATTTATTGGATCGATTAAGCTTTTTTTGACATTGTATAAAAAACGTACTACTATAGTTGCAGACTTCCTTATGATGAATAAATAAAAAAAAATATCAAATTTCTAAAATAAAAGTGGTTTTAAGTTTTATTTCAACAGGTCATTCACTCCACGTCAGATTGTCCAAAGTAACAGATCCCCCCTGTATAACATTTCTAAAAATGTTGATATGTTTTAAGTGATATTGTGAACTTTTAACTCGCAAAAGTGAGCTAGTCATGTATATCTATTTGAAACTAGCTGGCCCGCGCAATTTTACTTAAATCGTCACTTTCAATTAAATGTTAATTATTCGTGTTTTTTCGCCTTAACACTATCCTTGAACTTCAACAAACATTAAAAAAAAAGTATTGGCCAAATTGATTGAGGCGTTCACTGCGAGACCGATTTTTGCATATTTGCCGGTCTCTGCGACACGAGGTGTAATTGGCCCGGACCATAACCAGACGTTAGGGTGACACGCGGTCCATTAGACCCCAATGCCTTAAATAAAGTTATACTCTTCGCACCGCTCGTTTTTTCTTGCCGCACCACAGGAAAGTTGCAGGAGGGGTCATTTAGGCCTCGTTTCGCAGCGAACGTGTTAAGGCGTTGTTGAATTATGCGCTTACTAACACATTTTGCGATTCATTTTTACATTACAGATGAGTATGTATAGATTTGAGATATCAAGACCCAATTATAATAGTAATATCAGACGTTTATTAAGAATTCCAGTCGACTCATTATTTTATTCGAGTTTGACGTCAATAAGGTTTCATGGTCACTTATTACAACACTTATTAAATGATTCGTTATTATGATCAATGGTATAGAAATAAAAGTCTGTTTAATTGGAATGAAGTTCCTTATCGCGCGTTATTGAAAGGGGGCTAGACGGAAAAAATTCTTACGAAAAGTTGTCACGACACTTTTTTTGTCACGACACTTTTTTGTTTTAGATAATTATTGCTAGATGGCGCTGTGATCAAAATCTTTTAAAACACGTTCCTTATTTTTGTTTTAGGTGATTATTTTTAATAATAAAGTGTAGATGATGCAACTACGATCATTACTTTTCAAATAGAAAAATCAACATGAAAAATTACCTAAAATCATTATGTTCCTTCTATATCAAATAATTTATTTTAAAGGAAACTTTTTTAAATACAAACTTTTAAGATCTTGCATCATGGACAGTGCTAGCTAATACAAGTAAAACGAATCCAAAAACGACCAGTCTACATTGTTTAGTACAAGTGTTTCTATAACTACTTTCCGAATCCATCATCAGATCAGCGCCATTTTATCCTATTATTACACTGTCACGCGATATACATCTGCATGCAAAATATTAGCTCAATCGAAACCGGAAAGTTTGTCAAATTTAACGCGCAACATTCCACCCGAACTTACAATGTTACAACCAGTTGCAGGTTAATATGAAGCTTGTAAAAATACAGTCCAATAACCTTATAACCTCTTCTTTTTGGGACATCATCATCATCATCATCCGCCTATAGACGTCCACTGCTGGACATAGGCCTCCCCCAAACCTCGCCAAATCGACCGGACCTGCGCCATCTGCATCCAGTGACCTCCAGCGATCTTGACCAGATCGTCGGTCCATCTTGTGGGGGGTCTACCAACATTGCGCCTACCAGTTCGTGGCCGCCACTCCAGAACTTTTCGACCCCATCGGCCATCCGTTCTTCGCACAATGTGTCCTGCCCATTGCCACTTCACATCACATCACATCACATCAGAAATGAGGAGATCCGCAGAAGGACTAAAGTTTGGGACATCGGTCAAAAAAAATTACAATAGATTTTAATTTGATTAACAAATACCATTATTACCTTAATCATTGCCATAACTAAATGCCTAATTCTATAAGACTACACCTCAGTATGCCTCCATCACCGTTCCATAAGCCTCTACTACGGTGTTTAATTAACTACTCTATGGAGCAGACTGTAACTAATCAGGCATGCTGGGTACACGACCGTGCATTAACTTGTCTACGTGCGAAATGTATTACATAAAATTTTATATTTTGTTTCCGTAAACTAAAACTACAACATTTACGTCATTTGACAAGGTTTAGTCCCTCGTTTTTTGCATATATTTGTAATTTAGTTATTGCTTTTAGATATTTATTTATTGTATTTAAAAAAAACGTTTTGAAAAGCGAACTAAGCCATCAGTGGTCAGGGCTATAAAGGGAGGAACCTCCTCACGATGCGCGCCGTGTCAAGAAAAACCGCCTTCTGAATGAGGCCTTTTATCAAACTAAGAAACGTACGCTCTTTTTTATATTACTATTATTGTACTTATAAACAAGTGGGCCCTAGGCTAGAATTCTGTCTTGCAATAAAAAATATGATGTATTGGTTTTGATGTGGTGTTGGTTTTCATGCAAGATTTGCTATAAAGTATAAACGTCATTTATTTAATTTCTGCTAGGTAAGTATTCATGGACAACTCGTTACATTACTATCGGGTATACCACAGCTTACCGCTTACCACCTCTTACCATCGGGTGGGCTGTAGGCTCGTTTATCTTGCAATAAAAAAAATACGTTCATTTAAAAAAAAACTTTCCATATAAAGTGTCCAAATTGCACTGAAATAAATTGAGAATACAAGAAAAAGAGATGAAAAGATGTTCGCGTCATTCCTCGGCTGGTTCTGGCGGAAGCGGTGGAACTGCATTCCTTTGTTTATCTCGAAATGGCCGGCGAATACTCCGCCATTCGCATCGATTCATTAAATACCTATAGCTTTCACAACGCCTCTCGCCGTACAAGGATAACCTTTATGGACAGCGCACATTCAGAAACACCGCAATGCAACTGGTCACGACAATTTTTGTTTGAAAATCTGACAGATATTTTAATTGCTACTATCAAACTGCTCATGTGGTGGGAAGCAGTTACTACCCATGGATCTCAACAGTGCCAAAGTACAACGAAATCCATACCTACCCTCTATTGTATATATGTAAAAAATTCTTAAGCCTCGTTTGACGAAGGACATTTTTGTTAGTTTAAAACTTCTGTCACTCTCTCTAGTCTAGGTAACTTAAAAAAATCAAATGTTATTACAATTCCCTCACTAATTAATCGAAAGGAACTTCGTTCCATCCGGGTGTCCCTTGACATCTATCAAGTTTTCTTTTTTTCTTCATAGGTGACTGTCTCTGTATGCGTTACTTCATGCTGAATATAGGTATAGAATTGAAGAGTCCTTAAAAGTAAGAGTGAACAGTATCCTGTAACGTTGCAGAAGTTTCTGTAAGATTAGATGGGAGATTTTTTATGGGAGATTAGACCTAAGATTAGATGGGATCAAGTAGCCTATTGATTTGTCTGCATATATACATAGCAATAACAAAATTAGTGGTGAATCAGCCGCTAGATACATCGTCGTCAATATTTCTATATACCAACAGTAGACAGTGCACTATGGCAATGACATAGACAACATCTATAAAATAAAATATTACTCAAATACCTATTGTCAATCTAATGAAAAATCTTTGATTCCTATTACACACACCTTAAAATTATTCAATAACTTCCTTGTGTGGACAACCTATAAGGACCACTGCATAAAATAAACTTCGTTTAAAAAAACATCCTAAAAATACCGAGTGTTCCCGTGAAAGCAGGTCTCGAGACAAACCACTTTTAAAACAGGTTTGCTTCGTCGTGTTAAGACAAAATAACGTCTCAAGTCTCGTAGTGAATGGCAATCACATAATCATGTTTGGGAAATAGTAACGTATCGTGAGGCCTTGAGACGAGGTGCCAACTACGGCGTATGAAAAACAATATTGGAGTTAGAAAACCGGTTATTTCAGTACCGTGAGACCGCCTGAAGAGGCTGGACGTTATTTACTCAAAATTAGTGCATGAAATTGTCGATGTAAATGTACGCGAAATCACTACGTTACCGAAACCGGTCTGGGCTTCGAAGAAAGCCGCCATTGTGGTGGCAGCCATTACTAAAATTCGGCCATATTTGTTTCGACGTAAAAACGCGGCAAAAGTGGACGTTCCTTGTCTCTGACGCGCCTTCGATTCGAAATTCGTTTTTTGAACACGTGATTTTTTAACGGACTTATGAGATGACTGCATAGATTCTGGAAACTAAGATGACTTCAGACGTAGACAAGAGACCAATCAATTCGTAGGCAACAAATTAGTCATTGAACTGTAGTAGTGTGTGTGTAAGATTTACGTGTAGGTATAACACATGCGTAATACAGTAAAAAACACTATATTTTCAAAGTTTTTCATATGACGTAAATTAGCTAATATTTCTGCGCCTACACACACTGTCTGAAGCCTTAGTGACGCAGACGAAGTTGACTATACTATCAGTCTATAGTCTTGTAGTAAGAAGTCCATCATACGAGATCGTTATTTTGAATGTAGCTCTCGTGCGGGATTGGACGGTGACCGCCTTCGTTGGCGCGTAAGCCTAGATCACACGAGCCGAGAGTGAGCGAGATAGCATGTCTGATGTCCATCGTGATTATCATCAGATGGGTATTACGCTGGTTTAAGCGCCCTCTAACAATGTAGAGGTCCATGAGCGACGGTAACAGCTTACGATCGTTAGCTCGTCTGCCAACGAGGTTATACAAAAAGTAGTATGTAGGAATAAAACAAACTCTGTGTGTCTAAATATAGTTATTTAGTACTCACTTATTAGTGTTACTGAAATATTTTTATGGAACTACTAGCTTTTGCCCGCGACTTCGTTCGCGTGGACTTCAGGTTCGTCCCGTCTAGCCCGTCTAGTTCGCGACGTCACATTAGAAACCTCAAAAATAGTAGCCTTTGTGTTATTCTGATGTATAAGCTATATTGTGGTAAAGTTTCATTCAAATCCATTCAGTCGTTTTTACGTGAAAAAGTAACAAACATCCATACTTACAAACTTTCGCCTTTATAATATTATATATTAGATACTGCTAGACCTGCCTAGTATGGTGGACATACATGAGCTGGTAAATCTGTCAGGTATGGTCTAACGTACATAGCTATAGATTAAAAAAAACTCATATTTTGTTAGTGACATTGTTAATTTTCAATCATGGATTTATTTATTTAATAGTTTATTGTACACGACAGAAAAAAAGTTATATAAAAAAACTAGCTGCCCCACGCAACTTCGTCTGCGTCGAAAAAATAAAAAAAAAATTAGGGGTGGACTACCCCTAACATTTAGGGGGATGAAAAATAGATGTTGGCCGATTCTCATAGATACCGGATAAGCACAAAAAATTTCAACAAAATCGGTCAAGCCGTTTCGGAGGAGTTCAAGTTCGAACACCGTGACACGAGAATTTTATATATTAGATGTTCACAAAAGGCGAGCTTAACTCAATAATATTGTGTGTATCTAAAATTGGCTATCATATTATAACCTCAGTTATGCAGTCGATACTAAATTTATTACTATTATTACATAGTATATTTTATTACAAAATTGAAAACGACCGACTTCCATTTTTCAAAAACTACTAGTGTGACCTTTCTCAAATTTTATGAGATTATGTCCAAAGTGTCTGCTTTCGAACAAAAACATAATCATCAAAATCAGTTCATATAGAAAAGAAATACACGCAAAAAAAAAACACCAAAAGTAATGCGGTATCAAAACCAAAATTTAATACCTCCTTTTATAAAATCGCTTAAAAGTTGACAACCTTAGCCATAGTAAAACCTCTCGCTCCCTCCCTCGCTCGTGTAATCTAGTCAGTGTTCACCACGGGGTGACGTCACTCGTCTCAGCCGGGGAGCAGTGGGGCGCAGATCGCGGGCGCCGCTCCAGTCGTGAGCGCGGGTCTCTTGCGCACCGCACGTATGTGACGAGGTCTGGAGTTGTGCGTCTGGAGGTCTGGACCGGGGATGGACTTCAGGTGAGTTCTTTTTAAGACTTTATAGACTAAATGTTAAAGTTAGATTGGTAGTTGAGGCTGTCGGGGTTGAATGTAGTGAAGCCTTATTTGGCTTTAATATGTACGTTTAGGCAAGTTTAAATTGTTGTAAAGACTTCTTTTAGTTTAGGTTAGTTCCTTCAAATTGTTTTTTAGGCTGTGTAGACGATTTTTGCGAAGCCGTATTCGGCCATTTTGAGTTTTGTATGTCTAGTTAAAGAGCTGTCTAGACGAGATTCAGGGGCCGGTTTCTTTATAATCTAAATTGTGTATCTACCGTATAATTCGCATTTAATGTTCGTTTTTTTTGTGATGACGTCATTTCGTGAAACAGCCCGCGATGTGAGTTGATCGTGTCCGGAATAATTTCGCGTGTTCTTTAGTTTTCTTGATATTTTACGGTTCGTTTCGAAGGTTTTTGCTTTGAATTTGAATGTTATACATTATTGTTGTATTTAGATATATCTTAGGTAAGATTTTTGATCTAAAATTAGTTTTAAAAATGGAAATTAGAGTTTTTTTTTGTTTGCAGGTAATTCGAAAATTGTAACGTTTTTTCTAGATTTCTTAGAGATTCTAGTTTTACATTTACGTGGTATTTAGTATGTTAATTTTAGACACGTAACATATAATAGGTATATTAATATTCTGTTGTATGAATACGTAATTTCGTGGTATTTTAAATTCAGTGTTGACGAATACTAATGAATAGCTTATTTTAGTTTTAATAATTTAGTAAAACTAGGAAAAACGGCAAAATAAGTCGAGCATATGAAAATGCTTCAAAGAAAATAAAGATGAAAAGATAACCATCATTCTTTTGCCGTAATTTGAAGACGAGGGGTATAATACAAAAAAATACATTCCACATTTAAATACTAGTACTTACAACATTAAATTGTCTCAGATAACATCTAAAACTTAACTCAATAACACACAATTATGTACCTTAATACACAATAAATAAGTACTACGATTGCATATCCAAAATCTTCATCAAATTCTATAGCATTTCTCTAATAAATCTTTGAAGTTAACTGCAGGCGATTCTGGCCCTTATTTGTAGACATATAAGTGCTATTTCAGTGTGAAGTCTTGTTTAATATGTGGGTTTTTTGTACCAAGTCGTATCCGGGTTCGTTGTAATACAAGCGGTCGCCCACACAGACCTTGACCGACGCGATCGTTTTGTGAACTCACCATCGCGTTTTTAGAGGGTACACGTAAAAAATAAATATAATAGAATGCGTAATGTACGTTGATTTTTTTAAATGCAACTTTGGATAATTAGTATTTTTGAGGCTTGAATTAGGTTTTAAATATAGCAAAGTATAGTAATGATCAATGTAGAACCGAAAAAGCCAAATTTGGAGTTATTCTTCTTAGCATAAATAGTACAAAATTGAACTTTTTATTAGTAAAACACATAAACTTTTGATAAAAAATACACAATTTTTCCTCTTGTATTACAAACTGTGTTCCTACTATGAATATTGTCGTGGAAACCGAAGGACCGTTCTTATTCCCTGATACGTAATCGAGCGCGTTGATGTCTTCTGTTCCCGTAAAGGGACGCGCGACTTTGGTTTTATTTTCAGATTTTTTGTACTCTAAATGTATTCTTTGATTTAAAATATTCATTAATGGTGTTTTAATAAAAAAAATGTTGATATAAAATATAATATTATTAGTATAATTTTCAGTGAACAAACTAACAAATATTTTATGACAAAATAACATGCTACGAATATAAAATTTTGTCGGTGAAAAAAGACAAGTGCGTGGAAAATTAAATAAAAAAATTCTTTTTTTTAATTAAAACACTTTTGCAAACATCATCTTTAACAGTGTACGTTCATGTTTAAAAATAATATAGTAAACTTTTACAATCCGTCTGCCTACATGATAAATAATAAAAAAAAAACTCAACTCTTTACATTAACTACGCGTAATTAACACGTTATCAATTCAAGTAAATCTTTCACATCAAAAACATAATTAATCTGGTATTTATACCGTTACTTTCCATTGTTTTAAAGTTTTGATACCGTGTTGTTGCTACTGTTAGAAAAAAACTGTTATATAATAAAAATATTTTACTTAGACACCGGTGTTAATATATCTTTGCTATTAAGTGAAGAAATTAATAAAATAAGTCAGTGATTTATGATAATATGTAATAAGCATACCGGCATAGGAAATATAAAAAAAAAACATCTTACTTATATAATATAAGCCTAAATATAATAGCTTAAAACTGATTTACATATCAGACAAAACGATTAAAGTCATTCAAACGTTTTTTTCGGATAGTATTAGTTTTATCCTAAAAGTAAAGTTTTACCAAAAAGTGGAAACCTGCATATTGAAAAATGATTAGTATCCTTTCAAAATTTGTGAAATATCCTACCCACATTGGACAAGCGTGGTGGACTGTGCTTGGTCAAGTTGGCAGTTTTGAGTCGACTTAAGAATTTTAGAAACATTAATTTTTAAAACCATTTTTATGGCAGGCGCTAAAAATATTACCTATGGTCTGGTATTTGGTTTCATAAGCCACAATATTTTACTATCGTCGTTTACCTACAAAAAAAAATTGTACTTGTGTTTTTTTTGTATTCTCATATAACTTCTATGCCATTTATTAATGCATTCGTCGTCCGTACATAGGTTTGTGTCACAGACCGTGTGAACCGACATCCTACATGTCTAGGAATGTCGTCGGACATTCTGTAGTAGGGTGACCATTTATATGAAGGATAAATTGACTAGTTTTTATAGTTAGACTTAAGTGGAAAAATACGGGTTTTATAGTTGTAAGTGTTATTCGAGTTTTTACAGTGACTTTTGGGGAAATTTTGATTTGAAGATCGTGAATTGGTTGAATATTTCAAGTATTGTAATATGGCGAAGAATTTTTTAGTTAGATATTGTTTTACCTAGAGGATAGTTTGAGCTGGACAATTTATATTATGGCTATATTACTGGCAAATATATGGGTAGTTCTTGCATTACAAGGCATGTAAATGTTGACAAACAAAAAAAATACTCGTTTCAAATAATTTACTAGCTCTTGGACTACAAATAAACTACGGTTCGCCAAGCATACTTGGGTCCGATGGGAAGATGTGCCTAACTGACCCTATTAATTTACCTTCATTGTACTAGTAAATTTTATTTTAAACTAGCTGCTGCCCGCGACGTCGAACTGAACTTCAACGAACATTTAAAAAAAAGATTTAGCCAAATTGGTCCAGGCGTTGTTGACTTATGCGCTTACCAACACATTTTGCGATCCATTTTTATATTATAGATGTTATTTTATTGTTATTTTTAATTAATTACACAATATATTAATCAGTAAATTATATTATATCATGATTATACTCGTATTTAAAACTAATTATAAAAGTTTTCAAAATGTGATTGACAAATAAATTTTTTTTTGAACAGAAAGTTTGAAATCAAGTACATATAAATAAGCATATTTTCTAAGCGTCGTCTTAAGATTAACTAAATAAAAAACTTAGCACCAAAGTCGTTAACCATCAGATTCTAACCCAAGAGAATATTTTCCATTGTTAACACTAACTGTATTTTCGTATAAGAATTAGTCAGTTCTTCATTTACATAAGCAGTGACCGTGACTTCTCATGTGAACGAAGACGAGCGTCCGAGCGTTCAGCGCCCTCCAACACTTTTATTACTTGTGTCTAAATTAAATTAGAAACGCGGTTTTTTGTTGTAAAATTTTTGTGAAGTTTTTTTTGGGTAGTCGAGCTGTGAATGTTTGTGTAAATTTATCGATAAATGATTTTAATATTTCAAATAACATGCTCGGTGAGTTTGTTTTATTGATCTTTTTGAAGAAACTGGTGGTAAATTCTCTTGACATTTAACAGTATAGTCTGGGGCAAGAATAAATGCACTTCAACATTTAGGAACAGAGCTGTTCATAGCTTCGGATTTATAGAGCGCTTTCTCTGTCGCACACATCTTTGTGACATTCATTGTTAGTTGTTCTTTAAAATCAATTTAACACATAATCTAATATATATAAATCTCCTGTCACGATGTTCGTCCGCGATGGACTCCTAAACTACTTAACCGATTTTAAATTAAATTGGCACACCGTGAGCAGTCTGGTTCAACTTCAGAGATCTGACAGCGTATGTGAAGGTCTGATGATGGAGCTTGAAGGTGGCCACAGGAACTCCGTCAATAAGCAAGATAACCTCATTATCATCATCATCATCATTATGCTTAGGCTCTAATGAAGCGTTCTGATGAGTACTTTTAGAAAATACCCGAGAACAATTCCTATTCGACGCAGACGAAGTTGCGCGAGTCAGCTAGTATAATATAGAGTTGTAAAGAATCGAATTATTTTTGCATAATTTCCTAAAAGTCGAAGTGCATTTATTCTTGCCCTAAACTATACTTCGCGTTCAGAAAACTTTACAAAACATTGACAGTAAAACAATTAGCACTGTAGTATTACTAAATATCCTAAATACATTGCAATGTGTGGTGTCTTTATTAAATCCAGTAACAATATTTATTGGTAGGAATGTCACGAACTAATGGATGTACTAGCGATGAATACAAGTATATATATTAGGTACCATTTGATACTTTAAATTTCCTTCTAGGATATGGATAAAATCTTTTTATGCAAGAAGAATATTTATAAATCAACAGAGCTTAGGTTTTATTGTATGGAATGTATGGTTGGTGATAGTCAGTATTTATAACTTAACATAAAGCATTTTCTCTTAATATAAAGCATTTTTTGAGGTAAATTATACTTATAATATAAAAGTTGTCAAATATCTCCCTTCCGCCTTTTTGTCTTTTGAATTTCGCGGCTATGTACAACGCGCTACAGAGCTCGTATCTGGCAATACTATACATAATTTGAAAGGTCTTGACATAACCCACAAAACGACGCTATGCATGATTAGTTTGGATATTGCGTTCAACATTTATAGACGTGTAAACATGGAGTTCACTAACGCCGAAATTCGTGCTGTTTTAAGTAATCTAATAAATATATTATACTTAAACAGTATTTTTACGTACAATGAATGACTGGGATTTAAATAACTTTGTGTAATGTAAGATGAATATTGAGTGTTTTCATTTATGTAGAATCGTAAAGGCACGTTGCTATAAGGATACAAGGCTTCACACGGATTTTAACTTTAGCAATCATTTGTAAAAAAAAATAGTTTTAAAATTTGCAATTTCAGCTTATATTGTTGTCTAAAAAAAATACAAATCTTTATTCAAAACTTACTAAAGCCACAATAAGTAAAGATAATATACATCGTAAAACCACCTCTTAAACCACTTAACAACACAATAATTATAATCTCCAAGAACAATAATACCAACCCTTCATTTTACAGTCGTAAAAGAAACATAACTAAACTTATTTCGCAAAAAGCTCCTTCTAATTACCTAAAGCTCAGTTCAGAGAAATAAGCCTCTACCTGCTTTCAGAGTTTTTATTCCACTGTTGTTAAGAATTTACAGACAAAAGGAAGCTCTCCGTTCGAGAGCTAATAATAAGTTCCTTAGCAACAGGTTGTATTGTTGGTTGTGAAGTACCTGTAAGGGTATGATTTTCGAGAATTTTCTTTTGTTTCGGATCGTGCGATTTTTTTTTAGTTGCTCGGACTTGTCTGTTAAGTATTCTGTAAAAGTGGTTTAGCTTTATTTTAATACTACAGAAGATCAAAAGTACAAGAACAGAAAAGAACAGTAACAGTTTTAAATAATGTACTGATAACTTAGTTTATAAATTATGTATTTAGGAAAACTGTCATTGGCCTGATGGGGTTTAGATTTCTATTTCTGAGAGTATTCGCAGAGAGGTTTGCTTGTCGGTGTATGAATCATTGTGATAGGATTCATATACTGACAAACAGGGACACATCAATTGTTTGTTTGCTAATAATATTTGTTAGCATAATAAATGTAATTTTATGAAATTTTGTAATTTCCTTATAATAATATGATCTATAATTGATTGAAATAAATAAACAAAATAAAAATGTCATTATAACAACATAGATAATATAGTTGAGTGTTTTACTCATTATTTTAGTGGTATTAATCATTGTAAAAGAAGACTTATCACATAGTGTTAAATAACACAATCCAAACCCCACATACAACAGTCTAAAACACACTTAAATTTAAACATCAAAAACTATCTTACAACAAATAAAGACACGTACCCAAAGTTTCGACCAATTAATTCGGATATCGGACCGGATCGCAGGTACTTCTTCCCCTCGCAGGTAACTGATGCGTTCACCTGTTAAAGCTCTTGACCTCTCCGTCTGAATAGCCCCTTACTTCTCACAATACACCCGTCTTTCTTAAGGACGTTATTTTCGACGCGCATACAAAAAATTCTGTCTTTAATTTTGTGCTTAACGCTTTAAAATATAAGACTCAAAATTCTTCTCCACATAACAACGATACTTGTTTATATAACTTTGCATTTTGAATCTTAAATAGTGGACGTTAAGTATTAAAATTTAGTGATGCAAAATTGATCGCATCGTCCATGTGCTTGAGAATAAGGGAGCTCATTGTTCACTGGTTAGTGTTGTCCAGCCGTCTGCAAGGGATACACGTATTGATCAAGTGGTATATCTAAGGTAATACTCGATATTTTTTCACTCGTATATAATTCTTTTGTGTCGTGGATTCGGTACGGTTCTTTTTTGTTACGTGACGAGTTTCTAAGACTCTTTGTGATTCGTTTAAACATATTTAGAGTTTTGTTACGATATTCTTGAGTTTGTTGAACTTTGTCTATATGTGTGGTTATATGTTGATGGTGAGTTTATATGATGTTTTACCTATTAGTTTTCGGTACGTATTTTTGCTTGATAGATATTTTTTTTGCTTACGATAAACGTGGCTACTGTGATAAAATTACAATTTAAATCATTTAATTTTACTACGTTTACTCAGGACTAGGCTTAATTGCTGATAGATTTTATATAAATAAATAAAGTTTATTATTGATAGAGAAGAATAATTACTATTATAGATACATCGTAACAGTTTTATAACCAACTAGCTGCTGCTCGCGGCGTCGTCTGCGTGAACCCTATGATCCGTTTTTTTCATTTTTCCGGCAACTATTCGATTTTTTCTTGCCGTAAAAACCATCCTTGAACTTCAACGAACATTTTATAAAAAGATTTGGCCAAATTGGTCCAGGCGTTGTTGAGTTATGCGCTTACCAACACATTTTGCGATTCATTTTTATATCATAGATTTATATTACACTACAATTTCACACCATAAACCAGCCAAGCCTTGAAAAATTACCAACCAAGTTTTTGTTCATCTGATAATATAAAACGAAGCTATATATCATCCCAAGGACGTATCATTCAACTCTCAAACACATTATCAGTCCTTCAGTTTCCATTCATCCAAATTCCGTCTGCGATCACAATGTCGTGTATAATTCAATCCTTATAAACCTCCGTGTCCTATACAAATAACTTCATTGATTCCCCTCGTTTTTATTCCAACACCTGTGGCTTTACTTTTGTTAACAAAAAATATTTCTCGCGTGACGACAGGATAAGTAAGAATTATCATAATTCTGTGTTTAATTGAAGAGTAATTAGTGCAGTCAATGTAGCGATAGCATGCTTGTAAATGTTTTTTGTAGTGAATGAATGAAAAGCTTAAGTGATGTTGACGGCGGAAAACGATGTGGGTTTTTATGTTAATTTTATTGAGTAAAGTTGTTACATTTTTCTATAGGTTTTTATGTTTAGTGAATTCTATAAATTGCGTTCTTTTTAGTCATTAATTATAGTTAGTAGTGTTTTATTTTCAAAGCGGTTTAATTTATCGTACTGAAATACACCAACTAGAGAAATGTTAGTTTTTCAGTAAACATCTATTGTTGTTTTTTTGTAAATTTAGTGATATCTGGCGGATGATATTAAACTAAAACCAAATTTTAGTACAAAATCTTAAAAGTTTCAGAAAAATCTATGATGTTATACTTATACATCCAAGCTCAGTTACTTTGAAACAAATTTCGTTAGTGTTCTTATCCGTATATAAATTTAAGAATCGGGCTTTCAAACATGGAATGTTAATATACTATTAAGATTTACAGCATATAAAATTTATGTGTACTTTTACTACTCAGTTTCATGGTTGTCGAACCGATTTAGATACCTCATTTACGATGCCGGTCCGTAATGAAGAGGAACTTTATAATTAACTTCTGAAACTTGATAATCGTGTTATTTATGTGCCGAAGAAATTAAACTTTCGTCGGTTATTTCTTGTTTTATGAGCGTCTTATTAAATTGAGTTTGTTTTAGTGTGTCAAAGAGAGGATTGAATGAAGTTGTTGATGGTAAGTGAGTCTCAATGCGTTCTTAATATTCTGTTCATTTGTGAGCAAATGTAGTCACTTACCATCTAATAGGTTTGTAATATCTCATGTATTTAAAATAGACTTTTTGAGTACTTAAGAAACAGGCAAAAAAATATATTTTATTTAATTGTACCTACACACACAAACAATATTAAATTACAACAGCAAACTTAAGTCATATTTTATTTTTGTATTATGGATTTCTGATTTAAATTCACTATTTACAAAGCCTAATCATTAAATAGATACTGGTGTTCTACAGTGTTATGTACTAGTTTAAGTTTGTACTGTACTGTACCAACCCATTACTGCCCACTGTTGGGCTCAGGTCTCCTCAGAAGAGGGATTAGGCATACCACCACGCTTGCCCAGTGCAGATTGGGGACTTCACATATCTTCAAAGGATTTTTAGAACCCTTTTCCGACATGCAGGTTTCCTCACGATGTTTTCCTTCACCGTTTTTAGCCAGTGGTGTTGTGAAAAATTGCACATAAATCTTTTTCACATTTAGACCTCCTGTTCGGAAGGAAGCGCTTCGACCACTCGGCCACCACGACTTCATTCAGTGTAAGTTTAGCTTCATCGAATTCCATTTAGTAACCGCTTGAAGTAAAACCTCGTCTTTACTTGCAACTAATCAATGCAGGCCATACACTATTGAGGATTATGAATACATTCGAGTTACTACGAATTCTACTATGTAGAATACAAAACGTTTGACGTACGTTTTTGAAATTTTAATAAGTTGTGTGTAGGTAGGCCCACTGGGTTTTTGTTCGTGGAAATTAAAATTGGACGAGTTAAATTGTTGCAAGAAATAAGAAACTTCATGCTAGGTAACTTCTGAATGTATACTTATAATAAAAAAACTTGAGAGGTGTCAAGGGACAACCGGATGGAACGAAGTTCCTTTCGATTAATTAGTGAGGGAATTATAATAAAATTTTATGTTTTAAGGTATATAAATAAAATATTTTGAACACAGCGCCATCTAGCGATAATCATCTAAAACAAAAAAAGTGTCGTGACAACTTTTTCATAAGAATTTCCGTCTAGCCCCCTTTCGATAACGCGCAATAAGGAACTTCGTTCCAATAAGTAGTTTCTACTTCTTCTAGTGTCTACTTTGTCAAACTAATGAAATATTTTCGACATTTTTGCTCAAAACTCGTGGTAATTTTTTAATGATTTGTGACAGATAAAGTTCTAACGTGATTTCAAATATTGTAACTCGCAAATCTCTAAACTACTCACGCTTAAAATAATCAAATATTTATCGCCTACGATGCTGGAATGCAAAATCGATATCGCTTAGTTGATTAAATCAAACTTCACGAGGCCCGCGAGGCAAGAATCTAAGATCAAAGATATTCTTTTGTACCCCGGTAACAGTTCCTTGACGTGCTTAAGTGAAATTGTTCGTGTGTCGACTTTGATCCGCGGAATCGAGTTATACCTCAAATCGATTTTGCTCCCGATTCGAATTGATACTCGATGAAAGCGAAAAACTATCGAGTTTATCAATACAACTCGATTTTTTTGTGAGAATCGAATTACCTTTAGCAGTAGTCGATTTTTATTAGGTGCAGTTTTGTAATTTTAAGAGGACTTTCTTGATCTCTATATTATATTCTTAAAAATGTCATAAAGATTTAAAGTATGTATACTTTTTGTAGCGTCGAGTATTTTTAAGGATGATGATAGGTCTAGGCATACGAACTATAAATAAATCATTGTATTCGGCTATACTCGTCTCGCCTACATGGCAATAAAAAAAATTAAAAAAAATAGATAACTACGAACTTTTTTAAATCTAATAAATTCACATCTGTAAGAGGATCTCGGCCTATACTGAACATGACATAGTCCGAGAACCGTCCCCTATATTTAGTCTTTCATCTAATATATACAAGTTAAAGACTAGTATAGACTAGTAGTATTTTAAGGTGCGGTTCAATACAATTATATTTAAAAACAATTTAAGGCTTGTTTGATTTATAGGTTTAAGAACAACTTTATTACAAGCCTAGTAAAATAAGACATTAAGGTATGTTCGTTTTTAATGGTTGCCGGTTGCTTAATGTATTAACAGGGCGTATTTATGCTGTAGAGAAAATGTTAAGGATTTTTTTTAAAAACCTTATGATAAAATGGTTTGTTATGGGTCCTATAAATAGCTTTTAACTGTAATTTTTAATGATGATAACCACTTTATTTTTTTGTATTTTATAAAAATTTTAAACACGACGTTTATTTTGATCTGCTGCTTATTTTGATCTAAAAAAGGCATTCGATCTCGTTGACAATGATGTCTTGCTGACGAAGTTGGCAACTGTTGGTTTCACTCCTCATTTGTTATCCTTCTTTGCAACTTACATGAGCGATAGACGTCAGTACGTGGAAGTGGCGGGTCATACATCCAAGCCTTACTATACGAGATCAGGCGTTAGTCAGGGTAGTAACCTTGGACCCTTACAATTTATAATAATGATAAATGATTTACCTAGTGTAGTTAAACATGCAAGATGTTTGCTTTTCGCTGATGACTTAAAGCTTTATCTTAATATCAAAACACATAAAGACTGTAGGAAATTACAAGAGGATATAGACAGCGTCGTGGAATGGTGCAAACATAATCAATTACAATTTAACATATCAAAATGTTCGACTATATCGTTTACTAGAGCGCGGACCCCTCTAAAATGGGATTACACTGTTGACGGTAAAGATCTATTGAGAGTCAAGCAGGTGAAGGATCTTGGGGTAACACTGAACGCTGATATGACGTTTCGTGATCACATTGTTACAATTTGTAAAAAATCATTTAAAAATTTGGGATTTTTACTTCGCACTGTGAGGGAATTTACAAATGTTCATGCAATTAAGGCTCTTTACAGTGCACTGGTTAGAAGCCAGTTGGAGTGTAACGGAGTTGTCTGGTCGCCTCATGAAGCAAAATACAATCTCATGCTCGAACGGATTCAAAATAAATTTGTAAGATATGTGTGATAATACATGAGGCTGTATGGCGTCTATCCAGGCTACCCACTAAGTTATCCGACATTGTTTGTTCTTGGTATGGTTGGTTATGACCAGCTCAAAGTCAGGAGAGACTTAACCCTCGTGGTTTATATTTTTAAAATTTTCCGAGGTATATTGGCAGATAGTGATTTGTTGGTGCACATAAAAATAAATGTCCCTAATCGATACGTGTGGCGGCGACGCCGGCCAGCGCTGTTAGCAGTGCCGCAAGCTCGTACTAAGTTATACCGAGAATCGCCCCTCACGCGCACAATCCGAACCCTCAACATCGTTGCTGACAACATAGATATTTTCACTTGTACTCTGAATGAATTCACAAGAACGGCATTGTGGATCATAAGTTATACATAATGGTTTTTTAATTTGAATTTTTAATTTCTTATTCTTAAATTTTGTTGTAATTTAGTTCATAAGTTTGATAAGAGATGCTACTGAATTAGGTAAAACCTGTAATGGTAGCATTTTAAGGAAATAAATAAATAAAAATAAAAAAAAATATCTAATACCTATCCATGAGTTGACTTAGACACTCTTTTAGCATACTATATGAATGAATACATATAAAGATTTTTATCTTTATTACTTAAGAATAAATAACAGTAGCTACCGCCATTAATTTAATAGCTTAAACTGATTTGTGTTGATTTTTATACCTTTGTTAAGTTGTTCTATTTACTAAATAATTACAGCACTTATAACTGTCGTTAAGTGAAACACGATTTAGTTTAGACACGTTTTAAATTGAATAGGATACTATTATTTTAAATTCAGTCAAACTTAATAACAAGTTGTGGCCGAGTGGTTGAAACGCTTGCCTTCCGTACAGGAGGCCGCGGGTTCAAAACAGGCCGGCTTTTACCTCTAAATCTTAATGTGAAAAAGATTTATTTGCAATTTTTCACAACGCCACTGGCTAAAAACAGTGAAGGAAAACATCGTGAGGAAACTTGCATATATGAAAAAGATTCTAAAAATCCTTCGAAGATATGTGAAGTCCCCAATCTGCATTGGGCAAGCTATCCATGGTGTTCCCGGAGCGCTATGACATATCATTATTTAAACGAGATTTTAAAAAAAGTCCTGCATAAGTAGGTGATAGATAATAGCCCCTCATTGCCTTGATATAGCAGAGTTTATGCTGAATTTTGGAATAACCTTAAATTCAAATGCTACTTTTTTCTACCACACGTTATAAGAACATCATTTAACTTAAAATGCCTAATAAATTTTCCAAAGTTTGACTTTCAAAGTTCAATAAATAACCATGATTTCAATTTCTTTAGTTAATGAGAAAACTTTGAGGTTAGACCGCGTTTATATTGAAACCCATTATTTATTGTGTAAAATTATTATGCTGCTAAAAAGATACTTAATAATACTACTTATTAATATTAAAATTGTTATTTATTTTTAAATAGTAGTGGTGTTACTTTTAATCTTTCAAAACACGAATGGACAACTTATTTTATTGATAATTAAATTTGTCTATAGTTTTAACTTGGTGTTTATCTTATTTTTAGTAGATCACCTACACTGTGCGTATTGTCTATAAGAAATAATCACTTCAAAGAAAAAATAAATCCTAACACAATTTTTTTCGCGCCAAAAAATCACAGATTACTAACGACCATAGACTAATTCACGTTCGCGTGAAAAGGCTCATGCCTACAACTCAAAGATCCCGATCGACTGAATAAGCCATTACATGAGTTTCGAAAGCAATTACCGCGTTCCGTACAAGGAGAAGACTTCTCCACAGAATTTATATTGGCTAGATGCTGTCACTGGCTGATTCGTTTGCTTCGATGCAGTTTGGCATTCGAAAATTGATTTGTTTGTGGGAACTGGGCAGTTTCTTTGTGAAACATGATTTGTTAAGTCTTCTATTTTATTGTTGGTATTTGTTCAATAATGTTTTTTGTAGCTAAAATTTTGTTTTAATCGCAGGATACACGAGTATACGGCCTATCTGATGATAGGCGGTCAACGTCACTCTGCAATGCCACAGCAACTAGTTTATTAAACCTTATAGAGTAAAATACAAAAAAAATGTTTTATACAATTTTAAGGATTATCATTGAATCAATCAATGAAATTATAACACACAATTCTAAAACAGATACTAACCTTAAAAATATCATAAACATCTATTTTCGAATCCTAAAGTTATTTTTATAAATTCAAGCACGTTATGACTTGTCACGCACTCACGAATGTTTATTCTGACCTCGGAATGACATAGTCGTGACCAAGAGAGATCTAGATAGCCTAGCCCATAAAACTTAGGCTGAACTGGTTTAGAATAAGGCTTAAAACCTCCACGGACCGGTTCAATCCGGCTGGTCATGACGTCATTTTAAATTAAGAACTATTCTTTAGTTTTTTTTTCAATAATTTATGGTTATTGGCTTTGGTCGTTAAGGTTTTATTCAATAAAGGTTTATTATGGATAATTTACTTATATTTTAACATGTTTTAAACCTTTTATGGTAGCTATAACATGGTATTGAAATCTTGAACGACTGTAATGACTTATCATGTTTGTGATATTGCTTTCTTGAGCTAAAATTCATTTCTAGTTTTCTTTACAGCTCGTATAATTTATTTATAAGAAAACTTCTTAAATACAAGCTTTTAAGCTATCTAGCTATCTTCTGGATATCATGTAGCAGTAGAGTGCTAGCTAATACAAGTAAAACGAGCCAAAACACGACGGGTCTATCCTGTTTAGCATAAGGGTTTTATGACCAATTCGAATCCATCATCGGATCAGCGCCATTTTGTCATAATGCATTGTCACGATATACATTTGCATGCAAAATGGTAGCTCAATCGGAAACCGGGAGGTTTATCAAATTTAGTCTGCAACATTCCATCCGCACTTACCTAGTTACCAGTGCAAGTTAATATAAAGAATGTAAAAAAATGGCGATACCAACGTTATGAAGTATCAGTTCTCAGACAATGAGTCAAGGAGTCGGTTCCCATCACGTCTACACAAGGCGATTCCAATGAAGGACGCTAGAAACACCATTCAGACGTAACTCCTTCGCGTGAATACCAATTAATGTCGTGTCCGGAGGCGTACGATCGTATCGGACGGTTGTGAATGCACCTCACGATGTTTGAAGGACGATGCGTAGGTTCCGATACACGTAATTTGAATTTTTGGCAGTTATTTAAGTGTGTTGATAGTAGAAGTAAAAAATCTATTACCCTAATTGATTTGGATTTAGAAATAGAAATAGTTTATTAAATTAAATAAATTAAATTATCTTTATTGGCACACATATATACATAATATAGCAAAAGTACTAAAAACCTAAAAATAATAAAATAGATACAGTCCTGGGAATTATAAAACCGTTGGGCACGTCAATTGTCTATAATAAAACCGTTTAAAAACTATGCAAAAACTACTATGACATTATATATTTTAATACCAACAGTATTGATACTCTTACAAAACCTTGAAAATTGCATAGACCTATGTTGCACAATAAAATATTTGATTTTTTACCCCAAAGTTTGTCATATATTTCGGTTTATCTGTTAAACTTAGCAATATTGTTATAGGTTAAGTGTGATGAACCTAGACACAGTTATTTCGGCGCGACGGGAAAGAGTGCCGAGGGCGTAACGCGTCGCGCCGTCCCTCACAAGCCCGTGCTGATACGGATCCGATGATTTGCTCCATCTGAAAAAAAAAGTTATTTTCTTAATATAATAAGATATAAACTCCTAGTTTTATATCATCACTGCGGTAGCAAAGATAGCTACAAAAATCTGTTTTAAATTAATTTAAACTCATTAATATTCAAACGACTTATCGATATCAAAGTTTTTTGTTACTTTAAATGTTAGAGTTCTCGGAAACTCAACACGAAACCAGTTTGGTCAACGAACATAAATGTATGTATAAAGTGACAACCAATTTCTGTACAAACGACTAATGCTTGTGTATTTTTAAATTGGTAAGAGATTAATTGAATGCAAATTAAACATATTATAATGAACATAAAATACTGAGAATTTACTTTTATTATACGCATGGAATATCTCTATTTTTATCGATTATTATTGGAACGAAGTTCCTTATCGCGCGTTATCGAAAGGGGGCTAGACGGAAATTCTTATGAAAAAGTTGTCACGACACTTTTTTGTTTTAGATGATTAATGCTTGATGGCGCTGTGATCAAAATATTTTATTATAACTTAAAAAAAGAAATTTTTATTACAATTCCCTCACTAATTAATCGAAAGGAACTTCGTTCCATCCGGGTGTCCCTTGACACCTCTCAAGTTTTTTTTGTCGTAATGTATGCTTAGATCTTAAAAATTACGCAAAAGATTTTTATGTGATTGTCTTTAATATAGATAGTGATTCAAGAGAAAGGTTCATAGATACAATACATGCGTAGGGTAATACGAGACAAAACTGGCAACCAAAATAAAAATACATCTTTCTTTGTGATACAGATGAAGTACAAAGGTTACTTATTACCCAACTAATTAAAAGCAGCGTTAGGTAACTAAAGCAATATATAACAATAACTGTTTTGATTGGAAAATGAAACCTTATGCATTCAACATTGAGAAAAGTTTTCATTTAACAAACACTGTTTACGAGAAGGCCGTCGTCATAGGCACAAAAAAAACTACAGAGAAGTTAATCTTTATACAAATCAGACTTAACGATATAATATTATGTAGTACTTACTTCATTAGAAATTTAGATTTGTGTAAATTCTACTTTAACTTTTTTCTATCTTTAATGAGAAATAAATTAAAAAAATCAACGTAAAATATGAAATCGTATGAAACGTTAATACGAGTGCAAAGTGTCTTTATGTGCACAAGCAAATATAGTCTAAAAAAAGCAAGGTATAATAATAATATGTTCATTAAAATAATGCAAAAACAAATTTTAGACAACGAATATGAAATGATCATTAAAAATTAAATATTTTTTTGGATTGGTGGTGTCAAGTTAGTGCTATTTATACCAAGATTTTTACAATCTTATTCTAAAGTTACATGTCATTGTGATTGAAGGAATAAACTAGAAAGGTAGTTAAGGCGTAGGTAGCGGCCCAGCAATGTCTTCTCGCAATGCAGAAGTCCAGAGAGGTATCCCCTCCTCGGTATTCCCTGAGCGCTATGACTTGTCCTTCTTCAAACGAGGCTTGAGGAGGGTCCTTAAAGTTAGGTCGTAGGTAGCGACCCCTCAGTGTCCCCTGACATTGCAGAGGTTCATGAGTGACGGTAACCACTTACTATCAGGTGGGCCGTTGGCTCGTCTGCCTACATGGCAATTAAAAAAAAAAGAAAAAAAGGTGAGCGACGGTAACCGTCTGCCCACGAGGCAATAAAAAAATACTTCTGTTAATACTAATTATTCTGTGTCACAGCCTTGTGGGCTCGTGACTGACGAGTTTTAACCTTTTTCACAATATTATGTCATCCGAGACGAGATCACGAATTTCCCCGACTTTTGGATTTGGAACGTTCTGTCGTCAATTGGTTTCACAGCTGACGAAGTTTACTTACTAAAATTTACAATGAAGTATTTTTACTATGATGTATAGTTTTAGGTTTCAAACAAACATATAAGTTTATCTTATTTATGTAATCAAATGTAGCTATTTATTTAATTCATTAAATAGGTTTCGGAATAAGTATCAAGACTTTTCTCGAACGCTACAACTTGTCCTTCTTCAAACTAGGTTTGAAGTGTGTCTTTTAGGGTACGTAGGCAGCCCCACACTAGGAACTATTCACGAGTAGATGGTTCTTCGTCTGTAAAAAATACATACTCAAAAAACCAAAGTTATTAAAGAACAACAACCTCTTAACCACCATCCGTATTTGATAAAAATCAGTAATCCAAACAAAACATTGTTTCAATGATTACACAGAGGAAGGAAAATTTACCAATGACGGACGTTCTGGGTCACAGTTTCCTCTACCTCCAAGTCACGTGAAAACGACCAAATTAAATCGACCTCTCACACAAAAGGTTCCAACAAGAATACCAAGTAAATGGGAAAAATTGCCGCCTTCTTAAACTGGCCGGTTTTTCACATAACCGCGTATTAGCCTAAACAAATAATTCTTAGAAGTCGCATTGTCTGACAAATATCTTTACACAAATCATTTGTGGTGTTTGAACGTTTTTTTTTGATATTTTAGGTTGTTTCCCTGAGTTGTGAGCAGTGGTAATAAATTGTTTATTAACAACTTTGATAGTATAGTCATAATGTAATAGGCATAGTGAAAGTTTTTAGAAGAGTTTCTTATTTTCGTAAAGGATTTATTGAAATATAATATTGTCTAGCTAAATTATGCAAGAACGTGTATGATATTAGTTAATAATATTATTTAAATATCAAAACTTAACTTATTCAGTAAGATCTAATAGTATAACTAGTTGTTAGTATGTACTGTACTGTAACAACCCATTACTGCCCACTGCTGAGTTCAGGTCTCCTCAGAAGAGGGATTAGGCATAGTCCACCACACTTGCCCTAATGCAGATTGGGGACTTCACATATCTTCAAAGGATTTTTAGAACCCTTATCCGACATGCAGGTTTCCACACGATGTTTTCCTACACCGTTTTTAGCCAGTGGTGTTGTTAGTACTTATACCTTATTTTAGTACTGTATATTTTTTTCTACTTTCCCTTGTTTTCCCTGTCTTCCTCACAATTATAAACCATAATTATTAAAATTTAAAATCTGACTAAAATAAAATTGTAAGTCCACAATTTCTTTAAACTATAATAATGCTTTTAAAATCTTTCTCAATATGATTAACCGGAATGTCCACAATTTCTTTGTTTTAAACTTAAAACTGCCAAACACACTGTCGTCAAAGAACGCGTCCAAAGTAATCCGAACACAAATCCACTTCGATTTATCTCCTAAAACAAAAGACGATCTTTAATTATTTGTTTCCGAGGAACAGGAGTGTTCACGTCACTCCCTTTTCCCTTTAATTTCGTCTTTGTGTCCCTTTAGGCATTACTTGAAAGTAAATTCTTGTCTGGCCCTGTCCCTTGATAGATTTTTTCTCGTTTTAAAATTGGCTCTCAAGTTTCCAGAGTGTTTTGGAGGTAGTTTTTAATTATATTTTTAACTGTCTTTGTCTTTGTAAGGAACATTTAGGGTCAAAGATTATTGAGTAGATTAGCGTATTCTAAAGAAAATTTTAAAGCCTATTTAGAAATCCATCTTGTCGTATTAGTTTATTAAATTATTAACATACGACTTCGTCACATTTCAGGAAAGCAACTGATGCAGTCACTACGTAGAATTAAGAAAACAACGCAAAGAAAAAAAGTGACTCGAAGAAGAACAACTAAGAAACAAGAAAGAAAAAAGAAGAAAGAATAAAGAAGAAGGAAGAAAGATAGATAAAAGAAGAAAGTAGATTGGTTAATTATCTTTGGTTATCTAGCTGTATGAGTATTATGGACATCATAAAGCTAGGTTACCGGAGTTAAGTGCCGTCTACCACATCGATATTGACAAAAGAAAAATAAGAAAATAAATAAGATAAATAAAGAAGAAGTAACAAATGTATAGATAATAATGGTCATGTAACGCTCTACTGGGACCGATCTATTATCACTGACAAGACTATTGCTGCCAATAAGCCTGACATAGTGATAATAGATCGGGATGCGCATCGGGCAGTGTTGATCGATGTCACCATTCCACATGACGAGAACCTTGTGAAGGCAGAAAAAGAAAAACTGCTAAAATATTTGGACCTGGCCCACGAGGTGACCGACATATGGCGTGTTGAATCGACCATCATTGTTCCGATCGTTGTATCTGTGCACGGTATTATAGCGAAAAGCTTCGACCAACATCTAGAGAAGCTTTCGCTCCCCGGCTGGGTAATGGGCTTGATTCAGAAGGCGGTCGTTCTTGATACGGAGCGTATTGTGAGGAGGTTCCTCTCTCTTGAGCCCTGACCACTGATGGCTTGGGTTGGTTTTTTATATTGTATTTTTAAATTTTATTTTCTTGTAAATGTATTTTTTAAAAATAGAATGTAAAAAATAAGTGAATAAATGAATATACAGAGTAATATTTTAGATATCATTTAGGTCTATGAATCTTTTGATAACGATGATTTAGTATTAGGTTCTATATTTTTTAAAAGTAACTTACTAACAATAAATGAGTTTTAGAATGTAGGAGATTTACAAAATATAAGTTTATCTATAAAATAGTTGACACCAATTTTTATAGATCCTGCACATAATTTAAGTTGTGTGTCTAATAATAAAATCTAATTGTACCAATAGTTTTTATACGTGTTTATTAATTCCGTAGATATCAATATATTTCAAGTGTACAAAAGAAGTAACAAATCCGCAACTCAGAATAGTTTTTTTAATTTCAAACGTATGTCAGATAGTTCACCTCTGTTTATTTAAATCACAAAAGCAAACTACAAGTTTTATAGTATACGAAGTTACATGATTGCAAACGGAATCTGATCTCATTTGCATAGGGATTCATTTTTTATATTCGGACCTCCTTACTCTGCACAAGAGGTTTCTTAAAAGTTTTGTATAGATAAATGGTTTTGTCTTAATATACCTTAATAATATAATTAATATACATACCGATGCGATTTACAGCCGAAACTGGCCGTAAGCTCATTGTATGCATATGTTATGATTGCATCACTTTCAGTGTATTGTTGTGTTTTTCTGATTTATACCACTGGATTCGATTATGAACTATGAGATAAATTTATTACGCTGTTTAATAAAATGATACATTTTAAAGCATTCTTCAACATTTAAATTACGATAGTACTTATTATATTTCACACGTGTTGTACTAAGAATATAATTACATGATCATTTTTTTAACACTGGTACCCAAAATACAGGTCTTATCTAGTTTGGGACCAATTGCTCAATTTGCGCAAATAAGTAAATTGTTAATCTTCTATAAATTTTACAGTTAGATTTAAGTATATTTTCTAAGTTGTAGTTTTAAGTTCCTGAATTGTTTCTGCTGTTCTGTTCTGTTAAATAATAAACTTCATTTCAGTTAAAAAATGGTTTTAATTCGAGTGTGATTTAATTAACAAGTTTTCATTAAATGCATGTATATTGCTATTGTACGTTTTCTCACTGTTGCAAAGCCTGTGTGCTGACACGTGAATATAATTTTAGAACACAACGTGATGTGGGTGGGGTCACGTTGCTCAACTAATGAAAGTAATATTATAAACTAAAACATTAAAGTTGGTACTTTACTGTAGGTATGGTTTAGTTACTTTAATTCTCAAGTGAAAACTACTATACGGAAAAGATTTATGACATAGATTTTTTTCTTTCATGCATTTTCAATGTGTTCTAACCACGATATTTAATTAATTGAGTTGTCTCGATATTTCAACGTTGTTGCAAACGTCATGATCACGAGAAGACTGGATACTGCGGGTCGATTTAAGAGCAAACAAATCTGTCTACCCTCTTTCTCGTTCGCTTTTGGGTAGTACCACTGGAATTCGAACTCACATCACGACACACCACACTCACTATAATATAATATATAATGAATAAGTTTAGATTTTTTCTATTTTATTTGCCCACGTCTCTCTCACTGTAACTCCTGTGCAGCCAGGATCCACAGCTGCGACCATCGTAATGACTCTGAGCAGTGAAACCCAGGAACCGGATGATGTCTCCAAATGTTTTAGTTCCATGGAAATGTATAGATTTAATACACTATAATATTCTTTGCTATAGAATTTATATTATAATTTAGTATATGTGTGTTATGAAGCAGGATAAACTTCAGAGGTCAACAAGCGTCTGGAGCGACCGCTTGTCTTTAACGACGATACTTAAGATAAAGTGGACTTTGTTTTACGCTTATGTAAGGGATCTGAGACTGCAATATAATAATACATATTAAATTATACTGAATCAGTTTGCTCATTATTTTCAAGGTTTTCTCATAGTCCACCACGCTGTCTAGTTGACTTCACTTATTTTCGTATTTTTAATATTTTAAGATTTAGGTGTAAAAGCCCGCAGTTTCGATCCTGTGACGTCTTCATAGGTTCGTTTATCTATCATGTAATTTAAAGACTTTTTACGCAACGCTTCAGTTAAACTGAAATATTGATGATTTTCCCAAAGTTTATGAATACACTAAGTGAGAATAAAGCTTTCGTTTTAGGTTAAAATTGTTGCAAAATTTAAAATTGAATTAAAAAGAAAAAACAGAAAAAAAAGAAAAAAAAGACATACCTACCCGTTGAGTTTTTTTCCGGTTCTTCTCAGGACGGTGGCTACTTTCCGAATTGGTGGTAGCTTTTTGACATTAACTAGTATGAATTTTTTTATGAACGTTGAGAATAAAAAAAATAAAGTAAAATAAAGCCTAACCATAGATCTACATTTATAAATTAGCTACCACATAATAACTTATTTAACTACATAAAATTAACTTTGTAATTAGTTTGAATTTAAACGTTTTAAGATAGATGTTTAATCAATACAGTTATCATATAAACGTTAATTAGTCCCGAGCTTTATTTACTTAATTATGTTAGAAACTTGGCTCACATGAACAAATATGATGATTAAACTCTTAATTTAATAATTAAGTTTATAATATTTACATTGTCCCGTAGTTAAGAAAAAAAACTAATATCACACTAAAGAAATTGCATCGTCGTGCTAAATGGGTAAAAGGTGATTATAATAATACTAGCTTTTGCCCGCGACTTCGTTCACGTGAACTTCAGGTTCGTCCCGTATTATCAAAAATTGTAACCTATGTGTTATTCTGATGTATAAGCTATATTGTGGTAAAGTTTCATTCAAATCCATTCAGTAGTTTTTTACGTGAAAGAGTAACAAACATACATCCATACTTACAAACTTTCGCCTTTATAATATATTATATTAGATATTAGATTGTGGCTTACGAAATAAAAATACTTGCAATAAGCAAAACAAACGTTATTTAATGACTGAAAAGTCTGTGTGCGTTTACAAACATTTCTGATGGTTCACAGTTTATTTGCGTAGGAGGCTATGTGCGCCTGATGTGAAATTAATATAATCACTGTTACCGCGCCATTGCTATTACCTTCGCATCAGGCACGTTTCAATGCACAATCAGTAACGAAAATAACAATTTCCGAGAAGTGTTTACCTGTAAATGTTTCTCTTACGAAAGTCGTATACATAAATAGCTTATTGTAGTTTGAAATGTTAATTAATTTCTACAATGTTTGTTCTGTTTTGAAACTTATTTCTGTTTTGCAATATTGGTTCAATCCAAGCATGATTCATCCTAAATTCAACATGCAAAGAGCCGTGAGTAATAGTAACCACTTAAGATCAGGTGGCCTACATGGCATAAAGAGTCTGTTGTTGACCATCGCAGTGTCTATAACTTGAACTAATAGTAGTTATTGTAATAAAATTGAAGGTTGAAATATTTTTATGCAATAAATTGAAATAGGCAAAATAACTGTTCCTGAAGAAATAAAATAGCAATAACTTGTGTGATAGTAAATATTTTATTGCTATTGTGACTATAGTATCATGCGAAAAATATGGGACACTCTTCTGATCGATCGGCACATATAATTTCACCGTTAAGAGCGAATTGACATCCGTAGATGTTGGTGTACTTTTCTTACATATTATTTTTTATTTAGCCAGTATTATCTTTTGTAAAATAAAAATGATTACAACCTTTCAGCCTTTGTTCTACTTCAGAGCTTATGTTTCAACAGCATATCCGCTAATGCTTACTGAAAGTGTGTTATTATTTAAAACTTAAAAGGTCCTTTTAGGACATTATAGTCAGTCAGTCATTCGAAGATAGTCGTGGCGGGGTAGTGGTCGAAGCGCTTCCTTCCGAACGGGAGGTCGCGGGTTCAAATCCGGCCGGCTTGTACCTCTAAATCTAAAATGAGAAAAAAGATTTATGTGCAATTTTTCACAACACCACTGGCTAAAAACGGTGAAGGAAAACATCGTGAGGAAACCTGCATGTCGGAAAAGGGTTCTAAAAATCCTTTGAAGATATGTGAAGTCCCCAATCCGCACTGGGCAAGCGTGGTGGACTATGCCTAATCCCTCTTCTGAGGAGAGCTGAGCCCAACAGTGGGCAGGAATGGGTTGGTACAGTCATTCGATGAGTCTTGACACCTCAGTATCATTATAATATACAGAGTGGGGTTTTTCTGGTGGATGCTCTTTAACAATCACTCTATCGATTGACTCAATAAAAGTGCAGGACGAGATTTATTCGAATTGTAGCAGATTCGATTCCTGAATGTACCACCAAGTATTTAAAAAAATATCTACGAATGCGGTAGTGTGTCCTTTCAGTAAAATACGCTCAAATCCTTATTTCGAATGCTTTCCCTAGAGTTTCGTTTTAAAATTCGACTCTGTATAAGTTTAGAATAATAAAATTGTACCTATTAGCAGTGCAAAATTCCTGGAGAAAAAAAAACATGAGAAAGAAAGAAAGAAGAAAGAAAAGAAAGAGAGAGAGACAGACGTTTTAAACTAACTAATTATAATAACTTAAATAAAATTTTTTGATCACAGCGCCATCTAGCATTAATCATATAAAACGAAATAAGGAATTGTTTTAAAAGATTTTGATCACAGCGCCATCTAGCGATAATCATCTAAAACAAAAAAAGTGTCGTGACAACTTTTTCATAAGAATTCCCGTCTAGTCCCATTTCGATAACGTGCGATAAGGAACTTCGTTCCAATTACTGAAAAAAACCTAAAAATATCTCCGTAAATGCCTACAACTCCATGCTACACAACGACAATAATAAAAAAAAACATTTTTTTAAAATGGAACGCTTTTTCTTATTATTTGCATCTTTGAGTGTTTTTCTCTCATTAATTTCGCGCTCAGGGAGATATATTACAGCTAAGTTTATGAATAACTATGATATTTTCTCATTTGTTTACACTGTTCTTCTCTGATTTATTGTTTCGATGGAGTTTAATGCTCGTTTAATAAAAGCTTCGCAGTGGAATAGTGTTGTCGGAAATTAATATTTATTGTAATGAAGTTAGAGTTTAAAGTGCTTTGTTAATATCATAATTTGTTTGTTTTGTCGAAATTATGGACTTGTGTTTAATTTACTGCTGTTCCCGTTTTACTTGAATATAAAATGTAATAATTGAGATACATAGCTAAGGGGTGGGCCATATTAAGTTTGCATTTTCCAAAAGTTCGACTGTCATGTTGGCATGTTGCGCTATCCTGTTGAAACCAAATGTCATCCATGTCATACTCTTCAACTTTTGGAAACAAAAATTCGTTGAGCATGGCACGGTAACGCTCGCCATTGACCGTAACGGCGACTCCTTGCTCATTTTCGAATGATGCCGCCAGATCAAAACCCACACCAAACCGTAACTCTTTGTGGGTGCATTGGCTTCACCATCGAGAAGTGTGGATTTTCCGACCCCCAGATGCGACAATTTTGCTTATTGACATAGCCTCCGAGGTGAAAATGGGCGTCATCTGAAAAGACGATTTTTCGGTAAAAATGCTCATCTTCGGCCGAACTATCTTCTGTCCATTGGGCGAACCGAAAACGTCCCATTTCGTAAATGTCAAACCTTTAACTAAATTATGAACACAACTTGAATGACATGTAAGCTGTCATTCTCTAAATAAACAGTAGTTCAAAATGCAAACGTTAGATTGGCCCACCCGGAGTTATTGTTTCATATGTGACGCAGACGAATTTGCATGGAGTACTATTTTCTATGAAATAGCGACTGTCTTGATATCTTTACAAATACACTCAATTATTTTAATATTAAAGGCTATTCAAAGACACAGCATCAAAGCAAATTGAACCTAATAAATACGCCACAAAAGCATTACTTTCCTTCGCAACGTTTTTCCGATCTACCGTATCGCACCGTTAATATTAAAGCCTTTTCTCGGCAAATACAAATCCTATTTGGTCTAAAGTGGTTCTTGAAAGACGTTGCATCATGTATGAGAGTTACTGCATTACCGGAGCGTTTTGCAATATTCGAAGAGGGCCTTTTAAATGTAAATCAGATTGAAGCGGTTTCGATAAAATTGTACTTATCTTTTTCTATTGTAACCGATGCTAGTTAAAACGAAGCTGGATGATTTAAAGAGCGTTTTTAATGTAAGCGTTGGAAAATATAGGTACTTACATTAAAATAGCAAGATTGTTATTAAAACTAATTTTGTCAATAGATCGCTATCACTTTTCCAGTTCGTGAGCTGAAATAATTCGGATGGCATTTTCGTTTTGGAACCTATTTGTATATCTTTTCTAACAAAAACAATATATCTTCTTCGTCGGATAAATTGAACAGCAATTTATTTAAAAGAAAACTTCTTATTTATGTAGCAGCAGTTCAGCGTCATTTTGTTATATTATTGCGTTGTCACACGATATACATCAGCGTGCAAAATGTCAACTCAATGGGAAAAAAGTTTGTTAAATTTAACTTGCAAGATTCCACCCGAACCTACATAGATACATAGTTACATCCAGTGCAAGTTAATATAAAGCTTATAAAAATATTATTTTAACATCAGTTTAATAGTACCCTTAAACATGAAAGCCGAAACTTTTACATGATGAAGTAACTGAATACGTATTCGAAGGAAACACGGATTATTGTCAAAGGCCCTTTTTGTAGACTCTTTGTCCATTGAGGGGAACAAATCGGTCCCAACTACCATTCAACTTTTATCTCTTAACACTTGACGAGTTAAAGGTAACGAACTTACTAGGAAACTGCTTTTTGTTAACTCAGAGAATTTTATAAAGGTTCTTTTGATAACGTCTTCAAAGGATTAGAATTCTGAATGTTTTTTTTTATTGCCGACTAGCTGGCCCACACAACTTCGTCTGCGACACATAAGGACATTTTCTAACCGTTTAAACCTTCCCTGGACTTCTACGAATATTTCAAGATTAAAATAAGCCAAATCGGTTCAGTCGTTCTCGAGTTTTAGCGAGACTAACGAACAGCAATTCACTTTTATATATAAGACTAGCTGGCCCACACAACTTCGTCTGCGTCACATAAGGCAATTTTCTCACCGTTTAAACCTTCCCTGGACTTCTACGAATATTTCAAGATTAAAATAAGCCAAATCGGTTCAGTCGTTCTCGAGTTTTAGCGAGACTAACGAACAGCAATTCATTTTTATATATAAGAAGACTAGCTGGTCCGTGCAACTTCGTCTGCGTCACAAAAAAAATCCAGGGTATTTTCTCACCGTTTAAACCTTCCCTGGACTACGAGAAACATTTTAAAACCAAAATCAGCTCATTCGGCCCAGCCATTCTCGAGTTTTAGCGAGACTAACGAACAGCAATTCATTTTTATATATAAGAAGATTATTTTTACAGATGAGCTAATGGACCGCCTGATCCTAAGTTGTTACCGTTGCTCATGGATTTCTGTAATGTCAGGGAACCTACGGCCTACCTTTAAAGATTTTCTTCAAGCCTCGTTTGAAGGACAAGTCATAGTCTTCGCGAAATGTAATAGTCCTTGTATTAAATTTCTTTAAGCACTCGCGTTATCTACATCACTTACAAAATTCGCTCTATGCAAGAACATAGGGGGCGGCGCGACGGGAAAGAGTGCGCGTAACGCGTCGCGCCGTCCCTCCAAACCCCGTGCTGAGTTCTGGCCTCAGCCGGGGTTCGGACGCTGAGTGTGAGCGGTTGGAGACCCGGTGATTTCCTTCATCTGAAAAAAAAAATAATTTAAAAAATGCAAGAACATAGTTACATATATTATGATTTTAATCCAAAAATGCTTTTATTACAGTTCTAGAACTATAGGCCTATATATTCTATCAATATTGACAAAAAATTATCCATTTAAAATAGCCATAGTTTAATTATATTCACAAATGCCAAGTGCAATAATTTCGGTCGCCAACTTACTTTTGCTACAGTAATATAATTTTGTTTCAAAAATGAAACACTTTTGAAGCACAGGTAAAAAAAAAATTTACTCTATCAAATGTTCAAAGTGGTTCCAGATCGGCTTTGTGGATTTTCTATGCAGGATTTTCTACTTTATTGAAAACTTCAGTGCATTCGATGGGTTAATTACGGCTTTCGCTTTGAAAATCTAACGTTTGATGCTGAAGCTATGTGTAAATCGGGTTAGCTTGAGAGTTTAGTGGAAATAAATGGTTTGTAAACGCATGATATTTTTAAGCTAAGCTGCAAGGAAAATTAACGAATTTTTTTGCTTGAAAGACTCAAACTCTAGATAATTTAAAAACATAAGTTAATAAAACATTTTTATCTTACATGTAAACATGAATTGCTGTTCGTTTGACTCGCTAAAACTCGCAAACGGTTGGACTAATTTTAGTCGTGCCTTATTCGTGGAAGTCCGGAAGACGGTGAGAAAGTTTACAGAAACACTCTTATTTTTTCCGTCTTATGTGACGCAGACGAAAATACGTCAATACGTCAGTCAATTCCTAATTTTATATAGAAAGTTTTCGTGGTACAATGTTAGTTAACATAATCCTTTGAAAACCAAGCCGTCGATTTTCGTGAAATTTTCTACGCATATTCAATAGGTCTGAGAAACGGCTTTTATGTTTTTTTTTTTTACTTTTGCGCGAATTGGAACGCAGTTCCTTATCGCGCGTTGTGAAAGGGGGCTAGACGGAAAAAAATCTTACGAAAAGTTGTCACGACACTTTTTTGTTTTTATGATTATCGCTAGATGACAATGTGATCAAAATCTTTTAAAACACGTTCCTTATTTTTGTTTTAGATGATTATCGCTAGATGGTGCTGTAATCAAAATCTTTTAAAACACGTTCCTTAACGCGCGTTACGTTAGGAAAAAAATATAAGATATCTTTTAATCGAAAGGAACTTCGTTCTATTCGGGTGTCCCATGACACCTCTCAAGGTTTTTTTTTGTTTTTAAAGTGGCATTGAATATACATACAAATCTAACCTATGTAATATAGCCATTAGGTTTTTTTTGGTGCTGTATAGTGTTTACACAGACAACGCATGTCATGAGCAGCATCGTGTACAATCACATTACAACTTTAAAAAGAAATTTCATATTATTTTCACTTAGTCTTTCAACTGGAGATAAGTTTTTAAGAGTTTAAGTCTGTTCTCTGCTGGTATTGTTTGCGCAGTTCTAACCAATTTTAAAGTTTGTTTGACGTTTTTATTATTTGAAACTTGAAACAGAACTCGAGGTTACTCGGTAGCTGTAGCGAAAATAAATGTACAATGACAAATACAAGGGGGATTTGTAACCAAGATGGAATAACCTGTCGAAATACAACTTAGAACCACTTTTATTTTAGGAGTCAGTTAAACCTATTTTTTTCAATTTTAGTGAATGCTTTTTATGAAGATTAGACGATGATTTTTTTGTCATAATACTTCTGAAAAAAATGTTTATTAAAATTTAAACACGTGATATTGAAAGTTACAGTTAGCCAATCACCTTTTTCCAAAAATAGCTTACTTCTTTGAAGATTTTTTTTTTATTTCAGCTGACGTAGTCGTATGATATTTGCTAAATATTAATTTGCGAACAAAAGTTTCGATATCTTCGTTGATTACGCTACAAATGATTAATGATAAACCTACATAATCATTACTAACTTTAAAAAAAATACGTGTAAATATATTTATTTATTTATTTAAGGAAACAACAGTACAATTTAAAACTTATAAGGACATGATTACATAAGTTACACATTGACCACAAACGTTTCCACCGTTAATTAACACACAAATTGGAGATAGTGGAGTTGGTATTTGAACAATATACAATAACAAAGAAACAATACAATATTCAATTAAATTTAAAATTTACAATTTAACCAAATCAAATTATGAAATTAAATCTATTATATTAAATTCTCGTGTCATGGTGTTCGAACTTGAACTCCTCCGAAACGGCTTGACCGATTTTGTTGAAATTTTTTGTGCTTATCCGGTATCTATGAGAATCGGCCAACATCTATTTTTCATCCCCCTAAATGTTAGGGGTAGTCCACCCCTAATTTTTTTTTATTTTTTCGACGCAGACGAAGTTGCGTGGGGCAGCTAGTTATTAGATAAAATTATGAAATCAAAATTAATTAAATGTAAATCAAACAATTTCCGAATAACAACCGTTAAACAAATAAATAAACAAAATAAATGAAACGTTACGCAAACAGGGTATATTGCCCAAAATCGTTTAACACCACCAAAAAGTCTCGCCTAATCACGTTTACAATTAATTACGGGCAATGGACCGGTGTAATCCCTCGATTTCGCGGAGATGCCTCGAAATTTCTTCATTACTTCGGTAATGGTATTTATTTTCATCTTTGTGAAGGGGATTACGATGTTAACAACCTAATAAAGTCGCCTGTAAACAGTTTAAAACGTAATTATAAGGCTTTTTGATATATTATGTGCATTATAAATATTTTTAAATTGGTTTAGAATTGTTTTATGGTCTTATTCAGACACTCGCGGTTTTCTATAATACTTTCATGCATTTTCAACGGGTTCTTACCGCGATATTTAATAAATTGAGTTGTCTCGATATTTCAACGTTGTTGCAAACGTCATGATCACGAGAAGACTGGATACTGCGGGTCGATTTAAGAGCAAACATATCGCGGTAAGAACCCGTTGAAAATGCATGAAAGTATCTTTTTATGGTGTTTGCTGGTGCATAAAAGTGAATTATGAGTTTAAAATGTTGAGAGTCTGAAGATTAATGGAGTTACTTTTGGATGAATGTTTTCTGGTTGTCAAAGATCTCTTAAAAGAAAAGTCTTTTGCGGTTGACAATTATAGAAGCACTTCTTGAATGTTCTGAAATTGTAGAAGTTCATGAGCGACTAGCTGGCCCACACAACTTCGTCTGCGTCACATAAGGAAATTTTCTCACCGTTTAAACCTTACCTGGACTTCTACGATTATTTCAAGATTAAAATAAGCCAAATCGGTTCAGTCGTTCTCGAGTTTTAGCGAGACTAACGAATAGCAATTCATTTTTATATATAAGATGGTAACCACTTACTGTTAAAAAATCCAATTTTATGTAATAATGTTATCTCTTTTTGGTAATATTTTTTTCTACCACATAATTTCAAAACAATTAAGAGAAATGAAAATTAATTTTCTAGAAAATCGAAACATTATCACCGGAGTAAATCTTCGTTTTACAGAGCACTCTGTTGATTAAACTAAGCCTTCCAAGAACTGTTACTGTTTCGTGTAAACGACAATCCAGTAAAGGGCTGCCTGTATTAGCGGGCGAATATTTGTGTTACGTTGTTGTAGTTGGGTTTATGAATCGTGTGTGATCAACGCACTAAAAAGGGTTTTTTTTGGGAAAGTAGGAATCGCTGTATTACAGCTTCACGAGAATAGGGTGCGAGCCCAAAGGGGCTCGGCTGAGTATAGGGTAGGAAGGGAATGCTAACAGTGGCTAACAGTTGCCCAAAGTCAACTTAAAAGTAAAAACATCGTGTACATATAGGTGGAAATAAAGGTAACAGATACAAAGCTTCGAAACATTCGTCTGTTTCCACGTTCTTAAGAAGATTTGCTCTACAATTTATTTTTCTTATTGTTCTGTCAATCAATACGTCACAGGTTACCGATGCTCATGAACCTCTGCAATGTCTGTCTGTATCAACATTATTAGTAAGTAACCACAATCAAACTAACCTCATTAATTATCGCGTTAACACAAATATTCGCCGAAACCCGCTAATGTAGTCGTGCCATAAACGTCGTAATTGATTCATATTTTACTTACACAAATACCTTGGAGACCTTCAACCCTAAATAAATAAACTCCAATCAATCAAATCAGACTGAAATGTTGATTGATTTTGTAAATTCAATTTAATTTGATAGATTTGTTCAAACGGCGTAGAGCTAAATTTTGTATAAGTTTGATTTTAAAGTGTTAAAGTTAGCTATAGTTCGTTTGTGAAGATTTCAAATGAATTCTTATTTAACTTGATCGTATATACTATCTCACATTCTGTTTAAAAATCATAGTACCTATTTCATGAAGGTAGGCTAACTTGTAGGCACATTACAACAGGAGGATAGGATAGTAGGAATGCAGAACGGTAGGTATGCAGAGTGGTAAGTAAGCAGAGTGGTAAGTAACTAGGGTGATCGGTGGGCAGGCCGGTAAGTAGTCAGTTCGGTAAGTAGACAAAGTGATATGCAGAAGAGGTTCATGATTATTATTGTTAGCACTGATAGTATTATTTATGAACTGTTGAAGTATCAAATTAATCTATATAACCTATTTAAAAGGTTTTGTGTTTAATTTTGTGGTCGAATATCCTTTAATTATGTTTACCTACTTCTTCAGTTTTAGTATCACATCAATACTTAATGTTCTTATCGCAGCAGCAAACTTCAAAGAGTTTTCCTATTTAAAAGTCAACTAAAAGTGTCACAAAAACAAATAAAAGCGACTCAAACAGACGAAAAGGTAAAGAATCTCAAAAGTCATGAAATAATTCAATTCGTACTCTCCTGAGACGCTGTTTGAAACGTAATCCACTCTCGGAGACGGCTAATGTAGTGACAGAGAATAAAACTCTACTTTATAGCACTCCTGAATCTTCCTTGAAAAATGTTTTATTAAAATTACTACTATTGTATTCTTTGAGTTATTTTAAAGAAGATAGTACTAAGTTTAATTAAGGATGTTTTAGTTGATTTTAATTTTTTGATGCATCTTACTGTCTGTCACGTTACAACTTGAATCGGAGCTAAAACTAATGGAAATTGTACGCGGTGCTCACGATACAGGCCTGCCCTAGTGTGAGCATCATAGTTAATCAGCTTTTGTGCTTCAATGGTTACTGTTCGATTTTTGAATTTGAATCTCCCGCCTACTTGCACATCGTCGCGCAAACAGTGCGCGCGACACTAGCGCCGCCTCGCGTAAATGAGTGTGAGTGACATTATGATGGAAGATTCGCAAAATATCTGCAGTTGGCGGTGAGTGATTTTAAAATAGTAAAACTTAAAATCTTATTCCCACGGAGCTATCCCACATTTTTGGTCATTCGACCGGATCAAACCCGTTACGAAATCAAGTACAAGTGATTCAGTGTAATTATTACATAAAAACTTACAAAAATAGTTGCATTGGAAAAAATTGTGAGTACCGATTTGTACCGATGAAAATCTTTAAATCTTAGGTATTTATCGTTGTTAGACTCAGTAATTCATAAGAATATTGTGTATTTTATGTGTATTGAGTGATTTTCGAGTGAATAAGCGTATTTTCAATGTTCATTTCGGAAATTATCAGTGATGCGTGATCGCGTAAGTACCTACATTTTAATTCGTAAAGCATAGAAGTTGGTTACTTTACGTTGAAATAGTGTTATTTTCGTAGCAATCTTAAGCTTATATTCGATATATTGTTGCAAAAGTAACGCTAGATTAAAATATTATTGCGTTATCACGTATTATTTACAACAAATTTAGCATTTGCCGCCATTACTAACATAGTTTGAAATTCGAACGAAAACTTTAAATCTTAGTCGTAATTTCAAATTGTATTTTGTGAATTTAAATCTTAAAATCTTAATATTATTTGCCAAATAGTAATATAAATTCAAGTTATTGTGTTTGGTAAAATTACATAACAATAAAATTGTATTCTTCAGAAGCTTGGAAAGAATCGATTTAGAAATTGTTTTGTTTCAACTAAAATAACAAAATTTATCATTCATTTGCATTGAACTGTTTTAACAACAAATACTAAAAGTCTACATTTCAATTTTTGTACTGATATTAATTTTAAATTCTTAGCTAACTTAATTTTTTTTAATTCTATAAAACATAACCTCATTGTAAAATGGCGAAAGCAACTTTAGCAACTAAAAAACTTGCAGTTGTCGATGAAGAGCTCGACCAGCTGTTGCAACCACATTTGACTAGTAAAGAAATGTCTTTTATGCGTTTACAGTCATTATACGAGTTGTCGCGAATTGTGTTAGATAATGTTGACCAGCAGCCACAATTTCGCGTCCGTTTCAAGGATGTTGTCGCTTTAAGAACTACGTATGAAAGTGCTTGTAACGAAATAATTTGTTTGCAGAAACGTTTTAATACTTCTTATGTACCTGCGTACGATCAAATCAAGGCGTTCGATGAAATGTATTATTCTATTCAGGATGTCGCGGATACGCTTAATTTGCCTGGTAGGGATGATACTAACAGTAATTTTGGTAATAGCAGAAGTGTAAAACCTAGATTGCCAAAATTGGAGATATTTCACTTTGATAGCAAGCTTGAAAATTGGCCAACATTTAGGGACACTTTTACTAGTTTAGTGCATTATAATAGAGATATAGCGGAAATAGAAAAGTTTTATTATTTGTTATCGGCTGTGAGCGGCCCTGCGTTAACTATAGTTAAATCGATGCCTATTACGGCGACAAATTATCCGATCGTGTGGAATTCGTTAGTTCAGCGTTTTGAAAACAAGAGGGCGTTAGCGACAACATATTTAGATAAAATATTTAGTTTCAAACCTTTACAATATGAGTCAGCAGCTGGCCTTAATGCCTTTTTACAAACTTGTCAAGACAGTGTTAAAGCATTAAAATCATTAAAAATACCAGACTTGTCAAGTTTTATTTTATTTTATGTTTCATTGCGTAATCTTGATTCGTCTACTAGACGCGCATTTGAAAATAAAACTGTACCGGGTGATCTACCTACATTTGAAAATCTTATAAACTTTGTAGAAAACCAGGTGCGTATTTTAGAGATGTCAAACAGTAAACCTTTTGTAAATGATAAACCTATTAATTTTAATAAAAATAGTTATACACCTAACGTTAAATTTCATAATAATTCAAATAGTCGAGGTATCGTACCAAAGACAACACTCGCCTCAGCTTCGGCTTTAGTTCCTTCGAAAAATCTTCAAAACTTAAACAACTCGAACGGAACTTCTTATAAAAATAATAATAGAAAATGTTACTATTGTAATAAACCACATTCAATTTATAGATGTTTTGAATATAATGATCTTTCTCCTGAACAAAGACTTGAAAAAGTAAAACATTTAAACTTATGTCAAAATTGTCTACGTGATGACCATTCTTTAAAGGACTGTTCGTCCAAAGTGCGTTGTACAGTTTGCAAAAACATGCACCATCATACTCTTCATCTTGATCGAGGTACTGATGGTGTAGGGACTAATATTAGTTCAGTGGCTCTTACCTGTTCTACTACGTCCACAGTTTTGCTCGAAACAGCAATTATACACGTCGCAGATTGTTGGGGAAAGTACCAACCCGTGCGTGCTATAATAGACAGTGGTGCTATGACGGGCTACGTGACTCAAGACTGTGTGGCACGTTTAGGATTAGGGAGGAGGAAATGCAGATTTGCTTCCATAGGTTTAGGTGCGAAGCCTGTTAAGGATTTTGGTCTCACTACTTGTATTATTAAACCAGTGGAGTGTGCTGGTCCTGTGTTGAATACAGATGCCGTTATAGTGTCGAGGATAGCTGGAGATTTGCCAACTGTTTGTCTTTCACAGGAGGTGGTCAGTCGTTTTAGGGATTTACGCCTTGCTGATCCTACCTTCGGTACACCAGGTCCTATCGACATGCTCCTGGCCGGAGATCTGTTTCCTCTCATCTACGACGGAGAGAAGGTTATTCTCAAAGGTGAAGGCATGCCAGTGGCTATGCACTCTATTTTTGGCTATGTCATTGCAGGTCAAGTCACTGTTACGGGTGTAGAAAATCAGAATCAGTTTAGCAGTGAGTCCGACAATAATAGCATTGAATCTTTTACCGGTCTTTCTGTAAATTTAGATCAAATAATGAATTCCTTTTGGGAAACTGAAAATATACCAGTTGATAAACCGCAAAATCCAGATGACGTTTTGGCAGAGACTTTGTTCAGTAAGGATCATAGGCGTGACGATACTGGTAGATACATCGTGAAATACCCGATGCGATCTTTTTATGAATTAGGCGATTCATACGTCGTAGCAGAACGTAGATTCGTAAATTTAGAAACAAAACTGGAGCGAGATCCAGCTTTAAAAACAGAGTACCACCAATTTATGCGTGAGTACGAAACTTTAGGACACATGACGTGCTTAGGGGAAGTACAAAACGTGGATTCGAGATACCTCATCCCGCATTTTTGTATTTTACGTCCCTCTAGTTCCACAACTAAATTGAGAGTTGTGTTTGATGCCTCGTGTAAGACGACCAACGGAGAATCGTTAAATTCCGTGGTTCTTCCTGGCCCTAAGCTGCAAGCTGATTTAAATAAATTACTTTTTAATTTTAGATTACGTGCAATATGTCTGTCTGGAGACATTTGCAAAATGTATCGACAAATATTAATTGATGAAAGTCAACGTGTCTTTCAACATATTCTCTGGCGGTATTCTTCAAATCAACCTTTGCAAGTATATGCGCTCAACACTGTGACATACGGAGTAGCCAGTAGTCCTTATCTCGCCATTAAAGTTCTTCAAACCTTGGCAGTAGATGAAGCAGAAAAATATCCAGTCGCTTCCAAAGTACTGCGAACGGCATTCTTCATGGACGATTTCTTGTGGTCCGTTGACACAGTTCAGGAGGCAGTTGAGTTGCAGGATGAACTGAGGACTTTGTTAGAGGAGGGAAGTTTTGTATTGCGTAAATGGTCAAGCAATTGTAAACAGATTCTTGAACGCGTACCTGATAGTTATCGTGAAACGCCAGTTGCATTCACTGATGACTCCACGCTTTCCATTAAGGTCTTAGGGTTGCAGTGGCTTCCAGATACAGATGCTTTCTCTTTTTCGACAACACCATCTAGTCCAATAGTTAGCAAAAGAACTGTGTTATCTCAAATTGGACGCCTTTTTGATCCACTTGGTTTCGTAGCTCCTTGCGTTTTTTATGCTAAATGCTTAATGCAGAAACTTTGGGCTGCGAACATCGATTGGGATCAAAAATTACCTACCGATCTAGAAGATCAATGGATATCTTACATTCGGGAACTTCCTTTATTAACAAATATAAAACTCGATCGTCACATCGCGATACCACATCATACGTTTTGTCAAATTGTAGGTTTCTGCGATGCGTCAACTCTTGGTTACGCAGCAGTTATTTATTTGCGTACCATAAATGACTGTGGTGACGTTAAAACCAGTTTGATGCTTGCTAAATCTAAAGTGGCACCTTTAAAAACCGTTTCAGTTCCTCGTCTAGAGCTAATGGGTGCACACCTGTTAGCAAAATCGGTTCAATATGTGAAGTCGCTAATCGATTCTCGGCTTCACATAGATGAGACTCTGTTATTTACAGACTCATCTGTAGTTTTGTCGTGGCTGAACACACCACCTCACACTTTAAAAATGTTCGTAGCCACTAGAATATCTAAAATATTAGATACAGTTTCTAACGATTGTTGGAGTCATGTCAGTGGAGTTAATAATCCTGCTGATCTTTGTTCTCGTGGGGCTTCACCTTCAAAGTTTTTAGAAACACCCGAGTGGTTTTGTGGTCTCGATTGGCTTAAAAGCACGAAGTCCAGTTGGCCAGTTAAACCTATCACTGAGTTCAGAGTGGAAAACCCACCTGAACTAAAATCAATAAATACAGTACTTGTTTCAACAGAAATCTTAGAATCTTATTTACTGTTAGATTTAACTAACAGACACTCTAGTTTTAGCAAACTAGTTAATATAGTCGCGTGGTCTTACTTGTTTATTCACAATTGTAGGGTTTCTCAACTGAAGCGTCGATCACTCTCTGTGGATGACAGCAGAAAGGCTCATGACGTACTTATTAAAACCATTCAAAATAATTTCTTTAAAGAAGATATGATGGCACTCTCAAAGGGTGAGAGATGCTCTCATAGTCTACGAAAGCTTAATCCATTCATTGATTCGGATGGTTTCCTCAGGGTGGGGGGTAGGCTGTCTCAATCCAGTCTCCCGCATTATAGGAAACATCCTCTACTTTTGCCTAAAAAATCAAATTTTACAAATATTCTTATAGATTATTACCATAAGCTTTATTTACATATTGGTCCTCGCACTCTGCAAGGAATCATTTCTCAAAAATATTGGATAATTTCTGCGAGAAGTGTCATTCGTTCTCGCTTCTTAAAATGCATTTCTTGTTTTAAGGTTACTCCTTCTCATCTGCAGCCTATGATGGGAGAGTTACCAAAATTTAGAACTCAAGATATTCACGCGTTCCATACTGTCGGTATTGATATTGGTGGTCCTTTTCTTACAAAAGAATCTAAACGTAGAAATGCTCACATTGCCAAATCTTATTTGTGCGTATTTGTTTGTTGTGCTACTCGCGCAGTGCATTTAGAAGTTTTATCCTCGCTTAGATTCCATGCTAAGTTTCCTTGCTACCTTAGACAGATTCACAGCTAGAAGAGGCCTTTGTCATACAATTGTCTCAGATAACGCTACTAATTTCGTATCAGCTGGCAAATATTTAGCAGATGTAACAGAATTTTTTAAATCTAATACTGAAAACTTATCAGGGCAACTTGTAGCGCGTAGTATTCACTGGAGTCATAATCCTCCAACTGGTAGTCATTTCGGCGGTCTCTATGAGTCTGCAATAAAATCAGCGAAATTGCATTTAAAACGAACCGTAGGGGAAAAGGTATTGTCATTTGAAGAACTTGGAACCCTATTCGCGCGTGTGGAAGCCGTTTTAAATTCTAGGCCGTTATGTGCACTTTCAAACGACCCGTCTGAATTTGAAGTTTTAACACCGGCACATTTCTTGATCGGGCGCGAATTATTGGCTGTCCCTGCTTTCGATGTAAGCGAACAAAACATACTGCCACTCGAGCGATGGCAGATAGTGCAGCAGTTTGCACAAGTTTTTTGGAAACGTTGGCGCCAAGATTATCTTCACACACTTCAACAACGTCAAAAGTGGTTCAACAAATGTCGAGATCTATCTATTGGAGATTTAGTTTTAATAAAGTCAAATGCACCACCATTGCAGTGGGATTTAGGACGTGTCATTGAACTCAATCCAGGTCCTGATGGCATTGTAAGAGTTGTAAAAGTTCGTTCTAGAAATAAGGAGATAACGCGTCCTGTTGTAAAGCTTTGTCCGCTGCCTGTAGCAGACTCAGCATAATTTTTTAAAAGCATTATATTTTAATTCGTGGTACATAAAGTTTGAAATCTTTAAATCTTAATATTCTTTATGTACTACATTTTAGTCATAAGTGTAATTAAAACTTTAAAGCTTAATTTTGTATACAGTCCACTCTCTAACACTGAATCTTGAAATCTTAAATGTGTAAAACTTTAAAACTTAAAATTCTTTAAATCTTAAATGTATAATATTTTAAATCTTTAAATCTTAAATGTAAAACTTTAAAACTTAAAAAATCTTCAAATCTTGTAACTTGGTATCGTAATGGGAAATCCGGACGGATTTCGGTGGGGGGAATGTTCGATTTTTGAATTTGAATCTCCCGCCTACTTGCACATCGTCGCGCAAACAGTGCGCGCGACACTAGCGCCGCCTCGCGTAAATGAGTGTGAGTGACATTATGATGGAAGATTCGCAAAATATCTGCAGTTGGCGGTGAGTGATTTTAAAATAGTAAAACTTAAAATCTTATTCCCACGGAGCTATCCCACAGTTACCATGATAATTCGGTGACGTAGGTACTCTATTAAATATTAGATTAGTTTTAAGTAATATCAAGTCGTCGCCTCAGTGCTTGTTTGGTCAATCTGCACTCGAGCAAATTTTACAGGAGACAGCAAACAAGCACGGAATTTTCGTTAAGTGCCGTGTTGAGAAAAAAAATTAAATGAGATTTTTATTGTTTTAAAAAAATATTTTACCAGTCGGATGGAAATTTTATTCTTTATAATACTGCATTAAAAAGTAATTTTCGTAAAAAATGTCAGATTGGCCAAACAAGCACTGAGGCGACGAAGTAGCTAGTAAGGTTCATTTTTTAGTTTGTTACTTTGTACACTGACTTAAACTAATAAATTTTCATTTCATTCCATTTCAATGATCTCCCTGTAAGTTTAAGGTAAGTCATGCTTCTTGATAACTGTTACTAAAGCAAAAAGTTCACAAGTGGTAAACGGTTTTTCTTCACAAATTGAATCTTTCTAATGCTATCTGATCTAAGAGCGAGTGGCGGGAGGTTTAACACGTTCGCTGCTAAACGAGGCCTAAATGACCCCTCCTGCAACTTTCCTGTGGTGCAGCAAGGAAAAACGAGCGGTGCGAAGAGTATAACTTTAATAAAGGCATTGGGGTCTAATAGACCGCGTGTCACCCTAACGTCTGGTTATGGTCCGGGCCAAATACACCTCGTGTCGCAGAGAACGGCATACATGTAAAAATCGGTCTCGCAGTGAACGTGTTAAGTGCGAAGGCACAGAGAACCTACCAGGCATATTAGTGTGGAAGCTTTCCAACATGATGGGTTTTAGTCCGCGATGTGATTTTTTAATACAGACTGGCTAGATTATAAACTGCAAACTCCAGCAAATAAAGCAAGCCTAATCTCTCGACCGCAAGCCACTAGCATGTCTAAGAGTTATTAAGGCTTCCTTCTTGATTACAATTCAAAATTAAATAATCGACCATTAACTGTAATTTCCCTTGCGTAAGCGTACTCGATCAAGCGTACAATTTGCTCCAGTTTGTATAATATAAGCGAGTACTTCGTTGTTGGTATCACCAGCTCCGGTAGCCGTGATCGTCTAGTGGTTAGGACCCTACGTTGTGGCCGTAGTAACCCAGGTTCGAATCCTGGTCACGGCAGTGATGCACTGTCGCGGCGGAGACATTTTTTTTCTCATATTTTAGTCACAATTTAACCACAATACCTTTAGGTTTCTGATGATATGTAGATGTTTTACACGGGAATTAAGGATTAAAAACATTACGATCATAGCAGTAATACGAATATTATAGATTGTTATGTTATTCATAGATGTTACACTTCTCGCATCGTTATGCGAGAAGCCACGTTTGGCTTCTAGCCGTAGGACAGTTCCTAGACGCTTAGTGCAAGAAATAGGAGGTTTCTGTACTTTGCGATTGCCAAAAAGCCTTTAGCCTCTGTGTTTGGGACGGAGCGATGGGAAAGAGTGCTGAGCGCGTAACGCGTCGCGCCGTCCTTCCAAACCCCGTGCTGGGTTCTGGCCTCAGCCGGGGTTCGGACGCTGAGTGTGAGCGGTTGGAGGTTTTAGTACGGTTCAACTCCCACATACCCCGCCCACCCCGGGGATCTGGTGATTTCCTCCAACTGAAAAAAAAAAGTCTCTATATTAGATTCTGATCCCAGTATAAATTCTAAATTCTGACCCTTAATATAAGCAGCAGGAGGTTTTAGTGAACCACGATTTCCCATAAGGCAATTCCATTTTAGATTTCAAAGTGTACAAAGCAAAAAGCAGCTCAGAATCTTACCTATCGGGCTGCAAATAGGTTTTCATCCACCGCTCCGATAAGATTATATCGTACAAGGCGCCACACGGCAGGTAGTGCCTCGATGTATCCCTCGTTGCACTCCACTCAATTCGTTTAAGCTGTTCAAACGGCGAGCGAAAAGCTTTTGAAATAGACTAAAAATGTCTTATGATGTGTTGCGAAGAAACATTGCTTTTTAAAATTAAGTTTTTTAATCTTTTTGGTTATTTGTCAATCATGGGTTGAACAGTAGATTCTAATGACAATAGGATTATTCTTGTTACCTTTGAGATTTAATTTTCAACGCTTGATTATACGTTACCTACACGCTTTTTGTTCTGATTTGAGGGGATTGTTTTTTTTGCATCTATATTTTAGGCTCCTAATTTTAGACGAGATACAAATACAAATCATTTATTTTCAAATATAGAACTAATTCCATAAGGGGTTCAACAATGGCCCCCGCACTAGGCTAGGCCTGTATCGCGGGAGGCCGTAAGGATTAATCCATAGGTTACTTAGTTCAGTAGATGCTAGTCTCAAATAGGTATGTACAACGTAAGCTCGAGTGTGCTAAGCTTTCGTACACTTTCTGTAAAAAAGCGTAGGATTGTGATGCTTTCATTTTATATTTTTCTGTTTGAAAACTTAAAACGAAACAAAGAACTTAAAGTGACTATCTATAAGTGACAGTAGTAATAAAATTGTATCAAAAACTCAAAAATAATCTCCGCCGCGACAGTGTATCACTGCCGTGACCAGGATTCGAACCTGGGTTACTACGGCCACAACGTAGGGTCCTAACCACTAGACGATCACGGCTACCGGAGCTGGTGATAACAACAACGAAATACTCGCTTATATTATACAAACTGGAGCACTTTCACGGAATAACGTAATAAAAAACAAGGAAAAATCAGTTCTGCGCAATAGCAGAGTAAAATGCGTGAAATTAGCTTTATTCTTGTGTTGCTTTTCAGTATTTCGTGTTGTTGTTCACCAGCTCCGGTAGCCGTGATCGTCTAGTGGTTAGGACCCTACGTTGTGGCCGTAGTAACCCAGGTTCGAATCCTGGTCACGGCAGTGATGCACTGTCGCGGCGGAGATATACTTTTTGACATATTTATATTTTTGCGATGTCGGAGCACACATACATACCGTTGCCTATCGATATTGGTTACTCTTTTTAAACCTTACTATCACTCTGATATTTTCTCTTTGATAGTATTCCCAACTCCCGTAATTTCGAAAATAAGTAAAACGAGCTCAAATGCGAGGTCTATCATGTTTAGTACAGGAGTTCCAATGGCCTTCTGACTCCCTCCGATCAGTTCCACTGTATACCATTTGATTATTTATTTATTTATTATCACACCATACATATAATAAGTGTGCATTTCAGTTCAATAGGTAACCCGAAAGTAGGTCAAATTAAACTCACAAGATTCCATCCGAACTTCCAATGCACGCAAATAACATCTTTTTTTTTTATTGCCATGTAGGCAGACGAGCCAACAGGCCACCTAATCGTAAGTGTTTACCGTCTCTCATGAACCTCTGCAATGTCAGGGGACATTGAGGGGTCGCTACCTACGACCTAACTTTAAGGACCCTCCTCAAGCCTCGTTTGAAGAAGGACAAGTCATAGCGCTCTGGGAATACCGAAGAGGGGAGCTCATTCCATAGCCGGATGGTGCGTGGCAAAAAAGTGTTCCTGAAACGGACCGTGGATGACCGCGGTGGTTCCATATAGTAAGGATGAACTCCATCTCGACGCCGGGTGGTACGGTAATAGAAGGGAGATGTTGGAATCATCTCAAATAATTCCTCAGACCACTGTTAGGCCAACTGTCAAACCGCGTTTCAAATTGTTTAAAAGACAGCCAATGCATACAAACCCCTTTACATGTTTGTCGGCATCACCGTCATTTGTTTTTTACGTGTGTTGGTCGTTGGTAACCCAATATGGCATAATTTTAATATAAGATGTTAAGGAATTTCAATTTGACAGTAAATTAATAATGAAATTCAACAGATGCGAGTTCTTCAGTCGTGCAATATAACTGTAATGCCAGTATTTAACTTCAGCGTAACTTTGAAAGCGCCAATTAAGCTTTACCTCGCAAAGCGGTATCATGTTTCCATTTACAGCTTTTAATATTAATATACATGTTTTATAATGTTGCTTTATTCTAATGGTTTTGAATATGAAATGGGGAGTGTAAAGTTTAAGCGTATTTTAGTGCTAAATAAAACATTTTAAAGAGAAAAGCATAAGGTTTTAAGTAGTATAAAATCGTGATTTTAAACTCCTTATTATTGTAAATTTCCAATAAAGTCAATACTAAATTTCTTCATAAAACAACTGATAGCCGGAACAGTCTTCAGTGACGTAATGGTTTATTGTTGGATCTACTGAACCGATTTCAAAATTCTTTTACTAATAGGAAGCTTTATTTTGAATGTTATAGGCTATTTTATAATAATTATAATATTTTTTTTATGATGTGATCAAAAGAAGGAAATTGGAGTATCTGGGGCATATCATGAGAAGCCCGAAGTACGATTTGCTGCACTTGATCGTACAGGGCAAGATCCAGGGGAAGAGAGCTGTAGGTAGAAGGAGAACATCTTGGCTGAAGAACTTGCGCCAGTCGTTCAACAAAAGTACTCGTGCTCTGTTTCGCGCTGCTGTGTCAAAAGTACAGATCGCCTTAATGATCGCCAACCTTCGATAGAAGATGACACAGGAAGAAGAAGATGTGATAGCCGATACAAAAATGTGAAAATGTTGACCTTTAATATGTCGAGGTTACACCGGTTAGCTAGAAGTAGTAAAAATAGGTTAAAACAGAGAACTATAGTTCACACGTCCATTTAATAAAAACATTTCCGAGATTGCAGTGTGTTCCTAGATAATAGCACTGACATTTCCAGGAATATGCGCCATTTAATGTGTAGTTACGGTCTGGACACTTTACGATGTCATTAAATCGTCCGTGGAAAATGTCCGATACCAGTTTATGGCGTTTTAGATTTTAAAATCAGCCCTGATGGTTTTTGGATTACTGCTATTTATGATTAAATAGATAATGTTAAGTTTACTACGTATCCATTTGTGATTAAAAAAGGGAAATTAGTATGTTACGAAAAGTTTAAAGTTTTCACCTCGAATCAGTTGAAACTCATCTTAGTCTTACGAATGAGGACGGCGCGACGGGAAAGAGTGCCGAGCGCGTAACGCGTCGCGCCGTCCCTCCAGACCCCGTGCTGGGTTCTGGCCTCAGCCGGGGTTCGGACGCTGAGTGTGAGTGGAAGGAAGTTTTAGTGCGTTTCAACTCCCATATATCACACCCGTGAGGCGGTGTTTTCCTCCATTTGAAAAAATAAGACTGAGTTGATAATGCACTTGAAGGTAGTAGGAGTTTCACTCCTTTATAAAATTGTTGTTGTGCAAATGTACGGGCACAGTTGAATAACTAGATGATTACAGTTGGGGGCAATGCTAAACGCTTTTCGATCCGGAGATTTACTCCAACTGAAAAAAAAAAAATAGTCTTACAAATCACTTCATGATAAGTCTTGTTGCCCATGGAAATTCGCAGATCAGCAATAGCAGAGAAAAACATTGTTTTTTGCCTTGTAAGTAGACAAGATAACGGGCCATTTGATCGTAAGCGGTCATCGCTGCATTATCAGTGAACACTGCGACACTATTCATTTTATTATCACGTAGATAAAACTAACAGAATTTATACTAAGTTACCGTCGCTAATGGATTCCAGCAATATCAGCGGACACTATGTGGTCGCCACTTACAACTTCATTATGTAGCACTCTTTACAAATTTCGTTTAAAAAAGTGCAAGCCCTCGGGGAAAGGCGCTATTTTTTCGGGTATTAGCCCACCTCGCACTCCCACCACTGTAACTCTTGTGTAGCAAGGATCCACAGCGGCGACCATCGTAATGACTCTAGAAGGAGTAGGAAAAACAAACATGAGTTTCGACTTCCCTTCTCGCAAAGCGGGAGACAATAAAATAGGATTGAAAAAGCATTACGCCAGAATTGAGAAAAGCACCACGGACATTGATTTTATTCAATTTATTGGACCTATGCGGTGAGTTGTTATACTATTTAGGATGCCAATAATAGTTATGGCAATAATAGTTCGCGAAAATCACTGAATGCAAACATGAACCGATTGTTGTGGCGAATTTTGGGAAAGACGTCTGTCGAAGGACGTCTACGGTCTGATGATGTTGTACAATGTTTGAAAAAAAGACCAAATAAGTCATTGGAAAGCTCTTTCAAAGTTAGAGGATAGGATAAGTAACATAAAAATAGATGAATTTAAGTACGAAACATAAGTTTTTTGTAGTTTTTTTTCTTTTCTTTTTTTATTGGAGGAAATCACCGGATCGGGGTATGTGGGAGTTGAACCGCACTAAAACCTCCAACCGCTCACACTCAGCGTCCGAACTCCGGCTGAGACCAGAACTCAGCACGGGGTTATGAGGGACGGCGCGACGCGTTACGCCCACGGTACTTTTCCCATCGCGCCGCCCCCTAGTTTCTTGTAGCAGGCCGTAGAGTACCGGCTTCGAAATCCCCTGACAGTCCATGATCAACGGTAACCGCTTACAATCAGTTGACCCGTTGGCTTGCCTGCCTACAAGGAAATAAAAATAAAATACATAGACGAAATATCACTACATCAGCTTGTAATTTGGCTGCATTATGCTGTCTTGCGTAACTATCCTGAGGGTATGCGCAACTGTGCTTGCTCAACCGTAAATATTGTTCTACTTTTAGACATACGATCGAGTATTTCGTTGTTGTTATCACCAGCTCCGGTAGCCGTGATCGTCTAGTGGTTAGGACCCTACGTTGTGGCCGTAGTAACCCAGGTTCGAATCCTGGTCACGGCAGTGATGCACTGTCGCGGCGGAGATATACTTTTTAATTTGTGATATACCAACTAATTCAATTACTAATTGACATCTTTTATAGTAAGCTTAGTTGAAAAGTAAGGGATTAGTAGTCAGGATAAATTAAATTTTAAATAAAAGCTTTCGAGATCTAGAAAATCATGTAGCAGTAGAGTGCCAAGCCAAGACAAGCAAAAAGAGCTCAAACACGACGGGTGTATCTGGTTCTCTATTATCAGATCAGCTGCACAGTACAACATTATTGAGTATTATCAAGAGACATATCCGTGCAAAACTTCAGCAAATCTAATTTAATTAACTTTCATTGCTATTTAAATTCCACGGGGGCGGCGCGACGGGAAAGAGTGTCGAGCGCGTAACGCGTCGCGCCGCCCCTCATAACCCCGTGCTGGGTTCTGGCCTCAGCCGGTGTTCGGACGCTGAGTGTGAGCGGTTGGAGTTTTTAGTGCGGTTCAACTCCCACATACCGCCCCGCGATTTCCTCCTACGGAACGGTGATTTACTCCAACTGAAAAAAAAAAAATCAAAATTCCAGACGAACATACAAACATAGATACACAGACCAGGTACCTACATCCAGTGCAAGTTACAAAAAAGGTTTTAATAAAAGTATAGTAAAATGAAGTCCTTTGCTGAAGAGCAAACAGACAGGGGTTTTGAGGCAAATTTATAACTTTTTTTTTTCTTATTTACTTATTTTTAAATTAATTTAGTTTTTAAGCACATTGTATCTTGTCTGAATAAAAGGCTATTTTTTTTTTTTTTTTTTTATAAAATGAAGTCTAGTCTGAAGTTCTATCAACTAAATAAAAGTGTTATTCTCACAACAATTTCTATCGTTAGCAAACTATGAAAAATCAATATTGAAATGTTAAAACAACACAACTCATATTTGCTTCGGGCGAACCTATTCCGTTTTTCTACGTGTAACAGAGCGTAGTTTTGTTAGCATGAACGGTTTAACTGGGAAATTGTTTTAGGAATTCTTTTATTAATTATCAGAGGTTTTTTTTGTAAAATTTTTGAGTAATTGAGGTATAGTTATAGATAGGTGAAGGGAAACATCATGAGGAAACCTGCATATCGGAAAAGGGTTCTAAAAATTCTTTGAAGATATGTGAAGTCCCCAATCCGCATTAGGCAAGCGTGATGGACTATGCCTAACCCCTCTTCGCAGGAGACCTGAGCTCAGCAGTGGGCAGTAATGGGTTGTTACAGAGGTATAGATCTATTGTATTTTTTACAAGCTTTATATAACTAGCACTGGATGTAACTGACTGTTCGGGTGAAATCTTGCAAGCTAAATTTGACAAACTAGCGATTCGATTCGGGGGCGGCGCGACGGGAAAGTGTGCCGAGAGCGTAAAGCATCGCGTCGTCCCTCAAAACCCCGTGCTGGGTTCTGACCTCAGCCGGGGTTCGGACGCTGAGTGTAAGCGTCCGAACCCCACCCGCGGGGCAGTGATTTCCTCCAACTGAAAAAAAAGCGATGCGTTCCCTTTGTGATTTGTTGAAATTAAATATTTACGACACAGATTAGTGTAGAGATATTTTGTTAATCCATGTTTGTTAGTTTGTTTGAAGCTTAAAGCGGGATAGAGCATTTTAGAACTGAGCTTCGAATGCGCGTTCACTAACCTGGGAATGATTTGTCAAATTAAGTAAGAGAGAGAATTAACTAAATTAGAGAAAGAATAAATAATTTGTTTATTAAAAATTTAGCAGCTATCAAAAAAAATCTCAGAATTGGTGCAGTTGTTTCATATTTCGCTTGTTAATTTTATGGATTCAAATTAATTTTGGATTTAGTGAAATTGAATTATTTCTATATTTATAATATTAAATTAATTAATACAATATAATATTATGTATCTTGAAAAGTAGCAAAAGAGTTCGTCTACCAAATTTAAGCAATCAGGTAAACTCCTAAGTATTCACAACGTTCACCAAGTCCCGTATGGTCTAGTGGCTAGGATACCTGGCTTTCACCCAGGAGGCTCGGGTTCGATTCCCGGTACGGGAAAACTTTTTGTAATTTGTCGATTTTTTGAACCTTCTGCAGATTGACCAGTTGATGGGCCACTATATAAAATGGCTCATAGATCTAAATGCTCTAAATAGAATAGAATATAGTTTATTTTTCTCACCACAAACACACAACAGAATCATCAGACACTATTAAATTAAAATTAGCGCTACAATAAAATGTATGGTAATAAGTATTATTGCCGATTCATGTTTGCGGGAGACTGGTGCCTAAACTAGACGCAAGTCTGTATTTCAGGACACCAGGACCCCAGGACTCATACAAGTATTACAGGATCATAAAAAGTTAAACATTCTCCGAAAACTGAATACAAACTAAAATACACTGAACAGATCAAAACAAATGAAAACAAATTTAAAAAAAATATAAATGGCCTGACAAAGTCTGCAAAATTGTCATACAATTGAGTAATATTAGTAAAATCATCACAAAAGCAACTTTTAGTTTTTAAATGTCGAGGCACTAATTATATTATTTTACGTTATAATATTAAAGTATGTTAAAATATTCGCGATTTCTCAATATAAGAGAGGCATAGTCTACCGCGCTTACTTAAGCCGTATTAACAATTAAATACTCATATCTCAGAAGGATTTAAACGTAATCCTATAAGCTCGCCTTACGATCACTTTACGTTTCAACTTTTTAGCCAATAGTGTTGTACTGTACCAACCTATTACTGCCCACTCTTGGGCTCAGGTCTCCTCGGAAGAGGGATTAGGCATAGTCCACCATGCTTGCCCAGTGCGGATTGGGGACTTCACATATCTTCAAAGGATTTTTGGAATCCTTTTCCGACATGCAGGTTTCCTCACGATGTTTTCCTTCACCATTTTTAGCCAGTGTGAAAAATTGCACATAAATCTTTTTCACATTTAGATTTAGAGGTAAAAGCCGGCCGGTTATAATAATAGTGTTGTAATAAATGCATATAAAAAGGTCGTATTTGAACTTGCGACCGCACGGAAGTCAAGAAGTATATCCCCTTATCCACAACGAATTCCTACGCCTACGCAGCTCAAATAACATTAAATAGATTACCAAATAATTACCAGCTAATATTTATTCAGCAGAACTCTCAAAGAGCCCTTTGTACCGTAGTATGGCCCGAGGCGGTACACGTACCGCGCTATCGTAAAGATAACATTTTGACCTAGATATTTATACACTGATTATAACATTATTTTGTAAAATTTATTAGAAATGATAAATTCGGATCAGAATATTAAATATTAATTCCGGATGGTTCTAACCATATTAAATCTGGCTATGGAAGCTTTCCTCGTGCTATGTCTTGCCTTTCCTTAAATGAACCTTGAAGAAAGTCCTTAAAGGTAGGTCTTATGTCGGTTCTGTATAACCTGGCATTACAGAGATCTATGAGCGACGATAATCACTTACGTACAGATGGCTCGTTAGCTTGTCTACATGCAAGGCAATAAAAAAACATTCGTTCAAACAGTTTTATACTTTTGTTTCATGTCGCATTACCCTAACTATACAACTAGCCAAACCAATATTGTAATCTGTATGTACCCTGATTCTTGTTTATTGTTAAAACAAATTATTGTATTAGGCTAAGTGTTTTTTATGAAATAAATAAATCATTATCATTCGTGATAGTTTTCATCACATTGAAGCATAATAGGCTTGTTTCAACTAAGAATGAATCGGATGAATAAAATTAAAGCTATTCGGGTTAGAAAAGGGAAGTCGAAACCTATGTTTCTTACTCGTTCTATTATCTTCTGATTAAATTCCTTGTGGGCCTCAAAACAAGTTAACTTCACCTCGGGTTCATGGACTTCACTTCTCAAAGTCATTACGGTGGTGGCCGCTGTGAATCTTGGTTACATAGGAGTGACAGTGGTGGGAGTCAAAGGTGGGCAAATACCCGACATTTCATTTACCATTATTTCGTAAGTAATAAAAAATGCAAGGCAATATAGAGTGAACCATAAAGCGCCCAGATTAGTTTCCTAAGTTTTGATCTTAAAAGGTCGTAACCACAGGTTTTTATGACGTACGCACGTAAAACTGTGTTTTCACAACGAGAACATGAGTGACCTTACTCGCACATCGTAAAAAAGCTTTGAATATAAAAATGGCGGCAGTGTTTTGTTTGGTGACAGACATCGAAAAAGGATGTATCTACTCAATTAAACTTTAGATAGTTTTAGGTAGGATAAGACTGTTATTTCCAGCTGTCGAGCGACAATATTTTTTGTAGTTCTACTTTTTTTTTTGTTATTAGTTTATATCTTTGTGTCCTTTTTGTGTGTGTGGAATAAAGTTGTTTTCTTTCTTTCTTCTTCTGGACTTTTTGATATTTTTTAAGTTGCTTTACTAAAACGTTAAGTTCTGTTAGTATAATATTGTTACTAATCCTGATGACCATAAACTATTATGACAGATAACGAGAAGCGACTTTGTTTTACAATACTTATTCAATAAGTTAAGTAAAACTATTTTAACACTAATTAGAAACTAGTTTTCCAAGTAATTTGCCTATGAAGAGAATTTGTATTAGTTCGATTAAATTTCCTACCAACCTGAGCAAGGCTCGCCGTCAAGTTCGTTACAACAAAATTAATTTTGCATTACCACACCTTACCGTAATGGGTCGTGAGCCGGATTTTGAGTGTGGAACATGTATGGAGAACAGTACGACGGTTGTTTTATTTATTTAATGATCTTTAAACAGGACCTGCGTCTGTTTCATGCATTACTAGGACCGCGCAACTTCGTCTGAGTCACTTTAAATTAGGTAGCATATGTTCTGTCTCAGGGTCTAAAGATTGCCTGTGCCAAATTTCATCAAAATCGTCTGAGAGCGTAATGTATGAAAGTAATGTAGAAAACCGCGTTTGAATAATATGAATATAGGACTAACCTCAGTTACGCCATTTAAGATATAAAAGAGGTCATTTAAACACGAATTGCTTAAAAAACACGAAGAATGAACCCACTACACTGCAGAAAAGATTTTAGTGAGATCGTCATCTATTACTGCGACTTTTTAGGAACTTTTTCTTAGTATGTTATTATTTAACTAAAAACGATAAGGCCGCCTATATTGTACAACTACTATAAGGTGTATCAGTTCGTAAATCAATTGGTGTTTTTTGGTATAATAAAGTATATTCTATTCTTTTCTAACACTCTCTAACCTACAGCCTGTTATTGCATAATTTTCGTTAATGATAAAAAAGATTTCATAAAAGATATCAGGAAACCTCATGCCCGATAATTGGTATCTTCGTGGAAATAAAAAAAAGAAATAGTGAATACATTCTTACTTCCGGAATATTCTCGGGATAAAAATATCCATAACGTGAGCATCCAAGGAAATGATACATAAATTCAATTTTTCCTACATTACGAAGTCTATTTTTTCCTCGTATAACAATTCAATGTTATATGTACGCAAAACGACCGCAAAAACTTTTCCTACTGAATACAAATTGAAAAATCAGCGTATAACATATGTATATGAAGCTTTATTATAAAGAGAATGGTTTTGTAAATAGATAGGTTATGAACTTACCTTCATGTTTATAGGTTTTCAAAGACTTATGTAACCTATATTCACAAATATAGGTACTGTATGTATGATTTAATCTTAACTGTGTCTATGTCTGTACTTTTTTTTTGCCATTTTGGCATCGTCCTGTGGTGTGACCTCTTCTATGTCAGGAGATACTGGAAAGCGGCTACTTACTACCTACGACTACCTTACCTTTATGGAATTTAATTAAGCCTTGTTTGAAGAAAGACAAGTCATAGCGCTCGGTCAAACCGAAGCGGCGTGGGAAAAAAAAGGTTGTGTGATGATATAAAGCAGAATGAGAGAAGCTGGATGAGACGAACAGAAGATCGAGCTCAGTGGCGTATTTCGCGAGAAGCCTATGTTCATCAATGGACTAGTGTGGGCCGATGATGATGATGAAGATAAAGGAGAAACATCACTCAACGAGGTTTAAGAAAAGTCCTATATGGTGATGAGTAACGGCACCCCAATGCACCAGTGGACTCACCATGACGTGGGCTGTAGACTCGTTAATCTGCCTCGACAAAAAATCACAACTTAAGTAGACAAACATGCTCGCTTTGCCAGAAGGGTAGTAGAAACTCATGTTTTTCTACTCCTTCTATCGTCTTCTGATTAAATTCGTTGCGGGGCCAAGACAAGTTAGCTTTCACTCGGATTCCTGGGCTTCACTGCTCAGAGTCATTACGATGGTCACCGCTGTGGTGGGAGTGAGAGGTGGGCAAATACTCGAAGTAGACAAAAATAAGTAATTTGTTGTTACTGTACTGTTTTCCGTGTGTGAATGTGGTTTGGAACGTGCCCTCGTGTTTTCGCTCAAAATCAGCTTCACCCCGAGAATTTGTCGTAGTTCTGCGCTAAATAAATTTTGTTTAACATAATACGAAGGGGGTATTAAATGTGCTGGATTAATTACTAAAAACCCGCGTACGGAATTTTACCGCAAAATGTACGGTTAAAATGTTATGCAAGAACTCAAAATGTTGTGGAAGTTACAGTAAAGATAGTTTTGTTTAGTACGGAATTGTACATGCTTTAAGCGAGTTGGATTTTTACAAAGAATGAAAACTATTGACTTCTTATAAGCATGAAACGATCAGTCAGATTTGAATACAAAAGTTACTAGTAGTGGTTTTTTTTGAGTTACATAAGTTGAATATTTTGACGTGACAACGTCTTATAAATTAGTTTGCCGGGTGACACTTCAAGAAACTGCGTTACGCTCCGCTCACGTTATGCGCTCACAATGAGAGCGAGTGAGAGGCACGCACGCTTCGCTCTTAGGCGGGCTAAGCATGCCCGAGTCGTTGTCACGTAAAACTTTCGCCCGTATACCGACTTTACAGGCAACCAATTTTTTTTTCTTAAGTTTGATGTTTATTGATTCACGGCTTCGATGTATTATTAAATCGTAATTTGATAGTATGTTACGGCTGTATGACTATCACTGTGGGCTACCATATGGGATTGAAAAAAGTTTACGTACAATTCCAAAAACAAACGAGGCACAATATTCTTATATATAAAAATGAATTGCTGTTCGTTAGTCTCGCTATAACTCGAGAACGACTGAACCGATTTGGCTTATTTTAATCTTGAAATATTCGTAGAAGTCCAGGGAAGGTTTAAACGGTGAGAAAATTTACTTATGTGACGCAGACGAAGTTGTGTGGGCCAGCTAGTATTTACTAAAACTCTTACATTTTGGCTGTCGAAAACAACTCAAAGCTCGTTTTTGTATAATTACCATTTCATTAAACTTTATTTTCCTTTTAATGTGTTCGGTTGAATTTAAATTAATGTCCGTGCTTTAGATAAGTGAAACGTTTTGCAGGAAAGCAATGCTTTTATTTATTTAAACTTATCTTTGAGATTATAAATCTGTTTCCTTCAAGATTTCACTTTCCTTTTTACAGGGTTAAGAAAAGTAGGTGAAGGGTAACGGTAACCACTTACCATCAGGTGGGCCATGAGCTCGTTTACCTGTCATGCAATAAAAAAGAAAAGACGTAACGTTGTTTTTGCATATTTTTATTTAATTTAATCGAGCTCTACAGTTCTCTATGAAATTTCATGGTGTTCAATGTAGGAATAGAGTCAAAGATGTTAACTTGTTTTAAAGTTGATTAAATGATTCGTATAACTGAAACATTGATTCTTTAATAAAAATAATTATCTAATCAATTATAGTTCAGTTTATTTGAACCTTGCGTAAACGGCGTCGATCAAGCGTAGAATTTGCTCCAGTTTGTATAATATAAGCGAGTATTTCGTTGTTGTTATCACCAGCTCCGGTAGCCGTGATCGTCTAGTGGTTAGGACCCTACGTTGTGGCCGTAGTAACCCAGGTTCGAATCCTGGTCACGGCAGTGATGCACTGTCGCGGCGGAGATATACTTTTTGCGATATGATTTTCAAGTTGGCAGAAAAAAGTTAAAATATGTTTGTGAAAGAAAACTTCAGTTCTTAAATAACGAATATTTAATACATAATTATAATCAGAAACGTTTATTTACAGCCTAATTTTAATTTAATAACATTTATCTTTATTTCCAAAATAGTCATCTTTCTTAAGAAATTAATTTATTTAGGAAAAGTCGAAATACGAAGTAATAAAATAGATCTTATTTACCATTCATACATTTTTAATTACACGCAAACATTCACAGACACAGTAAAGCTGATGGATGAAATTTATTTATACATTACTATTTATAGTTACTTCAAATTGGGATATAAATTAATCATTATTTTCAACAGAGAATAACTTTAGGTAATAAGTTATTCTCGCACAAAGCGCAGGATTCAGTTTATTCGCCATTCCGTAAGGTAATAAAACTACTCATAGTGTTTCATATACTTTATAGCCTGACTGATATTCTCAATAAAATCTGAAACAGCCACGTTTATAACGACAAAACGAGAACGCTCCGAAGCCGAGCGCTGTACACTACTCGAGGCACTGAAAGACAGGAATCACAGATCGAGACAGCTTAGAAAATAGACGGACTCTTCAGCACAGAATAACTTTACAGAAAGAAAGCTTGACACAGATCTCTTAAAGTGGTTCCAAACGTTTTAAAGATTCTGATGTTCTCAGGAAGGTCATATAAGCAAACTGAAATTAAAAGTCAAACTTGTTGCAAATGTCAACGGCACCTGTTAAAACAGTGGCGTATTGGCACATGGATAAGCTTTCTTTCTGTATAGGAATTCTGTGTCTTCAATATAGGAAGCTAGAGGGGGGCGGTCGAGGCGAAGGGGCGGGACGGGCGAGTCTCGGGTGGAAGGCGCCGAGTGCTGCCTCGTTCGTAGAAGAAGGCCTCTCCTCTCGCACACGCAGCTGAGGAAGATGCCACGCGGTACATGCCGACGTCAGAGCATGCCGGTTCAGAACCCAGTAAGCAACAGCATTCAGTGCCGAATGCGCGTACCCTAACAGAAGCGCGTAATGCCCTATCATTATAGGAACTTGGGGACCAAACGATTCGCAGATCACTATCGCAGCGTGAGGACACCAACACACGGCGAAGATTCCAGCGATACCCATCAGGACATTGCCAAGACGACGCCGAGAACGCAGCGTCGACGTCTGAGGTTGTGGACCGAGAAGACTGGGCTGCAGTTTCTTCTTAGACCTGACGTCGCCAACATCCACAGCGTCGCGTCTGTCCCTGGCCCCGACTCCAGCGACAATGATGACGTGTGTCGGTCGTCTCATCAGTGGAACTGGTAAGGGTAGCTCCCCGTGGGCCGCTCGTGCTGTCAGCGATAAGGCAGTCAGTTTCACTCGAACTGCCCAGTGACATCTAGCTACAGCAATGACTGGGAAGCAGTAGGTGATTACGGCGTGTATTGCCCCGACTGGTGGACATGATATGCAAGTTGTGGTAAACGCTGCGGCACCTGGACAAGAAAGAGAAATAGGTTTATAATTAAGAGAAAGTGTACAAAAGCTTGGAACTTAACAGAACGAGTTTCTTCAGACCGTAAATAATAAGGTCATAAATAGATGCTTGATGCGGTTGGCACAAGACGACTACTTAAGAAGTTTGGTCTTCTGTCCTATGATGATGATTAAGAAATTGTTCCTTGTTGGCAAGCTTTTCAAAAGTTCCTTTATACCCCTATAAAGGAGAAGGAGTGGGAAATGACGTGCTCTGACATCGTAGTTCCAGAACTCACACTAAGCAAATCCCGGGAACCCTATTACGCTCCCTAAAAGTATAATCATTTTAGACATTCTTACCCAGCAGCAAAGCCATAGACCACACAGCAGCAACGGCTAGAAAGGGCCTCGAACAGAGTGAGGTCCCTCGACCGCGATGCACAGCGCCACATCGATCTGCAGCTATTGCTACCAAGGAGAACGTACTTGCTGCCACTGGGAATGTCTGGAGAAAAAATATTTTGGTATTATATAAGAAACTATTCTGGGGGCCTTCTTGTGTGGGGTTCAAAAAGTAGAACTGAGGTAGAAAATTTTAACTTTATAATTTACTAATACTATGTTTGTTCATGACATTGTCTAATTACGAACCTATTTACTGTAGAGATACCTGTATTTGTTTCATAATTTAAGAGCTGTACTGATTTGAAAATTAAATTTTAAACTTCTCCTAACAAAACAATGAACAGTAGTAGTGAAACTTTTAACCTAACTTTCATTCGAAAAATTAAAGATATCTCTCTGGTATTGTACCAATCCCTGCCCACTGTTGGGCTCAGGTCTCCTCAGACGAGGGATTAGGCCTTGTGAAGTCCCCAATCCGCACTGGGCAAGCGGATTGGGGACTTCACATATCTTCAAAGGATTTTTTGAACCCTTTTCCAACATGCAGGTTTCCTCACGATGTTTTCCTTCACCGTTATTAGCCAGTGGTGTTGTGAAAAATTTCACATAATTGCATGCATCGGTAATGCCATCAAATTACCAGTAACCTATAAGCGTACACTATAAACACTTGCTAAATCTAATACGTACCTCCATAAAATAAGTGACATGACAAGAAGGTACATCCTCACTCATAGCTCTTGTGGCAGCTAAAGGTACACTTAAAACGCAAACTAAGAAGTCCGCGGCGCAGGCACTTAGCATCTGCGGGGTACGCAGCCTGGCTGCCCCGACGGATGCAAGCGCCACCATTAAACTCACGTTACCTGTGAATAATTGGATCAGTTACTGGTTTGTTATGGTGCTAGTTATAAAAGAAAAGTAAAATCATTCCTTGGCGTGGATAAATAAAACTTGAAAAACTTATTTTATATTTTAGGATCAAGTTCCAAAATCGTATAATGTTAAAAATATTAATCTTAACATCGTAAGTCTTATTAAAAATTATAAGCAATGAATTAATTCAAATTTCTTTCATACTTTTACAGGTTTGATGCTGCCTGAAACTACTTTGTTTCATAATTTTTAGTGCCATACATAAACTAAACTCAGTTCACGTAAACACCAGGAGGCGCATACAAATAACACAATTTTAATATCCAAAAGGTTTTTGGTGCACGTTATTATTGCTATTTTTTTCTAACATCCTAATTAAATTGTTATGTTTTTTAAATCCCATCACTGCTTCTGTCATTAGTATTGACAATACTATTTTAGGTGTGCGGGCACGCTTAAGTGTTTATTTTAATATCATTTACAAAATAATCGTTTTTTTCCGTTCCGTTTCGTTACGCCATCGGCACTCTTTCCCGTCGCGTATGGCCCGAAAGCTAGTGCCAAGTTTTGGGTAGATATTTGCGGCAGCCTGAAACCTTGGTTCAATGCTCAAAAAGTCCTTGGCTGCTGAATAGTGGGGTTGAACACACCCCACATTAAAAAAAAGTAGAAAGCCCCAACAGAATTATATGTCTTTTTAGGAATAGTATTTTTCTGTCGTAAATAATGTCCTATAAAATTTCAAATTCCTAAAAATGTATTTTAGATTTTGCACACGTCTGATTTTGCAAAAGTTAAAAATTGGCACTAGCTCATTCTTGGACTCAGGAGACCAGAGCCCATCATTCATATAAATTTTCGTGTACCTACATAGCTGTATCAAAAGGCAATTTAAGTTCCTCGAAAATATCGAAATGTAGTTGATTTTAATTAACTAGAGACAACTTTAGCTATAAGTTTGAACTATTCTGAGTTTAGATAACATAAACTTGTACCTTATTAAAGTTCTACAATTAAATCGAAGTAGAACAAAGTTATGTTTCAAAGTTAAATATTTGCATTATCGTCTGCCTTCATGGCAACAAAAAAAAAGAACTATAAAATTGTCTTTTTTTTAATTAAAAGGAACGCTGATTCGTCGAGTTCGCAAAAATGGTTTCTAAGATATTAAACTTTTCATAAAATTAGATTAACGAGGGTTCAAATGTTTCATGTAAGCTTGATGTTTCACTACGGAGTAAAATATGTTTTCGTGGCCCTGAAAAGTGAAAAAGGGTAAAATAAATTAATGATCAACACTCACTTGCAGAAATCTACATAACCTGAAAATCCACGCCTGGTTTGACTTTGCACACGAAAGACAGAAATGACTAGTATCAGAAACCAAGAGTCACTATTAGTCGCTGAGCTAGTGTCAGAATGTGTTACCTAGTATTATTCAGTATCACCTAGTATCATCATCATCATCATCAGCCTATAGACGCCCACTGCTGGACATAGGCCTCCCCCAAACCTCGCCACATCGACCGGTCCTGCGCCATCTGCATCCAGTGACCTCCCGCGATCTTGACCAGATCGTCGGTTTATCTTGTGGGGGGTCTACCAACATTGCGCTTACCCGTTCGTGGCAGCCACTCCAGAACTTTTCGGCCCCATCGGTACCACCTAGTATCGCTTACCAATAATCCCGATGAGTGAAACGAGCACGTCCATAGCCAGTAATGTGGCGAGCGCGTGTGCTTGGCTCGCATCTTCTGTGTCGGACTCATCGCTTGCGTTATTGTACATCACGCTGCATCCTTCGCACCTGGAACAAATACCATCAAATATCATCTTTCTATGGTGGACATGAAGGCGGGTCGCAACGGAACGCAATCCGTCTCTGACATTTAGTTGCGGCCCTTTTAAGTGTGCATTACTTCGTGCATTTTATAGTCGTGGTGGCCGAGTGGTTGAAGCATTTGCCTTCCGTACGGGAGGTCGCGGGTTCAAAACCGGCCGGCTTGTAGGTACCTCTAAATCTTAATATGAAAAAGAATTATGTGCAATTTTTCACAACACCACTGGCTAAAAACGGTGAAGGAAAACATCGTGAGGAAACCTGCATATCGGAAAAGGGTTCTAAAAATCCTTTGCAGATATGTGAAGTCCCCAATCCGCACTGGGCAAGCGTGGTGGACTATGCCTAATCCCTCTTCGGAGGAGACCTGAGCTCAGCAGTGGGCAGTAATGGGTTGTTACAGTACAGTACTTCGTACAAAATGTATCCGTATGCGCACACTTTTTGGGGAGTACGTACAGATCCTATACACAAACAGTTAAAATGTCAAGATTCCACGTTCACGTGTTTGAGATACTAAGCGCTAATACGATAAAGACGTGATACGAGAAACATCTCGCGATTTTAAAACACTAGTCAGTACTAGATACATGTTGTTGACGCAATGTTCGCGGTATTTTTTTTGTTTTTGAATAGTGTTTTAAAGCCATAAAAATCCAGGTCATACATTCACACAAAGAGTAGTTACCTAAATCGAAATAAATGCAAAGCTTAAAATCGATTGGAAATAAAGCCAATTTTCGTATAGCTTTCGATTATTCATCTGATTCTTTTGATAATTTAGCAATATAATCTGAGGGGTGGGCCATATAAAGTCTGCATTTTCCAAAAGTTCGACTGTCATGTTGGCTGTGTGGCATGTTGCGCTATCCTGTTGAAACCAAATGTCGTCCATGTCATACTCTTCAACTTTTGGAAACAAAAAATCCTTGAGCATGGCACGGTAACGCTCGCCATTGACCGTAACGGCGGCCTTGCTCATTTTCGAAGAAAAATGGCCCAATGATGCCGCCGGACCAAAACCCACACCAAACCGTAACTCTTTGTGGGTGCATTGGCTTCTCAATATTGACGTGTGGATTTTCCGATCCCCAGATGCGACAATTTTGCTTATTGACATAGCCTCCGAGGTGAAAATGGGCTTCATCTGAAAAGACGATTTTTCGGTAAAAATGCTCATCTTCAGCCAAACGATCTTCTGCCCATTGGGCGAACAAAAAACGTCCCATTTCGTAAATATCAAACCTTTAACTAAATTATGAACACAAATTGAATGACATTTGAGCTGTCATTCTCTAAATAAACAGTAGTTCAAAATGCAAACGTTAGATTGCCCACCCTACCATTTTGTTATCTTCTATGTTATAGTGTGAAATAGTAAAGCTTCGACCCAATTTCGTTTCACACCAGTGTTTGATAAGGGCTTTAGCGTGATACTCGAGTAACGTGTCACTCAAACGCTCGACATATCAGACTAAGTTTGACCGCAGATTACGGGTATGTTCATCAATTTTGACAGGAACTTCTATCTATGAGAAGTAACTTAACACTTCTTAGAATTCAATTATTGGAACGAAGTTCCTTATCGCGCGTTGTGAAAGGGGGCTAGACGGAAAAATATCTTACGAAAAGTTGTCACGACACTTTTTTTGTTTTAGATGATTATCGCTAGATGGCGCTGAGATCAAAATCTTTTAAAACACGTTCCTTATTTTTGTTTTAGATGATTATCGCTAGATGGCGCTGAGATCAAAATCTTTTAAAACACGTTCCTTATCGCGCGTTACGTTACGAAAAAAAAATATAAGATATCGAAAGGAATTTCGTTCTATTCGGGTGTCCCATGACATCTCTCAAGTTTTTTTTTACTGTGGATTATGGAGTTGACAAGTTTGTTAAAATAATCAGGTTTAACAGTGACGGACTTAGATGTTCGTTGCTTGCTAAAGTAACATTTTGAAAGACTGTTTCACAAAAAACATACTGAGTTAAATATACAGGGTGGATCTGTAACTTTGGACAATCTGACGTGGGGTGGATGACCTGTCGAAATACAACATAGCACCATTTTTATTTTTTGGATCGGTTAAACTTTTTTTTCTGACATTGTATGGAAAACGTACGACTATCGTTGCGAACCACCATACTATGATGAAATTTTTTTTTATCCAATTCCTAAAATAAAAGTGTTTCTAAGTTTTAATTCAACAGGTCATTCACCTCACGTCAGATTGTCCAGAGTTACAGATCCACCCTGTATTTCTAGTACCTACCTACCTACCTTTGAACACTCATTCCCACGATTTAGAACAGAAGTCTATACCTAAACCTAATAAAAATTCGCTTGGCTTAAGGCATTATGAAAAATCCGCTACAAGTATTTCAATTACATTTCTCATAACAATAACCTGACTCAATTTATAAAAATAGCTAACAAATAACAAAGCTTCGACTTCAATACACACGACAATACCGACCTTTAACAAACGCAACTAAAAGAAACTTAACAAAAAACGATCTAAAATCTCCAACAATAAGAATTTTCTAACAGGGTGACGCGTAGCAACGCCTGGGGCGACTTCAAAAGAATTTTCACAAAGATTTATTCATTTCGTTCATAAAAATTTAACGAAAAAGAGGATTTTCTTAGAGATCCCTTACACAAACACATGATAGAAACCCGGTTTTCTGAGAATTGGAATAAAATATCGGTGTTATATAATTTGGCGAGATTTAAGCGTTTTATTCCGGTGAATATCTGTTTGCTTTGAAAGTACTATCTGAATAATTCAATTTAGAATTTTCCATGTGAATTACTGAAATGTGTGTGTGAATATATGCATTGTTTTTCATAAGAATCTAGTTGATCATGTTATGTACAGATACAGACAGATGAGTTGCTCGCCAAAGTTGTTTCATTATAATAATCGTTTTTTTCTTTTTTCATATTTCAAGTTTTGTATAATATTGTTAAAATACATTAAAAAAAATGCTTAAACATTTCAATGCTTTAGTATATTTAGTGTCCGAACTGGTGGTAGCTTTTAATTTTTGACATCAACAAGAATGAGCATACCATCAATGTAATTGAAAATAAAGTATTTCATTTCATTTTACAGCCCTTTAGTAATCAGGGGAGGGAGGGAACAGGCATACGATACTCGTATGTCAGTCGAAAAATTGTCAGGCGAGATCGTGTTTAGACCAGTCGAGATTCTCGTAAGCAAGAATCTCGACTGGACTAAACGAACACAGCAATTCTCGACTTCGATAATGCCATAAGCGAGTCTCGTATGACATTCTCGTAGACGAGTGTTTACTTCTTGCCTGTGTCTAAACATTCTGATACGATTATGTTATGGCGATAATTGCTTGAGATAGTTGTGCATAGTTTCTCGCTTCGAACGTTCGAGAAAATGTCTCCATCTAAATGGCTTTTTAGAACTTTAATGGTCACTAAATTTGTACACCAGAGTTACGGGTGACGTTCTCTTTAGACATTCATGATTTGCATTTTTCATGAATCATTTACATGATTAGAAGCTTTAATGGCCCTTGATAAATCTAGTAATCTCATTATTATGATTATGTAAATCACTTCTAAATACATCATAATAGACCTAACCTAACCATTTTCTTACAAACCACAACGAAAATGTATCAAAATCTATTTTGCTCTTGGAATCGAAGCTTAGCAACATTTTGACGATACATTTTATTGATAATAATATAAGTAGTAAATTATTTATCATCTACCAAACAAACATAAAAGATTCAATCTCACTTAAAATATTATTTTACAGGCTAAAGATTGCAACCCGCGATATAAATTTCCAACAAAAAGAGTGTTGCTATAAAGATGTCCACAATTACTCAGCCATTTCTTAACGAGTGTTCTCGTGAAGTAAAATAAGGCATAAAACTACGATAGTCCAGGGCCGGCCTCGGATCTTTGTGGGGGGTCACATAGATAATGACACAGACAGACAGACAGACATACGTTTATTTGTGTGTAAAAAAAAACAACAACATACAGACACATATAAAGCGTTGACAATAGAGTTCACACACAAAACGGCCGAAACTCAGCATGTTGCCGGTTGCCAACCACAGAAACATTGTAGTCGACACCCGGCGCTGGTTTTCAGTTCCGACCGGCATCGACGACACACATGTCAAACGCGCACTGCGATGATATAAACTTATAAGAACTAAAACTAAATTTACCTACAACAAAAAAAAAATAACAGAAAACAAAATAAGGCAAAAAGTAGAAAAATTAGAAAAAAAATATATATAAAATTCAACTTAAAAAACTATGTTGACCTGCCCCGAAGCAGTGACTAATGAGTGTATAATGAGTGTATTATTCACTGAAATTCTTTAATTTTTTGTTATAATAAGGTATGATGTGGAAAAATCATAAATCTAGATCGGCTCAGTTTAGGTAAAAGTAATGGTGATTTCGCGGATCCTAGGTTTTTTTTTTTTTTTTAGTTGGAGGAAATCACCGGATCCCCGCCCGCCCTGCGGGCGGGTTATGTGGGAGTTGAACCGCACTAAAACCTCCAACCGCTCACACTCAGCGTTCGAACCCCGGCTGGGGCCAGAACCCAGCACGAGGTTTTGAGGGACGGCGCGACGCGTTACGCCATCGGCACTCTTTTCCGTCGCTCCGTCCCCGGACGCCGAACCGGTAGCCGCCGGCGAATACGGCCACCGGCTCTCTCGGTCGGCGGGCTTTCCGAAGCCCGCCAAGATGGGACCGCGTGTCACCCTCCCACGGAATACCCCGCTTGGTCAGAACCATCGTGGGTCGGGGAGTACGTGGTCTACCATCCCCCGGTTGCTCTGACGTAAGGGCGTGTTGAGCGAAACACGGCACCTTCTTGGGTCCCCGCTCGCACTCGCATGCGTTGGGGACCCGAAACTCTTAGGGGGCCAGAATCCGGGCCAGACCCCGGTCCCGACCCCCTGCTCGACGGCGGCGGGTTTCTGCGTAGAGAGAAGAGCTTTCTCTCACACGCCCCGCCGCCTGCTTCTGCTAGATGGTGGACTCGCAGAAGTCGAGCATCGCGCGGATCCTAGGTAACATTATAATTATTTAAAGGACATGTGTTAGAAAAGTACTGTTTCTAAATATACATCCATGGATACTCACTTTTTCACCAAAATTGGCTTTCGTTTAGTGAAGACAGTTAGAACTTTAAGTTCTATTTACGCCTATAGACGAGAGAGTAACAACTTTTATCATGTGTAAAAATGTTATTATTATTGACCCCCTCCAAATACGACTCTGTTCGAATGTTATTACGATTGGATCTCGTCGTCTAGACAGGGTGAGTCCAATCGTACAATCGCCCTTCGGGTTTTTGTTTTTTTCTTTCTATTAATATGAAGAATAGCTGAGGATAGATTGGTTATCTCGCTAGAGTTCAACAGATTTTACTAATGAAACTAGCCAGTTTGGTTTGAGTTGTAGAGCCAACGTACAATATGATCGTAAGTTGTTACTGTCGCTTATGGAGTCGCTTTCAAGGTCAGTGCAATGAGTGGCCGTTATTTATTTATTTAGTTTTAATCATAGTGGCTACAAGGGCCCACATTACAATACCCAAAGTGTTAGTAAGTCTTAATCTAAGTGTTAGTGACAAAATAACAGAACGTGGCCTAAGCAATATATTATAGCCTACGCTTCCATTCCACTCGTCCCACATGAGCATACACGCAATGGGCTATGTATGGTGAGGCGTAACGTTCGGCTATCTATCACCTACTTATACAAGAGTTTTCTTAAACCTCGTTTAAAGGGACATGTCATAGCGCTCTGAGAACACCGTGGACGGTAATTTTATGAACTTTTCATCTTTATTTCTTCGTTAATTATATTAACATATGTACTGGACGCTTACTCCCAAATAGATCCAAATCTTATTATATTAAATTCTTGCTCAAATACAAATCGAAAATAGTACGAGGTCGAACTTAAGCAGAACTTAAATAAGATAAACATAGATTACACAAAGAAGAGATCAATGAGAGTCTAAATAAACTGGGATAATCTGTAAGCAGGAAACATCTTCAAACAAAAAACAAACCCCTTTAATTCGGAAAACGAATCCCTTTAATTGCAAGAACCTTAATGAATGGTAAGCCTTCGTAGCGACCTTATCTCTCAATTTACAAGCTGATATTGGAGGTATATAAAAAGCCTTTGTTTACACTCAATTTAAATTTATGTATTTTTGACTAGTTTAGATAGACTCTTCGTCTGCGTAACATAGTCAAGTTTTGAGACCGATAAGCGTAGAAATAACAAAATGTTTTTGCGATTTAGTTTTGGATCTAGGTATAGATTTAATTATTTTTTTTATTGCCTTGTAGGCAGACGAGGCAACGGGCCACCTGATCGTAAGCGGTTATCGTTGCTCATGAACCACCTACGGCCTACCTTTTAAGGACTTTCTTTAAGCCTCGTTTGAAGAAGGACAAGTCATAGCACTCGGGAAACACCGAAGAGGATAGCTCATTCCACAGCACAGCATTATTTAATAGTAGTGATGTCGATGACAGAAGGATTAGACCAATTTGAAAGCTAGCTAGGTGGATAAAATATAAATTACTAAGTAGAACGAATATAGCATGTTTTTTTTTTAACTACTATATTTTCCTTAATATACAAAAATTAAATCTCCGCCGCGACAGTGCATCACTGCCGTGACCAGGATTCGAACCTGGGTTACTACGGCCACAACGTAGGGTCCTAACCACTAGACGATCACGGCTACCGGAGCTGGTGATACCAACAACGAAATAACCAATCAATTCTTTAAGATTATAACCCTACCAAATATAAAATACTGCTTCTAAATGGATTTACAGTTCGTGATAGCGTACATTTAAATTGTTTGGTTGTTAACTTTCACTGTCGCAATAGTAACTGTTATGTATTGTTAAGGTCTTGCTCAAGAGACAAAATAAACAGCACAGAAGTCAAGCTATAGATAAAGCGAGCTTGAATGTACACTATTGTACACATAACCATAACATCAGTGTACGCAGTGTACGTCAATTTTTGCTAGATGCCGAAACTGGGGCGCTCGCCTGGAGTACGTTGGCTACCTTGTTTGACTATCTTTTTAAAATATTTTTTTATATAAAATTTTGAATGCGATTTTTAATGAAACGTAATATTTTTGAAATTATTTATTATTAAACTATATTGTATTACATTTTAGGACAAAATATTTTATATCCGTAACATATCAGACGTAAAATATCAACCAATCAAGTTTTAGAACGAACGTCACGTCGTGTTCAATTTTGGCACCTACCATACTTGGTATAATTAAACAAACCAATTCTGACGTAGTTCCCAGTTGAGTAGATAAGCAGCTCGCGCAGATATCTCATAAGATGTCAGAACTCAATATGGAGGACAGTGAGGATGTCTTGTGAGCTCCTTGGGATTTCCTGAGTGCTATGACATGTTCTTTTTCAAAAGAGATTTAAGCAAATTCCTAAAAAGATTCGTGGGCGTGTGAGATTCATGGCGAAAGTACCTAGCCCCTCTCCATCAAATAGGCAGTTTGCTGGTTTATCAATGCATTAGGTAAAAACAAAAAAAAATGTATGAGTCAATTTACTATTACCCAGTATTAGAGTTTATCCTTAATTATTTTATTTTTATTATTGTTATATAATTTTTCCGTATTTAATTAATCTTCCTTTTAATTACAATAAAATTACAAATACAATTTCTGATCCATTCGTTATAATTTAAAATCATTAATTGGAAACTGATCGCCGATGAAACATCAGAATTAATTGTACAATCGAGTTGATTTTAATTTACGTAACAAATTAATACAATTAGGGAATCGATGTCGCTTCATTTAAGTGTATTGTTTTATCGCAGATAGAACCATTCTTCGGAAAAAGTTGTTATAGCTGTCAAATTGAGGGTTGCCAAGTTTTGAATACTTGAAAATGAAGGGATTTGTATTCTTGCGCTTGTATCGGGATGAATGACTTGTCGAAATACAACTTAGAACCAATTTGTTTTTGGAATCGATTGAACTTTTTTTAAAATTTTTACTCTTATAACTAGCTGACCCGCGCAACTTCGTCTGCGTTACAAAGGGGTTCAAATAGTACTTGCCGTCGCGATATTATTTTTATTTTTTTTCAGACCTTGACATTCATCCTCTACACAAAGATCTCATCAAGACGCTTCATTAGAGCCTAAACACGATGAGGTTATCTTGCTTATTGACGGAGTTCCCATAGCCACCTTCCAGCTCCATCATCAGACCTTGACCAACTGTAAATCTAAACCATTCTCGAATCTCCACGAACACACACAAAAAATTTCATCAAAATTGGTCTAGTCGTTTAGGAGGAGTTCAGTCACATACACACGCACACAAGAAATATATAAATTAAGATATGGATCTCGCAATAAGAGACGTTGATACAAATAATAACATACTAAATATACTTATTAAAAACCGTAAATTATGGGATTAGTTTATATTTTTAGCTCGGTAGGTGTGAGTGAAATCAGGCAACATGATGTGGGTTGGAAACAGCAACATTGTCGAAAACAAAATGGCGCCTTAAGAATCTTCAAACGATATAAATCTAACATATGACAGCCCTAGGCAGAAGACTTTTAAGGTCGGGATAAAGAGGTCGGATCGGATCATTGCTCGCAAGTTGGACCGTTTTGTGGGTGTCGGACCTAAATTAAATAACCTAGCTGTCCCTCCTAAGTGTCCATTTATCGCTCTAAGTGACGTCGATAAGAACGTACATGCTATCTCTTTCTAGATAATCGTGACGAGAGAATATTTTAGTAATTGGTATGTTTTTTTTATTTGTGTTTACATTATGATGATTAGATGACCTGATCATTTTGAAATTATATACGAGTTTACGACCCAAGCCACCAGTGGATAGGGCTATAGAATGAGGAAGTTGAGGAACTACCTCACGATACCAGTCGTGTCAAGAACGACCACCTTCTAAACATTAACATTAAACTGAGTTTCGACTGGTTTGTGACGAAAACTTATCTCTTCTGTGTATTTATTTTTTGTTTTCGTCACAAATAAAAAATGTCTATGTCTAAATCAAGTCCTTCACCTGGCTATGGAGTATAAGCTGCTCAAGATGACAGTTGAAACTTTTTAGGCAAGGGGTGATTACTCTGGTCATAATCATCAATATCATGTACACACTATCACACCTATTGAAAATAACAGGAAACTTCGGGCGGAGTTCCGAGGAATTTGCCCAGCAAATTATCGAAATGAATCAGTTGAATGGAAAATGATCACAAATAATTATTCTCTAAAATTTTGTTTATGAATTAAACTGAATATAGTCTTTAAAATATCAAAGTAGGTATACAATACAAATGACGATGATTTAATGATGAATGGTGATGATTTACACTTAATACTGGTTGAAAAAAAATGTTTTCTTTGTGTTAACCTTCTATAACAATATGTTTTATTCCAATTTATTTAAATGGTTGCATTTTTAAAAAAAGCTCCTTTAAATTCTTCGTTTGTGCATATTTTATCATAGACGGCATTATAATATTTAAGTCTGTTCCTTTTCATTTCAAAATATATTGTTTGGTTCTGTTTTTCATTATAGAAAAGACAATTTCTTACTTTCTATTGGAAGAAGTGAAATATGAAATATTCTAAAAATTCTTGAAATAAGTAGGTACCTATAGTAGTTTTAGTGTCATTTCATATGAGGTAATCCATAAAAATACCTTAATTTTATCATAGCAATTGAAAAAAAGAGTCGAACTGTTTCCAAAAAGTTGTTTTAAATTGTATTTCAACAGGTCATTCATCCCACTTCAGCTAGGATAAAGTCACATCCACGCTGTATACATATACAGCAAATACTGACACAAAACCTAACGTCTTCAGAACTTAACCTACATAAGAAGTAATATATGACACGACCCCGTATTGTATAAAATGTCTTTGTTCGCAAAATGGCTGCCAATACGACCCGAAGACAAATGAGCATCGGATTCCTATAAGAGTATGAATGTATTGGGTCTTGAGTGATGGGAGAATTTCGTTTTCTATGCTGATTGGTTCGAACGAAAACTTTTTAATTAATAATAATTAGGAGGTTAGTTAATAAAAAACTTGAGAGGTGACATGGGACACCCGAATAGAACGAAGTTCCTTTCGATTAAAAGATATCTTATTTTTTTTTCCTAAAGTAACGCGTTTTACGCGCGTAAGGAACGTGTTTTAAAAGATTTTGATCACAGCGCCATCTAGCGATAATCATCTAAAACAAAAAAAGTGTCGAATTTTTTCCGTCTAGCCCCCTTTCACAACGCACGATAAGGAACTTCATTCCAATAAAAATAGGTGGAATTAAAAATGGTTAAATACTTTAGAAGAGTTTTTAGTCCTGAATTATGCAGGTTCTCATTGTAGTTCTCATAAAATACAGAAAAACGAATCTTCTTATACAGGGTGGATCTGTAACTTTGGACAATCTGACGTGGAATGAATGACCTGTCAAAATACAACATAGCACCATTTTTATTTTTTAGATCGGTTAAACTTTTTTTTTGACATTGTATGTAAAACGTACGACTTTCGTTATGGACTTGCATACTATGATGAAAAAAATAATCCAATTCCTAAAATAAAAGTGGTTTTAAGTTTTATTTCAATAGGTCATTTTCGCCACGTCAGATTGTCCAAAGTTACAGATCCACCCTGTATGTCTCAAAACAATATACAAAAATATATTGAACTAGCTGGCACTGTTCTTGCGCCACAAAGGACGAAGTTTTAACTAATTTTTGAAGTGAAACTTCTTTATCGGAAAAAAATTATCGTCACATTTTTCGGTTACGCGTCACATTTTTTTACAAGATCTGGCACTATAATTGATGGAGTTTTTACTCGGTCGGTACTAAATTTCGTGGAATGTAAACCATATCTATACTAATATTATAAAGCTGAAGAGTTTGTTTGTTTGTTTGTTTGTTTGTTTGTTTGAACGCGCTAATCTCAGGATCTACTGGTCCGATTTCAAAAATTCTTTCACTGTTGGAAAGTCCATTTATCGAGGAAGGTTATAGGCTATATTTTATTTTCAAAAAAATTAGGGATCCGCATGAAAATATCGAATATGTAACAAAAGGTGAAAAATCGTAAACCTATTTATGCGTACGCTGCAAAAACTATTGACAATAGAACAAAATGATTTACTACGGGTTTTTAGGTCTTTTGAAAACAAACAAAAAAGTCCGCGACAGCATATATCTAACTATCATAGTTTAGTCACAATAACCGCTTTTATGTTTATAAAAATAGTATTTCGTCCCGAGATTGAATTTAACGTTAAATGCGTATCGTTATATTAACCCTTATCCAAATTAAGTATTTTGTTATCAAGAGTATTAATGTAGAAGTAAATTACTTTTTGTTTTATTCCAATCGGACTTTTCGTTTAGAAGTTATGACGAGTATAAAACGCAATGAATATGTGCACTTCGCACCGCGCAAATAATAACGCGACGTCATTGCGAGTACTGTTCGAACCCCTTTGTAACGCAGACGAAGTTGCGCGGGGCAGCTAGTATTTCATATTTCAGTTACCATAAGCCATTAATTATAAAAATATATAATAACGATGACAATGATAGTAATGATTCTATTACAATTAATGAAATGCTGTAATAATCTTAGTAGCAAAAAGTTAAAGTGAAATAATTGTATCGTTTGTATTCATGTCTATGATAATAAAATCCTTTTGTTTAAACTTTATCTAATTTAACTTTATTTAACCAATTTCTGGAAAGTTGCATATAGATCATTTTGCGAAAAATAAGGCCTTAAAAAAGTTTCACTTCTTACGTGTGTACACTAGTACACGCACACATTTGTTCTGGACGTTTAGTATGGATTCCCCAATTTTTTTTTTAAATAATGCCTGCCTAGATAAATATCTATCTAACAGTGAACGAACTTTTCAATTCGGTCCACCAATATCTGCGATTAACGCATTCAAACAAACTCTTCATCTCTATATCAGTATCGATTTGTATCACATTAAAAGGAAAATTTCCCTTCATCTAAGTTTATTTCCGACTCAATATCTTTATGCTTCACAGAACTTGTGTGAGAGCTCTCGGAGTGTCGTGCAATATAACTCGAAGCGGGAAGCTTTCAATTATAGAACGTCCTGTAACTGGGAATCGATTTCCATATCGAGATATCGTCCAATATCGATATTGAGAAGTGCTAATGTAATTGCTGTATCATCGCTTCCGTTGTGAGTTGTTCTTTAAATATTTGAATATTTTTAGTAGGACACTGTGTATTCAGTGTAATGAATGGTTATCTAGTGATGAGAAGAACTATGGAATATATAGTGGTTGTTATTTAACGTGTTACAATAGTTTTGGTATTTTAAAGAAAATTATTTAAAAAATTAATTAAAGCATCCCTTTTCTTTACCCAAAGAATAACATGTAGAATCAACATCATGAATAACAAAGTGAAGTTTCGAAGAACTTATGTATAATTATGTTAGTGAGCTAAACTGACCAAGTGTCATCGGCACCCTCTAACGTCAGAATGTTACGCGCGATCGGCTTACTTTTAATGGGCTTCATTCTATCATTAATGATGTTTATAAATCTATGACTTTAACACTAACTATGTTAAATGAATATTTATGCCAACACATATTATTTCAGCTCACAATAAAGTCATTAAAACACTCCTATCTAAAATACTTGGTAATTTGTGTACTAAACTATCCATCTATACCTAAAATTATCACACTAAATAGAGCAGAAACAGCGGCCATTTATACAAAACCGTCAAAAGATTAATGACGTAAACATAAACATGTCCAATCAATGAATGAATCGTTAAACAAGGGCTTCCATCGCATTGTTTGGCGTCCATGTCACGTACGCGGGATTACCGCGAAAACATGTTTCACTAAAATGGCGGTCGAACGAGAAAATGCGACGGTCGAATTCGAATTTCAACGTAGATTAGGTTGTCATCGATGGAAAACTAAAGGTAATCTGTGTTTCGTTGAATGAATTTTAAAATCTCTTGTTTATCTCCGTGATATTATTAAAATATTGTTACCCATTGCTTGGGTTGGATCTTCTTAGTAGACCTGCATGTTGAAAACACAATATTTCATCAAACGAGAAAATGCGACGGTGATTTTCGAAATTCGAATTTCAACGTAGATTAGGTTGTGATCGATGGAACACTAAAGGTTAATCTGTATTTCGTTGAATGAATTTTAAAATATAGGCTTAAGGACTTGTATCCAATGCTGTTAATAAATTGAAAAATTTTAAAATATTTTTGTTTACTGACACGATCAAAGTTACCGAACTATGCTGTATACTAAGGCTTTAGAACTATTACTGTTTAGGCGAGGTTTCTCAGTAGACCTGCACGCTAGAAACATATTTTACCGAAATGAAAAAGGAAGAACGGTGATTTTCGATATTCGAATTACAACGTAGATTAGGTTGTCATCGTCAGAAATTAATGTGTAAAGGTTAATCTGTGTTTGTTGTATTTTTTTATTATTTAAAAACTTTCTTGTGTATGTTTGGAGTTCACTTTTCTTTCTTTGAAGTGTATTTCATTTTTTTCCAATATGCACGTTTTCTCACGATGTTTTCCTTCATGCTTTTAGCCAGTAGCCGTTAAGTTATAGTTACAAAAGTAAAGTTCACAGTAATAACTTAGAAAGCTTCTTGAATGCTTCACTTTGCCAATATAAAACTTCACGTCTTCATTTTCTCAGCGCATCTTTCACTTTACAACATAAAATAATAAACTGTATAGAAACAAAGCTTATATATATGTTCGACCTTTTCGGAAAAGAGACAAGAAAATGCAGGAGAATAATAAATTATTTTCATTCTTTTTATCATTAACAAAAGTCCCGAGACGGTTCACCAATGTCAAGTGAGACGTATACACGATCTTAAAACTTAATGTCATAGTTGCAGGATGTTTCTGAATCGTGTGACATCTTAAAAATAAAATTCGTGTCTGTGAGATATGATTTTTTCATTGTCTTGTAGACAGACAAGCTGACGGGCCACCTGATCGTAAAGGGTTACCGTTGTCAAGGGAAAGTATAAATTTGTAAAGCTATTCGCATTAAATTTTATTTCTCTATATTCATTCTTTGCTATACCGTAACATGAAATTTAAACGTCGTTGTGCGTTCGTTTGCGGTTAAATAACATAATTCAGGCTTACATTCCCCGATTCAGACAAGTGCTCGAAATGCGGTGGGTGATTCTGAATTACATAACATGAGTCAAACTTGATTGCGAGTTCTGTGGTTCGTAAAATTGACTGTAAAGCTCATTTCGCACTAGGCTAGTATTTTTTTTTATTGCAAGGTTGATAAACGAGCATACGGCCCACCTGATGGTAAGCGGTCACCGTCGCTCATGAACCTCTGCAATGCCAGGGCAAAGAGGGGCCGTTATCTATCGCCTACCCATACAAGACTTTTCTTAAACCTCGTTTAAAGAGGGACATGTCATAGCGCTCCGGGAACACCGCGGACGGGAGTCCATTCCAAATCGGAATGGTACGGGGCAAAAATGATCTTCTGAACTGAACTGTGGAAGAGCGCAGTGGTTCCAAGTAAAGATGGTAGTAGTATTCTATTCGAATAACGAGTAATTTAGTAAGCAAATATGTATGAACACCAAAAATTTAGTCGAGTAATAATATGTCATACACTATTAGCTACTAAAGTCGTTATTCGACTAAAATACTAACGTAATACGAACTAGGCTTTAAGGCTACCGCTTATTACGTTGGGACGGAGCGGATTATCTGTCTGGATCCGCTTCTAGAACTTTTTGTTTGAACCATTGTATACCTTAATGAGTAGCTTGACGGATTTCCATGTAACAGTTTTGCGACTAAATGCATTGTATACGTAGGTCTTACAGTTATTTCTCTTACTCATCGTCATTCTTCATCATCATCATCATCATCATCAGCCTATAGACGTCCACTGCTGGACATAGGCCTCCCCCAAACCTCGCCACATCGACCTGTCCTGCGCCATCTGCATCCAGTGACCTCCCGCGATCTTGACCAGGTCGTCGGTTCATCTCGTGGTTCTCGTCATTCTTACTTCATCTCATTACCATCTCACCAGACATCGCAGGAATAGAGTTTATCGTTAGGAAGTGCGTTCATCCACGATTCGCTTCAGAAGATCTTTTTTGTCTCATACCATTCTGATTTGAGATTAACCACGTCTTCGGTGTTTTTAAGGCGCTATGATATGACCATCTTCAAATGAGGCTCAGAAAAGTCCTGTAGGTAATAGGTCATGAGCAAAGTAACCATTCATCATCAGGAAGGTCGAAATCTCGTGTATCTATCTCGCAAACTAACAATTCTCTCACACCTATCGCTTAAAACTGACACCAAAACTGATCGATCAGCAATCATTTACATAGTTAACAACGTTTCGGGCCTCGATTAGATTTTAATGCCGCTATTGTACCAGATTTCACACGAACCGACCGATACATTATAAAATATGATGCCACGTCAAATATGAAGGATTGGTCTTGTTTTCCATGGGTTCCGGTAAATATTTGAGAGAACGTTACGTGAGGAATATGTTGATCACATATTGTTTTGGAAAATTGACCCTTTTTGCATTAAACATAAGGCCTTAAATGAAGAACTCTATTCTATGTAGCGACACAGTGTCCATTGACATTGCAGAAGGCTATAAGTTATTGTAACCATTTATGATTAAGGGACGCTTGCTGCTTGTGTAAAAATAGTGTTATTTTAAGACTACTTTTTTCCAAATACTTCAATGTTTTCATTTGCCTACCCCTATTCATCTCTTCATCTCTCAAAGGTAGGTTAGCAGAGAATGCCTATGGTACCTATTAAGTTTATAATAATACTACAATGAAACCAATGAAGCTAAATAAATAGTAAAATACATTAATAAATCTCATAAATTGACATGGACAGTAACTTCACTGCTCAGAGCCATTACGATGGTACCCACTGTGGATCCTGGCTACACAGGAGCTGCTGCTGCTGTACCAACCCATTACTGCCCACTGTTGGGCTCAGGTCTCCTCAGAAGAGGGATTAGGCATAATCCACCACACTTGCCGAGTGCGGATTGGGGACTTCACATATCTTGAAAGGTATTTTAGAACCCTTTTCCGACATGCAGGTTTCCTCACGATGTTTTCCTTCACTGTTTTTAGCCAGTGGTGTTGTGAAAAATTGCGCATAAATCTTTTTCACATTTAGATTTAGAGGTACAAGCCGGCCGGATTTGAGCCCGCGACCTCCCGTTCGAAAGGACGCGCTTCGACCACTCGGCCACCACGACTTACACAGGAGCTACTTACTTTCATATCAAAAATTACATTAATTAAACATTGTTACAACTCGACTAACCTACTTATCGTTTCTGATTACTCGCTAAAAGCTTATAAGGTTCGAGATTAATGAGATCAGGTCCTTCTCGTTTCATTACTTCCATTTAGGCATTAGTACATACGGTACTGACCCTAATCTGGCTACATACTTGAGTAAATCTGTACTTACTTTGACCTTGGCGTGAAAAGACTTTATACAAACACACACGGTTTTATACATTACTTACACGCATAATTAAGAGGTTTTACCACGATTTTTAATTAATTGAGTGGTTCCATATTTCACCGTTGCAAACATAAACACTGTTAGTGTAAACAAAGAGCAAAAATCGTAAAAAAATCGTGGTATGAACCCGTTAATTATGCATGAACGTAATGAAATAAATACTTTCATGCATTTTCAACGGCTTCTTACCACGAGATTTAATTAATTGAGTTGTCTCGATAATTCTAGGTAAGAACCCGTTGAAAATGCATGAAAGGATTATAGAAAACCGCGAGTATCTGAATAAGTTTATAATGGAATAAACTTTTTCACATAAGTTGACTTTTAACTCGTTTGTAGTAAACAGGTGTTTTTTTTTCTCCTGCCTCCACTGAATGTGGGAGTCGAACCTCGGTTGAAGCCTGAACCCAGCACGGAGTTATGTCGGACGGCACGACATTGTTTACCGTAGCACAGCTTACGAACGACCTTACGGGTGGGGTATGGAGGAGAGTAGACGCTTTGAAACCTCTATACCTATATTGTCTCTGTACCTAAATGTTTATTAATTTCATTACTAGTTTAATAACCGGATTTATTTGAAGTTATAGAAGTGATTCTTGTTCTTTATAAATACTGCGAATATTGACAATAGGCTATTCCACCCCAAAATATTTTTTAGCCAAATTAGGCTAAAATTTGCCATTTAAAATTTCAATTTCAAATTTGGCGCAAAAACGTCGCCAAATGCACCGCCATCTTCTAACGTCACTTTTGCGTCACTCACAGAGTAAACAGCGGTGTAAACACTACTGGATACTGGATAGCGTTTTTGACATTCGAAGCACAGATAAAAAAACACGAATTTTCTAATTGGAATAAAAAATATATTTTACGTTTTTATGAGTAGAAATCAACATTAATCACTTAGTTTTTCGTAAATCTATCAAAGTATGATAATTTTATAGTTTTATTAGCTCGGTGCGTAATAGCCTATTGTGGTAGGAATTGACAAAAGCTTTTGTTAAATTGTTCAATTATATGTTTACAACTTTTTTAATAAAAACGAAAAAGTTGAATACTTTGTAATAATAACTTTTTATCTGCACACCGTACTTGAGCTATAAAAAGTTTTTTCACTTGTATCAAAAAGGGAAATATTAAGGACTTTTGTTTGAAGAGACGTTAAACTCATGGCACACTGAAGATACTGAACAACATCGTATTTTGTACTATGCCTCTTTATTTTTTTTTGGACGGGAGGAAATCGCCGGACTTCCACTCGCCCCGCGAGTGGGGTATGTCGGGGTTGAACCGCATTAAAACCTCCCGGCACTCGCGCTCGACATCTGATCTGGTAGGGGTGACAAGACGCGTTCGCGATTGTCACTCACGTATCGCCCCGTCACCCCTCTTTATAACAAAATAGTTGACCCGCGCAACTTTTTCTGCGTCACAGAGGGATATAGTATAACCTTCCTCGATAAATGAACTATCCAACACTGAAATAATTTTTCAAATCGGAAGGTACAGTGGTTTCTGAGATTAGCGCGTTCAAAGAAACAAACATACTATACAGCTTTATAATATTATATCTGCAGTTTTTATTCTATTAGTATAGATTGATGGAATGTTCTAGGCACCGGTGCAACGTTGTCTGCGTCATATAAGGAATCAAAGTTTCCAGGTTTTATAATAAAACACCTTTACAAAAATGTATTTTTAATAACACTTGATGGTAAGTATTAAGCGTCACTTAGGTAACGGTAAGCCATCTATTCAAAATAGGTGTTTCCCGAGCGCTATGACTTATTCTTCAAACGAGGCTTGAGGAAGGTAGACTGTCCATAAAGGTAGACTGTAGGTAGCGGCGCCGCAGTGTCCCCTGACAATGCAGAGGTCCATGAGCAACGGTAACCGCTTACCATCAGGTCGCCCGTTGGTTAGTTTGCCTACAAGGCAAACAAGCCTTAAAACAAGCTGTGGTGTTTGTTTGAACGTACTAATATCTGGAAGCACTGCCTGGTTCGATTTGAAAAATTCTGGCAGTGTCAGTTAATCCATATATCGAGATATATTGTATCCTTTTAACGCAGGAGTTGCCCAAGTCAGCCAGTAAAAATAAAATAAATCTTTGAAAGGTGAATATAGCCGTTAGACGATTCATAGTTCGATATTGCAGTGTGATTTGTTTGCAATAATAAAACATAAATTTTCAAAGTAGTTATAGTAACTTCAGCAATTTTTCGAATTCAAATCTCTATTGTAGCTTTTTATTGCAGTGAAAATTGTTTATTTTTGCAAAGTCATTTTGTATTTCGATATTATCAATTTTAAATCGATGGACGAAAGTTTGAATTTATGGGTTTAATTTTGATTATTATATTTTGCATTTATAAAACGTGAATTATTTTGTTAAAGTCACTACAATGCAATGTTAAAAGTGAGTTGCAGTATAATTTAATACAGGGTGGATCTGTAACTTTGGACAATCTGGCGTGGGGTGAATGACCTTTCGAAGTACAACTTAGACCGCTTTTACTTTAGGATTTGGACAAAAAAAATTTTCATCATTGTATGGAAGTCCGCAACGATAGCAGTTGTTTTCCATAAAATGTAAGAAAAAAAAGTTTGGCCGATTCAAAAAATAAAAATGGTGTTAAGTTGTATTTCAACAGGTCATTCACCCCACGTCAGATTGTCTAAATTTCTCTCTCTGAGTGATATCTTTTCTTCTATTATTTTTTATTGCAACATAGATAGCTTACAGTTCACCTAATTACCGTCGCTCATAAACCTCTGCAATGCCGTTATATCACCTACCTATACAGGACTTTTCTTAAGCCTCGTTTAAAGAGGGACATGTCATAGCGCTCCGGGAACACTGCGAACGAGAGTCCATTACAAATCGGAATGGGCAAAAATGATCATTTGAACCGGAGTGTGGATGATTAAATTTACCCCTGGGGCACCTGGTGCGTTTACTTCCATGATTATAGGTTTTTTGAATTATATATTAAGCTTTTTTACATTATCATCATCATAACTACGTCCAAATGCTCAAAATTCTAATTAAATATTTAGGTGTTAATTCTTTGCATAATCTTCTAATATATAAAATTGTCGTGTCACGGTGTTCGAACTTGAACTCCTCCGAAACGGCTCGACCGATTTTGATGAAATTTTTTGTGCTTATCCGGTACCTATGAGAATCGGCCAACATCTATTTTTCATCCCCTAAATGTTAGAGGTAGTCCACCCCTAATTTTTTTTTTCGGCGCAGACGAAGTTGCGCGAGTCAGCTAGTATTTTATGAAAAAAAATCTGCCCCATCTACATTTAAATGATCTATATGTCAAAGTTAAGTGTTTTGTTGCTCTCAAAGGAACAAGTCAGTCGCGTGAAGCGTATCTACTTCATTTGCGCAATTACAACTTGTATGAAGTTTGAGTAAAGTTGAGCTCAAGTTACGATCTTGATGCAATAAAACTGAATATTAGAAGAAAAGGTTATAGACGCTCGAGAAATTATGGAGCGCACTTATTATTGGATAAAAACGGTGAAGGAAAATATCGTGAGGAGACCTCCACATTGGAAAAGGATATCAAAAATCCTTTGAATGTAATATGTAAATCCAATCCGCATTGGGCATGCGTGTGAGCAGCGTGTGTGCCGATACTGTCGGTGTAGTATGTCGAAATGTGAGTTCGAGTTTCAGTGGTACCGGCAAACGAACGAGAAAGAGGGTAGACAGATTTGTCTGCTCTTAAATGACCTACCCGCAGTTCCTCAGTCTTCCCGTGATCATGGCGCTTGAAACAGTGCTGAAATATCGGGACCGCTCAATTAAATAATCGTGGTAAGAACCCGTTTAGTAATAGTGTAAGCGTGTGTGACTTTACTGTGCCACTGAAATTAGTCAGTCCTTATGTTTCTTAAAGATTAATTGTAAGTCATTAAATTTGTACTCGAAGCGCTAATTAATAAAGCTTGAAAACGATATAAATAAAACCAAATAAGAAACACATTTTTTACAAAATTATACACTAAACTTAGTTTAAAAGTCAATAATTTGCGAACTCATTTAAAAAAGTATATCTCCGCCGCGACAGTGCATCACTGCCGTGACCAGGATTCGAACCTGGGTTACTACGGCCACAACGTAGGGTCCTAACCACTAGACGATCACGGCTACCGGAGCTGGTGATAATAAAAACGAAATACTCGATCGTATGTCTAAAAGTAGAACAATATTTACGGTTGAGCAAGCACAGTTGCGCATACCCTCAGGGTAATTACGCAAGAAGCATAATACAGCCAAATAACTAGCTTTATTAGTATCGTAGTTAGTAGAACTATGTCTGTGTGTCATAAGAAGCTTGTCGGTAGATTCAGTCACTTTGTTATTTAGCGCACTGTACTGTACTGTGACAACCCATTACTGCCCAATGCTGAGCTCAGGTCTCCTCCGAAGAGGGGTTAGGCATAGTCCACCACGCTTGCCTAATGCGGATTGGGGACTTCACATATCTTCAAAGGATTTTTAGAACCCTTTTCCGACATGCAGGTTTCCTCACGATGTTTTCCTTCACCGTTTTTAGCCAGTGGTGTTGTGAAAAATTGCACATAAATCTTTTTCATATTAAGATTTAGAGGTACAAGCCGGCCGGTTTTGAACCCGCACTATTCATGTCCAAAATGGTTTTTCAATCGCTTTGATTAGACTTTCATTGAACAGTACAACTCTACTAGAACAAATCATTGCTGGCACAACACGGTATTAATGTTAATGCAAATAGTAGTATTTCGTGCAAATTTTCATTCTAGTACGGAAGTTTTCTAAGAACGAGTCCTTCGTTAAAACAGGTTGTTGGATGCTATAGGATCCAATAAAGAAAAGAATTACTGTTTGTTAAACTTTATAATTCATTGATACAATGAAAAAATTATAAATTTTATAAAACATGACTACTCTCCTATATGGCTAGAACAGAAGTGAATTTGACATAGTATTGAATTCGAATTTAGTTTTTCATAGCCTGAGACATAGTCATCGCGAAAACTAAAAAGTTTGAATACAAATAAAAATATAAAAAGTTTGTACATATGTTCAATATGGATTGAACAAAGGTTTAAAACCTATTTAAGATTGGCAGTAGAGTACCCTTGTATTGCAAAGGGTTTATGACAAACTTACCATGATAAGCTAAATATAATCTTATGTTTCATGTAAAAATAAGAACAACAAATATTTACAACTAAACATACTTTCAAAACAATATTTTTCAAAGTCAATCTCATAAATAAGGTTATACAGTGCACATTGGCTTTTTATTACTGCACGCCACTGTTTACTCTCTAAACGACAGCCCTAATTTTATAACCTAACTTATACGATAATTAAACAAACTCGCCCGAAAACATTCCACGTAGTCTTCACGTCTCATTTGTGAAGCCTCTTAAAGCAAATTTAATGTGATTTATTACGCGGCGATGATCCAGACAAACGATTTTGAACCTTAATTTGAAGGCAATTAGTACCAAAGTATATTATGGGTATTACGCCTACGGGGCTAAAATTCTTGAGAAATTTCCTTCATCAAATACAAATTCTTAATGCTGTATTGTTTTGATGATGTGCCTTAAAATGAGGTCGAGAGGTATTTATGTAAAGGTTATAAAGTCACGGTCAGGGAGGACGGAGTTTATGAATTTATAAAGCTGACTTCAAAAAACTGTACTCAATTAACTTTTTAAACGTTATCTTAAATTTTTTTTAGGTGGCCAATATTTCTTTCAGTTTTCATATTTCATCGTATCGGAAAATTCTTTATATTGTGTTTTAACTATAACAATAAAAAAACTTGAGAGGTCAAGGGACACCCGGAAGGAACGAAGTTCCTTTCGATTAATTAGTGAGGGAATTGTAATAAAGTTTTATTAAATAAAATATTTTGAGCACAGCGCCATCTAGCATTAATCATATAAAACAAAATAAGGAATTGTTTTAAAAGATTTTAATCACAGCGCCATCTAGCGATAATCATCTAAAACAAAAAAAGTGTCGTGACAACTTTTTCATAAGAATTTCCGTCTAGCTCCCTTTCGATAAAGCGCGATAAGGAACTTCGTTCCAAAAATCCATTTTGATTGTTTTTTTTTTATTTATATATTGTTTACACCCTTATTAAATAGAATTGAATCTATTTTCATCTCATGTAAAGCAGACTCACAAGGCCTTCTACTAAAATAAAACACGAGTCTGCTCGTACAAAACGTTCTTCAGTTCAACAAAACTAATATAAAGTATAGCTATATTCTATTGTAAGCCGGCTTTTGTTTCACGGTACTTGGAAAGAGAACAATGGACGAGATTTTTAGTAACATGAAAACTATAGTTAGGGTGGGAGAACTTTTGTATGAACTAGTTGGCTATTTTTGTGATGTAATTTAGTGATTTTTCTTTTTTTAATTAAGATAATAGAATAGTAAACAAAACACACTAAAAAATATTGTTAGAAAACGGTTTACGACTCAGCAATGTCGTCTAAGATACAATACCAGACCATTGGGAGGCCGTTATTCATCACCTACTTTTACGGGACTTTTCATAAACCTTGTTTAAAGAGGGACATAGCAAAGCGCTTCGGGAATCATCACGAGAATGTTTTTAGCTAATTGTACTGTGTTTAATATTTGATATTTTTTATACAAATTAATAATTAGAGGTTTAAATTGGGGCGGCGCGACGGGAAAGAGTGCCGATGGCGTAACGCGTCGCGTCGTCCCTCATAACCCCGTGCTGGGTTCTGGCCTCAGCCGGGGTTCGGACGCTGAGTGTGAGCGGTTGGAGGTTTTAGTGCGGTTCAACTCCCATATACCCGATCCGGTGATTTCCTCCAACAGAAAAAAAAAGAGGATTAAATTAAAATAGGTGGATGTAAGAGTCGAGGAAGAATAGAAGAGACGAGTCTAAGAAAAGATGGTTCGACTGCGGAAGGTTGTTGTGATAGATATTGAATTGAAAGGTATAGGGGAAGAAAACATAATAGATAATATTACGTTGACCAAATTAGAATTCGATAAAGTTAAAAGTAAAAAAACCATATAGAACAGGTATAAGACGGTCTGTTTGAATATGTAACCTCTATACGAAAGGTAAGCGCTTCAACCACTCAGCCACCACTTGAAAATTACATAAATTCAAAATGCGACTAAAACAGGATTTCAAAATATAATCCGTTAAAAACAACACGAGTTAATCTTCAAAGGTCCTAAATATTTAACAATGTCGTCGCAGGTTTCGTACGGCGCAGAAACCGCAAATAAATCCGTTTTTAATAAGACGTCCCTCGGGAACCAGCCCTTTGTTAAGGTTCGAATTCTGCGAAATATGAATATTCGCCTTAACACAGAAAACGGGAGAAGGTAATGTATTTACAAATCGTGTAAACGTAAACATTTGTGACTTTCACTTGCCTGCAAATCTGAAAGAAATAACACTAATTTAACTAGATGGCAAATTAATCTACCTTTTATTTTTGCCCATAAGACTTTTCAAAATTGATTCACACTTGTTGATAATTGCACTTATCGTTGTTTGGCATCGAACTATCAGGTGTTAAAGGGGGTTCATCCTGTACCAACTGATTACTGCCCACTGTTGGGCTCAGGTCTCCTCAGAAGAGGGATTAGGCATAGTCCACCACGCTTGCCTAGTACGGATTGGGGACTTCACATATCAAATCAAAAGATTTTTAGAATCTTTTTCCGATATGCAGGTTTCCTCACGATGTTTTCCTTCACCGTTTTTAACCAGTGGTGATGTGAATAATTGCACGTAAATCTTTTTCACATTTTAGATTTAGAGGTACAAGCCGGCCGGTTTTGAACCCGCGACCTCCCGTTCAGAAGGACGCGCTTCGACCACTCGGCCACCACGAGGTGGAGGAGGAGGAGGTTCATCAAACACGGTGTTTTTAAGGATCTGCTTTATACAGAAATGATTTTAATCATCATCACTCCTTGTGATTAATGTATGTCAGTTCTCACTAACAGAGTAAAAATTACAGTACAACAGCGTTACTATTTAAGTCTTCTCTATACTAAGTATTCTGTTGCCCTACGTCGCTAACGTTTAGCCATGGTTCAGGGCGAGCCTGATACAGGCCCGTGAAATCCCAGAAGGGTTTATTTGAACGGGTTAACACATATTCGGGTATTCTGTGCCTTAATTAAAATGAGGTGTTTGTATTGTTTCAACGGATGGTAGGGTTAAAGATTCTGGAGTGATGGATAAGCCTAAGAACGTGATTACAAATACATGAAAATTGAGACGTAACGGGGCAAAATTACTGGATGCTATCCATTACTATTATACTGGATACTGTGGCAAATTTTGGGAGAGTATGTATCATTTTTAGCCAGTGGCTACTGTTATTTCACCAGCTGGCTAAAGAATAATGAGACAGTCAGGGAATGAGTTAATAAAATAATACACTTAGCAACAGGCTACAGGCATATATTCAAAGACACACACACAAGTTATAAATGCAGAAAGGAGTCGATAATCGATATCGATAAAATTTGTGTATTTAAATTAAAATATAAAAAAAAAATATGTTACAAGTATTTAGTATATTCGTAAAATGGTTTATAAGGTGAATGTTTCTGGAGTATTGGAAAAGCGTTGGAAGAGTGTGGGAGGATTATTTGGAAATAGGACATGTTACAAAAACTATAACAAAGAAGACAGTTGTTGAGATAGATTTTACAAGATAGATTCACATCAATTTCCTTTGTCTACTGTTACTGATTATAAGTAACACTTTGATGCATATTGCGTGACAATTTTTTTTTTCTAAAACGTGAGGGTTCGCACTGTGTACTATTTGCGTACAAAAGCTAGACACACACAGCTTAGTCAGTGGAAACGGTAACTACAATACGCTTAAAAAAGTTTGCTCATGACAAAGGTATCGCACATACATTTTGATGTTGCTAATTAAACCTTTATTCAGACAGAAAAAGCCTATTATTATTCATTAGCATGTATCAAAAACATATAAAATTCACTTTTACCTGAAATGATTAAAACATTAAATCGATTATTTTGATTTATTTATTATTCACCCATACACATAACAGAAACCAGACAGGAATAAATGGCTTGCAAGCAAAGCGTAATCTTATCAGGAAGGCTGACTCCAAATGGGAAATAAGTCAGGGGAATGATTGATTTTGATTCGAGTATAGGCGTAACACGATTTGGTAAGGGAAACACCAGTTTTATTATAATTATTTCTAAATAATGTAAAGGCTTTGCTTAAAACCGAAGTATTAGCTTTGTAATGATAAAGTTCTGTACTATTTGATATTTTTTATTACTGTATCCTAATAAATATAACAGAAATAATATTGGTCATAAGTGTCGGCTCTGTAATGTCTCATTTATCTCAAAACATTGCTTAAGCGACTGTTGCCGCTTACCACTCGATTTATCGATTTATCTAACAATAAAAATTACATTCATGCATTTTCAACGGGTTCTTACCACGATATTTAATTAATTGAGTTGTCTCGATATTTCAACGTTAGATAGTTTAACGAAAGCAAACGAGAAAGAGGGTAGACAGATTTGTTTGCTCTTAAATCGACCCGCAGTATCCAGTCTTCTCGTGATCATGACGTTTGCAACAACGTTCGTGGTAAATATCGTGGTAAGAACCGGTTGAAAATGTATGAAAGTATCATGGAAAACCGCGAGTGTCTGAATAAGTTTATAAAAATTACAGTGATAAGCTTGTATGATACATTTTGGTTTGGTTAGGTTTTCAGGTTTTTAAAGAAGAAAATACAATCCAAGAAGGTTTATTAACTAACCAGCCTCTTTTTAAAGAAACTGATAAAATTTTGACGGTATGTTTTGGCCTTCTTTCTACGGACCAAATTATATAGGATGCAAAAGTAAACTTCTCCTGCTCTTGTTTCAACCCTAATCGTATTCATTTACACTATTACTAAACGGGTTCTTACCACGATTATTTTTAATTGAGAGGTCTCGATATTTCAGCACTGTTTCAAGCGCCATGATCACGGGAAGACTAAAGAACTGCGGGTAGGTCATTTAAGAGCAGACAAATATGTCTACCCTCTTTCTCGTTCGTTTGCCGGTACCACTGGAACTCGAACTCACATTTCGACATATCACACTGACAGTATCGGCTGCCGTCTCAAAACTAGATTTTTTGGCTTTATTTTCGTCTAACACTGGATTCCACATACAGGATAGTGAAGCCGTCACTCCGATTAAAAGTGCTATTCCTCGAAATTTCAATAGCTTCCTTAACCAGTCTTGGTATGTAACGGCGTTCAGATGACAAAACCCTGGCTTTGTGAAACTGCATCCAGTGATTCGTCCCTGAGTCCACCACATCATAATCCTAATCGTATTCGTAAATACGTACAGTAAAAATGTATCAAAAAGTCTTAAATCCCTAACTCCAACTGTATAATTTTCCAATCGTCTTATAAACTCTTCGTTTATTCACCTTATCCTGCGTTCCCTGTTTTTGGATCTCATAAAAATATTTTACAAGCACGACAATCCGCATAAGATGGAAAAACTTGCTGAATAACATATTGTTCACACGAAGACGTGTTTTTATGAAAAAGTTTTATTACAGGCGAAAAAGGAGGGAAATTTGAGGACGCTGTGTACGGCTGATATTTTTATGAACGAGCACTGGCCGAATATATTATAATATCTCTGAAACGTATTGTATCAGTAGGCACGTTCGATTCGTTCGATTTTTAAAATTATTTTATTTTTCAGCCAACCTTTTTGATTGTTTTTTTTTTCAAGCTTTTAAATGTAATGATATTTAATTTTGTGGGACAACATGAATGAGTGTTTTGGAGAAGGTTTTTTAAAATTCGAGAAAATAATTTATCTACTCGCTCACTATCTAATCACAAGATTATACCTATATTATTATATTTTCTTATTTATCACGTGTTCAATTTGTATTTTATTTTTTACTTAATATTCTTAAATGTATTACAATGTGTGTGTGTGTGTTTCCGCCGCAAATAAAGCAATGCCTATGTCTAAGATGATAAACGATACTCAAAGGCGTCTTTCATTACGTATTATATAAGTATGTAATAATTACTTATGTAAGAAAGTTCCATATTTTTAACTAAAACATAAAGAGTACTTGTGATTAATTACTACTACTTTCATTTTCATAAATATTTTTTTATAAAACATTTTCATAATTTTGGTAAATTTGAAATGAGCGCGCACAAACATCCATTTTGAAATACAAGGAAACACCTACCATAAATTATTATTCCAAAATAAAAATTCATGTATTCATGAACCTTTACAAAATTATTCATACGTCAAATTAATTGATATGTTAATTTTGTTAAAACAGACGAATTATGACGTTAATGATATTAAAATTATTCCGCGCGGATTTTCCACATTTTTTATGTTTCAATTAACATTTTTCCGTGAAACTAAACATGACGGAAAATATTTTGCTTATTTTAATTCCGTACTTTGTTCTTTGATATTTTGCGTGGGATGTTATTAGGTATCTTAACTGTGCTGTTATTTAGGTTGTATTATGTTTTAAGCCCTGCGGCTCTATCTCTTTCCCCTTTCATATTGTTTCTAGTACCTGAAACAATATTAAAGGTTGTGACCTAAAATAATTTTACTTTAAATCTGACAGTGATTATTTTATTTTGACTACATTTTTTATACTTGGTAATTTGGTAATATAACTTTTGTATAAAGCACACCGAGGGCGAAACTAAACGTAAAAAAACCTCGTCTCTGTGTGCGCTCACCACCTTCGAACAAGTAGTAGCATCTCCAGTTGTCAAAAGAAGATCACATCAAATTAATTACGAGAGTAAGTAAGTAAATTAAATAGCCAGCTATTTTTCCAGTTGCAAAGGAAGAAAATATAGCTTACAATAGTTCTATCGTAATTTACGAAGCGTAAAACAGAAGCTGGAACGTCAGAGCGGAAACATACTTCCGTCGGATCGTTGTTCTAATGAGGATAGTCAAGGTTTACTACGACTTACTTATATATGTATTTATGAAAACCATTGCTACTTTTAATTTAATATTAACATTTCACATATGAAATTTCACAAAGTGATTTTTCACACATACAAGCGTTAAACAGTGTGTATGTTTTTAAAAATACGACTAAGATTATTGTACGATGTGATCACTATACTCGTATTAACATTTCACATGTGAAATTTCACACAGTGATTTTTAACACGTAAAAGTGTTACAAAGTTTTGTATGTTATTAAAAATTAAGTACGATGCGATGTTTGAGTGACATAATAAAATTTAATTCTATTCTATGTAATAATTTTTAAATTTGGTTCAAATTATACCAAGAAAATTAATATAGAAAAAACGATTTATTATAACAATTAACACGAAGAAAACAACAATTTATATAATTTCATATTGTGAAATATCACTTGCTACTTGCAAAATGTATTAAAGAGGTATATTCTAAGGCTATATTCAAATAATACAGCACGGTTCATGAATAAGGTAATGTCGTAATAAATTTGGAATTGCTTTAGATTCCCAGAAGCATATAACCCGTTCGCTTCAGAGTTGATTTTCGAGAAAATTAAAGTAGTAGATACCTAGTACCTACTGTAGAATTAGAACAAGTAATTACGACCGTAGGGTACTTTTTAAATTATATAGGCACTATCTAATAAATAAAACTAGCTCAAAAGGTACTTAACTTCAAAATCGACCAAAACTGCGAAGAGACTTCGGGTCTCTTTGCATCTTACACCGGTTGTTCCACGGGGAGTGCTCCGAGGAATTATTTGAGATGATTCCAACATCTCCGTTCTATCATCGCACCACCCGTCGTCGAGGCGGAGTTCATCCTTACTATATGGAACCACCGCGGTCATCCACGGTCCGTTTCAGGAACACTTTTTTGCCACGCACCATCCGGCTATGGAATGAGCTCCCCTCCTCGGTATTCCCTGAGCGCTATGACTTGTCCCAGTGTCCCATGACACTGCAGAGGTTCATGAGCGACGGTTACCACTTTCTATCAGGTGTGCCGTTGGCTCGTCTGCCTACATGAAAATAAAATAAAAATCCAGTGCGTACCGTCGTATTCCCGAGCTGAAAACTTATCGACGTTTCGCAGCAAACGTGTTAAAGATGGTTCATTTTTAGGTGATTTAAAAACCTGAACCAGTTCCGTAAAAAGTTACCAAAAGCAAGTTAATAAAGGATTAAAACAGCCATTTTCTTAATAAAGTTAAATTAAACATAAAAGGCCTACCGTAAACATAATTGAGATATAAAATTATGGTTTTACGAGGAACTCGCAATTAAGAATTTACAAAGAATTCGAAAGTCGACAAAAACGTTTATTAAATTTATAAGGTAAAGAGTCATTTTTGATCTTACTTGAATTGCAATTACGTTGAGAGGGAATTAACGAGATATATTATTTTTGGTCAAGAGAAGTTTGAATATAGCCTGATGAGATGAGTAGCTGGATCAATTCATAGGGTTCATAAATAAAGTTCGTATATCATTTGTAGATTTTGACGTGACAACGTCTTATAAATTAGTTTGCCGGGTGACACTTCAAGAAACTGCGTTACGCTCCGCTCACGTTATACGCTCACAATGAGAGCGAGTGAGAGGCACGCGTGCCTTTCAATTTTTATGTCTGTCTCTTTCGCTCTTAGGCGGGCTAACCATGCCCGAGTCGTTGTCACGTAAAACTTTCGCCCGTATACCGACTTTACAGGCAACCATTTTTTTTTAGTTTAGAGGCAACCTGCGACCTGGTCGTAAATGGTTACTCTTCGTCTTAGATATCAGCAATGCAAGGGAACACTACGGTGCCACTGCCTAAGATGTACCGTTAAGGATTTTCTGCAAAAATTTGGTATATTTCCCTATTCTGTACCAACCAATTACTGCCCACTGTTGGGCTCAGGTCTCCTCCGGAGAGGGATTAGGCATAGTCCACCACGCTTGCCCATTGCGGATTGGGGACTTCACATAACTTCAAAGGATTTTTAGAACCCTTTTCCGATATGCAGGTTTCCTCACAATGTTTTCCTTCACCGTGTAGACTTAGAATACTGGAGTTATTGTTTTATATGTGACGCAGACGAATTTGCATGGAGTACTTTTTTCTTCACCGTTTTTAGCCAGTGGTGTTTGAAAAATTGCACATAAATCTTTTTCACAATTTAGATTTAGAGGTACAAGCCGGCTGGATTTGAACCCGCGACCTCCCTTACGGAAGGAAGCGCTTCGACCACTCGGCCACCACGACTTTCCCTATGACTTTCTTCAAACTGTTTAAACAATATTCAAAATACGCTTTGCAATTTTCTACAAAATGCGAAATAAAAATTCTTTCAAAGAAGCTTTGACGTGATTTCATAGAAATGGCTTTTAAGAAAACTGTCGGAGATTTGAGAGGATTCTCCAATTTTCTATAATCAGCCATTTTATCTAAAGACCACCCAATACTTCGTTTAAGTTTATTCGAAAATGCTATGAAGTGGTCACTTGGAAATCGTTTATGTAAAATGTTTTGCATAATGTAGGTACCTACCTAGTTTGAAATTGGAATCCTTATTAAATTTCTTTAAACACTCGCGGTTGTCTACATTCCCGTGATCATGGCGCTTGAAACAGTGCCGAAATATCGGAATCGCTCAATTAAAAATAATCGTGGTATGAACCCGTTTAGTAATAGTGTAAGTGATGGAATCCTTATTATTTGGATGATTTAGTACAAGAAATAACTCACTCATTTCAAAAAGTTACTTTATAGTGTATCCCGGATCGGAGTCGTGGTGGCCGAGTGGTCGAAGCGCGTCCTTCCGTACGGGAGGTCGCGGGTTCAAATCCGGCCGGCATGTACCTCTAAATCTAAATGTAAAAAAGATTTATGTGCAATTTTTCACTGGCTAAAAACGGTGAAGGAAAACATCATGAGGAAACCTGCATGTCGGAAAAGGATTCTAAAAATCCTTTGAAGATATGTGAAGTCTCCAATCCGCACTGGGCAAGCGTGGTGGACTATGCCTAATCCCTCTTCTGAGGAGACCTGAGCCCAACAGTGGGCAGTAATGGGTAGGTACAGTATCCCGGATCCAGTAGTATTCCCTATTTCCCTTTTTGGATAAACAAGCATTCTATTTTCTTGATTATTATTTTCAAATTACGTAAAAGAGTAGAGTAAAGAATATCACAATTTTCATTACGTTTTAAAGATACATTTTCTTTAAAACCTCAATCCCCTGAAGCTTTTCTGAATTAATTTATCTTTAAATGAAGCTCACGACCCGCCAATTACCCTAAGTCAGTTTTTTCTTGTTTGAAAAAGTTTTTCGTTTTAAAATTTCTTTGTAAAATCTCTGTCATCGAACTCATTTTCGCTTTCATCGGGACCCTTACTTTGTCTGATTTTAATAAAACTTTTATCGCGCTTAGAAAATATTGTTCATTGTAGTTTAATTTTAGTTTTCAATTTTAAGCGAAGTAAGAAAAGTTTAAGAAATGTTTTGAAAAGAAATTATAGTTACTAACAGAAAATTCCTATGTCATAAGGTAATTTAATTGAGAAGCTTAAATAAATTAACAATAAATGTAAAAGCTTTTTAGTACCACACACATATCATTTAATTAGAGTTCATGTTCATGTTTTTTGCCACGCACCATCCGGCTATGGAATGAGCTCCTCTCTTCGGTATTCCCAGAGCGCTATGACTTGTCCTTCTTTAAACGAGGCTTGAAGAGAGTCCTTAAAGTTAGGTCGTAGGTAGCGACCCTTCAGTGTCCCCTGACATTGCAGAGGTTCATGAGCGACGGTAACCACTTATGGTGGCCCGTTGGCTCGACTGCCTACATGGCAATAAAAAAAAAAAGTAAAAGTAAAGAGCTAGTCATGACAAGAAAAACGAACACAAACACGATGAGTGTATATCGTTTAGTACAGAAGTACCTTTCCACTCCATCATCAGATCGGCTCCATTGTATCATATCATTGTATTGTCACGCGATTCTGCGTGTGAAATGTCAAATATCAGCTCAATCTGAAGCCGGGGAGTTTGTCAAATGACATAGTTACATCCATTGCAAATTATACAGGGTGATTTCCTAGTGAGAGTACATATTGAAGGTCACGGTAGCTGATGGTTATATACGACCAGTAAAAATATTATTACCAAAGAATATGGCTTAATGCCTTACTAATCGCAACTTAAAAATATCTAGAATTCTTGCAAAATGATGGTTTTTCGACAGCTGATTGGTGTGGCGGAGGTGTGGGGTGCGCGAGATCACTAGAGGTCATTAGTTAACACTATTTAAGCCGAAATTGTTTATGTTTGAGGAAGTTTTGTCGAATTTAGATTTAAAAAAAAAAGAAATATTTTGTAATTTTACCTATTTTTTGTAATATTCCGTATTAGAATAGAGATACTCATCACCCTCCTGCAATATGTACCCTCTCTAAAAAATCACCCTGTATAAAAGTTAGAAAAAAAAACACCAGGTTAAAATTTCCCAATTTTGTCATTTGAAATGAAATGAAATACTTTATTTTCAACATTGATGACGTACTCATTCTTGTTGACGTCAAAATTTAAAAGCTACCATTTTGAAACCGCAGTGCAATGGTAAAATCACACGCATTTTAGATTCTTACACACACTGAACACATTTGAATAAATGATTAAAGCCATTCAAGTGTAGTGAACACATGCAAATTGTCGTGACCTTTCCAGAATGAAACGTTCCTACGTGCATTCTATTATGTATTCTATTTTGTAGCAGAATAAAGTTAAATTTATTTTGCACGATACATTAAATACTGTAAAGATTGATGAAGCTAGGTTATGAAAGAGATATAAATTTTTGAATAGCACAGATGTAGAAAAAGGTAACCTTTCTTAAAATAATAATGAAATGAAATTGAAATAAAATAGTCTTTATTTCCGAAAATCTACAAATTAAAAACATATAAACTAATTTAAGCCTCCTCCAACTCCTTCCAGTATGTTCTGTCACTAGCCACCCGGGTCCAAAACGGTCAATTTCATGTCATCTTCCAATCTCATGTTTTGACGTCCTTTGCTTCGATTTCCATCCCTGGGCTACCATAGAGTCACTCGTTTACACCACTTTTTTTGAAAATAATATTTTGTCTTTAATAAAGTTATCACTTAAATGTTTTATGCACTACCTTATACTATTCACTACACTAGGTATACTTATACAAGGGTTAGCTGTTAGGTAATGCTGTTTAGCATGAAGTTCGCCCATGTACATTTATTTTTGTGTGCAATAAAGAATTTTCTATCTATCTATTTAACCATGACTACGTTAGTAAACCAATTTTAGATCACTTTGGATTTTACGTTATTATTCTTTTATTTAGCTAGTACAGTATATTTATTACTAAGTGACCCGCGCAACTTCGTCTGCGTCACAGAAGAATACAACATAGCCTATAGCCTTCCTCGATAAATGGACTTTCCAACAGTGAAATAATTTTTCAAATTGGACCAGTAGTTCCTGAGATTAGCGCGTTCAAACAAACAAACAAACTCTGCAGCTTCATAATATTATAAGTATAGATATTTAGCTATCGAAGTGTAGTAGTCAATATTTCTTGTTAGTTAACTGAAACTATTTATCTATACTATTGTTATAAAACTGTAGAGTTTGTTTGTTTGAACGCGCTAATCTCAGAAACTACCGGTCCGAATTATTTCACTGTTGGAATGTCCATTTATCGAGGAAGGTTATAGGCTATATTTTATTTTGAAAAAAATTAGGGTTCCGTATGAAAATATCGAATTTGTAAGACGAGGTGTAATATCGAAAACTTATTTATGCGTACGCTGCAAAAACTATTGACAATAGAACAAAATGATGTACTACGGGTTTTTAGGTGTTAGTAAGACCTAAAAAAAAGTCCGGGAGAGCATATACCTAACTATCATAGTTTAGTAACAATAACCGCTTTTATGTTTAAAAATATAAAAAAATTGTCCGAAAAATTAATTTAACGTTACATGAGTATCGTTATATTAACCCTTATCCAAATTAAGTATTATGTTATCAAGATTATTAATGTAGAAGCAAATTACTTTTAGTTTTATTCTAATCTGACTTTTCGTTAAGAAGTTATCACGAGTATAAAACGCAATGAATATGTGGGTGCACTTCGGACCGCGCAAATAATAACGCGACGGCATTGCGAGTACTGTTTGAACCCCTTTGTAACGCAGACGAAGTTGCGCGGGTCGGCTAGTCATTCAATATAATACATTTTCAAGTAACTCTACCTAATAACACGGGATACAAATGGTTTATCTACGTGCTTACTCAAACATTCAACTGTAGTTGAAAGATCATTTATTTGAAAACAATACGTCTTCTAGTACTATTGTTTACTTGTGTCCTGAATTGTCAAGTAGGTTTAATACACGAATATATTTTGTAAGTGAGGCTTTGTTCCGCTAGTTCTTCTCAGTAGGTGGCGTAGTAATGGTATTAAATTCATTTTGGCAATCAATACCATTTATACCTCAATTAAAATATGTATATGTCTATGTCAATAAAAAGTAAGTTTGTTTCAATTATTGGAACGAAGTTCCTTATCGCGCGTTATCGAAAGGGGGCTAGACGGAAATTCTTATGAAAAAGTTGTCACACTTTTTGTTTTAGATGATTATCGCTAGATGGCGCTGTAATTAAAATCTTTTAAAACAATTCCTTATTTTGTTTTATATGATTAATGCTAGATGGCGCTGTGATCAAAATATTTTTAGTTTTAGTTTAACTAACTAATTATTATAACTTAAAAAAATAAAATTTTATTACAAGTTCCTCACTAATTAATCGAAAGGAACTTCGTTCCATCCGGGTGTCCCTTGACACCTCTCAAGTTTTTTCAATTACTAGGTAGTTCTAAAATGTTTAAAAGCATTTATTGAACTCGCATTGTGATTTTAAGATCCTTAATGTCTTGTAGAGGTAGAATGCTAGCCAAGAGAAACGGACGCTGAGTGTGAGCGGTTGGAGGTTTTTAGTGCGGTTCAGTGATTTCCACCAACTGAAAAAAAATATGGTTACATTCCAAGTATATAATCAAAAGTGAGAAATGTTTTGAGGTAATTTAGGTTTTAATGACATGTTATTATTAATTTTCTTCTATTTTTTTTTTTTTACTTATTAATATTTGTAATTTTAATTCTAATTTACTATACGAATTGTGTTATTTTTAAGATACCTATTTAATAATTTTAATCTTATCATAATTTTTAATTTTATAATATTTACTGTTTTTAATTTGTGATGTTTTAATTGTACCTAATTTATATTATGCATGCTGTAATCACTTTTAATTAAGGGTACATATAATAATAACCTTTGTTTTAGATAAGTATGCATTATTAGTGTACTCTTGTTAGTGACTCTGAAATAAATAAATAAATCAGCTCCATGATACCATATTATTGCATTGTCACGCGATACACAAATATACCGTGAATCTTATACCGTTCGTATACCCGAACTTACATAGGTAGTGGAAGTAAAAAAAAACTTGAGAGTAGTCAAGGGACACCCGGATGAAACGAAGTTCCTTTCGATTAATTAGGGAGGGAATTGTAATAAAATTTAATTTTTTATATAAATAATATAATAAAATAAATAAAATATTTTGATCACAGCGCCATCTAGCATTAATCATATAAAACAAAATAAGGAATTGTTTTAAACGATTTTAATTACAGCGCCATCTAGCGATAATCATCTAAACCAAAAAAAGTGTCGTGACAACTTTTTCATAAGAATTTCCGTCTAGCCCCCTTTCGATACCGCGCGATAAGGAACTTCGTTCCAATAAAAGCATTATAATACGAGTTCCTTCGAATATCATACAAAAACGGTTCAACGCACGTTTAGTTACAATGTAATTTGGCATGAATATCGCTATGGTAGAATAAATTTATAGCTGGTATTCTGTTCCACTTCAGTCACCTAACGCTGCCGAAAAATTGGTATAAACGACTTAAGATAAACAAAAAAATGAAATATATATCTAAAGGATTATATCATTTTTCCAGTCCAAAAAACGTGAATAATTTTAGTAAAAAGTATATCTCCGCCGCGACAGTGCATCACTGCCGTGACCAGGATTCGAACCTGGGTTACTACGGCCACAACGTAGGGTCCTAATCACTAGACGATCACGGCTACCGGAGCTGGTGATAATAACAACGAAATACTCGCTTATATTATACAAACTGGAGCACTTTCACCGTTCAAGTTTTGATTGACAAAAACACTGTTTCTTTTTACACAGTAAAATGTACTTTATGTGGTAAGAAATAAGATCGAAGATTCCCGAAACACTTTGCTCTGTAGCAATTTAATTGTAATAACATCTAAAGATGGTTCCCAAATATTTTGACATTCGAAGTATTTGTTAAGTATCAACCATCTTCTCGTCGCTTAATTTGATTACTTTAATTTAAATAAAGAGAACGAAAATGGATGTTAGTGACTATCAAATTATATAAAATGGTAGAAACTTTACTAGTATTTATTTGAATGAACATGTGACATAATCTAATATATATTATAAAGGCGAAAGTTTGCAAGTATGGATGTATGGATGTTTGTTACTCTTTCACGTAAAAACTACTGAATGGATTTGAATGAAACTTTACCACAATATAGCTTATACATCAAAATAACACATAGGCTACAATTTTTGAGATTTCTAATGTGAGGTCGTAAAAAAACACATTTTTTGCGGTGTAATAGTACTATATTATAGACGTCGCGAACTAGACGGGCTAGACGGGACGAACCTGAAGTCCACGCGAACGAAGTCGCGGGCAAAAGCTAGTAACAAATAATAAATTTCTTTAAACACTGTCAGTGTGGTATGTCGAAATGTGAGTTCGAGTTCTAGTGGTACCGGTAAACGAACGAGAAAGAGGGTAGACAGATTTGTCTGCTCTTAAATGACCTACCCGCAGTTCTTCAGTCTTCCCGTGATCATGGCGCTTGAAACAGTGCTGAAATATCGGGACCTCTCAAATAAAAATAATCGTGGTAAGAACCCGTTTAGTAATAGTTTAGTAACAAATAAGTTAGCCTTAATCAGTACTCTTTAATGAAATACTACCATTGTCTTATGTGAATAACTTTCAAGGAAATTAACTATTCTTCAAATGGTAAAGCAACTGGTTATTATCATAGAAATGAACAAATTAGTAATATTTAAAATCGCAGTAACAAATGAACAAACATTGCAAAACTGCCACTTAACGATTAAACGTTCGGAGTATTTGAATAAAAATATGTTTATTTTTAATAACGAGAGAGCAAACCACTTTCAGTTAAATTCAGTGCAATATTCAAAGAAAATATTTTTATTTTTCTCTTCTGTTATGAAAATAAAAAACAGCGGAGAACTAATTACTGTTTGTGGAAGTGAGTTGTTGTGGTTTTTCATTTGTTTACTTTCATTTTGTTCATTAATATTCTTGTTTTTATTTGAGTTTATATAAACGGCCACTGATTACAGAAACGTAGAGCTTAAACGTTCGTATTTAGAGTTAAGGGAAATAGTATTTATTTTCGCATTTATATAATGATATTTAACTGAACAATTTCGATTCTTTAGGATTAAAAATGGTCGGTTGTTCTTTTCTGTTCTTTTATATTTCGATTTTTTTGGCTATGGTATTGTTCGATCCTCGTTCGACTTACGGTAGATAGTTCGAGTAATCGACGATACTCCACTACCTAATATATTGTATAAAGAAGAGTGACGTCTTCACGACTAACCGCTTCCGTGAAGCATGATACTGGCCGGTAAGAATTGCCGGGCGCGGCCATCTTGACCGAAGCGTGGCCTACTCGTTTTAAGAAGTAAAGAAACAGTAGACAATTTGACATAGCAACGAAAAAAGCTTAAAAAAAGAAGATATAGTCGGACGTTCCGAATAAACATAACTAATTGAATTCTACAACGATAACAAGTTTGTTCATCATTACCACCTTCTACATCATCCCACGAGACTGCATATGAAGACTGCAATAATATTAAGGTAAGTGGAGTGCTGCTATCTACCATATTATTGGGCTCGCTCCTCGGAGCGAATCTTACTTCACACCGTATATCTACAAATTTCTTTAACATACAGTCCACTATTTACAATTATTCACCAGCTAAAATTCTTTAAAATAATGTGTTTAATTACGCACAGGTATTTTTAGGCTAGTATATTAGGTATATCCATCAGTCTTAAATTAAGTTTTGCAAAAGAGATAAGTCAATACTAATTTGTCAAGAGGTTAAGTGAGTAATCGTCTATTTACTTAACAATTTAAAATTAACGACAGCAATACGTTGTTTAACCACTCAACTGTCACAAAGTCTGTGGCAGGAGCCAAAATTGAGCACAGTTCTAAAACTTGTTTTGTTTACATTTTTTAATCGTCTCATATTTTACGGAGATGATATATTTTCGCTGAAAATGTAATACAGTGTCGTTTAGTAATAAAGATTTAAAAAATATAAGGTTTAATTCAAAATTAAAAATTATTGGAAAAAAATGTTTTTAAAAAGGGGCTCAAACACGGTATTGATTCCGAACGAAGTCCCCAGTTTCGCCATCCAGCGAATAGTGACGTTCCCAGTTGAGTGGTTAAATAACTTGAACAAAAACCATTTTTCTTATTTCGTCACCTATACTCGTTACTCTATTATCCTTGTAATCCTAAAGCTCTACTCAAAAAACCCGACTATAAAGTGCTTAGACATAACCGTCAGAAAGGAGTATTAATATTATTTAAGACTGCCATTATTCTCGAAGTACATATTGCGCAGATACGGCTCAAAACACCTACAGAATACGAGGGTAGTTTGTCATCTTAAAACTACAGACAATGAGGCTTATGACACAGAATAGTTGTAGTATAGAAGTAAAAATGGATTGTGTTGTTTGTGTTGTTTCTACCTTATGCATGATGTGTTCATCTTTAAATAAAATTGCATGAAAATGTAATACCTATTTATAATAATGTTCATAATTGTATACATGTATTTTTGTAGATGATCCAAATAAATAAATAAAAAAATTTAATAGGATTGAATTATAAACGCGCGCGCGATTTTCCAGTGAAACTACTCGAAATAATAATTTAGGTGAATTTTATCGAAAGGAAACATTCCTGTATTTTTGAAAAGACACAATAGCATTCTTAATTTTTTTTTAAATTCTTTGTGCATCCCCGGGTGCCGTATTGAACCTGGTACAATTCTAAAAATTCACACCCTGTACTTTTATTGTACCAAACGATAGAGAGGCTTATAAGGAGCAAGATCACGTCAAGTGGACTCCCCATTTACCACTTGTCATAAAAAAATAATCTATATAAAATATATTTTTCATAAGTACTTATGCTGGAAAAATGATCCCACAAACGATTTTTAACAATTTTGATTTTAACAACATTTTTTTTTACAATGAAAATTTTAAGCACTTTTAATTAAAAAATGGATTATAAATCAACCGTAAGAAATAAATTCATGAAATTTTCAGCGCCTATGGTCAAATGTCTATACTTGGGGGATCATTTTTCCATCATAAGTACTTATGAAAAATATATGTAGATAGATTAATTTTTTACGATCAAGTGGGAAATGGGGGGTCCACTTGACGTGATCTTGCTCAAGGATTAACGTAAAACATTATAGATTAAATGAAAGGAAAACTACGAAATTCATCATCAAACGTCTACTAATTTACAAAAAAACATTTACTACCGACTTCATCTTTTCAGAAATAACTTGTGAATTACTAGTTAAATTTCGATAAAATTTTAATGAGACATTGGTAGACGTGTTTTGTGACTATGCCTAACCCCTCTTCGAAGGAGACCTGAGCCCAGTAGTGGGCAGTAGTGGGTTGTTACAGATTTTTTTTTCAGTTTGAGGATATCACTCTCCTTGCGGGTGGGGTATGTGGGAGTTGAAACGCACTAAAACCTCTAACCGCTCACCCTCAGCGTCCGAACCCCAGCTAAGCCCAGAACCCAGCACGGGGTTATGAGGGTAGACGCGACGCGTTACGCTCTCGGCACTCTTGTTGTTACAGTACCTGCAGTACAGCATATGTCGCTTCGTATATTTACAGATTAAGATTTATATTTTTCGCTTTTAAAAGTAATTGTGTGAAATAACAAACAATCTTTCGACACACGTTACAAGTGTACGAGACAACAGGAAATAGTAACGAGGTCTTCTTACCATAACGACGGCATTCTTCAAAATAATGGTTACATATTTCCTTCTGAAAGTAATTGCAGTGCTTCTGACATAGTTTTGGAAGGGCTACGTTTTTGTATTGAAGATATTTTGAGAGGTTAGGTTAAAAAAAGTAAATTTGATGATGTAACTGTTTTAGATTTATTTTAATAAAGTTATGTATTTTTATATAAATTATATTGTTAGGTCGTGGTGGCCGAGTAGTCGAAGCGCGTGCTTCCGTACGAGAGGTCGCGGGTTCTAATCCGGCCGGCTTGTAGGTACCTCTAAATCTAAATGTGAAAAAGATTTATGTGCAATTTTTCACAATACCACTGGCTAAAAACGGTGAAGGAAAAGATCGTGAGGAAACCTGCATATCGGAAAAGGGTTCTAAAAATCCTTTGAAGATATGTGAAGTCCCCAATCCGCACTGGGTAAGCGTGGTGGACTATGCCTAATCCCTCTTCTGAGGAGACCCGAGCCGAGCAGTGGGCAGTAATGGGTTGGTACAGTGCAGTACAGTACTGCTAGGTTACACAATGATGTCAACATAACTATGTTGACATCATTGTGTAATTTTTGTTTTATTGTTTAAATACTCTATACATATACAGGATGGATCTGTTACTCTGGACAATCCAACGTGGGGTGAATGACCTGTTGAAATAAAACTTAGAACCATTTTTATTTTTTGGATCTGTTAAACTTTTTTCTGACAGTCTATGGAAAACGTACAACTATCGTTGCGGACTTTCATACTATGATGATTTTTTTTATCCAATTCCTAAAATAACAGTGGTTCTAAGTTTTATTTCAACAGGTCATTCACCCCACGTCAGATTGTCAAAAGTTACAGATCCACCCTGTAGGTCGTCCGAATAGGTGTGGTAATCAATAACATTTTTTTATGTTGTCATAGTATTTTAATATTATTGTGATCCTAAGTTGATTAAAGAATAAATAATATCAATTAATACAGCATGGAGCCGAAATATCCACTAAAAATTAAATTATTTATGGATAATTATTACAATAAATATTATTTCTCCGTATTCATTTATTTACACTTATATTTTACATTATATTTTTAAAAAATTGACAAAGGAATAAAATTTAAAAATACAATATAAAAAACAGAGGGCCACTGAAGACGAGGTCTACGACCCAAGCCATCAGTGGTCAAAAATACAATAAATTATTATTAATTATTACAATTTTTGTTTGTATTTTGGGTATATATTATGAATAAACGTACATTACTATACTATTTTATATGTTAATTTAAGTAGTATATTTATGTGTATAGATATCTTTATATATAAGTAAATATCTAATATATATATATATTTTAATTTACTCTGATTTTTGGAGATGCACCTACCTTCTGCTTTACTTATTTCTGCACCACCTTTGGTTGACTGGAAGAGAATGCCTTAGGCATTAAGTCCGCCATTGTACTATCCATTGTGCATAAAGTAAAATAAAATAAAAAATAAATCCTAAACCTATAGCATCCTTAAATTCAATTTTAATCAAATTGAGATTGAACAGTACTAAATAAAATTTTAAGACCACATGAGTACCAAAACTAACTCACACGTCCTACATCAAAAAAGTCACGTCGTCATCAATAAACCCTTTCACAGTTAGTTTAACCCCCAAACGCCCATCACGTAGAAAATGTACCATTATCCTTAATATGGTCGTACGCAAAGACTTCCCCACTTCATCCGATAACAGACGGGTTAACACGCTCTCGTAAAATCAACATGCGAATCTCGTAACGGCTTCGCTCGCTCATGAAAATTCTGAACAACACGCAAGAATATAACGCGATGACGGCTAATACAATATCCTGCTTTGTATGAAATCTACATGGTGTTTTTTTAATTATTTAAAAAGAGCGATAAGAGTTATTCTTAAACGACGTTTAAATAATAAGGGGTGGGCCATATAAAGTTTGCATTTTTCAAAAGTTCGACTGTCATGTTGGCTGTGTGGCATGTTGCGCCATACTGTTGAAACCAAATGTAACTCTTTGTGGGTGCATTGGCTTCTCAATGGTGACGTGTGGATTTTCCGACCCCCAGATGCGACAATTTTGCTTATTGATATAGCCTCCGAGGTGAAAATGGGCTTCATCTGAAAAGACGATTTTTCGGTAAAAATGCTCATCTTCGGCCAAACGATCTTCTGCCCATTGGGCGAACCGAAAACGTCCCATTTCGTAAATGTCAAACATTTAACTAAATTATGTACGTACTTCCGTACGAAAGGTAAGCGCTTCAACCACTCGGCCACCACGACTATTCCGGGTATTGAACCTGGTACAATTGTAAAAAATCAAACCCTGTACTTTTATTGCACCAATCGATAGAGTGGCTTATGAGATTATATTTAATGTAAAACACGATAGATTAAATGAAAGGAAAACTACGAAATTCGTCATCAAACGTCTACTAATTAACAAAAAACATTTACTACCGACTTCATCTTTTCAGAAATAACTTGTGAATTACTTGTCAATTTTCGATAAATTTTATTAGGACGTTTGCAGACGTGTTTTGTGACTATGCCTAACCACTCTTCGGAGGAGACCTGAGTCCAGTAGTGGGCAGTAGTGAGTTGTTACAGATTTTTTTTTTCAGTTTGAGGATATCACTCGCCCCGCGGATGGGGTATGTGGGAGTTGAACCGCCCTAAAACCAACCGCTCACCCTCAGCGTCCGAACCCCAGCTAAGCCCAGAACCCAGCACGGGGTTATGAGGGACGACGCGACGCGTTACGCTCTCGGCACTCTTGTTGTTACAGTACCTGCAGTACAGCACATGTCGCTTCGTATATTTACAGATTGAGCTGTATTTTTCGCTTTTAAAAGTAAAAGTGTGAAATAACAAACAATCTTTCGACACACGTTACAAGTGTACGAGACAACAGGAAATAGTAACGAGGTCTTCTTACCATAACGACGGCATTCTTCAAAATAATGGTCATATATTTCCTTCTGAAAGTAATTGCAGTGCTTCTGACATAGTTTTGGAAGGGCTACGTTTTGTATTGAAGATATTTTGATAGGTTAGTTTAAAAAAAGTAAATTTGATGATGTAACTGTTTTTTATTTTTATTTTAATAAAGTTATGTATTTTTATATTTATATTGTTAGGTCGTGGTGGCCGAGTGGTCGAAGCGCGTGCTTCCGTACGAGATAATTTACTCTGATTTTTGGAGATGCACCTACCTTCTGCTTTATTTATTTCTGCACCACCTTTGGTTGACTAGAAGAGAATGCCTTAGGCATTAAGTTCGCCATTGTACTATCCATTGTGCATAAAGTATAAAAAAATAAATCCTAAACCTATAGCATCCTTAAATTCAATTTTAATCAAATTGAGATTGAACAGTACTAAATAAAATTTTAAGACCACATGAGTACCAAAACTAACTCACACGTCCTACATCAAAAAAGTCACGTCGTCATCAATAAACCCTTTCACAGTTAGTTTAACCCCCAAACGCCCATCACGTAGAAAATGTACCATTATCCTTAATATGGTCGTACGCAAAGACTTCCCCACTTCATCCGATAACAGACGGGTTAACACGCTCTCGTAAAATCAACATGCGAATCTCGTAACGGCTTCGCTCGCTCATGAAAATTCTGAACAACACGCAAGAATATAACGCGATGACGGCTAATACAATATCCTGCTTTGTATGAAATCTACATGGTGTTTTTTTAATTATTTAAAAAGAGCGATAAGAGTTATTCTTAAACGACGTTTAAATAATAAGGGGTGGGCCATATAAAGTTTGCATTTTTCAAAAGTTCGACTGTCATGTTGGCTGTGTGGCATGTTGCGCCATACTGTTGAAACCAAATGTAACTCTTTGTGGGTGCATTGGCTTCTCAATGGTGACGTGTGGATTTTCCGACCCCCAGATGCGACAATTTTGCTTATTGATATAGCCTCCGAGGTGAAAATGGGCTTCATCTGAAAAGACGATTTTTCGGTAAAAATGCTCATCTTCGGCCAAACGATCTTCTGCCCATTGGGCGAACCGAAAACGTCCCATTTCGTAAATGTCAAACCTTTAACTAAATTATGAACACAAATTGAATGACATTTGAGCTGTCATTCTCTAAATAAACAGTAGTTCAAAATGTAAACGTTAGATCGCCCACCCTAGGTTATAAAATAGGTTTAAATTCGATCAAATTACAAGCAAAATTGAGTTGTTCCGTTGGTTTCATGAGATGTCGATCGACAGTTTTGCAGATATTTTGGATAGTTTTTAGGTCTTAGTGTTATCATATTATTTGTTTATAATGTTGTTACTGGTCGTATCTAACCATCAAATGTCTTGATCTTCAGTACCGTCATTTAAGAATCACGCTGTATAACGCGATGACGGCTAATACAATATTCTGCTCTCTGTTCACATCTCGTATGTAAATCTTTAGAATTTTGTGAGGAGTTAATGCATTTTTAATTTGGTCCTTAGATGATGCGAAGTTAAGTCGTAAGTCGACAACAAGCGCAGTAGATACAATATGATTGTCAATACTTGTGTTTAAATTAAAAAAATGACAAAGTATTGGTTTTCCAAAAAGTATACCTTTTAAACTGGCGTTATTTATTAATTTTTGTTTTTCTATATTAATTTATTAGCTTATTTTTTAAATTATAGTTTTAAAAAATATTTACAAAAAAATAAATAAAAAAATACAATATAAAAAACAGAGGGCCACTGCAGGCGGAGTCTACGATCCAAGCTATCAGTGGTCAGGGCCCAAGAGAGAGGAACCTCCTCATAATACGCGCCGTGTTAAGAACGACCGCCCTCTGAATCAGGCCCTTTACCAAGCCGGGGAGCGAATCATTAACAAGAGTACAGCTAATAATTCCTACGTTATAATTGAATGTTATAATTGACAATGTTCAAAATATTCTTGTCTTGGATAATGCATAATGAAAAGCCATTATACGTTTTAGATTTGTGTTTTAATTATGCTAAGATATTTTTCTTAGCTTCTTAAAATTTCTCTCATTATAAAGCAGTTCATAAACTTTCAAGACCTTCTCACTAAGATAAGCACTTTAAATTATTATTCAAAGAATCCGCTAAGCAAACTCAACTTGTCTAGCTTTTATGATGATCATAAAATATCAAAATTCAGTCATAATTTATTTCTAAGAATTTTACTACTAATTTCTCCTTGTATTATCTTTGGACGTCTCAGAATAGATTAACTAATTTACCATTGCAATATTGGAATTATATCTATACTGAATATTATAAAAGATCTTCTAGTGAGCCAAGTACTCTCTGTATAAAAAATGTCAGTGTTGAAGTACAACCTGTCTTTTAGATTTGGAGGATTTTTCGCATTATACGAAAGTCAAATTTTATACAGCTCATTGTTCCCAGAGCGTTATGACATGTCTAAAACTTTTTTTTTATTGCCTCGTTGGCAGAGGAGCTGACGGCCCACCTCACGTTAGCGTCACTCATGGACCTCTGCATTGCCAGAAGACACTGCAGGGCCGCTACCTACATTAAATAAGGTTTAAGAAAAGCTCTGTGTACGATATAGCTAAAAGGTAATAGGTAACCCTCAATGCCCTAAAATATCTACATTGCAAAAGGTCATGCGCGACGGTAACCACTAAATCCAGAAAAATAGTTTCCACAAAACAGCGAACGTGTTAAAAATATACATTTTCTAAACAACGCTACGTGAAACAGCTCGGAAATGCAAAAACGTTGACATAGGAAAAGAAACACGTCCCAACATAATACCGGTTCGCTTCGTTGAACAATTTCTACGCATTTTTTTCATAAGACGTTTCACCTGGCGCGACATGACAAAATGAATGCCATCTTTCTTTGAGTTCCTTGAATTTTTCTTTTCTATTTTTATTTTTTGAGGATGGTTTGTAGTGAATTTTAGGTTATTCTAGTGTGAACTAGTTTTAAGAGGAAGTACAGATGTTTCTTTAAGCAAATTCTACATTATATTTGAATGTTATAAATGCGTAAGTTTACGCTCAGAAATTATTTGAAAAAAATGTATCATTAAACAATAATAAAATCAAACATATTTATGACCTATTAGAAAAACAGAGAATTACTAAAAAAACATTTTTGTTCAAATGCTTTCTTTTCTTCATTAATCTGAAATTTGAAAACTGAAAAAACCTTCCAAATAAAACCTCCAATCAGGCAATATCCCAATTAATTAAAATATACAAAAAATACCGACGAGAGCTGAAAATATCCAAACCAAATATATTCTAGCAACACAGATGTCTGATGTTTTAATTAATACACAGGATCAGTTTACAGTAAAACGAAATTTGATTCAAATAATATTACGACGCGTTCTAGACATACTAGTAGGTATAAGTTACAAAACGAAATTTTACAGGAGAGTCACTTGAATGATCTACTATTTGTAACTTCTTATTTCATCATCATCGTCGTCATCATCAGCCTATAGACGTCCACTGCTGGCGGCCACGCTTGGCATGCAGGTTGGCGATCGCAGTATGATGTTATTATACTCAGAGAGCGCTGCTGCCCACTCTCCGGAGTGTCCCTTGGTTGAATTAGTCGCCTTCTACGACACCCACGGGACAAGGTGGCGTGGTGCTATTCTAAGCCGGCACCACAAGGCAAACTTCCTTCCACCTCCACTTCTTATTTAGTAGGTTCTATCTCTGGTAATAGTTGTAATATTAAAATCACATTTTCAGGATCGAGCGTTGGTAGACCCCACAAGATGGACTGACGACTTAGTCAAGATCGCGGGAGGTCGCTGGATGCAGATGGCGCAGGACGTGTCGATGTGGCGAGGTTTGGGGGAGGCCTATGTCCAGCAGTGGATGTCTGTAGGCTGATGGTGATGATGGTAATGATGAGTTTCAGGATATAAAAATTAGGAAATTTCAAGACTATTTATGCAAAAAGATGGACCCGACGACTTAGTCAAGATCGCGGGAGGTCGCTGGATGCAGATAGCGCAGGTTTGGGAGAGGCCTATGTCCAGCAATGGACATCTATTGGTTGATGATGATCATAATGATGATGCAAAAAAAACGGTTTTCGTCATTTTGTTCGTTATACCAGTACGTACGACCCGTCGATTATATATCTGTGCACGCAAAACGTAAATATTGTTATACGAAAAAATGATATTCGCAAACGGACTGCGTAATTGGATTTTGCTGAAATACTGTAATATTGAATGATATTTTTTGCTCTATATGACAGACTAGATGACCAACGTATTTCGTCGACTTCGCAAAATAAAATTAAGTGACGTTTTCTCATAACAATCAGTGGGGCTATTACAGCTTTGTATCGTTATCGTAAATGAACTAAATTTTTTTGACATTTTGTTTACGATTACGAATTTCCTTAGAAATAAACGTGGTTGTGCGCATGACCACTAATTGTCATAATTTTGAATAGTCTGTGTAAGGCTAAGTACACAATGGAGATTTTTTTAAAAAATGCAGAAAAAATATGAAAACATCAAGATAATCTTCTTCCGATCTGTGGATACTGATAACAATACGTTCGTCTAATACTAATTTGAAAATAAGTTGGAGACAATTTGGAAGAGTTCTGGAGTTTTTGCATGAAGACCACTTGCTATACATAATATCGTTACACAGAATGTGTTTAATGCATTTTTAGTCATTTAACGGTGATTGATATAAATTAAATTAAATTAATAAAAATTTTAGAATGTATTCTAAGCCTTTAAATATTTCCATGGTGACGAAACCGAAAAAATAACAAGTTAAAATTGGTATTACAGACAATTTTAGGATATTAATTATGAATAATTCGTCACTTGTTTATCCGAGTTTATCGTTTATAAACGTCAAATGAAAAAGGTACCTTTCGGAGTATCTTAAATGATTTTTAAGTTTACAAAGATGAAATAAAGAATGGGTATCGTGCTTAAGTATCTAATGTTATGAAAACTATGTGAACAAAAATTCACTATTGTAGCCAGAAGGTCAAAATTGTTACGTTTTTGTACTATCTTAGATTTTTATCACTTTGAAAATGTAATAGGTACAAACAAAATAAGAGTTCATTTCATTAGGTACTGGAAAGTTAAATATTATAATAAGGAAAATCAAAAATAAACTACAATTCCGAAAAATAACATGTTAATGTTGCACTTACTGGGAGGCAATGCTTTCTCAGGAACTCTTAGCATCGATATACCTCGCACGCTATGATATGTCCTTCAAAGAAATTCAATAAGCTCTTTTATGGTAGGCGCCAGGCTGTTGATGGCAGCAAATCTCGCAAGTCACAGTAGCTGGTAGGACCGTTAAGAGTGTAGGAGAATACCGAACACAAAAAAAGTGATACATGGATGTTATATAAAAATGATTACCTTAACTTTGTTATTTCATAAATTAAAACAAATAAAGAACAAAAAGTCATAAATTTTTTAATTACATTGTGGCGACCAATAGCGCGCGAGGTCCTGACTCGCGGTTACGACATTTACAAGAATCTTCGCATATATGTATACGACATCTCAAATCTACTACAGTGGGCTTCGGCCTGATCGGGCATACACTACCTCGCCCGGTCGGAGATCTCCCTTTGGCCATAAGTCCACTGTACCCCAAACTGGTGACCCTCGACAAAGAACACGCCTCCTTCGACATCATCACACCCTCCCAAGCCTCGAACCCCGCCAGCCAGCTTCACATCGGGCACACTCACTACGTCAACCGGTCAGCACAGCAGAGCACATCTCTCCTGGTCAACACGTAGCATCGGCCCCGCACGGCAGCATCTCCGACTCACTGGAGCCCGTGCATCAGCAGCACAGTTCCGACTCACTGGGACACATGCAGCAACAACACAGTTCCGACTCACTGGGACTTTCTATACTGGCACTGGCGATTCTCGATTCACGCACACAAGACACAACGGATGAATCGACCTCCGGTCTCCGAAGGGGAGTGTGTGGCGACCAATAGCGCGCGAGGTCCTGACTCGCGGTTACGACATTTACAAGAATCTTCGCATATATGTATACGACATCTCAAATCTACTACAGTGGGCTTCGGCCTGACCGGGCATACACTACCTCGCCCGGTCGGAGATCTCCCTTTGGCCTAATATCACTGATAGCCCACAACATTTATAACGTAAAGCAACATGTATAGTTTTTCATCTTTACACTTAAACGTTCAATTTGTAGTAAATACTATTATACGTTTTACTAGTATTCAGAGACTTCAAATTCGTTCCAACACTCAAAGCATCTTGCTTTTAAAAGCTGCTAATTTTAATTTACAAACTACAAAGACCGCTAGGTACTCCAATTTTATTTCAACAAATTTATATAAGCTCCATGTAAATTGAATAAACTTTGATTGACAATACGTCAAATGAGCTAGAAAAACAGTTAAGTTAGTGTCAGGTCACGAGTAATTCCAGGTTCCGTACCCCGTCCCAAAACATCAAGCCATCAACAAATTATACTTTAATTTGTCCGACAGATCTTTTTTTAAAAAGACCCCTCTAGTGATATTCCTTAAGTTCGATTGAAAAATAAATCGATTAATGCCAATTGCCAACACTGTTACAGAGACTGTAAGGTTTATTATTTTGAATAGTTTAACTCTAAAAAATTGTTTTTATGCTTTGTTTTTCTTGGGATTCACTCGTGGTAATTTTTTCATTTGGTTTTATTTGAAACACAATTTTGTGAAAGCAATCAATTTAATTTTTTCTTCATACCTAGTATGTACTTTTAAGAGTTTATAGTAAATTGGCAAAATGATTCTATTTTTATTTTTCTTTACATTTTACTGAGTTTGGAATATATTGTGATATGCAGTAGGCAGTTCAATATTATTCTCAAGTATTACTAATTGCGATTTAGTCCTAAGTTCTTAAAGCAATAAATTTTTAAACATTATTATTTTGATATACAAACAAACACGTTGATTCTGTTTAGGATAGATATTGTTTTTTGTGACAAACGTCAATAAATGACATTGTGAAATAGAGATGTAACGAATAGTTATTTGACCGAAAACAAAAAATTCTGTGTTCCGAATTCCGAAACAGTGGCGTGCAGTTCAAACATGGTTTGCATAGCTTATCTTAAGAAGTTTGAATTTAATCATTGAAGTATTCGTTGTTATTTACTCTTGGTATCTTTCCAACTACATTTAGGTGATAATTCAAATATAAATTAAGGTAAAGCTTTTGTAGATCTCTCTTTTATCGTCTTTTGCATGAGGAATACTCCGAAGATTTTTAAAGACGATCCCTTTATCTTCCTCTTATGACTAGCTTCCCACTAGTACTACGCGAGGTGAAACTTGTCATTTTTATTCGAATCTTACGCGGTAATCTACGTTTCGTTTCGTAAGAACTTTTTTGGAAAACTTTATGTCGCTTTTAAATGGGCTTCCCTGTCTCCGCTTTAGCGTTCCTCGAGCAATATATTTTGTCCATCAATAAGGTTTGAGAAGAGGTCTAAAGTGTAATTAAAATTGGTCAACAATTTCAGTGTCTCTTGAAAGTAAAGTATCCATGAGTACTGGTAACCACTTACTAACAAGTGGGTCTACTGCACGATATTCGGCCGTAACATTGAAAAGTTACCGGATACTTGGAACATCTCTATTTAGTTTACGATACGGTGTTTTTTGTGATGCATAATAGCAAATTTTAAACAAAATTGTTACGAAATGTCATCTCTGTGACGTGCCTCAAAAAAAATCATTATTGTGAATAAAATATTAGTGTCTGTTTGTAAACTATATATTTTTTTAATTCAAATTTATTTCCATCCATTTCAAAATTACTTTCGTTTCTCTGTTTACTTCATCTCATTCACTTCAAGCAAAAAAATTGATTTCCACCTAGAAAAAATAAGAGTTATCAAGTAATGTTTTTATAATTTAAATTTGGGAAATAATAATTTAGCTCTTTGCAAGATTGATAAAGTGGATCATTTTAGACCAATAAACAAAAACGACCGATCACAATTTTTTATAACTTTTTGTACAGGCATACCCATATGGTGCAACTTGTTTATCTTTACGTTTGAAGTTGTCAATTAGAAATTTACTAAAGCTGATGATACACTAGCGTACAAAAATAGATTTTAAACTAAAACAGAGGGACGAGCTGACCGCCCACATGATGGTAAGTGGTCACTGTCGCTCATGAAACTACCCAATTAGGAATTAGGAACATAACAAGATACCATCAAATGTTGCCTCCAATAGATTATTTGATTATATTACAGATAATAGTAATCGGCTTTTTTTAATTCTATAATGAAAGTTATCAAAATAAGTGTAACACTCTGGATACATTTTGTGAAACTTATTATTAACTGCTAATAATAATAAACAGAATCTTCTTTATTTGTACAAATACAGAGATAGGCAGCGAGAAGCGACTTTACTTTGTAGTATGTAGTGATAATGATGAGTTGGCTCGCATAACATCGTTTGCATGGGGAGGAAAGTATATATCACATAAAAAATAACATACTTGACCATTGTTCAATAGCCATTGAAAGCTCCGGGATAATCTTTTCACCGAATACTCATAGCTAACCGTCATAGAACTGACAAGAATGTTGTCAATAGACAGATGCTACATGTACATGCTCTTACGCTACATGTCATTTTTGACTCTCACCAATGGTGATACATGTTTGTATGATGCGACTGAGCCGCAATTGTCATTAATCTAAATACATAATTATTAAAAATCATTATGTGTTATAAAATATGTGTATGGTTCATGCATTATCAGGAACATTTTTTCATCTAATGTGTACTTCGTTTTACAATAAATGGTAAAATTATTAAAGTTTTCCCGTAATACCAATTTTATGAAAAATGACGTCATTTGATGTGAAAATAGACGATTACGATAAACGACGCGTCCTGTAATAGCCCCACAGGTGTAGTATAAGTTTGTCAAAAATGATTCTTTTAGAAAAAACGAACGACCTCCATTTTTCAATAATTAAATCAAAACTTAGGATATTTAGATTTTAATTAAATGAATACAATACAACAAAAAACGAATACTTGAGTTTCAGTTTAGATTTTAATTCCGAATGAACTTCTACAATACGTGCCTACTATTACTTACAAAATAGCCTAGGTAAATTTACATCTAAAAATAAACTTATTCAGACACTCGCGGTTTTTTATAATACTTTCATGCATTTTCAACGGGTTCTTACCACGATATTTAATTACGGGGTGACGACTTCAGATTATCGAGTATGTGGAATCCAGTGCTAAACACAACAGTCACTAAGGGTTCATGCTCAGAGAGTTTAGTAGTTACAGTGAGTGTGGTGTGTCGTGATGTGAGTTCGAGTTCCAGTGGTACTACCCAAAAGCGAACGAGAAAGAGGGTAGACAGATTTGTTTGCTCTTAAATCGACCCGCAGTATCCAGTCTTCTCGTGATCATGACGTTTGCAACAACGTTGAAATATCGAGACAACTCAATTAATTAAATATCGTGGTAAGAACCCCTTGAAAATGCATGAAAGTATCTAAAAATAAACTTTAAACCATCAAAAAATCGTCTCATCTTTATTAAGTTCATTACCAATCAAACAATCCTACAATCACTCAAACATCAAATGATTTCGCTGAAAAAGTAATATAATCTTTTGAACTCCTTAAAACTTCGCAGACGCTTTGTCAACGATTTTGGAATCAAAAATTGATTGGGTATTGTATTATATTTTTATTTAAGTCGAATAAAGAAAAGTCCTTTTCATTTTTGGCGTTATGTTTGTTTATAAAAATATTTAGATATGTTCATTATCACTTTGTTATATTTTTAAGTTATAGACTATGTAGATTCGGAGAAAAACCTTATTAGTTAATCGTTGGTGTTTCTGTAGTGTCTCCTAACATTGTGGTGGGCGAGTGGTTTAAGCGTTTGCCTTCCGTGTTGAAGGTCGTAGTTTCAAACCGATTGTACTTTAAAGTTTAATTTGCAAAAGATTATGTGAAATTTATCACAACAGTACTGACTAAACACCGTGAACAAAATATCTTGAGCAAAACTAAATATTGGAGAAGTATTAAAAAACCCGTCAAAGATATTATGCGAAGTCGAGGTAGAAAGAAAATCCAATATTTTTTCAATCTTTAATCAATTAGAAACGACATAACCTATCTCATTACTTGAAAAAAACTATACTCTCATCGTTAATTATCACAACAAAATGTTTCTACGTAACCACATTAATTCCTTAGATGTGTCCGTTCGCAATACAATGATTTTTCTCTGAGACAATACATCTCGGCAAACAGAAAATATTTTGCAAAGGAACCATCTAATTAGATTGTATTGTTCCAACTTTGGGATCCGTGATTTTATGCTGAATTTGCTGTACAATTTGGAGTTCGTTAATCTTTTGCTGTCTGTCAAAATGTGAATATATTTTGTGTTTTTTTCTCGTGTCTATCGTGTTTTTCATTTGGATATTTTTGACGGTATTTGGTACTTATAACTATTTTTAAATGTAAGGTCTGTGTGTCGTCGTTGTCTAATTTGTGGTTAGTAATAGAAGGTGTTGACTGTATTCCCCTATAAAAAGTCATGAATTTAGTGACCTCATTATTTTCTCGATACGAAGAAGTACGATACAAAATTAACTTGGAGAGTGTTTCCGAGCGTAATACACTCACAAGTTTAATAGATCTTACAGATATTAGAAGAATAGGTATAGGCTGGCACCCCACCAGCGGAAAGTGTGAATGGGAAGGATGGATGTGAAGTATGCGGTACGAAAGTAGGACATAAGCGAGAACCGGAATGAAAGAGTAAACAAACCAGCAATTAGATTAAGAATATCCCCGATAATGTTGAGGGGATTTAGATTAAAAAGAAAAAAAAATAGATCTTACGTTTTACTAAATATATCGCTTCTATCTGATTGTGTTGCTGAATATCTTCTAATATATAAAATTCTCGTGTCACGGTGTTCGAACTTGAACTCCTCCGAAACGGCTTGACCGATTTTGTTGAAATTTTTTGTGCTTATCCGGTATCTATGAGAATCGGCCAACATCTATTTTTCATCCCCCTAAATGTTAGGGGTAGTCCACCCCTAATGTTTTTTTAATTTTTTCGACGCAGACGAAGTTGCGTGGGGCAGCTAGTAATTTTATAAATAATCAAGACGTTTTCTCACACTTGAACGATATAGTGGTGTTAAAAATGAGCGTTAGTAATATCTGATTGTTTTTATAATATTGGAAAAAAAATATGCAAAATATACGGAACATTCACACTGATGACCTCATTCGTCCTTATCCGATGTTCTCATTATCTCCAATATTCATTTGCTTAAGGATTTCAAACTGAACAGATTATATTCATTTCTTTGATCCTTTTAATATTGTTTTGGAAATTAATTTTGTTTGAAACGTCAAGTGTTTTTTTTGCTTAATCCGAAATTTTAATATTTGTTTAAGCGTTGTTTTTCTGGTTCGTAATAGGATATTATTTTTCTTTGCGAAATAGAAACAAACTTAATTTTGAACTTAAAGAGGTTTTCTGAGAGTTTTCCTTTTTATTTAACTTTTATTTGATGTAATTATGTATATGTTTTTTTTTATTGCCATGTAGGCAGACGAACCAACGGACCACCTGATCGTAAGTGGTTATCGTCGCTCATGAACCTCTGCAATGTCAGGGGACATTGAGGGGTCGCTACCTACGACCTAACTTTAAGGACCCTCCTCAAGCCTCGTTTGAAGAAGGTCAAGTTATGTGTATGTTGGCCTGGTCTGGTCTAGTAAGTTGAATTCGATCAACTATCTATAGCAGTACAATACCATGGAGGTAATTTGATGATACAGTTGGAAGGTAGCAATAGGAACTCCTGTACTTGTATTCTTTAGAAATCTACTTCTTGATGATATTCAAAATCTTAACTCGTTCAAACTTTAAAATATTACCTATACGTAATTTAAGAAGAGTTTTTGTATGTTAAGTCCCCTTTTACCATCGTACCACACGCCGCAGGGGCAAGGTTCACCACCTTTACTTGGAACCGCCGCGATCTTCCAGGGTTCGCTTCAGAAAATCATTTTTGCCCCGTATCATCCCGATTTGGAATGGACTCCCATCCTCGGTGTTCCCGGAGCGCTATGACATGTCCCTCTTTAAACGAGGTTTAAGAAAAGTCCTGTATCGGTAGGCGGATAACAGCCCCTCATTGCCCTGGCATTGCAGAGGTTCATGAGCGACGGTGACCGCTTACCATCAGGTGGGCCGTAGGCTCGTTTATCTATCACGCAATAAAAAAAAAGTGAACATTGCACCTTTATCCAATATCTCTTTTCATTTCTGAAGTCTAAGAACAACGATAACTTCTTACCATGGACACTGGGCACTGAACAAAAAAACTAAACATTAAAAAGTCATTGGATTTAAAAATACAATGGACTGGCATTCAGTAGGACTTTTGTTGTAGTTCTTTAAAAAGTCATTTTCTATTTTTCTCCGCAAATAGACAGCATTTCCAAAGCAGTATTGTTCACGTAGAAACCTATTAAATGTAAACTTCCAGGCAATAATAGATATTTTCTCGACAACTGGCTTTTTTAAATGTCAGAACCACACAAAGAAAATGAACTTTTATTTATCGTCATTCTATTTAAAATATTTCTAAAGCTTGATTTGGAATTGCGCAATATTTTTTTATAAAACTTTTTAATAGTAGGTAATGGATATTAATTATTGCCTTTTTGTAGTTTTAGTTTATCTTCAAATGAGGTTTAAAAAAAGCGCTTAAAATTCGTAGTGATTCTGACACAGATGTATGAACGGTGGTAACCGCTTAATATCAATTACTTCATCATTACATTTTATTTAAATCGCCGATCCATAGAAATATATTCAGGCAAAAGTACCGAATAAGTTGAAGACGCATTTTGGTCCAAAAATAATCTCCGCCGCGACAGTGTATCACTGCCGTGACCAGGATTCGAACCTGGGTTACTACGGCCACAACGTAGGGTCCTAACCACTAGACGATCACGGCTATCGGAGCTGGTGATTATAACAACGAAATACTTGCTTATATTATACAAACTGGAGCACTTTCACTGTAGCTGATACTTTAATTGCGTCAAAATTTATCTTACGCAACTCACTCCGTCTCTGCAAGGTTACTAACTAGCAAATGATCGTGTCTTTCAAGTATAGGTAACTAAGCTGACATGCGCAACTTCGTCAGCATCACAAATTAAGTATTTAAACGGCATATTTGCGGTATAAGAGTAGAAAAATGTGCCCATTTACTACCTCACATCGAAAACTTCGAAAAAACTGTGTTTCTCTTCTATTAAATACTTTACTACTGAATCACTATCTGTTTTAAAAAACTGCATCAAATTAGTTTTAAAGATAGCGTACATAGGGACAGACATACAGAGTGTTGTGAGTGACTCTGTTTTATATCATTGTATACGAATTAATGAACTCACTTTATTGCATACAAAAATAAAATAAACATGTACAGAAAAAAACACAAGCAATCTAAAGTCGAGTAAAAAAGTCTTATCTAAGAGCAATCTCTATATATATATATATCTCTTCTAAGGTTCTGTTCCTTGTAAGTATAATGGTAATAGTTAACAAGACAGACAGACAAAGAGAGTCTTAAGTCGCCCGGGTTGAGAAATATAGTATGCGGAGATGGCAAATATAAGATTTAGACTTACTTAGACTTACTTAGTCTACGAAACCTCCAAAAAACCGTTGTAAGACTATACCTTAGTAGTTACAAAACATCCACTAATATTATCGTGTCTTAAAAACTCTTTAAAAAAAGATGTGTACCCAACTTTTTTGTCATAATAACAGAAAAAATGTGTAGGCATTTCGCCAGAAGTTGAGACAGGTTGAAAAAGCCTTAAGTATCGCAAGTTTATGAAACACCCTCAGAGATATAATGTAAGAGGTTTTTTCGACGAATTTGTTGTAGTTACGTCGTTGGCCTGTTTCCAACAGAAATATCTTGTCTATAAAACGACAAATTTGGTGTAATTCTGACTCATTCCTTCTTACATTTATCCTTGGGGAACGAATGTGAAACAATGCAGGATTTTTTTGCATTAATATTTATGTAAACACCGGAAATTTTAGCATTATGAGATATAGGATAAAAGGACTCTGGAGGGAATATTCCTTTTAGTATTCCTTGAGTGGCTCATTGATATTTTGTAGAGGACGTTATCATTGTGTATCCAAGCTTTGAGGGCCGTGAAATCATTATGATATTAACAACAAGCTGGGCCGCGCAACTTTGCGTGGGGAGGAAAAATACTAATGTAAAATTGTACTATTTTATAGTATACTAGCTGGTCCATGTAACTTCGTCTGCGTCACCTTTAAATGTCAATTTTTCTCATCGTAAAAACCTTTAAACTTCAACGAACATTTTTCAAAAGTAATGGGTCAGGCGTTGTTTAGTTAGTAGAGCGATGGTGAGACAAATTCGAATAATTGCAGGGAAAAAGAAAAAAAATATGGTTTATACGATTCTCGCGGGGACAGCGCGACGGGAAAGAGTGCCGTGGACGTAACGCGTCGTGCCGTCCTTCCAAACCCCGTGCAGGGTTCTGGCCTCAGCCGGGGTTCGGACGCTGAGTGTGAACGGTTGGAAGTTTTAGTGCGGTTCAGCTCCCACATACCGGTGATTTCCTCCAACTGAAAAAAAATAGGTTTCTCGCAGATGCCGTCGCGGGCAGCAGTTAGTACTAAATAATGTTTGCTCACAAACAATTTAACTTTCACTCAGGAAATATTTGCTAAAGACCCGTTTACTGAACATAAATAGGTATAGAATAAATACGTTAGGAACTATTTCATTACGATTTCACATTTAAAAAGGCATTTCTAACTATTACCGTACTTTCTATTACCGTACCACCCGGCGTCGAGGTGGAGTTCATCCTTACTATATCGAACCACCGCGGTCATCCACGGTCCGTTTCAGGAACACTTTTTTGCCACGCACCATCCGGCTATGGAATGAGCTCCCCTCTTCGGTATTCCCAGAGCGCTATGACTTGTCCTTCTTCAAACGAGGCTTGAGGAGAGTCCTTAAAATTAGGTAGCGACCCCTCAATGTCCCCTGACATTGCAGAGGTTCATGAGCGACGGTAACCACTTACGATCAGGTGGCCCGTTGGCTCGTCTGCCTACAAGGCAATAAAAAATAAAAAATAAAAAAAATTAGTGAGAAGTGAAATAGTATTAAATTTGTGTATTAAAATCACCATATATCATGTCACCAAGAAAACCTTGAAGTTTAATACCGTCTGAAGAATTTAAAAAAAATTGCAGTAACAAATTTATATTAGTGCCAAAGCCATTTGGATATACCTACATCATTTTATGTTTGTGCGACTATCACTGTGGGACTATACTACCGTTGAAATGTATTTTGAAAAGAAAGTTATTCCAAAAACAAAAGTGGATCAAAGTTGTATTCTGGAAGGACATTCACCTCACTTTGGACTAGGTTAATCCACTATAACGTCGATGCAAAATATAAATCTAGTGTAAAAACTAGAAAAAATGGCGGAGAAAAACCTTCAACGTTTGTGTGTCCCGAGAGTGCAAAAGAAAATTGGTTTCCGATATAATGGCTCTGATATTCAGCAAACACAAATCGGCGAGTAAAAGAATAACGAAGAAAAAAGTATATCTCCGCCGCGACAGTGCATCACTGCCGTGACCAGGATTCGAACCTGGGTTACTACGGCCACAACGTAGGGTCCTAACCACTAGACGATCACGGCTACCGGAGCTGGTGATACCAACAACGAAATACTCGCTTATATTATACAAACTGGAACACTTTCACCGCTTCGCTGGTCACAAGTTAAACGCCAATTAAAGTTATTGCAATACTTGTTTTGTAATCCAGTAGTTCACAATAGTATTCACTGTTCGGACCTACATAATATTTATGTGTCCCTTTTAGCAACAGCTAAGCCAATTATCCTTAGGTCGCGTTTCCACATTGACTCGCCAACGTCCGACTCACTTATAAAACAAATTTTAATGTTAACAACACCGACGGCCGACCTAAATGAAAGTTGGAAGTTGGCGAGCCAATGTGGAAACGAACCATTAAATATTACTATTTTAAGTCCTAAGTATTTTTTATTTATACTAAGACCATTTTACTTCAGTTCTTTTTTCACAGGACTATCTATAAATACTTTCATTTGAATACCTCATCATCATCAGCATCATCATCATCAGCCTATAGACGTCCACTGCTGGACATAGGACTCCCCCAAACCTCGCCACATCGACCGGTCCTGCGCCATCTGCATCCAGTGACCTCCCGCGATCTTGACCAGATCGTCGGTCCATCTCGTGGGGGGGTCTACCAACGTTGCGCTTACCGGTTCGTGGCCGCCTCTCCAGAACTTCTCTCGAAGTTTTCTCGTCCACAATACCGCAGTGTCTCAAGACGAAAGTCTTTGAATACCTCACCACATCCTAATTATGCATTAAAACTTCAACGATAAATCAACAATATAATTAACTTGAAAAGCTGAAACTTTTACAAAATACACCGAACAAACTTTTCGACCAGATAAGGTGCTTTATTCAGCTTCAAATCAGTTAGGGAAAGCCTCAAAAAGTTACAAAACAACCGGATAAGCTCCGTAAGCTTACGAATGCTGAGTTGTAATTTCGTGTTTTTCTTTAAGCTTTGATTATATTTTTTGAAAGAAATGTTCTGATAATATTATTTATGGATTTACTTTAAAAGTGTTACGTTAGTACGTAAGTTAGCTTTTAAATTGTTCAGTCATTTCCTCACTCGCGAAACCCTATGGGAATGCCTATGGGCAAAAGAGTGTTGGTCAGCTGCTCTAAAGTGAGGGCTTTTAGAAGATACCTCTCAAAATAAAAATAATAAAAACTTGAGAGGTGTCAAGGGACACCCGGGTGGAACCCGGAAGTTCCTTTCGATTAATTAGTGAGGGAAAAGTAATAAAATTTAATTTTTAAGTTATAAAAATATTTTTTCATCACAGCACCATTTTGGATTAATCATATAAAACAAAATACTTTGGAATTGGAGGAATTGTTTTAAAAGATTTTAATCACAGCGCCATCTAGCGATAATCATTTAAAAACAAAAAAGTGTCGTGACAACTTTTTCATAAGAATTTCCGTCTAGCCCCCTTTCGGTAGCGAGCGATAAGGAACTTCGTTCCAAAAGGAAATCTATTTATTGTATCTAGTTGAAGGTAGGGGTAGATTTCTTAGAAAGTGATTTTTGAGGTTCTTGATCGGAATGTAATAAGTGTCAAAGTTAAGAAGAGAAGTTAAAATTTACTGGTATTTTTTGACATGGAAGTACACATCTACGATATCTATCGCAAGCAATTCATTCAACCTCCATATTCATGAGTGTGTCGGGTTGGATCGTTTGTGAATAACGGAATTTTACTGATGCAAATGATTGAAGTTGTTCCCTGTTCGACGTAAATACAAACAAGTTAATTAAACTTTATAATATGCTCCCAATAGTTTCAAGAACTTGCAGGTACGAAAGTCAAAAGAGTAGATTTAAAAACGTGCTTGAATTATTACAAATTAAAATGTTTTAAGTTCATATTTATTAGTTAAATTAACACAATATTTAATTGAAAATTACTATAGTAGGCCGACTTTTGAATATACGCAAATTACTTTCATGCATTTTCAACGGGTTCTTACCACGATATTTAAATCCTAATCCAATCCAATCCAGAATCCAGTGCTAAACACAACATTCACTAAGGTTCATGCTCAGAGAGTCTTGTAGATACAGTGAGTGTGGTGCGTCGTGATGTGAGTTCGAGTTCCAGTGGTACTACCTAAAAGCGAACGAGAAAGAGGGTAGATTTGTTTGCTCTTAAATCGCCCCGCAGTATCCAGTCTTCTCGTGATCATGACGTTTGCAACAACGTTGAAATATCGAGACAACTCAACCCGTTGAAAATGCATGAAAGTATTATAGAAAACCGCGAGTGTCTGAATAAGTTAATCCATAAAATCCACAAAACGAAATTAAATAATTAAACCGAAGGCTAAGTAATCTGACCCTTCCATTTATCAAGACATCCTTCAATATGATCTGACGTTTACATTAAGGTTTCAAGAAAATGTTTATGTCTGCCGATGAAATAAAAAATTGCAAAGTTTTCGAGAGCTCGGACCCGAGGCAATTTCATTACAGAACAAAATTGCGTAGGATCTACTTTCATTTATTGTGGTGTGCGTTAATAGATTGCTCTTTTATATTTTTGTTCTGATAAACGTTGGGTTCGCGGAGAAATCATGATGTTAAACAAAGTGAAAATATTGTGGGAAGTTATTAGGACTCTGATTAAAGTGCGATGAATAGAAGTGTTTAGGTCATGTACTTGTGATAAGAATGCTGCTATGTGGACATAAAATATACATACATTTAAAAACCAATACTCAACTGTTCCTGTACCAACCCATTACTGCCCACTGTTGGGCTCAAGTCTCCTCAGAAGAGGGATTAGGCACAGTCCACCACGCTTGCTTAGTGCGGATTGGGGACTTCACATATCTTCAAAGGATTTTTAGAACCCTTTTCCGACATGCAGGTTTCCTCACGATGTTTTCCTTCACCGTTTTTAGCCAGTGGTGTTGTGAAAAATTGCACATAAATCTTTTTCACATTTAGATTTAGAGGTACAAGCCGCCTGGATTTGAACCCGTGACCTCCTGTTCGGAAGGACGGACTCACACTCGGCCACCACGACTTTTTTGAATACTCAACTATTAAGTCCAAAAAAAAAACAAATTTGAATTTTACCCAGTCTTCGGGTTCGGACGCTGAGTGAGAGCGTTGTAGGTTTTAGTGTGGTTCAACTCCCACATACGGGGCACTACAACACACACGGGGCATGTGAAAATCTGGTCATTTCCGCTAACTAAAAAAAACAGTCTTAAGTCTGCCCGTCTCAAAACTAGATTTTTTGGCTTTATTTTCGTCTAACACTGGATTCCACATACAGGATAGTTTGAAGCCGTCACCCCGATTAAAAGTGCTATTCCTCGAACATACCAAGACTGGTTACGGAAGCTATTGAAATTTCGAGCAATAGTACCACTGTCGAAATGTGAGTTCGAGTTCCAGTGGTACCGGCAAACGAACGAGAAAGAGGGTAAACAGATTTGTCTGCTCTTAAATGACCTACCCGCAGTTCCTCAATCTTCCCGTGGCGCTCATGGCGCTTGAAACAGTGCTGAAATATCGGGACCGCTCAATTAAGAATAATCGTGGTAAGAACCCGTTTAGTAATAGTGTAAGTGACACATACATTTACCGATACATCATTCACTACTGACTATATTTATATTCGCATCTCCCATAATAACATTAAAATGGAAATCTCCTGAATGCAATTACACCCCGTAACGGTTCAATAGGTTTCATCAGATATCAACAATCTCATTCACGCTTCGACTGAGCGATAATCAATGCATTGGTTACATCACAGATACTACTAGGTATTCAGAACTGTAAGATAAGTGAAAATGCCGGTAATCATGAGATTTGTAGTCGAGCAATCGACTCTACAAGGTGGATCATAAAAATTTAAAAAGGTTATCGTTTAAACTTTTGGAACGAAGTTCCTTATCGCGCATTATCGAAAGGGAGCTATTCTTATATAAAAGTTGGCACGACACTTTTTTTGTTTTAGATGATTATCGCTAGATGGCGCTGTGATTAAAATCTTTTAAAACAATTCCTTATTTTGTTTTATATGATTAATGCTACATGGCGCTGTGATGAAAATATTTTATTGAAAAAATAAAATTTTATTACAATTCCCTCACTAATTAATCGAAAGGAACTTCGTTCCATCCGGGTGTCCCTTGACACCTCTCAAGTTTTTTTTTTCTAATTCTAATGGAAGTCTGCAACGATAGTCGTACAGACAAAATCTCTCTCTCTGAAATTGTCAGAAAATAAGGTTTAATCGTTTTCATAAAAAAAAAATCTAAGTTGTACTTCGACAGGTACACTCCACTTCAGCTGGTCCAAAGTGACAGATGCACCCTGTGTAGTTCCTATTAAATTTATTTTTAATAAAATTTTGTCTGAAATAACTGATTAGGCTAATTTTTTTTCTTTAATTGGTTGTATTATGTTTATTAAGATGATATTTCTGAAAATTAAATCTCCTAACTACTCGTGGACTTGTGAACTAAAGTAGAATTAAAAAGATCTGGCTTGCAACGTTAGCCATGTGCGCAATGCAAAACAAAGCAGAAGCGTGTACAAGCACGTTTCAAAAATAAACTTGAAACTACCCACAATTTTGTTTTATGCGTAAAACAACGTGAATTCATATTAATAAACATCGCTTACAGTAACATTGTGATAAAGAATGTCCTTAAGCAATTTAATAAACTTCTTTGATGAATCAGTAAAAACATCGAGTTCTGTTGACGACTTCTCAAGTTCATTATAGGTACGACACATACGAGTAATGGGATTATAATATGATATGTTGTTTCTATGAGTTAATAGTGAGAAGTGTTGTTTTGTTTGGCCCTACGAGTGCTAAATTTGGTGTTGAGTGAAATATTGGACAACATTTCAGGTGAGTCAATCAAAGAGTGAATAATTGACGAATAAATTTTGAAAATTCAACATATTATTTACTCTTTAATAATTCTTATTCAGTTAATACATATACCGTAGATGAAATCTAGTATACAATAATAAACTGTCCTAACGATCAGGCCTATTGACATCAAGCTTGACTGACAGCTGAATGCTGAAATGGGTCATTCGGTTCGACCCTCCGACATTCACGGGCATTCTCCGAATATTAACAAAACATCTATCGCGTAAAATATGAAAGAAAGATTTCTGATCAAATATATGTGAGCTTTTGCTAATATAAAACTGAAATACTTGTTACTTATTTTCGATATAGTTGAAAGGATTTCGACTCTTCACTGATAATTAATTCTTAAAATAACTTGAGCCTTAATATGAATAAATAAATAAAAAGCCTTTTATTTCCAAACTATAAATAAAAGTTTTACATTTAAATTTGTGCTTAAAATTAAGTATGTTAAAAAATTATAATGTTAATCCTAAAAAATATAAGTTTTTTAATTTTGGAACTCCTCTCGGGTGAAGGCCTCCTCCAAGGCTTGCCACATCTCTCTATCCTGCGCTTTTCGTCTCCATTGTGGTCCGGCAATTTTGTTAACCCTTAAATGGACGATTTTTGTCTCACGTTTTAAAATAATATATTTGTGTAATAGACATGTATTTACTGTCTAGGAAAAATGAGTAAAAAAATGTAGATATATTTACTATGCTTTTTTTTGTATGCCAACATTTAAAAAAGTACAAAATTCGTTCAGAAATAAGAACTAGTTGTCAAAATTAACCAAAATTAAAAGAAGGTCAATTTTATCTGTGATGTTTAATATGTTGTTTAAAAACTACATTGTCCTTTTAAGGGTTAAGGTCGTCTTCCCATCTTGCGTGTCTACCTATATGACGTTTACCTGGTGGTCCTTGCCACGAAGTCACCGTTTTCGTCCATCTGTTATCTTTAAGTCGGACTGTTTGTCCAGCCCATCTAAATTTTAGTTTTTGCGCTTGGCATAGAGCGTCTATCGTTTTAGTTTTAGCTCTTATATCTTTATGTTTAATTTTTGTACTTTTTTAATATTCATCATACTGCATTCCATTCCTCTTTGACATGTTATTATTTTGTTTCTTATTTTGTTTGTAAATTTCCAAGTTTGACATGCGTATATCAAACATGGAATAAGACACGAGTCCATAACTTTCTTTTTTAAGGTTAGAGAGATATCGCCTTTGACTTCCTTTAAGCTCCAATATTTAGACCAGGTATTTTTTACTCTTCTTTCTACTTCTAGCTGAAGAGCCTTAATAACTCTTGTAAAATAGTCCAATTTAATGATATTAATTGTCTGACTATATTTTTAAATTTTAGTAACAAATTACTATCAGGTGGGCCGTTGGCTCGTCTGCCTACATGGCAATAAGTAAAAAAAAAACTTGGGGTTAAATAGTCACACAAAAGTCTCTGTAATTAAGCACAGCAAATGTGATGCAAAATGTTACGAAACTTTTTATAATTTAACTGGAACAAACTCGCGAAAACAACTTTTAAAGCAATAAAAAACTACACAGTCATTACAAAGCCAACGAGCGCCCTTGACCTCGAAAGGGTAGACCCTAAAACTGTCGTATGTTATAGAGTATACCATTAAGTCACAGCCCTACAGGGTGACAATTAATTCGGCGCTGATTTGTTTAAGGGCCGGCCCTATGAGGACGTGTGAATCGTTAAACAACCGTCGCAGTGCGGTCGTACCTTTCATCTGCCCAATATTCCTAGATTGCCTACACACCCACCCGTATTACAGAATAAGACAGAAGACAACAAATATCTTGCTTAATAATAATACATAGATCTTATCGAAGTTATCATGACGAACAACTACCGGAAATATATTCTAAAGGATGGGACGGTCGACATTTGTCGGGCATGTCACCGTCCGGGAGAGTCTATTAGACATATCGTTTCCATTTGTTCTCGTCTTGCTAACGGCGAGTATTTGCACAGGCACAACCAGGTAGCTAAGATTATCCACCAACAAATTGCTCTGAAATACGACCTTGTTGAAGCCGCTGTACCTTATTACCAGTATCAGCCTCAGCCTGTGCTCGATAATGGTCATGTAACGCTCTACTGGGACCGACCTGTTATCACTGACAGGACTATTGTTGCCAATAAGCCTGACATAGTGATAATAGATCGGGATGCGCATCGGGTAGTGTTGATCGATGTCACCATTCCACATGACGAGAACCTTGTGAAGGCAGAAAAAGAAAAACTGCTAAAATATTTGGACCTGGCCCACGAGGTGACCGACATGTGGCGTGTTGAATAGACCATCATTGTTCCGATTGTTGTATCTGTGCACGGTCTAATAGCGAAAAGCTTCGACCAACATCTAGAGAAGCTTTCGCTCCCCAGCTGGGTAAAGGGTCTGATTCAGAAGGCGGTCGTTCTTGTCACGTCGTGTATTGTGAGGAGTTTCCTCTCTCTTGAGCCCTGGCCACTGATGGCTCGTAGACTCCGCCTGCAGTGGACCTCTGTTTTTTATATTGTAGTTTTAATTTATTTTTTTTGTTAATGTTTTTCTTAAAATATAATGTAAAAAATAGGCTAAATATATGAATATGGAAAAAAATACGTAGATCTTAAGAATAAGGATTTTTTTAATACTGCGAAAGCAGCAGTTTGTACTAAAACACAAAGTAAAGAAGTGGTTATGCAGATTAGGAACGTGACAAATATTTGGTTTTTGAATATTTGCATTCGCAAGTAATCATGCGAATGTTTTAATAAAAGTAGCGTGGATGTTGAAGGAATCAAATAGATTCAACATCAAGACCTCCTGCCCTTTTAAATGAGCCCAAACTCGATGTAACTACGGCTGTCCGTCCTCATTTCAATTTGCGGTGTTATTTTATTGTTTTGGTAAGTGCAGGCCATTCTTCGGGTATTTGCCCACCTCTCACTCCCACCACTGTAACTCTTGTGTAGCCAGGATCCACAGCGGCGACCATCGTAATGACTCTGAGCAGTGAAGTCCAGGAACCCGAGGGAAAGCTAACTTGTCTTGGGCCCCACAACGAATTTAATCAGAAGATAATAGAAGGAGTAGGAAAACATGAGTTTCGACTTCCCTTCTCGCAAAGCGGGAGACAATAAAATAAGATTGAAAAAGCATTGCGCCAGAATTGAGAAAAGCACCACGAACATTGATTTTATTTAATTGATTGGACCTATGCGGTGAGCTGTAAGTGCAAGCTAGTAATCCTTCTGATCCTAGCAGTTTCAGTATTTACAAAATATATGAAATATATTATTGCCCCTTCGGCAGATGAGCAAACGGACCGTACGACATCGTAAGCGGTTATCGTTGCTCATGGACCTCTGCATTTGCGAGAACAGACAGCTGGTAGCGACTTTGTCTTGTAATACATTTTACTTCTTTGTGGTATGTATTCTGTAACACAATGTTAATAGCAAAGAATCTACGAACCGTACTTTACGAAAAAAATGTCGGAAAACAATTTTTGGAGCTGCGAAATATTACCCCATTTTCATTTCAGTGTTCGAACTGACATTGTTATTACTAGTTGACCAGTTTTAGTTCGTACGTTCCGTGGAAAATTCGATAAAATTTCTGCATGTGGTTTTAGTTTTAGTAAAAAAAAAGGTTATTTTTTGTAATGACAGTTTCGTAGAGTAAGCGATAGATGCTTCGATCAAGAAAAGAATGGATAATATGATTCTGTTGTTACTAACTTGTACTGTACTGTACTGCAACAACCCATTACTGCTCATTGCTGAGCTTAGGTCTCCTCCGAAGAGGGGTTAGGCATAGTCCACCACGCTTGCCTAATGCGGATTGGGGACTTCACAAATCTTCAAAGGATTTTTAGAACCCTTTTCCGATATGCAGGTTTCCTTACGATGTTTTCCTAACTTTACTAACTTGTTAAGTTGAAAAGTATTTACTCAATCAGCTTACATCAACAACTAGCAATGTGCTAAAAAAAAGTCATCAAACGGTACAGTTGTTGGAGACTAGTCTGAACATACAGAGAGACTGATAAAATATCTTATTCAATCTGCGTTTAGGAATCTAATATTTGAACAAAAAAATACTTTTTTTACAACAACAAAATCTAGGCAAACTGAAGTACTATTTCGACGTATAAAGATTTAAAAAGCAGTCTTGTCTGAGTACCAAATTGTGTTCAGCAGATTATTAATGGTAGGATACGATTTGGCTGGCAGTTTCTATTTAGGGTAAGCCTCACGACCCGTAGATAAAATGGAGTACATCCAGTCTAGATGTTATTAAATTTGGAGATTAAGCATGAATTTTTGTAAAATAATCTTTAAACTGGAAAACTTCAATGATTAGACAAGTATTGTTTAGTTTGATCGATGAGAAAATTTATAAACTTATTCAGACACTCGCGGTTTTCTATAATACTTTCATGCATTTTCAACGGGTTCTTACCACGATATTTAATTACTTGAGTTGTCTCGATATTTCAACGTTGTTGCAAACGTCATGATCACGAGAAGACTGGATACTGCAGGTCGATTTAAGAGCAAACACATCTGTCTACCCTCTTTCTCGTTCGCTTTTGGGTAGTACCACTGGAACTCGAACTCACATCACGAGACACCACGCTCACTGTATCTACAAGACTCTGAGAAAATTTATACTAAAGCCAGAGAATATTTACTATGGAGAAGTAAAGCTTATCCACGCGAAATTCGGAGTTTGTCTAGTCTTCGTTATCTTAACCTTATCCCATGCAAATGGGGTCGGCGCATTATGTTTTATCTCTCCATTCATTCCTATTCAGGCATAAGTCCTCTCTCAAGCCGCAAATTTTCATATCTTCTATCACACAATCCAACCATCTCTTTGGGGAAACCCAATTTCTTAGTAGGTTGTAGAGGTCAGATGGCAGGCATTATCATCATCATCAGCTTATAGACGTCCACTGCTGGACATAGGCCTCCCCCAAACCTCGCCACATCGACTGGTCCTGCGCCATCTGCATCCAGTGACCTCCCGCGATCTTGACCAGATCGTCGGTCCATCTTGTGGGGACAGTTGGCAGTCGCTCTACGTAACATCGAATATTGCCAAAACAACAACAAGTGATATTTTCATGCATTTTTAACGGGATTTACCAGTTCCAGTGGTGCGACCCAAAAGCGAACGAGAAAGAGGGTAGACAGATTTGTTTGCTCGTAAATCGACCCGCAGTATCCAGTCTTCTCGTGATCATGACGTTTGCAACAACGTTGAAATATCGAGACAACTCAATTAATTAAATATCGTGGTAAGAACCCGTTAAAAATGCATGAAAATATTATAGAAAGCCGCGAGTGTCTGAATAAGTTTATAACAAGTGATATGTCGGAGTTTGTCTAGTGTTATCATCTACTTGCCAACCGCAGACCAGTAGTGTAGGTCTAAGCGTGGCCGCACACCTACAATATTGCCAATACTTGCAGAAGTAGAGATGGGATTGAAAAATCATAACAATTTAATTAGAATGTTAGAAAAAAAAAGCAATAATAGCATTTGAGTAACCAGTACTAGTTTGCTGAACCTGTGTTTTCAAAATATCTCATGCCATTCCCGTTCACATCTACTAAATGTAATTGTAGGCGACTGAATGTAACTAAAGCGCCATCTATAAATAGTTTTATTAAGAATGATTAAAACCTCATTTGTAAATATCCTTTTTAAATGTACGATGTATGTTGGCGCTCTTTTTTAAATTTCGAATTCGTGAACATTGTATAATACAGATTGCGTCGTATTTTTTCTCTAAGTTTTTATTGTTTTATTAAATTTTCTTGTTCTGAAGTTTTCTTTTCACTGGCAGCTTTTGATTTTCTACAGTAATGGAATTTAAAAAAAATATGATTTTTTCCGCAAGTACTTTCTACCGATCATAACCACTCAACTGGGATCGGTAACCAAATTGGTTTGTTTACTTTTGCCAAGTCTGTGGCGGGAGCCAAAATTGAGCACAGTTCTAAAACTTGTTTTATTTACATTTTTTAATCGTCTCATATTTTACGGAGATGATATATTTTCGCTGAAAATGCAATACAGCGTCGTTTAGTAATAAAGATTTACAAAAATAGGTTTAATTAAAAATCAAAATTAAAAATTATTGGAAAAAAATTGTTTTTAAGAAGGGGCTCAAACACGGTATTTATTCCGAACGAAGTCCCCAGTTTCGCCATCTAGCGAGTGACGTTCCCAGTTGAGTGGATAACTGACAGTTAGGATAAGAAATAGAGATTCATTTTATTAGATTTGTACATTGATATCAAGATAAGAGACTGTTTCTAAACACAGACTTTTTGGTTGTAAACTGTCACATTCTCCGTTCTTATATATTTTCTTTACGCACAGTTTATGTTCTCCAGCGAGGTTTATAGCGCCAGGCCTCGGGAGACGCGTCCCGTTCAGAACATCACTTTTATAGATCGTATTATTATGTAATTGGAGATTTTAATGGTCTTCATACTTTATACGTCGTTGCTAAGGACTGTCGCACTTTGTAGTGCAGGAGATGTGGAATGACCTTCACTTGTTGTTAGATAACATTAAGAATTATTGTGATTATATTTTTTGTAAATATATTTGATTTTAGGCATTGCTCAAAACTTATAAGTAAACTTATAACAAATTGTAAGATAAATTTAATAAAATATTTATTTTCAAACATTCAAAATGCCAACATAGGTTATCAGAATGTATAATAAATTGTTCAGTTATGTTAATAACTTGTATTTGTACAACATAATCCATTTTTAATAAATAAATAAACAAATAGTTCTTTTTAAATCATAATATATTTATGATTCCACAATAATAGTTTTATTTTGCAATTAAAGCAATTAAGGCCCCTCTATGCCCTGGCATTGCAGAGGTTCATGAGCGACGGTGACCACTTACCATCAGGTGGGCCGTAGGCTCGTTTATCTACCTTGCAATAAAAAAAAACATTATTAAATGAATAACCAGTTTACTACATTACCATGTTATATTACCTTTCAATACAGTTTCTACTCAACTTGTAGGTAGCGGCACCAACACGGAGCTCTGTAGAGTTCGGCGGTCCACAGAGAAGTGTCTCGATTCACCCCCACACATTCTCTTTTATAGAATGTGTGGCTGTGGTAACACATTCTATAAAAGAGAATGTATGGCTAAGAAGTGGGGTGTCCACGTGTTTTAGAAAATCACATTTGAGCCACTATTACATATTTATAATCTTTCTAAAATTATGTCTTATTTATTCTTTAGTTTTAAACATGTTAATTACCACATAAACAATGGATAATTAACAACATCACGTCAAGTTATAACCTATAGGTAAATAATAGTGATGTAAAACGTAACAAAACACTTAGTAAAGTAAGTTTGTTTACGTACATTTTGCCAAGATATGTTATACCAATGAAACACACATATTTAAGCTTGTAATTTTCATGATTGAGGCCTAATTTTTCAAATAATCTATCAAGCTCTTGAAATCAGATAAATTCAAAACCAATTTAATTTAACTAAATACTGCGGGTAGGTTATTTTAGAGCAGACAAATCTGTCTACCCTCTTTCTCGTTCGTTTGCTAGCACTGGAACTTGAACGCAAATATCGGGATCGCTCATTTAATAAAAGTCGTGGTAAGAACCCGTTTAGTAATTTTGTTAGAGATCATTGGTAAGTTAAGAAGTTCATATGCGACGGTAATTGCTTAACATCAGAATCATAATGTCTATCTACGGGTCAAAATCAAAACAATACAACAAAGCTAACTCCATATCAACAGTATCAAGTACTATATGCTAATTAGCCCTATCTTGAGGTAAGAGAGTTATCCCAGTCCTAAATAAAGCCCGCATTTGATTAAACCACCGCTGTGTGTTTGACAATCAAACGGACTGCGGTTTCTATTGATCGTGTACTATTTAAATTATCCGTATTATAATACCATAGAGTATGTTGTAGAGAAGGGAATAAAATTTAGATACTTTTTTGTATTAAGTGAATTGGTAAACATTTAAGCTCAGATGAGATTATTGAATGTTGCTACATCGAAATTAAGTTTGATTAGATTAGTTGCTTATTTTTTTTATTGCGAAATAGATAAACGAGCCTACGGCCCACTTGATGGTAAGCGGTCACCGTCGTTCATGAACCTCTGCAATGTCAAAATTATCATAATAGTGTCGTAAAACATCGCGAAAAAACCTGCATATGGTGTAAGAAATAAAAACTGGAATTAAGCAAGCGTGGTGGATTTTAAATAGATCAATCTCAATGATTTTTGTATAAAAGATTTTTTTTACGCTTTTGGCTTCATTTCAAGTGCTAGCTAATACAAGTAAGACGAGCCCAAACAGGACGGGTCTCTCTTGTTTAGCACAAGAGATCCCAGGTCAGCGCTATTTGTCATGAGATGTACAGCTGCGTGCGAAATGTCAGCTCAATCAGAAATCGGAAAGTTTGTCAAAGCATGCAAGATTCCACCCGTTCTTACATAATTACAACCAGTGCAAGTTAATTTAAAACTTGTAAATAGATCTGAGCAAATCTCAAAGTACGATTCTTGACTTATGGCTGTTATAAATTTCACTTTTGAAATCTTACGACACTTATAACAATAAAACAACAACTACTTAATACAATTTACACGTCCTCATAATGAAATAATACGCGTCAAAGTCACACAAAGTTCTTAAGTCTACAAATATCGCTGAAGTAATCCAGTTTTAGTTGTCCCGAGTTAGCTGGTTGTTTGATGTGAACTTCTGATCCGAAGGTGCCTTAGGGAGTTCGCACTTGTGTTACAGAATACTAGGAGGACAGAAATAAAGTTACATACAAAATTATATTATGACTAACTCGTGAGTGCAACTCTGTGCGTTACTGTGGGAGAGAGAGCCTCCAGTTCCTCAATAAATAGACTGTTCTAAAATTTTTGTCAAATCGGACAGACCAGTGATTCCTGAGATTAGTGCGTTCAAACAAACAAACAAACAAACAAACTCTGCAGCTTTATAACATTAGTATTGATAAACGATTGCTCCTACTACATACACAATACCTATTGTAGTAGGAGCCACAGGAGTAATAGCCAAATCCCTGCATAAATATTGTGAAATACTAGACTCTAACATTAACATAAATATCTTACAGAAACAAGCCGCGGTTCACACATGTACAATAGTAAGTAAAGTGTTAGGAGATTCTGTTTTTATTAGTGGGGGTATTGAGCGTCCCTTTCCCTGAAGGTTTCGGGGCGGGCGCTTAGTAGACCGAGCGTTTAGCTCGTGAAGAGAAGTTCTCTGAAAACATAAGTATTGATAATACGATCCACCACGTCACAATTTTCACCTTGTTCCTTTTTTTAAGACACTATGTTTGTTAGCAAAAATTATCTGTAATTAACTGTCGTTTCGATTGGCATCATAAAAATACAGGGTGTTGATTTTTGCCGATTTTGTTAGCTCGATTTTCAGACAAACCAAGCCATGTACGAAAAATCTGTGAATGTAGTATTATTAAACAGCAAAAATAAAATGATGTTTCGTTTCAGCAAAACATCCTATCTAGGAAGTACTTCCCGTTCATGTCGCATAGTTTTGTGACACTCTGTATATTTTTTAATTGCAAGATAGGTCAACAAGCTTACGGCCAATGATGGTAAGTGGTAATTAAGTAACTGGACTCTGGAGTTTTTATGAAATACTTTATTTTCAAAGGTTCACTGAATACAGCTTGAATAATAATTAAATTTACAATTACGTCTATATATACTAACTTAAATGCTATATTGACAATATCTTATTAAGGGCAAACGTGCGATGAGATCTGCTGTCGAAGCTGATCTCTGTAGTTCCGCAACTTTAGCAAGGACATCACATGTGGAGAGATCTGCTGACAAAGCTGATCTCTGTGGATTCCACACGGTCACCATACATGAGTTTGTCTTCTGTATAATATTGTGTGTATTCGACAAACTCAGCACGGATTTTAAGTACGTCTATTACTTTGACGTAGTTACTTGGGTATTTTTTTGATTAGGGCCCTGCCGACCGTTTTGTTAAACGACTAACCCTTGGGGTGTGGGAAATATTGTTTTATTATTTTGAGTTTAGCTTTTATTCTTGTTACGCGATTGTTCTAGGGCAATTTGATGCAAAAGTGAACTGTCTCGCTTTGAATATTTTTTTGGATATTTCACCTAAAATAAAAGCATTCAGTAAAATATGCAAACATACACATATATTTCGATATATTTGAAAGAATAATAATTATTTTATAAAAAAAAATTCAAGAGCTTTCAAGAGTCTGGATGTCATGAACAACGAAACTGAGCAAGACAAGTAAAACAAACCCAAACTCGATGAGTCTATCTTGTTTAGTACAAAAGTTGCTATGGGTACCTTCCGACTGCATCATCAGAACTCCTCCATGATGCCGCATTGCCGCGCACTACACATGTACTTGCAAAATTACCTACAGCTATTAGAACGGAAGAGAGAAATAAATCAAATTCAACTGACGAAATTCCACCTAAACTAACATAGATCCAGTCCAAATTAAATAAAAAAGTTTAAAAGAAGGATTTCTATTCACATCAACTATCAGAATTACAAAAAGTTCTTCGGAAAATTACATCTTAAAGCATAACCATTTCAAACTATTTTATACATAGAAGCAATATATAATTACATTAAAGCATGCGTTACACTAGAGAAGACACATTAAGTGCATTACTACGAAACCACATGTACATTTAGTGCTGAGAGCGATCCCATAGTCCCATTGTAGCCATTATTGAACTTACGTATTTTCCATTAAGATATTAGTGCCTGGAAACCTAGCTTGAAAGACGTTCTATTATAATAATCTAGTCTAATATATATTATAAAGGCGAAAGTTTGTATGTATGGATGTATGTTTGTTACTCTTTCACGTAAAAACTACTGAATGGATTTGAATGAAACTTTACCACAATATAGCTTATACATCAGAATAACACATAGGCTACAATTTTTGAACCCCTTTGTAACGCAGACGAAGTTGTGCGGGTTACCCAGTATTTTATAAATTTCTTTAAACACTCGCGGTTATCTACATCACGTACGCTATTACTAAACGGGTTCTTACCACTATTATTTTTAATTGAGCGGTTCCGATATTTCAGCACTGATTCAAGCGCCATGATCACGGGAAGACTGAGGAACTGCGGGTAGGTCATTTAAGAGCAGACAAATCTGTCTACCCTCTTTCTTGTTCGTTTGCAGGTACCACTGGTACCACTCGAACTCACATTTCGACATACCACACTGACAGTATCTAAAAATCTAGTTTTAAGACGGCAGCCGATACTGTCACGAACGAGAAAGAGGGTAGACAGATTTGTCTGCTCTTAAATGACCTACCCGCAGTTCCTCAGTCTTCCCGTGATCATGGCGCTTGAAACAGTGCTGAAATATCAGGACCACTCAATTAAAAATAATCGTGGTAAGAACCCGTTTAGTTTAAGTGATAATATTTTATAATATCCACCCAACTGGGAAATGGGTCCACGACCCAAGATTTTTAAGATTCTCCCTATGTTAACTTTGTTTAACATTTTAAATAAATGTTTTTGTTTCACGGAAATAGATTTAGACTAAAAAAGATGGCATTTGCTTGACTTTTAAAGTTAGGAAGCCAGAATAAGCGTCTATGAAAAACAATGCTATTTTAAGCAAAATGAAATTCATTCAAAAATAACATCATAATAGATGTAGGATATTCCACCTAATTAGGAGCATATTATAATTAAAACATCACAAAAAGTTGTAAAATTTGACAATCAATTTAATTTCCAGTGTAAACGATTAATTATGTAATATTTCAACTTTACTATGATACTACTATCAATAATAAACGGCCGATTAAGTTTGTTAAGAACTCTTCAATAAGTTATTGTGACAATTTTATTTTATTTCCTTGTATTGTGACTACTAAACAATATTGTACAGATAATTTATTTTAAAGAAATGTTTTTAATTACAAGCTTATAATATCCTGGATATATGTAGTATAGCAGTACAGTGCTAGCTAATACTACTTATTCTCATCTATCTTAAATAGTCACATGGGTACGTCCAGTGCAAGTTAATATATTATAGCTTTTAATAGTAGTCGTGGTGGCCGAGTGGTTGAAGCGCTTACCTTCCGTGCGGGAGGTCGCAGGTTCAAAACCGGCCGGCTTGTACCTCTAAATCTTAATATGAAAAAAAAGATTTATATGCAATTTTTCACAGCACCACTGGCTAAAAACGGTGAAGGAAAACATCGTGAGGAAACCTGCATATCGAAAAAGGGTTCTAAAAATCCTTTGAAGATATGTGAACTCCCCAATCCGCGCTGGGCAAGCGTGGTGGACTATGCCTAATCCCTCTTCGGAAGAGACCTGAGCCCAGCAGTGGGCAGTAATGAGTTGTTACAGTTACAGCTTTTTATAAAGCTAGTAAAAAAGAATCAACCAGAGTGAGTAGATCAAGACTCGAACAAGAACACTGAGGTGATACGTATTACCATAAAATACCTTTATTTATTTTTTATAAATTATTGCTAGAAAGATAAACGAACTTACGGCTCACCTAATGGTAAGTGGCTATTGTCACTTAGAGCCTCTAAGTGCCAGCTACAGTTACTATCACAACACTTTTAATTAAAGTTTAAGGTTTAATTTAATAAATGAATTCCTGTCATATCTTGATTTTCATCAATGGAAATTAAAAGAAATGAAATACAGACACTATACTTATTATAAAACTAATTAGCTATTATTAATATTATAAAGCTGCAGAGTTTTTTTGTTTGTTTGAACACACTATTCTCAGAAACTACTGGTCCGATTTGAAAAAATATTTCACTGTTGGAAAGTTCATTTATCGAGGAAGGCTATAGGCTATGTTGTATCTTTTTATGCACTTTCAACGGCTTCTTACCACGATATTTAATTAAGTGAGTTGTCTCGATATTTCAACGTTGTTGCAAACGTCATGATCACGAGAAGACTGGATACTGCGGGTCGATTTAAGAGCAAACAAATCTGTCTACCCTCTTTCTCGTTCGCTTTAGAGTAGTACCACTGGAACTCGAACTCACATCACGACACACCACACTCACTGTATCTACAAGACCCGGAGTATCCAGTCTTCGTCGTTTGCAACAACGTTGAAATATCGAGACAACTCAATTAATTAAATATCGTGGTTAGAACCCGTTGAAAATACATGAAAGTATTATAGAAAACCACGAGTGTCTGAATAAGTTTATGTTGTATCCCTCTGTGACGCAGGCGAAGTTGCGCGGGTCACCTGTTATAAAGTAATACAATCGAGGAATTTAGTATAAAATCATAATTATTATCTGCTTTCGTCATTGAAATCCCTTTATCTTTTATCGCTCATGAATAATAAATCAACAATTTTATCTGCGCGGTACTTAGGCAATAAAACTAATTAATTCCCAATGCATTGATAGTGGAAATCGATGATATGACGTTATCTCTGCAGTGTCCTTGTTTTGAAGACTACGAAGATAATATCATTTAAAATCACCCAATTTATGACCATGAGCGACGGTAACCACTTACTATCAGGTGGGCCGTTGGCTCGTCTGCCTACATGGCAATAATAAAAAAAAAAACACAAGCTTTTAAGATCTTGGATACCACGCAGTAGTTCAAGACTTAATAACTAATTAGGCAAGATTATTTTTGTTATTTGTGACTTATATTTTTCTATACGATCACATGTACTGACATAACGACTACTCATTTAGTTCATTGGAAATAGAAAATTTCTTTAAATATGAGCCTAAAAAAATCGAATCTGTAAAAAAATACTTGTACGTAAGTGATAATCCGTCAAAAATAAATAAGTGTAAGATTCTCTGCCATTACAAAGTGCGTCGAAAATACACTACTTGCTCAGAGATAGCTAAGCTGAACCACACTTTTTAATTTAATATTAATTTGCTACCTCCTCTCACATAATTTTGTCTGAGATATTATCTGAGGTAAACGGTGTTGGTTATATAGTAGTAAAATATGCTTTCGTCGCCTCAGTGCTTGTTTGGTCAATCTGCACTCGAGCAAATTTCACAGGAGACAGCAAACAAGCACGGAATTTTCGTTAAGTGCCGTGTTGAGACATCGGATGTCGAACGCGAGCGGCGGGAGGTTTTGGAAAAAGTGCCGTGTTGAGAAAAAAATTGAAATGAGATTTTTATTGTATTAGATATGATTATTTTAAAAAAATATTTTACCAGTCGGATGGAAATTTTATTCTTTATAATACTGCATAAAAAAGTCATTTACGTAAAAAATGGCAGATTGGCCAATCAAGCACTGAGGCGACGCTTTGTTAATATTAAGTTTAATTGTAAGATAATATGTAGCTGTTTATTTACCCAAATAAATAAAAATAAAAAAATACTGCAAAACAACTGTAGTACTGTTCAACTATTCTATAACATTTAAAGTACCTACTCTCTGATTGATGTCATTGTCACTTTCAACAAGAAATAAACAAAAAATATCGATAGCAGAAATTAAATTGTATTGTACACACTCATTTTCTATGCAAATAAATCCAATACAATTCTCCATCACGTAAAATAATAAACAAACCGAACTCAAACAGAAATTTCAAACATACAATATATTCTTACCACACAAAAATCCAGACATAACAGTATCTCGCATAACAGTATCACTATCACTAACAGTATATCACTAACATTGTATCACTAGTTTTATTTTGCGTATTTTGGTTTTGCGAGCGCGGTGGTTCTGACTTAGGGCGGGCGGCGTGTGTTCTGCCCAAGAGACGAAACAGTACTGACTAGTTCTGACTGAAATGGGAACAGTGAACAGAATAAAGGAATAATGTTTGTGTAATAAAATTTTATTAAAATGCGCTTCGTAATTGCAAAGTGCTTTTATGTGCTTTTAATATGTTTGTCATAGATTTGTGTAGTTTTATGTTTTAAAATCTATATGATTTGAATTTATGAAATTTTGCATGTAAGGTGTGTAAATTTGAATTTATATTTTTTGCTGCGTTTTTTAAATTTAAACATAATAATATTATAGTTGTTGAAAGAAAACTATTTGAGTAATTGGATATTGTTCTCTAAAGTATCATTAAATATTTTAAAAGAAAAGCATAGGTAGATAGATTTACAATTCTTTATTGTAACACCACATTAAAAATAATAGCAATTGTAATTAATTTAAGGAACTGTAACATATAATATAATATAGGGCAGAAAATATGTACGTAGCAATATAAATTCACGGACAAACTGAATTGTAATACTGAAATTAAGTGAAACTTACAAAGTAAATAAGAGTTACTTGAAATTTAATAGTATTTGAGTAATTTTAATAAATAAAATCAATTCTAGTAGTAAAAATTCGATTCATGACGTTTGAAACAACTTCAAAATATCGAATCCACTCAATTAATGAATTGTGCTAAGAACCGGTTAATAATGCATGAAAAATTCAATTCGATTCATTAGAATTAAAAATACATTATACTATTATAACTTCCCACACTGAGTCACGTGGGCAGATATAACAAAATTATTAATATTTTCAGATGAATGACGTCATAGGAATTGCACACAAGTTCAAAGCCAACGAATTGTTGACGTGGTTAAGGGAATTACGTCAGTTTCACCAATCTATTTTCATCCTTAAATGTATGGAGTAAGAGTCGATTATATTTTAATAAGGTTTTTTGTAAGATAAAAAAAATTGCCTACGGTCCACCTGAAGGTAAACGATTATCGTTGCATAGAGCCTCTGCAATGCCAAGGGAGTCTTTAATCAATATCACCATACAGGACTCTTAAGTTAAACCTCGTTGATAGAAAGACATATTATAGTTCTCTATGACACCGGAGTCGAGTCCATTCCATCAAGTATTTTATTATACTGTAGTCAAATGTAGTCATATTTAATAAATCTTGTATGAATAAAAAGATAAAGGAAACTGACACAAAAAATAGTATAGAAATCAAATTTAATACCAATCATGAAGAACCGAACACACAAGCAAATTTTTTCAGTTTACTGTCAATATGATAGATAGGTAATAAAAATGACACAATTTTAAAAGGTTTTATTTAACTTTTTACAAAGGCAATAAAAGTCCGGGTGGAATCAAATCAAGCAATTTAAAGGCTACTAATTGAGATAAATTAAAAACCGGAAATTAAATAATATATAAGAGTAAGAAAAAAGAAAGACACATTACATAAAGTACGATCAATAATTCTAGTCAGTAAAATGTCACCGATACAAAAAAGGGTGACAAGGCATACAATCGACTCACAGATTCTACATCATTATTTATTTCGGACTAAATACTTACACACAGGAAATGTTATTTTATTAACTGGTATAATCTAAAGGTACAGTTACATATGCTAGTTAGTAGCTTTTTAGTATGCTCATTAGCATACTTGTTTCGAGTATGCTCTGCACTTGTCTCATCTGTCTGTCTTCTCTGTGCTCATTATTAGCAATGTTTAAACACGCGTACCACTTAGTGGCAATTGCTCAAAAGTAGCATACTCTCGTGGTATTAACTAGTATGTGTAACTGTACCTTTACTTTAGGTACTCGTAGAACAACCAAAGTAGAAATCTAAACATAAACTACAGTTGTCTTTAAATGTCTTTCAGCAGCAGTCAATGCAGCGAAGCATCGGGCCATGCAAGTCTCTTTGGAAGGGAAGTTGTTGATGGTCACTGGTTTTGGTATGGGAGGACAGTTCTTCGACCATCTTATTTTTACACAGTGCTTCGTGTCCGGATTGAATACGTATCTGTAATAAATAGGTTATAAGAACAATTTTAACCTTTAACTACTGACAAATCGACTTATGTAAAGAATATACTTTATGTTAGGTATTTTTACGCAAAATCACAACTTTACAGGAAAACGATTTGGAATTAGTCAAACACAAAATCCTCGCTTTTTTCTGAATTGTTCTAGAGTATTGATTTCTTGCAAATGTATGTAAAATACTATTTAGTATTCTTTTCATCTATGAGATAAATTACAACGACATGTAATTTTATTAAAAGGAAGCCACGTAAGAACTTAATGTTAAAGAAAATTGAACTGTAGGTAGAAGAACTTATGTCCCATCACTAAACTTAATCTTCTTTTTGGAACGAAGTTCCTTATCGCGCGTTATCGAAAGGGGGCTAGACGGAAATTCTTATGAAAAAGTTGTCACGACACTTTTTTTGTTTTAGAACGATTATCGCTAGATGGCGGTGTGATTAAAATCTTTTAAAACAATTTCTTATTTTGTTTTATATGATTAATGCTAGATGGCGCTGTGATCAAAATACATATTTTATTTCAAAAATAAAATTTTATTACAATTCCCTCACTAATTAATCGAAAGGAACTTCGTTCCATCCGGGTATCCCTTGACACCTCTCAAGTTTTTTTGTACTTTAAAGTGAGGTTATTCAACTTTTCAGGGGATTTGAAAGAGGGGGGGGAACCGACGTAATGATCACTCACCTTACTTCGTGATCGGAATTAAATGTATCATTGATACCAATCAAGCACTCAGGTTCTTGAGGTTGTTTAGCACATTCTTCCGCTGTCACTAAAATTTACAAAAAAAAAATGATTAAAAAATACAAAATGAATACCTAAATAACGAGAAAAAAATAGGTAAGACAATATAATATTTCCATAGATATTTTGCTATAAAAGTATTCTTCATGCAATGCCGAAATGACTTAAAAGATCATAAAAAAGATAATGCTGTCTAGTAGAAATTCAATGAAATTCAAATTACAATAGTTAGTTAATAGAAGATTCGAACAACTTTGCTGTGCATTTATTAATCCATAGGCAACGCTAACCGCTTCCATCAGACGAGCTGTTATGCTGTTATCCTGCTCTTCTAAAAAAATGTCTATATCACAATTACTAAACGGGTTCTTACTACGATTTTTATTAAATGAGTGATCCCGATACTTCAACACTGTTAATAAATAAAATAGTTAGTTAATAAAATATGTTAATTTATTCATAAAACGAAAGAGAACTTACGAACATAAGACGTATGGCATCTACCGAACAGCGCGATATAAACAAGAAAAACACATGTAGCTTTCAACATCTTGATTTCTTGTAATATTGATTACTACAATGTATTGTTGTATTTATAGTAGTGAGAATTATAATTGTTTTTATTGATTCGCTAGTTTTAATTTTCAGTTTCTTGTTTGGTCTAAAGGTGGCACTGAAGCGGGTATCAAGGTATTTTTGATCGACTTCCAAAAAGGAGGAGGTACTCAATTCGTCTGTTTTGGAACGAAGTTCCTTATCGCGCGTTGTGAAAGGAGGCTAGACGGAAAAAATTCTTACGAAAAGTTGTCACGACACTTTTTAGTTTTAGATGATTATCGCTAGATGGTGTTGTGATCAAAATCTTTTAAAACACGATCTTTATCCCGCGTTACGTTAGGAAAAAAAATATAAGATAATATGTTTTAATCGAAAGGAACTTCGTTCTATTCGGGTGTCCCATGACACCTCTCAAGTTTTTTTTTTTTAATTTATGTTTGTTACTTCATAACTATTGAACTTTTTAAAAGAACAAGTACTTTTGGGCCTGTTTCTGGTCTGACAATTGTTTTTTTTATCATAACATAGTTTATGTAATGATTTTGTGTTAGTATTTTTATTTTGAATACAAAACTTAAGTGAGAAGGCAAATCTGTAAATTGAATAACGAATTACAATTTTCCATTCTTAATTTATGTGTACCTATGCGTAAAATGAGTTGATTATAATTTAACAGTTTCTTGATTTCTCACGTAGTGGCATACATAAAAAAATAATCAAGTTATGGAGACATTCAAGTAGGTCGTTTTTATCTTGGACCAAAGCAACTCACAAGATGAAATAAATTAAATCAAATTCAGATCAAAACAAATCAAAATTAATTTATTCTGAACATAAATAAATTTGAAAAGAAAAACACATGCATAATACAATAAAGAATAAAGTATGGTTATTGTGAGTTAAATCCATTACACATTTGACAGAAAACTTATACTAAATACACATTCAACTTACAGATGTGCCTGAACAAGTTACCAATGATCCTCACACTAGGCCAAGCCTGTATCGTGAGGACCACGCTAAATGAAGTGTTACATAGTGGAAGCTGGGCACAGTTAATCACTAGCAGAGTGATAAAACTAAAGAGTGACAAAAAAATAAAGAAACACTGTTCAGAAATGGTCTCCGACTCAGCATGTGTCGTCGGAGCGTCGATCGTAATAAACGACGTCCGCGACGCTGGTATTCTGTCGGTACCACGCTGAGTGACGTTCACATTACAATTACTTAATTACAATAAATTAAAAACTTTACACAGTACTGCAGATACTCAGAATACTAAGATTTTTAATTATACCGAAGGACACAGACATAGACATAGACAGCCTTTATTTATAGTAGAAATGATACCTGGCTTCCTTCCCATTGGTTATCTATCATAATAATATAACATAGGAGAGGCTGTGTGAAACGCCAGCCTTACCCAACCAAGGCCAACCTTTTTTTTTTAGTTGGAGGAAATCACCGGATCCCCGTATGTGGGAGTTGAACCGCACCAAATCCTCCAACCGCTCACACTCAGCGTCCGGCTGAGGCCAGAACCCAGCACGGGGTTTCGAGGAGCGGCGCGACGCGTTACGCCCTCGGCACGGTGGGTTTTGACTTCAGCCGGGGTTCGGACACTAAGTGTGAACGATAGAAGATTTTAGTGCGGCTCAACTCCAACATGATTTCACATACAATAATTGCGAGGCGAGTGGAATGCTCCTACTAGAAAAAATAAATGTTATAACATTTTCCAGTTAACTCTATTACTATAAATACGGATACATGAGAATATAATATTATTAAACTTAACCTCGGCATGTATAAACTAGCGTGTGTTTCTTTGTTCTACATTCTATTTGGATTCGGCGATGCTGTTAGTAAGTGTTGGATTTGTTTTATATATTAAATATATATTATAAAGGCGAAAGTTTGTATGTATGGATGTATGTTTGTTACTCTTTCACGTAAAAACTACTGAATGGATTTGAATGAAACTTTACCACAATATAGCTTATACATCAGAATAACACATAGGCTACAATTTTTTAACCCCTTTGTAACGCAGACGAAGTTGCGCGGGTCACCTAGTATTTAATATATTACAGCCTCATCATCATCATCATCATCATCAAACGTTTATTGCTGGACATAGGCCTTCCCCAAACCTCGCCACAACGACCGGTCCTGCGCTGTCTGCATCCAGTGACCACCCGCAATCCTGACCAGATCGTCGGTCCATTTTGTGGGATGTCTGCATGCGCTTCGCCTACCGGTTCGTGGCCGTCACTCTAAAACTTTCGGCCATGCGTTATAGTAATATAGAAACTTTACCATAAAATAAACAATTTCATTTCATTTCATTTCATCCCTTTTTGTTAAAGCGCAGTTACTATATTACTATAACGCATGGCCGAAAGTTTAGAGTGAATAAAGAGTGACACTCTAAAACTTTCGGCCATGCGTTATAGTAATATAGTAACTGCACTTTAACAAAAAGGGATAGTGTCAAATTTAAACATTTACTCTCTTGAAATAAATAAAACATTCTGAGAGTATTCAGAGATAGGTTTGATTGTCAGTATACGAATCACTGTGGTAGGATAATGTGAATGTTTTTTGTGATATTTTTTATATAATATAATTTCTTGAAAATCATAATTAGGATACAGTAGCCAGATTTTAACTTTTAGGATGGCAAGATATATGCAACCTTGCACCCAAACCGATAAAGTGTTTGAAGCCATTTGATGACACCTCTATACCAGCTATAAAGATGTAAGTTGAAAAATAATTACACTACGTTTTTCAAATTGGTTATAGTCACATACTAATTATATTCAGCTATACTGAAAGTAAAATAACGGGCATTCCATACCCTGGCCATGTAAAGGCTTATGAGCCGCAGTAACCGGATACCTTCAGGTGAACAAACAAGATACTTGTCTTGAATTTTCGATCATGGTTAGATGACACCGAATGATAGTGGTTGCTACTGAAAATCAGCGCTTTCGGTATATTATACCGATAGCAATGGCTGAGTAGTGACCATTTCGGCACGCAGTGTGGTGCACGCAATGAATATAAATAAGTAGTTTGTGTATTTACCTTTTGTTATTTATAGTATTAAGTTTTGCTAGGTTTAATTAGTTATTCTTCTTATTTTTTTTCCTAGAGTTAAACTGTTATTTTTATTTTATTTTTTTAAATTTTAGTTTTACCTTATACACCTAGTCGATTAAGCTATATTGTAATGTTGTGTCCCTTATTTGTGTGTCGATTAAAGCTTTCTTTCTTTCTTTGTCTTTCCAAAAAAATGAAAACTCTGTTCATCATGTTCTGATACCCAATCCGCGTTGGGCAAGCGTGGTGATATGTCTATGTCTTATCCTTTTTCTGAGGAGACCTGAGTTCAGCAGTGGGCAGTAAGGTATAGATATTTTATAACAAAAATATACAAAATGTGACGAGTACTTTTGTAATAATATTCAAAAATGAACTTGACCGGTTTCACTTTATATAAAACTTTTACTTGTTATTGTTTAAATTATTAATTGCAGCTGGATGTTTGATAACGTGCATTACTGTATTCAAATGAGATGGTCGACTTCAGAGGACTGCCCTGTCCCGAAAGGAAATGCTAACTTCTTTGCTACCTACGACGAATGCTATGCCGCATGCGGATTTATGATGAATAATAAAAGATATTTCTAGCTTTGGTTAATTATCTTTGTAAATGATGGCTGATGGCCGAAAACTTCTAGAGTAGCGACCACGAACTGGTTATAAGAGATTATTTTTTTTTCAGTTGGAGGAAATCACCGGATCCCCACCCGCCCCGCGGGCGGTGTATATGGGAGTTGAACCGCACTAAAACCTCCAACCGCTCACACTCAGCGTCCGAACCCCGGCTGAGGCCAGAACCCAGCACGGGGTTTGGAGGGACGGCGCGACGCGTTACGCGCTCGGCACTCTTTCCCGTCGCTCCGTCCCCGGTTATAAGAGATTAGTATGAGAGTATTTTATTATTTATTGAGATTATTATTATTTATTATTTATTGAGAAGTATTTTTTCAATACAACGTATCAAACAAACGGATTTTCCAGAAATAAAGTAGGTGCTATTACCACACCAAATCAGCAACAGCTACATTTTGAAACACAATTCAAATAGTGCAAATTATATGTAGATAAACTTTAAATGAGATCTTACAAAAAATACTACTTCCATAGGAAAATAGAATCATGCAAATTGGTCCATACAAACTATTAACAGTATTCAGTAAAATCAGAAGGTAAATAAAACATGTCTAAAATTCATTCAATGTATATTGGGTAACTATGCCCAACCTCCCGGGCATCCTTTTCTGCATTGACTCGGTGTCCTAAAGTTGTTGGTCGTCGGTGGATCTGGTACTGGAGGACAACTGTCTGCCCATCTTATTCTATCGCAGTGACTATTGTTGGGGTTATATCTGTATCTGTAGAATGAGTTCTATTATTAGTCCAGACATAGTCTATATCTAGCTATCATAGTTTAGTCATAATAACAGCTTTTATGTTTAAGAAAAATATCAAATCGTACGAAGAATGAAACGCTTATCAAAATTAAGCATTATGTTATTAACATTATGAATGCTGAAGTAGACTTTCTGTTTTATTCCAATCAGAGAAACGGTAGCAGAATTATCACGAGTACAAAACGACAAATATCACGACTAACAACTCAACAAGTGCTGTTTCAACCCCTTGTGATGCAGACGAAATTGCGCGGATCATCTCTAGTAATATACAAATTAAAACATTTTCTCTTTATTCTTCTGCGGATAGGTAAGATATGTGATATTCGACAAATTATTTTTTATTGGACACTCTGTTAATCCTTTTATTGGTGGTGGCAATATGTGTGCCACCAATATTTTAATTATTTTTTCCACTTTCTATTATCAATACTTTAAAACTTAGTGACGCTGCGTAAAACGGAACATATTGTTGGTGTGAAAATGTTTTTTTCTTCCACTAAATATGATTAATTTTTTTTCTTAAATAAAAGTTATTAAAGTACCCACAATAAACCCAAAAAACGAGTTTTTATTTTTCCGAGACACAAAATTGCTTCTTTTTTTTTTATTGCCATCTAGGCAGACGAGCCAACGGGCCACCTGATCGTAAGTGGTTACCGTCGCTCATGAACCTCTGCAATGTCAGGGGACATTGAGGGGTCGCTACCTACGACCTAACTTTAAGGACCCTCCTCAAGCCTCGTTTGAAGAAGGACAAGTCATAGCGCTCTGGGAATAATTCTACCAGTTAAAGGGTTTAAACAAACACTTACCTAAAAGTGTGTGGGTATTTCATTCTATTCTTGAAACTAACAACGCAATTCGGATCAAGAGTTGTTACATTGCAAACTTCTGTAGGTACTGAAAATAAATACAACATATTTAATTAATTTTTATACAGTGTTATAATGCGTAACTAGTCTTCCTTAAGTCCGTGCTGGGTTTAAATCTTAATCGGGGTTCGGACGCTATATGTAGGCAGTTGGAGGTTTTAGTGCGGTTCCATTCCCACATATTATCCGGCGATTTACTCCAACTCAAAAGAAAAAAGTTAATACCCCACTCTTTTTCTAAATCTGCTAGTTTATACAAAAAAGGGACAGAAAAAGTCCTAATACAAAAAATTACTTTTTTACAATAAAAGAGCTGTTTTCATTATTTTCATTTCATTAAAACACTTACGACGAGCTTGAAATGCACCAGAAAGAGCGAAGAGTGAAAGTAATAAACAGGCTACTTTAATCATTGTTATATCCTATAATAGAAGAAATAGGTATAATATATGTATTTATATAGAGTTACGGATCGCGCATTATAAATAAGATTATATTTAAACAGTTTGACTTGTTTGGTTTAAAATATAGGATGAAGCGATTGAAGAGTTTTGTTTTTTTATTGGAAGACTAATAAACTATGCTTTGGCCTTCCTAATGGTAAATGATTGCTTCGATTTTTCTTTACAATTCTCTTTTCTCCACGATACAGTAATTAGAAACTTTAATAATAATAAAAACTTGAGAGGTGTCGTGGAACACCAGAATAGAACGAAGTTCCTTTCGATTAAAAGATATCTTATTTTTTTTTTCCTAACGTAACGTGCGATAAGGAACGTGTTTTAAAAGATTTTAATCACAGCGCCATCTAGCGATAATCATCTAAAACAAAAAAGTGTCGTGACAACTTTTCGTAAGAATTTTTTCCGTCTAGTCCCCTTTCATAACGCGCGATAAGGAATATTTTTCGTTATCTATGTGAAACTAAGTCCCCAATCCGCACTAGGCAAGCGTGGTGGACTATGCCTAATCCCTCTCCTGAGGAGACCTGAGCCCAACAGTGGGCAGTAATGGGTTGGTACACATGTGAAACTTGTGTAAATTCCCCGTCACAATGAATATATAATAAAAAAGAACCATCCGAATCGATTGAAGAGAGTCCTTAAGGATAGGCCGTGGGTAGCGGCCCCACAGTGTCTTAAGGTAATGCAGAGGTTCATGAGCAGAAAAAAAAACCTAGAGATTACAATTTATAGACCGCCATTAAATGACTAGTTGACCCAGACAACTTAGTCTGTGGTACAAATTGACGCAATTGTTGCCTAATTTTAATGTAGAACTAATATGATATAAAGGCTACAATATAATATGCTTGACGGGGTGATAACAATGGAAACCAACCTATTCACAGTGCGGGTAGTTAGAAGTCGAGACTTGCTACAAATACAGGCGTTGGCCGCTGTTATTATTCATTCGTGTTTGAATTGTCGAGGCGAACGGACCTCTTGATGTAAAAGTAATAAACTGTTAAAACTAGTTATTTTGAAGTTTTTATTCAAAAGTGTTGTTCATCAAGTGTTCAAGTGGACATTGTGACGTCATTCCTGACAAAACAAAACGAAGAACGACTAACACACCATTTACGCCGTTATGCTATATAGCCAGTGTGTATGGTTCACAAGTAACGTGACTACCTATTAGTAAAAAAAACAGTTCAGAGCATCCAAAGACGTCACAAATATCACGACATTACCTCTTTTTAATATTAGGAAAAAAAAAAACTAATTTGTTTTCTTCGATTATATTATTTATTAATACAATAAACTGGAACAATTTAACGTCGTAGAAAATATAGTAACAAAAAAAAACTTAAATCATATAATATAAATGATTCATCATTTGATATTATGGTTATAAATCAATTTTCATAAAATTATTCAGTTTTTTAAAAATCTTCTGAATTTATTTACTTTTTTATTAGATTCAAAAAATAGGAAATAAATTGATTTAGTTGTAAAAAATAAATAAAACAACCTTATAATTTTCAAAGAAATATATTTTTTATAAAATTATTATTTGGTTTTATGGTTTGTAATCAATTATAAAGACCATTTATTTCTGTAAAATAAGTTCTATTTTAAATATTTATGCTAAATCAATTATTGATGCCAGATGAAATGCACTGTACAGTATTAGATAATCTAATATATAAAATTCTCGTGTCACGGTGTTCGAACTTGAACTCCTCCGAAACGGCTTGACCGATTTTGTTGAATTTTTTTGTGCTTATCCGGTATCTATGAGAATCGGCCAACATCTATTTTTCATCCCCCTAAATGTTAGGGGTAGTCCACCCCTAATTTTTTTTTATTTTTTCGACGCAGACGAAGTTGCGTGGGCCAGCTTGTTGTATATAATTTTATTTTTGTACATAATGTACTGTTAATTCATTTGTTGTCAATAGATGACAGTACTTGTACTTGTGAATCGCGCCATCGAAATTTGTTCCGGTCGATTGACCTGACGTGGTACTAAATACAATAAACGTCTTCGCTTGAAGGTGTGTTTCAATTTCAAACCTCCTCGGGAATCAGACAATTGTTCGGGAACTCAACATGCACTATTATAAGTATAGAAGAAATTCTACAAAAATTGCTACAAACTGCTCATCAGACTTACTCTCCAGTGTGTTCTAAGTCTTATACTTAGGGGGTGATACGGAAGCCTTAGCGTAATACGCGTTGCGTCACCCCACAACAACCCCTCTAAGTTTGACCTCAGGCAGAGTTTAAGCGGCAGGAGGTTTTAGTGCGGTTCGACTCCCTTACGTGGCGAGAAATCCGACGACTTCACATTGCTCATTCTATTAGTCTCATGTTCAGTCTTGGATTTTAAGCTATCCTATGATATAATTCGTTCAGGTTACTTAATCTCACATTTATTAGGCTTCAAATCCATTATTTTAAACTATTTCGACGTTACATTATTGGAACGAAGTTCCTTATCGCGCGTTATCGAAAGGGGGCTAGACGGAAAAAAATCTTACAAAAAGTTGTCACGAAACTTTTTTGTTTTAAATGATTATCGCTAGATGGTGCTGTGATCAAAATCTTTTAAAACACGCTCCTTATTTGTTTTAGATGATTATCGCTAGATGGCGCTGTGATAAAAATATTTTAAAACACGTTCCTAGTTTGTTTTTGATGATTATTGCTAGATGATCGTCAGGAAAAAAAATTATAAGATATCTTTTAATCGAAAGGAACTTCATTCCATCCGGGTGTCCCTTGACACCTCTCAAGTTTTATTTTAACTATTTGTTACAAATACCTATGTCAAGTTTAATAAGTCGTGATGACCGAGTGATAGAAGCGTTGCCTTAGTACTGTACTTTTAAGTCACAACTTGTACAATGAATCAATGTATCTCAACACCCCTGACTTAAACGGTGAAGAAAAACATCAAGAGGAAACTTGCATATTGGAAAAAGATTCTAAAAATCCTTTGAAAATATTATGTGTCTGTTAGAAACACCTAGTAAATAGATAAATTAACTACTCAACTGGGATCGGCATCCAAATTGGTTTGTTTACTTTTGCCAAGTCTGTGGCAGGAACCAAAATTGAGCACAGTTCAAAAACTTGTTTTGTTTACATTTTTTAATCGTCTCATATTTTACGGAGAAACTATATTTTCGCTGAAAATGCAATATAGCGTCATTTAATAATAAAGATTTACTAAAATATAAGGTTTAATTAAAAATCGAAATTAAAATTCATTAGAAAAATTGTTTTTAAAAAGAGGCTCAAACACGGTAGTGATTCCGAACGAGGGGACAACAAGTTTCGCCATCTAGCAAAAAGTGACGTTCCCAGTTGAATGGTTAAAATAAAACATATTTTTAAAAAATAACAGTTTATTGGTATTTTTCAACTCATAATATTGGATGACATTTAGCCATACATTCTTCTTTTGTTGCAAAGTTGTTGACTGTATCCTTTGGCACCGTACACTGATCCGACCATCTTATTATGGCACAATACATGTTGTAATCGTCATACGTGTACCTGGAATGATATGAACGATTACTAAAAGATAGGAAACACAACATATTGTAATAAAGTAATCATTACTAATATTATAAATGCGAAAGTAACTATGTCTGTCTGTCTGTCTATCTATCCGTCTGTCTGTTACGCTTTCTCGCTCAAACCCTCAACCGATTTTAATGAAATTTGGTACAGACAATCTTTAGACCCTGAGAAAGAACATAGGCTACCTTTTAATTGAAAGTGACTCAGACGAAGTTGCGCGGGCCCGCTAGTAAAAACAATTCGCTAGAAGCAAACTTTTCTAGAACCATGTTCCGTGGAATGGACTCCCGTTCACTGTGTCCCGGAGCGCTAAGACATGTCCCTCTTTAAACGAGGTTGAAGAAAAGTCTTGTAAAAGTAGGCGACTGATATGCAATGCACTGGCGTTAACCGCTTACCATCAGATGGACCTTATGCTCGTTTATTTGTCTGGCAATAAAAAAAAACTTGAGAGGTGTCAAGGGACACCCGGATGGAACGAAGTTCCTTTCGGTTAATTAGTGAGGGAATTGTAATAAAATTTTATTTTTTTTAGTTATAATAATTAGTCAGTTTAAAACGTCTGTCTCTCTCTCTCTCTCTTAGATAGACAGACGTTTTAAACTAATTATTATAACTTAAATAAAATATTTTGATCACAGTGCCATCCAGCATTAATCATATAAAACAAAATAAGGCCTTGTTTTAAAAAAAAATAATCACAGCGCTATTTAGCAATAATCATCTAAAAAAAAAAAGTGTCGTGACAACTTTTTCATAAGAATTTCCGTCTAGCCCCCTTTCGATCACGCGCGATAAGGAACTTCGTTTCAAAAATATGTACTGAGTATTTATTGGTAAAATAATGAGAAAAGTGATTTAAAATTTACCAACTTTCAGGTCTCACCTAATAGAATGTGGTTGTGATTCAGCATCCTTGTAAGCTACTAAACAATCTTTTTCGACTGGACGTACTTCACATACCTCGGACAACACATCCTCTGAAACCAAACAAAAGACAATGAGCATTAATTAATGATTTCATTACAATATAAAAGATTTCATATTATTTTTATTAATATTCAGTAGAGGTACCTAATACCTAAGTAAGCTAAGTATCTACATAACAGTGTCTCAATTGGATGTCAAATATGCACACAAGTATACCTAACATGTTTACCCGCAGTATACCCGTCAGGTATAGTTAAATTTATACATGCCATATCTGCACAGTTTTGCAACATACACGCTCAAGTATACCTACACAGTTCAATTATGCAGGTATACCTTTTAGGTATACCCTAGCATTTATGACAACCGATGAAAATTTGGAAATATAATTTTGTAAATTTTTATACGTATTACTTTTAAAATTATGCATTAACATCCTTCAAGAACATGCCCCTTTTGACCAGTCTATTTAGTAAGTCTAATTATTATATACGACTTCGTTCGCGTGGACTTCAGGTTCGTCCTGTCTAGATTATTATCAAAAATTGTAGCCTATGTGTTATTCTGATGTATAAGCTATATTGTAGTAAAGTTTTATTCAAATCCATTCAGTAGTTTTTACGTGAAAGAGTAACAAACATCCATACATCCATACTTACAAACTTTCGCCTTTATAATAGTATTATGATTTACTTACGAGCAGAACTGCCCCGGAATAGTGCTAAATAAAAAACAATAGCACACGCTAGTTTTAACATTGTTTATCTTATAATAATGTAGAATAAGAAGGTATATTATTTATTTATAGCAGTTCCAGATATGATTTGTATTAGATTTGCACGGTTTATGTTTGGTCTAAAATAAAGGCTGAAGCGGTATCGACATTATTAAAAACTTTGTTTATATTTTGTGAGATGATCTTGCAGACCATAAAGCTGGGGGCGGCGCGACGGAAAAGTGTGCCGAGAGCGCTACGCGAGACGCTGAGTGTGAGGTTAGGTTTTAGTGCGGTTCAACTCCCACATACACCGGTGATTTTTCCAACTGAAAAAAAAAGACCACAAAGCTGTATTTTTAATTTATTTTTAAGCTATTGCATACTTCTATCGCGGGTCTTGAGCGCGGTGACTGAATGCAGAAATTCCGTAACGAAAAAACCTAACGCTCCAGTAATACGGACAGTAATTTCGTGCTAGCAATCATGCAGTGTCTTGGTGTAGTGGTGTAGTAACATGTCTGCTAATATCTTGTTCAAATTTAATCGAGATCTAACGAGTACGTCTTGAGTTATTTCTGAAAAGATGAAGTAGGTAGTAAAGTCTTTTTAATTAATTTAATCGTTTGATGAAATTTAATGACTGAAACTAGAGTTTCGTGGTTTTTGTTTGATTTAATCTATTATGTTTCTTAGAGAGACTTGATCATTAAAAAACTACTCTATCGATTGATACAATAAAAGTACAGGGTCCCATTTTTTCGAAAGTTAGAGTCCTGGAAGTACGAAGATATTTTTTTTAAATCTATGAATGCAGTTGTGTATCTTTTCAAAAATACAGTTATGTTTCTTTTCAGTGAATTCGCTAAAACCATTATTTGAAGTACTTTCTTCTTTCGGGCGTTTAAAAAGTCCACCCTGTATGTACGTATAGTTTTGGGTTCTCATGGGGAGTAGAAACGTAGAAACATTAAGTTCAATAAATTTAGTTTGTTGAAAAAAGGGATTAAAATTTATATTACACTAGGTGACCCGCGCAACTTCGTCTGCGTTACAAAGGGGTTAAAAAATTGTAGCCTATGTGTTATTCTGATGTATAAGCTTATAAGCTTGTGGTAAAGTTTCATTCAAATCCATTCAGTAGTTTTTACGTGAAAGAGTAACAAACATCCATACATCCATACATACATCCATCCATACATCCATACATACATCCATCCATACATCCATACATACAAACTTTCGGCTTTTATAATATTATTAGGATATTTCATAGTTCACCCTTAAAATCGATTCGCAACTCAAAATCTCACCATGTTTTCAGCATGAAATTGATTATAAATTGTTTTTTTTGTTAAAAAATAAATTATGATATAAAAGTAACGTTAATTTTTTAAATTGATTTATTTAATCAATCATTATGCTTCCATAAGAGTCTAAGGTTAAAGATTATTCTAATAATGGTACAATATATATAAAAATATAACATATTTTAGACCGACTTCCCAAAAGAAGGTGTTTATCAAGTATACTAATGGCTATACCTACTAATGGGGGCGGCGCAACGGGAAAGAGTACCGTGGGCGTAACGCGTCGCGCCGTCCCTCATAACCCCGTGCTAAATTCTGGCCTCAGTCGGGGTTCAGACGCTGAGTGTGAGCGTTTGGAGGTTTTAGTGCGGTTCAACTCCCACATACCTGACATACCCCACCCGCGAGGCGGGGGATCCGGTGATTTCCTCCAACTAAAAAAAAATCCCTACTAATATTATAAATGCGAAAATAACTCTTTAGACCCTGAGAAAGAACATAGACTACCTTTTATTGCGAAAAAAAGGGATGCAGGGGTTGAAATAGGGCTTAAAAGTTATGAAGTTTTACTACATGTTTCAAGTATTACTGCAAAAGGCACATTTCAAAGTTTTTTTTTTTTTATTGCAAGATAGATAAACGAGCCTACGGCCCACCCGATGGTAAGCGGTCACCGTCGCTCATGAACCTCTGCAATGTCAGGGCAAAGAGGGGCCGTTATCTATCACCTACCCATACAGGAATTTTCTTAAACCTCGTTTAAAGAAGGACATGTCATAGCGCTCCGGGAACACCGCGGACGGGAGTCCATTCCAAATCGGAATGGTGCGGGGCAAAAATGTTCTTCTGAACCGAACTGTGGAAGAGCGCAGCGGTTCCAAGTAAAGGTGGTGAACCTTGCCCCTGCGGCGTAATTTCAAAAAGTCGTCACTTCGTTAAGAAAAGAATATGTCCTGAATCAGTCCACCTAAATTATAGTTATACGAAAAAAAAACAACTAATACAGTCATATTGAATTGATAACCTCCTGGTGGGTAGTCGGTAAAAAAAAAGACCAAATCTTCCATAGTTTTTCAATATTCCTTGCCTAAGTATGAAAAAAAGTGAGAAAAGTTATAATATCAAATTAGATTAATTGTTACCGTGCGACCTAAAGTCCCTCAAAGACATTTGACAAACGAAGACTATGCCTGATCCCTTTTCTGAGAAAACCTGAGCCCAATAGTGGGTGTTTCAGTATAGTACAGAGGTAATTTTAGGTGGTCAGTGAAATGCTGTAACTATAACTGTAACAACCCATTACTGCCCACTGCTGAGCTCAGGTCTCCTCCGAAGAGAGGTTAGACATAGTCCACCACGCTTACCTAATGCAGATTGGGAACTTCACATATCTTCAAAGGATTTTTTAGAACTCTTTTCCGATATGTAGGTTTCCTCACGATGTTTTCCTTCACCGTTTTTAGCCAGTGGTGTTGTGAAAAATTGCACACAAATCTTTTTCATATTAAGATTTAGAGGTACAAGACGGCCGGTTTTGAACCCGCGGCCTCCCGTACGAAAGAAAAGCGCTTCAACCACTCGGCCACCACGACGACAGTGAAATGCATTCTTGCCTAATCCGCATTGGGCAAGCGTGGACTCGGCCTAATCCGTCTTCTGAGGAGACCTGAGCCCAACAGTGGGCAACAATGAGTTGTTACAGTGTAGTACAGTTAAAATAATAAATACATAATTATTTTTGTCACTGTTTATTGAAATATCTCAGCGTATAGCTATGTTCATTTGTAACACGTATCTATACAGTCATCTCTGTTGGCAAAGTTATTTACAATTGCATTTGTTTCTGGAAGAGGACAGTCGTGAGACCATCTCACTCTTTTACAGTAAAATTCAGTCCAATCGTAGATGTACCTGAAAGAAAAATCAGAATATAGACATAGACATTCTTTATTTGTTTAAAATGTCCCTTCTTTCTGGGACATTTTAACATCTGGGTCGCGGATGTAGTTTTGCTACAAAAAATTGCTTGTGGCAAAATTGATAGCCCCGATCTCCTGGGCAGATTACAGTTTGCAATCCCGCGCTCAGGAAGTCGTGTTCAAAATAACAAAAGTTTTAGACTGCCACAGTGCAGGACTAAATACAGTCAGCATTCACCGTTCTACCGTATGTGTTCATGCTATAACGATATATGTCCGAGACACGATCTTCCATGCATCGATTTCCCAAATAAAGAATTTCTTTGGTATGTTCTAATAACGACGTACTTGGATTTGATTTTATGTTCTCAGTTTTTTATCATCATTATTTTTTGTTTTATTTTTGTAGGTATCCTTTATATTTTTAGATTTTGTTAACGTGTAGTTTGTAATTACCAGTTTTGTAGTCCAATAATTAATAAATAAAAAGAAATAAAAAAAAATTGTGATGAAAAAAAAAGAAACATACAAAAATAAAAATAATACACAAAAAATAAGAGACAATTGCGAGTAATTTCTCTTTCACCACAAATCAGCTGTGACTCAGCATAATGCTGAACATTGACACATACCAGCACGACACATGCCAATATCCAGCGCTGGTTTTCAGTCCCAGCTGGCAGTGACGTAACAAACGTAAATAAATATATTAAAAGTTATGTAACACACATGTAAATAAATATACCTTACACCCCAATAAAACTCAAGCAACATTCTTCACTTTCAATACTTTTCCCACAAGTAAACAGTAACATAAGTAATCAGTAATAATAAAAAAAACTAAGTATAAAAATCAACTATTTGTATTTATTTAATATAATATAGTATTGTGTGTTACTTGAGAAGTCTAGCTATACTTCGATATTTATCTGGAACACCCCGGGTATATATAAGCCAAAGACAGCCAAATATAAACAGGCCATTGTAAAGTCACTTAACGGTTGTTATTCGGAAATTGTTTGATTTACATTTAATTAATTTTGATTTCATAATTTTATCTAATAATTTAATTTCATAATTTGATTTAGTTAATTTGCAAATTTTAAATTTAATTGAATATTGTATTGTTTCTTTGTTATTTATTTTGTTCAAATACCAACTCCACTATCTCCAATTTGTGTGTTAATTAACGGTGGAAACGTTTGTGGTCAATGTATAACTTACACTGCAACAACAAGCACTGAGGCGACGTACTGTGAATCCTGGCTACACAGTAGTTTCAGTAGTGGGTGTGAGATGTGAGAAAATATATGTTATATTTTGCTCTTACCGTGTCCTATGCCGGTGCAAATGTCTCTCACTCTCTTTTATCAAACATTTCTTATCTGGATAAATATCACAAGGAGGTTCTTGATATTCTGCAATGTAATATAATTTATTTTAAAGAAATCTTTAAATACAAGCTTTAAGATCCTGGATATCATGTATCAGTAGAGCTAGCCAAGACGAGTAAATTGAGCCCAAACACGACAGGTCTATCGTACTTAGTACAGGAGTTCCTATGACCACCTCCCGAATCCATCATCAGATCAGCGCCATTTTGTCATATTATTGCATTGTCACGTCATATACATGAGAGTGCAAAATTTGTTTGCAAGATTCCACTCGAAGTTACATACTTAAATCCAGTGCAAGTTAATATTAATATTAATTAAATCGGCGATCGCAGAGCATGTGCTCGACTCGGGTTCCAATCAATGGATACAATTACATAATCCTCAGGTACTATCTTCTGAACGTCGTCACGTACCAAGGATGGTTAAAGAAGCTAACGAGATTTCAAGACATAGCACTTTTAACAGGGGTGACGGCTTCAGATTATCGAGTATGTGAAATCCAGTGCTAAACACAACAGTCACTTAGGGTTCATGCTCAGAGAGTCTTGTAGATACAGTGAGTGTGGTGTGTCGAGAAGTGAGTCCGAGTTCCAGTGGTAAAACCCAATTCCTCTTCCCCTCGGATCGTTCAACAGTTAAGACGTGCCTGTAGTTAACTTCTGATAAATTAATTCAACTTTTTATTAAATAAACTCATTAAATTAACTATCGAAAGTACCCGGCGTCTATAACATTGCAGGAAGTAAATCATTCTTTCTCATTATAAAGAATTTATCTGTGTGAGTTTTTCATTGTCTATTTCTAATAAACACACACTAGTTACACGCGTTATTTCGAAGTTTTATCGCATTTACCTGAGAGCGAAGAGGACGCATATATAATCATTGAGAAACGTATTACGGAGCTCATCGGACAGTGGACGGCAGGTAATCCTGAATTGAATCGTCGATTGCGGCCAGTTAACGGTGACCTGTTGCAATCGATATATTTTGTTGTCGTGCAATCTCATACTTCTAAACATTAGATATTGTTTGCTTCTGTGCTCCTGGTCCTTACGATTATGCCGTTGAAGCGAACACCCCCAAAGTCAGACAACTTGACTGTATCGCTAGGTGCTCCGCATACTATGTACCACTCGGATCCGAATTTAAGCACTATGGATGATCCGGTTCTGGACGAATCTTTTAAAATATTATCTCAGCGTAGTAAAAGGCGACGAGAGGATGATCACTCATTCATGGATGGAAAACTTGATGATTTTAAATCTGAAATACTGACTATGTTCAGAGAGTTGAAGGAAGGGCAGGTCTCACATGCATCTTCTTTGCATATAGCTAAGGAAGAATTAAAGGAACAGAACAACAAACTACAAGAATCCGTTGAATTTATATCAGCTATGTATGAGGAGGTAGCAAAAAAGCTTGCGCGTCTTGAGAGGGAAAGAACAGAAGACAAGAAATATATCAGTTGTCTGGAAGATAGAATCGAGCTACTTGAAAGGCGTTCTCGCTTTGCAACACTGGAGTTTCGTAATTTGCCGATGAAAGAAAGTGAAAACAAAAATGATCTTTTGAATACAGTTTTAAACACTGCTAAATTGGTTAAAACCGAGATTAATGCCAATGAAGTAAGAGACGTTTTCCGTATCAACACCAAATCCACCAACAAGACTGTGATTGTTGAGTTTAACTCCATTTTAACTAAAGAGAATTTTTCTAGGTCCGTGTCGGCCTTTAACAAGAATAAACCAAATTCGGATAAACTAAACACTTTGCACCTTAAAATTGGCGGTCCTAAACTTCCTATTTATGTATCTGACAGTCTTACAGCTGCAACTCGAAAATTGTTTGCTGTTACCCGACAATTCGCTATGAATCACAAGTATAAACAATGCTGGACATCGTACGGCCAAGTCTTCATACGAAAGGATGAAAAATCACCTAGAATCAAAATCATGATGGAAAGTGATCTTAACACCCTGAACATATCTGACTCAAAGTGACTATGTTTGCTGATGTTTTGTATTCATAATAGTATGTATTTTAATCATGATCTAATAGCGCAGCTCACTGTACGAAGTTACTGCAGTTGTTATATTTTGCCATGGCTATTGTTTAGTTTTTTTCTTTGTATTATCTTGGGGGTTTCTTTTTTAAATGTTAGTTATTACTTGTTCATTAGTTTAATAAGCTTTACTCAACATAGACACACACCTACTTCTCACTCACTAAAAACAAACACACAAAAAACAAATACACAAATTACACATACACACCACACTCATTTATTACTTTTTCCTTCTTTCATTTTTTATATAAACAACAGCTATGCTCGTTTATTAAAACAATATCTCTTTCACTCATTTACATTATTACATTATTCTGTAGGTTACAAATGTCCGTTCATAAGTTTTGATCTTTTTCAACTACCGTCAAACTTAATTGTTTGCTTACACAATATAACTCAGAGTCTAATTACATTACAAGCCATTTTTATTCTGATTTTAATGACACTATTATTCTTATGGATGGCAGTAGTTAATGATTGGTCAGTCGTCGGTATTGATTACATATTTAACTGTTATTTATCTCCTTTTACCGCTATTACTTTAAATTGTAGTATTTTATTTTTAAATTCGATATAATGACAAATTTATATGATCATATTGATCGGGTGAATGTCTCAGAGTCTTCAACGTGCACTATTGATGACTGCCAGTCTTTGCTGACTAATCCAATGCAATATTTAAAACTGCTTAATCAAAATATACGTAGTATATCGCGTAATATGTCTGGGTTGGAGGCTTTGATAGAGAGATCGAAAACGGATTGGGACATTGTAGTTTTAACGGAGTGCTGGTTACAGGGTAATTCTCATGTACCTTCCCTTCATAATTATAATAAGTTTGCCACTACTAATAATAACACTCAAAATGAAGGTGTAGTGTTGTATATAAAAAATAACCTATCAGTATTTGTGGAAGAACCCACTTTTGATGATGCGAACTGTTTGATTGCCGAATTTAATGATCTTATGGTTATTATTGCTATTTATCGTCCGCCGTCTTTTAGAAACATCACAAAATTCTTAATATCATTAAATATTATTTTGGCTAAGTATAAGACTTTTAGTACCATTGTCTTAACTGGAGATATAAATTTGAATATTTTTGGTGATAAGCTGGAACCCAATACTTGTGAATATTTAGAACTTACAGCTTCTCATGGTTTGCTTCCGGCTCATAGTCTACCCACGCGAATTGATAGTTGTCTCGATCACATTTTACTGAAAACAAAACTAAAAGCCTACACTTATGTGGCCCAAACATCGTTAACGGATCATGAAACTGTATTACTTTTCCTAAAGATCAAATTTCACAACACTGCACCTGCCTGCACTTATACTATTATCGACTATGGAGGTTTTGTTTCTAGTATGAAAAACTCGGATTTGAGTCCTCTCTACTCCATGAATGATGTTGACTCTGCAGCTAATTTCCTTATCTCTAATATAGTTCAAGCGATGAATTCAAATACTAAATCTGTTACAGTTTCCAAACGAAAGCGAATAATTAAACCATGGATTACCCCAGGTTTACTGCGCTGTATGCGCAATAGGGACAGGCTACACTTAAAAGTAAAAAATAATCCTAACAATGCAATTATAAAAACTACTTATATCCGTTATCGTAATCACTGTAACAAAATTTTAAGAAATTTAAAAAGGGCGTATGAAAGAGATCTATTAAAGAAGGGCAAATCTAATCCTAAACTTTTGTGGAAAACTATTAATGATATAAGCGGCAGAATGAAGTCTAAGATTGAAGGAAATGGATTGATATCTAAATCTCATGATGTGCACGCTACCGTAAATGACGTTAATGCAAAGTTTGCTGTTGTTGGTAAAACCCTCGCGGAAAAAATTATTAATAACGACACATTTGCGTCTTCAGCGCATCCAGTGTCAGCTATCCCCGCAAATCCGCACTCTCTGTTGTTTTTGCCAACTGACATTTGTGAAGTTGAAAGAATAATTCTCTCTTTAAAAAGTGATGCTGCGGGAGTGGACAATATCACTGCTAAAATTTTAAAATTATCCCTAACTATAATTTCCCCAGCTTTGACCTTCATTTGCAATTTAGCTATTTCACATGGTACCTTCCCTTCAGCCTTTAAAAAGGCGCTTATTATACCCATACATAAGGGAGGGGCTGGGGACCGTGTCGATAACTATAGGCCTATATCTATTCTTCCCGCTATGTCTAAAGTTCTGGAAAAAATTATTAACAGGAGACTAACAAACTTTCTCGAAACAAACTCCCTGTTGTCGAACACTCAGTATGGTTTTCGATCAAATAAATCTACTGAAGATGCAGTTCACAACCTCACGAGCCATATATTTAGGCATCTGGATCGTAAAAAAAAATGTATTACAATATTTATAGACTTGGCCAAGGCTTTCGACACGGTCTCCATTCCTCTCCTGGTTGTTAAACTGGAACGGTTAGGTGTTAGGGGTACACAACTAAAATTACTACATAGTTATTTGAACGGGAGAACTCAATGTGTAAAAATTGGAAATACTATAAGTGAAGCACAACCTGTTACCTATGGAGTTCCACAGGGCAGTATTCTGGGCCCTACATTATTTCTTACTTATATTAATGATTTGTGTGGTCTCAGCCTGCCAAATGGTTTTATAACTTCATATGCTGATGACACTGCCTTAACTTTTTGTGCTAATACCTGGCAGGAAGTTTTCTTTTTTGCACAGAATGGTTTCAATACAGTTACCAAATGGTTGCGAGAAAATGTATTGACTCTAAACACTAACAAGACTAATTATGTAATCTTTAGGAAACAGGGTAAAGAATTGACTTTACCATACTCAATTGTGGCCCACTCCTGCAGCCATCAAACTAATTGTACCTGTCCCATGCTACAAGTTGTCAACTCAATTAAATATCTTGGGATTCAGTTAGATTGCAATTTAACCTTTGCTAGTCATGTTGATATGATTGCTGCTAAACTACGTAAACTAATTTACATCTTTAAAAACCTGAACAAAGTTGCAGACCACTTCACTATCAGGATGGTCTACATAGCGTTGGGCCAATCATTATTAACATATTGTATTTCTGTCTGGGGCGGTACTTCAAAAACGACTTTATTAAAATTAGAGAGAGCTCAAAGGGCCGTGCTGAAGACGTCACTCTCGCTTCCTTTTCGTTATCCAACAAAAGAGCTATTTGATGTGTGTGAAGTACTTTCGGTTCGCCAACTTTATGTTTTAAGCGTTGTATGCCGTCAACATACTTATCAGCCATATGATCCTACCATGGTATCGGGAAGGAGGCGCAAGGACTTAATATGTCAGATCGATACTCATTCGCGGTTTGCCCAGAGATCCTTTTCCTTCATGGGTGGATTTCTGTATAATCTCATAAACCGAATCTTAAATATATATCCAATGACGCACCGTATGTGCAAACTAAGCATAACTAGATGGTTGAAAAATCTAAGCTACGATGAGACTGAAAGGTTGCTAGTAACTAATATTTAGATAGGTGCTGGTGGTACTACTACAGCTGTTTGCTTCTTCGTTTTCCCTGGACTGTTCTGAGTTAGAGTTTTAACGTAAATAGTAATAAAACAAACACGCACACAAACACACTCACAGACACATACACAAACACAAACACGCACACACACACTCACTTACACACACATACACACACACATACACAAACACAAACACGCACACACACACTCACTTACACACACATACACACACACACACGCGGACTCGTATGCTTCTTAATAATTTTCAGATTTTTATTTTATTTTTTCTTCACATTATTTTTGTTATTTCTAATAGTTTTCTTTATTATCTTACAATTTGTGGTTACTACTGCATTTAGTACATGAGTTTTCTTGTTTACTTCTTAGTCGAGGGGTGGAAGCCTGGTGATCTATAACACAGGTTTATCCTAGCTTAGACACCAGTCTCCTACAAGCATCATTAGTTTTAAGTCATTTTATGTACTATTTTTACTTTATTGTAATCTTGTGATTGTGGGAGAAATAAAGAAATCATTCATTCATTCATTCAAATCATTCATTCAGGTACTATCTTCTGAACGTCGTCACGTACCAAGGATGGTTAAAGAAGCTAACGAGATTTCAAGACATAGCACTTTTAACAGGGGTGACGGCTTCAGATTATCGAGTATGTGAAATCCAGTGCTAAACACAACAGTCACTTAGGGTTCATGCTCAGAGAGTCTTGTAGATACAGTGAGTGTGGTGTGTCGAGAAGTGAGTCCGAGTTCCAGTGGTAAAACCCAAAAGCGAACGAGAAAGAGGGTTGACAGATTTAGACAGATTTGTTTGCTCTTAAATCGACCCGCAATATCCAGTCTTCTCGTGATCATGACGTTTGCAACAACGTTGAAATATCGAGACAACTCAATTAATTAAATATCGTGGTAAGAACCCGTTGAAAATGCATGAAAGTATAATATTAAGCTTGTAAAAAAGGTGAATAGGCTAAAATCTATTGATTGGATACCTCGAATATGATAATAAATTAGGTACCACATAGCATAGTTACTCACTCGCTTCACATCCGTAGTATATCGCTACAAAACACAATAAAGCCAATACAATCTTTAACATGATGATAACTTAGTAAAAGAATGATGCGTTTTTTCATATTTATAGGCGTGCGAGTTAAGAATTGTTGGTTATATTAAAAATTTGCATGGTTTAGTGTGTGGTCTAATATATGTACTGATGCGATTGTGTCAAGCATTGTTTGTTTTTTTATATTGGACTAGCTGGCCCACACAACTTCGTCTACGTCACATAAGGAAATTTTCTCACCGTTTAAATCTCCCCTGGACTTCTACGAATATTTCAAGATTAAAATAAGCCAAATCGGTTCAGTCGTTCTCGAGTTTTAGCGAGACTAACGAACAGTAATTTATTTTTATATATAAGTAGATAGATTATAGATGAAGCTTTTTATCAGCCTACTTGATAGTAAGTGGTAATCGCTTATGAATATCTACAAACTTGTCCTTCTTCAAACGAGGCTTGAGGAGGGTCCTTAAAGTTAAGTCGTAGGTAGCGACCCCTCATTGACCCTGACATTGCAGAGGTTCATGAGCGACGGTAACCACTTACGAGCCCTGTTGGTTCGTCTGCCTATAATGAAAAACAAAAATCTATAGCTATACCTATCGCCTAGTTTACAGAAATTCATCATTAATTGTGCTGTTTTATCTATACTTGATTCCTCAATTGAAGATTCTGAGACTTGGGCAGCAATGGGTTGTTACAGTAAAGTAACTGCAGCTCTTTTCACATATTTTAGTATATTTTACTTTTTTTTAAATACATGATTCGAACCTTGGATCTAGTTACATTCCGTCGCCTCAGTGCTTGTTTGGCCAATCTGACATTTTTTTACGAAAATGACTTATTAATGCAATATTATAAAGAATAAAATTTCCATCCGACCAAGGTAAAATATTTTTTTTAAATATTCAATTCTAAAACCATAAAAATCTCATTTAATTTTTTTTCTCAAAAAAAATTAAATGAGATTTTTCTCTCTCCCGTGCTTGTTTGCTGTCTCCTGTAAAATTTGCTCGAGTGCAGATTGGCCAAACAAGCACTGAGGCGACGATTCGTTACATTCGAACCTCGGATCTACCACACGGAAGGCGATTGGTCTGACCTAACTCAGCAGCGGGCAGTCTAATAGTTCTGACTCTTATCAACAGGCTATCAGATTATCTGCTTATTAACTGGCCACATTAACATACCATCAGATGAGACATTGCGTATCATTTGGCTATTGTAAAACAGACGAAATACAATTCACTGCGTCACTAATCAAGATCTCTTAACAACTGTAAATCGATTAAATCGATGTCTCAATAAAAACAGTGAAACGAATTGACAAGTGAAAGTGCTCCAGTTTGTATAATATAAGCGAGTATTTCGTTGTTGTTATCACCAGCTCCGGTAGCCGTGATCGTCTAGTGGTTAGGACCCTACGTTGTGGCCGTAGTAACCCAGGTTCGAATCCTGGTCACGGCAGTGATGCACTGTCGGGGCGGAGATATGCTTTTTAAATCTTTTTTGCTATAAACTCCCTGAGCGTCATAACTTGTCCTTCTTTAAACGAGGTTTGAGTAGAGTTCTACTGATGGGTATGTTGTTAATGGCGGTCTAGGTACTTACAATCAAGTCCACCTACGTAGCTGTCAAAAAGTAAAAAAAACTTCAAACTGAGAATAAGATGAGATGATGAATGACTGAAATGAGATTTGACTACGTAGGTAGGTTAGGGGTACGTCTTTTTTTATTTTTACTTTGATAAAAAATAAAAGATTTAAGTAAAATTTCATGAAAATGTAATGCCTATTTTTAATAATGTTCATAATTGTAAACATGTTATTTTGTAGATGATCCAAATAAGTAAATAATAAATAAATAAAAGATAAAATAAAATGTATTTATTCAACAAACAATGAATCCATTTTCTAAATCTTATTCCGAAATCGCCAAGAATAAATAGAAAATCGACTATAAATAGAATACAATTACATATCAGATGAAAAGAAAAGCTTTGCCAAGTTTCAGGACTTCAGAAACTTGTTGAGTCATGTGCCAAATGACTCTTAGGAAACTTTCCCTCATCTTGTACTGTGTCAGAGTTGGCAAATACTTGTAACGAGTATAATGATGTGTTTCTTAACTAATATCGTTTTTGAACGAAGAATTCTTAAATATTTATTTAGTAAAAAAAATATTTAAAAGAAAACTTTAAAAAAAACTTGAGAGGTTTCATGGGACACCTGAATAGAACGAAGTTCCTTTCGATTAAAAGATATTTTATAAGAAATATTTATTTTCGTAACGTTTAAAAGATTTTGATCACAGCGCCATCTAGCGATAATCATCTAAAACAAAAATAAGGAACGTGTTTTAAAAGATTTTGATCACAGCGCCATCTAGCGATAATCATCTAAAACAAAAAAAGTGTCGTGATAACTTTTCGTAAGAATTTTTTCCGTCTAGCCCCCTTTCACAACGCGCGATAAGGAACTTCGTTCCAACAAACTTTTACGATCTTGAATACTAGCTTATACAAGTAAAACGACCCAAAACATGACGAGTCTATCTCGCGCAAGAGTTTTTATGACCACCTTCCGAATCCGTCATCAGATCACCGCAATTTTGTTATATTATTTCATTGTCACGCGATATCCATCTGCAAAATGTCAGCTCAATCGGAAACCGGGAAGTTTGTCAAATTTAACTCGCAAGATTCCACCCGAACTTATGTACACAGTTACATCCAGCGCAAGTTAATATAAAGCTTGTAAAGTATCCTCATCGTCATCATTGTCTCCTCCTAGACAGTTTGTGTAATAATGAGCATTATACAATTTTTTATTATCTGTATATTCATTTATTCACTTATTTTTTACATTATAATTAAAAAAAAACATTTACAAAAAAATACAATATAAAAAACAGAGGGCCATTGCAGGCGGAGTCTACAACCCAAGCCATCAGTGGTCAGGGCTCAAGAGAGAGGAACCTCCTCACAATACGCGCCGTGTTAAGAACGACCGCCTTCTGAATCAGGCCCTTTACCCAGCCGGGGAGCGAAAGCTTCTCTAGAAGTTGGTCGAATTATGTATATACAATTAATTATTAAGCACTTCAATGATCAGTAGGAATTAAACATTCACGTTAAATTTATTATTAGCAGTTCTTTCTATTAGTTTAGAAAATATATTTCCACAGTGGTACTAAATCTATAATTAAAAAAAAAAAAATTAAGCTTAAAGCTATAATCGTCAGCGTTAAATAAATATACTACAGTTGGGGAACGTATGCAGATCAAAAACATATATAAAAATTTATTTTAAAAAGTATATCTCCGCCGCGACAGTGCATCACTGCCGTGACCAGGATTCGAACCTGGGTTACTACGGCCACAACGTAGGGTCCTAACCACTAGACGATCACGGCTACCGGAGCTGGTGATACCAACAATGAAATACTCGCTTATATTATATAAACTGAAGCACTTTCACTTAATGGTTTGTTACACAAAACTCTTGCGTGAAGCAAACGCAAAGCATAATTGAGTTACATAATCGTTCTTTAATTACGTTAAATAAAGACTTATTCAGACACTCTCGGTTTTCTATAATACTTTCATGCATTTTCAACGGGTTCTTACCACGATATTTAATTAATTGAGTTGTTTCGAACAACGTTGAAATATCGATGAAAATGCATGAAAGTAAATAAAGACTGTATGTTTATGAAATATTGTTTTTATTTACACAACTTTAGATGGACGAGATTTAAGAGCATTTCTTTGAACAGCCCCTGGCATCACGAAGATTGCAACAGTGACAGCATCAGTTGCGCCGTTTGCTCGTTTACCTAACGAAAAAAGATGACAGAATATTGAAATTAATTAATTCCTTATCGCGCGTTATCGAAAGGGGGCTAGACGGAAATTATTATGAAAAAGTTTTCACGACACTTATTTTGTTTTAGATGATTATCGCTAGAGGGCGCTGTGATCAAAATATTTTATAAAACAATTCCTTATTTTGTTTTATATGATTAATGCTAGATGGCACTGTCATTAAAATATTTTAAAACAATTCCTTATTTTGTTTTATATGATTAATGCTAAATGGCGCTGTGATCAAAATATTTTATAAAACAATTCCTTATTTTGTTTTATATGATTAATGCTAGATGGCGCTGTGATCAAAATATTTTATTTATAATATACAATATTTTAATAAAATTTTATTACAATTCCCTCACCAATTAATCGGAAGGAACTTCGTTCCATCCGGGTGTCCCTTGACACCTCTCAAGTTTTTTTGAATATGATGCGGGATAATGAACAATGCTCAAAAGATTGGTACCGACGAAATATAAAAATATTCTTGCAATTTTATTTTCAATTTTTATGAATAACAAAGAATTAAGAAAACATCTAATGTCGATCAAGCTGTGAAGTTATCCCGTATTCACTTAATATCAGGCTATAAAAATATTTATGATCGGTCGCCTTTTTGACGCCACTCTGTATCAATGGTAACTAATAAATCAATTTCACTTTTAAAAGAGAAAGACAGAAAGGTAGTTCCAAAAATAGGTACGGTACAAAGACTAAACAAGAAATATGTGAGTAAATTTGGAAAATAGTGCCTCAAAAATTGTATTATAAAAACTAAACATATAACCTATAAACGGCCCAAAAAGTTAAGAAGCTAGAAGCTAATTCTAGACTAGAGCAAGCTAAAGTTTTCCAATTACCTATATCCTATATATTTAGATTAGTGACCATCATTATGATAATAAAAAAAAACTTGAGAGGTATCATGGGACACCCGAATAGAACGAAGTTCCTTTCGATTAAAAGATATCTTAATTTTTTTTTTCCTGACGTAACGCGCGATAAGGAACGTGTTTTAAAAGATTTTGATCACAGCACCATCTAACGATAATCATCTAAAACAAAAATAAGGAACGTGTTTTAAAAGATTTTGATCACAGCGCCATCTAGCGATAATCATCTAAAACAGTGTCGTGACAACTTTTCGTAAGAACTTTTCCGTCTAGCCCCCTTTCACAACGCACGATAAGGAACTTCGTTCCAATAAGCGACAAAATGATTCATTACCAACACGACTTCAAAAACTTCTCCATGGTCGTCGGTTAACCGACCAAAAAGGGTGAGAAACTTAAAAAAAAGAGGGAGGCTATTAGTTTTTATAGATACTTGTTACGTATACAGCAGGTATACTTATTACTCTAAAATTTTTCAATCTTTCGCGTCGGATCGGGTGCGTGACCCAATTTCAATATTAACCATCTGCGAACCACATACCGTAAAATATAGATAATCTGATTTGTTACGCTCGACTGAAGATTAACGTGTTGGGTGTTAAAAGATTTGAAATTTTACGGAAAAATACAAGTTTTTTTGGGGAAAAACACTTGTTAATCTTTATCAATTTTTAATGAGATTACACTAGAAGTAACGAATGGTCAATAGAAATTGGAGTTAAGCATAGTACTGCAACTTCATAGGAGTGCAGATCAAAACTTTATTTTGGTAGACTCGCTCTTGTAAATAGTAAAAACAAATCACGCAAAAAATCAGACATAAAATGTCATTTTATAAATTATTCGGGCGACCAACCTCTTTCACGGGACAAAGACAAGACGAAGATGACGATTTGATATGACAGTGACTTTTGACATCGACCGACAAGGAGAAAAGCCGACGATTTTCTCTGATTTTATATTTTTATTAATTAATTGTTTTATTTATCAATTAACGACCCTGACGACATATCATTGTACGGCCGCACGACGACTGCGCCCGTACAATAAATGGATCATCATCAGCTTACAAATTGTCGACTGTTCTTATTAAATTATGTATGACTTACACCGAGCCAGCAAGTTTTGTTGGAATTTTAAATAATAATGCAATAACAACAATACATGTAAAACAATCCAATGAAACAATTTCTTAAAACAGTATCTTTTAAAAATCACTAAGTAAAAAAGATAGGAAAATATTGTAATAAAATACCTAGTGAGGTACGAATTACTTGCTAAGTCCAAATTATAGGATCCTTTATCTTCTTATATATAAAAATGAATTGCTGTTCGTTAGTCTCGCTAAAACTCGAGAACGACTGAACCGATTTGGCTTATTTTAATCTTGAAAAATTCGTAGAAGTCCAGGGAAGGTTTAAACGGTGAGAAAATTTCCTTATGTGACGCAGACGAAATTGTATGGGCCAGCTAGTCTTATATATAAAAATGAATTGCTGTTCGTTAGTCTCGCTAAAACTCGAGAACGACTGAACCGACTTGGCTTATTTAATCTTGAAAAATTCGTAGAAGTCCAGGGAAGGTTTAAACGGTGAGAAAATTTCCTTATGTGACGCAGACGTAGTTGTGTAGGCCAGCTAGTATTTTAATAAAATATAATATATGAAATAGAAATCAATTATTATTTGTATTATTTTATTTCTCAAAGGGCCTTTTATAAGTCCTTGAACCCCTATAGTTCGATTCCAATTTTCACCGGTAATTGAAAGGCCTTGTAGTCTAGGAGCTGGATGAGAAACTATTTTTACTATCGAATAAAAGTATTAAGCTTGTGTTTAGTAATCTTTAATGATGGAAACATTTTTTTGCAAAAAAATATATTACAGGATGAACATGGGTTAAAAGTGGTAGTATTAATTTTGATCTAGTATTGGTAGAAAAGGTTAATTAATATGACAAATTTACAATAAACAAAGTCCATGAGGACTCTAAAACTGATTAAAAATATTTATTAGTTTCACAGTAAGTATCATTTAGGTTTTTTTTTGTTTGACTAAAAGAATAACATGATTTTTTGGAACGAAGTTCCTTATCGCGCGTTGTGAAAGGAAAAAATTCTTACGAAAAGTTGTCACGACACTTTTTTTGTTTTACACGTTACTTATTTTGTTTTAGATGATTATCGCTAGATGGCGCTGTGATCAAAATCTTTTAAAACACGTTCCTTATCGCGCGTTACGAAAGAAAATATTTTTTATAAAATATCTTTTAATCGAAAGGAACTTCGTTCTATTCGGGTGTCCCATGACACCTCTCAAGTTTTTTTTTACCTATTTCATCGGCTGGCTAATGAATTGATGGTTCATGTGTTTCATTTTCTCTGGTTAAAGTTAGATACTATTAATAAAATATTTACGTTACCGAAAAATTTATATCACCAACTCCTAGTCTACATATTTCTGATTGAGGACATCTTTACAGCAGATCCCAAGATCCCAGATTGTTATCACTATACGTGACACGAATGTAGAAAATAACTATTTTAGAAAATGATACTTATTTGACCTACTTCCAAAAAGAAAAGGTATAACTATTTTTTTTTGTTATAACCTAAAAAACGCAGATGATTACACAATTTCATAATAAGTAATTTTAGTTTTTTTTTTATTGCCGTGTAGACAGACGAGCCAACGGGCCACCTGATCGTAAGAAGATACTGTCGCCCATGAACCTCTGCAATGTCAGGTGACACTGAAGGGGACGCTACCTACGATCTAACTTAAAGTTTTTTTACTACTTTTAAAGCAATTATAGCAAAACTAGTGGGCCCGCGCAACTTCGTCTGCATTACAAAGGGGTTCAAAAATTGTAGCCTATGTGTTATTCTGATGTATAAGCTATATTGTGGTAAAGTTTCATTCAAATCCATTCAGTAGTTTTTACGTGAAAGAGTAACAAACATACATCCATACATACAAACTTTCGCCTTTATAATATATATTAGATATACTTGAAAATTTGAAATTAAAAAGAAAAACAAACATTTGATTTGAGGACTGATCTAGGTATCAAATGTTACAGTTAAATAAAAACAAGTTAGTAATACACCAAATGTTTATTGCATTATTTATCGAATATACTCCACTTAAAGCACTGGCTTAAGCAATCGTCTATAGTAGCAAAGTTGTTAGAATTTGGTGGTTCAACTAGCGGTCCATTGCAGGTGGTCAGCCAGAACACTTTCTTGCACTTCTTCATCAGCCAGTTGTAAATGTATCTGGAACAACCACTCATAATCAAAAATCTTATAATATGTTCTTGTAAAAATAAAAACGAGGGACTTCCATTTTCCAAGCATAGTACAAAAACTACCATTCAGATCTTTTAAAATTTATTTAAAAATTATAAAATCAGTTCATGAAATTACAAAACAAATAAGGGGTGGGCCATATAAAACTTGCATTTTCCAAAAGTTCGACTGTCATGTTGGCTGTGTGGCATGTTGCGCCATCCTGTTGAAACCAAATATCGTCCATGTCATACTCTTCAACTTTTGGAAACAAAAATTCGTTGAGCTTGGCCCGGTAACGCTCGCCATTGACCGTAACGGCGGCTCCTTACTAATTTTCGAATGATGCCGCCGGACCAAAACCCACACCAAACCGTAACTCTTTGTGGGTGCATTGGCTTCTCAATGGTGACGTGTGGATTTTCCGACCCCCAGATGCGACACTTTTGCTTATTGACATAGCCTCCGAGGTGAAAATGGGCTTCATCTGAAAAGACGATTTTTCGGTAAAAATGCTCATCTTCCCATTGGGCGAACCGAAAACGTCCCATTTCGTAAATTTCAAACCTTTAACTAAATTATGAACACAAGTTGAATGACATTTGAGCTGTATTCTCTAAATAAACAGTAGTTCAAAATGCAAACGTTAGATTGCCCACCCTATACTCTTAATTTTCGATTTTCTTCTTTGAAAGAACAAAGCTTTGCAAAAATATTACATACCTACTATTGCTTTTCGTAAGAGCTTAGATAAGATGATAATACTATCTTTTGGCACAATTTTACTCTACTAGTGATCTTGCAATCTTACCTAACTCGATACGAATACATTTCTTTAGCTTCGTCCAATTTATTAATCAAACATTCATCGCTTGGAATAACTTTACAACCTTCGTGTTGAACTGAAAAATATATGAGATTATTTTATCATTTATTAAATATCACATATTCAGCTCTTCGTTTTAATGTCGGATTCATTTTTCATCTTTATTTCTAAGGATGCGTGTAGGCGTACGTTTGCACCGATATGGCCTGGCTTTATCGGCGAAGTAATAAGAGTAAACATAAAGAATACATAAAAACATGATAAAAAAATATAGTATAATTAATACTTTCATGCATTTCCAACGGGTTCTTACCACCCTTACCAGTATCCAGTCTTCTCCATGGCGGTCGTCGTGTCCCCGCAGGGGGACACGGACGGGCTTAGGGGTAACCCCGTTACCCGGGCATGATCTCTCCGCCATTCTAGGCGGAGGTGGAGTTGATTGAGTGGCGTTGATTTTGTTCCCTTCTTGGGGTTTTGCCATGGTCTGGCGTTGGCGCATCAGCGCGCCCGTAGGGCAAGCAGCGGGCTGGCAGCAACAAGAAGCTGTCTTGTTGCTGCCGAATCCGCGCCCGTTCTGGGCAGTCTTCGATACGGAGTCAACTGCAGTCTTCTCGTGATCATGACGTTTGCAACAATGTTGAAATATCGAGACAACTCAATTAATTATATCGTGGTAAGAACCCGTTGAAAATGCATGAAAGTATTATAGAAAACCGCGAGTGTCTGAATAAGTTTATAATATAATTAATATGCAGACGCAGTTTCTTAAGAATGTACAGTCGCCATATTATTACTAAACACTTTGTATCTGTTCTGTTCTGTTTTTCGTGTCTGCCAATACCTACACAATATTTTTATCGCGATAAGAAACTTCGCCCGCCATGATGTTTAAGCCTATTTCTATTAATTAATACGTACGCGCATCTCCACAGTAAAATTGTGTTAAACAGAATACAACCAAACAAGTTAACTTTATCATTGTAAAACAAAAACTGAAACTCAACATCCATTTTCTATTATCGAGTTGTTATAAAACAATAAATATTTCTAGTGCGAGTTACGCTTTGGTAATTATGTACTTAGTTGTGTATATATTTTGGTATTAGGTTCAAGATAGAAGCGACAAGTAATAGTTTTATTTATTTCATAACTACTAAAGGTAGACTGGTATTAAGGCCGCCTGCATAAAGCAAACACTTGAGAGGTGACATGGGACACCCGAATAGAACGAAGTTCCTTTCGATTAAAAGATATCTTATAATTTTTTTTCCCTAACGTAACGCGCGATAAGGAACGTGTTTTAAAAGATTTTGATCACAGCGCCATCTAGCGATAATCATCTAAAACAAATAAGGAACGTGTTTTAAAAGATTTTGATCACAGCGCCATCTAGCGATAATCATCTAAAACAAAAAAGTGTCGTGACAACTTTTCGTAAGATTTTTTTCCGTCTAGCCCCCTTTTACAACGCGCGATGAGGAACTTCGTTCCAATAAATATATAATCTTTAATTACTTTGTAAAATATAAAACACATTAAATACATAAGTTAAAGTGGTTGATGAGTTAGATAGCGTTGGCGTGTTGGATCAAGGGTTCGGATCTTTAAATTCTTTAGAACTTCAAACTCTTTCGTAGTAATAGTGAAATTGGATCAAGTATCTTTTGTATCCACTCAACTGGGATCGGCAACCAAATTGGTTTGTTTACTTTTGCCAAGTCTGTGGCAGGAGCCAAAATTGAGCACAGTTCTAAAACTTGTTTTATTTACATTTTTTAATCGTCTCATATTTTACGGGGACGATATATTTTCGCTGAAAATGCAATACAGCGTCGTTTAGTAATAAAGATTTACAAAAACATAAGGTTTAATTAAAAATCAAAATTAAAAATTATTGGAAAAAATAGTTTTTAAAAAGGGGCTCAAACGCGGTATTGATTCCGAACGAAGTCTCCAGTTTCGCCATCTAGCGAATAGTGACGTTCCTAGTTGAGTGGTTATATAAAGTGTGAAATCCTAACTTGTTTTTCCCAGATTTTTTAGATTATGTTTCATCCACCAAACAATTCAGCGTACGACACTAATCCGATATTTAATACAATTTGTATCTCAGTGAAATAATAAACCGATAGAAAAAATAAAAAGAAAAGAAAATAGTCCATTTTTGTTAATGTAGTAAAAAAAGAAATTGTTTATAATCGTCTTAAATCGATTTTAGATTTTGTTGCTTATAAATCGATTTTTGAGCTTCATTACATTTTATTATTTCACAATAGAAACAGGTCAGAATCAGATGCAATGAAAGGTCCAAAGGGTTTGCAGAATTTTTATTTACCAATTATACGCATAATTAAGTATAAAATAATATGAAAATTGGGCCTCTCATATTAATGATTACGGTTTACGGTTTAAGATATTTATTTTCCCCAAAGATTACAGAAAATCACTTACAGAGAAAACACAAGAATAAACTTAAAATTAAAACCAACTAAAGTAGTGGGGTAAATTTAAAAAATATTGCATTCAGTTAAAGCAACCTTATAATATGATAGCACTTGTTTGTTAAGGCTTATGACATAGTAATTGATTTTTATTTACATTTAAATGAAAGTAATGAACTATATACTAAAAATTTGGATCCGACTGTTCTATTTATTAATGATAAAAAAATGCAAATCAACCATCTAGACAACCTATAACAATAAAAATAAAACCATAAATGACTTCTAAACCTCCTCTTTTTAAAAATCGGTTAAAAACAAACAATTCTACGACAAAAAAACCCTACATTCTGTCTATGAATTATTGATGGACGAGACTCCTACAAGTAGATATCAACTGTTTTATATTCCGACACTGAATACGTAAAACAGATGCTGATGTAGAAACAATTGAAAAGCAATATTGAATAGTAGTGCGTCGTAATGTTTTCTTTCTAAGTACAAACCAATTTAATTATTGGAACGAAGTTATCCCGCGTTATCGAAAAGGGTCTAGACGGAAATTCTTATGAAAAAGTTGTCACGACACTTTTTTTGTTTTAGATCATTATCGCTAGACGGCGCTGTGATTAAAATCTTTTAAACAATTCCGTATTTTGTTTTATATGATTAATGCTAGATTGCTTTCTCTTATAGAAAGAGAGAGAGAGACAAACGTTTCAAACTAACTAATTAATATAAAGGAACTTCGTTCCATCCGGGTGTCCCTTGATACCTCTCAAGTTTTTTTAAATACTCGGCTGGGCAGAGCCTCAGGACGAAGGCACACACATTTACTATCCTTAATATAGTAACAAAGAAAAGAACAATAAATTCAGAATACATGAATAAATTGAATAGTAAATAAATAGTACAGGTTAAAAACATACTAAGTTTGAAATTATAATAAAACACTTAATTATTTTAGAAGTTAGTGTAATGGATCTTCTTACTCCGGGGCACAGTATGACTGGATTATAGTGAGGTTGAAGAATTATTATATTCACTTTCTTAGTATAAGCACACACACCCCTACATACACTCATACATTATACACACAAGGGGTACATAATACACTTATTTTTCATCATTTTAGTTTGTTGTTGATGTTTTTGTTTTACTTCTGTTTGTTGGCTTAGAACAATTATAACTGTAAACTACGGACGAGGAGCGCTGTGAGCTGAAACACAGGCCTGACAGCCTAGTTCAGGCACAGCGGTTAAACTTAAGTTGAAAAAATTGTATTAAGCTAAATAATAAATAAATAAAATAAACAGTGAAATATAACATTAATGTTATCTATGAATTAGTTTTATACTACTCTATACACAAGCCCAGATTTTTAGGTCAAAAAATCATCATCATCAATCATTTAACGAAAATAAATTTTATATTTATCTTCACAGGAAAATCTACATCGTCCAATACACCACAAAAACAACGTTAACATCAGTAATAATGCTTTATTAAAGGATAGCCCATTTAGAGCAATGAGTAATGCAATCCGCTTTGCTGGCAAAGTTGTTTGTATTTGGTGTATCTGGCAAAATTTCTGGACAGTCGATATGCCATAAAATTGCCTTGCAAATCTTCGTTGACCAGTCATAAGCGTACCTGGAAGGAATCAATTGAAAATAAAAAGTTAATAACGTCATAAGCTTTTTACATGGTTTTTTTATAACTGGCTAACCTGTTCAAATCTGTCTGCGTCACAAAGTAATCTTAGGTTCCTCGTAAAGTCGTTTTTTTAATAATGTTGTGAAATATTTTTTCAACTAAAACCAGCGGTTCCTGCCATTAGCGAATTCAAACTCTTCAGCTTGATAATATTAGAGTAAATGGGCAATCAGAATCTTGGCTGTTTTTTTATTGCCATGACAAGACAACGGGTTACCTGATCTTAAGTAGTTACTGTCCCTCATGTACCTTTGCAATGTCAGTTGACACTTAAAGACCGCTACTTTCGACCTACCTTTCAGGTTTTTTTATAAGCCTAGTTTGAACAGGGGGGCGGGACCGGGATCTCGCCCGGAACCTGGCCCCCTAAGAGTTTCTGGTCCCCAACGCATGCGAGTTGCGACCGCGCTCCCCGATCCACGCTGGTTCTAACCCAGTAGGGTATTCCGTGGGAGGGTGGCACGCGGTCCCACCACTTTCCACTTCGGAAAGCCCGCCGACTGTATTGCTGGTGGCTGCCGGTTCGGCGTCCGAAGGGGGCGGCGGGACGGGAAAGAGTGCCGAGGGCGTAATGCGACGCGCCATCCCTTATAACCCCGTGCTGAATTCTGACCTCAGCTGGGGTTCGGGCGCTGAGTGTGAGCGGTCGGAGGTTTTAGTGCGGTGATTTCCTCCAAAAGAAAAAAAAAGAAGCCCAGTTTGAAGAAAGACAAGTCATAGCACCGTTATCATTACGATTCGTTGCCAGTCAATTACGAAAGTGACACAAATCTTACCTTACTTGATAAGTATGTAAATCTTGAGCATCTTCCAAATCCCTTATCAAGCATTCACTACGTTCCACAATTTGACAATCATCTCTTGAGACTGCAAATTATTATTTTTTAATAATGTTTATAGAATTGAAAAGTATTTCTAAAAACAAGGCTTTGTGATCTTTGATTTTGGATATCATAGCAATAGAGTGCCAAGGAAAGTGAAATGAGCTCAAACACGACAGGTTTAGCTTGCATAGTACAGAAGTTCCTATAACCACTTTCTGACTCTATCATCAGATTGGTATCATTGCTTTATATAAGTGCATTGTTACGCGATATACTTATGCCAAATTTGAGCTTAATCAGAAACCATGAAGTTGGTCAGAATAAACTAGTAAGATTCCACTTGAAATCAATTAGGTACATAGATTTCAAGTTAAACGAAAACTTGTAAAAGGCGCCCTTAACGTCAAGTGGCATTCTCGCAGTGTTCTCTCGGTGCAAAGGGATGAATTTGTATGAGCGACAATGACCACTTTACACACTTCACAACACTACCTACTGGCTAAAAACGGTGAAGGAAAACATCGTGAGGAAACCTGCATGTCGGAAAAGGATTCTAAAAATCCTTTGAACATATGTTAAGTCCCCAATCCGCACTGGGCAAGCGTGGTGGACTATGCCTAATCCCTCTTCTGAGGAGACCTGAGCCCAACAGTGGGCAGTAATGGGTTGGTACTGACCACTTTACATCAAGTGGACTGTCAGCTCATTCTCAAGATTAAGTTTAAAACAAGACTTTTTTGGTATTCACAGACACTAATCAGGCTAAAGTAATATTTTTATACATACGAGCATTTTCGCCGTGAAATTGTATGAAACAGAACAAAATAAACAAATTTAACTTTATCATCGTAAAATAAACCTTATACTAGCCGTATCAGAGTTATTTGTAGAATGATAACAATGTATAACATTATATGTACTTTAAGGAGAAAATTGTTTGTGGCTAGTTCGAGTCATACACAATTATAATTATCAATGTTGACTGTTTTGTGTTAGGTCTAAGATATGTACATAAGCGATGTTATTATTGCTTTTACACTCTTTTATTATTTACTTTAAGTCTCTTAATTGTGAGTAAAGTAAGCAATCTAAAGTAGTCAGTTCAAAAGAAGACATAAAAACAATCATAAAACGATGAAAATATAACCTAAGAAAAAATTACGACGAAATCTGTATTTAACCAAATTTCACCAAGTTCGAATTTCAAAAAAAGGCGCCAACTATTTCTTCTTAATTTAACAAAATATTTTACAAATGAGGTTTAGACAATTTTGAATAAAAACTAATTACAGATGGCGCTTTAATCGCTAGTATCGTCTTGAAAATGTTTGTTACATTCATTTGCCTACAAGTATAATAATAAGTATAAGAAAGTATAATAACGTTATTTAATGACTGTTTGTACATCATAAACATAAAAATGTTAAAGACTGTTGATTCGAAAATCTTACAAACTGGACAAATCCTACCTATTGGACTTAGTGTCCTATGAAATCATTTAAAATATTTATAATAAAATATTTTGTGACGCAGACGAAATTGCACGTGTCAAGTTTAATTCTATTATTATTTTTTTCATTCGCGTATTGAAGCCGAAACGAATTATAGAATTTCCTATAATTTATAGCAATTTTCTAGGTTTTTTTGCAAGAAAAATAAAATATTGTATATCAAGAAAATTTTTCCATTTCATATAAAAGTTACCGTAACTAATTATCAAATCACCTTTGAAAATATTCATATACATTTTTGTAATAAAATATTTTATAGAATAACGTATCGGATTCGTTTTCCTCAATTATTTTCCAGTGTATCGTGAAATTACTTTTTAAAGTGATTTATTGATTCTGAACGTATTACTGAAGCGGAACGAACGGAAATGTTCAATATTATGTACATTAAATAAATTAAAGTAAATTAAATCTATAATACTTAACCGTGTTTAAACGATTTAAGAGTTTCGTAACGAAAAGGGTCTTATTGATGATTTCTGTAACAACCCATTACTGCCCACTGCTGGACTCAGGTCTCTTCTAAACACAGAATATTTTTGAATTTGAAACCTTTGAAAAAATACATCGATCTTCAATATGTTAAATTCATTCATGCATTTTCAACGGGTTCTTACCGCGATATTTAATTAATTGACTTGTCTCGATATTTCAACGTTGTTGCAAACGTCATGATCACGAGAAGCCTGGATACTGCGGGTCGATTTAAGAGCAAACAAATCTGTCTACCCTCTTTCTCGTTCGCTTTTGGGTGGTACCATATTAATAATTAATTAAATATCGCGGTAAGAACCCGTTGAAAATACATGAAAGTATTATAGAAAACCGCGAGTATCTGAATAAGTTTATGTTAAATTCATACTTAATATGTTGTGGTATATCTGTTCACTAGCCATTTTAAACAAAATGAAAAACGTAGTAAGTAGTTTATGTGTTTTTTTTGCCATGCAAGCGGAGGAGCCAATGGGCCACCTGATCGTAAATAGTTACCGTCGCTCACGGACATCTGCAATATCAGGGGACACTAAAAGGTCGCACCTACGACCTAAGTTTAACTTTTGAAAAACACAACAAAAGTTTACAAAATAAAAGTAAATCTCCGCCGCGACAGTGCATCACTGCCGTGACCAGGATTCGAACCTGGGTTACTACGGCCACAACGTAGGGTCCTAACCACTAGACGATCACGGCTACCGGAGCTGGTGATACCAACAACGAAATACTCGCTTATATTATACAAACTGGAGCACTTTCACTTGTGAATTCGCTTCACTGTTTTTATTAAGACATCAATTTACAGTTGTTGTTGTCTTTTATCAATGGCATAGTCTGATTATTTCTAAATTTTGCATAAAAGACAAACAAGTGGACGATCCTAATAGATAGAAAGATTGATTGATTGATTGAAGATATGCAGATAAGTCAAACATATTAATACTGTAATTACTTTGTTTTGTTAACCATTGTATTAATAGTAAGTACACCTGAAGAAACCTGTTATTACCCGTACGTGAACTATTCTCAATACTATAAGATTGTAATTTTGTCACGCTGTTGGTTTCTTAAATAAATTAAAAATCATGACGAAGTGATTAAAAGATTAAAGGTATAGATGAAACTTATAGTGCCAAAAGACTTTAATAAAAAGACGATAAAGAAAGAGATAGAGATAGAGTCGAGATAATTGACTCGAGAACGGACATTTGAACAAGGGACGTATTCTGAAATAATAAATTATTAAAATAACCTTTTAAATAACAAACTAATCTAAATTATATCACCTAGAGAATGTCATAAAACACAAAAAAGCATGTTTCAAGAAATCTTTTTTTTTTCATATTTTTTTTAATGTAAGAAGGTATTTAGCTGTATTACTTTATAAATAGTTTTAAGTAATGTAGTGTAAGTTAGTTTGTTAATTAAGTTATTGGCATTATGGGGCGACATAGTCAGAAACTCACAAAGCCCCCAAATAAAGATTAAAAAAAAAAAGAAATCTCAAAAATATTACATTTTGAGATTTAGTCAGGTCATGTATATTTAAATCGGTTTCCTCAAAAGAAAATTGAACAAAAATCGCTTCCGCTTACCTTCGAAACCAAACACTAAACTTAGCTCTGTTTATTCCATATCTAATCAATTATCCTATAGTAAAAATAATAGAAGTATTATAATATAAATATATAAAATATGATACATCCTTACTACAGTACTATATTTGTACAGTACCCTCAATTCAAAGTCTAATACAATGTTGAAAATAGCTTGTTTTGTCATCTTTTGCTTCACACTATTCTGTGGCAACGATGGCTGTAAGCATTAATTTATTTAATTAAATTTCGACGTTAGGGTATACCTACAGGTTTACCTGCACAGTTCTGACGGTTATTTTTGACTTCAATATTGTGCATATAATATCTGCAGTTTTGCAATAGATATATAATATAGGTAAACCCTTAGCATGTATGGTCAAAACTTTACACCTAAAAATTACAATGTACCTATTATTTGATTTAAATATAAAATTATTGATATTTTAAAAAGCCGTTATATTCGTGTCTGGGCACGTGGAGTTTAGGGTTCCGATATTCTATATTGTAACGTAAGCAGACTAGCCAATGGAATACCTGATCGTAAGGGGTAATCGCTCATGGACTTCTGCAATGTCAGGGGACACTGCCTTCCTTCCACTTACTCTCGAGGATCTTCAAGCATCGTTTGAATGCATCATCACACAATGTCAGCCATTAAAACATTTAATATTCTTTCAGTTTTCCTAAAGTTTGTAAACCTATATAGGTCTCTAGTTTAACGTTAAGTACAGTTGAAAATAGAATGTTACTGTAGGATAGGTTTACAGCTGAAGCCAGTTCTCAAACTGAATAAAAAATCTTATTATCTTTAGTCTTACAAAAAAACTTTTTTCAGGTGATACATCCATTTGCAACAAAACACCCGACCGTAAATGTACGGAGCACACAGCGCATTCAGAAAACATGTAAGTAAACTACGGAAACCTAAAACTAGATTTTGTTTTACTTTTGAACCTCGTATGCAATGAAAAGAACTATAAAAGTCATTCTGTCTTAAGAGACAGGAGTCGATATTGAAGCAATCAGCAGGAGGGCGAAAATATAAATTAAAAAAAGAATAAAACAAACGGGGTGAGCTAAATAAAACCGTTTAAAAATCAACCAGATTACTTAAAATTTGACTATATTGTACTGTAACAACCCAATATTGCCCACTGCTGAGCTCAGGTCTCCTCCGAAGAGGGGTTAGGCATAGTCCACCACGCTTGCCCAATGCGGATTGGGGACTTCACATATCTTCAAAGGATTTTTAGAACCCTTTTTCGATATGCAGGTTTCCTCACGATGTTTTCCTTCACCGTTTTTAGCCAGTGGTGTTGTGAAAAATTGCACATAAATCTTTTTTTACACACATTAAGATTAAGATTTAAAGGTACAAGCCGGCCGGATTTGAACCCGCGACCTCCCGGGTTAATAATAAATATGACTATATTATCCCCAAATTGTTAAAGTACGCATTAACTTCACCTCCCTTTACCTCGCACGAGAATCTGCTCGATCTTCGATATGGTTTGGCTGGTGTTATTGTAACTGCTGGTATATATATACCACTGATTATGACATTGATGTGACTATTACCTGTCATGACCTTGAAAATGTACCAATAATAGTGCGCGAGGTCCTGAATCGCAGTTACAACATTTGCAAAAATCTTCGCATATATACGACATCTGAAATCTACTATAGTGGGCTTCGGCCTGACCGGGCATACACCACTTCGCCCGGTCGGAGATCTCCCTTTGGCCATAAGTCCACTGTAGATACCCTAAATTGCCATTAAAAAATCACCATGTGCAGAAATTCAGCACAGTTTTCATCACTCTTTCATTTATAATATGTATCTCACTAAAAGAATGCATTTTTTCCAGGTTCACCTACAATCCTATGCACAATAAATGTGTCTCTGTAAAATGGGACTCAAATAACGTCGGCTGTCCTGTATCAGACCCACCAACAATGAACGTGTTTGAAACAGAAAATAGATGCAACGATTACTGCGTTTATATGCTTTGTTAAACAAAGTAATACTTTTGTAACTTATTTTATTTGGGTGCTTTGTGGAATAAATAATATATAAAAATATTTTATCTTTTTTACTCATAGTGTTTTTAAACGGTTTTTAAATGGTTCAATTTAAAACTGTCAAATGTTCAATTGTCTACGTTCGTCAATTTAAAAAATTATAGTGTAACATTACAAAACAAACATTTTAATCAACGATACAATGAAATTGACGAACGTAGACAATTGACGTGCCCAACGGTTTTATAATTCCCACGACTGTACATATCTATTTTATTACTTTTTGGTTTTTAGTACATTTATCTTAAACATTGCAATGCATGTTTAACATAAAACCGTTTAACTTAAAAAGTTTTTTACCTATTTTAAACACAAATTATACTCCCTAACCAAACTTCATAGAATTTCATAGTATTACAGACACTTTCCACTGTCTATCGACACTTTTCAAGTATGGTTTTTACAAGCTTTATATCGAGTGTGGTGTGTCGTGATGTGAGTTCGAGTTCCAGTGGTACTACCCAAAAGCGAACGAGAAAGAGGGTAGACAGATTTGTTTGCTCTTAAAACGACCCGCAGTATCCAGTCTTCTCGTGATCATGACGTTTGCAACAACGTTGAAATATTGAGACAACTCAAGTAATTAAATATCGTGGCAAGAACTCGTTGAAAATGCATGAAAGTATTATAGAAAACCGCGAGTGTCTGTTAAGTTTATAGCTTTATATTATAATTATATAATTATTTATATTAACTTGCACTGGATGCAACTATGTATATCTATGTAAATATGGAAGTTCGGATGGAATCTTTCGAGTTATTTTGACAAACTTCCCGTTATCTGATTGAGCTGACATTTTGCACGCAGAAGTATATCGCGTGACAATGCAATAATATGATATCATCGAGCTGATCTGATGATAGTTTCGGAAGGATTGGAACTCTTGTACTAAACAAGATAGACCCGTCGTGTTTGTGCTCGTTTTACTTGCCTTAGCTAGCACTGTACTGCAACATGATATCCAGGAACTTAAAAGATTCAGATAAAAGAGGAAAATGTATGCTTTATTGTTAGTAACTAATCAATTTGATACAGTACAGTATAAAGCCATTAACCCGTAATATATGGTACATTATTACTAAAGCATTATTTTAGTTTCAACTTCCGCAATGTTAAAGTACACTGTATGTGTGATTATTTTCTACATTGTTGTAAGTCGTGAGACTTGTAAGTAAAAAAGTTTTTTTTAGATGGAGGAAATTCCTGGATTGGGATATATGATAGTTAAACCGCACTAAAACCTCCAATCGCTCACACTCAGCGTCCGAGCCCGACTGCTGCTGCGCGTTATGCACTCGGCACTCTTTCCCGTCGTATGCCTCAAAAATGGTGTTGGAAGCTCTACGTCATCCGCCCTATACACCAGTCCTACCTTTAGACTACTATTTTTCCCGAATTTGGTTTTCTAGTGGGAAAATAAGATAATAGAAATAGATAAAGCCCAAGAGGCAGTACCCAATCCGCATTAGGCAAGCGTGGTGGACTATGCCTAACCCCTCTTCGGAGGAGACCTGAGCTCAGCAGTGGGCAGTAATGGGTTGTTACAGTACAGTACAGTACCAAATGCCTTTTAAGACTGTTGCCTCCCGTCCAGCTTTAACACGTTCACTGCGAGATCATTTTTTACATATCTGCGACAAGAGGTGTAATTCAACCAGACCATGACCAGACGTTCTATTAGATCCAATTTCCTTTAAAAAAGTTATGCCGCAGGAGAGTTCACGTTTTTCACAAAGACCTCGATTAGCAGCAAACATGTTATTATGCATACTAAACTACCACTCTGTTTGGCAAAGATGCAAAGATAAAAAAAAAAAATTGATAAATTGATTAAATAAATAAATTATTATTATTGCATAGGTCATTATTTGTATGCAATAAAAAATCATTTAAATTTTTGGAACGAAGTTCCTTATCGCGCGTTATCGAAATGGGGCTAGACGGAAATTCTTATGAAAAAGTTATCACGACACTTTTTTACTAATAATACTAGATGACACTGTGATCAAAATATTTTATTTAACTTATAATAATTTGTTTATTATTATAACTAAAAAAAATAAAATTTTATTACAATTCCCTCACTAATTAATCGAAAGGAACTTCGTTCCATCTCCCTTGACACCTCTCAATTTTTTTTCATACAAAACAGCAATTTCATAGAGACACTTCATCATCATCATCATCAGCCTACAAACGTCCACTGCTGGACATCCACAAACTTCGCCACAACGGCCGGTCCTGCGCTATCTGCATCCAGTGACGCAATCTTGACCAGGTCCTCGATCCATCTTGTGGGAGGTCTACCCACGTTGCGCTTACCGGTTCGTGGCCAACACGATAGAGACACTTAATATATAAATAATAAACTCATCACATTTTTCAGACTGTATTAACGTTTGCAATACCCAGATCTTTAAGCTGTGTTTAAGGAGCGCTGCAAGGTCCAGGCAATACCAAATCAAGTGAGTAAACATTGAGTAGCTTTAAAACAGTATTAATTGATCTTTTTGAAAATAAAACGCTAATCTCGGCTCGCAAGAGTCAAAAGTCTGCGGGGCTTACCTAATGTGGGTTGAGAACTTTACATGTCAAATTAGAAACCGTCTTCAATGTGTTTTACCGTTTTTCGTTCCCTAGTTTGTCTGGAACTGGAGACCTCTCAGAGTAATTTTACTTGTGGATTTATAGGATCTATATTTATGGTTTAAACCAATATTTTCCATTTACAAAGTACCGTTTTAATTTACGGAATAACGTACAGAGCCAATTTAGTAAAGTTCTCCGAGTAGATGTAAAAAATCGATTATTATTTCAAATCGAATCGAAATCTATGAATCACTAATTTAGTACAGTCTATTAGTAATTTAGAATAACATTTGTAAAGTCTACTTCATCTTCATTTACCTTTCAGATACACCTACGACTTTACGACTAAAAATTGCGTTCCTGTGAAGTGGATGGTTCAATCAGACATGTGTCCACCAATAACGAATCCGCCTACTTTGAACATTTTTAACACGCAAAAAAGATGTTACGATTACTGTGTCGCTGAGGCGTTCGATAATCTGCTTAAATGAATAAAATTACTCAAAAATGTATATTGTACTGTACTGTAACAACCCATTACTGCCCACTGCTGAGCTCAGGTCTCCTCCGAAGAGGGGTTAGGCATAGTTCACCACGCTTGCCTTGTGCGGATTGGGGACTTCACATATCTTCAAAGGATTTTTAAAACCCTTTTCCGACATGCAGGTTTCCTCACGATGTTTTCCTTCACGGTTTTTAGTCAGTGGTATTGTGAAAAATTGCACATAAATCTTTTGCACATTTAGATTTAGAGGTACAAGCCGGCCGGTTTTAAACCCGCGACCTCCCGTACAGAAGGCTAGCGCTTCAACCACTCGGCCACCACGACTATATATTGTATTCATTTCATAATATTAAATAGGTGTATGTTATTACACAATAATCACATTGTTAATCTAACATATATAAATCTCCTGTCACGATGTTTGTCCGCGATGGACTCCTAAACTACTTAGCCTACTTTTAAATTAAATTGGTACACCGTGAGCAGTCTGGTCCAACTTGAGAGATAAAATAGCGTATGTCAAGGTCTGATGATGGAGCTGGATGGTGGCCGCAGGAACTCCCTCAATAAGCAAGATAACCTCATCTTGTGTAGGCTCTAATGAAGCGTTGTGATGAGTACTTTTAGAAAATTCCCTAGAACAATTCCTATGCGACGCAGACGAAGTTGCGCGGGTCAGCTAGTGTGTTATAAATTGAGTGAGCTGTGATCCAGGTGAAAATCAGCGCCGTAGTTCATTGAGCTACGGCATTATGCTGAGCTGGTCACCCTTTCATTGCCACTCTTGCATAGATACAAATCATCCATCGATTTTTTTTATTTTTGTTATTTTTATTTTACTTTTGTTTTCTTTTTATTATTGTACCTTCTATAGAAATTGTTTTTTGTTTAGTTGTTTTTTTTTATTATTTTTTAATATAGCGTTTTTTTTTCATGTAAGATTGTGGCATGAATAAATGTATTTTCTTTCTTTCTTTCTTTCTTTCTTTCTTTCTTTCTTTCTTTCTTTCTTTCTTTCTTTCTTTCTTTCTTTCTTTCTTTCTTTCTTTCTTTCTTTCTTTCTTTCTTTCTTTCTTTCTTTCTTTCTTTCTTTCTTTCTTTCTTTCTTTCTTTCTTTCTTTCTTTCTTTCTTTCTTTCTTTCTTTCTTTCTTTCTTTCTTTCTTTCTTTCTTTCTTTCTTTCTTTCTTTCTTTCTTTCTGATCCTACGACAGTATGTGTTTACTAACACCATTTTAATGCCTACTAACAACTATGGACTTATTGTATGTTATGATTTAATAAACAAGTATTGAAATAGAAGCAGACGAGCAAAATCGTCATCTAGGCGATATATCCTAGGATATAAAAATTATATGTTTTACCTATAGTACCAATATGTAGCCTGTATTCGTATATAATCTCCTGGAAACAAGTCCATCATGATGCTTGAGAAAAATATAAATAGTATGTACCTATAAGCCTATGTCCAACAGTGGACATATTTGGATATATTTGACAATAAAAAAATATATTTGATTTGATAAGTCACATAAATCAATTTCCATAGTTTAGTATGGATTAGGAAATAATAAAACCGATTAACTATGTATTTTAAAACGATTGAGAGTAAAAATTTATGATTACAATAGCTGCGTAAAAATGAAAACATTTATTGTAAATTTAAGATAATTTCATGGCCAGTGACATGGAAATAAATAAAATAATATAAATGCTATCAAAAGAAAATAATAAATTGAATTTTATACAGTAAATGTATAAACATCATGTTTCTTTTATTATTATTTTCCAATTTCATTTAATAACTTATTTTTACATTATATTAAAAAAAACATCTTAAAAAAAAAAAAAATGCAATATAGAAAATATAATATTACCGTGCAATATTTGTGATTATTATGTCGATGTACTAGTATTAGAATTTGATAAGAATAGTACCTATAATAGAAAGAAGAAATTTGTAGATTACATACCCCATTTCAAAGAAAGAAATCCCAGCTTTTTGATTATGTGAAGTTTATTTAATTAGACTTTCCATTTATTTGTTTTACAATTCTCATTTAGAGGTTAGGTCGAATGAAACTCATATAACTACTAGAACTACTGTATTAAGTATATTTATTTTACGCAGAAATATTACATTTAAAAAAAACTTGAGAGGTGTCAAGGGACACCCAGGTGGAACGAAGTTCCTTTCGATTAATTAGTGAGGGAATTGTAGTAACACCATCTAGCATTAATCATATAAAACAAAATAAGGAGTTGTTTTAAAAGATTTTAATCACAGCGCCATCTAGCGATAATCATCTAAAACAAAAAAAGTGTCGTGACAACTTTTTCATAAGAATTTCTGTCTAGCCCCCTTTCGATAACGCGCGATAAGGAACTTCGTTCCAACAATGAAAATTAAAACACATTAATATTTACCAAATAAAAATTTTGAAGTACATATCGAATTCGAAAATGCGACTTTCAAAGGCTTGTGGTCACTCGGCCACTATGACTTCATAAAGTTATGTGCACTTTAGTGCTTACTACTGCACCACTGGCTGAAAATTATGAAGAAAAAAAAAATTGGTTGCCTGTAAAGTCGGTATACGGGCGAAAAAAATTCTTTTTTCGATTAAATACCTAACGCCCTGCATCTAAGGCTTAAAATGCTACTTGAAAGCATTAACCCATAACCCCCCCTAAAGAAGAAACTCAATCCCAGCAATAGAAAATTATGAGTTGATAAAACAGTATAAAACTAAGTTACCAGATCGCGCTATCCTATCACTTAGACCGAACACTGAACTAAGAAAATTGTATTAAACATAATGATTTTCTTTTTCACGCTTTACCAGAAGCTATAAATATACGACAGCAAAACTTTATTGTACCATTTAAAAAACTTCACAATGTTAAAGCTAGCGTGTTTTGTTTTATTCTGCATTGCTTTGTTTGGCGGCGGCCATTCTTGTTAGTTACTATCATATTTTATACTTCACAAACTGAAAGTCTGTGCTAAGAACCTGTAGATTCAGCATGAAAAGACAAGATGGACCGATGACCTGGTTTGATTCGCGGGAAGTTAGACAGCGCAGGACTGATCGCTGAGGCAAGGTTTGGGGGAGGCCTATGTCCAGCAGTTGTTAATGATGATGAGACAAAAAATCCTATTTTTAATAATGTTAATTTATTATTTCAGTGGATCCGAATCTTTGTGACGAGTGGCCTAAACACCATGAGTGTATAGTTGATTCCAAAGACTGGGAGACTACACCGCATGTTGAACGGTGAGATTTAAATGATTATCATGGTCCCAGTAATATCAATTTGGTATTGTCAATTTCTGACATAACATTTTTCAAGGATCTTTTCTTTTTTTTTATGGCTTTATTGCCACCGCTTTTGTGGGCGGCCCAGCCAATGAAGGATCTTTTTGATATAGTATCAAATTTAAGTGTGACAAGGAGTGCTGTTTTTGACGTGACAACGTCTTATAAATTGGTTTGCCGGGTGACACTTCAAGAAACTGCGTTACGCTCCGCTCACGTTATGCGCTCACAATGAGAGCGAGTGAGAGGCACGCGTGCCTTTCACTTTTTATGTCTGTCTCTCTCACTCTTAGGCGGGCTAACCATGCCCGAGTCGTTGTCACGTAAAACTTTCGCCTGTATACCGACTCTACAGGCAACCAAGTTTTTTTAGAAATATTGACAATAATATTAAGCTGCGTTTATTTATGGTATTTTTTTTTTTTTTTTCAATATCTTTAGCATAACGTCACAGATATCGTTGCGAGAAAAACGCAAAAAAAACTGAAGTTGTGTCAATCTTATTAATACTTTAATGATTTTCATTTGTTTCTATTCTAGGTACGTGTACGACAGGTTTATCTCATACTGCTATAAAGTCAAATGGGACAAAAAGTGTGCTTTTCCTCCTGCACCAATCAACAACTTTTCTACTAGGGATGAATGTATTGAAGAATGCTACAGATAATTTACAATTTGTTGTAATCCAATAAATACTATTTAAACTATTATTTGTTTGTTTTGTCTACGTAATATAATTTATTTTACTTCGTGTCTGTAGGTATTAATATTTTATTTTCGCTTTTATGTTTATAAAAATAATATTTCGTCTCGAGATTGAATTTAACGTTAAATGAGTATCGTTATATTAACCCTTATCCAAATTAAGTATTATGTTATCAAGAGTATTAATGTAGAAGTAAATTACTTTTTGTTTTATTCCAATCGGACTTTTCGTTTAGAAGTTATCACGAGTATAAAACGCAATGAATATGTGGGTGCACTTCGGGCCGCGCAAATAATAACGCGACCGCGGCATTGCGAGGACTGTTTGAACCCCTTTGCGCTAACGCAGACGAAGTTGCGTGAGTCAGCTAGTACTTATTAATTGCGGAGTTTGTTTGTTTGTTTGAACGCGCTAATCTCTGGAACTACTAGTCCGACTTGAAAAATTATTTCACTGTTGGAAATTCCATTTATCGAGGAAGGCTATAGGCTATGTTGTATCCCTCTGTGACGCAGACGAAGTTGCGCGGGTCACCTAGTAGAAGATAAAGTCATTTCTCATTTTCATTCCCTACATATATGGTCATAGATTGAAAATTACGCAACGATTTTGATGCTGAAAATAGATATAGATATTCCTGAGAATGTACACTTTTTTGTAATGAATAAAAATACCACTTCTTTTAGAGGATTAGTGGTGTGGGATTTAGTGTTAGTGGCCAAAGGGAGATCTCCGACCGGGTGAGGTAGTGTATGCCCGGTCAAGCCGAACCACTGTAGTCAAAATCATTCGGGTCTTCTCTTGGGCCGGTGGGTGGCCCCGAGGTAACCGGACCAGACGATGGTCTGTTGCGGTGGATTCACTCGCCGACTGCAACAACAGCCGGGGACGGGGAGAGGCCTCTCGGCCAGGTGGTGGTGTCTCCTCGACGTAGAGGTGGGGGGCCCCACGAAGTTCGAACGATCGAGCCCGCAGGAAGGCACGCCAGCGGGCGATCAGCTGGTCACTCCAGGGGTTGTCAATCCGGTGAGTGCTGCAACCCACCGCTCGGCGAGGTTGAACCCACCGAGACAAAAGGCGTCCCGGTGGGCATCCGTCCGCCAGCGGTGAGGAGCGTCGTATTCTTCTTACTGGAGAAGAAGGTCACGTGGCAGTTCCCTCATGTCCGCAGTTGGCCGACGGTATGGCGCTATCCCACGAAGGTGGTGAGATTGTGCTCCATCGGCTCGCGCGAACATGTTGGAGCTCAGGCGTCGAACGAAGTCGTCCAGGGTCTCCATGCGCAAGTCTCGCAGGATGACGTCGTTCCGCACGAAGCGTGTTGCGCCGACAATTGTACGCAACGCTTGCGACTGCTGCGAGCGGAGGCGTTGCCGACGTGGTTCGCTGGCTAGCTGAAACCAGGCCGGGGCAGCATAAGTGAGCCGCGAGCGCACGTACAACTTGTACACGCCGAGCTTCGCGCGGATCGGAATTGCGGACTCGAACACGGGACGGAGGAGGCTGCGCGCCGCGCGCGCCTGTCCGACGACGTTGTTCACGTGGGGGCCCATGCTGAGACGGCGGTCGATGGTCACGCCGAGGTACTTCGCCTGCGACGTCCAATCGATCTGCTCGCCGTTCAGCGTCAGCGCAGGCGGATTGCACAAGCCGCCCACGGAAATCGCCTGAGTCTTGGCCACGTTGACCTTCAGTCTCCAGTCTTCCAGCCACGCGGGAAGGGCATCCAGGGATCGCTGCATCTTCACTGCAGCGTGGGGTGAGTTCAGGGAGGTCGTCACGAGGGCTGCGTCATCGGCGTAGAGCGCCAGCATGGCACCTCCGGCGACTGGTATGTCGTCGGTGTACCACGCGTAGCACAACGGCGAGAGGCTGCTCCCCTGGGGTACGCCGGCTCGTACTGGACGTGGAGAGGAGAGGGTGTTTTCGACGGCGACCTGGAAACGCCTGTCCTGGAGAAAGCTGCCCACAGTCTTCACTACTCGGCGAGGAGTAGCAGACGTGGACAGCTTGTACAACAGGCCGTCGTGCCAGACGCGGTCGAACGCCTTCTCCATGTCCAGGAACACGGCGATGACTCTCTCCTTCTTGTTGCGCGCTGCAGTGATGTGATGCAGCACGCGAGTCACCTGGAGCGACGTTGAGTGCTCGGCTCTGAAGCCGAACTGCTCGTCGCGTGGCTGGAGGTGAGGCGTCATATGCAACAGTAGCAACTTCTCGAAGACTTTCGAGATAGTGGGCAGCAGCGTTATCGGCCGGTAGCTTCCCGGCAGCAGGATGTTCTTCCTGGGTTTCGGCAGCATGATGACCCGTCCGAGCTTCCACGAAGACGGGAAATGCCCGGTGCGGAGGATGCCGTTGAAGAGGCGCGTCATCGTCGCGATGGCTCGCGAAGGCAGATGACGCAGCGCTTCATTCGTGACACCGTCCGCGCCGGGGGCTTTTCGCAGTTTAGTCCGGAGGATCATCCGCTGGACCTGACCAGGGGAGAACACCACGGGGTCTTCTGTCGGAGCTAACGGCGGCTCGAGGTATTCGAACCACTGTAGTAGATTTCAGATGTCGTATATATGCGCCGAACGTTACAAATGTCGTCACCGCGATTCAGGATTTGCGCGCTATTATTGGTCGCCACTGAGGCTTATGACAACGGTAACCACGTGTCATGAAATGAGGCTCGTTACGTTAGTAAAATACCCTCCTAATGCTTCTCTAACTTAAGGTAATCAGGCTCAGATTTGAATATATTTTTAACAGGTAGACGAGCTAACTCTAGATTGTATATTTTCGCTTGTAGACCTATGCAATGTCAGGATATTGCGGGACTGAGAACTAAGCCTTCTTTGAATTCATGAGCAACGATAACCGCTCCCCATCAAGTGGACAGTATGCTCCTTTACCTGTCAAATACAAAGAAAAATCTTTCTTATTTCTAGTGTCTGATTGGATGGTTGAATTAAGAGATCAATGACCAGCCAACGTTGTATCTGAAATCAAAAGTATAGAAAAATAAAATCACACAAACGGACCGATTGACAATTCAAAATGTGAATAAAATGCCCGTAAAACAAATATAACTAACCCGCTACAGTACACATACATTTTACCGTAAAAATTTATTTAAATAAATAATAAATCGCGTCGATATAAATACAACTAGCCACAATTATACCTACCAATATATTTCAACAAGACGATGATGTTGAAAGCTTCGTGTGTTGTTCTTTTTTACATTGCGCTGTTCGGTGGATGCCATGCTTACTATGTTTGTAAGTTGTCTTTTGTTTACATAAATGAATTATACATAGCTCAAAAATGTCTCTAAAAATAATTAAATCAATCCTCGGCCTCATCAATCCTCTCAAGTGACATACTTGAAAAATACGGTCGAATCAAAACCAAATGCTCCTTTTCAAATTTTGGTCGGTCAAAAAGAAAACGAGAAATATCTCATTAACGTAAAAAAACTTGAGAGGTGTCATGGGACACCCGAATAGAACGAAGTTCCTTTTGATTAAAAGATATCTTATATATTTTTTCTTAACATAACGCGCGATAAGGAACGTGTTTTAAAAGATTTTTATCACAGCGCCATCTAGCGATAATCATCTAAAACAAAAAAAGTCCGTCTAGCCCCCTTTCGATAACGCGCGATAAGGAACTTCGTTCCAATAATTATTATTTTATTGTCCGTGAAAGATAGTTTCATAACCTGAGGCTTGAGACACTTGCACTTACGAGAATCCATTTGTAAAATTCATGGGTTTTGGAAGGTTCACCTGCCTTTCATTTCATTCTAAAATTATCTAGTAAATTTCAGTCACCGCTGAAGAATGCGCAGAACAACCCAAAGAAAAAGACTGTTTGATCGACTTCAGAGATAGATTTAAATATGAACACGATGTGAGGTAAGTAATTGAAGAAATGAACTGAACTGGAATGAACTCCCCTCCTCAGCGTTTCCTGAGCGCTATGTCTTGTCTTTCAAACTAGGCTTGAAGAGAATCCTTCAAAGTAGGTCGCAGTTAGAAGTTAGAAGTAGAAATGGAAAGGCATCAGAGGAAACTTTACGACTTTTGGTCTTCAAAGAAGAAAATAATACTTGAGAGGAGGTTAGTTAGCAGTTTCGTAAGATCCCCCTGACATTGTAGAGGTTCATGAGCGACGGATACCACTAATGAATAGACGACTTATCTGCATTAAATTCGTGAGCATTTTGCTAAGCTGATATAGGTGATAAGTACAATTTGAAAAGTTAAGATTGTAAACTATTTCTCGTAAAACCTTCTTTTTATTCTTGTTTTTTTAATTATCGTAGAAAATTGTGATTTTTTTTAGTAATTCTACGACCTAAAAGGGTTGTGTCGAAGTTTCCGATATTATTTACCATATGAAGAATGTCATTAGAAATCACAATGAAGCTTTTTAATGAATACTTTTAAAAAATAATTTGCTGTGCAGACCTGATATTTTGACAAGCTATTGATTTGTTTCAGATTCATATACAACCCAGCTACGATGTTCTGTGAAAGAATAAGATGGTCAAGAAAGTGTGCTCCCATACCTAAACCGGTGACCATCAACAACTTTGAAACAAGGAACGACTGCATGATCGAATGCTACGCAGCTAAAACGGCAGAGGAAAGAAATTTTGTCAGCACAAAATAGTTCCATGAATTATTCTAATAAACGTATAAAAAAATATTGTTTTAATTGATACCTGCAGGACTATATACTATATTTCAATGAAAAATTAAATATGAATTGAGTTCCTCCTCCATTTTGGAAATTGACCGACGAAAACAAAAAGATTATAAGTAAAAGTAGTCGAAAAATGATGTTCTAAAGTATTTCTACATTTAAAATTTGTTTCAAACAATCCATTATGTATGTCTACATTCATTTATTATATTACTTTTACTGTATTCTAAAGAATATTCAACAAAATAAATAACTCACGTTATGCGCTCACAATGAGAGCGAGTGAGAGGCACGCGTGCCTTTCACTTTTTATGTCTGTCTCTCTCGCTCTTAGGCGGGCTAACCATGCCCGAGTCGTTGTCACGTAAAACTTTCGCCCGTATACTGACTTTACAGGCAGGTAAGACCGTATAACCTCTATTTAGTACAATATTATTCTTTTTTTAGTTTTCGAGTAAACATTTTGCACGCGAATGGACGTGGGTATATCGCGTGACAATACGAGAATATGGTACAATGGAAATAATCTGATGCTGGAGACGGAATGTAGCTAAAACTACTGTACTAAACAAGATAAAATAATAGTTGTAAAAAATATAATGCTGCTGATGAGAGAGGAGTAAAGAACGAATCATAAAATAAAACTAAGAAAATAAAAGTTGTGAAAAAATGTACAAAAACGTCTGAATTCGATAATGGAATGTTCTAAATTCAAATTCATTCAATTCATTCAAGCGCGCCAACATCTATTCTCTATTACAATTTAAAAAGTATTTACACAAAAGAGGTTTAAATAACAAATATTTAAACTATTTATAGATGGCGCTATCGTCGCCACAAGTTTGTTCTTTACTAGAATATAATAAAATATGAATTATTGATTCTGTCGCCTACAATAGTGTTTGGACTCGTTTTATTTAACGCACAAAGTAAATTCATATGATATTAGAATCATCTGAATCGGTCCACTCAAACTAAACCTATAAGAGGACAAACGTAATAAATAGTCAACTTGATAATTTCCTTATTTCAAGACGCCGATAAAAAACCCAAATGGAACTTCCAATTTTCTCTCAAATAATTAACAATGCTAACTTCGTTTTAATGTACGCTTGTAGGAGGCCCTTGTCCACCAGTGGACGTCTGGGGGCGGCGCGACGGAAAAGTGTGCCGAGAGCGTAACGCGTCGCGTCGTCCCTCAAAACCCCGTGCTGAGTTCTGGCCTCAGCCGGGGGTCGGATGCTGAGTGTGAGCGGTTGGAGGTTTTAGTGAGATTCAACTCCCACATACGGAAAAAAAAAACCAGAGGACATCTCTGGACTGATGATGATGCATTTATAATTCTATGATTAAACAACATGTTCGAATTTTACACACAAAAAATATGAAATTGATTAAAAAGTGTTTTATAAAAAAGTCTTATTATAAATTCAAATTAAAATACACGTTCTTTATTGTGTCGTGAAACTTACTACTAACAATGTTCAAGTTTACTTGTGTTTTTATTTTATACTTTACTCTAGTCTGTGGATGTTGGCCTGATTTTTGGTATGACATTATAACACATAAAAAGACTATAGGTAAGTTCTGAATAATTTAAAAAAACATCATCTTTTTAGAAGCTATACTTAGTATTATTAAGCTAAAGAGTTTGTTTTTGTTTGAATCTCAGAAAACACTGATCCGATTTGAAAAACTAGGTATATTTGTGTTGGATAGTCTATTTATCTAGGAAGGGAATAGATAAATCATATCTCATTGTGACGCAGACGGTGTTGTACAGTGGACTTATGGCCAAAGGGAGATCTCTGACCGGGTGAGGTAGTGTATGCCCGGTCAGGCCGAAGCCCACTGTAGTAGATTTAAGATGTTGTATATATGCGAAGATTTTTGCAAATGTTGTAACCGCGATTCAGGATCTCGCGCACTATTATTGGTCGCCACATACGGTCAAGATAGTAAAAGAAAGGAAGTCATTGTAGATAGAGTACGACTATTCGGCGAGTTCCTCCTGTCACAAAAAAAAGCGTACGACTATTAGTGGTCACAGCTTAAGGGTGAGGAACCTCACATTACGACGTGAATCAAACGACTGTTCGATGACAACTAATATATTTCAAAAACCTTTATAAAAACATGTATTCGAAAAGCGGCCAGTGCTGTTCGCGACATGAGGTACTTTACGTCGTAATGTGAGGTTCCTCACCTTTAAGGTTTGTAGGTCCCTTGCTTTGTAGGTAGGTAGAGCTAAGGTCAGGAAGGTTTCTGACAATCAAGTAAGTATTCTTACCATTTATAAATATCACTTTCTCCTGAAATATTTTGAAACATTCCAATTTATTTCATTTATTCCCAATTCCATATTTTCCTCAAAATTATTTAATTCCAAAGTATTTTGATATTTTCTTATTCGTGAGATCGTTCTCAAGAGGATAATTCAGTTAAAAACAGACCCTTCATACTCGTATCAGAATCAACTTCGTCTGCGTCACTTTCAATTAAAAGGTAGGCTATAAAGTTAGTTTCTTTCTAAAGATTGTCAGTGCCAAAAATCATTTAAGAGGTTTTTATGAGGTTTAAGCGAGAAAGCGTAACAGACACATAGACAGAAAGACACAGTTTCTTTCTTAAACGAGCAGTTGTTTCTGTATACAGGGTGATTTGTTAGAGAGGGTACATATTGCAGGAGGGTGATGAGTTCTCTGTTCTAATACGGAATATTACAATAAATAGGTAAAATTACAATATTTTTTTTTTAAATCTAAATTCGACAAAACTACCTCAAACATAAACAATTTCGGCCTAAAGATTGTTGACTAATGACCTCTAGTGATCTCGCGCACCCCACACCTCCGCCACACCCATCAGCTGTCGAAAAACCATCATTTTGCAAGAATTTTAGATATTTTTAAGTTGCGATTACTAAGGCATTAAGCCATATTCTTTAGTAATAATATTTTTACTGGTCGTATATAACCATCAGCTACCATGACCTTCAATATGTACCCTCACTAGGAAATCACCCTGTATATCTACGAGAAAATGAACTTCAGTATTCCTCCTATTTCAGATCCACGTGTTTGTAAACTTGAAATCGAAGAAGACTACTGTACTGTTACGCCTTCTATTATTGGAGCTTGGAAACCTAGTAACGTTCATCCCGTGTGAGTGATCTTATTTTCAGCAGTATTTCATTTCATAATAATGTTATCATATTCGTTGTTGTTGTCGTTCATGTTGTCATAGTCCTGCGTCACATATTGGAACCTAAATTGAAATTGTGGCCGTTTTTGATTCACGCCTTCAATGCAATCTACACCCGACGACATTCGTATTCAGGGATGAATGTCACATACCTATCTTATCAAATTGCCGATGAATTACTCGCAGTTTTGACGTAATAAATTCATAGATAGGTCTAAAAATTAAAAAAATATTATAATAGACTTTTGACGTGACAACGTCTTATAAATTGGTTTGCCGGGTGACACTTCAAGAAACTGCGTTACGCTCCGCTCACGTTATGCGCTCACAATGAGAGCGAGTGAGAGGCACGCGTGCCTTTCACTTTTTATGTCTGTCTCTCTCGCTTTTAGGCGGGCTAACCATGCCCGAGTCGTTGTCACGTAAAACTTTCGCCCGTATACCGACTTTACAGGCAACCAATTTTTTCGTCTTACTTTTCCTTAGAAGAACTATTCCAAAAATACTTTCGAAATGAATTCGAATAACCTTCAACTCTTCTCTCACGTTTCTTCTTAATTTCAGATACACATACAGACTTGGAGAATGCGTCCCACTTCAATGGTACGACGATTGTACCGTAAAAGACCCATCAAAGCCCGCCAACCTCTTCGCCACATGTCAAGAATGTATATCGACATGTGGTTCCGCGGGCCACTACACAGATTGTTAATAAACTGAAACTATATCACCGACTTTCATTTAGACAAGAGCTAACGAAATGAGACATCTCATACATGAAAAGGGGTTCCAATCTTGAGAATATCATCGATACATTGTGTAGTATAAGGGCTCTGACAAACTGCTACGCGCTACGCGTCGTAAAGCAGAAAAAAGTGCTTATAGAATGGCGTGTATACCTGTAATAGGTACGCATATAAGACTCTGTGTTTTAATAATAATAAGTATAATTGTGAATATATGTTTACTGTTGGTGTACCAAATAAATAAATAAATAAATATTACAACACACACTTCTAGAATATTTGAAAACACTGTTGGACCAGCTGTTGCTATTGTTTAATCTAAAATTGTGTCACTTTGAGCTTAAATCAAAAACTCAGAGTCAGCTACCATGAATCTCACTTCTGTACAACGAACGTTCTATGGTATTTTGAAATTGTCTCTTGGTAAGCTCTTGGTCTATAATTCTTCGATTTGACATTCATAAAATGAACAAGCGTGAATTATATTATCATTGTGGATTCCGCATAAAGATTAAATTTGTTCGTTAGCATTTAAATCTAACATTGGAAGAATTTTCGAAACCACATATTACACTCTGTATTGTACCAACCCATTACTGCCCACTGTTGGACTCAGGTCTCCTCAGAAGAGGGATTAGGCATAGTCCACACCGCTTGCCCAGTGCGGATTGGGGGCTTCACATATCAAAACACACAAAAGATTTTTAGAATCCTTTTCTGACATGCCGGTTTCCTCATGATGTTTTCCTTCACCGTTTTTAGCCAGTGGTGTTGTAAAAAATTGCACATAAATCTTTTCACATTTTAGATTTAGAGGTACAAGCCGGTTTTGAACCCGCGACCTCCCGTTCGGAAGGAAGCGCTTCAACCACTCGGCCACCACGACTTCACTACATATACTACATACTACACTCATTGATACCATTTTGTGGCTATGTTATTATAATTATTAGATTTAGAGACCGATTAACGTTAAATGTAGTTTTAACTTCAGGCGACCGAGCTGCATCGAGGTGTGTCTACATACTGTATCAGCAGGACAAGTTATACCTTAACTACTTCATAGAATGAATAATGTTTGCCCTTCAGCGTATTTTACTACGCGCTACGACGCGTAGGGCGAACGCAGTGTGTTTTTCGCTTAAGTTCGAATTCCAGGAGTACTAGAAATAGTTTATACAGAATTATTTGTTCTTAAATTTATCTCCATTGTCCACTTTTTTCATAGTCATGAAACTTGTAACATTATCGAAATATTACAATCACTGACAATATCAAAATCGTGGTCTAAATCTATCTTATCTGTAATTCATATTTATTCTACTCTGACGGTCCCTTTTTTTTCTAAAAGATACGTAGTAACTTTGTCAACGAAATAAGTGGATAAATTCAATGCTTATTTTATTATTTCATTGTTGTGTAGCCGGTTATGAGAAGCCCGAAGTACGGTTTGCTGCACTTGATCGTACAGGGCAAGATCCAGGGGAAGAGAACTGTAGGTAGAAGGAGAACATCTTGGCTGAAGAACTTGCGCCAGTGGTTCAACTAAAGCACTCGTACTCTGTTCGCGCTGCTGTGTCAAAAGTACAGATCGCCTTAATGATCGCCAACCTTCGATAGAAGATGGCACAGGAAGAAGAAGAAGATTGTTGTGTAGATAGATGAAACCTGCCTTAGGATTAGAAACCCTTAGCAAAAACATAAAATCCCCAACTTGTATTAGGAACAAAGGCAATAAGTGTCGCCTCGCATAACTGCGTACTGGGTTTTGGCCTCAGCCGGGGTTTGGACGCTGAGTGTAAGCGTTGGAGGTTTCAGTATAGGATTTATTCCCCCAAATCAACAACAACTGTATTAGGCAACAGTAGCACCGTATGCTACACATATGTACAGAAAAACAAAGTAAAATAATGTATGTAAAACATTTATTCAAATGATCTCATTGCTTAGTAAATGCACATATATTCGCATTCTTCCCTTGTTCTAAATGTGTTCACCGGGGTGCCTGGAAGAGGATTCTTTAAGATAGGACACTTTGAATCCACCCACTCTACCGTCACACAATACTTCATATCTTTTTTGTAACTGTATCTGTAAGTAAAACGGTTTATTTTATTAAATACTAGCTTACCCGCGCAACATCGTCTGCGTTACAAAGGCGTTTAAACAGTACTCGCAATGTCGTCGCGTTATGTGCCCGAAGTGCACGCACATATTCATTGCGTCTTATACTCGTGATAACTTCTAAACGAAAAGTCCGATTGGAATAAAACAAAAAGTAATTTACTTCTACATTAATACTCTTGATAATATAATACTTAATTTGTATAAGGGTTAATATAACGATACTTATTTAACGTTAAATTCAATCTGGGGACGAAAAAATTTTTTATAAACATAAAAGCGATTATTGTATCTGAAGCAACCGACCAAGATGGCCGGCCGTCCTCACAAGTCGAGGGACCAGTTGCTCGAAGTGGGTCCGGAAGGTCCAACGGCTGTCCAACACGAGGCCGAGGTACTTAAGGTGCACCCCGACCTCGATTCGGACGCCTCTGTGAAACCACAGGGCCTGGGATATGTGTAGCGCCACGTCGAGGCCCAACCTCGTTATTCTGCCGACGACACAGTATCCCACTAAGAAAACTAGCTGACCCGCGCAACTTTGCCTGCGCTACAAAGGGAAACAATTTGGTACGGGCTCCTAAATTTTACAAAATGTAGCATTAACGATTAGTATATTTGACGTCTGTCAGGTACTGCCAGGATTAAATTCAACATAATATGCCAACAATTTCGCCCACCTTACTGAAAATGGTATTGAATTGTTCCCGTATGCTAATAAACAGTGAGAGGGCCACGCGTCGCAAAGTTCACGAGCCATTACTAAAACAAAAAAAAAAGAATTATTCGAGACTTAAAATTTAAAAAAAAAAAAAAACTGTTACATATTCAATATCCCTGTCCTAATGAAACGAAGAAAATAAAAAAATATTCTATATCATTTATTTCCCAGGACTAGAGTTTATCTTTTTCTTAACTTAAAGAAAATGCCGGAAAAAAAACTATCACAGACTCAGCATCCTCACACAGTCTTTTTATTACTTACTAGATGACCTGCGCAACTTCGTCTGCGTCAGAAAGGGGTTCAAAACTTCAAACAGCACTCGCAATGCTGTCGCGATAGTTTTAAATCAGATTTTTTTAATTATTCAGCCGTGACTCAGAAACTATCTTAGAATTTAACATTATATTGACTGTATTCAAAAAATTATCTACATATATCGTTGCTTGAAAAGTTTTTAAAAACATTGCATTATTTATTAAAATTAATGGTGTACTTATTACATAAGGTAATTAAATTACTAGAAATACCTTCTTTTTTATCAAGAGGCGGCGGAGTCCAACGCGCACCGTCGACATAATGTGAAAACGGTACTAAAAATAAATAAAATATATATATATTTAAGAACACTTAAATACAAGCTTTCAAGATCCTGAATATCATGGAAAAGCGTGCTAGTCAAGACAAGTAAAACCAGCCCAAATATGATGAGTCTGTCTTGTTTAGTGTCTACAAGAGTTCCTATTCACAATCACTAAAATTCATATTATTATATTATTATGTCTAATGCCGCGTTCTATATTAAGTCGCCAACGTCCAATACAAGTATAAAACAAATGACGGTGTCGACCAACAAGTAAACCGGGGTTTCGTACGCAATGGCCGGGGTTGAGAGTATGTGAAACAATTCACAGTCGGCCTACCAGTTGTCATTTACGTGCATTGGAAGTTGGCAAGCCAATATACAAGCTATTGATTGTATAAATGATAATAACTTGGTATACTTGCCAGCATCACCGCCTTCAAGCATAGTGACGAACAAAACAAAACATGTAAGCTTCAACATTGTTATATTATAATAATGTAAGTTGTATCTGTATGTATGGTAACACAATGATCGTTGTTAAACGGAAAATGATATAGAAATTTATTGTTTGCTTTTATATTCTACACATTTATTTAAAACTAGTTGCCCCGCGCAACTTCTGCGTCAGCGTCGAAAAAAAAAAATAGAGGTGGACTACCCCTAACATTTAGGGGGATGAAGAATAGATGTTGGACGATTCTCAGAGATACCGGATAAGCACAAAAAAATTCATCTAAATAGGTCAAGGTAGGGAAGCGCTTGCCTTCCGTACGGGAGGTCGCGGGTTCAAAACCGGCCGACTTGTACCTCTAAATCTTAATATGAAAAAGATTTATGTGTAATTTTTCACAACACCACTGGCTAAAAACGGTTAAGGAAAACATCGTGAAGAAGCCTGCATATCGGAAAAGGGTTCTAAAATCCTTTCAAGATATGTGAAGTCCCCAATCCGCATTAGGCAAGCGTGGTGGACTATGCCTAACCCCTCTTCGGAGAAGACCTGAGCTCAGCAGTGGGCAGTAATGGGTAGTTACAGTACAGGTCAAGCCGTTTCGGAGGAGTATGGTAACGAAAACTGTGACACGAGAATTTTATATATTAGATTATTATTTGAGTGATGCGGAAAAAATCTGTAAAATTAGGGAACTAATTATAATTTTACGCACAACACGCATGAGAACACTGCTTCATCGCTCATCGGTTCTCCGCCATTCGTGACAGCTATTACCACGTCAGCTTTCCTATTCTTTGACCTATGTCCATAACTTTTGTCATTTTTATAAGCTTTATATTAAAGCACTGGATGTAACTATGTATCTACGTAACTATGTAAATGCGGGTAAAATCTTGCAAACTAAATTTGAAAAACTTTCCGGTTTCCGATTGAGTTGCGCGTAGATGTATATCGCGTGATAGAGCAATAATATGACAAAATGGCGCTGATCTGATGAATTCGAAAGACATTCGGTCAAAAGAACTCTTGTACTAAACAAGATAGATCCATCGTGTTTGGGCTCGTTTTACTTATATTAGCTAGCACTCTACTGCTTCATGATATACAAGATCTTTATAGCTTGTATTAAAAAAGTTTTATTTAAAATAAATTATTCTGAGAAACTTAATCTCTTTCGTGAACTTATCTTAAGGTTGGTTTTGAGTTGATGGACCAGCACTATCTCATCATCAAGAACATTCCAGTCTACTTTTCGTAAAATTAACAAAATCAGTTCATCTTTATTGGCACCATTCAGTCATTACGATGCACATAGAGACACGCAGGTTAAATTTTTCGTTAAACGATACTCATGAGATTTAGACTTTTTGACGTGACTACGTCTTATAAATTGGTTTGCCGGGTGACACTTCAAGAAACTGCGTTACGCTCCGCTCACGTTATGCGCTCACAATGAGAGCGAGTGAGAGGCACGCGTGCCTTTCACTTTTTATGTCTATCTCTCTTGCTCTTAGACGGGCTAACCATGCCCGAGTCGTTGTCACGTAAAACTTTCGCCCGTATACCGACTTTACAGGCAACCAATTTTGATTTAAGGAATACATGATAATAGGTACATAAAAATGTTTGGAACTACTTTTAATCGTTTCTGAAATTTAATTGTCCTTTTATCGTTGATAAAAAAATCATTAAAGTTTTGCAGCAATTTTTGATTGCAAACCTTGGAGCAGGAGCTCCAACTAAAAAAAAACCTGCAATAGACATGCGTAGTACCAGAAGTACATACAAACAAACAAGAAATAAAGGTTCACTAAGGGTTCATGCTCAGAGAGTCTTGTAGATACAGTGAGTGTGATGTGTCGTGATGTGAGTTCGAGTTTCAGCGGTACTACCAAAAAGCGAACGAGAAAGAGGGTGGACAGATTTGTTTGCTCTTAAATCGAACCCGCAGTATCCAGTCTTCTCGTGATCATGACGTTTGCAACAACGTTGAAATATCGAGACAACTCAATTAATTAAATATCGTGGTAAGAACCCGTTGAAAATGCATGAAAGGAACAAAGATTAATTTTAAAATATTTATTCAACTGTTTTTGACAAATGATCTCATTACTTATAGGGGCACATAGAATCGCATTCTTCCCTTGTTGGAAATCTGTTCACCGGGGTGCCTGGCAGAGGATCCGATAAGATAGGACATTTTGAATCCAGCCACTCTACCGTCACACAAGATTTCAGATTTTTTTCGTAACTGTATCTGTAAGGAAAACCGTTTATTTTATTAAAATATACATAAATTATTTATAACAAAATAATTTATTAAAAAAACTTTTTAAATACAAGCTTTTAAGATCCTGGATATCGGATCCTGGTAGCAGTGGAGTGGTAGCAATGACAAGTAAAACGAGACACGACGGGTCTATTTTGTTTAGCACAAGAGTTCCTATGACCACCTTCCGAATCCATCAACAGATCAGCGCCATTGTGTCATATTATAGCATTGTTACGTCTGCGTGCAAAATTTCAGTTCAATCAGAAACCGAGAAGTTTGTTAAATTTAGCTTGCGTCTTGCAATTTAGCTTGCGTCGTCCACACATAGTTAGATAGGTAACTACACATCCAATGCAAGTAGAGTACCCGTCGCTCTCCGTCTACTTTCTTGTGTTAGTATAAATAAACTACCTGCCTGAGGTAGACTACCGTATCCCACTACGACAACTAGTTAACCCGCGCAACTTTGCCTGCACTACAAAGAGACAATTTTTCGGATCAGTTTTTCACTGTTACCTTATTTTTAAATTTGGTTCCGAAATTTTAGAATATTTGGCTTTAACGATGTATATATTATGATAGAACGACATATGTCAGATACTGCTAGTATTAATAGCCCAAGAGCTAGTGGGAAATTTTGGGTAGGTAGGGGTAAACGGAACCCTATTTAGCTCTGCTACTCAGCAACCAGGTTTGCAGTTTCGAGATGGATCATATCAGGAGAATTACCAAGTTTTCAGCTTGTCTCAAATACCAACCCAAAATTTACCACTAGCTCTCGGGCTATAAATTTAATATATTATGTCAACAATCACTCACTTTACTGAAAATCTTTTCGAATTGTCCCCGTAATTTATTAAACATTGAGAGGGCCACGCCTCGCATAGTTCACGAGCCATTACTAAAACAAAAAAAATGAATTATTAGAGGCTTAAAACTTAAGACTGTAACAAATTCAATATCCTAATGAAACGACAAAAATAAAATTTCAAAAAGATTCTATATCATTTATTTCCCAGGACTAGAGTTTGTCTTTTTGATAACTGGATATTTTAATGAAACTAATAAATTATGACTTAAGGAGAATGCAGGGAAAAAATTATTACAAACTCAGCATCCTCACACAGTCTTTTTATTACTTACTAGATGACCTGCGCAACTTCGTCTGCGTCAGAAACGGGTTCAAAACTTTAAACAGCTCTCACAATGCTGTCGCGATGTTTTTACGCGGCCCGCAGTGGGTGTATTCGTTTTATACTCGTGATAAGTTTTCAACGAAAAGTCCGATTGGAATAAAATAAAAAGTAATTTACACTCATTAATACTCTTGATAACATAATGCTCTGTTTGGATAAGGATTAATATAACGATACTCATTTCATATCACTTCATTCTTCAAATTTACTGAATAACTGACGGTTATTGCGACTAAACATGATAGTTAGATATAATATTATTATGCTCTCGCTGACTCTTTAATCAATCTTACTGTGAACTAAAAATCCATGGTACATAATTTTGTTCAAGATATAATTATCAACCTATTTCATTGCTTAAAAGTATTTAAAACGGTGCGTGGTGTACTCATTACATAAAGTAAGGAAATAAAAATAAATACCTTTACTACTGTTAAAAGGTGGCGGAGTCCAAGACAAACCGCCGATATACTCTGAAAAAAAACATGAAAATAAACATAGACATAATAAAATAAAATAAAAAATAAAATAAGCCTTTATTACTACTAATTTAAACATAAGACACAAATTTACATTAGCTATTTAAACAAAACAAAAAGTATTAAAATAAAATAAAAAAATGTAAAAAATGTTGGTCTCTCTGTTGAGTCCTTCACTCTCCTGTAGTAGCCGCCTCCTTGGCGTAGGCCTCCCCCAATTCGCTCCAAAGCACTCGGTCCCTTGCCTTTGTCATCCAACCAACACTGACTCTCTTATTAAAAATATCTTGCCATCTTTTCTCGGGACGACCCCTACCCCTGGTTGTATCTCTAGGTACCCACTCTGTGGCAGTTTTAGTCCATCGAATGTGTAGAGTTCAAGACATCGTTTATTTGTGATGAAAACAGGTATAAAATTACAGAAATTAAAAATAAAAAAAGCAAACATGGAATAAATAAGTTTTCATCACAAACCAGTCGGAACTCAGCTTAATGTTATATGTCACCCCCAACTGACATATAAACGATAATTTATATTTTAAAGGACACTTAAATACAAACTTTCAATCGTGAATATAAAGGAAAAGCGAGCTAGTCAAGATGAGTGAAACAAGCCCAAACATTATGAGTCTGTATTCTTTAGTATTCACGACTTAAATTAAAATTATCGTATTGTGTTTAATGCCACGTTTCCTTATTGGCTCTCGAACTTTTTTTTTTTTTTTTTTTTCTGGCTCGAGTTCTTTCCTTGCGGATGACTCTGCCAAAGTCACGTAGATAGAATATCACAAACAGGAATGGAAATAAAGTAAAAGAGACGACAATTTTGTGAATATTTGTAAATATTTTAAAGTTTGATGTTATTAGAATGAATGAAAGTAGCTAAGATATACACAACTTTAGGATTGGGAAAAGTTAAAAGATAGTTCATATTAAGAGGAAGTGGTAAGTTACATTTGGCTACTAAAGCGTAAAGGGGTTGACAAGCTCTATTAAGGGCGCATTCTAGAAAAAATATGGTCTAGGGTACCTACAGATTTTCCACATTCACATAAAAGTGATGGTTTGATATTTATTTAAACAACAGAACTTTTAATATACGCAAAAACAAATGACAAACGTAAACGGGGGTCTCGTATGCAATGGCCGAGGTTGAGAGTATGTGAAACAACGTTCCACAGTAGGCCTACCAGTTGTCATTTATGTGCATTGGAAGTTGGCAAGCCAATATACAAGCTATTGATTTTATAAATGTAAAAACTTGGTATACCTACCAGCATCACCTTCAAGTAGAGTGACGAGCAAAACAAAACATGTAAGCTTCAACATTGTAATATTATAATAATGTAAGTTGTATCTGTATGTATGGTAACACAATGATCGTTGTTAAACGGAAAATGATATAGAAATTTATTACTTGCTTTTATATTTTACAAAATTATTTCAAATTATTTTATAAATCTAGTATCAAACGATGTCACTACCGCTGTTTGTCTGTCTCTATGTATGCTTAAATAGATTTTATTTAATAAAAATATCATTCTGGGAGTATTCGCAGAGAGGTTTGACTGTCGGTATATGAATCATTGTGATAGGATCCATATACTGACAAACAAACAACTGATGTGTCCCTCTTTAACTAATAGTATTTTATTTTAGTTAGCATAATAAATGTAATTTAATTTAAGTTAATGAATTTTTGTAATTGCCTAATATGATCTACAATTTGATTGAAATAAATAAATAAATAAATAAATAAATAAATAAAAATAAAAAAAGAACTGATGGAACTATTATTAAAATCTAATTAAAACAATCAAATTAAAATCAATAAAACAATGTTTTCGTTTATTTTAATCCCTACTATCTCTACTTAATATTATAAATGCGAAAGTAACTCTGTCTGTCTGTTTGTTAGTTTTGTTATGCTTTCCCGCTTAAACCTGGCAACCGATTATGGTTAAATTTGGCATAGACAATCTTTAGACCCGTAGAACGGATGAAGAAACGACTATAGAGTTCACATAGACGACGTCGCAGGCAGCAGCTATTTTAGAATAAGTATTATTATTTTTGATTTCTAATCCATTATTGGAGTGATGCGGAGAAAATCTGCGATATTAGGGAACGAATTATAATTTTACGCACAACACGAGGACACTGCTCCTTCGGTTCTCTGCCATGTGACCAGCTATTACCACTTCAGCTTTGCTATTCTTTGATCTACACTACATATTCATTTATTTGCTCATTTTTTACATTATATCTTTAAAAAAACAATCACAAGAAAATAAATTTAAAAATACAATATAAAAAAAGCAGAGGGCCACTGGAGACGGGGTCTACGACCCAAGCCATCAGTGGTCAGGGCTCAAGAGAGAGGAACCTCCTCACAATACGTGCCGTGTCAAGAACGACCGCCTTCTGAATCAGGCCCTTTACCCAGCCGGAGAGCGAAAGCTTCTCTAGATGACGGTCGAAGCTTTTCGCTATTAGACCGTGCACAGATACAACGATCGGAACAATGATGGTCGATTCAACACGCCACATGTCGGTCACCTCGTGGGCCAGGTCCAAATATTTTAGCAGTTTTTCTTTTTCTGCCTTCACAAGGTTCTCGTCATGTGGAATGGTGACATCGATCAGCACCGCCCGATGCGCATCCCGATCTATTATCACTATGTCAGGCTTATTGGCAACAATAGTCCTGTCAGTGATAATAGATCGGTCCCAGTAGAGCGTTACATGACCATTATCGAGAACCGGCTGAGGCCAATACTGGTAATAAGGTACAGCGGCTTCAACAAGGTCGTATTTCAGAGCAAGTTGTTGGTGGATAATCTTAGCTACCTGATTATGCCTGTGCAAGTACTCGCCGTTAGCAAGACGAGAACAACCGGAAACGATATGTCTAATAGACTCTCCCGGACGGTGACATGCCCGACAAATGTCGACCGTCCCATCCTTTAGAATATATTTACGGTAGTTGTTCGTCATGATAACTTCGTCCATAATTGCAAAGACAAAACCTTCAGTCTCTCCGAAGAGGTTACTGTATCGTAGCCAAGATACGGAGGCTAACTGATCTACATCGGGGCTCATAAGGGCCCGGTAGAACCGTCCGTGTAGTTCCTTGCTCTTCCATACGTCCGTGCGATCCGCCACACTCATTACCTTTAGCGTCCGCCAATTCTCGTTCGCTAAGGACAGCGGAGTGAGTCCCTTATCAACTGCTGCTACATTACGGTACATACCCACGCTTACCTTAAGGAAATATTCCCGAAGGTTGTTTACCTCTCGGTTGTGTAGGTCCTTGACATTTAACATGCCACGACCCCCACACTTCCGAGGAATATACAACCTCATAACAGATGAACGTGGGTGGTGCATCCTGTATGCCGTCAGCAGTCGCCGAACTTTTCTATCCAGGGCATCTAGTTCTGATTGCGTCCACTTTAGAATGCCAAAGGAGTACGTCAGTACAGGCATGACCCAACCATTGAAGGCTCGGATCTTGTTTCCGCCAGATAAGAGGCTTTTTAAAACCTTTACCAAGCGGCCGAAGAAACGATCCCTCACCGATTGTTTCATATCTGCATCGACTATACTCAAAGCTTCGAACATTCCAAGGTATTTGTAGGTTTCCGACTCAGAAAGAGATCTGAGCACCTCACTTTGGCTAAGTTGCAAACTCTCAGAGTTTACAATTTTACCTCTCTGTATATCTATGACCGCACACTTATCTACTCCGAATTCCATTCCAATAGCTTTACTAAAATTGTCGGTTATTTTGAGTAAAGATATTAGGTCAGATTTTTTAGAAGCAAATAATTTGAGATCATCCATGTACAAGAGATGTGAAATGGGCTCACCCCCTCTCTTGAGTCGGTAGCCTAGCGTTGAATCTCCAAGCAACGTGCTTAGAGGATTAAGCGCCAGACAGAACCACAAAGGACTCAGACTGTCACCCTGGAAGATACCCCGCCTTATCCTTATTTGATCTACATATTGTTACGAGAATGTTCTAGAAACATCCGGAAAAGTGTGTGAGTGAGACAGAGATATGTACTTCTATGTCTGTCACTTCATTCGAGACGCATTGTGAACTATCTAGAAGCCAGTGTCTCTGGATATAAATAGCCGGCGAGTTTGAAGCGACGGCAGTTCCACTCGGAATACGAAAGTGAACGTATCGAAGCGAACAAGTGAAGTAAGTTCGAAAAGTGTTTGTGAAGTGTTAGTTTTAGTGTTTATTTAGTGAATTGAATAAATTTGAGTCTTCCTAAGGATAAAACCGTGTTTCATTACTTATCCCGAACCTCAGCTTGTAACAATATTATGTTGTTCTATAAATGATGTAACTTCTTTCATAGGCCTATCTTAAGGTTGACCTTGAGCTGATGGACCAGCCCTATCTCATCATTAAGAACACTCCAGTCTACTTTTCGTCTAAATGAATGAAATCGGTTCATCTTTATTGTTACCACTCAGTCATTACGATGCACATATGGACACACAGGTTAAATCCATTAAACGATACTCATGAGATTTTGACTTATTGATTTAAGGAATACATGATAATATGTACTTCAATATTTTTGGATCTACTTTTAATCGTTTCTGAAATTTAATTGTCCTTTTATCGTTCATAAAAAAATCATTAAAGTTTTGCAGCAATTTTTTGATTGCATACCTTAGAGGAGGAGTACTACCAGAAGTAGATACAAACAAACAAGAAACAAAGATTAATTCTAAAATATTTATTCAACTGTTTTTGACGAATGATCTCATTGCTTAATAGGTACACATATTATTGCATTCTTCCCTTGTATTAAATCTGTTCATCGGCGTGCTTACGAGAGGATGCGATAGGATAGGACATTCCGAATCCAGCCACTGTACCGTCACACAATATTTCACATATCTGTCGTAACTGTATCTGTAAGGAAAATGGTTTACTTATTTAATAAAATATAACTAAAAACGTTTTTCAGAAACAAACTTTGACTAAAATATATTAGTCGATATTTCCTACGATCCCCGCCCGCCCCGCGACCATCCCCCGGTTGCTCTGACGTAAGAGCGTGCTGAGCGAAACACGGCACCTTCTTGGGTCCCCGCTCGCACTCACATGCGTTGGGGACCCGAAACTCTTAGGGGGCCAGAATCCGGGCGAGATCCCGGTCCCGACCCCCTCCTCGACGGCGGCGGGTTTCTGCGTGGAGAGAAGAGCTTTCTCTCACACGGCCCGACGCCTGCTTCTGCGAGATGGTGGACTCGCAGAAGTCGAGCATCGCCTTCCAGGACTCGTCGCTCCTGAGCATCGACGCCACGACGCTCGAGAGCGACAAGTCCGGTCCTATTTGCATGACCAGGACACAACGCTGCCGCTCCCAAGCGGGGCACAGCGCGAGCGTATGCTCTGGTGTGTCCTGGTCACACTCTACACAGTGATGGCACCTCATCGTCGGGATATTTCCTAACTAACTAATCTATCTCTTTTACTCGATATTAGAATAGTGTACTCGTCACTCTCCGTCTTCTTTCTTGGGTTAGTGAAAATGAACTGTCTAATTGAGGTTGACTACTGTATCCTACTGATATAACTGGCTGAATTGCGCCACAAAGAAGTATTTTACTATACTGTAACAAGCCACTGCTGGGCTCAGGTCTCCTCAGAAGAGAGATTACACCACTTCACATATTTTCCAAGAATTTTAAAAATCCTTTTCTAATATGTAAGATTCGTCACGATGTTTTCCTTAACCGTTTTTAGCCAGCTGTTCTGAAAAATTGCACATAAATCTTTTTCACATTATCATGTAGAGATACAAGCCGGTTTTGAACCCGCGACCTTCCGTACAGAAGTAAGCGCTTCAACCATTCAGCCACCACGACTCCTGGGTACAGCTGGTATTAAATTCAATATATATGCTAACTGTTCACCACCTTACTGAGAATGGTTTCGAATTATCCCCGTAATCTAACAAACATCTAGTGGGCCACGCGTCGCAAAGGTCACGATCCATTACTAAAAAGAAAAATAATTAAATTATTTGAGGCTTTAAACTTAAGAAAAATACATAAAAAAAACTATAACAACCAAGTATTCCTACAAAGGATCCTTTAATTACTTAAAACAATAGAACAAAATCCATGACAACAATTTCCGTCCAGGAAAAGTTTTTTTTTTATAATTGAACCAAGACTCAGAAACTATCTTAGAATTTAATATTATGTTGACTGTATTCTGTTTTAGTAAAAGTTATAAAATTTTCTACCTATTTCATTGTTAGAATAGTTTTGAAAACGTTGCATTATCTAATATATAAAATTGTCGTGTCACGGTGTTCGAACTTGAACTCCTCCGAAACGGCTCGACCGATTTTGATGAAATTTTTTGTGCTTATCCGGTACCTATGAGAATCGGCCAACATCTATTTTTCATCCCCTAAATGTTAGGGGTAGTCCACCCCTAATTTTTTTTTTCGGCGCAGACGAAGTTGCGCGAGTCAGCTAGTTTATAAATAAAAAGTTTATTAACGCTCATTAAAATTAATGTACACATAAATGCACTTATTACATAAAGTAAGTAAATGACTAGAAATACCTATTTTTTCTTCATCTTCAATAGGTGGTTGAGTCGTACGCAAAACCTTGATAACCTCTGAAAAAGTCGTGAAAATAAACAAAAAAAAATAAGGATTTTTTTTTAAATACAAGCTTATATTAACCACTTAACTGGGAACGTCACTTTTCGCTGGCGAAACTGGGAACTTCGTTCGAAATCACTACCTAACCGTGTTTCCGCCCAGCGATTGCCCGACGCCGCCGTCGAGCAAGGGGTCAGAACCGGGATCTCGCCCGGACTCTGGCCCCTTAAAAGGTTCGGGTCCCCAACGCATGCGAGTGCGAGCGGGGACCCAAGAAGGTGTCGTGTCTCGCTCAGCACGCCCTTAGCGTTAGAGCATCCGGGGGATGGAGGACCGCGCTCCCCGACCCACGCTGGTTCTGACCTCAGCGGGGTATTCCGTGGGAGGGTGACACGCGGTCCAGCCATCTTGGCGGGCTTCGGATAGCCCGCCGACCGAGAGAGCCGGTGGCCGTATCGCCGGCGGCTGCCGGTTCGGCGTCCGGAGGGGGCGGCGCGACGGGAAAGAATGCCTTGGGCGTAACGCGTCGCGCCGTCCCTCATAACCCCGTGCTGGGTTCTGGCCTCAGCCGGGGTTCGGACGCTGAGTGTGAGCGGTTGGAGGTTTTAGTGAGGTTCAACTCCCACATACCCCGCCCGCAGGGCGGGCGGGGATCCGGTGATTTCCTCCAACTAAAAAAAAAAAAAAAAAAAAAAAAAAAAAAAAAAAAAAACCTAACCATGTTTGAACCTTTTTAAAAACATTTTTTACATTAACTTTAATTTCGATTTTAATTAAACCTTATATTTTTGTAAATCTTTATTATTAAACGACGCTGTATTGTATTTTCAGCGAAAATATATTATCTGCGTAAAATATGAGACGATTAAAAAATGTAAACAATACAAGTTTTAGAACTGTACTCAATTTTGGCTCCTGCCACAGACTTGGCAAAAGTAAACAAACCAATTTTGTTGCCGATCCCAGTTGAGTGGTTAAGATCCTACATATCATGATCTCTTATATCGTACAAGTAGGGAATCCAATCTCGGGGTACTTTTGCGATACCGGGATTGATTTTTGAATTATCATAGATTTTTTACTTATTATCAATCTAAATTGGTTTTAATTTTTTTTTATTGCGAAATAAATAAACGAGCCTACGGCCCACCTGATGGTAACCGGTCACCGTCGCTCATGAACCTCTGCAATGCCAGGGCAATGAGGGGTCGTAATCTATCACCTAGCTATACAGGATTTTTCTTAAACCTCGTTTAAAGAAGGACATGTCATAGCGCTCCGAGAACACCGTGGACGGGAGTCCATTCCAAATCGGAATGGTACGGGGCAAAAATGATCTTCTGAACCGAACTGTGGAAGAACGCAAAATAATTTTTGTAAAATAATTTTAAAATTACACAACTTCTATGATTAAATTTTCTGTTTCATCAACCGTTTCCATCTTAACCCATGATTGAATTCCCTACCTACAAGGGATCTTTTATTCACGAATACATAAATAAAATTTGTTCTTTTTATAAGTGTTTAAATAACTTGGTATACTTGCCAGCATCACCGCCTTCAAGTAGAGTGATGAATAAAACAAAACATGTAAGCTTCAACATTGTAATATTATAATAATGTATGTTGTATCTGTATGTATGGTAACACAATGATCGTTGTTAAACGGAAAATGATATAGAAATTTTATTATTTACTGTTATATTCTACACATTTATTTTCAAAAACACTACATAGAATAAAAATTCATTTCCGCTGTTTGTCTGTCCTTATGTATGCTTAAATCTTTAAAACTGCGCTATGGATTTTGATGACGTTTTTTAAATAGATAAAATCAAGAGGAAGGTTTATGGAAGGTGTAACAGCTCGCGTTCTCGACCTCGTAGGTCGGGTTTTTTTCAGAATACCCCGTCCCATAACCCACGGGAAAAAGGGTAATCTGCTCCCCTGCTCGTTTTAGTCTTCGGAGATTATTCTACATCTCCGGGTTCTGCGTGTTGGTTGTATGTGTTTGCTGTGTGTGGTAATTGAGAGGTTGTTTGAGTGTGTGATTGAGTAATGTCGGTGTTGTCCGAGCTTATTCTGTTTCTTTATAATACGTGGCTGATATAGTAGAGAAACGCTTATGAAAACCTATTAGTATTAAAATCCAATTTATATAATCAAATTAAATAAAGAACAAATGAAAATCAACAAAACAATTCTATTGTTTATTTTAATTTTAGAATAAATTGTATTATTTTCGGTTACTAATCCATTATTGGTGTGATGCGAAGAAAATCTGTGAAATTAGCGAACGAACTACAATTTTACGTAGAACAGGCATGAGACATCGATTTCATGGTTTTTTTTTTTGCCATGTAGGCAGACGAGCCAACGGCCCACCTGATAGTGGTTACCGTCGCTCATGAACCTCTGCAATGTCAGGGGACACTGAGGAGTCGCTACCTACAACCTAACTTTAAGGACCCTCCTCAAGCCTCGTCTGAAGAAGGACAGTCAAAGCGCTCAGGGAATACCGAGGAGGGGAGCTCATTCCATAGTCGGATGGTGCGGTGGTCATGTGTGATCTGCTTTTATCATTTCATTTGGTATTCTTTGACCTATGTCTGTAACTTTTGTGCGACATAACATCTTTCGTAAGCTTATTTTAAGGTTGATCTTGAGTGGACCAGTCTACTTTTTGTATGAATGAACGAAATCGGTTCATCTTTATTGTCAACATATACGAATACACGGATACAGGTTACATTTACTGTCAATTCCGTTAACCGATACTCATGTAGAAAGAAAGAAAAAATATTTATTCACCACGTACTCACAGAGGACACAAGTTCGTAAATATAATGTATGATATAAATAATGATTTAAGGATAAGGGTACTTACTATGTTAATAGATATATATATTTATTCGTTTCTGAAATTTTATAGTTCTTTTTATCGTTGATCAAAAATCGCTTTAAAGTTTTGCACATTTTTTTGATTGCATACCAAATATAAGTTTTAAACTTATTCAGACACTCGCGGTTTTCTATAATACGTTCATGCATTTTCAACGGGTTCTTACCACGATATTTAATTAATTGAGTTGTCTCGATATTTCAACGTTGTTGCAAACGTCATGATCACTAGAAGACATGTATCGTGGTAAAAACCCGTTGAAAATGCATGAAAATATAAGTTTTGTTATTTAACAGCATTATAATCCTAACACAGACGCAAAGAAGAATAAACAATACATAAACTTTATTAAGTCTTTATTTACAAATATTATTCCAAAATACCCCATTTAGAGCATAGACTTAAACAGTCGGATTTTCTGGCAAAATTGTTGGTTATTGGTGGATCCACCATCTCTTCATAGCAGCTGACCAGCCAATACACTGTTTTGCACTTCTTCGAAACCCAATTGTACACGTATCTTGAAGCATAAAAAATGAAATGATTTGGAAACAAATCCTAGAAACTCTAAAAATCCTTCGAAGTTATGTGAAGTCCCCAAAACCGGCAAAAAAATATGGTTGTAAAGGAAAGAAAACTTTAAATACAAGCTTTTAGGGTCCTGAATATCATATATCAGTAGAGTGCTAGCCAAGACAAGTAACATGAGCCCTAACACGACAGGTCTATCTTCTTTAGTACAGGAGTTCCTATGACCACTTTCCGAACCCATGATCAGATCAGTACCATTTTGTCATATTATTGCATTGTCACGCGATATAAATCTGCGTGCAAAATGTCAGATCAATCAGACAACGGGAAGTTTGTCAAATTTGACTCGCAAGATTCCACCCGAACTTACATAGTACATTAGTACATAGTTACATCCAGTGCAAGTTAATAAAAAGCTTGTAAAAAAAATCAATATTTTTCTCAAAAAATTTAATTAAGAGTGAACAACCCTTGTCACGGATAAAATATATTAGATAACGTATTTCATAATGATATATATCAACCTGACTCTATATTGGTACAAATCCTTATCATCGCTCAATTTGTTTATCATGCAAGAGTCTTTAGGTATAATTTTGCAAACTTCTTCTGGGACTGTAAGAAAAATTTAAAGTATTTTAATTCAATTTTTAGAGTGTAGTTGAGTGTGTTGTTATTTTAAACATCTATTTTTATTGGCTAAAAACGAAAAAATATTTTTAAGATAAGTTACTGTAGAAAAATAGATTAATAATTTATTTTAAACAAAAAATTAAAATACAAGCTTTAAGATCCTGGATATCATATAGCAGTAAAGTGATAGCTAAGACAAACAATTCGAGCCCAAAGACAAAGGTCTGAATAATAAACTGATGAATCATTTAAAGTTTTCCAAAACTGTAAAAATTAAATGTAAGTACTGAAATAGGAATAAAATTGTAGAACTTACAAGCATCACCACCATAAAATTGAATACAAAATAAAATAAAACAAGTTAATTTTATCATTGTAATAGAAGTGTTATGTTCCAAGAAGATTTAGTTACAAATGAAAGCTTGCTGTTTATATATTGTAGTATTGATAATCATATTTGGAAAACTAGTGTAGCTAACTTGCAGAATGGAGAAGTTGCATGAAATTTAAATTAGACGATTTTTTTTTTTTTGTTTTCTTAGGTTCGTTTCATTATTATTTCACATTATCGTTTTTTGCAAAGAATTAACTAAACAGCGTCATATTTAAATTATTTTGATACTTCGAAATTGTGATGAATGAATGAATGCTTTTTAATAGACTTTACGACATTAAATGAAATGAAATAAAATTTATTTTTAACAAATGACAAAAAACAATAAAGATTTTCAATGAACCCCGCACTAGGATGATAATCATGGGGACGGAGCGACGGAAAAGAGTGCCGAGCGCGTAACGCGTCGCGACGTCCCTCCAAACCCCGTCCTGGGTTCTGGCCTCAGCCGGGGTTCGGACGCTGAGTGTGAGCGGTTGGAGGTTTTAGTGCGGTTCAACTCCCACATACCGGGGATCCGGTGATTTCTTCCAACTAAAAAAAAAAAATTATGATAATCATATTTATTGGGGTAATCAAAAACAATGTATAATCGCTTCAGTACAGTTTTTATACCAAACAATGTTTTATTTAAATTAAATTTGTACAATTACAGTTACATATTGCAACAAATTGCATAAACTTGTTTTTTTTATTTAACGTTTTAGGAAAACCGCAGTTATGAAGTTCACTTTCAATTTTATTTATTTTACTATGTTTTTTTATTACTGTGGTGCTTGTAAGTTTATTCACTTTCATTTACAAAGTCCTAAATACCTTCTTCTCTATAATAATATCTGAATTGTTTTCAGTGTCTCCAGACAAGTGTAAAGTAAAGCCAGATGAGCATTGCGTAAAAGATAATTCGCTTGTTCTACCATATTATGCAGTTTCACTGAGGTAAGATTTGATAAACCATTTAGTAGGCGACAAATACTAAGTACCTATCTCAACTAAAAACACAACAATCTTTGAATTATATTTATTTGAAAAGTAATGATGAAATAAATAAGTAAGTAGGAAGTGATTAGGTAATCTTTTAAAATTTATCCATTTCTATTTCAAGGCAAGTAAACGAGCCTGTGACCCATCTGATGGTAGGTACTGTTATCATCGTCGCTCACAAACCTCTGCAATGCATGAGGGCCAGAAATTTTATTTAACTCTGACGATTGTATATATTTAAAACTGAAAACTTTAAAATAACGCGAATTTCGGCGTTAGTGAACTCCATGTTTACACGTCTACAACTGTTGAACGCAATATCCAAACTAATCATGCATAGCGTCGTTTTGTAGGTTATGTCAAGATCTTTCAAATTATGTATAGTATTGCCAGATACGAGCTCTGTAGCGCGTTGTATATACCCGCGAAATTCAAAAGACAAAATGGCGGAAGGGAGATATTTGGCAACCTTTATATTTTGTAAAAACTTATGCGTAAACTTTATTTAGTCGTTAATCCTGAAGTAGTTTATGATTTCGAATCTACCCTGTATAAAACCTTTGTTCTTCACAGATTCGTCTTTGATTGGGATTCTCAACACTGCAAGAGTTTATTTTGGTCTTCAGAGTGTGCAGAGGTATCAACTCCCCCTACATCAAACAACTTCTTAACAAGAGAACAATGTATTAAAGAATGTTCTGGATATGCTTGATATTTCAAATGTCTTTCATGTACGATTAATCAGACCTTACCACATTAAAATATAATTAAAATAAGTGATAAAAACCCGTTAATCATGCATGAAAGTAATGAATCCACGAGTGTTTGAATAAGTTTATTTTACATCTCGTTTGAATTAAATAGACTCTTAGTAACTTTGTTATAAAACTTGTACAATTTGTTTGTGTTTTTATTGAAATAAAACGAAATATTATACAGGGTGGATCTGTAACTTTGGACAATGACTTGAGGTGAATGACCTGTTGAAACAAAACTTAGAATCACTTTTATTCAAGAATTGGATAAAAAAATTGTCATCATAGTATGGAAGTCCACAACGAAAGTCGTACGTTTTCCATACAATGTCAGAAAAAAAATTTTGACCGATCCAAAAAATAAAAATGGTGCTATGTTGTATTTCGATAGGTCATTCACCCTACTTCAGATTGTCCAAAGTTACAGATACACCCTGTATTTAACATGTTATGTAATTTTACTACTTATGAAAATATTTTGTTTTATTTTTAAACAAATAAAAATACTTATAAGTTCACTGTAATATTATTACAATAAAATTTAGCATTATTTAAGAAAATAACCTGATCAATAAATAATATCTTTGTTATCTTTACATAATACAATACAACAGAAGAAAAGATAAAAATGGGGAGATTTTTTACCGGAAAGTGTAATTCAGAATTTTTGGCTTGAAAGCTATCATAAAATTACGCCAAATGTATCGGGGACCCGAGGAAAATCATTACAGGATTAAGTTCTAATTCTTTTCGTACAAACCAGTTAATATTTATAAACTGTTTGAACATTCCCATAATAGTATTGACAATATTCTCTATAACACTGAAATTTATAACAAAATACACCAATATTATCAACTATATTAGAAATATTGACAATACTATTGCATGTGTGCTTGTAGCTTTAAAATAATTATAAACTTTATTCAAACACTCGCGGTTTTCTATGATACTTTCATGCATTTTGCATTTTCATAATAATTATCTGCATCCCACACAATACAAATCTAAGGTAATTAAGCCGCCTCAGCGTACATTTTAGACCAAACACTTTTATTATTTTAAAAATACCTACTCTGTAATATTTTATTTTGTTAACTTTCATTCTAAAATACATTAAAATCTAGTGTAAAAGAACTTTAAAATGTTAAAGTTAAGTTTTATTGTAATTTCTTTTGTTCTCTTCTTTAATGGCAGCTATGCTTGTAAGTTTGCTAATACAAATTAATGCAGTTCAAATACCATAGATATTCATAGAGATAGTATATATCGACGGTAGAAAACGTAAAGGGCGTAACCCCGAATATACCTACTTTACACCAGAGCCAAAAAACTGAAAAAAAAATTGAAAAAAAAACATAACTTTTAAACGGTAGGTGCTATTAACATGATTTTTTTACTATAGCTATATATTAAACATGTACATAACCTGGCTTATAAACCATTAACTTCCTATTGCTAGATCATGGAATTTCTTACGATACGCCCTTAGACTTTAAAAATACATACCTCAAAAAGGTCGTACTTTTTGTACTAAATCAATTTTTTTAATGAAATCTCTGACCGTAAAATGGCTGTAACTACTTATTCGATTTGTTTTACGAGATAAATCAGGTTGTAAATGAATTTTCTTAGCTAAATCCAGAAAGAAAATTAGTCGTAACCATAGTCCATGTAAATTATTGAATCTTTTAAAAAGTTAATGTTACAAATTGTACTTCAATTTTACACGACTAAACAAATATACTCGAAAATGAATTTAAATATTAAATAATATAACATTTAGTTAACTTATTTTAAACAACTGAAATGCATAAGTTAATCAAAATTGAAAACTTTATTTAAAAAATCAGAGTTCATAGTACTGAGATCCAATTATCATTAAAGTACTCCTTAGTAAATAATACACTATTTTCCAAAACAAAACGGGAAGTTATGTTTCCAAAATATAACGCTCATAGTCGATGATTTATTATGGTATCGTAATTAATAAAGAACCAAAGTTTCAAACTTTTTCTTGAAAATTGCAACTACAATACAGTCGGAATAACTTTTGGAAAGCGGACAAAAAAAATGTTTATATATTTTTGTAAACGATTTAACAAAAATAAGTATTTGATTTGAATTAATCATCATCATCATCAGCCTATAGACGTCCATTGCTGGACATAGGCCTCCCCCAAACTTCGCCACATCGACCGGTCCTATGCCATCTGCATCCAGTGACCTCCCGCAATCTTGATCAGATCGTCGGTCCATCTTGTGGGGGTTCTACCAACATTGCGCTTACCGGTTCGTGGCCGACACTCCAGAACTTTTCGACCCCACCGGCCATTCGTTCTTCGCACAATGTATCCTGCCCATTGCCACTTCAAAAATGCAATTCTTCGGGCTATGTCGGTTACTTTAGTCCTTCTGCGGATCTCCTCATTTCTGATTTGATCACGCAGAGAAACACCTAGCATAGCCCTTTCCATTGCTCTTTGAGTGACTCTGAGTCGTCTAATAAGACCCATCGTGAGCGGCCAAGTCTCTGATCCATAGGTCATCACTGGCAACAAACACTGGTCGAAGACTTTTGTCTTGAGACACTGCGGTATTGTGGACGAGAAAACTTTCCGTAGCTTCCTGAACGCTGCCCAACCGAGTTGGATTCGTCGCTTGATCTCTGCATCGAAGTTGGACTTACCTAATCGGACAGTTTGTCCTAGGTATACGTACTCATCAACAACTTCGAGCACAGAGTCTCCGATAGTTATTGGAGAAGATACGACATGGACATTTGACATAAGTTTCGTCTTGTCCATGTTCATTTTTAGACCTACTTTCAAGGAAACTCTGCTGAGATCATTGAGCATTGCAGAGAGCTCCTCCGCGGTTTCAGCCATGATCACTACATCGTCGGCGAATCGAAGGTGAGTTATGTACTCGCCATTTATATTGATGCCTAGCCCTTTCCAATCCAGAACCTTGAATACATCCTCCAGTGCAGCGGAGAACAGTTTTGGTGATATGACATCACCCTGTCTCACACCGCGCTCTAGAGGTATTGGTTTCGAGGTCTGGCCTTGGATTTGGACTGACATAGTGGCGTTTTCATACAGGAACTTCAACACTTCGATATACCGGTAGTCTACTTGGCACCGCTGAAGGGACTGCAATACAATCCATGTTTCGACAGAATCAAAGGCTTTCTCGTAGTCCACAAACGCCAAGCAAAGAGGCAAGTTATACTCCTCGGTTTTCTGTATAACTTGTCGCAGCGTATGTATGTGGTCTACGGTACTATAGCCTTTTCGGAAACCAGCTTGTTCGGGAGGCTGGAAGTCGTCAAACCTGCGTGAGAGACGATTCGTGATGACCCTCGAAAACAACTTCTAGACATGGCTCAGGAGCGTAATGGGTCGATAATTTTTCAGAAGAGTATTATCACCCTTCTTGAAGAACAATGCGACCAAACCCCTGGTCCTTGTCCGTGGCGTTTTCCCTTCGAGTATGACGGTATCGAAAAGCTTCTGAAGAGCCTTGAGGATAGGTTTCCCTCCCGCTTTCAGAAGCTCGGCCGTGACACCGTCATCACCCGGCGCCTTGTTGTCTCTGAGCTGTTTAAGGGCCATCCTAATCTCTTACAAGCTGACGTCCGGGATGTCTTCGGTATAGTGTCGGGTGAATTTGGCTCTTGGGTCTTTTGCCAGGTTTGTCACGGGTTGCCGAGTACATGTGTACAACTGTCCATAGAACCTGTCGATCTCATCCAGAAGCTCAGGACCCGATGAAACAACTCTGCCATCAATGGTCCTCAGTTTTGCCAACCGACTCTGCCCAATAGACAAATCTCTCGCGAATACTTTGGTGCCTTTGTTTCGCTCTATGGCATCTTCAATACGCTTAGTATTGAATCGGCACAGGTTTCGTTTTACAGATTCAGAGATTTGTCTATTGAGGTGCCGGTGTTTAGTGGCATCATCTGAGAATTGCAGAATCATTTCACGGCGTTGTTCCATCAGCCTCAGGGTAGAGTCCGACAGTCTCCTGGTTCTGTTTGTACGGTGGGCCTTGAAGAACTTAGACCCTACCGCTTGGACAGCTTCCACAAACCCGTCATTGTACTCGTCCACGAATTACGTGAATTAATCACTGGCCAATAAATAAATAAATTGTGCTTAATTAGTAAAAAACAATATAATAACACAATATTTTAACGAAATTATTTATTACATTATCACTAATTCAGATATATATACTTTAATTTATAACTATATGAAAATTAAACATTGTATACGTTGATTTCTCGAAATATTTAATAGTTTTTGCAGCATAAAAATAGAGACAACTTTTTAACACGGCGCCAGTGCAACGACTTGGACAGTGTGACTGGGACGTATGCAATAAAACCTGACTTAACCAAAAATTATCGAAATCTATGATTTGACTTATTTACCTAAAATGAAAAATATTCATCCCATTAATATTGTTGTAACGTAGTATCAGTTTATTACAATGACCCACCATAAGGTAGTAATAGAGAGATCTTACAATGTTTTGGATAAACGCAAACCGTAAAAACGTCATACACAACAAAGTTTTATAAAACACACCCCGCCAAAACGGCGTAACCATGGTAAACTCGTAAACTGGACCCGCGTAACTAAATTATTTTTAAAAACGCGAAATTGTACTTAGCGTATCTCTAAAAAGTGAAAAAAGACCAGATTTTTTTTTTTTTTTTTTTAGGTAGTTACGACGGGGCGGCGCGACGGGAAAGAGTGCCTTGGGCGTAACGCGTCGCGCCGTCCCTCATAACCCCGTGCTGAGTTCTGGCCTCAGCCGGGGTTCGGACGCTGAGTGTGAGCGGTTGGAGGTTTTAGTGCGGTTCAACTCCCACATACACCGCCCGCGGGGCGGGCGGGGATCCGGTGATTTCCTCCAACTAAAAAAAAAAAAATAAAAAAAAAAAAAGGTAGTTACGACAATATTTTTTTTAAGTTTTTCAAAATAGGGTCGTTTTTTAAAAAAAAAAGTCGTCGTAGAGCCACGAGACCCAGACCAATCGACGCAGAAAAAAAAACTGATTATGGTCATGTGCTTAGTCTAGTTACGACAATTTAATGGAATACGACCTTTCTGTTTTCCACCGTCGATATGGAGTTCAAAAATTATCCTCAAAAATGTTTTTTTTCGTGAGTTCATTAAACAAATTTTCTTTTATTCCTAACATAATTTAATACATTTGGCCTTATTTTTCACTTTCACATCATAGAACGTTTACATTTTCAGTGTCTTCAGATCTCTGTAAAATAAAACCCGATGACCTTTGCGTGGTAACAAATCCATTTTTCGCCTTACCGAATTATTCTTTTTCACGAAGGTAAGTGTAATGATCCACTTTATCTAAAAACTAAAGCAAAAAACTATGCATGAAATACGCCAAATAACAGATTTTTAGTGCCCAGTTGCGGGACAGGTGTATACGGCAACTCCCTCCTGTCCAAAACAAAAGGAACTGGGCTCTGCTGATGAAAATGGAGTTATTTTGTATATGTTTTCAGATATGTCTTCGACTGGGATGCTCAAGAGTGCACAAGTTTGTCATGGTTTTTAACATGTGCGGAGGTATCTAATCCACCGACATTCAATAACTTCTTGTCATATGAACAATGCAAAGAGGAATGCGCTGGATGGGCTTGATTTAATTACCATTAAATTTAACTTAATGTCATATCTGTTTTAATGCCTTTGCAATCCCATCCTACTTCCCATAGCTCAGTCAATTATTGTTGTGTTGACTACACACATACATAAGTATAAATTACAGTTGTACAGTACAACTACACGTAAACATAATATTCCTAGTACTAATGATCAGATTGCCCGTTGACTCGTTACTCGACACTAAATAATAAGCTTGTTTTGTAGCTTGCAAAGGAGAACTATATAGTATATTGGGGCACAAGTCAAGTTAGCTTTCCCACGAGTCCTGGGCTTCACTGATCAAGTTAAGAAAAGTAAACACTATAGAGTGAGCAATGATTATATCACCTATGATATGAAAATGACTCACCTTACTCTATGTTGGTACAAACCCTTATCATCGCTCAATTTATTTATCATGCAATAGTCTTTTGGTACCTATAATTTTGCAAACTTCTTCTGGGACTGTAAGAAAAATTTAAAGTATTTTTAATTCAATTTTTAGACTGTGTTGTTATTTCAAAGAGTGGCGACCAATAGCGCGCGAGGTCCTGACTCGCGGTTACGACATTTACAAGAATCTTCGCATATATACGACATCCCAAATCTACTACAGAGGGCTTCGGCCTGACCGGGCATACACTACCTCGCCCGGTCGGAGATCTCCCTTTGGCCTAATATCACTAACTCCCACAACTGGTGACCCTCGACAAAGAACACGCCTCCTTCGACATCAATCACACCCTCCCATACCTCGAACCCCGCCAGCCAGCTTCACATCGGGCACACTCACTACGTCAACCGGTCATCACAGCAGAGCACATCTCTCCTGGTCAACACGTAGCATCGGCCCAGCACGGCAGCATCTCCGACTCACTGGAGCCCGTGCATCAGCAGCACAGTTGGCGGCGCTGGCGGATCTGTTCCGGACGGCTTGAGCGCGCATCCCGCGTCCAGCTCCGCCGTGACCTCCCAAGCGACGACGACGACGACGATCGTCTTTTGGAACGCCGACGGGCTTTCACCTCAAAAGGCCCGCCTCCTGAAGCTGCTGCTCTCTCAGCGCCGTGTGGACATCGGCCTGATCAGCGAGACTCACCTCAGGCCGGAGAACAGGTTGAAGGTTCCCGGATACCTGGTCTACCGGACTGACCACAGCTCGCCGTTCGGGGTCGCCTACCGGGGATTGGCGATCCTGGTGCGTCGGAACATCATTCACCAACTGCTGCCAGTACCACAACTGCTGACGTCGTACGCCCTGGGCGTAGAGGTCTGCATCGACGGCCAACCCACACGTGTCTTCGCGTACTACAAGCCGCCGCAGAACCGTCTGGCGGTGTCTGACATTCACACGCTTGTGGACTCGGAGCTGCCGACGGTCATCGCTGGCGACTTCAACGCGAAGCACACGGCGTGGAACTCCCTCACGATCTCCCCAGATGGCAGACGCCTCCTGGATGACGCAGACCGCTACGGCTACAGGGTGTTAGGACCAGAGGTCCCGACTCACTACCCGTACTGTGCAGCCCACGCTCCGGACGTCATCGACATCGCCGTGCTCCGCGGCAACATTGCCGCCGCGTCGATCGACGTCTTGGACGACCATTTGATTTCCGACCACCAGGCAGTCCACATGGCGCTGACGCTTCCCATCACCGCGAGGAAGCTCCCTCCTCCTCGACACCGGCAGGATTGGCGAAAATTCGCCAACGACGTGGAGTCTCGGGTGCCGTCCTTCCGGGTGGAGAACCCAGCGGACGTCGAACGACTGGCTCTGGACCTCGGCGCCGTCATTACGTCTGCGCTCGAGGAGTCCAGGATCGACGCCGCTGCCCCTCGAAGTCGACCGCCCCAGCTCCCCGCCCGGATCCTGAAGATGATCGAGGAGAAGAGGAAACTGCGAAGACAGTGGCAACGCACCAGGTGCCCAACCATGAAGTCCCGGCTGAACGCTCTGGCCGCCAAGATCTCGTCTGCACTGGAGACGGTTGCGACAGAATCTTGGCAACGGACCATCGAGACAGCCGGCGAAGATTGGACGGGCATCCACCGCCTCTGCCGCCGTCTCTCCGGGAAGCCGCCGCCGATCCGGCCCCTGCTCGCCAGTGACGGGAACCCCCGCTACCGTGCTGAGGACAGGGCCGAGATATTCGCCGACTTCCTGGAGACGCAGTTCACACCGAACCCGACTGCGAGTATGCAACACGCAGCAGCAGTGGAGCAGCACGTGCTCGAATACCTCGAGCCGCCGTTAGCTCCGACAGAAGACCCCGTGGTGTTCTCCCCTGGTCAGGTCCAGCGGATGATCCTCCGGACTAAACTGCGAAAAGCCCCCGGCGCGGACGGTGTCACGAATGAAGCGCTGCGTCATCTGCCTTCGCGAGCCATCGCGACGATGACGCGCCTCTTCAACGGCATCCTCCGCACCGGGCATTTCCCGTCTTCGTGGAAGCTCGGACGGGTCATCATGCTGCCGAAACCCAGGAAGAACATCCTGCTGCCGGGAAGCTACCGGCCGATAACGCTGCTGCCCACTATCTCGAAAGTCTTCGAGAAGTTGCTGCTGTTGCATATGACGCCTCACCTCCAGCCACGCGACGAGCAGTTCGGCTTCAGAGCCGAACACTCAACGTCGCTCCAGGTGACTCGCGTGCTGCATCACATCACTGCAGCGCGCAACAAAAAGGAGAGAGTCATCGCCGTGTACCTGGACATGGAGAAGGCGTTCGACCGCGTCTGGCACGACGGCCTGTTGTACAAGCTGTCCACGTCTGCTACTCCTCGCCGAGTAGTGAAGACTGTGGGCAGCTTTCTCCAGGACAGGCGTTTCCAGGTTGCCGTCGAAAACGCCCTCTCCTCTCCACGTCCAGTACGAGCCGGCGTACCCCAGGGGAGCTGCCTCTCGCCGTTGTGCTACGCGTGGTACACCGACGACATACCAGTCGCCGGAGGTGCCATGCTGGCGCTCTACGCCGATGACGCAGCCCTCGTAACGACCTCCCTCAACTTACCCCACGCTGCAGTGAAGATGCAGCGATCCCTGGATGCCCTTCCCGCGTGGCTGGAAGACTGGAGACTGAAGGTCAACGTGGCCAAGACTCAGGCGATTTCCGTGGGCGGCTTGTGCAATCCGCCTGCGCTGACGCTGAACGGCGAGCAGATCGATTGGACATCGCAGGCGAAGTACCTCGGCGTGACCATCGACCGCCGTCTCAGCATGGGCCCCCACGTGAACAACGTCGTCGGACAGGCGCGCGCGGCGCGCAGCCTCCTCCGCCCCGTGTTCGAGTCCGCAATTCCGATCCGCGCGAAGCTCGGCGTGTACAAGTTGTACGTGCGCTCGCGGCTCACTTATGCTGCCCCGGCCTGGTTTCAGCTAGCCAGCGAACCACGTCGGCAACGCCTCCGCTCGCAGCAGTCGCAAGCGTTGCGTACAATTGTCGGCGCAACACGCTTCGTGCGGAACGACGTCATCCTGCGAGACTTGCGCATGGAGACCCTGGACGACTTCGTTCGACGCCTGAGCTCCAACATGTTCGCGCGAGCCGATGGAGCGCAATCTCACCACCTCCGTGGGATAGCGCCATACCGTCGGCCAGCTGCGGACATGAGGGAACTGCCACGTGACCTTCTTCTCCAGTAAGAAGAATACGACGCTCCTCACCGCTGGCGGACGGATGCCCGCCGGGACGCCTTTTGTCTCGGTGGGTTCGACCTCGCCGAGCGGTGGGTTGCAGCACTCACCGGACTGACAACCCCTGGAGTGACCAGCTGATCGCCCGCCGGCGTGCCTTCCTGCGGGCTCGATCGCGTCACTTCGTGGGGCCCCCCACCTCTATGTCGAGGAGACACCACCACCTGGCCGAGAGGCCTCTCCCCGTCCCCGGCTGCTGTTGCAGTCGGCGAGTGAAACCACCGCAACAGACCATCGTCTGGTCCGGTTACCTCGGGGCCACCCACCGGCCCAAGAGAAGACCCGAATAGTACTACAGAGGGCTTCGGCCTGACCGGGCATACACTACCTCGCCCGGTCGGAGATCTCCCTTTGGTTATAAGTCCACTGTAGGTACCCACACAAAGATTTATTTTTACTGACTAAAAACTAAAAAATATTTTTAAAAATAAGTTACTGTTAAAAATACCTAGTATAATAATTTATTTAAAAAAAAACAATTAAAATACAAGCTTTAAATGGAGAACTTGCACGAAATTTAAATGAGACGATTATTTTAAATCTTTTTTTTCTTAGGTTCGTTTCGTAATTTTACATAACCGTTTTTGGCAAAGATATACATTAAATTTCTTTAAACACTCATTTAAAATAATCGTGTTAAGAACTTGTTTAGTAATAGTGAAAGAGATATAAATTAACTAAACAGCATCATAATATTTTAATTATTTAGATACCTCAAAATTGTGATGAATGAATTAATGCTTTTTTAAGAGACTTTACGACATTAAATGCACAATACGATAAGCATATTATTTATTAAGGTAATCAATAACAATGTAATGTATAAAATTAAAAAAAACATCGTGAGGAAACCTGCATATCGGAAAGAGGTTCTAGAAATTCTTTCAAGATATGTGTCCCGTCCCAATTCGCATTCGGCAAGCGTGGTGGACTATGCCTAATCCCTTTTCTGAGGAAACCTGAGCCCAACAGTGGGCAGTAATGAGTTGGCACAGGAAGTATAAACAAAAGGAAGTATAAATAAAAAATATTAATATAATCGCTTCACTACACGTTTTATACCAAACTATTATTTATTTAAATTAAATTTGTACAATTACAGTTACATATTGCAGCAATTTGCATAAACTTGGTATTTTTATTCAGTGTCTTGGAAAAATCCCACAGCTATGAAGTTCACTTTCAATTTTATTTATTTTACTGTGTTTTTTTATTACTGTGGTGCTTGTAAGTTTATTCACTTTAATTTACAAAGTCCTAAATACCTTCTTCTCTATAATAATATCTTAATTGTTCTCAGTGTCTTCAGACAAGTGTAAAGTAAAGCCAGATGAGAAATGCGTAAATGATATGTCACTTGTTCTACCGTTTTATCCAGCAACACTGAGGTAAGATTTTATCAAACACGTAGTAGGGGAAACAGACTATTTCAACAAAAAAAAACAATTATCCTTCAATTGGGAATTTGAAAAAAAAAAAATTTTTTTTTATGTAGTTTAAATCTCTATTATTAATAATATTCATACTTAATACAAAAAAACGTCAATTTTTTTTTTCAATTCATTATAAACAATTTAAATTTGATTAAAAATCACGTGACTTTAAACGCACCGTGATTGACTGTGACGTCAAATTGTTAACTTCTGAGTAGTTCTGAGGGTCAAAATTTGAATTTGGTATAACTATTAATGACAAGTGAAGAGTGAAAACTGACATTATGACGTCACTCATGCTCGGGATCTGTCGGTGTATTTACGGTACTGAATTAAAAAAATTTAATTTTACTTTAATTTACCTATCCTTATAAATCAAAAAAAAATGTAGTATAACTAATTTTTATATGAACTTTCCATTTATTATTAATTTTTTTTTTTCAAAAACTCAATTATATTTATTTGAAATCTCTTGTTTATATTGTTTAAAATGTCTATAAGTCAAATTATTTGAAATACATTTTGTGTAAGACAGGTAAACTATCCTACGACCCACTTGATGGTACTTGATGAACGTCTGCAAAACAAGGGGATTCCGACCCCTATGTTGTACTATACAGGTCTTTTTTTAAATATCGTTTAAACTAGCAGTGCTCCCCTCAAAAACTCCACTGCGATGAAGATGGGGGCCCCCGTTGCTGGCGTCCGTGGGCGTGACCACCTTCACTGAAGGCTAACCCCACACGTGGTCCCCGGGTGGTGCCAAAACAGCAAAGGGGGACGTCCGTTAGGTTGGGTGCCCGACCGGCCTCCGACCTCTCGGTAAGTGATGGACGTTGAGTCCATCACCGAAGCCCGCACAGGGGTAGGCGACCAGGCCCCTGTGTCGGAGAATGCCACTGGCGTAGCGTCAGGGCGGGCATCGCGCGCGAGTACTGTCGCGAGCGATGCCTGCTCTGGAGAGCAGGGCGGGAGAGTCCGGCGCAAGCGGAAGACCACGGCGCGCCGGACCTCGGAAAGTGGGCCTTCGTCTGCCTCCTCCTCTGACGAGGAGGCGCCACGAGAGCCTGTTAAGCCCGCGCTCACTAAGTCCCGAGGGAGGCCGCGGAAAATCCCCGCACTGCCTCTGTCAGGCCGGACGACTGAAGAGGAGCTCTCTGAGAGCCCCAGCCCCATCGTCGTCCTCGCCAACATGAAAAAACGGGCCGACAGAGCTGTGTCCAAACACAGGAGCGGCTGGAACCTGCCCCAAGCGAAAGCGTGGCAGCGCGTGGTTGCAGAGACAGGCATGATTATGCCTGTCATCTCGAAGGCCATCAGCCGCGACGCGTCGCTGCAGACCGAGCTGGAGAGGTCGAGGGCCGAGGTGGCTCTCCTTAGGGAGAAGCTGACGGCCCTCGAGACCCAGAGGGCCGAGAGTGAAGCAGCGGCGGCCGCTTCGCGAAGGGCAGAGGCAAGCAGTGCCAGAGCGCTGCGGGCCAGCGGGAGGGACGAGTTGCCGCCTCCGCGGGTCGGCCCTCGGCCCCCTAACAGGTCGGCGTACTGGTGGTCGCCCGAGATAGCGCAGCTTCGTGCGCCGTGACGATCCCGTCGCGTTCGCGGAGGAGGAGGCCCGGCTGTATGGCGAGTACGCTGAAGCGAGGAGCGCCATGCAGCTGGCCATCAAGCAGGCCAAGGAGAGGTACATGGAGTTACTCTTGGGGACGCTCGACGATGATCCGTGAGGGCGCCCGTATAAAACGGTGCGCGGCAAGCTGCGCCCGTGGGCGCCTCCCCTGACCGAGCGTCTCCCACCTCAGCAGCTGCGGGACATCGTTTCGACGTTGTTCCCGCAGGAGCAGGACGGATTTATTCCGCCTGCTATGGGCGAACCGCCGGATCACACCGGCGGTGAAGCCACTGCTGAGGTGCCTCACATTACGAAGGATGAGCTCCATGAGGCCGTAGTCAAAATGAGTAGGAAAGACACGGCGCCCGGCCCGGACGGCATCCACGGCCGGGTCCTAGCCTTGGCCCTCAATGCCCTAGGGGACCGACTCCTGAGGCTGTACAATTCATGCCTGAAGTCGGGACGGTTTCCCTCGCTCTGGAGGACGGGCAGACTGGTCCTCCTACGTGAGGAGGGGCGCCCGGCGGACTCAGCCGCCGGTTACCGTCCCATCGTGCTGCTGGACGAGGTGGGCAAATTGCTGGAACGCGTTCTGGCTGCCCGCATCGTTCAGCACCTGGTCGGGGTTGGACCCGATCTGTCGGCGGAGCAGTACGGCTTCCGGGAGGGTCGTTCGACCGTAGATGCAATTCTGCGCGTCCGGACCCTCTCGGAGGAGGCCGTCTCCCGGGGTGGGGTGGCCTTGGCGGTGTCGCTTGACATCGCCAACGCCTTTAACACCCTGCCCTGGTCCGTGATTGGGGGGGCACTGGAGAGGCACGGAGTGCCCCTCTATCTCCGCTGGCTGATCGGCTCCTACCTGGAGGCCAGGTCGGTCGAATGTACCGGGTACGGTGGGACCTTGCACCGGTTCCAGGTCGTGCGCGGTGTTCCACAGGGGTCCGTTCTTGGACCCCTGCTCTGGACCCCAGTCGTACCCGATGACTGGGTGCTGAGGGGCGCCCTCCTCCCGGGCCTTAGCGTAGTTTGTTACGCGGATGACAGATTGGTCATGGCCCGGGGGGATGACTACGGAGAGTCTGCCCGTCTTGCCACAGCGGGGGTGGCCCTCGTCGTCGGCAGAATAAGGAGGCTGGGCCTCGACGTGGCGCTACACAAATCCCAGGCCCTGTGGTTTCACAGGGCCAGGATGGCGCCACCGGTCGACGCCCACATCATAGTTGGAGGCGTCCGAATCGGGGTCGGGGTGCAGCTTAAGTACCTCGGCCTCGTGCTGGACAGCCGTTGGGCCTTCCGGACCCACTTCGAACAGCTAGTCCCTCGACTTGTGAGGACGGCCGGCCATCTTGGTCGGCTGCTTCCGAACATCGGGGGACCCAGCCACGCGGTGCGCCGCCTCTACGCAGGGGTGGTGCGCTCCGTGGCCCTGTACGGTGCGCCCGTTTGGGCCGAGCCTCGTACTCGGGCAACTTTTGCCCGGTACTTGCGCCGGCCGCAGCGCATCGTAGCCATCAGGGTCATCCGAGGATACCGCACCATCGCGTTTGATGCGGCGTGCGTGCTGGCGGGGACACCGCCCTGGGAGCTGGAGGCGGAGGCGCTCGCCGACGATTATCGTTGGCGATGCGACCTCCGAGCCCGGGTCGTAGTGCGTCCCCTGCGGGAAGCTGTTCGGGATCGGAAGGCCCAATCTCGGCGGTCCGTATTGGAGTCATGGGAGCGACGTATCGCTAACCCCACCTGGGGTCTGCGGACCGTCGAGGCGATCCGCCCTGTCCTAAGGGATTGGGTGGGTCGTGGCGAAGGACGCCTCACCTTTTGGGCGGTGCAGATGCTGACCGGGCACGGATGTTTCGGTTGGCATCTGCACCGGATTCAGGTGGAGCCGACGACGAGGTGCCATCACTGCATAGGATGTGACCGGGACACACCAGAGCATACGCTCGCTGTCTGCCCCTCATGGGAGGAGCAGCGGTGTGTCCTGGTCCAACAAATAGGACCGGACTTGTCGCTCCCGGGCGTCGTGGCGTCGATGCTCGAGAGCGACGAGTCCTGGAAGGCGATGCTCGAATTCTGCGAGTCCACCATCTCGCAGAAGAGGGTGGCGGGAAGTGCGAGGGAGAGAATTTATTCTTCTCTCCGCCCCGCAACAACCCGCCGCCGCCGAGCAGGGGGCCGGAACCGGGATCTCGCCCGGAATCTGGCCCCTTAAGAGATTCGGGTCCCCAACGCATGTGAGTGCGAGCGGGGACCCAAGAAGGTGTCGTGTCTCGCTCAGCACGCCCTTGCGTCAGAGCATTCGGGGGATGGCGGACCGCGCTCCCCGACCCACGCTGGTTCTGACCCAGCGGGGTATTCCGTGGGAGGGTGACACGCGGTCCAGCCATCTTGGCGGGCTTCGGATAGCCCGCCGACCGAGAGAGCCGGTGGCCGTATCGCCGGCGGCTGCCGGTTCGGCGTCCGGGGGCGGCGCGACGGAAAAGTGTGCCGAGAGCGTTACGCGTCGCGCCGTCCCACAAAACCTCGTGCTGGGTTCTGGCCTCAGCCGGGGTTCGGACGCTGAGTGTGAGCGGTTGGAGGTTTTAGTGCGGTTCAACTCCCACATACCCGGTGATTTCCTCCAACTGAAAAAAAAAGAAAAAACTGCAATGAAGATTCCTCTTATCCGAAAAAGGTACAAGGCACTAATGATGAAGATGGAGTTATTTTGTATGTGTTTTCAGATATGTCTTCGACTGGGATGCTCAAGAGTGCACAAGTGTGTCATGGTCTTTAACATGTGCGGAGGTATCTAAACCACCGACATTCAATAACTTCTTGTCATATGAACAATGCAAAGAGGAATGCGCTGGATGGGCTTGATTTAATTACCATTAAATTTAACTTAATGTCATATCTATTTTAATACCTTTGCCATCCCATCCTACTTCCTATAGCTCAGTCAATTACTATTGTGTGTTGACTACACACACATACATTGGTATAAATTACAGTTAACTACACGTAAACGATTGATCGAATGATCAGATTGCCCGTTGACTCGTTTACCTAAGACAAAATAATAAGCTTGTTTTGTTTCTTGCAAAGGGGAACTATACAGGGTGTTGGTGCCCGGTGAAACAATACGTTAAGGGCTTAATCTATATCACAGTTCAAATTATATACACATACTTTTGAAACGGAGATAATTACTTTATTTTCCCATACAAAGTTGAAAAAATATTATTTTCTATTATTTTTGCCAACCCTACCCTGACCTACATTTAGCGTGCTATATCTATTTTCACACACACAGGCGCATGTATCCTGTTTAGAATGTGATTTTTGTCCCGTGTATTATTACAATGCTCTGTGATACAGGAGGTGAGGAGCCGGCTTAAGTCTTTAGCTGTTGGTGTAGGTCAGTACGGTTGGGTTGATCATGCACAAATTAACACGTAGTTTTGATAACTTATGATATATTATGCCTAGAAAACCCAGACTTGGTGGATGGCTTCTACATCAAGTATACTATTTAGTATTTGCTGTGTAAGTATTGTTTCATCTGATTTTAACACCCTGTATATATCGGGGCCCAATACATATTAGCTTTCCCTCGGCTTCACTGCTCAGAGTCAGGAAAAGTTAGCAATATAGAGTGAGCAATGATTAAATTGCTTTAGCAAATATTTTAGACCAATTTTCCTTTAATTCTTAATATTTACTACGCATTGAAAATCAATTCCAAATTGCATTATAAATACACAGTTAAATCTATTTTATAAAAATAACTCAACAATGTTAAAGTTTGTCTTTACTTTTATGTATTTTGCTGTGCTTTTTAATTACAATCATTCTTGTAAGTATATTATTAAAATCTTAATATCATATAAAAAGTTTTGTTGTTTAGACCGTTATCCTTCGACTTCTTTAGACCGTTATCCTTGGTTCGTTTCGTTCCTCCTTCGTTTCGAAATCAAATGTTTAAATTTACGCTTCAGACCAGCAAATCCAACTTTTACTTTCCCATTAAATATAGTAAATTATTTTATATCCAAAATGGTTGTTTACATTTTCAGTGTCTTCAGAACTGTGTCGAATAAAGCCCAATGACACGTGCGTAAAAAACATGCTGTTTTTCCATTATTCTTATTCACGGAGGTGAGTTTGCAGATTACTTTTGATTAAGCTTTTGTAACTGTAATTAAACATGTTTTATTACGCTTAAATGATTTACTTAAAGAATATTAATACTTGTCTTAAAATTTATGCTGAGGCGATTTAAAACGTGTTTTTTTTTTATGTCGCTGAATTATACTTTTACACTATACTTTCATATCTGATAGTTATTTCTCTGTCATATCTTATTTTAAACTTTTCTCATTCTTGCGTTCCGTTTCACTCATAATCTCTAGTTCCGATCATACAATATTATTATTGTAAATCGTGATGAGGTTTATGTGTTTTCAGATACGTCTTTGACTGGGATGCTCAGGAGTGCACAAGTTTGTCATGGTCTACAAAATGTGCGGAGGTATCTAATCCACCGACATTCAATAACTTCTTGTCATATGGACAATGCAAGGATGAATGTGGAGGATGGGCTTGATTAAGATAATAAATCATTAATTATAATTAAATAAGTATTTTTAATACCCTATCCTAGTCCAATCCTAATTCCCATGGCTGAGTCACTTGTGTGTTGACTATATGAAAGGGAAATTAACTATAATGTGTAATCACATTCTTATTGTATGTGATAAGAATGTCCTTTCATATGGAAAGTGGATTAGAAGACCCGTTGGCTTATTTACCTTGTCATAACCACATATCTACGTAGGTAATTTTCTAAATATTTACAAATTACGTTTTAGGAAATGTACAAAGGAGAAAATATTTTTTTTGTTATTGCCTCGTAGACGAGCCAACGGGCCACATGATCGTAAGCGATTACCTCTGCATTGCCAGAAGACAGTGCGTGGCAGTAAGGACCATCTTCTTATTCTTCTCTTTTTTTCTTTTTATTCGTTTATTTGCTTATTTTTTACATTACATTTTTAAAAAAACATATACAAAAAAATAAATTTAAAAATACAATATAAAAAACAGAGGGCCACTGGAGACGGGGTCTACGACCCAAGCCATCAGTGGTTAGGGCTCAAGAGAGAGGAATCTCCCACAATACATGCCGTGTCAAGAACGACCGCCTTCTGAATCAAGCCCTTTACCCAGCCGGAAAGCGAAAGCTTCTCTAGATGACGGTCGAAGCTTTTCGCTATTAGGCCGTACACAGATACAACGATCGGAACAACAATGATATTACTGTAAAATCTCAATCTCCATAACAGAGTATTAATAAAAAGCAGAACATTGAAGAGAACAGAAATTAAATCGCCTCAGCAAACATTTTAGACCAAACAATAATCTTCCATAAATTCGTAATACTACACACATTGAAAATCAATTTAAACTTACATTACAAATAAATAACACAGTCAAATCTATTGTATCATATAATATAAATACGTATATAAATCAACTATAACAATATAAACATAACAATATAAAATATAACAATATAAAAACTATATAAATCAACAATGTTAAAGTTTGTCTTTACTTTTTTGTATTTTGCTGTCCTTTTTTATTATAGTAATTCTTGTAAGTATTATTATTAAACTCTTCATTTAAAAAGATATATGGAGTTTTAACAGCCCCATTCGTGGTCGTGGTTTCAACACCGACTTAGTACCGTTTAAGTTCAATTTATGAAGTCTCTGATTGTGTTATCAGTTCAAAACGGTAAAAAAACAATGGAGAACCTTAACATTTAACTAAAGAACCTTTGTTGGTGCGATATACGTCGCCTCAGTTCTTGTTTGGCCAATCTGCCTTCGAGCAAATTTTACAGGAGACAGCAAACAAGCACGGAATTGAATGCCGTGATGAGAAAAAAATTGAAATAAGATTTTTATTGTTTTAGAATTGAATATTTAAAAAAAATATTTTACCAGTCGGATGGAAATTTTATTCTTTATAATACTGCATTAAAAAGTCATTTTCGTAAAAAATGTCAGATTGGCCAAACAAGCACTGAGGCGACGATGAAGTTCCCAACCTTTGCCTTAGACAAGGATGTGGTGGTTACGCCAACTCTATAGACAAGGCCGGAACTCTCAAGAACTCCCATCTCAGTAACTTATCAAACAGTAGAAAACTGGAGTTCATTTTTAACAAGCTTTATATTAACATGCACTTGATAACTATGTAAGTTCGGGAACCTTGCGAGCTAAATTTGATCAACTGCCCGGTTCCCGATTGAGCTGACATTTTGCACGCAGATGTATACCTATCGCGTGCGGCGTGACAATGCACTAATATGACAAAATGGCGATGATCTGATGATGGATTCGGAAGGAAGCCATTTTCACTTGGCTCGCACTTAACTTATACATGATATATAGAATTATAAAAGTTTGTATTTAAAATATTTTCTTTAAAATACATTTTTAATTAGATACTTTTCATTTTACGTTTTTAGTGTCTTCAGATCTTTGTGATATAAGGCCCAATGGTACTTGTGTGATAGATATCCCGTTTTTCGAACTGAGTTCTTCATATTCACTCAGGTAAGTTAGCAACATTCATGTGATCTATAGATACCAATGTTATTAAAAGGTACTATCACGATATTTGTGAAGTGGAAAAACCTTTTATTGATAGATCCTAAGCTACGCTTGACACGTTCGCTGCGGAACCATTTTTTGTATAGTAGTCATTGGCTGCGACCAACCAAGATCAGACGTTAGGGTGACACGCGGTCTATTAGACCCCAATTTTTTTAACAAAGTTATGCTCAACGTACTGCAGGGGAGTTTACGTTTTTCCTTGCCGCACCACGGAAAAGTTGCAGTATCATTTAGGCCTCGTTTAGCAGTGAACGTGTTAAGCATCGTGGGCAATGTATGTCTGCATAAAAAGGTGTGGGGGGAGAAAACATATTACGCCAACCCCATCTAAATCGGATAAGGACAAGAAGGAGAAGGTTTATTAGTTCGTAAATCAAAATTTGGTAAAAACTGGTAAAAAAATCATCCTTTATAATAGGCAAAGTTGCGAGGTTCGACTTCGTTTATTGGGAAATGTATAAAATATTTTTATTCCGACTTTTTTTGACGATTCTACAGATTGGACTGCGCATAGTTTATACATATACAGGGTGCCAAAATCCGATGAAACAATACTTTCACAGCAAATAGTATACTTGATGTAGAAGCCATCCACCAAGTCTGGGTTTTATAGGCATAATATATCATAAGTTATAACTTATCAAAACTAAGTGTTAATTTGTGCATGATCAACCCTACCGTACTAACCTACACCAACAGATAAAGACTTAAGCCGGCTAGTCACCTCCTGTATCATAGAACATTGTAATAATACACGGGACAAAAATCACATTCTAAACAGGATACATGCGCCTGTTTGCGTGAAAATAGATATAGCACGCTTAATGTAGGTCAGGGTAGGGTTGTCAAAAATAATACAAAATAATAAAGTTGAAAAATACATTTTTCAACTTTTTATGGGAATATAAAGTAACTATCTCCGTTTCAAAAGTATGTGTATATGATTTGAAATTTGATATAGATTAAGCCCTTAAAGTATTGTTTCACCGGGCACCAACACCCTGTATAACATCGAATTAAGTACGTCGTCGGTAATGATATAACGTCGAGAGAAAGAGTAAAATACGCCTTGTAAAATCCAAGACTGAATCACAAATTTATTTCTATTACAAATGTATATTTTTAAGGTTTTTCTACGACAGGACTGCTACAAAGTGTAAGGGTTTTTGGTGGTCTACAAAATGTGCAAATGTATCTAATCCACCTTCGTCCAACAACTTCATGACAAAAGAGCAATGTGATGATGAATGTCCTGTGTTTGTTTAATTAAATAAAATTGACTTTTATTAATTGGAATTCTTCTTAATTTATGTCATTAATATTTTGGGCATCAGTGGACTATGGCCAAAGGGAGATCTCCGACTGAGCGAGGTAGTGTATGCTCGGTCAAGCCGAAGCCCCTGTAGTAGATTTCATATGTTGTATAAATGCGCCGAACGTCGTAAATGTCGATAGCGCGATTCGTGATCTCGCGCGCTATTGGTCGCCACAGTATCTTTAAGAGAAGACCGAGTAGATGATGGATAATGTCTTCCAATATTCTGGCTATGGTTACTAATAAGCATTAGATGAGATGTAGGCTTGTCTACGTTTAATACTTTCATGCATTTTCAACGGGTTCTTACCACGATATTTAAGCGAACGAGAAAGAGGGTAAATAGATTTGTTTGCTCTTAAATCGACCCGCAGTATCCAGTCTTCTCGTGATCATGATGTTTGCAACAAGGTTGAAATATCGAGACAACTCAATGAATTAAATATCGTGGTAAGAACCCGTTGAAAATGCATGAAAGTATTATAGAAAACCGCGAGTGTCTGAATAAGTTTATTGTCTACGTATCCCAATATATCAAAAAACTCGTATTGTCAAATGTATTGTACTAAAAATACTAATGTTAAAAAATAACTCATAGCTTCTATTACTCGTTGATTTCATGATCACTTTTCTACATTATTATATGATTGTAGTAATAAGTTACGTTAAGAATAAATAGTTTTTGTTTGAAAATACGCTGACAAATAACCTACAAATTTTCTTTGAATAAAAACAAAAAAAAATCTAAATAGTATTGAAAATCTAGTATCGAAAACTAATGGAAATCGTACGCGGTGCTCACGATACAGGCCTGCCCTAGTGTGAGCATCATAGTTTATCAGCTTTTGTGCTTCAATGGTTAGCATGATAATTTGGTGACTTAGGTACTCTATTATATTAGATTAGTTTTAAGTAATATTAAGTAGCTAGTAAGGTTCATTTTTTAGTTTGTTACTTTGCACGCTGACTTAAACTAATAAATTTTCATTTTATTTCATGTTCTCCTTTTTAAAATCCAAAGGTTTCCTAAATCATTTTTTTTTATTGCGTGATAGATAAACGAGCCTACTGCCCACCTGTTGGTAAGCGGTTACCGTCGCTCATGAACCTCTGCAATGCCAGGGCCATGAGGGGTTATCTATCACCTTTCGGGTATTGGCCCACCTCTCACTCCCACCACTGTAACTCCTGTGTAGCCAGGATCCACAGCGGCGACCATCGTAATGACTCTGAGCAGTGAAGCCCAGGAAAACCCGAGGGAAAGCTAACTTGTCTTGGACCCCGCAACGAATTTAATCAGAAGATGATAGAAGGAGTAGGAAAAACATGAGTTTTGACTTCCCTTCTCGCAAAAGCGGGAGACAATAAAATAAAATTGAAAGATGCATTACGCCAGAATTGAGAAAAGCACCACGGACATTTTATTAAATTTATTGGACCTATGCGGTGAGCTGTTGTACTATTTAGGATGCCAATAATAGGTATGGCAAAAACGTTTGAATGCACGGAAATTTGCGCTGGATGCTACAAGATCCGTGTAATAAACGACTCTAGACGCTACTTGTAAGGAATTTAACATAGTAACGCGTTCCATATGCCATAGATTGCACTCCCAGAGGATGTGATGGGCTGTCTGTTCATACTTTTGTTGATCAGTTGAACAGTCGCAAAGCGGTGAATCTACCAATTTAAAAGAAAATAACTTTTGTTTAAAATTGCCATGTCCCGTTAGGAACTGCGAAACGCAATGATCTATTTCGATCCATTTCATTTTTAACCTTTCACGGATACAAGGAAAGAATTTATAGAGATGACGGCCCTTAATTGAACTATCCCAGCGTGTTTGCCATTCCGTTATTAAATCGTTGCAAACGTCATCGAGTGAATTATATAGTCGTTGTATTTTGAGTTGATCACGCGGTAGTAGAAATTGACACGCTTCATCTTTATTCACATTATAAAACATTGACGCGCGACGTTGGATTTCTAAATCTACGGGGAACACACCCGCCATCACTGGCAGTGCTTCCGTACTGACCGTCCTATAAGCCTTGCATAGAAATATCAATGCCAAACGTTGACTTTGAAGTAATTTTCTTCGAGCAACGCCAATAGTGGACCTGTCGGCCCATACTGGAGCGCCGTAGCAAATACAGCCTAGGTAGGTAGCCGTATAGATCGTTTTCAAAACATTAAAAGTAAGGCCCCACGTAGCAGTTGATATTCTCGTCAAAGCATAAAAGTTACGTTTCGCTTTATCGCCTATCTGTTGAATGTGTTCAATAAAGGTGATTTTTTTTTCCAAAATCATTCCGAGATAACATACGGAGTTTTTCGATTTAATGTTTACACCATGGAACTTTATACGCGGCGGTGCTACCAAGTCACCCTTTAAGAGTAGTTGGAAAGTTTTATGCGGAGCGAAAGCGAGACGATTTCGACTACCCCATTCCGATATTAATTCAATAGCAGTCCTTCCTTTATGTTCGATTTCGGACCGTGAGTTTGCTTCGATTAACAAAAGACCGTCATCCGCGTAACCCGTAATGGAACATCCCGCCGGGAGAGGCAGCGCGAGGAAATCATCGAACCCTAGATTCCACAAATACGGTGACAAGACGGAGCCTTGCGGACATCCCAAATTCAAAGCCTTTGAGCACGCATGGTGGCCAAGCTTCAACGTAGTTGTTCCATTGCTAAGGTATGAGTATATGATAGAATATATGTTTTTATAGCAACCTCTTAGTTTAAGTTTAAGAAGAAGCATTGGCCACCAAGCGTTATCAAACGCTCCGGATATATCTAAGAATATGCCGAGAACATACTTCGCTGTTGAAGACTGAACTATTTTTCTAACCGACATTACTGCATTGATTGTAGATTTGCCGCTTGTGAAGCCGAATTGGTTTGGGTTAAATTTTAAGCCTTTCGGAAGCAACCTAGGCACGATCAACCGTTCTAGCACTTTTCCTAGCGATGGCAATAATGTTACCGGTCTATATGATTTTGGATCGTCAGGAGGTTTATCACCGCTTTTTGGTATTAATTTTATAAAACCTTTACGCCAAATTTTAGGAAAAACTCCTTCGTGTATGCAGCGTTGATATACATACAGGATAGAACTAGATGACATTTTACATGCTTCTTTTATCATTTTATTTGATATTTTATCTTGGCCTGATGCTTTATTTATGGATAATGATTTAATAACTTCAGTGAATTCAAAAAGGTTAGGTAAATCCGAGTCGCTAGTAACCGGTAGTTCCGTCACACGTTGTCTAATCTGTAAGTGATATTCGTTGTCATCGCTAATATTATCGTCCGGAAGAAGAACATTTAACAAAGTTTCCGTTGTCTCTTCTATACCCGTTGTATGTGTATCGTTTATTTTTATGTTAGAAAAGTAAGCCATTGTTACAGGTTTATTAGCTTTAAATTCATGATACAAGGGAGACCAAGGACCCTCTCGTTCTAGATTATTTACTATTTGACGGAGTAAGTTCGATTGTGCTTGAATAACCGCAGCTCGATAACGGGACCTGGCGCATCCATTCGTTCATCAGAGATAACAGACTTTTTTAACTTATTTACTTTACGTCTAGCGCGACGAAATTTTCGGCGTAAATCTACTAGTAAACCAGACCACCAATCACATCTGCGAGCCCTGAGAGTCGCAGATCGGCCCAAAGCAACATCAGCACAGTACATGAACGTGTCATTCATAAGTTCTGCACATTCTGAAGCTGAGATATTATCGCGAACAAACTCTTTACTGTGAGCAGCAAATAAAGATGTAAAATACTGCCAATCAGCTTTTCTGGTGTTGTATGTGTAGTCGTAACTACGCGCGGACGGATCGTGTTTCATACCAGCAGCAAACTCGTATATAATCAAACGGTGGTCGCTACAAGACGCGTCCGGGAGAACGCGCCATTCGTTTAAAAGTACGTCTGCACTTGATAGTGTGACGTCAATAAAAGATTCGCCCATTGGGCCACAAAAAGTTGGTGGTGCTTCGGGGGTATTGTGAATTGTTAAATTCATTTCAGCAATGAAATCCTCTACAGCATTACGTCTTTCAGCGTCAGCGGCGCGCTGTTTACCAAACCACAGAGGTGATGAGGCATTGACATCAGCACCAATGACAACCTTCTGACCTGCAAGCGCTCTCAGAACTGAGCGAAGGTGATTCAAATGAGGAGATACAGGGTCAGAGAATTGAAAGTAACAGCTCACAACAAATAAGTTGAAGGTAGAAGTTGAGACCTCCGCCACCGCACAGTGAGACCACGATATATTATGCATATATGTTACTGTGTATTTATTATTTGCGACATAAATGCCGGCTCGCGCTTTGTTATCAAATTGCACTACTTTACTGCGTAAGCCAGCCCGTTGATATTGTTCTTGTATTAATACTATATCTATTTTGTATTCTATTACGAGGTTATCTAATTCCGATGTAGCTGATTTATCGTTATGGAGATTTAATTGGCCTATGACAAGTTTATCCATAATTTGTATTTAATATGAGTTGCTCTAGTTTGGATTTTAGTGAAGGACACTCAGTGGAACCGGTAGGATGATCACACGGTTTTTTAAAACGTTTGCAAGAAGCACAAACAGGAGGGGAGTCTTTCTGTTTGCAGTCCTTGATCTCATGTGGACCAGCACAGTGCTCACAGCAAGGTGTTTTTTCGTGGCAGTATTTGGCAATATGCCCATATTGCTGGCATTTCAAGCAACGTACCACTTCGATGTCATCTACAAACCGACATGTTGCCCAATCGATGAAAAGTTTTTCCTTCGTATTTACGAGATGATTTCTAATGGTGTGATCTATCACCTACCCACACAGAATCTTCTTGTTTCAATTTTGCTTTATTAGAACTATTAAAAATCTTTTTTTATTAGTATTCATATTACAGTCATGCCTATCCAGAGCATTCATCTTTGCACTCTTTTCTTTTGTCCCATTGTTTTACTACTAAGTATTAAATATGTCAGCATATTTTTTTTTATTGATTATTCCATAATATGTTTGTATTTAATCTATGTTGCTATAAAAAAAATGTCGTGTATAATAGGCATTCATATAAGAACAGTTATTATGTACTTCATATCATCGTATTAGGTCAAATATGTAACAAAAAATTGTAATATTGAGTTTAAAAGATAAAAAAAAACAGAACAATAATACAAAAAAAGACATGCCCGCTGAGTTTCTTGCCAGTTCTTCTCAGGACAGTGGCTTTTTCTTTTTCCGAACTGGTGCTAGCCTTTTGACATCAACAAGCATGAGAATTTCATTAACGTTGAGAATAAATAATTTCATTTCATTTCATATGTGTAAGTCTTTTATGTCTGCTTATGGTGTACGTAAATAAATAAATAATAAATAAATAGTCAAAATATACAATTAGTTCATGTTATATGAGATCCGCAATCATTGAGACGTTTGAAAACTTTACTAACCTTCTAGACGAAGTTGTTTCTCTCTCGGTGTTAATTGAGCAAGTTCCATGACGTCCTTATCGGGAGGTATTTGACAGATTTTGAAATGCACTGAAAAATAAATCAAGTACAAAACAAATGTATAGATTATAAATTTTCGTATAAGCTCTTTGGTTTGAAAATAAAGGTGGAATTTTTAGTTTCATTCGTTTATTTAAAAATACTTAGTTTGTATTAAAATTTTATTTTTTTTGTGAATAAATTATAAATACTTACAAGCATCAGTGCATCCAAATATGATAGAGATAAATAAAATGACAACATACGCCACCTTCCACATCGCACAATTATGTTTTAAAATGGTTCGAATTTTACATAATTCATTTAAATAGCTTAGAACTCGTCATAATAATACATACTTGTACAATAATATTAATTTTATCGTCAGTGTATGAGAAATTCGGTTCAGTTCGATTTTAGTTTCCAAGTTTTTCCTTTCGTTAATTTTTCTTTGAGATATTTTTTCCTTATAATTTACTTAAATAATTGAAATGAAAGTACTGAAAAACCTGAATACTGAAAGAAGAAGAATTTATTTTGTATTTTGTTTTAACTAGCGAGCCCGCGCAACTTCGTCTTTCAATTAAAAGGCAGCCTATGTTCTTTCTCAGGGTCTGATTGTCTCTGACAAATTACATCAAAATCGGTTGAGACAGACAGACAGACAGAGTAGAGTTACTTTCGCTTTTGTAATAATTAGTAGGGAATTTAGCATTTCGATTCTGAGACAGGATATGAATGCATTTCCGAAAATCCTTCAAAATTTTATTAATTTTAAAAACATAGGTTTATTTCCATTTTAAACACATTATATTAAATAATTAACTCCGACAGTCTTCAATCCACTGAAAGCATGCTTCTTCGCATTCTTCTCTTGATACAAAATTATTAATAGTTGCTGGATACGGCATCGGGCAGAAATTGGGCCAGGCAAATGATATACATCTCTTCAACCTTGGGTGAAAAGCGTACCTATAAATGAGAGAAATAGAAAATAAATGAAACAAACGATGACTGAGAAGTTTAATTGCTTCCGCGCAGGGCAGCTAACGGGTCATCTGATTGAAAGCGGTTACCGTTGCTCATGGACCTCTGCAATGGACACTGCGAAGATTACCTACCTACGTTCGAAATTTGAGGCATGCTTTCTTCAAGCCTCGTTTGAAGGAAAAATGTATGAATAGTACTATACTGTACTGTAGCATAGTCCACCACGCTTGCCTAATGCGGATTGGGGACTTCACATATCTTCAAAGGATTTTTAGAATCCTTTTCCGATATGCAGGTTTCCTCACGATGTTTTCCTTCACCGTTTTTAGCCAGTGGTGTTGTGAAAAATTGCACATCAATCTTTTTCATATTAAGATTTAGAGGTACAAGCCGGCCAGTTTTGAACCCGCGACCTCCCGTACGGAAGGCAAGCGATGAATAGTAATTCAACGCAACTTACGCAATGCAAGTAAAGGGACGAATGATGGTACTTACCTTGATCCGTACTTTATATATGCAATAGAAATACTATAAAGAGGACTCATCTGACATGGTCTCTCTGGCTTCGTTTCGCATACTTCTTTAGATACTGAAAATATTATTTAGTCACTTAGAAAAGTAGACATTTAAGGAATTATTGTAATAGGCAATTAATATGCTAAGACTCAAACAAGCCGGCTTGTAAATCTTCATTTGAAAAAGATTTATGCGCAGTTTATCACAACACCACTAGCTGAAAACGGAGAAGATACATTGTGAAGAAACCTGCGTACTGCAACTGCTTGAAAGAGGATTTAAAACTCTTATAACATAAGCGAAATCCCCAACCCGCATTGAGTGGGTGGAGTATGATTGAGACCCTTTTCTGAGGAGACCCAAGCGTATTTTTTTTTTGTTTTAGTTGGAGGAAATCGCCGGATCCCCACCCGCTGAGGCTGAGGCTGAGGCCGGAACTCAGCACGGGGTTATGCGGGGTGGCGCGACGCGTTAGCACTGCGCCACACTTTCCCGTCGCGACACCCCACGCAAGCATAGTAGTAAATGGTTCTTACTGTACAGTATAATACAAAGTTTTACGTTCCTGTGTGGTGGCAACTATCCTTACTTACAAGCAACAGTGCTGTCGAATTGTATTACAAAAAACAAAATAATACACACGGTCAACATCGTGAATGCTAAATGTTATTTTAAAAGAGCAGCGAAATTTTAAATCAATATAATATTGAATATGCAAAAAAAAGATTCTTGATCTTTACATAATAGTATTTTCTATTCTCAGGGTTCTGTAAATGGAATAATGAGCTATTTTTAGGTTTACGTTATACATATAAACTAGGAACTCTTATAGTTTCGTCTCTATGATGGTAATATCTACGTACGTCAACCACACCTATAGTGGGTATAGGGTTGCCAGGTGTTAGGATAAAGCAGGACATACGTAGGATTTTTGATTGCTTGTCCGACCAAAATAAGCGGCATCCGGCCTGTTAGGATTTAGGTAGGATTTTTCAATTTCTAAATTCGCGCGCGGGTCGAGATTGAATCACGCCGAACGAGTAGCCGAGTTGACCCCGATCAGAAAATCCCGGATTTCCATTTTTTTTAAGTAGCACCTCAATTTTTCAAAAATGTGAGGCGTCCGGATTTTTCGACTGAATGTCAGGACAAACTCACAAGTCTGTCCGGCTTTTGCGTCTGAGGACCTGGCCACCCTAAGTGGGGAAATAAAATTATAAATAAATTTGTAAAAAAGTGAAATTAAAGTTACAAATAGATAACTAATTAAAGGCCTGAAAATATAAGGTACTTTGTATTAATAAAAAACAACACGCGTCACATACACGCGTCTCATTTTTCAATCAATGGCAATTTCACTCATGAATTATTTACAATTCTACATTTCAATAACATAACTAGATCAATTCGTTCTGAACGTGGAACGATAATTTGAAAACTTCTAAAAGATAATAATACATATTATAACATAATCGTGTGGCAGTTTTTTCCCCGTCTAGAGGAACTATTCCTCTGTTGTCCGATCCAATTTCCAATTACTAAATTCCAATTCTTTCAGCTCTTTCTTCTATTTCTTCTTTATCTCAACCTTATTCCATTAAAATGGGGTCGGCGCAGTATGTTCTACCTCTCCACGTCTCTGTTACGTCACAAATTTTCAAATCTTCTTTCAGCCTTTGTAAGGGGTGGGCCATATAAAGTTTGCATTTTTCAAAAGTTGGACTGTCATGTTGGCTGTGTGGCATGTTGCGCCATCCTGTTGAAACCAAATGTCCTCCATGTCATACTCTTCAACTTCTGGAAACAAAAATTCGTTGAGCATGGCACGGTAACGCTCGCCATTGACCGTAACGGCGGCTCCTTGCTCATTTTCCAATGATGCCGCCGGACCAAAATCTACACCAAACCGTAACTCTTTGTGGGTGCATTGGCTTTTCAATGGTGACGTGTGGATTTTCCGACCCCCAGATGCGATAATTTTGCTTATTGACATAGCCTCCGAGGTGAAAATGGGCTTCATCAGACACACAATGTACCAGTACGGATGGAATCTTTCAAGCTAAATTTGATCAACTTCCCGATTCCTGAGCTTAGTGTACGCTTATGCATGTCGTGTGGCAATACAATAATGTGGTACCATGGAGTTGATATGATGATAGAGTTGGAATGGAGGAACTTGTATACTACATAAGATAAATCGATCGTGTTTAGGCTTGTTTTGCTTTCTTGGTTAGCACTCTACCGCTACATGATATCGAGGATCTTTAAAGCATTATTGCATGATAGATAAACGAGCAATCAAATCAAAATTGAATAAAAAAATCCTTTATTCAAGTAGGCTGATTATAGCACTTTTGAACGTCAATACAATTTAATTACATTTATTAAACTGAACAATATGAGAAAAACAAATCAAATAAGAATAAGATATATCAAAAAAAATAATGAGCAAGATCACGTCTAGTGGACCTGATCACAAAAATTTTATCATATTAATAATATATATTTTTCATAAGCACTTGTGATGGAAAAATGATCCCCCAAAAGATCCCCAAAAATCCTGACTCCAACAACATTCCCCTTCACAATGAAAATTCCAAGCACCCCCAATCAAAAAATGGATTAAAAAAAATCCATCTGATTAAAGTCAATCTTGAATGAGCTTTAAGACATATATATTTTTGTCTACCTTTTTGTTAATTTATTAAGTTTGACTATTTCTATTAAGTGATCGTAGGGATATTGCGAATGTCGATAAAACATGCGAATACGAAAATTCAGGGATACGAGTATTGTCCTTTCCAACAAGAAGTTCAAGGTTTTAAATATTTAGTTTAGTTTTAGACACAAATACCTCAGTATCAAAATAACAATAAGGCTTAAAGAGTAGACTCCAGTAAGAATTATTTAAATTTTATTTACAAGGATTTTATTTACAGCATTAGTCATTACAATTCAGACTATAAATATATGAAAAATATTTTATAATACAATAATAAAAGTTCACTATGTTCAAGTTTGCATGTATTTTTTTATTCATGACATTTTTATCTGGAAATAATGCTTGTAAGTCGAAGTTTCTATAATTTATTTTAATTTAGTTATTGTAATAATATTCTCAACAAAGTTCTGGACTGGTGGCCACGAATGGTGGACATATGACCAGGTCAAGATCGCGGGAAGTCACTAGATGCAGATAGCCCAGGACCGGTCACTGTGGCGAGGTTTGGGGCAAGCCTATGTCCAGCATTGTCTACGGGCTGTTGTTGATGATGATGATGATGTTGATGATTTTCAACTAATACTAGTAATGTGTAGTTAAGGCATCTAATGTAATTTTTTTATGATTAACTTTTGATTTTTAAGTATATAATAATTGAAAAGGTTACCTTTTAACATTAATATCTTCTTTCTTTTATATTTCGTCATTTCCTTGAACATAACTTACCACGTCAAGGCAAGCGCAGTGTGGGACGACCAGCTGCAAGGTGGACGGTAATCTTGTTAAGATCGCAGGAACACGCTGGATGCAGGCCACTACCAACCGGTCGCATTGGAAATCTTTGGGGGAGGCCAATGTCCAGCAGTGGACGTTTACAGGCTGAGAATGATGATGATGACTTACCAATTATTGTTTTAGTGTCTCCAGAATTGTGTCAATTACCACCCATTACATTTTGTATTGTGAATGATCCAATGCTTATTCCCGAACCTTTATACTCGTGGAGGTAAGTTTTTTATATTTTAATCATTGTATTTTCATCATCAGTCTATGGTCACTCTCTGGTCAATATAGACCTCCTTTAAATTCCAATATTATGTATGACACTGCACTTTTTACATTTAGTTAACAAGGTGATACTATTTTTTGCCTAACTATAGCGATATTTGGTCATTACTACTTTTAATATTCTAGTAAATGAATGAATACTGCAGTGCGTATCTATTTTAGACTCTATATAAAACAAACGAAGGGCGTATATTTTGCTTATTTTACCATTTTTTTCGGGTCTCGTAATTTTATTACAACTTTTGTAACACTGTAGAATTTTTAGTACTGATCTTAATTTTTGGAACGAAGTTTCTTATCGCGCGTTATCGAAAGGGGGCTAAACGGAATAAAATCTTACGAAAAGTTGTCACGACACTTTTTTTGTTTTAGATGATTATCGCTAGATGGCGCTGTGATCAAAATCTTTTAAAACACGTTCCTTATCTCGCGTTACGTTAGGAAAAATAAATTATAAGATATCTTTTAATCGAAAGGAACTTCGTTCTATTCGGGAGTCCCATGTCACCTCTCAAGTTTTTTATATAAAATAACCTATAGGCTAGCATTCGTTAATCATTGACTCTATAATGTCAGTAGAAAATGTGTTATTTCTTACGACCTATTTCATAAATAACCCGATGATCCTTGTTCTTAAGAAAATAAGCTTAAATATATTAATAATTTTACTATGGTCCTTAAATATTCCAGGTATGTGTACGACTGGAAAACTAAAAGGTGTGAAGCTGTGAAATGGTCTGCGACTTGTCCTGTATCCGATGTAATTATGACCAATAATTTCGCATCTTCAGAGATATGTCGCAACGAATGTATTGGATAAATTTACTGAAATATGTAGTTGAAAATGTATTTTTTTTAGACTTACGATATAAAGGACATTTTTTGTGTTAATTTCTGTTTCTTTCGTGAATAGTTTCAAAAACAAAGTCGCTCCACGCTGTAGGTATATATCTGTGTATGTTTAAATCTTTAAAACTACGCCATTTTGTTCCGTTAAACTTTAACTGTGATAAAAAGGTTTAACTAATTTAAAAAAATTAGTTGCCTGTAAAGTCGGTATACGGGCGAAAGTTTTACGTGACAACGATTCGGGCATGGTTAGCCCGCCTAAGTGCGAGAGAGACAGACATAAAAAGTGAAAGGCACGCGTGCCTCTCACTCGCTCTCATTGTGAGCGCATAACGTGAGCGGAGCGTAACGCAGTTTCTTGAAGTGTCACCCGGCAAACCAATTTATAAGACGTTGTCACGTCAAAATAAAAAACAATCTCAATTGTATTTCGATATGTCAATTAACGCTCTTTCGACAGCGTAAGGTGACAAATCCAACCTGTATTTTGTCTTTTAAATTTTGTAGTTAAATTCCAATTTTTTTATATTACCGCTTCAGTGCACGTTTTATACCACACACTCGAACTGTAAAAGAAATTTAAATTTTAATCTATATAAGTAGCATTAGGTGAGGAAAATTTTTATATAATACCTATTATACCTATATATTATATAAAACCTACAGCAGATGAGATTAAGCAATTGACTTTCTCATTTTACCAGTAACAGGTTTTTACAGTACATTTTATAAAAAAAACTGTTGCAATGTTAAAGTTGGTTTTTACTATTCTGTTTTTCGTCACTTTATTTTCAAACAGCGATGCCTGTGAGTATATTTTAGTTTGAGTCTATTTCTCAGCAATAAAATCAATATTCATATACGGGAATTAGATAAAAGAAAAAAATAATGTAATGGACACAAAAACAAATCAAAAAATAATTTGTTTCCCATTTCTTTATGTTTATGTTTTTTAATACTCTAGTCCTAATTTAGGCATAATTAGTATCTTATTTTAAACTGGGAAAATCACTGTTTCTAGAACAATGATAGTAATTTTTTCACGTAGTATACCGTTATTATTAATTATTTGAACTTTAATTCTATTTCAGTAAGTTAACTATGATAATATATTTCTACTTGTACTATTAACAAGACGTTACGTGTAATCATGCAGTTTCTCAAAAAAAAACAATTCGTATTATAAAGAATTAATACATTTAAACATACGGTGTGTTCAAAAAGTATCTAAGATTACTTTGAAGGGGACAAAATAGATAATCAAGAATAAATATTTTTTTTTGAAAAAAACACAAAATTCGCGATACTTTTGGAACACAGAATACAACACTTCGTCACTTAAGAACACTTAAAGCCAGACTAAAAATACTATGTGTTCAAAAGCTTCAGCATAATACTGTACCAAGATACAGAGCTGAGTACCATATAACGACGGGTTTCCATATTGTCTCACCAAAGTCCAACACACATCAAAAACAAATGACGGTGACGGCCAACCAACACGTAAACGGCAGCTTTGTGTGCATTGGCCATCATTGACTATGTGAAACACCGTTTGTCAGTTGGCATACAAGTTGTCATTTGTGCGCATTCTAAGTTGGTGAGCCAATACTAATACTGTACTATGAATTATTATTTTCAGTGTCTGCGGATCTTTGTAAAGTAGAACCTGACAAGGGATGTTTAGTGCCGCTGACAGATTATCTCGCAGGATTTATCTTCGTATATCGGAGAAGGTATTAGTTGACAACTATTGGAATTGAAATGTACTAAATTTAATAATCTTTAGTAAAGAAGATCCAGGGGAAGAGAGCTGTAGGTAGAAGGAGAACATCTTGGCTGAAGAACTTGCGCCAGTGGTTCAACAAAAGCACTCGTGCTCTGTTCCGCGCTGCTGTGTCAAAAGTACAGATCGCCTTAATGATCGCCGACCTTCGATAGAAGATGGCACAGGAAGAAGATTTTTTTTTTTTTTTTTTTAGTTGGAGGAAATCACCGGATCCCCACCCGCCCCGCGGGCGGGGTATGTGGGAGTTGAACCGCACTAAAACCTCCAACCGCTCACACTCAGCGTCCGAACCCCGGCTGAGGCCAGAACCCAGCACGGGGTTATGAGGGACGGCGCGACGCGTTACGCCCAAGGCACTCTTTCCCGTCGCGCCGCCCCCAGAAGAAGAAGAAGCAAAGAAAAATTTAAAGAAATACATCTAAAATTGTTTTTCGCTCTGAAAGAATTTGTAAGAGTTGTCTTCCAAAATTTGTTGTTGGATAGTTCATTCATCTAGAGGTTATAATGAGCAATGTATTATATTTTCAAAATTATTCCGTATTAAAAAAAAATAATAGGTTTTTTTTTGGACAGGAGAAAATCACCGAATGTGGGAGTCGAACCGCACTAAATCTTCTGCCGCTCACACTCAATTCGGAAGTCTCGTCCCAGTTACACCATAATAGAAGATGGGGTCAGCTAGTTATTCCAGTAATAGTTTAAATATTTTTTGTTGGTAAATCTCTTATATATAAAAATGAATTCCTGTTCGTTAGTCTCGCTAAAACTCGAGAACGGCTGGGCCGATTGAGCTGATTTTGGTTTTAAAATGTATGTCGTAGTCCAGGGAAGGTTTAAACGGTGAGAAAATACCCGGGATTTTTTTTGTGACGCAGACGAATTTGCGCGGGCCAGCTAGTCTTCTTATATATAAAAATGAATTGCTGTTCGTTAGTCTCGCTAAAACTCGAGAACCACTGAACCGATTTGGCTTATATCTTGAAGTATTCGTAGAAGTCCAGGGAAGGTTTAAATGGTGAGAAAATTTCCTTATGTGACGCAGACGAAGTTTTGCGGGCCAGCTAGTCATTAAATAAATTTCATAAAACACGAGTATTTTCTTGCAGATACGTTTACTTCTGGGATTCGAAGTCTTGTATAGAAGTCAGATGGTCGCCGAACTGCATTACACCGGAGCCGCCGACTTTCAACAACTTCGGTTCGATAGAACAATGTCAAATTGAATGTTCTGGACACGCGTAAAGGCGATGTGATTTTAATAAAGATGTTCCTTTTTTGTAAAATTGAAATTTAATGGACAGCAACAACTTTTAGATACAGTATACAGAAAGTTAAAATAATAACTTTGAAAATAAACTTAAAACTAAATGTCGATTAAATTGAAGATATACCTACCCACAATTGGGAATTTAAAAAAAAAATTTTTTTTTTTGTTATGTATTTTAAATCTTTATTATTAATAATATTCATATTTAATACAAAAAAACGTCAATTTATTTTTTTTCAATTAATTATAAACAATTTAAATTTGATTAAAAACTTTGACTTTAAACCCACCGTGATTGACTGTGACGTCAAATTGTTAACTTCTGAGTAGTTCTGAGGATCGAAATTTGAATTTGGTATGAATACTAATGACAAGTGAAGAGTGAAAACTAACATTATGACGTCACACACGCTCGGGATCTGTCGGTGTATTTACGGTACTGAATTCAAAAATTTGAATTTTACTTTAATTTACCTATCTTTTGAAATAAAAAAAAATGTAGTATAACTAATTTTTTTATTATCTTTCCATTTTTTTTTTTTTTTTTTTTTTCTAATACTTAATTTTCTTACTTGAGCAAACTGGCCCCATATCAGGTAAAACCTTCTGAGGAGACCTGAGTCCAACAGTGGGCAGTAATGGGTTGGTGCAAGTACAAGGTAAAACCTGTTTTTTGGGTACCACTGAATGACTTTTGTTTAACTTGCTCTGGATATGCTTATGTACCTATGAAATTATGTTATATCGTACCTATGTAACTATGTTACCATACACCTTTGTTCGTGAGGAATCCTGAAAACGAAACTCTAAACTAAAATATAGATAAAAATATTATATTCCAATTTTTTTTTCTCCTTATTGCATTACAGAAAAAAAACAATAATATCTAATCGATTTGCGGTACTAATTTTTCAAATACAAATCGTAAAATCCGATTATTTCCAATGTTTACCTTTTTTATTCAATCTATAATCATTTTACATTTTTATATATGATATTTATTCACTGTTATTCAAGGCTGATTCAACAATGTTGAAAGTTGCGTATATTTTTATTTTATACTTTGTGATGATCTGTAACGGCCAAGAGTGTAAATTTTCAATATTTGAGTCAAAAGAAAAAGGTAGAGACTGGAGATATTTATCTTCTATCTTTAGTGTATTTTATATTTTCTTCACTTACACAATAAACCGGTTTTTACCACGATCCGTGAGACTCCATTTTGGTATTTAAAATATTCTAATTATCAGGGTTAGTATGTACCTAGATAAATATAGGATATAATAATGGATGTTGGCATTGATTCTGATTCTATATTAGATATAGTAAGATATACCAAAGAATAATAAATTACCAAATACTAAAAAAAAACTTGAGAGGTGTCAAGGGAAGTGAGGGAATTGTAATAAAATTTAATTTTATACTTAAATAAAATATTTTGATCACAGCGCTATCTAGCATTAATCATATAAAACAAAATAAGGAATTGTTTTAAAAGATTTTAATCACAGCGCCATCTAGCGATAATCATCTAAAACGAAAAAAGTGTCGTGACAACTTTTTCATAAGAAGTTCCGTCTAGCCCCTTTTCGATAACGCGCGATAATGAACTTCGTTCCAACAAGAAAGGACTGTATTTAATTTTGTTCTTAGTCTTCAAGGTGACATTCGATAGTAACTGTAGCACACAACAAATGATTCCACTAACATTATTTCAGCAAAACCTGAGTATTGTAAATCTTCAATGAAATACACTTCCTGCGTTAAACAAGCTTTTGAACAAGATCCAATGAATTCCTTTAATATGTGAGTACATTGAAGCAAAAAATATCGACTCCTGAATGATGTTTTATTTCGTAGGCAAACCAGCTAACGGGCTACCTATAGGCGGTTACCGTTGCTTATGGACCTCTGCATTGTCAGGGGACACTGCGGGATTAATTGTTACCCATTTATGGAACCTCCTAAAATATTTGCAATAAAAACTACGTTTCCACATTTTATATACGACTAGAGTCCAATCAATTCTATTCTGTGGTTCTAACTCTTCTATCAGCTCAACCTTATTCCACCCAAATGGTGCGACGCAATATGTTTCTTCTTTCTTATTCCTAATTTGTCTTCTGTGACGCCGCAAATTTTCACCTAGAAAATTCACCTCACTCCTCCTTCACCTAATCCAACCATAATATCTTCTTTCTTCTCTATTTTCAAATTCCACATTCTCTGAAGTGGACCTTATCTTTTTAAATATAATCCACTGCAAATACATGATTTGTTTTCAGGTACACATACTTGATAGATACCGATACTTGCATTCCAGTTAGATGGTTGAGCGGCTGCTTTCCACCAAAAACGACTGAACCTGACAATAGATTTGAAACATGTCGATCATGTCTGAGGCATTGCGCTTCGAGATCTAAGAAAAACTCACATTGTGACTAGTCAATAAAAACATTCTACTATTATTTTAATAGTGTTTTTCCCTCCCCTCTTCTGAGGAGACCTGAGCCCAACAGTGGGCAGTAATTAATGGGTTGGTACAGTACAGTATAGTACAGTACAGTTTTTATTGATAAACATCAGAATACAACATCTAAAATTTAGTGAATCTTAATAATCTATAAAAGCCCTATTAAGTTGTGCATGGTGACGGATTTTCAATGGCATGCCGCTACAAAAAAACCATAAGCGACATACTCGTTTATCTCAGGAGTTGAAATAATATAATGCAGAATTTAATATTATTTCTTTTCAATAAGAATAAGAATAAATTTATTGTCAAGAAGTCCGAAGAAGAATAAGTAATAAAATCAATAAACTAAACTATGTAAAATCCTATTGCAGGAATACGTTTTGTAGTTAATGCATGGTTAAACTTATTCGTTCCATATAAATCGATACTGTTCAGAACTTTATTTCTTAACATATTCTTTGAGATTGTATAATTTTAAACTAAACTGCTGTCACGTTTTCTCGAATCAAGCAAGCATAATTTCCAAAAAACTTTCGCACTGTCACGAATAATCAGGATTATTCAAGAAAAACGATGTCATTACGAAATGTACTAAATTGTATGAATTGTCCGCGATGTAATCCAATATTTGGTATCATGGAGAGGCAAAAATACTGTTGTGTATCAAACTACTACTGACAATCTAATTTCGTGCCTCGGAGACTTACTTTCAGCTCGTATGAGTTGGATGTGGCGTAGAACTGTAATTACGAATAGTTAGTCTACACCATCATTCTTGTATGTACCAACTTATGTCGACTTGAAACGGGAAGGAACTGTCTCTTAAGACACAGGTGATGAGGAACAGGGAATTCAAGTTAATATTGTCTCAACAAAAGTGTCCAAAATTCAAAAGTGTGTTTGTCATTTTCATTTTCAATGTTAGTAGAGGCATGGTAGGTAGGTACATTCTAACATAATTACCTAGGGCGGCGCGACGCGAAAGAGCGCCTTGGGCGTAACGCGTCGCGCCGTCCCTCATAACCTCGTGCTGGGTTTTGGCCTCAGCCGGGGTTCGGACGCTGAGTGTGAGCGGTTGGAGGTTTTAGTGCGGTTCAACTCCTACATACCCGGATCCGGTGATTTCCTCCAATTAAAAAAAAAACCATAATTACCTAATTGTAGTTGTGGAGTTCACATTTCTTCGAAGACATTGAAATATATATGTGCAGAAAAAAAGTTTAGTAGGAAAACACTCCTGTTCTGTTCTGTGACAACCCATTATTGGCCACTGCTAGACTTAGGTCTCTCCAGAAGAGGACGGTGTGACGGAAATTGCGTGACGGTATATAGAGTGTCGTAGTGCGTAACGCGTCGTGCCGAAGTTCTGACGCTGTTTGAATATTTTAGTGCAGTTCAACTCCTACACCCAACCGGCGATAATGATGTTTCCGTGGCTTTATAATCCAGCGATTTTTGGTTTAAAAAAGTTTTCCTAAAAAGAAGAACCAGGCATACAACAATAGCTCAATGTGGATCGGAAACTTGATTTATCTTCGATTACACTCACAAAACAAACTAAAAAAACTTGATAGGTGTCAAGGGATACCCGGATGGAACGAAGTTCCTTTCGATTAATTAGTGAGGGAATTGTAATCAAATTTAATTTTTTTAGGTTATAAAATATTTTGATCACAGCGCCATCTAGCGATAATCATCTAAAACAAGAAAGTGTCGTGACGACTTTTTCATAAGAATTTCCGTCTAGCCCCCTTTCGATAACGCGCGATAAGGAACTTCGTTCCAAAAACTAAAGAAAAACAAAAAACTATCACGTAAAAAAGCTTTCAATAGTCATTGTACATTATTAATACGAGTCCCTTTCTGCAAATACATTTTGTGTACTCGTAGCCGATAGTCAATATCCCGAGGGCGTGACCAAAGATACAATACTAGCTTTTGCCACATGTGAAACTTGATTAGAAAAGTCCGAAAAACAATTGGGATTCCCAATCTATTTATTTATTTAGAGACTTCCCGAAATTATTCCCTTTTATTATTGTTTATGTACAAGCTGGCCCACACAACTTCGTCTGCGTCACATAAGGAAATTTTCTCAATGTTTATACCTTCCCTGAACATTTACGAATATTTCGAGGTTAAAATAAGCCAAATCGGTTCAGTCGTTCTCGAGTTTTAGCGAGACTAACGAACAGCAATTCATTTTTATAAATAAGACTAGCTGACCCGCGCAACTTCGTCTGCGTTACAAAGGGGTTCGAACAGTACTCGCAACGCCGTCGAGTTATTATTTTCGTGGCTCGCTGTTGCACCCACATATTCATTGCGTTTTTATACTCGTAATAACTTCTAAACGAAAAGTCCGATTGGAATAAAACAAAAAGTTATTTACTTCTACATTAATACTCTTGATAACATAATACTTAATTTGGATAAGGGTAAATATAACGATACTCATTTAATGTTAAATTCAAACTTGGGACGATATATTATTTTGCTAAACATAAAAGCGGTTATTGTGACTAAACTATGATAGTTAGATATATGCTCTCGCGGACTTTTTTGTTGGTCTTACTAAGACCTAAAAATCCGTAGTACATCATTTTGTTCTATTGTCAGTAGTTTTTGCAGCGTACGCATAAATAGGTTTTCGATTATTCGCCTTGTGTTACATATTCGATATTTTCATACGGATCCCAAATTTTTTTGAAAATAAAATATAGCCTATAACCTTCCTCGATAAATGGACTTTCCAACAGTGAAAGAATTTTTGAAATCGGACACGTAGATCCTGAGCTTAGCGCGTTCAAACAAACAAACAAACTCTTTATAATATTAGTATAAATGAGAAGAATGCATGATATAAATACAGCCTCGCCGATGCCTCATCCCATTTTTTTTTAGTTGAAGAATATGTGGAAGTTGAACCGCACTAAAACCTCCAACCGCTTACACTCAGGGCCTGAGCCCCGGCTGAAGACAGCACCCAGCACGGGATTATGCGAAGAGAGGCGACGCGTTTCCCGTCGTGAAAGGCTCAACCCGAAAGAATTTCCGCCTCAATGGTGTGCCTGTTCAGATGACTTTAAGGCAGCAGTTACACAACTTCGGAGATAGGTTCAGAAGAAGCATAATTGGGACACCGACGTTCAGCTTGATGGTATGCACTGGAAGTACACTTGCTGATAGAGAGTTCAGAAATTTTACAGAATAATGTATCATCTTGCATACCGGCAGTGTTTATAGAGGTGAAGTGCACTTCATTCCTCTCAATTTAAAGAGAGAGCAGCAAGGCGTGTGAAACTGAGTTCTTTTCTCCACGCAGGAATCCGCCGTCATCGATCAGGTGCTGGAACTGCAATTTCGCTCGGAATTTGCCTCCTTAAGAGATTCGGGTTCTCAACGCTACCCAGCGTGCGGGGTTCCAAGAAGGTGTGGTATCTCGCTTAGCACGCACCTTGCGTTAAGGCAACCGTGGGTTGGAAGACCGCACTCTCCGATCCACACTGGTATGACCCAGCAGGGTATCCCGTGGGAGTGTGAGACGCGGTCCCATATTTCTTGGCAGGCTTTGGAAAGCCCGCTGACCCTGAGAGCCGGTGGTTGTATCGCCGGTGGCTGCCGGTTCGGTGTTCGGGGGCGGCGCGAAGGAAAATTTATGCCGTAGTGCATAATGCGTCGTGCCGTCCCGCATTACTCCGTGCTAGGGTCTGGTTCAGCCAGGATTCAAACGCTGAGTGTGAGCGATTGGAGCTTTTAGTGCGGTTTAAGTACCACATATCCCAAGCGCAGCGCCACGATTTCCAGCGTTTAAAAAAAAGTACACACAGTGAGTTTGTTTAAGCTGGATACAACTCTACCGACAGACTCAGAAGAACCACCTGTCCACCTCTCTCCTCGCCAAGGTTTAGAAAGAGAACGGAGTATTTTTGTGTACTTGTATTACCGCTGGTCCGAGCTCTTATATAACACATCCACATTTGAACTTTTTCGATTTTTTTATATAAAAGGGCTATGTGTGAGTATAAAAATTAGCCAGTTCCTACATCCCACTTAAGTTTAATAAATTTATACATTTATTTATTTGTCTCTTGCTAATCTCTGAAACGAATTAACTATACAATTTTTAAGAACAAAATGCCTAACGCCATCTATTACAATCGAAAAACACCACGTCGCCCACAATGCAATGACATAATCATATTATTTATATCGAAAAAGTGCTTCTAGACGTAATTCGATATAATTCTCATAGATAGCGTTGCTTTAAAATCGTCTTTAAAATTGAAAATATCATTTTTTTGGAGTTTACCTTTAAGCCATAAATCTCCGTATTCTGAAGTGCGACAGAATGATTGACATATTAGTTGGTTGTCAATTGTCAAATTGCAAATTGACTCGTTGACGTTAGGAACACACCTAAATTGCTTAGACAACAGTGAGTAATTATATTTTAATATGAACTTTATTGAATAGCAATAAAGTTCAAATTGACTCTACATATTATTTAGAAAACGTTTGTATAGGAAATAGAAAAGGGCTGTTTTTAGGGTTTTCTCAGAAATTATTCGATTTTTTCTCGCCTTTTAAACCTTCCCTGAACTTCCACGAATATTTTAAGACTAAAATTAGCCGAATCGGTTCAGCCGTTCTCGAGTTTTAGCGAGACTAACGAACAGCAATTCATTTTTATAAATAAGACTAGCTGGCCCACACAACTTCGTCTGCGTCACATAAGGAAATTTTCTCACCGTTTAAACCTTCCCTGGACTTCTACGAATATTTCAAGATTAAAATAAGCCAAATCCGTTCAGTCGTTCTCGAGTTATAGCGAGACTAACGAACAGCAATTCATTTTTATATATAAGAAGAAGAAGAAGAGGATTATTATAAATTCCCGATATTTTGCTATCTACAGAGTTTATTATATCCTATGATGTAAAAAAAATCTTTTTATTACAATTATATGTATTAACTTGCACTGGATGTAACTATGTAAGTTCGGGTGCAATCTTGCAAAGCTAAAATTGTCAAACTTTCCGTTTTGCGATTGAGCTGACATTTTACACGCAGATGTAGGTAAATCGCGGAACAATCCAATAATATGACAAAGTAGCGCTTATCGATGACGGACTGTAGACTTAACAAAAAAATATTGAAATGACTCAAGTCATAGTCATACACTTTAGTTTCTCATTCATGAATTTTAAATTGATGGTTTTCCACAGTCTGTGATAATTTTGACTTGTCCTTCTTCAAACGAGGCTTGAGGAGGGTCCTTAAAGTTAGGTCGTAGGTAGCGACCCCTCAATGTCCCCTGACATTGCAGAGGTTCATGAGCGACACTAACCACTTACGATCTTGTTGGCTCGTCTGCCGACATGGCAATAAAAAAAAACAGAGAAAGATATCCACAATGGTAAAACCAATTTTTTAACCTACAAAATTAAAAACAAAAGAATACGTTGATGAGTTTGTACAAAAGGTGTGACGAAGCTTTTAACAATCACCGCGCCCTAAACTGGCATGGAAATCTGTGTTGAACAAACACAACACAAACGCTTCGGTTTAATTATCTATGCTTTTTAACCGACTACAAAAAAAGACTCTATTTTTCTGAATGATTGTAAATTCATTTATGTAGCGTTGCTAATGTGTAAATGGAAATTCAAACAAAATCTTAAATTTAAATAGTTTCATTGTTTTTATTTTAACTTTACTTTTGTTATTTCTAAAGTTTTTCTTTATAATCATACAATTTGTAGTTACTATAGCATTTAGTACATAAGTTTCTGATTTGCTCCTTAGTCGAGGTGTGGAAGCCTGGTGATCTATAACACAGGTTTATCCTAGCTTAGACACCAGTAGCTCGTAGGAGAGCATCATTAGTTTTAATCCATTTTATGTACTATTTTTACTTTATTGTAATCTTGTGATTGTAGGAGAAAATAAAGAAATTCATTCATTCATTGTTAAGTTTCGAATACTTTACCTTAAAAATACTCTAACAATCCATCATTGGCCGTTCACATAATATTATGGAATGATTTTTAAATTCTTTATCAGTATGGAGATTGCGATGTTTTCCTTAACGTTTTTTTATCCATTGGTGTTATAAATAACACTTGAACCTCGCTTAAAATTGATGACTACATTTAATTACGAAACTGTATTGTTAAATGAGAGTCACTACTCTCATAATAAAGGGGATAAACAGAGCACTCTCGAAAACGAAGACAGGTTGTAGTACTAGTCATACCTGTGATGATAAGCTAGGAAATCGGTCCACACAGACGATTTTTGGAACGAAGTTCCTTATCGCGTGTTATGGAAAAGGGGCTAGACGGAAATTCTTATGAAAAAGTTGTCACGACACTTTTTTTGTTTTAGATGATTATCGTTAGATGGCGCTGTAATCAAAATATTTTAAAACACGTTCCTTATCGCCGTTACGTTAGGAAAAAAAAATAAGATATCTTTTAATCGAAAGGAACTTCGTTCTATTAGGGTGTCCCATGACACCTCTCAAGTTTTTTTTTTTGCAAAAAGCTTAATGGCCCAGGTAACACTAGTACCCAGCCTTCGTTTTTGGGAGTGGTCTTCCCCCTGTATAAGAATTTTTGTCAGTTGGTGAGGAATAATCACATTAAATTTAATTAAATTAGGTACTTATTTAGCACAAATCAATTATTTTCAATTTTGAACTAATAAAGTTTGGCATGGAAGTGTTAGAAGTTATATATAACCTATGTTCTTGATAAGTTTTGACATCTTTGAATAGTTTCACAAACTTGAGGAAGCTACATGTATTTCCACTTACGTTAAGTAACTAACACTAGTAATAATTTACACTAGGGATTTTCTAGAATACACTTTTTTTTTCAGTTGGAGGAAATCACCGGATCCCCCGAGTTGAACCGCACTAAAACCTCCAACCGCTCACACTCAGCGTCCGAACCCCGGCTGAGGCCAGAACCCAGCACGGGGTTTGGAGGGACGGCGCGACGCGTTAAGCGCTCGGCACTCTTTCCCGTCGCTCCGTCCCCTCTGAATACTCTTAAATTTTTTTTTTTTTTTTTACGTTTTATTTCGTTGATATAATGTCATTCATTCATTCATTATTTACTAGCTGCTGGACGTAGTCTGCGTGAACCCAATTACAGCAACTATACATACATATACTTTATATATTTATTATTTTTAGGTTATACTTTTTTTCCATCAATTATTACATTTTTTTCGCTGTAAAACCCTTGAACTTCAACGAACATTAAAAAAGAATAGACCAAATCGGTTCGGACGTTGTTGAGTTATGCGCTTAGTATCACATTTTGCAATTCATTTTTATATTATAGTTCACAATACTATATGGATTATAGCTATCACCATAACCTACAATACAATTCAACCTACATTTGATCTACTTAATAATAATAATCAGCTCGATAAACCATAAACAAGAAGACCATAAATACGGCATAGACAAGTTTATGGAGCGTCTGAAACATAGCATACAAATCATGCGGCCTTGACACCAACTGAATATTTTAAGGTTACAGACATAATATCTTGTATTTAAAAATAAATTACTGTTCGCTAGTCTCGCTAAAACTCGGGAACTGCTGAACCGATTTGGCTAATTTTAATCTATACTTAATATTATAAAGCTGCGGAGTTTATTTGTTTGTTTGTTTGAACGCGCTAATCTCAGAAACTACCGGTCCGATTTCAAAAATTCTTTCACTGTTGGAATGTCCATTTATCGAGGAAGGTTATAGGCTATTTTATTTTGAAAAAAATTAGGGATACGTATGAAAATATCGAATTTGTAAGACGAGGTGAAATATCGAAAACCTGTTTATGCGTACGCTGCAAAAACTATTGACAATAGCACAAAATGATGAACTACGGGTTTTTAGGTATTAGGAAGATCTAAAAAAAGTCCGCGAGAGCATATATCTAACTATCATAGTTTAGTCACAATAACCGCTTTTATGTTCAAGAAAAAAAAAATCGTCCGAAGATTGAAATTACGTTAAAATAGTATTGTTATATTAATCCTTATCCAAATTAAGTAGGTATTATATTATCAAGAGTATTAATGTAGAAGTGGATTACTTTTTGTTTTATTCCATTCGGATTTTTCGTTGAGAAGTTATGACGAGTATAAAACGCAAAAAAATATACCCAACGCGAGCCGCGCAAATATCAACATTGCGAGTACTGTTTGAACCCCTTTGTGACGCAGACGAAGTTGCGAGGGTCATCTAGTCCTTAGATATTCGTGAGCTTCTGATGCCTCTACTGAAGACTACTAAAGAGATCTGAGCGCAGTAGTTCGGAAAGTAATAGGTTATTGCAGTGCAGCGGAATCTGTGTATTTTCTTTCCTTAAGATGTAAATAGATGTCTACCATCTCACATACCATTGCTTCTGTAAACTACCTTTTTAGATCACTGAAGTAAAAACTACTTAATACTCGTTGCCTTTAAAAGTGGGGACGGCGCGACGGGAAAGAGTGCCGATGGCGTAACGCGTCGCGCCGTCCCTCATAACCCCGTGCTGGGTTCTGGCCTCAGCCGGGGTTCGGATGCTGAGTGTGAGCGGTTGGAGGTTTTAGTGCGGTTCAACTCCCACATACCGGATCCGGTGATTTCCTCCAACTAAAAAAAAAAGCCTTTAAATTTCTGTCCAAGAGCTTCTGTCTCATAACTCTCAATAAAATCATGTAAATTTTCTAAATAACAAAAAAAACTTAGTCGAATTTACATATAACTTCAGTCTATGTATCCTCGCCCTTATTTTATGACGTAAAACGTTAATCCAAGCTACGTTTCGGGCAGTGTACACCGGCGGTCGCAACAGGCTGCTCCTTTCTTGTACGCGACGGAATAATGGGGAACAAAGTTGTTACGTTTACTGAACAACAACTCGAAGAATATCAGGTAAAAAATACAGTTTTTTTATGTAATTTATACGTAGTTTTGATATTTGAGAAAAAAAGATGAAGGTTTTAAGAAAAGAGGTTCAATAGTGATGTGTATTATTTATTGCATGAACAATGTTTCAAAAATGTATTTATATCACTTACACGATTTCTAAACGGGTTCTTACCACCATTTTTATTAAATAAGCCAACCCGATATTTCAGCACTGTTGCAAACGCCATGATCACGGTAAAAATCGTGGTAAGAACCCGTTTAGTAATTGTGAAAGTAATGTGTCAAAAAGTAGTCAATGTACTAAACTAGTATGTTACTAACCTATACCCATCAGTACAAATAAGTAAACAAAACCAAAATGTGTTGTTGTGTATGTTGCATCAATCAGTGTCTCGTAAAATGAACCAGCAATATATTTATTTTTATTTATTTTATTTAGTTTTAATCATGGTGGCTACAAAGGCCCACATTACAATACATAAAATACATAAAAGTGTTAGTAAGTCTTAATCTAAGTGTTAGTGACAAAATAACAGATAATATTCACACCACGCTTCCATTCGACTCGTCCCACATGAGCATCCACGCAATGGGCTATGTATGGTGAGTCGTAACGTTGGGCTATCATCGCCATAATGCTGTTTGAACTGTCCCGCACTCTGCAGTGAATATAGTGAAATAATTTATTCTCAATGTTAATGACCAGTTCCAGTAGTACCAGTTCGGAAAAAAGTAAAAGCCACCGTCCTGAGAAGAACTGGCAAGAAACTACGCGGGCATGTCTTTTTGTATTACTTTTCTGTTTTTTTTTAAGTTTAGTTAAGATCGTGGTAAATTCGTTTGAAGCAAGCAGCCAAATCTAGAGAAAACATTTTTTTCCATTTGGCGACCTTCAAAAAGCTCAGCACTGGATGTGTACGAAAATCTAATCTAATATATAAAATTGTCGTGTCACGGTGTTCGAACTTGAACTCCTCCGAAACGGCTCGACCGATTTTGATGAAATTTTTTGTGCTTATCCGGTACCTATGAGAATCGGCCAACATCTATTTTTCATCCCCTAAATGTTAGGGGTAGTCCACCCCTAATTTTTTTTTTCGGCGCAGACGAAGTTGCGCGAGTCAGCTAGTAATATATAAAATTCTCGTGTCACAGTTTTCGTTGCCATGCTCCTCCGAAACGGCTTGACCGATTTTGATGAATTTTTTTTCTGTTTATCCGGTATCTATGAGAATCGGCCAACATCTATTTATCATCCCCCAGGTAGTCCACCCCTAAACTATTTTTTTTATTTTTTCGACGCAGACGAAGTTTATTTATTATAAGTTTATCTATAAAATGCAAAGGTTTCAGATTTTCTCTTACTTAAGTATTGTAGTTCTTGTTTTTTTACAAAATAAGTATCGTCAATTTAACAAAATTACGTTCCAATTGTTATCCAATTATATCTTCAGTTTATTCTATTTGTTAATTAAATAGAATATCTACCACTGTCACGAAACTTCTAAGAAATTACTGTTCTGTGAATAAACATGGTAGAATGTATGTACATAATTACTTCAATTACTACAGACAATTAGTGTACTAGCTGGTAGTTTATTATTTTTGGGCAATTGAAGGGTACTTAATATTAAAATGATTGTCTGCGGGTAAACCAAAACCACACATGAATTAGTTTTTTAAATATTGGTCAAATATTAAACTATGATAAAGTTATAAACTTATTCAAACACTCGCGGTTTTCTATGATACTTTCATGCATTTTGAACGGATTCTTACCACGATTTTAAATAATTGAGTTGTCTCGATATTCTTTTTTGTTGTCTTCTCGTGATCATGACGTTTACAACAACGTTGAAATATCTAGACAACTCAATTAATTAAATATCGTGGTAAGAACCCGTTGAAAACGCATGAAAGTATGATAAAGTTTTTGTTTACGTAAAATATGAATAAGAAATATTTTAAAAACCTTGAAATGTATTCTACTAGATATATAATATAGACTATAGAGGTGTAGTAGAGATAGGTCCCGACGATTTCAGAATGAATTATATTGTATTTTTAATGTAGAATGTGTTCGGTGTGGATTAACGTAAAGCTTACTAAAGTATATTGATAACAATAGGTAGATGAACATTGAACCCGAATAAAAACAAATCCAAAGGTATTGAACCTTTACGAGAAAATTGAAAGTGTGCCAAAAAAAGAACTACCTACGGTTTTTATCAACGAAACTTAATTTAACAAAATTTAAAATGTTTGTTGTAATTAAACAGGACTGTACATTTTTTACAAGGAAAGAAATCTTAAGGTAAGTTTTATTGTCTAAGCATTAAGGCATTTAATTGATTGTTTAAATAAAAAAAGTATTGGATTGTACAGTAGCAATTTTATCCAAACTGAAATTGTTCAACACCTTTAATTAATGCATTTATTAAACACACAACACGATGTTATAAAACTACATTTGAGATTAAACTAGAAACATTGTGAGCCCAAATGATAGCTACCTTTGCATAATGTTGCACCAAGGTACTCGGGTATAATAGAATCAGTAGAACAAAATACTAAATTGAGTTCATGTTTAGGTTAAAAAAATGAATGCTTATAGTTCAATAAATGAAATCCGCAGTGAAGGTGTTAACTATTTAAAAGAAATAAATAATGCATTTATCAAACACACAACACGCCGTTATAAAAGTAGTAGTAGGTACCTACACTAAAAAATAAACTAGAAGTATTGTGTGCTCAAAGGGGCGCTGTCTCGGCACAAAAAGGTACAGCGCTGGTATGATATTTATGTTTTAGAATCAATAGAACACTATACCAAATTGAGTTCATCATTAAGTTCAAAAAATTAATGCTGAAAGTTATTTAAATGAACTCCGCAGTGAAGATGTTAACTATTTCCTGTTGACACGACCACTGCTAATGCAATTGAAAGTTGTAAGCAAAGGTTCAACGCAATAACAAAATTGAATAAAGTTTCAATACCGCTTCGTATTGTTAGACAACTTTATTGTGTTCAATATAAAAGTTACCAGGTCACAATGACGTTTGTTTTCAATAGAATTAACAGGGTGTTTATGAGAAAATATCAGCTGTGCTGTTGTAAGTTTGGAAGGCAGTTCAGAGGTGAAAGAAATTTATGAATCAGATTTAAAAATATGTCAATTGATGGACAACTAAATTCATTTATGAAAAAACATCAGCTGTGCTGTAGATGGACAATTTTTAAAACGGTTCATAGTTGAAGCTTGATCTATTTCAAAATAATGAGTATAAATTAATAACGTTTTTTTTTATTCGTCTATTTTATTTTTCATCGGATTAATCTGTAAAATTTGATCTGACCTAACATAACCCTGTGTGGGTTAGGTATCTTTAAAATGCACATTTTGATAACTTCTACTAAATGATAAAAGCATGTTTCTCTAAATTTTATTTCTGTCTAAATTATACTTCTACGAATTGAAAGTGGCGTATTGAATGTTAAAGTACCCGAAAACAGTTTTATTTTCGTTTTACCTTCATCTAGCTCGTTTTACCTAAATCTTTATCAAATCAACAGTCTAACGAAGATTTCATTCACAATTCATTTAATATCTTTTCAAAGTACATTCACACGTTGCAAGTTTCAAGTTACAACCGCCCAAGGTCTTATACAGATCGATACAGATAATTAAAGAGCACTTTGAACTCCTGTAAATGGATTTAGTTTCACGTGTGTCCCACTCGTGTTTCTTGCTTTGAGATTTAGAGCAATCAAAGCTGTTTTACAGGACAACGAACTGTTAATATTTAGTTATATTTTATTTAAGCATAAGAAGGCCTAGACTCTAGAGCAACATTTTTTTGCTAATTAGGCAGACGAGCTAACATGTCATCTGCAATGTCAGGGGCCGCTGCTTACGAACAGGAAGCCAAAACCCTCACTTTAATGATGTCTTCAAAAAGAACATCATTATGAATTTAAAACTCATGGACCTAAAAAAATACTTTGATTAAACATCGATTCGAACATAGAGTCTGTAGCCGAGAGAACAATTTCATTAAAAGAAAAACTTAATTTTGTTTTCCTATGTTAACAAGATAAGAAGAATTTGAGGTATATTGCCGAAGACATATAGTCCGGTCAAATTAGACTAAAAAATAGGGGTAAGGTTACAATAATTCGCACTAGGCTGAATTTTGGTAGGATTGTTCAATACACTATTATAAAGGAAATGTGAAAAGTCCTCATCGATCCGGCACGTGCAAAAAAATTTACTCGGGGTCTAAGGTCCCAAAAACGGGTTTTTCGCGTTTTTCAGCAAAATGGTAAGTTTTATCATAAAATTAGCTCAGGCAAAAATGAAGATCAGAAAAATCAGATCAATAAAAAATGTCTCAAATGTGTCAATAAAAATCCTACCAAAATTCAGCGAATTATTGTAACCTTGGATGTCTAAATTGACCGGACTAATATATTTCAGACAATGAAACCAATACACCTATAATTTATCCTACAATATCTCTATTGAAAAAGCCCTCAATTGCGCCATCTGTCGGGATAAAGGTTGATTTACTTTGCCATTATTATAATGGAGTACATTTTAAGGGCCCTTGAAAGCTTCTCGGTTTCCACCTGTGACATCTAAGATTACCTGTAATATACGACATTGCCTGACTTATAATAATTTCCTGGAATTGTGTTTTTATTGAGTTTGTATTTTAGCACATTTTATGATATTTTGTTTTTAACTTGCACTGAATGTAACTATGTATGTTTGGGTGGAATTTTGCTAGTTAAAATTGACTAACTTCCCGATTTTTTTTTGAGGTGGTGTGGTACAAATAATACGAAAATCGCGTGACAATGCAAATTATAGTATCATAGAGTTGATCTGATGATGGAGGTGGAAGTAGGCCTATGCTTTTGCTTTGAACATCTAGCCAGATTCATCGTGTTTGAGGTCATTTCACTTGTCTTACATGATATCCTAATTTTAAGGCTTTTTCAATTCTTTAATTATAATTTCTATATTTTTTTTATGCTATTATAGACCTACGTCAATAAACAAATATTTTGTGTTTTTGTAGGGTTTTCAAAAGGTTTCGAGAGGTAAATCCTGATTTAATACCGAAAAGAATGACGGAAAACCAAGCGCATACAATAGCGGTACCAGTGGAGGAAATAGAAAAATTACCTGAACTCAAGGTACCTATTTTAAATCTTCCAACTTTTGTACTCTAAAGCATAAAGCACCAGTCAAAGAAGATATTTTAATTAATCGGTTTTTGTCATTTCGACTTTTGATATCTATTTTTGCATAATTTAAAGAGTCTAAGTATGGCCCACATGATGGACAGTACGTCGCCTCAGTGCTTGTTTGGCCAATCTGACATTTGTTACGAAAATTACTTTTTAATGCAGTATTATAAAGAATAAAATTTCTATCCGACTGGTTTAAATATTTTTTTTAAATATTCAATTAAAACAATAAAAATCTCATTTCATATTTTTTCTCAACACGGCACTTAACGAAAATTCCGTGCTTGTTTGCTGTCTCCTGTAAAATTTGCTCGAGTGCAGATTGCCCAAACAAGCTCTGAGGCGACGAGTGGTTACCGTTACTGTGATTTCAAGATATAAAAGAGCTACCAGCTGCTAGTAACTATACTGAACGTTTCTCAAACTTCATACGCCAACAGGAGTTACGTAGGAATCAAGTGGGCATTTTCTCATTTACCTGCCAACGCAATAAAAAGTCATCATAGCAAATTTTGGAACGAAGTTCCTTATCGCGCGTTATCGAAAGGAGGCTAGACGGAAAAAATTCTAACGAAAAGTTGTCACGACACTTTTTTTGTTTTAGATGATTATCGCTAGATGGCGCTGTGATCAAAATATTTTAAAACACGTTCCTTATCGCGCGTTACGTTAGGAAAAAAATATATAAGATACCTTTTAATCGAAAGGAACTTCGTTCTATTCGGGTGTCCCATGACACCTCTCAAGTTTTTTTAGTTTAGAAATGTTAATAAAAAAAACTTCTTGTAGGAAAATCCATTCAAAAGGCGAATATGTCAAGTATTCTCACACGACGGATCTGGGAACCTCACATTTGAAGATTTCCTCGACATGATGTCTGTTTTCAGTGAAGCAGCCCCCAGAGATATAAAGGCATGGTAAGATTATTTTTCTTAGTTTTCTACGAAAGTTAATTCTGATTTTTGACCGTCTTTCCAAAAGGAGGAGGTTATCTCTTACCTAATTCCTACGAAATTTATCATTCGAGGAATGAACAGTAGCACGTTTTTATTGAAAAATGTGGTAAGCATTTACAAACAACCAAATTTTCCTATCAGTCCTAGATTTAAAAAAATATATATGGTTTCAAAGTTCGTGCCTTAGATACGTTCTTCAATGTCCGATGGTGCTTAACCACTCAACTGGGAACGTCACTATTCACTAGAAGGCGAAACTGGGAACTTCGTTCGGAATCAATACCGTGTTTGAGCCCCTTTTTAATTTTTTTTTTTTTCAATAATTTTTAATTTTGATTTTTAATTAAACGTTATATTTTTGTAAATATTTATTACTAAACGACGCTGTATTGCATTTTCAGCGAAAATATCTCATCATTGTAGTATGTAATTCAACAGGTTGAGAGCTTCTCAATGATGTGTTCTTTAATTATCATCTATGGACGTCAATTTACATTAAAAGGTCTCTTTTTCTAAATTCCAATTCCGTGTGAGGAAGTCGTGGTGGCCGAGTGGTCGAACGCGTTCTTCCGAACGGAAGGTCGCGAGTTCAAATCCGGCCGGCTTGTACCTCTAAATCTAAATATGCAAAAGATTTATGTGCAATTTTTCACAACACCACTGGCTAAAAACGGTGAAGGAAAACATCGTGAGAAAACCTGCATGTCGGAATAGGGTTCTAAAAATCCTTTGAAGATATGTGATATCCCCAATCCGCACTGGGCAAGCGTGGTGGACTATGCCTAATTCCTCTTCTGAGGCAGTAATGGATTGGTACAAGTACGTGTGACAATATAGGATAGAAATGGTGAAAATGAAAGAAAGTCGAAAATTCGTCCCTACAAACAAAATAATCCAATCTTGTCTATATCATTACCATGCCCATTCGACACCGTTCTTACTATCTTAAAACACGCAAAACAATGATTAGCTAATGGGCGAAGTTGGCGCGATTTATGCTTAACACTGACTCAATTAGGTTATATAAATTCGGGATCTAGGTCAATAATATTACCCAGTTTTTTTGCTTTATTATTATAATATTATGCTTTTGTTTTATTAGCTTCGTGATAACTGAGGACTATAAAACTGTTTAATTTAAACTTAGGTCATTTATTGCATAAACATCATTTTTTTTTTTCGTTTAAGATTGCTTATTTTTGTAGCCCTTATCTTATATCCTTTTTTAGGTAAATGGGTTTGGGACAAGGTTACTTGCAGTAATATATTATTATGCTACCAGCTATTTTAGGTTCCTGTATGTTTAAATTGTGCAGATTTATCCTAATAATATCGTCAGTGTTAAGGCAAAAAACGAGGAGGAGCAAAATAACAAAAAAATCTGTCACTATTCTCAATTTTTGTTTTTAACTCATTAGCACTCTTCCGTTAATTTGGCACGTTAGTCTTTTATCTTCCAGACTATATCGACGGCAGCAAAGAACAAACAGATATCTACAAAATTGTTAGTTTCCAGGAGAGCGTTTTTTGTGAGAAAGTTTGATAACTTTTACTATAAGAATGCCAGGTTTTTCAAATTTGGAATGTGTAAATAAAATAATGTTTCGCAGCAGATAGCGACATATTTTAAATAAATTATTGTTTTTTTTTCGTATTACTGCAGATGTCTTTTTCTACATCGCATAGAAAAATAAATAAGATGAGTCAACTGCCATGTATTCGTTTCTACGTAAGACTTTTTCCTTAGAAAAGAAGTAAAAAGTGAAGAACGCATCCAGATCGCGAAATATAATTTCACACCATTTCCATCAACATCATACCAATCGAATAAAGAAGGTAAAGAACCTACAGCAAACGTTTTTTCTAACTGATATCTTTGTTTATACTAAGTGGCTTGCTAAATTGTACGACGCACACACGGTTACCCGGTAGATGTGCGGGTGTACTTCGTTTTTTTTCAAAAAAATAGTGTATATGTCTTTATTTACGCAACAAAAAACACAAAAAAAAACACTTTTTGTTTGAAAAAAAAATTTTACCAGATAAAATAAAGAATTCTGGATTCAAATATCCATAAAAGTTAAATTCGGCAAAATGCAGATGTCTTCTTGTTCTTTGCTGCCGTCGATATTATCTCGTATCTTTTTTGTCTATCCACTCTCTTGAACTCTCAGTTAGGTGTTTTTTTTTTTTTTTTCAGTTGGAGGAAATCGCCAGATAACTCAGCGTCCGAACCCCGGCTGAGGCCAGAACCCAGCACGGGGTCTTGAGGGGCGGCGCGACGCGTTACACGCTCGTCACTCTTTCCCGTCACGCCGTCCCCGTCAGTTAGGTGTTTAAAGTATCTTCATTATTTTCCCTTCCAGGTACGCGTTCAGAATCTACGACCTAGACAACGACATGTACATAGGCAGAGAAGATCTTCTAGAAGCTACCAGACTGCTAACTAAAGGAGAACTCCACGCCCAGGAGAGAGAAGAAATCGTAGCCAGCGTATTAGATGAAGCTGACGTGGATGGTGATGGTAGATTGTCGTTCATGGACTTCGAGCACGTGGTCGTGAGGGCGCCGGACTTCTTGTCCACGTTTCATATCAGAGTTTAAGTTTGTTTTTTTTTTTAATAAATTTATAGAAAGTTGTTTGTGGTTTTATTTTTAGAGGATGATTTTTGAGGTACCTACCTATACCTACGTAATTAAAACTAGGAAATAATTCAAACTGTTAAGCCTACAGTTGCGAAAAGTCCTAGTCGAATCAAGTAACTCCTATTCTCATACAGATAAACACAGACGCAAAATGTATTAAAGTTGCACGGAAACGAAATATTAATAGCAAACATTCGTGACAGAAACGGCGCCTTGCTTTATTTTTACTTTATTTCGCGAAATGCTTCATCATTACGCCAGACCGATTCATCACGGCTCGCCCTGTGACATTGCCTAATAAAATAATAATATTTTCATTCGTTCCTACATTAGAAATGGTTGTGTCATCTTATTACAATTTAGGCGGGAGGAGTAATTTTTCTTGTGATATATTTCATGTGTAAATCTTATAAATGGGAACTTATTAAAATTTATTATGATTATATAATGTATCATCAGAAAAAAGGACAGCATGGTCATCTGCGACTAGTAATTATAAAAATCTAATGCTGCCAGTGAGAGGGTAGCAAAGAACGAATCAATTGAAATAACGGAGAAAATAAAAAATATGAAAAAATATGTAGAAACGTCTGTATTCGGCATTGGAATGTTCGATATTCGAAAATACAGGGTGGATCTGTAACTTTGGACAATCTGACGTGGTGTGAATGACCTGTCGAAATACAACATAGCACCATTTTTATTTTTTGGATCAGTTATTTTTTTTTCTAACGTATGGAAAATGTACGACTATCGTTGCGGACTTCCATACTGTGATGATTTTTTTTTTATCCAATTCCTAAAATAAAAGTTTTTCTAAGTTTTATTTCAACAAGTCATTCACCCCACGACAGAATGTCCAAAGTTACAGTTCGAACGTCATCTCTAAATAAGTTTTATTTAAACTCCTCAATTACAGTGCCTTTGTTCATAAGTACAATAAAGTGAAATTGTAAAATTTCTTTAAAAATAGGCTAAGATCTCAGTAATACGGGCAGACAGTTCACGTGGATCGAGCCTGCTCACCCTATGAAGGTAGGAATAGTAACAATGTTGACTACATGACCACAGACCTTACATATATATATGAGATACATGACTGTTTAAATACAGTCCCACAACAATCCAAGGCAAGGTAGCCCAGTTTCTATCGAACCACTGACCTAAATTAATTAAAATGTTATTCAGCTTCTTCAGATCTAAGAACGAGGAAATTTCATTTTCGCCATTTTGTCGCTGTTATCAGTACGAGCAAATTTAGAACTAAATTTAGAAATGGGATCTTGGCGATAAGTAATATCGACAATAGGGGTGTGCGAATAATTCGAACTCACGAATTATTCGTTCCGAATCGAATACGAATATTCGATTCTAAACTCGAATCGAATAATTCGAATCTTCGAATTATTCGAAATTCGCCGAATATTCGAAAAATTTCGAATAATTCGAAAAGTTTCGAATATTCGTCGAATTTCGAATAGTATCGAATTCGACTACGACGACTACGACTATTTTGTAGACATCTAGCCCATTAAAGGTATTATCTACTAAATACAAATTCTTGTCCTATTTTCGATGCATCGTCGTAGTCAAATTCGATACTATTCGAAATTCAACGAATATTCGCACTTTTCGAATTATTCGAAATTTTTCGAATATTCGTCGAACTTCGAATAATTCGAAGATTCGAATCATTCGATTCGAATCTCGAATCGAATTTTAATATTCGATTCGATTCGAACGATATTCGCACACCCCTAATCGACAATTCTTAACTCGAACCTTTTTGGTTTATTGATGTTAATTCAATTTTAACATAATAACTCAATTGCATTGACTTTTAAAATAATTACATACCTATTATGTTTTTCTAAAGGCACCAGTTGAAGAACCTTTAAAGTCTAAATTATAAGTCTATCCATAGAAAAAGCCAAAATATAAGTTTACGATCGTCAAGTTTAATCAACAATTTATAATATTTTTTTAATATTTAATTGTTATTCATATATCGTATGATAATACATGGAATTTTATCGTTAATAATCATTATACCGTTTTGTAACCCTAGTTACAATCAAAATGTGGCCATTTGCAGCGAGTTGGTCAGCGTTGTCGGCAGTCAGTCTGCAATAAACCATAGACAATAATCAAACATTAAATCAATTTTATTAATGTTCTAACCATTTTAACTCATGACTCGTAATTTTATTAGGCATGTAAAACAATACTTAATTATGAAACATATCATTTAATGTTACTATTTTTATTTAATTAGATTTCTTCTGATTGCAGTTTTGACAAAATGAACGCATCCATATCCATACTTGCACGTGTTGTCTATACAAAAAATAGACCCAAGTTTACATTGTCTGTGTTTTATAAAAAAAAACTAAAAAAGAACACTCGCTTTTGTAGTCTCGATAAAACTAATTTCGTTGATAAAATGCCGTTATAATTCATTTATATAGGGAAACGTGCCTCATCAATAATCTTTAACTTATACAGTGCTAAAACAAGTAGATATTTTGTACAATTATATGAATAATTGCTTCCATTTGACAAACTGCGCTCGACCGCATATTTAAAATGGCAGCCCTACCACGTAGAATAATCAAAGAGACACAGCGATTGATGCAGGAACCGGTGCCCGGAATCAGCGCAGTGCCTAGCGAAACAAACGCTCGTTACTTCCATGTTATCGTGACCGGCCCAGAGGACTCGCCTTTCGAAGGAGGACTGTTCAAACTAGAATTATTTCTGCCGGAGGATTACCCCATGTCGGCACCTAAGGTTAGGTTTATTACGAAAATATATCATCCCAATATAGATCGACTGGGACGCATATGTTTAGACATTTTGAAAGATAAATGGAGTCCTGCTCTACAAATTCGCACGGTGCTATTGTCTATTCAAGCGCTGCTGTCAGCGCCTAATCCGGACGATCCCCTGGCCAACGACGTCGCGGAGCTGTGGAAGGTGAACGAGAGCGAGGCTATCCGGAACGCGAAGGAGTGGACGCGGAGATACGCAATGGACAACTGAGACGGCGGCGGAGACCCCCGGTGCTCGCCGCGCACGACCAACGAGATATCACGACTTATGAGTGCAAGTTATGTTACACATCCTAGACCGAATAACTTGTGAGAGACTTGTGGATCAAATTATAATTGTTAGTGAGTGAGGGCCGCGGTCCCCTGCAGTTCCCCATCGCCTCACGCTGTTTGCCTCGGAACGGCTGGCGGTCCTATCATTGTTTACCCGTACACACGTAGCTTGGTTACAATATTAGGTATGCATATTTTTTTACTATTGATACGGATAGTGAATATTAAAATATACCTGGAGACTTATAAATGTATATATTATGCTGGTTAAAAATTAATTTTGTACAAAAAATAGTGTTTCACTTTGCAAAGTTTGCGTACTTTTGTCAACGACTTTGTCTTTGCTTTTAACATCAGTTAACTGATCTCTCGTTTGAAATGTTTTCTTTTTTGTTTTTATATTTTAGAACAATAAATGCATTTAGGTATAATTTTCACTTTATTAACCTCATCAACATTGTTTCACAGTGAATCTTATGTGTAATATTCACGTCTTGTAAAAAATATCAAAATAAATTGTATTTATGTAAATTTTTAATTTGGCTTTGTAAGCAACTTCAAAATACATGGAATACAAAAAGCTAAACTATATTTCATTTTATATCAAAATATGTTGATTCTACATTACATTAACCACTGAGACAGGTCTTGCATTAGTGAAATTGCAATAATTTTATCCTTTTACCCACTTGAAGTAATTTGATTTTATCTAAATGCTGTCTCATAGTGATTATCAAATATCATAGTGTGAATAATATTTAACAGTTTAGTCATTTTGCTAAAATTATGTTTATGTACTTTTAAAGGCAGTTATAAAGTGACTTTTTTGAAACAGCCCATGTTGTTTATCATAGGGTGATAACTTGGAGAAACTAATTTGGAGGTTTGCAATACAGGAGAAACAAAAAAAGTTCATCCAAATCTAAAAATCAATAAGTTTAATCAAAACACTACAGGAATGATACATTATGTTAAAATTTTATTTACTTTTGTGTGTTGAAGTTTTAAAGAGATGGTATTGAATATTTATTTATCACTAAATGAACCAATAACAGTTACAGTAAGCAATAAAATTTGCAATAGAAATGGTATTAAGGATAATATTGAAAGCCACCACCCAATTACAGGTTAACATAACACCAGCAAAATGTCAATTTCCCATAGAAAGAAGCCTATTTAAAAGATTCTTAGCAGAATAGGTATATTTTGTTTTCATTGGTCTATCGGAACCAGACAGACCCAAATACTATCTCTTGTTAGTGTAAATTGAAGCCAGTAGGAATGAAGTTCTACAGAGCCATCGCCAATAGAATAACATTCACAATGCCTGCAATATCACATGTCTGGTTATAAAATATAATTTATCAACATTTCCTCAACTGTTCTTGGAATTCTATTGGTTTTCAGGTTATTCTTAGCACACTTGATCACTAATAGCAATTTCTTCTAAAGAACTAAAACCCACATGGAAGGATGAGTGGCTATATTTTGATCAGCTTGACTTCAGTGTGGAATCTGGACCCTAAGAGAACCGTATTTTAAGCAAATATCACCATACTTGTACTGTTTTCTTTTATTTTCATGCAGGCAGATGATCCAACGAGCCATCTGAACGTAATCTGTAATTAGGCTTATTGCTATTTAATACCTTTTATGTTTCATGGTTTATAAATAAACTAAACTATCAATTCTAACATCATAATATCTTTCATGCAGTGTCTGCTAAAAATCATGCAACCCGACCTACCCCAAAAAGTTCAGTTCCTAACATTGTTTCTTAACCCAATAACAACAACCCAATACATAATTCTAAGTAAATTTCTCTGAATTATGCGTATTGCAAATTAGTAATACTTTACATCCCCACCACCAAATTACGCGTTAAAATTCACGTTTTCAAGAACAACCGGTCTGTGTTGTTGTGTTAATGGTTTTTCCCAGACTATTATTTTCCCCCCCCCCCCCCTATATTCCTCGGAAACCGAATGTGACAGAAATTTTAAACTGCCCAATGAACTACGTCGCCATGATATTGCATCAGTTGACTTCGTATCCTGACTCAGTCAAGATAGGGCGAGTTTATTTAGTAGTGTATTTTACAGTAAAAGCCCTTTACTGTTATACTCAATACTGCCCAAAACTGGGCTTGCTTCTCAGGATCGGGAAAAATTCACCACATCGACGATCATGCGAGTTGTTCGATCGGAAAAGGGTTTCTAAAAAAGAAAAAAATGCTTTCAAGATATGTAAAGTCCTCAATCCCCATTGGGCAAGCGTGGTGGACTATGCCTAATCCCAGTTCTGAGGAGACCTGATCCCAGCAGTGGGCAGTAATAGGTTGTTACAGTACAATACAGAGTTGGTACTGGGTTTAATTCTATTTACATCCTATAGATATCCTGACTTTCTTGAGTAAGGACTACAAAGACTAAAGTTGTCAAAGGAGGATTAACACCGAGGAAGGTAAACAAGCTGGCTCATTCAACTTTAATCATCGTACTACGTATTTAAGAAATTTGTATCAGTAAGATAATAGCAAAGGTGATTGTCAGATAACAGTTTGACATTGGTGTAGGTTTGCAGCCGTCAGCCGATGAGCATATTATCTAGCAGATCTTGAAAACAACGTCTGAATCATAAATATTGAAACTGTCTACGCAAAATAGATCATATTGTTTTTTCCTTTCTAGTACACCTATTATCATTGGACTAGATCAACGTTTCTCAGTGTGTTCCGCGGAGCCCCGGGGTTCCGCGAAGCCTTTCCAAGGGTTCCGCGAAGATTGGTACTGATTATAATTCATTAAATAGTAAAAAAGGCTCCAGAAGAAATATTTTTGGAAAGCGAAGTATTTGACGGAACCTTATAGATATTGATAATCAAACACTTAATTGTTATTCTTTATTTATAATCAAAATATTATAGCAATTATATGATGTATTATAAGTGTTTGATTATTCTAGGGTTCCGTCGAATAATTAACTTCCCAAAAGGGTTCCGTAGCCAAAAAAGTTTGAGAAACGCTGGACTAGATACTAAAGTTAAAAATCTACAGCATCTAAATATGGATAAAGAGTTGTTAATTTTAGATTGAAGTATTGTGATACGAGTTGTTATCAAGCATTATAAAGCTTTATAAAGGATTTTGATTACTAATCGACTATTATTTAGATATCCATGACTACTAAACTTGTAGGTACATAAAATTAAAAAAGGTAGCTTCACTCATGTTAGTTCACGAGTAATCTATACTAATACTAATATTTATAAAGCTGCAGAGTTTGTTTGTTTGTTTGAACGCGCTAATCTCAGAAACTACCGGTCCGATTTCAAAAATTCTTTCACTGTTGGAATGTCCATTTATCGAGGAAGGTTATAGGCTATATTTTATTTTGAAACAATTAGGGATCCGTATGAAAATATCGAATTTGTAAGACCAAGTGAAATATCTAAAAACTATTTATGCGTACGCTGCAAAAACTATTGACAATAGAACAAAATGATGTACTACGGGTTTTTAGGTCTTTTGAAGACAAACAAAAAAGTCCGCGAGAGCATATATCTAACTATCATAGTTTAGTCACAACAAATGCTTTTATGTTAAAAAAAAGATTAATTGGTCCGAAGAATAAATTTAATATTATTGTGTATTGTTATATTAATGCTTATCCAAATAAAGTAGTTTGTTATCAAGAGTATTAATGTAGAAGTAAATTACTTTTTGTTTTATTCCAATCGGACTTTTCGTTTAGAAGTTATCACGAGTATAAAACGCGAGCCGCGAAAATAATACCTCGACGGCATTGTGAGTACTGTTTGAACCCCTTTATGACGCAGACGAAGTTGCGAGGGTCATCTAGTGGATGTTATAAGCATGGATTTAACCATTCAATAGACTAATAGCTCGATGTATGTGGGATTAGAATAGAACAGTCAAGACTTCAAAAGTATCTTAGATAGACCATATTATTTCCTGCAATGCCTAGATAAGAATAGTTTTGGTTATTTTTATCGTTGTTTGCTCTAGTACATTCTAGAAATAAAGCAAGCTACTGTTATAGATGTTTATAGGACAAATAGGTCTTACGTAGATACCCAAATCTACATCGAATCACGTGTCTCACCAGTGAAGCAACGTGACAAATTTGAATAACACTGAATATTATATTAACGACTGAATTTGTATAGGTCACACTTGACTTAAATAGGTCACTAACTGCTGTCGTCAATAGGTATTATCGTCATGAAGCACCTGCAAGTTTGGAAAAAACGGTACAATAGTTTAGTCAAATCGTGACATAGATGGCAGCTGGTTTTGCGTCTGGGACTGCGCACCGACATAAACCTCGTGGTAAGTTGTGGATTGTGATCGCAACAGAGTTTCAAACAAAGTATGGTGGACTATACTTTGTATATACTTAGGATATACATACTTATAATACTACGATTTGGATCCCACATGCCTCTTAGACGTTTAGTAAAGATTTGGAAAAATGCGATACACCTATTTTTGGAACGCAGTTCCTTATCGCGCGTTGTGAAAGGGGGCTAGACGGAAAAAATTCTTACAAAAAGTTGTCACGACACTTTGTTTTAGATGATTATCGCTAGATGGCGCTGTGATCAAAATCTTTTAAAAGACGTTCCTTATCGCGCGTAAAAAAAATTAGGAATAAAAAATTATAAGATATCTTTTAATCGAAAGGAACTTCGTTCCATCCGGGTGTCCCTTGACACCTCTCAAGTTTTTTAAATTTATTTATATGACCATACAATAAGTCCATATTTGTTAGTAAGCATTAAAATGGTGTTAGTAAACATAAACTATTAAACATCAACATGGTTTAAAGATATTAATGGATACATAACTCCAACAGAATAATTCAAGACTAATATTTAGATCATTTCATAAGTTACATAATATACAAAAAGTCAAGGATAATTTAAATAAAACTTCACATAATTTGTTCAGTTTATTCTTAACTTTAATGCAGACTAGAATAATACTCTTAGAAATGAGAACAACAATAATTTCACATATTACAGTGTACCTACCACGAGCATTCACAATAAAGGCTATTTTATTATATTTATTATCAGTGTTTCAAAAATGTAAATAAAATCTTATTCACAACAGCTAGCAATACAAAATATTACATAATACACAGTTATTAACTTCACATTACTTATTAGGAAGGGATTTTTTTCTAGGGAGCTTTGCCAGTGAACTTTTCCAAAAGTAAAATATGTCTTATGTCTATTTGTAGTCTAAAAAATGATGGGGCCATCAGAGTAAAATTAATACAAAAGTAAAAAGGCTCTTTTGGCGATTTGATAGCTCTGGTGCCTGTAAAATTTAGTTTTTCAACAGTTAAGGAGGAAGTTTACAGCTCGTCGCCCCAGTGCTTGTTTGGCCTATCTGACATTTTTTACGAAAATGACTTTTTAATGCAGTATTATAAAGAATTAAATTTCCAACCTACTGGTAAAATAACTTTTTAAAATTTTAAATTCTAAAGCAATAAAAATCTCATTTTAATTTTTTTCTCAACACGGCACTTAACGAAAATTCCGTGCTTGTTTGCTGTATCGGTAGTTTTTAAAAATTTCAGTGCTTGTTTGTTGTGTCGCAACTCAATTGACCAATCACAGCCGGCGTAGCGCCGTATCCGCCATTTTGTATGACGTTACAGTAGTTCGAAACACAGTGAGATTCGCATGAAATCACAATAAAAAATGAGAAATAGTTTATTAAATTATGTTTTTTTTTCATAAATTTGATTGAATATCATTTTAAAAGTATTTCTTCAACAAATCATAAAAGCAAAGATGAGCAGACATCGCTAAAAATAGAGAAATACGTATTTTTTTTAATTAACCGTTGACTCAGTTGAATTTCAAACAGGGTGTTCTATTTAAAAACTTTAAACCAATTGTCAGGTTAAGACAAGTATCACGCCCGTTTTCCATACAAATAAATAAAATTCGAGTTTTCGAAATCTGTTTGTAAATTGTTCTGTACTATGAATCCTGGATCCGGATGTTGGATTCTGCATCCTGGATCTTGAATATAGGATCCTTGATCTTAATCAAGATCTGATGATGAAGCTGGAAGGTGACTACGGAAACTCCGTCAATAAGCAAGATAACCTCATCGTGTTTAGGCTCTAATGAAGCGTCTTGATGAGTTCTTTAAGAGGTGAATGTCAAGGTTTGATGATGAAGCTGGAAGGTGGCAACAGGAACTCCGTCAATAAGCAAGATAACCTCATCGTGTTTAGGCTCTACTGAAGCGTCTTGATGAGTTCTTTGCATAGACATGAATGTCAAGATCTGATGATGGAGCTGGAAGGTGGCTACAGGAACTCTGTCAATAAGCAAGATAACCTCATCGTTTTTAGGCTCTAATGAAGCGTCTTGATGAGTTCTTTGCATAATCATGAATGTCAAGGTCTGATGATGGAGCTGGAAGGTGGTTACAGGAACTCCGTCAATAAGCAAGATAACTTCATCGTGTTTAGGCTCTAATGAAGCGTCTTGATGAGTTCTTTGAGAAGATGTGAATGTCAAGGTTTGATGATGAAGCTGGAAGGTGGCTACAGGAACTCCGTCAATAAGCAAGATAACTTCATCGTGTTTAGGCTCTAATGAAGCGTCTTGATGAGTTCTTTGCATAGACATGAATATCAAGGTCTGATGATGCAGCTGGAAGGTGGTTACAGGAACTCTGTCAATAAGCAAGATAAATGTATATGCAAAGAACTCATCAAGACGCTTCATTAGAGCCTAAAAACGATGAGGTTATCTTGCTTATTGACGGAGTTCCTGTAACCACCTTCCAGCTCCATCATCAGACCTTGACATTCATCTAGGGACAAAGTACTCACCAGGACGCTTCATTAGAGCCTAAACACGATGAGGTTATCTTGCTTATTGACAGAGTTCCTGTAGCCACCTTCCAGCTCCATCATCAGACCTTGACATTCATGTCTATGCAAAGAACTCATCAAGACGCTTCATTAGAGCCTAAACACGATGATGTTATCTTGCTTAATGACGGAGTTCCTATTGCCACCTTCCAACTGCATCATCAGACCTTAATATTCATGTCTATGCAAAGAACTCATCAAGACGCTTCATTAGAGCCTAAACACGATGAGGTTATCTTGCTTATTGACGGAGTTCCTGTAGCCACCTTCCAGCTCCATCATGAGACCTTGACATTTATCTAGGGACAAAGTACTCACCAGGACGCTTCATTAGAGCCTAAACACGATGAGGTTATCTTGCGTGATGGCGGAGTTCCTGTGGCCACCTTCCAGTTCCATCATCAGACCTTGACATTCATCTAGGGACAAAGTACTCACCAGGACGCTTCATAAGAGCCTAAACACGATGAGGTTATCTTGCGTAATGACGGAGTTCCTGTGGCCACCTTCCAGTTCCATCATCAGACCTTGATATTCATGTCTATGCAAAGAACTCATCAAGACGCTTCATTAGAGCCTAAACACGATGAGGTTATCTTGCTTATTGACAGAGTTCCTGTAACCATCTTCCAGCTCCATCATCAGACCTTGACATTCATCTAGGGACAAAGTACTCACCAGGACGCTTCATTAGAGCCTAAACACGATGAGGTTATCTTGCTTAGTGACGGATTTCCTGTGGCCACCTTCCAGTTCCATCATCAGACCTTGATATTCATGTCTATGCAAAGAACTCATCAAGACGCTTCATTAGAGCCTAAACACGATGAGGTTATCTTGCTTATTGACAGAGTTCCTGTAACCACCTTCCAGCTCCATCATCAGACCTTGACATTCATCTAGGGACAAAGTACTCACCAGGACGCTTCATTAGAGCCTAAACACGATGAGGTTATCTTGCTTAGTGACGGATTTCCTGTGGCCACCTTCCAGTTCCATCATCAGACCTTGACATTCATGTCTATGCAATGAACTCATCAAGACGCTTCATTAGAGTCTAAACACGATGAGGTTATCTTGCTTATTGACAGAGTTTCTGTTGCCACCTTCCAGCTCCATCATCAGTCTTTGACCTTCATCTACAGACAAAATACTCACCAGGACGCTTCAAGCGCAAAAAACCCATCAATCAAAAATCGAGTTGGTCATATTTTAAAATAATATACATAACGGAACAAGCGAAATCGGCAGTAAAACTTATACTAATTAAAAACTTACATCCTGTATCAACAATATTAGCACTTAGCACAAACAAGCACGGAAAATTATCACAATCCTTTGGCCAATCTTCAGTGCACGTTTGTTGTAAGTAAACATCCGAAAAATTTTTAGTGCACGTTTGGCCTATCGTCACACAAAACATGTAAAATACGCTAGAATCATAAACTATTGTATATTATTTCTTTATAAATCAATTTGTGGGTAGCTCGTGTATTTATATTAAGTATCAAATTAAAAAATTAAACGTTATTTAATAAATAAAACAAAAAAAACGTCTCCTGTAAAATTTGCTCGAGTGCAGATAGGCCAAACAAGCACTGAGGCGACGAGCTGTAGGTACATTTTTATTAATCTTACATTAAGTCAAGACATTCGGGTAATTTCTATGGAATGACTACGTGTATCCAAATAAAAATAGTTTCTCAAATAAATTAATATTTATGACTTGTGGATGTATAAAAGTTCACTGGCCGAAATCGCAAAGAAGGAATAACATTAAATATACGAAGCATCAAGAAAGGGATATTATTGGACATTGAAGCTAAAATGGTCTCTTTCGATAACCTCCAGTTGTATCGATTTTAACACAACTAAAATCGATTACAGACAGAATTTATCGATTAAAATGTTATATTTTGTTTATACATAGTTACTCGTTCTCAGAGCGCTAAGCTTAGCTAAGAACACAGAATTTATATATAAATGTGGATTATACAATAATGCTATAGCGATACTATAAAATTTACAAAATATGATATATCTTTTCGAAATGCTACATGAAATTATTCATATTATAATCTATAATCTAATCAATTCATTATATTTAGTTATTGGATCCGCACGTATGACTCTTTCACTCGTGTTGCATTTGATTTAAGAGTGAAAGAGATAGAAATAGTTTTCTTTGTGTTTTTAAAATCGAACGGATCCATATAAGCTATACATATTACTGTTTCGTATATATTTTGAACTATGGTGCGTATTTTCATAAATTGATTACACAAAATGGTGTTATAATACTTTATCGAAAAAAATATAACGATTTTCATAAATTTTGTCAATAGAATATACAATAATAATGGAATGATGCGGTGAGCTTAAATTAAAATGAAACAGGTATTGCGCAAAATAGTACAGTCTTTTGCGTAAAATCTATAATTTCATAGAAAATAAATTAATACATCTAAATGGCAAAGGTTCGACTATTCATGTCTTTAATATAACAACTATAATAATATCTGCCATTATTATTTACTGCATTGTCAACAGCTCTACTGATGTTCAAAATTACAAACAGCTTACGAGTTTTCTTTAGATAAAAATCTACAATAAGTGAAAAAAGAAAACATAACCGGTAAGTTACTTTATAAAACCTCTTAAAAAGAGACTTTTTACGACATTTAATAGATATTGAAGGTATCATAAAATTACTGAAAAATTAAAAAAACAAATCAGAGAGCTGTATCTTGATACATGTATCAACACAAAAGCGAGCTTACATCTAAAATTCTGTGTATATTAAACTATTCTATAAGTATATTGTTATTCCAAAGCTAATAACATAATTTTTAAACATTTCACCTTACAATGAATGAACATGATTTAAAAAATTAAAAATTGTGAAAATTTCGGATATTTCATAAAACAGGTAAACAAACTATTGAAATTTCAAAGTATCATCATTAGTCTAAAATTCATCTCATATATTATTTGATGAATGTTACACAAATACCTACCTAGATGACAGTAAAACACGGTATTAAAATATCATTTTATAGGAATGAACGATTAGAATGAATGAAATACATAAAAACAAAACTTATTCAGACACTCGCGGTTTTCTATAATATTTTCATGCATTTTCAACGGGTTCTTACCACGATATTTAATTAATTGAGTTGCCTCGATATTTCAACGTTGTTGCAAACGTCATGATCACGAGAAGACTGGATACTGCGGGTCGATTTACGAGCAAACAAATCTATCTACCCTCTTTCTCGTTCGCTTTTGGGTAGTACCACTGGAACTCGAACTCACATCACAACACACAACACCCACTTTATCTACAAGACTCTCTGATTTCGAGTTCCAGTGGTACTACCCGTTGAAAATGCATGAAAGTATTACATAAAATCAATTTTTGATGAAAATAATTGTGTAACTAAGTCAAACTCCTATCAGATCAAAGGAAAAATAAAAGCTAGAAGTATTTTTCAACATCATACAATTAAATAATATCCAGAAATGACCTAACAGTTTTTTTGTAATCATTATGATTTTTATGGATCATAATTAAGTAAGTGGTAATCATTTCGGATAAACTTTGCAATGTTAGATTTTAACTCGATAACTATCGAATAAAATCAAGTTTAGGCCACTTTAGTAAAAATAAAACCATTTTGAGAGATTTTTTTGTAATTTTTAGGTTAGGTCATTTCTGCATTTTCGAAGTACTTAAGATGGAAAAACTACATTAATTTTGTTCTTTAATGTTTAATGAATCAGGCTTATAGTTACTTTATACCTAAGCAGATATGAGTGAATTTGATATTTAATTTACAAATACATTCATATAAGTGGAGCATGTATACAAGTTGTCATGACGATCATCACTTCCGGACGTAACTCTCGGAATATAGTTGTCTCTTTTGCTCCTATAGATATTAAATTAAGGGAAAGAGACAAGAATGACGTTCATTTGCTGCTACCAAATTGATGAAGTTAAAAATAATTTTGTTCTTTTCAAATTTGTTATTAGCAGCAATGATGTCTTATACTATGATGTACTTATTTTTATTAGCCACGTAAGCATTATAAGCATTCCGAATAAATTTTCATCACATTGTTTTTGTTTTTTGAGTATTTTTTTGACAGCAAAGCTTTTCCCGACCTCGGTACATAAAAAAACCATAAGATAATTAAAACTGTTTCATCTCCCCTGCGCTGAATATATTATGACATCTATATTGTGAATTGGCAGTGACGTCATAATTACACATAAATAAATTTACTTTATTTAAATATACGTAACGTTTGTGCTATAATATTTTATTGCACTCCTGAGACAAACTAGAATGGAAATTTACCGAAAACAATGTACAAACAACATTGGTTAGTTTACCCTACAGGGTAAAGTGCCCAGGTCGGGTCAGAGCGGTGGTGACGGCTGTGAGGCAGGCACTTGTGTGTGTGTGGCGACGCGTCTATATGAACACGGGGTTCTCTTGGCCCGTCAGTAATCGGAACATCGATGTCGGCATTGTCTTCATGAGGATCTGAAATTGGAATCATATAATTTAGATTGGAATATATCAGGATTTGCTGTAATTTCTTAGGTTCAAATAGTAAATTAATATCTTAATATACATAAATCTCGTGTCACAATGTTTGTCCTCAATGGACTCCTAAACCACTTGACCGATTATAATAAAATTTGCACACCATGTGCAGTTCGATCCAACTTGAGAGATAGGATACCTTAGATCAAGGTCTGATGATGGAGCTGGAAGGTGGTCACAGGAACTCCGTCAATAAGCAAGATAACCTCATCGTGTTTGGGCTCTAATGAAGCTTCCTGATGAGTACTTTGCATAGAGAATGAATGTGAAGGTCTGATGATGGAGCTGGAAGGTGGCCACAGGAACTCCGTCAATAAGCAAGATAACCTCATCGTGTTTGGGCTCTAATGAAGCGTCCTGATGAGTACTTTGCATAGAGAATGAATGTGAAGGTCTGATGATGGAGCTGGAAGGTGGCCACAGGAACTCCGTCAATAAGCAAGATAACCTCATCGTGTTTGGGCTCTAATGAAGCTTCCTGATGAGTACTTTGCATAGAGAATGAATGTGAAGGTCTGATGATGGAGCTGGAAGGTGGCCACAGGAACTCCGTCAATAAGCAAGATAACCTCATCGTGTTTGGGCTCTAATGAAGCGTCCTGATGAGTACTTTGCATAGAGAATGAATGTGAAGGTCTGATGATGGAGCTGGAAGGTGGCCACAGGAACTCCGTCAATAAGCAAGATAACCTCATCGTGTTTGGGCTCTGATGAAGCGTCCTGATGAGTACTTTGCATAGAGAATGAATGTGAAGGTCTGATGATGGAGCTGGAAGGTGGCCACAGGAACTCCGTCAATAAGCAAGATAACCTCATCGTGTTTGGGCTCTAATGAAGCGTCCTGATGAGTACTTTGCATAGAGAATGAATGTGAAGGTCTGATGATGGAGCTGGAAGGTGGCCACAGGAACTCCGTCAATAAGCAAGATAACCTCATCGTGTTTGGGCTCTAATGAAGCGTCCTGATGAGTACTTTGCATAGAGAATGAATGTGAAGGTCTGATGATGGAGCTGGAAGGTGGCCACAGGAACTCCGTCAATAAGCAAGATAACCTCATCGTGTTTGGGCTCTGATGAAGCGTCCTGATGAGTACTATTAGAAAATTCCCGGGAACAATTCCTATGCGACGCAGACGAAGTTGCGCGGGGCAGCTAGTGTTAATGTATAATTTTATCAATGATTAAAGACATGCATCATTCTTTACCTTATAGAATGTGGATGGAGGTTTAGGGAAGGTCTAAATATCCGGCAGTGGACGTCTGTGAATATTATTACATTGGATTGTGTGTGTGTGTGTGTGTGTGTGTGCTTAATCGTGGGTATGCGTGTATACGTGCCAGAGCGTAACTTCGTGTTTGCGTATTCAATTACGTAGGACTGTGCGTGCGTGCTTGTTTGAATGTATGCGTGTTTGACTGTTGGATCCGTTTCTATGTACGTGCTTATTCGGATGCCGGTCTTTGTCTGCGTGTTTATACAGTATGTAACAAAAACCCTGTTGTTCCTTTAAGGACATATACACTTTCCTACAGGCAACACATTAATGAAATTATAATTTAAAAAAGCAATCATTGGCTAGACTAGGCGTCAAAATCAAATAGCTATTAAAACCTACTCATTTGAAAAAATGTTTAGAATATCGTATTTTAAAAGTAACCTACTAGCGTTAAAGTGATAAACAACAGCTCGTCGCCTCAGTACTTGTTTGGCCAATCTGCACTCGAGCAAATTTTATAGGAGACAGCAAACAAGCACGGAATTTTCGTTAAGTGCCGTGTTGAGAAAAAAAATTGAAATGAGATTTTTATTGTTTTAGAATTGAATATTTTAAAAAAATATAATACCAGTCGGATGGAAATTTTATTCTTTATAATACTGCATTAAAAAGTCATTTTCGTAAAAAATGTCAGATTGGCCAAACTAGCACTGAGGCGACGAGCTGTCAAGGTCAAGATCGCGCGTGCGGCGTGCGCCTGTGACTGTCGATCGGCGGCACAATCAAAGAGATTGGCGGGAACGTTCTACTCTCTCTCTGTCTAGTGTCAACGACATCGCTTCATGCTGAATAGTAGAAATAACAAACAACGTAAACATAATAAATATTGACAATTAAATATTTAATGTAATTATTTTAGTTGAACGTTTTTTTACAAAAGACTAGCTTTATTACATACTTGTGCCGAAGCTTAATACGTGGGTAGAAGGAACAACAGGGTTTTTGTTACATATTGTATAGACACTTGTTCGGATGTATGTATATTTTATGTCCATATTACCTCTCCGACAGAGGTAGCGAGTAGGTTAACGATCCTCTCGTGCGGTACGGCGACGACGCTCTGCGAGTTGATCTCTATGATGCGATGTCCGACGCGCACTCCGCCTCGCTCCGCTATCCCGCCGCGAAGTAAACTGCATATCTGTATAAGTATATTTTTTTTTAACATGTTTCTTATGTTTCGTGGTAAATATCGCCAATTTCTACATGCAAAGATGGGGAAGGGGAACCTAACAAATCATCTACTACAGAAAACTCTTCTTAAAGGGGGCGGCGCGACGGGTAAGAGTGCCATGGGCGTAATGTGTCGCGACGTCCCTCATAACCCCGTGCTGGGTTCTGGTCTCAGCCGGGGTTCGACGCTGTGTGAGCGGTTGGAGGTTTTAGTGCGGTTCAACTCCCACATACCGGATCCGGTGATTTCCTCCGACTAAAAAAAAATTATCTTAAAATTCGATTACCTGAATGGGTCTATTATGTGAGATTAGAATGTAATTACAATTTTAACAGTCAAACATGATTCGAGCATGTTGTTGTCCTAGCTAATACTGGCTGGATTTGTAATCTTTTCCAAGCTGAAGTGAAATGAATATCCTATCCAAATATAACTTGGAACAACTTTTGTTTTCGAATTTGTTAATCTTTTTGTTATAATGGTGTATGAACGAGTATTATTGCGAGTTATAACAACTTAATTACTGTCTACAAACACGATAACATATCATAAAAACCAAAAATACATCCCAAAATCCCATATATTATTTTTAAAAAAGGATATTTGACTCACCACACCATTCTGTACGCTAAACCCGAGCTGGTACTTGGTATCGGGTCGTTTTATCTTGACCTCTACTACGGGAGCGCACGGCACAACCGTCAACTTCACAACGGTTTGGTTCTTAGAGTTCTTTATGTATGTCTGACAGGTTGATAGAGGTAACCCAACCAGACTTACACCGTTTATTGCTATTATTTGATCGCCTGGAATTGAATAGGGTAAATTTAAAATAAGTGTTTAGTAGATTTTAAGCTTTTCATTAGATAGAAAGGTTTGTGATGGACGCCATTTTGTAGTGGTCGCCATTTTGAATCAATCGATTATCCATTTCGAAACTACAAAGCTACAAATAGACGCCCGCAATACTTTTTTTCGTTGAGGTATATAATAGTTGAGGTGATAATCTGATAAATTATGCAACTAAAAAAATGTATTATATTGTAATTAAGTAGATAATCGTTGGTATTATACCAATTATTTTTATCGTTTACGTTTGTGTTCTGATAAGATGAATGTCATGTCTAAAAGTACATTGATACACTATCAATCGGGACTAATTCAGTAGAACGAGAGCACACTATTGTTTACTCATTCATTCACTCTTTAATTAGTTCCCAAATTGTAATGAGTTTTCATTGTCAATCATTGCATAGAACCCTTGCACTTTAATTCATTGATAAGTATGATTACACTATAATTTACTGACGTTAAGATATACTTAACCATTCAACTGGGAACGTCACTTTTCGCTAGATGGCGAAACTGGGGACTTCGTATGGAATCAATACCGTGTTTGAGTCTCTTTTTAAAAACAATTTTTCCAATAAATTTTAATTTCGATTTTTAATTAAACCTTATATTTTAGTAAATCTTTATTATTAAGTGACGGTATATTGCATTTTCAGCAAAAAATATAGTTTCTCCGTAAAATCTGAGACGATTAAAAAATGTAAACAAAACAAGTTTTAGAACTGTGTTCAATTTTGCTTCCTGCCACAGATTTGGCAAAAGTAAACAAACCAATTTGGTTGCCGATCCCAGTAGAGTGGTTAAATTACTACTCGTATCAAAGCAATTCTCTACGTACCTATATTAAGTTGTCCACACCTAGCGGCGGCGCCTGCCGGGGCGAGGTTAGCAATAACAACAGTAGGTAACATGGAACCCCAGCCTGATTCCACCACAACCACACCAAGAATCTCGCCTTTTGTCTTTGGTACTACCACCTGAATGAATTAGATCTTATTGTTATTGACATAGGGTTGATTTTTGTATTTAGTTATATTAGCTTTATCTGTTACCTAATCTCGATATTCATATGGATAAATGAAATGTACATTGTTATGTTTGACTACACATGTGATGACTTTAAAAATATATGGATATAAGAGGAGAGGAAGGCATAATTAAAGATTTGACTGTGTGAAGGATGATATGATGGTTTGTGGTGTGACAGCTAATGTAAATGCATAGAGACAGAAAATATATCACTCCGACCCCTTTTAAATGGTATAAATAAGCTTTATACATAGTATTTTGGAACGAAGTTCCTTATCGCGCGTTGTGACAGGGGGCTAGACGTAAAAAAATCTTACGAAAAAGTTGTCACGACACTTTTTTGTTAGATGATTATCGCTAGATGGCGCTGTGATCAAAATCTTTTAAAACAAGTCCTTATTTTGTTTTACATGATTAATGCTAGATGGCGCTGTGATCAAAATATTTTAGAACACGTTCCTTATCGCGCGTTACGAAATGAAATAGTTTTTATGAGATACGTTTTAATCGAAAGGAACTTCGTTCTATCCGGGTCTCCCTTGACACCTCTCAAGTTTTTTTTATTACAAAAATGAAACCGTCCCCCCTTCTATTGTAATCTTGTCCTTTAAATATGCATAATCTAAACACAGAACCAAGAGTACAGAGACCCAATCCTTAAACCTAACCTTTCATCTGACTCGAACACCATTCAAATTCATTCAAAATAAAAGTAAACGAATCGAGTACCGCCTCCGTTTTGAAAAATAAAGAGCACTGACAAAATGTGCAATTCGTACCTCTTTTTGCAATTCCTTTTTCGCGAACATCTGTAACTCATCACCGAATATCTCTTGACTGTTCAATACTTCTTGGTAGTCCATCTCCTTGACGAAGCTGTGGTCTTCGATGCCGTTCGCTTTAAGGAATTCCATGTACGCCACTTGGAACGCTTGCCCTATTGACTGTGCTATGAATTGAGCCTGTGGAATAGGTGTAAGGTTATTGGTTAGAGGTCCACATTTCGAGAACTATAAGTAAAACTAAATTAAAACTGTAATCTTGTAGGAATAAGTAAACCTAATTACGGTAAGAAAAAAATTGATTGAAAAGTATTTTTTAGGTCACTTCCCCTAAATGTAAAGTGGTAGAATTTTCATCTTATAAGCCATCAATTAGGGTATCGTTCGACTTTTTTAAATCAGAAGATTTATTCTAATTAATATTGATTTTTTTTCTAGCGCTCCGGGAACACCGACGTTAAATAAAGTAAGTTGTGTCTATTAAAACAATATTCACCTCTTCACTTTCGAAAACATGACATATCATCTTCGGCGTACGGTTCAATTTCGGCTGATCCGAGTCGTTTTCGTGTGGTACAAACCGTCGTCTCGCCATCAACACGACTAGATCTCCTATATCAGCGATATACGAGATTGTTCTCAGCGCATGGTCCATCATTATTTCTTTCAATTCAGTGTTGAGAACCATTATCTTTTCTGTTGATATAAATAGGTCGACTTCCGTGCTTGGTTGATTTTCGCCTTCGGGTGCCTGGAAATTTATATTTTTATTGATAATTTCAATAGTTATGTAAATAAAACTACGTTGTCTTAAGGTCATGTGAATTTAATAAAGTACTTCTATTAAGTATTAATATCTTAAATACCAGGTATAATTAATTAAACCGAAATGTTTGGTAAACACAATAACAACTTACCAATGCCTATGAAGTCCACGAGTGAGCAAGAAAGGAAATTAAAATAATTGTTTTAGTCATATATTCATTTAAACTATAGGATATAAAAAAGTAAATAAATTATTTACAAAAGTTAGAATACTATCTCTCAAGTTTAAGTATGTACGTTTACTAACTAAGATCGTATGTTTTATCTATTTTACGAATATTTTGATCATTTTAACCTAGTATTGTTCTAGTTCAAAAGCATGCTGTTGAAATATAACTAAAAAAAAAACGAAAATTTTAGAATTATTTTCTCAAAATTCAACTGTACGTGTACATTTTGTAGTCAAATAACAAATATAACTTAATATTTATTTCTGTATGAAATTTCTAAACTCAACAAAATCGCGAATTAATCATTACGAAACGTCAACGTGACATTTCCAAACGTCAAAGTGACATAACGAAACGTCAAAACTGTCAGCCAAACCACCTTGATCTTAGTGACGGCCTCCTCGACCATGTTCTTTTTGAGTCGTTTTTTCCTCCTCCTCGAGTCCTCGTCCACCTCGACCGAGCCGAGGAATGTGAGTCTGAAGACGGCGGCCGGCGCCGCGTACACGCCCGAGTAGGGACCGTCGCAGCCCCACTGCACAATGCATCAAGCTAACCTCCTCCGAACACTTCTCACATCGTCGGCGATTCGATTTTGTTTTGCTCGCGTTGTTTTGATTGAAGATAGAAATCTTTTTTTGAACGCCTAAGTTTTAGATGTTAGTTTTGTCTCGTTTTAATATTTCCACGGCATATTAAGACGAATAATGCGTTGTCCTTTATTTTATTGAGTCAAGATTTCAAGGCATTCTCGCAGGCAAACACTAATCTTATTTAATTGGATTGTTTTGATGAGATTTAATGATTTACATTTTTTTTGACAATGTCGTTTTACGAATTTACTTAGTAGCAAACTTTCGAAGATTTCATATTTTGGTACAGTTTTGCCGTTTAATTTTATTGCCTCGCCACCGTTATTTGCCACAGATTATTAAATTTATTTTTAGCAATGACCGTCAAACGTGAAAGCGAACAGCTGATTAAGCTTAAACAAATTCACCCGAAATCTCACAACATGATCATTTAAACCACGCAAGGCACCGTTATCATTCAATCGACGCAAACGCAAGCAAAATAACTCGAATACAAACACACAATGATGTGAGAAGCGAGCGAGCGATACCGTCCTTGTTATTATGAAAGCTTTACAAAAAATTAACGTTATCTGAAACATTATCAGTTGTGCTTCGGCGTAAAGCTAACCCGCCATGTCTGTGCAATCTCTTAGTCCTTCAGAATAGGCCTCAACCGGTGTGAATCGGGTATGTTACATGCTACAACGTGCGGTCATGGAACTGTGATCGTAAAGCTTCATTCACTCCCATTCAATTGAACGAAAATTTTCTTTACTTCATTCAATCGAACGAATGAAAAATACTAAATCGAAAATCATGCTATATGGAAAACGAGTTGTGAACTGAAAGGCTATCATCCTTACCTCGCAAAGACATTATAAAAAGCATAGCGACAAGCAAAGTAAGCGACAGTCAAACAAATCCGGAGGAGGCTAGCCGGCCAGTACGGGATCCGACATTCTTCGGGTCGAGGGGTGAGGAGCACACTGTAAAAAACACTCTAGTGCCAATTCAATAAGAGCGTCAATGGTTTGGCGGACAGGTCAATGGACGTCACGGATCATTCACTGGGTCCGGTATAAAACTAAACTAAACAGTATTTTATGTTTAAATAGAACTAGCATTCTCAATACACTAAACCTACAGAATTACTGGTAGTATTATGAGCATGAAATCACATATTTACACACGAAAACGCTTACTAAAGGAACATCTTCAATCAAATAGTTAGATATACAATTAGCCACTCAACTGGGATCGGCAACCAAATTGGTTTGTTTACTTTTGCCAAGTCTGTGGCAGGAGCCAAAATTGAGCACAGTTCTAAAACTTGTTTTGTTTACATTTTTTAATCGTCTCATATTTTACGGAGATGATATATTTTCGCTGAAAATGCAATACAGCGTCGTTTAGTAATAAAGATTTACAAAAATTTAAGGTTTAATTAAAAATCAAAATTAAAAATTATTGGAAAATAATGTTTTTAAAAAGGGGCTCAAACACGGTATTGATTCCGAACGAAGTCCCCAGTTTCGCGATCTAGCGAATAGTGACGTTCCCAGTTGAGTGGTTAGATAACACCACCAATATGAAAAAATCTCGTGACGAATGTGTTTGTTATTGTAATGCGATAAACTGTATTTTCTAATCCGCATACAGAACTACGAATATCTTGATATATTTGATCGAAGTTTGCATTTTTAATTTACATACATTTGTGTTCATTGTACTGAAGTAAATATTTGCCGTAGGTATAACTGTATTTTCATACTTTTGCCGCCGAATTTTCAGTGGGACTTAAGCAGTGTACTGCATATTTCAAGTGCACGTGTTTACACAAAAACCGTAATTTCATGCTCGCAATTTTATCAATAAATCTACGTAATACAATATAATAAAAGTTTAATCCGATTCACACGGGCAACACCTTAACTATGAGAATGCATTTTATTGTCGTAATCGATTTAGAATCGAGACATTAAAATCGATTTTAGTAACTGGCTGGTTTTTTGAATTAAAAATTACCTTGATCCTGGAAACAGCTTCTTCTGCTTGAAGCATTCTTGTTGCTTTGGTTGGTTGTCCTTCGCAGGCGAGTTGCGTAGATCCGAGATATCGAGCTCGGAATAAAACTCCTTCGATGAGCACTGAACGTATCGATTCTGAAAATAGAACATAGTGACTTATATATATTTTTTTTAAAATTTGATAATGAAACGATTTGTTGTCGAATTTTATCGTGCTTAAACAACTTAAATTTAAATTACATTAAATGTTATTTTTTTGGTCAGTTTAGGAGTTTACAGTTGATAGTTGTTTGAAGGTAGTTTTAAGTACAAAGTAATAAGTTTTACTCAAAGTACTCACCGTTAATGTTTTGGACGTCAAAAGCAGCAAAAAACATAAAATAATTAAATAGAGTATACAACAAATATTTTATTAATATTGAATGTAAGTAAATGAACTTTACTAACCTTCTTTGTTTTTGCTCTTTTTCTTTCCATCTTTATCCTGAAAAAAAAAAAAAAACATTAATATAAATTAGCATTACCTTCATGTCGGAAAAGGGTTTTAAAAGTCCTTTGAAGATATGTGAAGTCCCCAATCCTCACTGGGCAAGCGTGGTGGACTATGCCTAATCCCCCTCTTCTGAGAAGATCTGAGCCCAACAGTGGGCAGTAATGGGTTGGTACAGGAATATAAATTACCCATGTTCTGCGAGTTTTTCAGCCATATGCTTAGTAGCAGTACATATTTAAATTTTACCTTAGGATTCTTTAAAATACAAACACTACTTACAAATTGAAACTACTGATCTAATTTACAAGAGATCTTTATCAAATTTAAAATAAAAAGAAACATCGAAATCAACTTAGAAAATAAATATGTTAGTTTAGCTAGTACCAAAAGTACTAGGTCAATGTTAAAAAAATCCAAATCGGTTCAGCCAAACCAAAGTTATGCGGGAACAAACATGTCTTTATATAAAATAAATAAAATAAAAAAGCATTTTATTCCATATTCAGCTGGTTTACACTACACTTACATCTTTTATGTTGTTATTTCTACTTAGTTACTAATAATCTACAACTATGATTTTATTTATACTTTTGTAAATATATTATTTTACTGATTCAGGTAATTTTACTTTAATTTAAAACTATCTTCTTGCAAATCCTGTTTTTTCTTAACAATATTCAGACAATTTCAGCACTTTATTCCAAACAACAATATTGCGCCGAAACTATTTGAACAGGATTTAAAGATAAGCCAACAAATTACCTTTCCATTATGAAGGTTTTCTTCGTCCTTGTTATCGGCTGAGTCGTGTCCATGAGGAGGAGACCGCGCTGACCCGGACACGCTTCCGGCCGGCATCACCGTTCGGGACTTCGGTTTGCGCCATCCCTGAAATATAGAAAATGGGGAGTGTTACTATCAGAGTTAGGTCTTTAAATTGTAATTTTAGTCCAAGTGACATTTTCCATAGGTAAAGAAGGTATTGGATATCTTTAATAATTATTAATTGATTCTATCGTGTTTTTTTATGTAGTAAACTAGAACTAGACTTTTAATCTTAAGGTATCGATGAAGGATCCTCTGAACGTTTAGGTTTTAATTCTCACTTATTGGCGCGTATTGTGAGGAAGTTCCTCTCTCTTGAGCCCTGACCACTGATGGCTTGGGTCGTAGACTCCGCCTGCAGTGGCCCTCTGTTTTTTATATTGTATTTTTAAATTTTATTTTCTTGTAAATGTATTTTTAAAAATATAGTGTAAAAAATAAGTGAATAAATGAATATACAGAATAATTCTCACTTTATTATTAGTCAACTTTGCGATGGTCACAAATTATCATAATTTTTGATTTGAACTTGGAGTTCATGGTTAAAGATAGTTCATCAGTGCCAATATTAACAATTATTTATACCAAAGATAAATAGCCAATAATCGATGTTTAACATCTGCATTTTTCAATTTATTTTGTACCGTATTCAAGTGAAAGTTTTATTACAAAATATTTTATACAATGTAGCAAAAGTTGATAACGATACCTATTATTTGATTGATCACGTAATAAGTTGTAATTTTACCTAAAAATAAACTCGTAGAAATCGATAACTGTTTCGTACAGAGTAAAACTATAAAATAAAATATCTTAATTATTGATCGATCTATTGATGTAATGAGGCATAAAATAATACTTTTTTTGACCGACTTCAAAAGAAGAAGGTACCTACTAAATTCGTCTGTATTTTGTTTACTATTCCTTCAAAACTCTAGTTTGGGTGGACCGATTTGAAAAAAAATTAATGGTCGTCATGGGATTCTATTATTTTTAATAAAAGATCAAACAAGTACTCATTTCAAATGTTCAAATCAAATGTTCATACTTTATACCACCCGGCGTCGAGGTGGAGTTCATCCTTACTATATGGAACCACCGCGGTCATCCACGGTCCGTTTCAGGAACACTTTTTTGCCACGCACCATCCGGCTATGGAATGAGTTACCCTCTTCGGTATTCCCAGAGCGCTATGACTTGTCCTTCTTCAAACGAGGCTTGAGGGTCCTTAAAGTTAGGTCGTAGGTAGTGACCCCTCAATGTCCCCTGACATTGCAGAGGTTCATGAGCGACGGTAACCACTTACGATCAGGTGGCCCGTTGGCTCGTCTGCCTACATGGCAATAAAAAAAATATATATAATAATTTTAGTAGATATATATTGTTTTGTTTGAAATGTTGTAGGCTGCAATTTTACTACTCTTGTCATTTCTTGAGCGAACGTGAACTCTTACCACTAAGGTATAGCGGCATATTATTACAAAACAAAAGACGATTCTAATATTCACACCTCATCATTTTCCTCGACATTCAGCTCCGATTCATCCGTTTTGATGTTTGACTCACTTTGTACAATTTCATGAATTGACTCACTGTTACTATTTATTACATCACTAAATTCTTCTTTAATGTCTTTGGTATTATTAAAATGTTCGTCTTTTGTTTCTTTGCTATTCTTAGTTTGTTTTGCTTCAGTACAATTTGAAACGTGTTCATTGATATCACTACATTTTTCTTCTGAATCACTTATTCTATCTTCGCTTTTAGTTTTATCTATTTCTATTTGCGCTTGAAGTTTTAAATCATTTTTATTGGTATTCGTTTCTTTGGCATCTTCTATGACTAATGCATCGTCAATAGTTTTTTGAGGTAAATCTTCAGTTTCACTTTGTACATTATTAATAAATTGTTCCTTAACATTATCATCGACACAGCATATTTCATTTGTTTCTAAACACGGTTGCCGTTCTTCTTCATTCATTTTTATCACTAATGTTTTTTAAATTACACTTCTTTAGTCACACTTCATTCATATTGTAATTACAACACCACACATTTTAGTTGCATTTCCAAATTTTCCACTGCAATAGTTCTTACAATCATAGTCCACATTGAATTCGAATTCCTTGACAACGTGTAAAACAATATTTCCTAATATTAATAAACTTGAACGTTACTAGCGAGTTAATATGTAGATAATGGTTTATCTGACGCGTGGTCGATGTTGATAATACGTACGCACACATGCACCGCGGTGTATCGACATATGAACACTGATGGCTTGTCTTCGTTTATGCAAAGTAAACAGACGGAAATACCATAGATTAGTTTGTTTATGTTATTTTATAGATTGGTCTTGTGGTTTTTTTTTCGATGATATGTATTATCACACAATAGATTTTCGAACTGGTTGCCAAAATCCATTGACAAAATTGTTTATCTCTTATTTCATTATACACAATAAATTGACTTTTGTAGGCCATTACTCTAGAACAAAAATAGTCGTTCCATCATCGGTATTTGCCATTTTTTAATGTAAAATTTCATTGCATTTTATTTACGTAATACTTCTTCATTTATTACAGCAAATAAAGACATATTTTTACTTATTTACGAAATTTTACCTTTTAAAACCGACATTCATAAATTTGGACTATAAAATTCCATTTTTAATAGATAATGTTTGTTAAACAAGTAAAAATCAAACCTAAAACATAATCGTCTTCTCAGAGACTAAAATCTTTAGGCACTAACATCCATAACAGAGCTCACATAATCTTTGATCTAAAATAAGAGAGCAAGGTCAAAGCGCGTGCGTCGCGACCTATTGGCTACTTGTGTCAGATGCCCCTACTACGAGCCACTGTGAGTGCTGTAATTACTGAGTCCGTAGGTCAATTTTACAAATACGGTGTGATGTCAAGGTTTACTTAGTTTTCATAGTCATTTATTCACCTACCTTTTGTATTATTATTTTACTTAGATATTCACATATTATCAATTATAGAAATGACAACAATTTTAATTTGTACCAAACATCAATCTTATGTGGAACGAAGTTCCTGTCGATTAAAATATATCTTATAAATTTTTTTCCTAAGTTTTTTTTTTACGCGCGATAAGGCACGTGTTTTAAAAAATTTTGATCACAGCGCCATCTAGCGATAATCATCTAAAACAAATAAGGAACGTGTTTTAAAAGATTTTGATCACAGCGCCATCTAGCGATAATCATCTAAAACAAAAAAGTGTCGTGACAACTTTTCGTAAGAATTTTTTCCGTCTAGCCCCCTTTCACAACGCGCGATAAGGAACTTCGTTCCAAAAATTGTCAATAACATTTAAATGAGTTTTTCTCACAATAAACAAATTGTAAACGATAGTAACCCTACAAGTTTGTTTAAAACTATGAGCAGCTGACGATTGCATCATTCTAGTGAATTAAATTAAATGTTTCGCTCACGCCTCGACCATATTTAGAAAACACCAAAGAAATTATCATTAAAATGAATTGTGCAATTAAAACTAAGTGAGGTCATTTCGTCTATGAAGAACGACTTTTGCTCATTATTAAAATTTATTTTACATATTTGTATTTCACAAAACCAAACTCGTACAAATATGTGATATTTCAAATTTGCGAAGACACTGCACAGTAGGTACTTTATGGCAATCTGTAATAATCAATTCTCAAATTGTTTTTAAAATCAATGTTTGCTGCTCAAGGTTGCAGCATTCTTATGATAAACTAGCTGACCCGCGCAACTTCGTCTGCATTACAAAGGGGTTCAAACAGTACTCGCAATGCCGTCGCGATATTATTTTCGCCGCCCGCTGTGGGTGTATTAATAAAATTGCGTTTTATACTCGTGATAACTTCTAAACGAAAAGTCCGATTGGAATAAAACTAAAGTAATTTACTTGTACATCAATACTCTTGATGACATAATACTTAATTTGGATAAAGGTTAATATAACGATACTCATTTAACGTTAAATTCATTCTTTGGACGATAAAATTTTTCATAAACTTAAAAGCGGTTATTATGACTAAACTATGATAGTTAGATATATGCTTACGCGGACTTTTTTGTTTGTCTTAATAATACCTAAAAACCCGTAGTACATCATTTTGTTCTATCATCAATAGTTTTTGCAGCGCACGCGACGCGACGTAAGGAATTTTTCAGGTCATTTTTTTACACCTTATGTTACATTATTGGAGTTTTAGTAAGGATCCCTATTTTTTTTTAAATATAATATAGCCTATGTTACTCGGGGATAATGTAGCTTTCCAAAGGTGAAAGAATTTTTTAAATCGGTCCAGTAGTTTCGGAGCGTATTCATTAGAAACAAACAAATCTTTCCTCTTTATAATATTAGTATAGATATGCTACTGAATATATAATATTACTATAAGTGTTTTCAAATAATAAGTTTTTTTTTTGCCAACTTGTGTAGTGATTTGGTACTTAAAATGAGAAATAAAATTAATGATATTTAAGTTGATCAATAGACAGAATAATTTGTCCATTGTTAACTGTACATAGAAGTTGAACATATTATTACAGAAATATAAAAAGAAAAATTTGTACTCACTTTGTCGTCAAAAAAGCCTTGATCGTCCGTTCTCTGTTGACCGAGTAGCCGGTCCGTTTCTAAATCAGTATCAGCTTCATCTGTTTTCAAAATAAAGTTATCATTAGTATAAGTAAAATCTATACTAATATTATAAAGCTGCAGAGTTTGTTTGTTTGTTTGAACGCGCCAATCTCAGGAAATACTGGTCCGATTTCTAAAATGCTTTCAATGTTGGAAAGTTCATTTATCGTACTGTATCTGTATGAATCGTACAAAACTTGTTAAGTTCCGTAGAAACTTAATGGAACTTAACAAGTGACATTTCTTCGTATTTTCCGGTCACATATACCTACACAGGAGCGTTGCAATGGTAAAAAATCGCAGAATCCTAGTTCTCATTTCATCCAGAGTTATGACGTTATGCGTGAACGGTTGGAGATTTTAGTGCGATTGTGGGTATAGATGGTATTAGGCCAAAGGGACATCTCCTTGCGGGCGAGGTAGTGTATGGTGGTCAGGCCGAAGCCCGCTGTAGTAGATTTCAGATGTCACGATTCAGGATCTTGCGCGTTATTATTGGTCGCCAAACGATTAAACTCCCAAATATATACCGTATTTGGGAGTTTGTCTATTTCCTCCAACTATAAAATGCATGAAAGTATTATAGTAGGGGTGTGCGAATAATTCGAACTCACGAATTATTCGTTCCGAATCGAATACGAATATTCGATTCGAATCTTCGAATAGTATCGAATTAGACTACGACGACTAACTCTATTTTGTAGACATCTAGCCCATTAAAGATATTATCTACTAAATACAAATTCTTGTCCTATTTCCGATGCATCGTCGTAGTCAAACTCGATACTATTCGAAATTCAACGAATATTCGAAACTTTTCGAATTATTCGAAATTTTTCGAATATTCGTCGAAGCTTTAATGTATACTTCCAAGTTCATTCATTCGCCGTTCACTCTCTCTGATGTATAAATGATTAGAAAATAGAAATGAATTACAAAACGACCAGAAGCTTACAGGTTTATTTTATTTACAGTACTCAAAAAATAGTGTTTTGTTCGAATCTTCGAATTATTCGATTCCAATTAAGAATCGAATTTTAATATTCGATTCGATTCGATTCGAACGATATTCGCACACCCCTATATTATAGCAAACCGCGAGTGTCTAAATCTAATATATAAAATTCTCGTGTCACGGTGTTCGAACTTGAACTCCTCCGAAACGGCTTGACCGATTTTGTTGAAATTTTTTGTGCTTATCCGGTATCTATGAGAATCGGCCAACATCTATTTTTCATCCCCCTAAATGTTAGGGGTAGTCCACCCCTAATTTTTTTTTTCGGCGCAGACGAAGTTGCGCGAGTCAGCTAGTAAGTTTATAAAATAGCCCTTTATACTGACCCTCATCTCCGCTGGGTGGCTTGATGTCGACGGAGTCCGTGCTCTGCGGCGAGGCGGGCCTCTTGCGCGACGGGTACGCGTCGTGCGCCGGGGACGCGGGGCGGTGCGGCGCCGGCGCGGGGGGAGGGGGAGCCGCCTCACCGCACGACGCTACACAATTATTAATTAATTACGACTAAAGATTATTCGGGGGTATTTGGCCACCTCTCACTCCCACCACTGTAACTCCTGTGTAGGGGGAATCCACAGCGGCGACCATCGTAATGACTCTGAGCAGTGAAGCCCAGGAACCCGAGGGAAAGCTAACTTGTCTTGGGCCCCTCAACGAATTTAATCAGAAGATAATAGAAGGAGTAGGAAAACATGAGTTTCGACTTCCCTTCTCGCAAAGCGGGAGACAATAAAATAAGATTGAAAAAGCATTACGCCAAAATTGAGAAAAGCACCACGGACATTGATTTTATTAAATTGATTGGACCTATGCGGTGAGCTGTTGTACTATTTTGGATGCCAATAGTAGTTATGGCAAAAACGTCTGAATGCACGGAAATTTGCGCTAAATGCTACAAGATCTGTGTAATAAACGACTTTAGACTCAACGTGTAAGGAGTTTAACATAGTTACGCGTTCCATATGCCATAGATTGCACTCCCAGAGGATGTGATGGGCTGTCTGTTCATATTTGTATTGATCAGTAATTATTCGTAATTAACTCTTATTTCGATTAGGATCATAAAAATACAGGGAACAGGGTAAGGATTTTTGCCGATTTTGTTCCTTCGAGTTTTAGACAAATCAAACAATTTACTTAAAATCTGTGAATGCAGTATTATTAAACATGAAAAATAAAATTATGTTTCCTTTCAGTAAAACATCCTATCTCTATTATTTAAGATACTTCCCGTACATTTCGCATTCGCGTTTTCGGACACCCTGTATATTTTCCTAAAATTAACAACCATGAAAAATTGCAGAAAGACTTGTGAAGCAGACGAATTTGCGACCTCACATTACATGATATCAAGCCATAGTTACTTACCGAGTGGATCTAATGAGTGTAAGTCAGCGTCAGACAGTAAGTGGGGTTCAGTGCTCGTTCCATTTTCGACTATCTCCGTTATAACCACCGAATGCGTCTGTACAATAAATTAAAAAACTTATAATATACGGATAATATTTTTTTACGTTATTCAAAATACTTAAAATACCTTGATTTTAAAACATAATGTTAACAACCCATAAGAAGTAGCATAGTATACCTACGCAATTATACACTGTTTTGGCTGAATATTTTTTTAAATCTTTTTAATTTTAATCTAATCTTTAATTAAGTTATAATTTAACTCTTCGTTTTCAAAGTGTCTTTCCAAATACTGCTACAGAATAAATACTGCGAATACTTTAGAGAAGTCTTTAATTAGGTATTTTTCAGTATGTTTTAGTTTTTCGTATATCTGTGAAAACTCCTAGTTAGTCCTCATTTCCTCCTCTCCCAAAATATTCGTTGTTTTGACATTCAAATTTTAAAATTTGTTTGAACAATTAAAGTCGATTTAATACCTGTTGTATTTGATTATTATTGTCGTTATCAGAAGCGTGGCCCGACGATAACCCGTCTTCAACGAGCGGCAGTTTCGTCACAACTCCAGTGCGATTCGCTTCCATTTGTACTAAAAAACAAAAGTCAGTCTTATTAGTAGATCATTAATAAATAAATAAAACACATGTTTAAACTTTCATGCATTTTCAACGGGTTCTTACCGCGATATTTAATGAATTGAGTTTCGATATTTCAACGTTGTTGCAAACGTCATGATCACGAGCAAACAAATCTGTCTACCCTCTTTCTCGTTCGCTTTTGGGTAGTACCACTGGAACTCGAACTCACATCACGACACAATACACTCACTGTATCCCTCTACAAGACTCTCTGAGCATGAACCCGCGAGTGACTGTTGTGTGTTGTGACAGTGAGTGTGGTGTGATGACGTTTGCAACAACGTTGAAATATCGAGACAACTGAATTAAATAAATATCGCGGTAAGAACCCGATGAAAATGCATGAAAGTTTAAACATGTGTTTTATTTATTTATTAATGATCCACCAACAAGAAAACCGCGAGTGTCTGAATAAATGTTTAAACTCCTACGGTATTACCCGAGCGCTATGACTTGTCCTTCTTCAAACGAGGAACTCTAAAACTCCTTTGAGATAGGTCGTAGGTAGCGGCCCTTTTGTTCTGACATTACAGGTCTATGAACGACGGTATCCACTTACAATCAAGTGGCCACATGGCTCGTCTGCCTACATGACAATGAAAAAGTCAAATTGATAATAGTACAGGAATATTTAAATTTGAACCTTACCTTTCATCTCTGAAAGTTCATTTTCCATGATCGACATTCTCGTGTCTGAGTTTTGATTCCGTATTGCAAGACCTGCCAAGGAAGGACATGATTTTTTTAAATATAACAGCTTTTCTTCAAATATAATTCATTTAGTATTTTTTTGTGTGACTGGTAAAAATAACTATTATTTATTCTTCGTCATCCAATACATACATCGATCATTTCAATTCACTTATACCTTCATCGTTATTTCACTCATTCATTATTCGTTCATTTATTCTCATTTAAGGTAGCAACACACAAGTTAATTTATTATTTTTAATGTATACTTCCAATTTCATTCATTCGCTGTTCACGTATAAATGATCAGAAAAATAGAAATGAATTACAAAACGACCAGAAGCTTACAGGTTTATTTTACTTACAGTACTCAAAAAATAGTGTATTGTTCATTACAAAACCCAATCATTCAAATTCAAAGTAAAGCATCACCCCTCGTCGTTCATTCATTCGTTAGTTAGCTACCTTTAAATAACACAATCATTCATTCAGTGTATCATCATCTCTCAATCATTCATTTAGTTACCTACTATCATTTATTCCTTATTTCATGATCCCTCATTCATTTAGTTAGTTACTTTCAAATAACACAATCTATCACTCACTAGATCCACATCTCTCATACATTCAGTTAGTTATCTTTAACCACTCAACTGGTATCGTCACCATTCGCTAGATGGCGAAACTGGGGACTTCGTTCGGAATCAATACCGTGTTTGAGCCCCTTTTTAAAAACATTTTTTTTCAATAATTTTTAATTTTGATTTTTAATTAAACCTTATATTTTTGTAAATGATTATTACTAAACAACGCTGTATTGCATTTTCAGCGAAAATATATCATCTCCGTAAAATATGAGACGATTAAAAAATGTAAACAAAACAAGTTTTAGAACTGTGCTCAATATTGGCTCCTGCTACAGACTTGGCAAAAATAAACAAACCAATTTGGTTGCCGTTCCCAGTTGAGTGGTTAAATAACACATTCATTCATTAGATCATCACTCCTCATTCATTCAATTACCTTTAAATAACAGATACATTCATTAATTACATCATCCCTCACTCAATTACCTTTAATATCAGTCAGCTGAGAATCAATAGCCATGAGTGACATCTCGCTGCCCGTCTCGCTGGAATCAGTGGAGAGCGCGAACGGTACTCTCGGTTCACGTCGCGATCCCGACCCTGATCCACTCCAAGCTCCGTCTACTCGCAGATCGTGGACGTTGGGCTCCGTGTATACTGTTCTTTGTTGCTGGAAAGTAGAATATTGATTTGTTACAGATCTGAGGATGTTTCAATGGAAATAATTTGGAACCGAATGGTTGTAGGAATTCTTTAAATTATAGAATCGAATTTGAGTCAAGTTTATTTAATAACACTTATTAGAAAGTACCTCGAAATAAAATACGAGTACAAATAAAACTTATATAAATAATATTATGCAAGTTACCACTGAATAACAAATTGAGGAGGAGGCCTCCAAAATAATTAAATCTACATCGATGCAAAATATTTGCATTTTCTTTTCAAAATGAATAAATATTTAAAAACAAACTCTTTTTTTTATTGCCATGTAGGCAAACGAGCCAACGGGCCACTACTACTGAATTCAACTTGATGCCGGATGGTTTGATGATACAAAACAGATAATGGTAGCATATCGAACAATTCTTCTATACCAGAAGGAAGGTAATGCAAAGAGACCCAAAGTGTCTTCGCAGACTCAAAGCCAAGTCAATTACCTGTAGTCCAAGGAAGTTAGTGTGGTTATTGGTTTCGTGCGGCGAGTCCAGCGGCTCAGCTACCTGCGGCCACTCAGTATCACTGCCGTCCATACCGTTTTCCGATGGACACTCTTGGGTTTGGCGCTTTAGTTCGTAGTCCAAGTCCTGTTAATCATGTCATATTTTAGAACGTTTCATTTTACACATACTCATTTTAAATTTTTAGCACTTAACTGCATAAAAAATCAAGCAAACTCAAAGAACCCAGTTGCGCTATATAGTGACATTTGACTAATACTCTTTCAACTTTCTTACTCAACGGAATTTGGATTAACGTATAAAATACATTTGAACACCGTAATTGGTGTACAATCATACAAAGCGGATATTCCGTTGGGATTAAAAAAATGTTTCTTCTGTAATCACTACAATCACCAGCACAGATCAAGTTTAATGTCAAAACGTCATCTGTCAAAATGACAGCTGTCAAAACAGGCAACATTAAACCTTTTTAAAGCCACGATTTTACTAAACAAACCTGAAAATTAACGACCTCGTCGTTTGCGTTGAGTTGCGTCTGCACCGGCAACGTGGGACACCTGAAGAACTCTTCGAGAACCTTCCTCGTTTCCGAGAACTCGTATAAATAGTCGAAGGCCGTCGAGCTTCCCGGCGGTGTGCTGTCTCTGCTCTCTGTCACTACCCTCTGGAAGAAACGAGATGGAAGATGTAGGTTCACGTTTATTAAGCTTGTGTAGAATTTAGTATTTCTTTTTGAAGTTGCTAATTTATTAAAGTAGATCATTTTGTCTTTATCTGATTCGGTTATATTATAGTGAAATTAAGTAATCAATTTTGCGAAATTCACGACAACTTTTGTAATAGCGAAGGTCTTGTACTTTTCAACAACATGTTATAACTTTTGAGTAAATACAGCACTTTAGTATAGCAGCACCCTTGGCGACTTTGTAAAAATTACCCGATATAAAAAAGCCACTCGATAAATCCGTTGAACAATTATTATTATGAAGCCAAGTTCCATTTTGAACCTTAGGTGCAGGGCATTAAATCGATTTAATAATAATACGCAACCAAATTCTGGTCTATATAAACGTGGGATTACTAACCTGTGGAAAACCTGGTCGCGGCGACCTGGCAGTCTTCTGCGTTCCAACTCCGTACCTCCTCGGCGACCCTTCGTACTCCGCAATAGGCAGCTCCCCGATCACCCGGGTCACCCTGCTCCTGTCTTCATCACCCGATGTCCACACTCCCGAAGGACTCACATTCCTCATGTCATCACCAGACCGAGAGGAATCACTGCCACCGTCACAGCTCATCTCACTTTTATTGTTCAAGATATCACTATCACCATTTTTGATATGATCTATAGTCCTTTTAACACTCATGTCTATGTCATTATCACTTGGGTCCGGTTCGGTCCTCAAACCTAGGGACACAGAATTCAATATCACTGAAAATAAAAGAGAGAGAGCTATGTGAATCGTTGGTTGGGAAGGTTAGAATATTTGGATTCCATGGATTTTAATCGGTCATTGAGATATCAAATTATAGGATATGGGAATAAATTATAATCATGAACTTAAGACCACAAATATTACAACGATTTTTTTTAGAAAATACTATAAAAAGATACCATAATCATCAATAACTATAACAAATTTTCATAATAAAAATTGTCGAAACCTCTCAACTGGCACGAAATGTTTTTACAAAAAGAACAAAAAAAACCGCAACAAACAAATAACAAACAGGAGGTGAACGTATCAAAGAGCGAATTCGAACAAAATGAAGGAAAAATTCTTAGAAACTTCAAACAGGAGATCAAAGAAACGCGTTAATTAAATGATTGTTAAACTTCTCGGAGACGAGATCGAATAATTTGATTTGCAATTTGTGACGTCAACCGAATTCATTAAATGGTTTTAATGGATCCACCATTTGAGTTACAAATATATTGAAAAGAGGCCACACACACACCCAGGAACCCGAGGAGAAAGCTAACTTGTCTTAGACCTGGCAATGAATTTAATCAGAAGGTGATAGAAGGTAGAAGAAGTAGGAAACATGAGTTTCGAATCCTCTCGTCGTAAAGTGGGAGACAGTAATTTTTTTATTAAATTTAAAAATATGATAATCTGATTTTTTATTGCTAAAGATAGCGTCCTTAAGATTATGTCCTATGAGGTCCATGAGCGATGGTAACCATTTATGATCAGGTGACTCGTTGACTCTTGTACATGGCACTAAAATAAAATAACAGCCTCCACTAACAATTCTTAAACTTCTTTGCAGGGCATAAGTATTGTAGACTGCTTATTAAATAGGCCAACTACTAAGTATGTTTAGTCAGTATCACTTTTTTAAAACTCGTGAATAGAAAAAAATCATCTTTCCTTTCATTACTTAGGCGAGTTGCATAATCGTTTAATCATAAAAATCTCAACATTTTTGTACGTATCCCTAAAATTACATGTAGGATAATGTAACCCAGTTCATTACCTACGCGACCTAATTAATAAATGTAAAAAATCAGTACAGTAATATTGTCACCTTTCCAATCATCGTTCTCATCGAACACCATGACTTCTCCATCAGCGACCACCGCTATTGGACTGCTTTTAGCGCTGACGTCAGTCGTCTTGTGAGGGTCGAGGATCGGGGAACTGTTTTTCGGTATGCCCATCGAGTTTTGTTCCATATGATCTCGGTCTCCATTCGTGTATGTCGGAGACGTGTGTCTGGGCAGTTTTCTTTGTTCACTGTTCAGTCTGTGTAGGGATATCTGAAATTGAGAGACGAGTTTAGTAGTACATTGGATGATGTGTATTTCCTAAAGATACGATTCGAGTTATTGATTTATCATTGTAGGTACTAACTTTCGTAAAAAAAACTTTATATTATAATATTTGAGCTGCATTATCGAGATAGTATGATTTTAAAACCAAAAAATATAATGTTAATTCTTAGGCTATTTTTAGGTCGTTCATTATGTTCCATGTGTTAGAGAGGACCTTTTTTTATTACCTCGTAGTTACACGAGCGTATCACCAGTCATCTGATCGTAAGCGGTTACCGTTACTCATGGACCTCTGCTTTATCAGGGCACAATGCAGGGCCGCGGCCTACGGCATACCTTTATGGACTTTTTTCAAGCGTTGTTTGAAGGAGAAATCATAGCGCTCGGATAGACTTAAAATAAAATATACACTTTTATGTTAACCAAAACTACATATACATATTATATTTAAATACTATAAAAACTACATAAATGTTTATAATATACGTACCTCATTGTTAATATTGTCGACAGCGTGGTCGACGGTGTCCTTGCTAAGGGACCGCACTTTGTTCCTCAGGTTGTGTTTATGAGTATTGTTATGTCTTAATTTACGTACTGCCTTCGTCCTACTTTGAGAATACAGCTCGCGACCTCCCGCGATTTCTATTATCCTGGTAAAATTTACATTAGTTATAAATGGCCGTTGTAGAAATTATTTAAGACATTTAAACTACTAATACATGACGAAAAAATCGTTAAGTATTTATTAGGAAAAGCCTATTAATAATGGTATAAAAGCTATCAACGTTTTTGGGGGAGTATTTCAATAGTCTCTTCTCCGGACTCCATATGGGCTGTCTGAAGATTTTTTTGCCGTCCGTGAAAATCATATAATATATCAATAGGTAAACGGTTTGACCATCCATGACTATCAACGAAGAGTTATCATAAAATGTATCACGTTGTTAAACAGTTAATTATATTAATATCAGCCTATTATTATATTATGTTATAATAAACTAAACATTGAATTTAATTTGGTCTCGAAGTATACATGCAGATAAACAAGGCTAGATTGCCTAGAGCTGTCTGGAGTGCTTCGAAATTACTGAAATCTTACGTTCATAATTTTATTGATTGAATGTGTATAAACTAGAGGTTATAACAATATCAGCTCCACCCACAACAATTTCACGACCCGTTGATCTTTGTAACTAAAAGATAAACACCCTTTTGACCTTCAAGTGCCTGTCAAATGTTCATATTAATTTGTTTTAAAGATCACACGTGTTTAGTCGCGACCTTTTGGTTCGATGAATTTAGTTTAGCAGACCAAGTTCTAAAATTTATAAACTTTATTCGCAGATAACAGGGGTTCAGTGGTTGGACTTATAAACAATCTTTTAGTAAAAATTAAAAAAAAACACCAAATAATAAAAACAAAGGATATCGTGGTAGAGTTTAATAGCAGTGGTGTTGTACCATCGTACGCATGAAAGGTCTCTGTGCAGACGACCGCGGATGACATGTTCTAATAAAAATGTTGTTGGTACAAAAGTTACGTGTACCGATCAAATTACATATTTGACCAAATTATAGATGTAATATCTTATTTAGGAACCTAATCCTAGGAATGAAAAATTTCATTTGTAACTTTAAAGAACTTGAGCTATTTCGACACAAAAAATATTTTTCGACAAAAGTGTGTTTAATCCAGCAATTTACCTACTGTGTTTCAGTGTGTACATACCTAGAATCTCTAAGTTTATATGTCCCGCCTTTGGAGTTGAGAATGACAAGCTGGCCGTCGCCTCTCTCGTCTTCGGAGGAGGCATTGTTCGCGTCCCGCCCCTCCAGACCGGAGTTTAATCTGGAACACAGACAAAAACTGTATCCGCATCTATACTACGAAGAGCCAACATAGATTAACTTATGTTTAAGAATCTTTAGAATAATCTGTGAAAAATTATGTCTTCAAGAAACAGTTGATGGTTGGATCACAAAATTATTACTTTTTAGAAGTTAATCTTCATTTACAAATGTACAATAATCGCGCTTGAGGTACGTATTTCTCTCATAAACATAAATACCAAGTCATTACAAACGAGTTCAGGGTGAGTATAAAGCGTTTTGGAATCGTCTTGTGTGCAAATATGAACAAAAAATTTGATTTTTTGACCCTACTATAAATGTTTGTGACAAAATTTAGGTTTATACGTAAGTTTTACTTCTTTATATACGTAAGTTTTACTTCTGCATATTTATTCTGTGCAACACAGATTATCTTTTATATACACGAGAATTCTTCACAATTGATTAATTTTATATCTCTTCAAGAACGAAGAAGTTGTCAGAGTAATGTTTTAGTTTGTTGTAGTTGTCAGAGTGTTATCGGATTCTTCTACTAATTGGTTCTTTTTTCTAAGGCAACAAAACTGAAAAAAAAAACTTTACTTTGTAAGTAGACTGAACCCATACCCGATCCATGCAAATAACAATTTTAATTTACCATAAACCTCTAACATTCTTAACCATCTAAAACTAACAAATTACGTGCTCTATGTTTAGTATTTTCATGCTATTTTAGTTAGTACATATTAATGCATAATTTGCGAAAATAAAGATAAAGTGCTATTTTTCTCTCGCTTTAATAAGTGTGAGCGAGAGGACACTAGGCTTTATCCGCACAAATAAAATTGCATCGTCAATTCAGCTGACTACACACTATATTGCAAGCTTGATAGGTTTGCATGAATTTTTTTTTATCATCGTTTTTTCATTATCAGACTTCACTATTTACGATTTTTTTCGTAAAAGTCGAAGATTATTAAAGAACACTGGACAGAAATTAAAGAGTTACTTTAGTTCAGTTGCCTCCAGTATTCGGTTGTCTTCCAACATCTTTGGGTACTTTTTGCCATTTCTTGTCAGGACTAGTTTTCAAACTATTTCAATAGGACTCAGGACGACTCAAGGTATATCCAACATTTTTGCCCACTCCTCTATGATGCTTAATGTCACACATAGACAGCGCTATTACACAAAAGCCAACTCAAAGTTACTCAAAACGAAACCAGCGTTCCAGTTATCCACTCAACCGGTAACTAACCCAAATTGGCGTGTCTAGTAGAGCCATTTATACATAGCATCACAGACGAGTGTCGAAGTGTTTTTGAAAGACGAGAAAACCTAATGAAGTTTCAAAACTAGTCCTTATAAGAACTGGCGAAAAGTACTCAAAGAACGTGTGCTACATGTGTAATATATTAGGGTAGATATTTCGGCATAAGTGGGCCAAAGTAACTTATGACCTTCGATTTTCGACTGGTATTTTCGATGACGAGTTTCAATCAAGCTTGCAACGCGCCAGCCGTTACCTATCGTGGTGGTGCTGCATGTTCTTGGGCCGGCACTTGGGGAAGAGCCTCGTGATCCGCTCGCCGACGTCCGAACCGGCCGTCGAGTCGCCCGCGCCGTCCGGCCGCAGCGTGATCGCGCTCATCTCGCCTCCACCGTCACCGCGCCACCGCCTACCGGCAAACGGTGACTCTGCATTATATGTGAATGGGACATCTCTAGATAAATCCTAACCTAAAAATGGTCCTAATAAACTCAGTTCCCAAAAAGTAAAGTAGGTATGAACAATCCTCTTTTCATGTACCTTTGATTAGTGATTTTCACCGTCACCGTGCTACCGCCTACCGGCAAATGGTGAAGAATCACAAACGGTGCAGAAGCATCATCATCATCATCAGCCTATAGACGTCCACTGCTGGACATAGACCTTCCCCAAACCTCACCACATCGACCGGTCCTGCGCCATCTGCATCCAGTGACCTCCCGCGATCTTGATCAGATCGTCGGTCCATCTTGTGGGGGGTCTACCAACATTGCGCCTACCGGTTCGTGGCCGATTCTGCATATTATATGTGAATGGGACATCTCTAGATAAAACCTAACCTAAAAATATTATTTATTAATTAACTTTTCAACCCACTTCGTAACGACAGCATCATCTTTTGTACCGATTATAATGATTTGGATTGTAAAACTGTGGGAGTTTAGTCGTTTCTAGGGTGTAAGTGGAGCTCTTGAGCTTTTTCTTTTAAAAATAGCGCTTAAATATTGAAGAATATTGGAACTTTGTAATAATAGAAAAACATAAACGCCCACTTGCTGAACCTAATCTTCATAATACTACTACAATAGTAATTAGACAGAACACGTCATATATTATTATCATGAGATAAATTTAATTACCTTATATTTCTAGCAAAATAGATTTTAAGTTATCGGTTTTTACCCTATATCAAGGATCCTACTCATTGTAATATTGTACATCTTAGTACAATACACCTGCTTCGTGTACTTATATTATCTTTATTGAACTTACGACCTTTTTCAAAGTGACCTTTGCCTTTCAATAAACCCTTTACTCTTTCTAGGTCATGAACCCAAATAAATCTAAATACAAAAATATTACTGTTTAAATATCACCTACAATTCTATTTAAAAAGCATGCTAAGTATAATTCTAAAATATTTTATCATGCAAATACATTAAAAAAAATACATTTGCTCATTGAAGTTAAGAATAGTGTAGACTAAATTAATAGAATCAGTGCAGTATTTATTTTGTATGGTAAGTAAAACAAACTTGACCTCGACAAGGTCAGGACATAAAGAGTCCTACCACAGACCTATCTACCTACCTATATACCTGTAACTGTAACAACCCATATCTACCCACTGCTGGGCTCAGGTCTCCTCAGAAGAGGGATTATGAAGTCCATCACCCTTGCCCAATACAGATTGGACAACCTATTATACAGAAATCTTGGATCTTTAACATCATTTCCTATTTTAAGAAATACCATACTACATTTACAGGCACTGCAGTGTTATTGATTATCACTGACTGACAGTACAGGAGTCCATGAGCGATGGTAACCATTTACTATAGTATGGGCCGTATGCTCGACTACCCGGGTGGCAAAAATAAAATTTGGTATGTCCATAGCATCTCAGTGGTCCCGTCCCTAATATTACTAAAAATAATCGACGGGGGCCCGTCTCCTAATTTTTATCTTGAATACATGACAAAAAGGGGTCCCCTAAAACGCATAGTGTAAGTTGTCTGAATGTTCTAGTTCTTTATCCAGACAGTGAACGGGGACGAGGGCAATGACGTGTTTCGCGTGGCACCGACTGTAACCGCTGCCAAACTACCGGATCGATACCGCATTAGAGGTACAGCTATGAAACTGGCGTGTGAAATGTTTTAAAACTTATGTTAGGTAGAAAACTAAGTGTGTTAAATTGGGATTCTTGGATTTAAAATATCCTCGTGGAAATAATTTCTTAATATTACGCGTTACTTTTAAAGACACAATTTTTCTTCAATTTAATCAAATGGGATTTATTTTTCATATTGTAAATTCAATTTTATTACTTACACGTAGAAATTAGAGCGATATAGTTTTTATTTTATTTATAGCTTCATTCTAATGCATTACGTTGAAAATATATTTTACTTATTTTTTTTGTACCAGCAGATCTACTTTTGTTCATGTTTAAATGGAAATAGGAACAATAATTTGAAGTAAAAAAATTACCGCATATCAACAGTAAAAATTTGAACCATAAAACTATGATTGAAACACAAATACACTTAAACTTAAGCTTAAAAAAAATCACATGTCATATTTTACGCATTACTTTACAAGACTATGATAATATTTCGTTACTCGCTTGTTTCGTGGCCCCGCAGTTAAAAGCATGACACGTAGTGTCGGGTGGTGGCATCCGAAGCTTTTTTCTTAAGCCTAAGGGGTGGATTCGTACCGAAGGTTTTTTATTACTTTGGACAGTCGTCGAGATGTTTTTAGATCAAATGTAAGATCATGGCTTCTTTAGATTGAACTCACTTTTTGTGTTTTTGTGGGGATGTCACTATTTTTAAGACATATCTTATTTTTATATCAATCGTATATTTGAAAGAAAAGGAAGAATGAAAAGTTTTGATAAGGACTTTTGTCACGTTGATGGTTAAAACATTTTGTTTTAACTAATATTTTTAATAACTATAATAACTGGCTTCCATTTTTCAAGAATAGCAGAAAATATACCAGTCAGATTTTATCAAATTTATTTCACATTTTGTTGAAAGTATCTGCTTTCTAAAAAAACAGAATCATTTGAATCAGTCCATCCAAAATTAATATAGTCAACTTGATTACCTCTTCCTTTTGGTAAGTCTGTAAAAATATCAAAATAGGTAGATATTACTGTATCTAAGTATGCTACGTAAATTTTGAAAGCCTCCGTGTAATGAAGTTTTAAATCCCATCGACTCCATCGTACGAATCAAATCAAATAAACGAAATCACTTTCAAGCATCCGATGTTCTCTTAACAAACTCGACAAAATTGAAATCTCTGTAAAAGGAATCACAAAACTTAATTTACATAAATTTTGACCCTTTTCGGATTCGTAAAGGCTCTAATAATAGAATCTATTGAATAGAAATGACAATTTTAATAGGAAGGTAATTTCAGAGTCTCGTAATTGGTTCAGATGGAGTGAGGATTCGTTTCAGAAGTGGCTATTGGAGTCTCAACAATTAACTATTGTCCTCAATAATGGAGGTGAAGTGAGACGAATTTAATGAAGAGAGTGAGAGGAAGTGACAACGTTATATTAAAAGTAGTGAGGCATTTCGTTCGGACGATGACGTCCGTCCACTTCTGGTGGTTAGCATGAAGAGCATCACAAGTGTAGGGCTTGTTATTTCAGTTTTTGTTTATTTATTTAATTCCATTTTTATGCCTTACTAGTTTTTTAAGTTATTTTTGTTAATACTAACAACTTGGACCACTGATGTCCGAATAAAGAAATTTTGAATTTGAATTACAATTTGTAGATTTTAATTTTGGAAGTCGTCAATGGTCAATGGTAGTCGACCTACCTTGAGTAGTAGAGTTTGAACTTGACGCACACGCGAGTTATTCAAAAGATTTCAAATATATGAGGGCCTTCCTAATACCAATGATCGCAAGTCTTTAAAACTCAAGTTTTTATCAAAATCTTATATATAAAAATGAATCGCAAAATGTGTTGGTAAGCGCATAACTCAACAACGCCTGGACCGATTTGGCCAAATCTTTTTTTAAGATGTTCGTTGAAGTTCAAGGATGGTTTTTACGGCGAGAAAAAATCGATCGTTGCCGGGAAAAATAAAAAAAAACGGGTCATATGGTTCACGCAGACGACGTCGCGGGCAGCAGCTAGTATTGATATAAAATATTTTTTGCGTGGAAACCCATTTTGGCCCCCCCAAACCCAACCCACATGGTGGTACTATTCCAGAAAACTGAGTCGACGTACATAATGTTGGTCCCTATTCAAGAGAATGTACACTAGACGTAACATCTTTGTTTTAGGAAAATTCGTTAACGAGCTAAATACTAAGAAGCCGAACTTTAGGTATGTGGATACAAACTATTTGGTTTACGAGAATTTGCGCTATTCACTAAATTAAATTGAAAATATCAAGATACTGACAATAATGTAAAACTAAGAAAAGGGTCTGCAGTTTCTTAATAACAGTCGAATATCTAATAATGTGCAATTTCTCACTTTATTTTAAGTATCTTTCTGTTCTGTAATTTAAGTTTTTTTCTTTTTTTTTTGTCAATGATTCTTTTTTGATACTATTTTTGTAATGTTTTATGTCTGTATCAAAGATCAGTGAAGCAGTATGTGTTTAGTTTATATTTTATTATTTGTTATTCTCATATTACTATTTTTTTATTTTATTTTTACTTTTTTTTTGTACTGTAATATAGTGGCATAGTTTATTTAGTACACTTCACTGCCTCTCTGTACGATGTCATATCTATTTTTTTTTCTTAGGTCTGCTGTAAGAATACTCATTTTTGAGTTAAGCTCGCCTTTTGTGCTTATTTTTTAATTACTATAAGTCACTATAAAGTATTAAAAAAATAAAAAATGTTCAGGCATTTTAGTTCCGAAATATGACCTCGAAAATCAAATAAAACACTATAATTTAACTTATATGAAATGCATGTAGGTATAAAAGTAACGTAAGAATTTTTTTACGTCATTCACTGTGATAGTTACGAGTATCTGACCTTTCTTTTTTTTAACATTTTTTTTTGTCAAAAACAATATCACACAAAAACTTGACTTTTCAAGACTTATACACAACCCAAGCTACTGTACCAACCCATTACTGCCCACTGTCGAGTTCAGGTCTCCTCAGGAGAGGGATTAGGCATAGTCCACCACGCTTGCCTAGTGCGGATTGGGGACTTCACATATCTTCAAAGGATTTTTAGAACCCTTTTCCGATATGCAGGTTTCCTCACGATGTTTTCCTTCACCGTTTATAGTCAGTGGTGTTGTGAAAAATTGCACGTAAATCTGTTTCAAATTTAGATTTAGAGGTACAAGCCGGCCGGATTTGAACCCTCGACCTCCCGTACGGAAGGAAGCGCTTCGACCACTCGGCCACCACGACCTAACCCAAGCTACGCACAATATAAATTTGTGGTACAAATATTTATGTCATGTATTATACATTCTATATTATTATATATTCCGTACCTTCGTTAAGCAAGCCTGAGGCATCGACGGCCAGCCAACTGACCTTTCCTTTGCAAAATGTCAGTTCATTAATATCACGAAATAATTAGCATACAGAAGTCAATTGTTATATAAATCGCATTTGACGAACTCACACTTAGACACCTTTCACTGATATGAAGCACTAAATTGTACTCTACTCTAAATATACCAGATAAGAGAATTAACATACCTACTTATTACTTTGTAATATATAAAATTTATATTAATATATATATTTTTTTCATTTATTTTTTTTGAGCGACTCTCCAAAAAAAGGATGTTCGGATGATTCTCATTCCATATGAAAGACTATCAGAGTCGGCCTTTTTTTTTCAGTTGGAGGAAATCTCCAGATCACCGGATCGGGTATGTGGGAGTTGAACCGCACTAGAACTTCCAACCGCTCACACTCAGCATCCGAACCCCGGCTGAGGCCAGAACCCAGCACGGGGTTTGGAGGGACGGCGCAACGCGTTACGCGCTCGGCACCCTTTCCCGTCAATCCGTCCCCAAAGAAATGTGGCCCATGAGGGGATCAGAGTCGGCCTAGAGTGTCATTGCATTTTTTAATAACAAACATTGTTTAAAAGTGTACCTCATAATGGCCAAACCTTCACGATTTGCTGTGCGTGTTACCGTAAAATTATTTCTATTCTGGATGAACCCTCTCCGATCTTTTGTTTTTTAAATATTTTGGAGATAATCTCATATAAATTTTATAGAGATCTGTCTAGTAGTTTTTGTGCTATTAATATAACTTAACTTTATTCGTATTTAAGCGACATCTAAAATTCAACGTATTGTTTTAACGAAACATTTCCAAACCTAAAGAACAAAGCAGTTCCAAAAACAACTTACAAATTAATTAAACATCAACAAAGTGTTTGGAACACGCTGGAAATTGACAAACCACACAATTCCGAGCTTATATTGTAAACGAGGTTTCGTTCGGCTGAGAAAATCCCGATACTGCGACACCTTGTAGGGCTGTATAAAATACTGTTGGCTAAACTTACAGGGCTACCAACATAATGAACAAACGCATTTCAATAAATAACGGTTGGCTAAAACTATTATGGCTAATATTATTATTAAGCAAAAAGAGAACCAATTTGAAACTTATCGTAAACTTAATTTTTATTTATGAGTTCATCACCCTCCTTCAACATGTACTATCATTAACAAATCATATAGAATGATAACTGTCTCTAGAAATTTCGGGAATATCTTCATCTAACATCTTGTTGAAAAGGGACTTCAGTAATCTACTTTAAGTAGTAAGTCTACTTTAAGTGCAATATATTTTTACGTACCTAAACTCGCATAATTTACGAGGGCGAAGACTCAAAAAGTTTGACAAAACCTCGTGACAAGACCGAGATTTTTTTAAAATAAATAAATGATATTCGATTTTTAAAACCCAGGAGTTTTGAATTAAAAAGATTTTAATATTACAGTGGAAATATTCCATTCCCGATACTTTTAGTGCAGCCTAGTATAACACTAACTATTACAATTTTTAAATCTGGCTGTTTCATGTTAAATCTGTCATTAAAATGAGGTTATCTTACCCAGAATCACTACATATAATCATGATTGTGACCACTTACTAATCAGGCAATAAGTCTCATAAACTCGAGTTCCTGTCGTAAAAAAGTGTTTTCTCTTCCTATAAAATATTCTATCTAAAAAGTACCTGCCATATAATTTCTTATAAAATTCCACAAAGTTCCTTCAACAGCGAATCTTAAAAGTTCAAAGACGAAAAAGCGTAAAAACTTTGCTTTAAATTTTCTAAAGAGTTTATGCAGGTTAGACAACCCTTGTAGAGATATCGCAATAACCACAAAACAAGGTGAGGAACGTGAAATACGGTTTTTACGACTTTTCCACCATTTTCTCCGAGCTACCTATTATCTCCGCTGAAGCACCAATGTGAAAACTTCATGTTCTTGGATGTTTCTTCTCGAGTCTCATGTTTAATAAATAATTAAAAGGTTTTAAGAGGGTTGAATTAATATTTTATAATCATCATTTATACCATACTAGTGGGCCCGAGCAACTTCGTCTGCGTCACTTTTAAAAGGTAGCCTATTTTCTTTGTCAGGGTCTAAAGATTGTCTGTGCCAATTTTATCAAAATCGGTTTTAGCGGGAAAGCGTAACAGGCAGGCAGAGTTACTTTCGCATTTATAATATTATTATTAAGTTGGGGTAAATTAAAATTTATATTACTTTCATGCATTTTCAACGGGTTCTTACCACGATATTTAATTAATTGACTTGTCTCGATACGAGAAAGAGGATAGACAGATTTGTTTGCTCTTAAATCGACCCGCAGTATCCAGTCTTCTCGTGATCATGACGTTTGCAACAACGTTGAAATATCGAGACAACTCAATTAATTAAATATCGTGGTAAGAACCCGTTGAAAATGCATGAAAGTATTATAGAAAACCGCGAGTGTCTGAATAAGTTTATAAAATTTATATGGTAGCGTTTTGTATATCACTCTGTGTTGGTGATATCTTCTTCACTTGCAGTTACTTCTTTCAGATATTTGGCCATCTCTCACTCCCACCACTGTAACTCCTGTGTAGCCAGCATCTACAGTAGCGACCACTGTGACGCTGAGCAGTGAAGCTCAGGAACTCAAGGGAATATTAAATTATCTTGGGCACCGCAAGTCGCAACGAATTTAATTTGCAGTTACTTCTCTAGATAATAAATGAGTCTTTTAAACGAAATTCTATAGAAATATCTGATATTAAGTTAAGTCTTATATTGTCTTTAATCTATGCATCTATATTACTCTTGATAGTGTGGATTATTAAAATACTAAAATCATTTTCAGAGATTAAGATTAGGTTATCTGAAACACGTATTAGACTAAATAAATTATGAGGTATACAGGGTGTCCCAAAACTATGCGACATGAACGGGAAGTACCTTAAATATTAGAGATAGGATGTTTTGCTGAAAGGAAACATCATTTTATTTTTGATGTTTAATAATACTGCATTCACAGATTTTTCGTAAATTGCTTGGTTTGTCTGAAAATCGAGCTAACAAAATCGGCAAAAATCAACACCCTGTATTTTTATGATGCCAATCGAAAGAACAGTTAATTACAAATAATTTTTGCTAACAAACATAGTGTCGTATAGTTTTAGGACACCCTATGTACTCTATTACACCTACAAACATTTAATTGGTGTATCCAATCAAAAATTAAAATTAATCAATTATGTAATTTTACAGTTCCAAATAGTGTAAGTATTAGTGTTAATAAAAATCTACTCGTTCTCATTGCAAAACCTTAAAATTAACGTGCAAAATGTATTAAACTGTAATTTCTACTATTCTACCATGCTTTAAAAATTGTTCACGTTTAATTACCTTCGTTCAACATTCCGTCTGCTTTATACCTGTAACAATACATGGAAATTTAGCTACTAAGTCTTTAAACATAAGGTTAAAATTTGTACAAAGTGTTGCATTGGTAGTGATGACCTTTGGAAATGTGAAGTGGATAGAAATTTTAATAAGAGTCACTCAGAGAGCAAGAGGGATGGGAACACAAATTCTATTTGTGTTGTCATATGTTAAGGAATAGATGTTGGAAATAAACAATGAAAAATTTTAAATATGAGATGAGATGAGATGCCTGTAATAACTTTCATGCATTTTTAACGGTGACTGTGGTGTGTCGTGATGTGAGTTCGAGTTCCAGTGATACTACCCAAAAGCGAACGAGAAAGAGGGTAGACAGATTTGTTTGCTCTTAAATCGACCCGCAGTATCCAGTCTTCTCGTGATCATGACGTTTGCAACAACGTTGAAATATCGAGACAACTCAATTAATTAAATATCGTGATAAGAACCCGTTGAAAATGCATGAAAGTATTATAGAAAACCGCGAGTGTCTGAATAAGTTTATAATAACTTTTAGTTCTTTACTTTATTTCCTGAGGTAAGATAGTCGTTTACACTTATATTATTTACATGTAATTATTATGACCTTTATAACCATTAATTTAATAATTTTAGGAGAGACATTCTAGCCGGTGAAAGAGATAGCAATCAGTAAAAGTACAGGAGTAGAAAAAAGACAATCATATTTCGCTAGTACGTTTTTTTGTCCTGTGCATTAGAAGACATTTAAAATTATATTAGATTTTTTTTAACAGATTTACTTTTTTCGATTGAATATTTAGAAAAAGAAATCGTACTCCTTTGTCTCTATTCTCTTTGCAATATACATACGCGACCATTTTAAATAAGACCGACCAATTTTTTTGGGTTGCCAATGTTACGAAATAAGTGTTGCCAGAAAACAAATAACGTGACCGGCGCGAGAATTATCTAAAACTTTGGCCTTTTTGTACAAGTTTCACGAGGAAAGGGTTGAATTACAGATTTTATATGTATTATTCATCAACATAGGGATAAGTTGGGAAGATTAAAACCTATTTAACGACTTTCTCTGGGTATATTTTTACAAAATATGTTATTATATAATAAAGTTGTCGATGTTAAAAACTTTGCTGTAAGAAATCATATTATGACATCTATAGTCAATATTGGATAGTTATCTCATTTTAAAATTAAAATCGGATACCTACATGGACTTAATTAAAACGACGTACCTAACTAGTTTAGCCAAACATATTCATACTACAACCTTCTTCGTGACACGATTCTGGCTGAAACTGAAAAGTAAAGAGGTCGAGAATTAAATAAAAATATAGCATCCTGCACTCAAAGCGAAAGCAGCGCTTGAAATTGAGATGCAAATTCGTCGTCTAGTGCCGCAAAAGTGGATCGAGGGCGTGAAGAGGGCGGCTAGAGGGAATGCAGCGCTTTGTGCAGCTTGTTTGTACAACAACGATGGGATACGCGTCCTTTACGTATATTCTAATTTAAAATTGGAATGTTTTTACGCGGGAAAATTTATGGTGTTAGTGATGTAACACAAATATTTGGTAGTATTTACGTATTAGTGGATGTGTAATTTATTTAGTTTCGCAAATAGTTTTACAAAATTAGCAAGTATAAGCTACTGAGCCGTAAATTAATAGAAGTGTACCCTATTTTTTACTAAAATAAATACGTGTATTAAAAGTATGCTTTCGTTTATTGGAACTAAGTTCCTTATCGCGCGTTATCGAAAGGGGGCTAGACGGAGAAAAATCTTACGAAAAGTTGTCACGACACTTTTTTAGTTGTCACGACACTTTTTTTGTTTTAGATGATCATCGCTAGATGGCGCTGTGATCAAAATATTTTAAAACACGTTCCTTATTTTTGTTTTAGATGATTATTGCTAGATGACGCTGTGATCAAAATCTTTTAAAACACGTTCCTTATCGCGCGTTACGTTAGGGAAAAAAAATATAAGATATCTTTTAATCGAAAGGAACTTTGTTCTATTCGGATGTCCCATGACACCTCTCAAGTTTTTTTTAGCTTTATCTAACTCAATGGCTACAGACAAAATAATACTTCTAAGTAGATATAGATTTTACTGAAACATCAACATCAATTATAACATAAATTTCAAATACCATTAAAATTCAGATACCCTAAATACTTAACATAAATTCATGTGGCAATATTCCAGAGTTATTTAATTACATTAAAGAATGAAGTATCTTAAATTTTTCGCTATATCGACATTCCAATGATGTAATTACTTTGCGGGTAGGCCACAATCGATTTAGATCGACCGAGGGATCCGAAGTAATGAGACGTGCGCGATTAGCCGTTCTGTGTCCTTTGGGATTACAGTAAAAAACGATCCGTTCTTTCTTAAGAGTACATTTTAAAGATTGTTAAGTCTACTTGTTGTATGGGAGTGTATTGTTAAGTATTTCTTTTGGAAAAGAACCTTCTTTATTAAATATAATTGAGGTTAAGTTTGAAATTGAGAAGCATAATCTATTTCTTTACATAAATTAGTTTGTATTATAAACCAAGAACCTCATCACAGAGATCTAGGTACAGAAGTGTAGTTTACTAGAAAACTGTCTAAATATAGGATGGGCAATCTAACGTTTGCATTTTGAAGTACTGTTTATTTAGAGAATGACAGCTCAAATGTCATTCAATTTGTGTTCATAATTTAGTTAAAGGCTTGAAATTTACGAAATGGGACGCTATACGTTTGAACAAAATTGGGAAATATTGAAAAGTTACTTCCAAAGTGGTGAGTCTTCAGTCCAAACTGTAAGAAATGTGTGTGTGTGTGTCAGATGACGCCCATTTTCACCTCGGAGGCTATGTCAATAAGCAAAATTGTCGCATCTGGGGGTCAGAAAATCCACACGTCACCATTGAGAAGCCAATGCACCCACAAAGAGTTACGGTTTGGTGTGGGTTTTGGTCCGGCGGCATCATTGGGCTATTTTTCTTCGAAAATGAGCAAGGAGCCGCCGTTACGGTCAATGGCGAACGTTACCGTGCCATGCTCAACGAATTTTTGTTTCCAAAAGTTGAAGAGTATGACATGGACGACATTTGATTTCAACAGGATGGCGCAACATGCTACACAGCTAACATAACAGTCGAACATAATAGACATAACCTCAAAAAAACGTAGTACACAGTAAATTTCCCATGATACGTACTATAAAAATAATTCTCAAACAAAGAAATCACATAGCAACACTCCAGTTCTTGCCCCAGTAGGGAATTCCAAATAGTAATGGTTCCCTGGAAGGCTGTAATTATTTTAAAACGTCCTTCAGATCCAAGGTAATGAGGCAAGCGAGATTAGATTACTAATTAGGTACTACACTGTTTTGGGGACGAAATTAACACTAGAAATACATTCAATTCTATGTTAACAGCCAATATCAGTATAATAGCGAATATAACGATACCTCCCACGTAAGTTGTTGTATCTCCAAAACTGCAAATTTACAGTAGAGCGTTTCAAAGATTCAAAGTGAACCAAAATCTGCATTTATTGTTACATCTTTTTGAAATTCTTTGAGTTACATTACATTTAAATACGAAATTTCAAAAAGAGAACACACACAACAAGAGTACAGTTTTGGAGATACAACAACTTAAGAAATAATTATGGTCTTTTTTAAGACTGAGGGTCATCCTAATCTCATACAAGGAGACGACCGGGATGTCTTAATAATGTCGGGTAAGTTTGGCTTTTGGTTCTGTCGCCAGGCCTGTCACGGGTTGTCGAGTGGACGAGTACAACTGTCCATAGAACCTCTCGATCTCACCCACAAGCTCAGGACCCGATGTAACAACTCTGCCAAATAGACAAATCAAGGACTGATTTATATTCTTAGACCTTTTTATTTTTTCAGTTGGAGGAAATCACCGGATATGTGGGAGTTGAACTACACTAAAACCTCCAACCGCTCACACTCAGCGTCCGAACCCCAGTTGAGGCCAGAATCCAGCACGGGGTTTGGAGAGACGGTGCGACGCATTACGCGCTCGGCACTCTTTCCCGTCGCGCCGTCCCCATATTTTAAGGCCTTACCTTCACTAGGTATTAATTTCATTTCAATTCTACAGCTACAGTTTTACTAGTAATATCTAGTAGTACTTTATAGTCTTAAACTTTTTTTCAAACAACAGATACAACAATATCTTCACATCACTATTGTTCGAATTCAATACATTCTTCAGCACTCGATACTATTGTATTGGTAAATGGAATAACAAATAGATATAGACTCCGGAACAGTTTCTCTTGTTCGTCTCAAGAGTACTAAAACTATTTCAACTTGCGATGGTGAGACTTCCTTTGTTGAATGAATACCGGTATTTGAGTACCTAGTATTGGGAATAGTTATGTTATAATTATCCACTCAACTGGGATCGGCAACAAAATTGGTTTGTTTACTTTTGCCAAGTCTGTGGCAGGAGCCAAAATTGAGCACAGTTCTAAAATTTGTTTTGTTTGCATTTTTTTATCGTCTCATATTTCATGGAGATAATATATTTTCGCTGAAAATGCAACACAGCGTCGTTTAATAATAAACATTTACAAAAATATAAGGTTTAATTAAAATCGAAGTTAATATTTATTTGAGAAAAATGTTTTTAAAAAAAGGTTCAAACACGGTAGTGATTCCGAACGAAGTTCCCAGTTTCGCCATCTAGCGAAAAGTAACGTTCCCAGTTGAGTGGTTATTATTTATTTGTATATTAGTATAAAAGTACGTATAACGTACTTATTTACGACGAATACTTATACCTCTAAAATTATCATGTGTTATTCTACTTCATTATGTTTTTACACATAAACCTTTCTTTTGAATCACTCTATCTTTAAAAAAACGCGTCAAAATAAACTAAAACAGACAAACAACGTTAAATAACTTTGTAATATACTATGTAGTGTTTTTCAAAACGTACATCTTCGATAAAATATTACAAGATCAAGGCGAATGCCAAAAAACGACTAACACATATGTCTCCTATGCAGTGATGATGCTATTCAATATACCTACTTCTTTTATACCGCATAGTGTCAAGACACACTGTAATTCGAGTCAAGAATCGATTCCATTCGGATCACCCATGGGTGTACTGATAAAAAGGACTAGACGATTGAAGACATCGATTCAACTCATCGACCCCGCCGGGACGGAGCCTTCGGAGGCACACGTCGAGAATATTACTTTGGTTATCTAAGGTCTGTATAAACCGCCAGGAATTCGATAGCTGAGTATGTTTTTAACCGATTGCAAAGGAAGAGGTTATCAAGCTTGCGTGATCCGATTTGGATGGCGGTGGTTATAAAATCGAACAAGTAATTTTGGAGTTATGTTGCATTTTATGTTCTTTTCTGTGTAAACCTATTTCGATGACCTATATGTGCAGACAATAATCACAGCAAAAGGTACAATTATTTATTGTATCAATCAATCGGAACTAATTTATTTATTTATTTAGGTACACCAACAACAGACATAAAAGACTTATATATACGATATATATAATATGTAAGTCTATATAAGACGTATATATACACATATATTTACATATTAACTGTTCTTATATGAATGCCTATTATAGGTATTTAGCTCATGTGAAAAGTTGTATTAGGACTTATCGAAATATGACGAAGCTAAGAAGAGCATGAAAAGTAGTCCAAGAATTACAGTAATGATCATTACATATCCTTCAAAGAAGCTCTCGAAGAAAAATTCCATGACGCAACATAACATGAAAAGATTGCTCATCAAATAACATCTGAAACGAATAAAATTACGGTGTCTCATCAAAACCTTCACTAGGGAGAACACAGCTGCCTCAATATTATTAGATTGGGGCAGATTACGGTGGCGCCAACATTCCGATATTAGATACTCGTCGACGCCATGGCCAACATGAAGATATTAATGTCATACTGTAACATATTGTCACTTTGTTATCGCATATCTAGAACTAAAGGGAGTACTGTATCCTAAGTGAAAAACTGACTTAGTGTTCTGATTGGAATTTTTAATTTAGCATCGAGTATTTTGTGAATATTCATTTATTGGGCGGTTTTCAGCTCAGGAATTCAATGATTGTTTTCAATTTGGTCGAATTTTGAGTTCTTTAATAAAAAAATAAAAAAAGCCTTTATTTCCTAATCCTTATTTACATTTCAAACGTTGGTTAGTAAGTTTTGGTATATATTGTTTTCCTTATTGATTAAGTTGCTTAATGTTTAAGTGTTAGTAAGGATTAGTTTGGTAGGATATGGACCCCTCTTCGGGTGAAGGCCTCCTCCAGTCTTTTCCATTTATCTTTGTCCTTGCCAATGGTTTGCCAGTCTTTTCCAATTTCATCTTTTATGTCGTCAGCCCATCGTTTTTTCGGTCTACCTACCCCTCTTCCTCCAATTGGTCCTTTCCACTTTGTGGCCTTAATTGTCCACCTTTTTGTTCTTTGGCTCTTTAGATCTATGGTGTGACTCAGTTAAGTACGGAAGAGAAAGAGACTAAATTACCACGTCAAGAATATTTCTTTACAAGCCAGATTATTTGAAAACAATATGCCCACATTTCTTTTAATTTTACTTTGTTCTATTATTTGACTACACTCGTTTTGAACTGAATCTAGCTCTTCTAATCTGAAACAATTCCATTTCTGTCACAATCATCTACCCAAAAAACATTTAGTATTTCCCCATAGCTATGCAGATTACAATTCCAAACTCATCAACTCCAATGAACATGAAATAGCGAAATATGGTAAGCGACGGGGTGTTCCCAATAAGGGCGACAAGCCACATCATACCGATGGTTTGATGGGGTTCCGGCGAAACAGGATGAGGTCACCTCGCCATGTGGACCGGCTAACTGTGGTTTGATTAATGCCTATAGTTACGAGTATTGGTAAGTGTGGTTTAGATTAAATATATTGCATATAATCTAAAGGAGGTTAGTGCTTCTTTTGATCTTTTTACAAGGACGCAATATTTTACCTATCTTTTTACATTGTGTGTACCATGATGAGTCATGTCGTCACTGAAAATGTAACAGACTAAAGCATCAAATTGGCGTTAGCATACCGAAAATATATAGAAAAATGGAGACCAAATAAAACATATTATGTGCGTGTTATAGCACTTTAATATTTTTTTTTATTGCCAGGCAGACGAGCTACGGCCCACCTGATCGTAAGCGGTTACCGTCGCTTATGGACCTCTACATTGCCAGAAGACATTAAGGGGCCGCTACCTACGGCCCACCCTTAAGGACTCTCTTCAAGCCTCGTTTGAAGAAGGACAAGTCATAGCGCTCGGGAAACACCGAAGAGGACGATTTCTAGTGACGAAATTAAGAAAACAAAACTAAGGTAGTGGGTTTATTGAACTACAAACATATTACTATTTAACTATTTTTAATTTCAGTCATACTCGTATAATGAAGAATTAGAAGCAACTCATATACATTCAGTAAAAAATCGATAAACACGAAAATTCAGATTTTATTCGTTTTTATATTCTTGTAGCTACATATCACGACCTTGATTATAAGCCCATAATACGAAACATTAAACTAAACTTGTTCAATACCGTTACTCCGAAAACAAGTATCGATCAAGCGAACTGGCAAGAACGTCACAAGTCTAGACGTGGTAATAACAGGGGTTTAAACTGCTTATACGGTTTCTGTTCCAAATTAGAACTAAGAAAGTCAATAAACTGTGTGATTATGTAAATTATGAAGTTCATTTTGCTATTTTTTAAGCAAGGAAAAAGCGATTCAATATTTTTTTCTTCGCATTGATGAAACGTTTCGGTTAACTTAATGTTATAATTTGTTTTCGATTTGTTTACGATTGACATTAAGTACCAAAGGTAACAACTACAAAAAAGTAAAAGTGTTCCGGCTATGGAATGAGCTCCCCTCCTCGGTATTCCCTGAGCGCTATGACTTGTCCTTCTTCAAACGAGGCTTGAGGAGGGTCCTTAAAGTTAGGTCGTAGGTAGCGACCCCTCAGTGTCCCCTGACATTGCAGAGGTTCATGAGCGACGGTAACCACTTCCTATCAGGTGGACCGTTGGCCGGTCTGCCTACATAAATGGCAATAAAAAAAATACAAATATAATGTGTATTCTGCAATTTCATATCTCGTTGATCGTCCAGCACCAGCAACATACTTCATGGTAACTGCATTTAGACTGCCTAAAAAGACTAAAGAAAGAATTTTCAACCACTACAAAACATAATCGTTAATAAGAACACTTTAAACTCTTTCCCGGTGCTTGTAGGGACACTCAAACCCTCGTAATACCGTGCTGGGGTTGAAGTAAAATATCGTCCCTTCGGCGAGTGGATTTGCTCAGGATGTGGTCGAAGGACATCAAGGACAAAGCGTTTTGTAATCCTGTCTTTAATATTGTTTAGTTGTTTATATGTGGTGGATATTGAGATTTTGTCGTCCGACAGGGAGTCTATAGTCTATGGTACGAAACGAAAAAGGTTTTTTTAAGCAAAGTTTCTTAAGCCGTGCAGTTCTACTATTTTACTTCCAATTTATCGACAGTTTAAAAAATCTATTGCAGAGTGTATAGTCCCTAAACTTTGGAATATTGCTTTGGTGTTTGAATTTTTTGCTTACCTATGTACTTGTATTTGTTATTAGCTTATTCTATAATTATTTTTGGAAACTCAATTAGTTTTTAGTTTTTTATTCTAAGTTTTGTACCCAGAGTATCAGCTGTTGGTTTTCCTTAAAATTAAATAAATAAATAAGTTTTTTTTTTATTGCCTTGTAGGCAGACGAGCCAACGGGCCACCTGATCGTAAGTGGTTACCGTCGCTCATGAACCTCTGCAATGTCAGGGGACATTGAGGGTATGTGTGTTTTGGGATTCAATAAATGTTTTTTTAATTCTTTTTACTCGAGTAAAGACTGATATTGAAATGTAAGTAATAATGGATTGTGTGTAAGTTCTGAAAACTTAATTACTTATAATTATCGTTTATTTATTTATCGAAAAAAAAAAAATTTCTTTTAAAAATAACATAGAGCCATTTCAAGTGATGTTTATGATGCTTCGAATTTTAAAATATAAAGTTAATACCTCGCTTGAAGTGACTCACGGATTTCCGGGCGAGGGCTCGTTCAAGTGGCGATCTCGAATTTCAAGTTGACTTGAGTCACGCAAACCTTCATTTAGTTCATGGAATATTGATGCCAGCTTAAACGGGGCTGTTTCGTACGAGAATACTAAAAATTATATAGTTTACAGTCATAGAATTATTACATCTGGAATCAACATCATTAACAACGGAATGAAGCCAATTTAAAGTGCACCGATCGCGCGTAACTACACGATATTCTAGCGTTAGTGTTAGTGATACTCAATTCGTTTAACATACTAATAAAATATTACATACACATAAGTTCTTTAAAATTTCACTTTGTTATTCATGATGTTGATTCAAAATGTCGTGTTGTTACACGTGATAAGTGCACTTTAAATTGGCTTCATTCTGTTGTTCATGATGTTGATTCCAGATGTAATAATTCTATGTTTCCAGTATGATTATCAAACCGTGAAAATTATTGGGGTTTCTACATATTGGACTACCAATGCACGCAAATTACAACTGCTAGGCCAACTATCACATATTGGACCAATGCTCATTACTTGCTTAACCTCTACGACGTTTGGAGAAACATAATAATATGTAGGTAAACGCAGGATAACGTTACGTTAGATGATAATCCTTTATTTTAGAAGCTTGGTACAGTTACCTTAAAGAGTTTCTGTTACCTCTTACAGTTTTTCTGACAGAAGCATAAACAATGGTAACTATTAGGCTCAAAACCACTGATCTGAAAGAATGTCTCTAAGTCACAAACATCAGAAGCAAAATAGACTATGAACAACTTTGTCAAGGTTAAATCACATAACAGGATCACTAGCTTTAAAATCCTACTTAATCCAAACCTAACCCTTGACTACATTACAAAATATCTACAGTAAATCTGTAATTACACGAATGAATAGTCAATTAGGCGCAAACACTTCACCAATTTTCTTCGGATTTTCGAATTGAGCCGTCCGTAACAGCAAAAGGCTTTTAAAATGGCTCCCTTTAGCTCAATCCGGGCAACAGTTGATAGAGTCAAACGAAAAAAATAAAAAACCGAGTTCGTTAGGCTGTGAAAAGGACCGCACGCGTTTTCGACGCAAAATTGTGATGTGTGATTTTTAGGGGTGTCGAGTAACAGATTTAAAAAAAGACAGACATATTTTTTCGTGGCAAAAAGAAGATACAGTACGATATCGAAATATAACAGAAAATTGTAGACTTTTTATTGGAAAAAGATATAGCTAAACTAGTTCAAAGGAATGCTACCTAAATTTCACAATACATAAATTCAATATTGATTATAAAGTATATATATCGGAGTCCATTCCGATTTGGAATGGACTCCCGTCCGCGGTGTTCCCGGAGCGCTATGACATGTCCCTCTTTAAACGAGGTTTAAGAAAAGTCTTGTATGGGTAGGCGGTAGATAACGGCCTCTCTTTGCCCTGGCATTGCAGAGGTTCATGAGCGACGGTGACCGCTTACCATCAGGTGGGCCGTATGCTCGTTTATCTGTCTTGCAATAAAAAAAAAAAAAACTTTTGTTGTTCTGATTTCGCTTTTTCCTATAAATAGCGTTCCTATACCCTATCAAATAACAACAATCAAGAAATGATATCATAATCTCTTTCTCATGTCCCAGAAGTTTTTCTTTCAATAATTTAGCTAACGATCAGCTGTTTCATTCTATATAAGCATACTAAAACATTCTGTATTGCACGAAAAAGCTACTAGAACTATAAAATTTACAACAATGAATTAATTAACTATTCCAAACGCGTCAACCCTGCCCGTTACGTCCCTTGTATACACAGCCTAATAAGGCCGTCGCTAAAAGTACTTATCTGCTTTAAAACCCCTTAAATTAAGCAATAATGCAGGGCGAACGCACACACACAAAGTTTATTTACAAGGGAAAATATTTGTTGAATATCGTTTGATATAACTGGTTTTGGTTTCTGTTTAATCTGTGGTTTTGGGTTTGCTTTGTTTACATTTGATTTGGCTCGCGAATATTGTTTTAAAACGGGATGTTGGTTATTTTACGTCGCGCTTTTCAGGTACTTTTGCTTATTAACCCTTAAATGGACGATTTTTGTTCACGTTTAAAAAAATAGATTTGTGTAATGGACATGTATTACTGTCTAGGAAAAATGAGTAAAAAAACTAGACATGAATTCACTATTTTTTTTTTTAAGTAGAAAATTCGTTCAGAAATAAGAACTAGTTGTCAAAAAAACAAAAAAAAATAAAAGAAGGTTAATTTTATCGGTGATGTTTAGTATGTTGTTTAAAAACAACATTGTCCATTTAAGGGTTAAGTGTAATTAAGCTGTTTTTGGGTAATTATTTACTATCGCTATGTAGACAGATGATCTGACAGGCCACCTGATCGGAAGTAGTTACCGTTGCTTATGGATCTCTTAAATGTTAGAGGACCGCAGAGTCGCCTGCAACCTACCTGTAAGGATTTTCTTCAAGCCTTTTTTTCTGCTCTCACATTGAAGAGGTTTAAGAGCGATGGTAACCGCTTACCAAAGTCAAAGTCAAATCATTTATTTCAAATTAGATGTGGGCACACATACATTTTGAATGTCAAAAATAAAATCAAAAGTTCAACCACCAGTTCGCTAAAATTACGCCTCCGTCCTGAGAAGAACCGGCGCAAGAAACTCAGCGGGCATGTCTTTTTTTAATTTAATATGTTTATTTTTTCTTTTTTTTTTAATATTATATTTATATTTTTTTTACAATATTTTTGTTTTTAACAAATGTATCAATTGAAATGTTACCATCAGATGGACTGGACCATGAGTTGTTTTAGTTTACTTGCAATAAAGAAAGCCTCGTTTGAAGAAGGACAATAGAGCTCGGAAAACACCAAGCAACCACGAATGTTTAGTTTAATCCAAAGAGACAAAATCATATACATACACTCTAGAGATCATTTCACACTCAAAGTGGAAATGATCGTAACAACTAAGAAACAAACATGCTTCAACAATCACCAAACTACTTGATATAAAGCAATATAGTTCACTCGCTCCGAAGTGAGGTAACGTTGTGCAGACTAATTATTCACAAACACACTTCGCCTAAACACATAGGTAGTTTCACGATTAGTTCGGTTTAAACTTTCATGGCATTTTAATCTTTGAGTAATTTTAAAGACCGTCTTTTGAGGATTTGAAACTAAACGGCTTAAATAGATGTCTTATTATTTTTGAAGATTAATAAGTGTAGTTTAAAACAATACTTGTGAATAAAATGAAGAAGGAGATTTTAAGACAACTAAGGATCCAGATAATAGGTTGTCAAACATCTCCCTTCCGCCTTTTTGTCTTTTGAATTTCGCGGCTATGTACAACGCGCTACATAGCTCGTATCTGGCAATACTATACATAATTTGAAGTCTTGACATAACCTACAAAACGACGCTATGCATGATTAGTTTGGACACTTTTTATAAAGTATTGAATAAAGAGCAAAAAAGCGGAAGGGAGATATTTGACAACATATTATTTTCCGTATTTACCTGCACTAGCCAAGTGTAGTTGTGTAATTACTAAGTTGTCACTCTGATTACAATTTACAGCTCTACAGCCCTAGAATGCATACTGACCTTTCGGCACCACCTAGCGGTGTTGGATGTTGATTTTGTGAACTATATTAACTGCGTGTAGTTGAGTTCTATGTTGGATTTAGTAGGGTTGACAATCATAGTAAAAATCATAGTAAGGTGCTTAAAAAAATATGAATAGATGAAACACGTTGTGATTTTGATACTGATTTTGTCCTAACAGACAAAAAATAATAGTTAAACATTTTCTTTGATTGAAATTCTATCATTTGTTGTGCACGAGCATTTTAATACTAATAAAAACATTGCACATGATAATAGAATATTTATTTATTTATTTAGTACTTTATTGTACACGACAGAAAAAAGTTACTTTAAAAAAAATGTTCACAAAAGGCGAGCTTAACTCAATACTGAGTTTTCTTACAGCAAACCCAAAATAAAACATACAGTAAGTAGACTTTAATATATTTGAAAATAATGTCATATTCGGTAACGGTCTAAAAATTTGCATGTTTCTTCGTTCTTATCTTTAATTGTACTAGACCACATCACGAAAACTTCAGTCATATTACGAAAAAAACATCACTACAGACACACTAACACAATCTAATCAAACATTTACCTACACAGTATAGGATAATGTACTCAATTAACATCATAATATTGTATAGCTTCATAATCCCCCCATAATGTGGTCCACGCTAAAATGTTTGCGGACGAGTATGTGCAATGTTGGTGTATGTGTTCGATAATTTAATCATTGTACACGACCGGGTTGGCGGTTTGGACGCTTTGACAAATATTTGATCAAATTTTATTGAGCTTGGTTAATGAGTTCCGTACATTTTCTAATGACATTTATTAGTTCCTTGTTGGAGAGTTTAATGTCCAACAGATTTAATGGTCATCGCTACATATAAACTTATAGAGGTAAAATCAGTCTGTACTCTACCGCTAAGAATTTTTATTGTATTTCGTTTGAAGAAAGTTTCCCACTTCTGAGGAGACCTGAGCCCAACAGTGGGCAGTAATGGGTTGGTACAGGTTTGAAGAAAGATTTTCACGTCTTATTTACTTTAGCGGGCTCGAACAACTTCGTTTGCGTCACAAAGATTCGATAACTTCATACGGATGTCACTCAGGGATAGTGTAACTTTCCAACGGTAAAAGAATTATTAAAATCAGTCTAGTACTTTTTGAGTTTATTCGTTCCATATAAAAATACAAATCTTTCTCTCTCTCTATCTTTTTTTTATGATATTAATTTATATGACACTTATTTTACTTACTGATCCCGAGAGGTGTTCAGACATCGTAATCTATGAACCCTGATACTAAAGAATAGTTAAAAATGCACTGAATACTTAACTTGGAAAAAAACGTCAAACAATGTCGCACAACAAGCTTCTAACCTTAAGACGAGTGAAACGGAAATATGAGAAAACAATCCCCTTTTTCTTTTGAGCATCGAACAACTCTTCATTAATAAATTATGACAGAATTCCTTTGTATCGAAATGTTCGCATGTTTGTGATAAAAGATTCAAATCCAACTTCTTAAGGTTAAATGTTTGGAGAAAGAAAAGTACTTTATTGCAATGACAATAAAGTTGAATTTCGTTTGTTCCTTGACTCATAATTAACGTTACTTGGTTACGTCTGAAGAAGTAAGTGGAAGTTAGATAAGGTATTATTAAAATCCTTTGTCTTGCAAATGTATGTAGAAATACTTCTGATATGAAACGGCATACATAACGATATTACTACCTTTGTGTTTTGAAAGCGAAAAAAAGTTAGGAGCGTGGCTTTTAAACCAACTGTGGAAAAGGAGGTATTTAATTCAAGTATTTTGAATGTGTTATCATACTATTTTTATAGAAGGATTTTTTTTTATTCGTTTGATTAAAAAAAAAAGTACTACTAATTACTTCAATTATCTCATAATTTCGACGTTCAAAATGATGTAGCGCGAATGTTTAAATTAAATCAATGAAATTTTAATTAATTTTGAATTGTACACATGGCTTACGATGCAAGCCAGATCTTATTAATTTTACTTATTTTTCATAAACTATTTTATTTATTTAACTAACTACTTTATTTGTTCATAAACTAGTAATATGTACTGTGCGCTTATTAAACAACTGAATAAAATAAATCAATGAATTTCCCAGAAGAGTATTCAAATCATTTCATATTTGATTTGCAGTTCACTATGAATGAAACAAACAATGCAGATTCAGACAAACAGAATGTGAACAATCATTGTAGGCGATGGAATAAAACTACGAGACTATGTGTGAACGTAAGCGCGTCCGATCGTCCGTTCGCGAGGTATGAATGTTCGTGGACGACTGACTGCTGGTGGAACTGGTTTGCGAATCGAACGATCGGGAGTGCCCGTAACTTTATTGTTAACATATATATATATAAGATATGCATGTACAAACATAACTATGAACTAACTACAAGCTAAGATGTGTCGCCTACAATCCTGCCTCCCTAGTGCTAATCAGTTAGCACTACAATCATTTGGTACAAGTAAGGCGACACGCGTAACGGGTCTACGCAAAACACCCGTGCGTGTCCGCACGTCTACGATACGGACGCGACCGTCCCTGCCTGCATGGGTCTCACTCACGACACCGTGCCGCCAACAATTACGCTCGATATTGGGTTCAACAAGAACTACATAGTCACCCACCTGCAGCGACCTCGACTCCTCAGTCCATTTTTGTCGTGGTAGTAAGGTTGGCAAATATTCTTTAAGCCATCGGGCCCAGAACATGTCTGTCAGCCTTTGTGCGACTCGCCATCGTCTACGTAAACATAGGTCTGCGTTGTCGTACTTACCAAATTGTGCATCTGTTGACGACGAGCCAATCAAAAAATGATTTGGTGTGAGAGCCTCTGGATATTTAGGGTCATCAGACACGTGGGTAATGGGGCGACTGTTTACTAACGCTTCAACCTCGGCCAGAAGAGTCAATAAGGTATCAGGATGAGGAGCACGCTCCTTCAGAATTACCTTCAGTGAAGTTTTAACTGTGCGGATCATTCTCTCCCAGCATCCTCCCATCTCTGGAGCACCAGGTGGAATAAACCGCCAATCAACCCCGCGCATGACTCCAGCTTCCCGAACTGCCTCCCTGTCGAGTTCAGCTACACTACGCTTTAACTCAGCATCAGCGCCTCTTAAGTTTGTGCCGTTATCCGAAATAATTACCTGAGGCATGCCACGACGAGCAGCCATTCGTCGAAGAGCCATAATTGTGGAGTCTGCTGTGAGGTCCTCAGTAACCTCGATGTGGATGGCACGTACTGTGAGACATGTAAACAGCATGGCATATCGTTTACATCTCCTACGGCCAATCGTGACCTCAAGGGAGCCAAAGAAATCAACCCCAGTGTGAGAAAATGGACGCCTATTGTGTTGCAATCTAACTGCCGGTAAGTCAGCCATACGCTGTGGTTGAGGCTTAGCGCGTCTATAACGACAGAATAGGCAACGTGAAGCAACAGTGCGAACAGTTGGTCTGAGTTTCAGAATCCAATACTGTTGTCGCAAGTTATTCACAACAAGCTCGTTAGTGCCGTGAAGTGCTCGTCGGTGATGATGTTCCACCAACAAACGTGTGATGCGGTGCCTACCATCTAAAATAGCGGGTCTACATGTGTGGAATTCTACACCGACCACTTTATCTATACGGCCACCAACGCGTAAAATCCCAGCCTCATCAATATACGGTGAGACTTTTAATAACCTACTATTAGAAGGTAGCTGCTTATTTGTCATTAAATAAGACAACTCAGAACAGAAACTGTCCGATTGACATTTCTTAATTAACAAATGTTCTGCTTCTTCAATCAGAGAAACGTCTAATTGACAATTCTTACGTTGACATCTGCTGATGAAAAGCAGCACCCTAGCAGTGGAGCGTAAAAGAGTGACCCAACTCGAGGTTCTGTTTTCATTGGGTAACGAAGAAAGGGATACAGAAGCTTCCGTTACCACATGAACACATCGTTCCTCACAAGTTGTTTCCTTCAGCTTGGAGCGTTTAAGATCCTTAGGCCACTGGTCTTCGGAGTGACATAAAAACATAGGACCCTGAAACCAGTCACTCGTGTAATTAAGCTGAGGAGCATCCTCACGAGTGGCAATATCAGCCACGTTAAGGCCAGAAGGTACATGTCGCCATTCACATGATTTTGACAATTCGTCAATTTCACCTAAACGATGAGCGACGTAAGGCTTATAATCACGAGGGTCACTGTGAATCCACTGTAACACAGTGCTTGAATCCGTCCAAAAGTATCGCTTACTAGGTGTAGTATCTTTATGTTCGCGCTGTATCGTGGCCGCAAGCCGTGCCGCCAACAGCGCGCCTTGTAGTTCCAACCTAGGTATAGATATTGGGCGTAGCGGGCTAACCCTACTCTTACTGGTTACAAAACTAATTAGTACACAACCGTCTGATCGTGTGAAACGCCAGTAAACTACAGCTGCATACGCTTTAGAAGAGGCGTCGCAAAAAACATGCATCTGTCGATCAATGATAGTTTGAGATGTTGATCGTAAATTCTCCTGCAAATGAGAATAACAATTGACCCATTGGTGTGCGTCATTATAAAAACGTGGAATACGTAGTGTGTGTAGGCATTGTAAATCATTAAGCCAACCAATGAATAATGAATGTTCTTCGGCTTGGATGTGGCAATTCCAATCAACACCACTACGATGAACATTTTGGAAAATAATTTTACCTTTTAGTATAAATGGGGAAAGGAAACCATACAAATCGTATACCGACATAATAATGCTCAACATTTGTGCCTTTGTTGGTGGCTCGGAACCATTTAAAATATTAGGAGAAATCTTACTTATCGCTATTTTAAATCCGAACGTATCATCGTTAGGATGCCACATCAAACCGAGAGTGCGCTCAGTTGTGTTCGTAGCTCCATGTTTAAACTCCATGGCAGTCGGCGCGAGCGCATCGGAGGGGATGGACTGCAACACTTGTTTGCTGTTGCTTGACCAGCGAGCTATCTCAAACCCACCCGATTTATGAATGGCTGTTATCTCTCGAACTAATTGAATAGCCTTACCTTCGTCGTCACAAGAATGTAAGCAGTCATCCATATAGTGACTATTAATAATGACGTCAACTGCTTCAGGATATAGGTCCTGGTATTTTAATGCATTTTTATTTTTGATGTATTGTGCCACAAAGGGCGAACACGTAGCACCAAACAACAAACTTTGCATGACACATTTTTTTACCGGTGCTTCCGGGCTGTCTTGCCAGAGGAAGCGAAAAACATGTTGGTCTGCTTCCCGAATTTTAATTTGTACGAAAAAGTCTTTAATATCGCCTATGAAAACGATCCTATGTTCACGGAAACGTAGCATAATTCCTAACAATGAATTATACAAATCGGGTCCCGTGAGTAAATAATTATTTAAACAAGTACCTTGAACTTTTCCGGCGCAGTCAAATACCACCCTGAGTTTTCCAGGCTTGTTAGGATTCTGTACCCCGAAGTGAGACAGGTACCATATGGGACTAGACGTCGAAAGTTCATTTACCTCTAGTTCTCGAGCGTAGCCGTTGTCGAAGAGCTTCTGTATTTCAGTTCGGTATCTCTCCGCGTATGTCCTGTCAGACCTAAATTTTCTCAATATTCCCAATAATCTGGAAAGCGCATAATCATAAGTGTCCGGCAAGTTAAACTTGTCCTTGACGAACGGCAAACCTACCTCCCAGTGCTTACCAGTGTGCCGCGCTGTCTCATCTAGGATACGTACCGCTCTTAAGTGGTCCGTATTTTCACGGCGTAAAGTTGAAATTCCAATTGACTCAAGTTCGAACGATTTCTTTACAAGATCGTTTAATTCATTTATTTCACACATATTTAGTGAATTCTTATTAGAATGAGTGAGATGGAAAATATTGTGATTGTTCGATGATGTATGAGTGAGACCGTAGCAACCATGAATGGACCATCCCAATCTACATTTCGTTGCGTAAAGTGTATGCTTATTACCATTAATTATTTTTAAAGGAGCTAACAAATAAAAATTATCCTGTCCTAAGAGTAAGCGAGGTGTTACAATTTCTTCACAAACAATATTCTTTAAATGCATCAGATTTTTACAATTATTAATACTATTAACAGAAGGTAAATTAAGTTTAGGTAATTTTAACTTTTCTACTTGTCTAAATATAACATCGTAATACTGATTTTCATAGAAACCACTAATTTTAGTACATATTTTAGGAGCATCAGATTGAAATATTTCTATACCAAAGGCATCAGTAAATTTAATAGAACTAGATTGCGTAGCTTTAAGACCTAATTCAGACACTAAATCTTTGTCTATCATAGAAACAGACGCACCATCGTCCAACAAAGCGTAGGTGTTCACTTTACCATTAGGTCCACTTAAAGTCACCCGGACCACCTTAAGTAGTACTTCACTTTGCGTCGTGGAGTCCCAGGTTCGAGTCTCGTTCGGGCCGTGGCTCAGCTGTTGTTCGCTGGAAGCAAACGCGTGTGTGACGGTCTCGCTGCGCGCCGATGAATCGTCATTAGGTACCGACTGCGGCTCGCTCGGTCGATCGTTCGTAGCGCGTGCAAACGTCGAAACCGGTTTGTTATAATGCAGTAGTCGATCATGTGACAATCCACAGGCTTCTATGTTGCATTCGGGCGCTGTGCAATTATCATTTTCGTGTCGATCTAACAAACAATTAAAACACAGATTCTTGGATTTGACGTATCGCCACCTGTCCTTCCTTAAAGCTCGTTTAAACATTCTGCATTCAGGTAGCAAATGTGGTGATCTTTCGCAGTAATCACATAAGCCAATATGAGTTTTATCAGCACTCGTAACAAGCACAGGCCTGCTAAAATTATTCGGACGAGTCTTGTCGTAGAACTTTCTGTTCGGCAACAAAGTCTCAGTTTTTCTGTCACGCAATTGTGTAACGCCAACTACGGAAACCATTTCGGCCTCCCTCTTAAGAAACGCTGCTAACAATTGAAGCTTTGGAGTATTTGATGAAAGCTTAGCATAAGCATATTCAGTCCATTTGCTCAAGAGAATGCTTGGTAGCTTAGAAATGATGGCTGCCGATAGCTCGGGACTACGTAGGTAGTCATGTTGATTTAGCGAGTGCAAGGTTGCGACGCAATTGTTGACTTTCATGGAGAAGATTATGAGGTCATGCTGGTAATTGTTAGGCAATGGTGTCAGCTTTCGCATTTGCGATGTTAGGTGCTGAATAATTAAATCGGAATTTCCAAACCTCAGTTCAAGGGCATCCATAACAACGGCTGGTGACGAGTTTCCGATCAGTAAATCCGTAACAGCTTCCTTAGCTTCTCCTTTGAGGGCTCGACGAAGACGCCACAAGTTTTCGTTGTCGCTAAAATGGCATACGTGGGTAGATTCTTCATACGCCGACTTGAAGTGGAGCCATTCAATGCTATCTCCACTGAATATTGGTAGCTCACGAGGCGTGGAAAGCCGCGTAAGCAAGCGTTCTTCTTGGTTAGTAGATGAACTGCTCATGATGTTCTTCAGGGTATGAGCCAGCTGCAATATGCTGTCGACAGGAGGGTCCTGGGCTTGTGCGCGAATGGGGTCTACCTGGTGTATCCACGCTGCCTCCGTCGTTGTTGCCGCTTCAGGTGGCGGCTGTCGCTGCTGCTCAACCCAATCGTTCACTGCGGACTTGTTTCCGGCAGTGGGTCGAGATTTGCTTACTTGAGAGTGATGTCTTGAAGAATGTTCACCACCTGTCACCGAAGAATGATGATCCATGGCTAAATCATATTCGAGCTTTTTATCGATGAGCTCCATTTGGATCTTAGCCTTTGCTTCTGCTGCTGCCAGCTCAAGCTGTTTACGCCTGAGAGCCGACGATGTTGTAGACATCGATGAGGTGGAAGCCGGTGCTACTTCCTCAGTTTTCATCACGGATGTCGGTTTCGTGGGTACTTCGATCTCGCGATTCGCTTCGAGTACATTCGCTGACGCACTTTCGAGACGTTCGTATAATAGTTCTCGATTTTTTAAGGGCATTATTCTATCGCGTGGAGGAGTATTAAACATAGCGCGGATCAGATTTGGCGCGGAGGACCAGAAACAATGTAGGCGATGGAATAAAACTACGAGACTATGTGTGAACGTAAGCGCGTCCGATCGTCCGTTCGCGAGGTATGAATGTTCGTGGACGACTGACTGCTGGTGGAACTGGTTTGCGAATCGAACGATCGGGAGTGCCCGTAACTTTATTGTTAACATATATATATATAAGATATGCATGTACAAACATAACTATGAACAAACTACAAGCTAAGATGTGTCGCCTACAATCATAAAACAAATAAATCGAAACAACAAACGAACTCAATACTCCGAACATTAGCGGTTGAAACTTTCCATTTTAGTGAACGCTTCGAAACTACAATTTAAAAGTTCCGAACTCGGATTTTACAAGGCTGTATAAACCCCGAAGATTTCGAAGAGAACTTGTTTTATTCGTTCATTGCTCCGATGAACGAAATTTAGGGCGGAGAATTTCAGGCTTACAATTGTAAAGTTTGAATCTGGATCTTGAATTATAATTTTCGGGTAGGTGTTCCAAATTAGAAGTTGAATGGATTTTAAGACAATTCTTGGTATCATGAAACACGGTGTTCCTGGAGCGCTATGACAATATATCTTTCTTTAAACGAGGTTTAAGAAAAGTCTTGTTTCAGTAGGTGATAGATAATAAACTTATTCAGACACTCGCGGTTTTCTATAATACTTTCATGCATTTTCAACGGGTTCTTACCACGATATTTACACAACAGTCACTAAGGGTTCATGCCCAGAGAGTCTAGTAGATACAGTGAGTGTGGTGTGTCGTGATGTGAGTTCGAGTTCCAGTGGTACTACCCAAAAGCAAACGAGAAAGAGGGTAGACAGATTTGTTTGCTCTGAAATATCGATACAACTCAATTAATTAAATATCGTGGTAAGAACCCGTTGAAAATGCATGAAAGTGATAGATAATGGCCCCTCAGTGATTCGTAGGCTCGTTTGTCTAACTTGCAGTAGAAAAAAAATAGCTTAGAACTTGTACTGTACCAACTATAATAACCCATTACTGACCATAGCTAGGCTCAGGTCTTCTTAGTCTAGTCTTAGTTTGCCACGTTTAGGCACCTACCAATTAAACCTGGAATTATTACCGAGTTAATAATTCTATGAAATTAAATCAAAAAGCTAAAAGAATATTTAATTTGCATCTACAATGAATTAAGACAACAAATCCGTTCTAATTTCAGTCTAATTACGTCTTACTTAAGACTTAATCTCGATGCTCGTGGATACAATTTAGCATGCCTCTGAAGCCTCTTGACACGGTCGGCTACTTTACCCGGAGATGCGCTACACATGTTAATTTCTATAGAGGCTATCACTGCACATACTCGTTGAATATACTGTTTATTATAAAATGATCTAGTTTATAACATGATGTCTTATCAAAGGCTTCACCGCCGGTGTGAATGTATTTTACACATTTTTTTTTGTTTTAGTTGGAGGAAATCGCCGGATCCCCACCCGCCCCGAGGTGGGGTATGTGGGAGTTGAACCTCACTAAAACCTCCAACCGCTCACACTCAGCGTCCGAACCCCGGCTGAGGCTCTCGGTGAGCAGGCTTTCCGAAGCCCGCCAAGATGGAACCGCGTACCACCCTCCTACGGAATACCCCGCTGGGTCAGAACCAGCGTGGGTCGGGGAGCGCGGTCTACCATCCCCCGGTCGGTATTCTATACATAGACCTTCCTCTTGAATCACTCTAAACTAACCACATCAAAATCCGTGGCGTAGTTTTAAAAGTGCATACATAGGGATAAAGGGATAGAGAAAGCGTCTTTGTTGTAGACTATGTAGTTGACTTGACTAGAAAATTCAAATCATTAGGCAAACAAAACACAATAATAAAATGAAGATACTGCTTTAATACAAGAAAATACATTAAGTAAACTCTACGCACTACGTGACAAAAGGTGTCGAACCTTCTTTAAAACATTTCCAATAAGACCTTTTTTCTTTGACTTCCTTTTAAAATATTTCTCCGCAGTATGCAAGATATTCCGAGATAAACGAAAGAATGGAATCTCCTTGAGGAAATGAACGTCGCCTGCACGAGCAATATCATCGGAGCTATTAACTAGGACATGAAAGAGTGCAGATTCTAGGTCAAGTGCCAAGATTCTAGATATTTTATATTTAGACACGCTGGAAATGGATTATCAATGTTTTGGTTTTGGTTTGATATTAATTGATATGTTTTTACGTATCACATAACCTAGTGGAGTAAGGGGCATTACGTCGCAGTTTTATAGCAGTCATGTCTTACTTAAATGTTCGTTAAAAAACATACTAAAACTAGGAGACACTCAAAGACACCAAGCCGTTAATTATTGGAACGAAGTTCTTTATCGCGCGTTATCGAAAGGCGGCTAGACGACTTCTTCAGACTAGGTTTTAAGTGGATTCTTAAAGGTCGTAGGCCGGGAAATCCATATGCGACGGTAACCACTTCGGCTCAGCTGGCATTATTTATTTATTTATTTAGCCTATAAAATACAAAATTAAGGGTTAAAGTTTAAGATTAGAAGTTATACAAAAAGAAAATTAAAATAGTAGAAATTAACAATATTTACGATTACAGTATGTCCCTCAATTCGTGATGCCTTGTAACATAGGCCTCCTCCAACTGCCTCCACTGTTGTTTGTCCAAAGCAACCCGTGTCCAAAGCGGTCCCAAGGTTAAGCGAAGATCATCTTCCCACCTTCTTGCTGGACGACCCTGCCTTCTAGTACCGTTTCTTGGATGGCAATGAATACATGTTAATAAAGATTCAAAATCCACTATCCACTAATTAAATCCTAAATTAAACATATCGTTGGACTTGCCACAGATAACCTCACTGCGTCAAAACTTACAGTATTTAATAATACCGGAACATTTCCGACAGCAAAAACAAACCAATTAAAAATTACTCCGAAACATTTCTTTGTTTCGTTTTTCACGAGTTTTCAAGAGCACAATAAATATGAACGGTTCATTTTCTCGGTGCCATATTATAAAGAGCTTTATTAAGTTTATTTAAGCGGAGTGCTTTCGTGAAATTGTACATTTCTTGAGTCATTTCATTACAATGCACGAATTCATTTTAGGCGTTTTAATGACGTACACTACGAATATTTGAATAGTAAATTGCTAGTTGGGTGTACGAATTAACCTCTTATTAATTAACTAGCTGACCCGCGCAACTTCGTCTGCGTTACAAAGGGGTTCAAACAGTACTCGCAATGCCGTCGCGTTATTATGTGTCCGAAGTGCTCCCACACATTCATTGCGTTTTATACTCGTGATAACTTCTAAACGAAAAGTCCGAGTGGAATAAAACAAAAAGTAATTCACTTCTACATCAATACTCTTGATAATATAATACTTAATTTGGATAAGGGTTAATATAACGATACTCATTTAACGTTAAATTCAATCTGGGGACGAAATTTTTTTTTTATACATATAAAAGCGGTTATTGTGACAAAACTATGACAGTTAGATATATACTGTCGCAGACTTTTTTGTTTTTCTTATAAAGACCTAAAAACCCGTAGTACATCATTTTGTTCTACTGTCAATAGTTTTTGCAGCGTACGCATAAATAGGTTTTCGATTATTCACCTTGTGTTACATATTTGATATTTTCATACGGATCCCTAATTTTTTTGAAAATAAAATATACCCTATGTTACTCGGAGATAATGAAGCTTTCCAAAGGTGAAAAATTTTTGAAATCGGTCTAGTCGTTTCGGAGTCTATTCATTACAAACAAACAAATCTTTAAGTAGTACGAAGTATAGATGTACATTATGTTAATATGAAATTTTCTTTATATATGGTTCATAAAGATCATCACTCCAAAGTATAAAACAAAGTCGCTATCCGCCGCCTGTCTGTGCCTACGTATGTTTAGATCTTTTAAACTACGCAACGGATTTTAAGATTATGCAAAATAAAACTGTTTCCTCATTTTGCTAACCAATACCTATAAGCAGAACCCGTCGATATAATCTACAATGCGGAACAATGCAACCGGGGCTTAAAACAGTGTAATGAAACATCGGATAACATTTTTAATTATTTTAACATGTTGTGTAAAGAATAAATATTTCAATTAACAAAAAGGTTAAGTTATACCGAGAGCAATTCATCAGTTGGCCGTTACAACCAATTAAAATTGGTTTATTGCTCTTCTGTTCGTTTTTCAGAACGCCTACGCTCGGTTGATGGAAATTGTATGACAATATTATTATATAGCTTTATATTTTGTCACGTGCCTCTATTTATAAGATTTTGTATTGTAGTTTTCTACGAAATATTATTGTCAATAAGTTTGTGGTGTGTAAATAAAAACAATGAATGAGATTATTTTTTTTAAGTAAAATAATTATTTTTTAAGTAATGTTAGATCTATCGCCATCATGCATTTCTGCATACAGGCATTAATATTGTAATTTTTTTAAATAATTTCAATATAATAATTTATTCTATCGACTGTATAATTACAAATTGATCAATACTTTTTTTTCAATAATAAATAAACTACTATACATGTGCCGCAGCCATAGACTTCCTGAAAAATATATCTGTAGCCAGAGGAATAATAACATATAACTTCTTCTTCTTCTTTTTTTCCCCTGGACCTCGTCCACCAAGACTGGGGACGATTCGCCAATGTCAGGTGAGACAAATACACGGACTCAAAGATACTAAGCCAGAATATTGTTCGGTTTCCAGTCTCAGCAGTAATAGAATATATACTGTTTATAGTGTTATTAAATACAATGAAGCTTAATAGTACATATTGTAAATGAATAAAACGAGATAGAAACTACATTGAATAAAATGAGTAGGTAAAATATGATATTTGAAAGTGAAAAAAACGAGAACTATAAGGTAAAAAAATACAAAAATAATGAAAATAAATTAGAGTTTAATATTATTGTTTTCTATAAATTTCGTAAGTTTATATATAAACGGGGTGTTGCACAGAGCTAGGAGACTTGCCATATTGACGGGTTTTGCCATATAACTTCTTCAACAAAAATTATCATTATAAAATTAAGTTGTATTTTTGTACCACAACAATGACAATCACTGAAATTATTTTAATGAATTGTGTAGCAGAGATGAATGGGGCTCTAGAGACGATTATAAAGTGGACGTTGAAACCCATTAACAAAATTAACAAGCCAGTGGATGCGATTTACAAAAATTGTCGGATACAAGTAAGTATATTTTTGTACTAAATTTTAAAAATAAAAGCTTTGGAAAAAGGGTATTAGCTTCTGTACCAACCTATTACTGCCCACTATTGGACTCCTCAGAAAAAGGATTAGGCATAGTCTATCACGCTTGCCCAGTGCGGATTGGGGACTTCACATATCTTCAAAGGATTTTTACAATCCTTTTCCGACATGCAAGTTTCCTCACGATGTTTTCCCTTCACCGTTTTTAGCCAGTGGTGTTGTGAAAAATTGCACTTAAATCTTTTTCACATTTAGATTTAGAGGTACAAGCCGGCCGGATTTGAACCAGCGACCTCCCGTTCGGAAGGAAGCGTTTTGACCACTCGGCCACCACGACTATAAATATATATAAATTTCATATGAATATCACTATTTTCAAAAAGTGAACATCTCTATGTTCATAAAATTCATAAAAATCATATTTAATAACAGTAAAACGAAAAAAATGTCAATTTAACAATATTTTAAAGGTAAAAAGTACAAATATAAAATTACTTTGATACACGAATGCCCTTTACGACCTATAAACGTTGCTCATTGTGGCAATCGATATATTGTAATGCGCAATGAAAAATTCAGCTTTATTGAAAGTAACTGTGAGTTACAAATGTAGCTCAAAAGTCTTTGAAGTAGGGATGTAGCAAATGTCCATTTTTACGAATGTTGATCTTTTCAACAAAAACTTAAGTAAAAAAACTTTTATTGACAAATCAGCAGCAACTTCAATCTTAAGTTTGGTAGGCTATAATGAACCACTCTACTATGTCTTGACATTGTAGAGGTTTTTGGCCATTGAGTTAGTTATCGAAATAAATTTAAGCAGAAATTTGACAGTTTTGAAATGTGAGTTCGAGTTCCAGTGGTACCGGCAAACGAACTAGAAAGAGGGTAGACAGATTTGTCTGCTCTTAAATGACCTACCCGCAGTACAGAAAAACATAAGTATTTTCCTCAATTCTATAACAAGTGTCTTCAAGCAAGATTTCAACAGTTTTTCATGACTGCCAAAAAGTGACGACTTAAGAACCCAATGAAGAATTTTAAAACTCATTTTCTTAATAAAATTCAGTCTACTCGGTATTAACAAAAATACATCATCTTGAGCTTAATATTGCGCGTTAGGGGAACAAGTACAATTGATTTACAGGAAAACTTAGACAGTTTACAAACAACGTGGTATCTCAAGAGAGAGCAGGGGTTCATGCCGGGAGATGTACTTTCTACTTTAGAGTTACTGCCGGATTTTTTTTCCATCTCGACGGGATTTGCCAGAAAATTATTGTTATCGTAAAGTTTTGGAAAGGATTAAGAATTTCCAGCAGATGTCAAAAAGTTTTTATATTTTACTGGTGCTTGTAGAACATATTTGAGAAAAAAATAGTCTATTTTAATAAAGGTTAATATAGAACTCTCGTCTAAAAACAAAGATAAATAAAATAAATTAAAAATGTAAACAAATGACGGTCGAGTTTTTGACAAGTCTACACGTATAAATAAAATTGCAGCGTCGATTTATTACACATATTATTGAAATAATCGCTTTTATTATTATTAATGTTTTATAATTATTATTAGCAAATAAGCATATTTTTCTGCACTTACATCGCAAATAAAACCCTCCCTATGTGACGCTGACAAAGTTGCGCGGATCAAACTAGTTACATAATAATATAATATATTAGAATGGTCTACTAAATCTAAACTATTATAGGCATTACTGTTGTATTCATGTATAATATATCGATTAATTTAATTCATGAGAATTCCAGAGCGATCGAAACGTGCAAGGAATGTTTTTCTCAACAGGAGGGGAAGTGAACGAAGGGTGGATCAAGTTAGAGAAAAATCGTCTTTATAACGAAAATACTTTTATGGTGTTATGGAAGTCAGAGAAAATAGTTCTCTTGGAAATGACTTTATGATTTATTTAGTCTCGCGAAAATAAAATAAGTTCTAAAATTTATCATTTTATTTTCTCTTTGTTTTAAACTAATGGGCTATCGGATTCGTGATACTAATTAATAAGTAAAGAGCTAGTAAGAAGTTTACAAAACTAATAGATTATCGAATGTTTAGTTAAAACACATTGTTAACTTTATTTAAAACTTTAAATATAAATGAGTAACAAAGCTACAAGAAAAACATTTAATGAAGTTCATTTATTTTCAGATTTAATTGTGATTTTTCTGTAGATCTAATTACATAATCGTTTCCGTGTAGCTTTACGGGCACACTACATACACTGTTTACTGGCACAGTGTTTTATTCCTAAAATGTATATTTGTGAATGTGTATTGTGTGTTCATTAGTGCTCTTTCTTTCTTTTATTTTATTCTATTCTCTATACACTTCACATTCTTCTACACTGGTATCCTCGAGGAGTACAGTGCACACGAGGCAGACCACGAAGGCGCTGGCGAGACGACATCACGATGTTCGCGGGGCTCATCTACACAAGACTTGCTGCAGATAGAAACACCTGGAATTCTTTGGAGGAGGCCTTTGTCCAGAAATTGACAACTCATTGACAAAGCTCGGCGTTTACGCCTGAGCGGCTTCAGTTTAGTGAGTTTTAGCTTGAATTTCTAATAATGATTTTAAATTTATAATCCTATCTAATTTTTATTAATTTTAATGTAATGTTCGAAATGGGTCAATAAAGGCTATTTTATTTTATTTATACACTTCACATATTTTTGAATAAAATATAAAGAAACGTTTCCGAGGTTAATTTGCGTAACGTAACTCCGCTATAGTAGCCGAGGGCCCGACTTGTCCCCGACCACTCTATTAGCACTCACCCTACTAAGAAATACGCATTTTCTAATATTGGCGAAGAGGGGTGGAATTTTTAAATTTTAAATTGAGCGCGAATGGTATGGCAAACAAATGGAATCTATATTTAATTTGAATATTTAATAGTATATATTTTATGGTATAAAAAGTGTTGTTCGTATAGGTACTCCTGAATGTTAAACAAATCAGCCAAATTTGAAAAGAAACTACAATAAGTTGCCTAAACTAGGATTTTATTATAATTTATTCGAACTCTAATTACGGTGCCAATTTCCTTGGGTATGTAGTGTGATTCGATGATTGTAAAACAGTTTTTAGATAAACTTGTACGTAAAAGTACTACCATACTTCAAAAATTTTGAGTCGAGATCGATTCAAATACAATAATATTACCAGTTTTCTTATATAATGCAGTAACAAATGTTATTTATAAGTGTCCACAAAGGGAATTACTTATTAATACTTTAATATCTTTAATGCCCTCAAGAACGATTCTATATTAATTGCTTACGTCATTGTGACACCTTGATGGGCAGATGTCACTGAAATATAAATTCTTTTACGCGGTCCCAAAACAAGCCACGAATGTCAGATAAAAATAATAAATAAGGAGGAAAGGGGGCAATGAGAATGGGGGCATCAAGAATAGGGGGAATGTAGAATGGGGGCATTGGAGGATTATAACAGGGTTCCGTACCGATGGACAGAGATCAACAGACTATTAGAGATTTGCGGATTTAAATTATTTTGCTTCGTTGAATGTTGAGCGTTTGATTTATTGACAGGTTGTTTGTGGCAATATTAATGGTGGAACATTTACAGTGAATGAAACTGTCTAGTTAGAGTTTCAAGTAATTAATTTAGCTTTGTTTTGATGTGAAATAGTTTATTTAAAAGACTACCAGTTTAAAAAAATAGCCAACGTCCTGAGAGGAACTCAGCAACACAGTTCTCAATGTATTTTTATTTAGCACTATTTATTTCCCAAGTAAAAAAATATGAAAACTTATTTTAAACCTGTCGAAATACAATCGAAATTTCATACCAAATATACCAAAACATTTCGTAATATAAAATAAGTTTTTTTGGTACTTAAATATGATACAATTTCATCTATAGGTACTTCTCTTTTTTTTTTTTTGGACGGGAGGAAATCGCCGAACTTCCACTCGCGGGGCGAGTGGGGTATGTGGGGGTTGAACCGCACCAAAACCTCCCGCCTCTCACGCTCGACATCCGATGTAGTAGGGGTGACAGGACGCGTTCGCGATTGTCGCTCACGTATCGCCCCGTCACCCCCGGGGTCTTAATATTATAAAGCTGAAGAGCTTGTTTGTTTGTTTGAACGCGCTAATCTCAGGAACTACTGGTCCGATTTGAAAAATTATTTTACTGTTAGAAAGTCCATTTATCGAGGAAGGCTATAGGCTATGTTGTATCCTGTGACGCAAACGAAGTTGCGCGGGTCACCTAGTTAGTAATATGTATGATTTTTCCATTATTAAAATGGTATCAATTGAATAAAGTTCAATTACCAACTACACGTATTACACTGATCCACGTTGCAATGAATAAAATTGTACTCCTCTTTTCGAAGTCACATCGCCTTTTCTATTACATCTCGCAAATCCCTTTATATTACCGTGGAGAGTACAACCATGTTTCGTATGAAATGGAGGCTTTGGGGAACTCCGATGACGTGATATTTATTCTACGAGTTTAATGCCACGTTGATGTCTAAACATGCTCTTGGATAGAAAATGATATTGAAACATTAAACATGATTGGGTAGGTGTAAGTCTGAGTAAAATTAACAAAAAGTTGTTAGTGGCGAGGGTATTATAGAACTCCATTCTATTCGGCTTCCCTAATTAAGTGCCGTAGTCATTTAATGTATTTTTTCCCTCGTCAAGGAGTATTTACTTATGATCAACACTGAAAACTTGAGAGGTGTTATGGGACACCCGAATAGAACGAAGTTCCTTTCGATTAAAAGATATCTTATATTTTTTTCCTAAACGTAACGCGCGATAAGGAACGTGTTTTAAAAGATTTTGATCACAGTGCCATTTAGCGATAATCATGTAATACAAAAATTAGGAACGTGTTTTAAAAGATTTTGATCACAACGCCATCTAGCGATAATCATCTATTAAAACAAAAAAAATGTCGTGACAACTTTTCGTGAGGTTTTTTTCCGTCCGTCCGTCCGTCCGTAGCCCCCTTTCGATAACGCACGATTAGGAACTTCGTTCCAATAAATTTAAAGTACCTGTTATTTTTATTGGATAGTGATGTACGATAAACAAACCTTTCTGTGATAAAATACTCACTGCATTATCTCGTGTACTTACCTGAAATAAAGGTACAATATTATTAATTTAAATTAATGTTAATGTACAGATTTGATAGATAAATAAAAAACTTGAGAGGTGTCAAGGGACACCCGGATGGAACCAAGTTCCTTTCGATTAATTAGTGAGGGAATTGTAATAAAATTTATTTTTTTTAAGTTATAATAATTAGTTGGTTTAAAACTAGCATTAATCATATAAAACAAAATACGGAATTGTTTTATAAAATACTTAGGGGTGTGCGAATAATTCGAACTCACGAATTATTCGTTCCGAATCGAATACGAATATTCGATTCGAAAGTCGAATCGTCGACGACTATGACTATTTTGTAGACATCTAGCCCATTAAAGATATTATCTACTAAATACAAATTCTTGTCCTATTTCCGATACATCGTGGTAGTCAAATTCCATACTATTCGAAATTCAACGAATATTCGAAACTTTTCGAATTATTCGAAATTTTTCGAATATTCGTCGAACTTCGAATAATTCGGAGATTCGAATTATTCGATTCGAATTTCGAATCGAATTTTAATATTCGATGCGATTCGATTCGAACGATATTCGCACACCCCTAAAAATACTAGCTGACTCGCGCAACTTCGTCTGCGCCGAAAAAAAAAAATTAGGGGTGGACTACCTAACATTTAGGGGATGAAAAATAGATGTTGGCCGATTCTCATAGGTACCGGATAAGCACAAAAAATTTCATCAAAATCGGTCGAGCCGTTTCGGAGGAGTTCAAGTTCGAACACCGTGACACGACAATTTTATATATTAGATTTTGATCACAGCGCCATCTAGCATTAATCATTTAAAACAAAAAAAGTGTCGTGACAACTTTTTCATAAGAATTTCCGTCTAGCCCTCTTTCGATAACGCGCGATAAGGAACTTTGTTCCAATAGTGGACAATATTTTGTTTCTTTATACATTTTCCAATATTGAGTCTATGCATTTACGGTGTACTGAGTCACTAAGATAATTAGTTTAGAAGACATCCTACACCATCTCATTTTTTAGCCAAGTCAATTATTATTTTGTTAGCATGGTCTTGTTGAATGTTTAAAACATGTGTACTGTTATTTCCTTTCATAAAGAAATAAAATAAAACACTAACATAGTTACGCGAAAATTTGTATAATTAACCAATGAAGAAAAAAAACTTCGTTTTTAATAAATACAATTAAAACTATAGAATAAAACATTCCAAAAAACATAACATAGCAATAGTTTACTGCGTGACACAGTTACATGGTTAAACACATTCTCAAACAGCTTACGTAATGCGCCAATGCATTAGCGGTGTGCTGAGTCACCAAGATTAATAGTTCGGGTTCTATTTATGCAGAAAAGGGCAGGATAGGACACCGGCCCTTGCAATCGAGTCGACGACCTTACCCATTGTGTAGACATAACGTCGATCAGAACATGTGATATCGAAGCGTTATTGATTGGACCCCGTTTGGGATTTTCCGGAATATGTTTTGTATGATATGATGATATTTCTTTTCAATATGTTAATCAAGTTTTGTAATATTTTGTATATAAGAAGCTAGATTGTAAAATTAGCTTGAAATGTAAAATCGCTTTTTGGTGAATGAAAAGAAAATTTGTTTAGTACTTGCTTGACATAAATGGAAATTAAATTACGAGTAGGTATTTAGTATAAACACCAATAATTTTCTTTTTAATTGTATTTTTCTATTCTTAAACAAATCTTCGTTCTGAGAAAAACTAGCAAAAGAAACTCATTAAAAAAGTAACTTTGGTTTTTAAAATTAACATCAACTAACTTTCGAAACATAGTTTAATTACTTGCCTACTAGAAATGTCTAAAAATAATTGTAAAAGATCACAAGCATTTTTTATGAGACTAGTTAAAGAGAATCGAATAGTTTATTAACACTCAAAGACTCGTAAAAGCAAACGAACCGTTAAATGAAAAGTTCTAAGACTATCGACACTTATATTGAAACTTAATCAAGTCAGCAAGGATCCAACTAGTTTAAATCTATACTAATATTATAAAGCTGAAGAGTTTGTTTGTTTGTTTGTTTGTTTGAACGCGCTAATCTCAGGATCTACTGGTCCGATTTCAAAAATTCTTTCACTGTTGGAAAGTCGATTTATCGAGGAAGGTTATAGGCTATATTTTATTTTCAAAAAAAATAGGGATCCGCATGAAAATATCGAATATGTAACAAAAGGTAAAAAATCAAAAACCTATTTATGCGTACGCTGCAAAAACTATTGACAATAGAACAAAATGATGTACTACGGGTTTTTAGGTCTTTTGAAGACAAACAAAAAAGTCCGCGACAGCATATATCTAACTATCATAGTTTAGTCACAATAACCACTTTTATGTTTATAAAATTAAAAAAATTGTCCGAAAAATTAATTTAACGTTAAATGAGTATCGTTATATTAACCCTTATCCAAATTAAGTATTATATTATCAAGAGTATTAATGTAGAAGTAAATTACTTTTTGTTTTATTCCAATCGGACTTTTCGTTTAGAAGTTATCACGAGTATAAAACGCAATTTTATTAATACACCCACAGCGGGCGGCGAAAATAGTATCGCGACGGCATAGCGAGTACTGTTTGAACCCCTTTGTAACGCAGACGAAGTTGCGCGGGTCAGCTAGTTAGTTATAATTTTAGGTATAATCTATACTTAATATTATAAAGCTGAAGAGTTTGTTTGTTTGTTTGAACGCGCTAATCTTAGGATCTACTGGTCCGATTTGAAAAATTCTTTCACTGTTGGAAAGCCCATTTATCGAAGAAGGTTATAGGCTATTTTATTCCCAAAACAATTAGGGATCCGTATGGAAATATCGAATATTTAACACAAGGCGAATAATCGAAAACCTATTTATGCGTACGCTGCAAAAACTATTGACAATAGAACAAAATGATGTACTAAGGGTTTTTAGGTCTTTTAAAGACAAACAAAAAAGTCCGCGACAGCATATATCTAACTATCATAGTTTAGTCACAATAACCGCTTTTGTGTTTATAAAAATAGTATTTCGTCCCGAGATTGACTTTTACGTTAAATGAGTATCGTTATATTAACCCTTATCCAAATTAAGTATTGTATTATCAAGAGTATTAATGTAGAAGTAAATTACTTTTTGTTTTATTCCAATCGGACTTTTCGTTTAGAAGTTATCACGAGTATAAAACGCAATGAAAATATTCATTGCGTTCGGGCTGCGCAAATAATAACGCGACGGCATCGCGAGTACTGTTTGAACCCCTTTGTAACGCAGACGAAGTTGCGCGGGTCAGCTAGTTCATTTATAATATTACTACTGTAACAATTTTTGCCAGTGGCTACTGTTACTTCACCAGCTGGCTCAGGGTAAAGAAGAATGAGACTGCTCAGGGAATGGGTTTATAAAATAACACACTTAGCAACAGGCCATAGACATATATTCAAGAATACACACACAAGTTATAAAATTAGATTAACATAAAGAGTTAAATTAAGGTATTAATATATTAAAATACGCTTATAATAGGGAACTGGCTTCATAAAATTAAATGGTGAGATGGTCATAGGTTACATAATAAAAAAATGATACGTAACTTAATAGGTACGATCAGGATGGTGTGATCCCGAGACAATTCACATCTTATCATCCATTCCAGGACGTCCACGTACGCTCCATGGAAGGCAATTCACAAATACACTTGTCTCGTATAGTGTGAGACCTAGGGATGGAACCCTAAAATAAAATTATGACATTGTTGTATATCTCACATATTTAAATACACACTTTAAATATACTGCCAGTTAAATATATAATAAAACAATAACTCACCGAAGGATCCACGGGCACACTGAATTTACTAACCCATCACGGGTGTATACTGAAGACTATTTAACCATTTTAAAAATTATCTCGGAATGAGAAATTAATGTGTGCGCTCGGATTTTATACCTTCGGAGACAAAAGAATGCAACATACATCTATAACTATGTACCGGTTTAGTGAGGAGACACGGAACCTAGTGAAGCAGAAAGGGGTCGATAATCGATATCGATAAAGTTTGTGTATTTAATTAAAATATATAAAAAAATATGTTACACATATTTTGTAACAATTTTGGCCAGTGGCTACTGTTACTTCACCAGCTGGCTCAGGGTAAAGAAGAATGAGACTGCTCAAGGAATGGGTTAATTAAATAAGACACTTAGCAACAGGCTACAGGCATATATTCAAAAAGACACATAAGTTATAAAATTAAATTAACATAAAGAGTAAAGTTAAATTTCTAATATATTAAATAACGATTAAAATAGGGAACTGGCTTAATAAACGATGAGATGGTCGTAGGTTACATAATAATTTAAATGATGTGATACGTAACTTAATAGGTACGATCAGGATGGTGTGATCCCGAGACAATTCACATCTTATCATCCATTCCAGGACGTCCACGTACGCTCCATGGAAGGCAATTCACAAGTACAACATGTCTCGTATAGTGTGAGACCTAGGGATGGAACCCTAAAATAAAATTATGACATTGTTGTATATCTCACATATTTAAATACACACTTTAAATATACTGCCAGTTAAATATATAATAAAACAATAACTCACCGAAGGATCCACGGGCACACTGAATTTACTAACCCATCACGGGTGTATACTGAAAACTATTTAACCATTTTAAAAATTATCTCGGAATGAGAAATTAATGTGTGCGCTCGGATTTTATACCTTCGGAGACAAAAGAATGCAACATACATCTATAACTATGTACCGGTTTAGTGAGGAGACACGGAACCTAGTGAAGCAGAAAGGGGTCGATAATCGATATCGATAAAGTTTGTGTATTTAATTAAAATATATAAAAAAATATGTTACACAACCCCTTTCGCTATATAAAAAAAATAATTTAATTCGTTAAATTATTTTTTTTTTTTTTGCTTATTCTAAGTTACAAACTTAAAAATAATACAGGAAAACTTTAAATCCAAGTCATTTCAACTTAGGTATACAAAACAAAATAACTAACTTACGTCATATAAGTTATACAAAAAAAAAAAAACAGTAGGTTAAAGTTAAATTTAAAATTAAAAAAATAACAATATAAATTACACTATTTATAACAATGCAACATCCTACACAACAAATTACCACCAAGATTTCGAAACCGAAATCTCAGCCCGCACCGAAGATAACTTCGGGACAAAGAAATGGCATGTGGAGTGTTGTTGTAGGGTGAATAGTCTAATAAAATACGTAAATAAATTTGACTAAATAAATAGACAAATGTATATTGAAAATTATCAGCTTACAAACCACTCGGTTATTAAAACCGTATTCCTGATAATTTTCAAAAATAAAAAATAAATAATGTAGTGTGTTAATAATAAATACAAATAAAGTAATAATACATACACTACATTATATAAAAAATACGTGTCTTGAAAAGAACACAATAAACAAAAAATCACAACTGATGGTCAATGCAAATGACTCATCAGGTTGCATAACGAGTTACCCGATTTTAAAATCGGTGGGTTCGTGTAACCCAAGAACAAAGTAAAGGTAAAGTGTCTGAAAACAGAACACGGAATAAAAAAGTTAAATGAATTTAAGTTTAAAAAAAATATGTTTCAAAAAATTTAAAAAAATTAAAGTATCTATTTCAAAGATCACATGTAAAAGTTAAATTTAATCTGACGGTCTTTATTAGGACTCGATCAGTTTGCAATGGGACTAAGTTAAAAGTATTCTATTTATCTACACTGAAGCTATCGGCATGTGTCTATAAAATAGTAGACACATATAACTGTAGATGCACCAGCCCGTGGAATCTTGTGCTTACGTCAACGACGCAAAAAATCGATTGTGACTATTCAAAAGATCACGAATCTAAATAGGTCATTAGCGTGCCTCATAAGAGGAACACAAAAAAATTACATCTGATGGATCACATCAGAATGCCTATAAAACTAATGACCTAAAAAGCACAAGTCAACGGATGCGCCTTATAGAAAAAGGAACGCACAAAATACATCTGCCGGTCATTCAACGACACAAAGCAGAATGTATATGCAACTACATATATATAAAACCTCAAACTTAAACAGCGAGATATAATAATAGATACGTTGTAAAGTTAATACGTAAATGTATTGCATAAATAAAATAAACAGATACATACATCTAGGATACATATTGTGTTATGATTATATAATGTGAAATGATCGTGTACATCTTTCATCCTTCACTTTCGCTTATTTCATCCTTCGCCTTAAAACTTCTTTCATTCTTCCCACACAGAGATACCATAGTACTTTCATTCTTCCACTCTCACATACTTTCAAAATTATGCACACAAACACTTCATCCATCAGATTTTAGGATTCCTAGACGCAAAAGTTATCCGAATATATCCCATGCAAAACAAAAAATATTACGCACACTAAGTAGCAAATACATAATAAAAAAATGTGTGCGAATATAAATTAAATATTTGACCTTCATCGAGTACGATGTTAAGTTGCTTTAAAGTGGACACTACGAGTGGTATTTGAGGAATATCTACCCTCGCTAATTGATATCCACTCGTACGATATGACGTCGCGTAACAACTTAACGAACGAAACATCGAACCGAGTAATAATAACGTGGTCATTATATAACAATAATGCAGTTTGAACAATTGTAATGATTTGATTAAAATACTGCATTAAAAGAAATACATATTGAAGTTAATTAATAAATTGGATTGATATACCATTGTGCTTTAAAATGTAAAAAATAAAAAATAAGTTAAAAAAAAAACACAACGATATTCAATTCTTTGACGAATGACATTATAAAAAAATTAAAAAAGTATTATTTCGTCAAATAGAAAAATAACACCATCCTATTACGTTATGTAACCGGTATAAAAGAATGGGGTTACTTTCACAAAACGCATAGGAATATATTCAGATAACTGAAATCCTAAAATACGTTCCACGAAAGACCCATACATACTTTTGTGGAGTATTTGATAAAATACGACCATACTCCAGTCCCTCTGCCATCGCCGATGTAGACCTTGACGTCGGCTTCTCAATCCCGATGGCAATCTTCATCACATCAACAAATGTATGGGGTTCAGAGTTTGGGCCATATGCCACAAAAATTACGCTGAAAACACCCAAATACATATTAATAAATTATTTAAATAAAATGCATTGAGATGTAGATGAAGATAAAAAATACAAAGCTATAAAATTGAGAAATTAAATAAAACAATAAAAAATATTAAGTGCGCTTGAATATTGCAGCCGTGTTGCTAAGCGAGAATCACGCGATCATGACCTTCACAAGGGCATGTCACCGAGCCTCGAAGATGGGCGCCATTTTGTAACAATTTTGGCCAGTGGCTACTGTTAATTCACCAGCTGGCTCAGGGTAAAGAAGAATGAGACTGCTCAAGGAATGGGTTAATTAAATAAGACACTTAGCAACAGGCTACAGGCATATATTCAAAAAGACACATAAGTTATAAAATTAAATTAACATAAAGAGTAAAGTTAAATTTCTAATATATTAAATAACGATTAAAATAGGGAACTGGCTTAATAAACGATGAGATGGTCGTAGGTTACATAATAATTTAAATGATGTGATACGTAACTTAATAGGTACGATCAGGATGGTGTGATCCCGAGACAATTCACATCTTATCATCCATTCCAGGACGTCCACGTACGCTCCATGGAAGGCAATTCACAAGTACAACATGTCTCGTATAGTGTGAGACCTAGGGATGGAACCCTAAAATAAAATTATGACATTGTTGTATATCTCACATATTTAAATACACACTTTAAATATACTGCCAGTTAAATATATAATAAAACAATAACTCACCGAAGGATCCACGGGCACACTGAATTTACTAACCCATCACGGGTGTATACTGAAGACTATTTAACCATTTTAAAAATTATCTCGGAATGAGAAATTAATGTGTGCGCTCGGATTTTATACCTTCGGAGACAAAAGAATGCAACATACATCTATAACTATGTACCGGTTTAGTGAGGAGACACGGAACCTAGTGAAGCAGAAAGGGGTCGATAATCGATATCGATAAAGTTTGTGTATTTAATTAAAATATATAAAAAAATATGTTACACTACTCTAAAATATTTGGGAAGAATATTTGACTATTACTCTTGTTATTATTACTTTGCCGATACCTTACCTAATTACCGGCTAATGAATATTTAATCATAGACGAGTTCGCGGTAATCAGGATTAAATAATATAATTCCTTGTTGAGGATCTTACAACTTTATATACTGACTTGTATATCTTTCGGTAAAAAAGTGAGTAATAAAATATAATAATTAAAACAAACGAGAATGTTGAAATCAGTTTTTATTTTGCAAACTACGCTTAGACACACCAAACTATACAACGGGTTTAAAATAAAATCGAATCTAATTTCAAGAGTACTTACCTAATTTGAAATTACATTTATAATAACTAAAACAAAAAAAATAAGTGGTATAATATTAAAACCGTTTTTTTTTTCAGTTGAAGGAAATCACCGGATCCCCACCCGCAGGCCGGTGGTATCCGGTGTCCGGTGGTATGTGGGAGTTGAACCGCACTAAAACCTCCAACCGCTCACATTCAGCGTCCGAACCCTGGCTAAGAACCCAGCACGGGGTTTGGAGGGACGGCGCGACGAGTTACGCGCTTGGCACTCTTTCCCGTCGCGTCGTCCCCGGACGCCGAACCGGCGGTCGCCAGCGAATACGGCCACCGGCTCTCTCGGTAATATTAAATACCGTAAAATAAATTTTAATTATTTCAATACAATATCAATAAATTTTGTTTCTCCTCATTTAAACATCTGTTTGGTTTCGACAAATCAAATCAAATTTTAATCAAACACATTTAATACAATTTCCAAACTCAATACAAGCAGCGAACAACCTTTTAATTGCGTGACTTCAATTTGGAATTACATAATGAAACGGTATATTAATTGTAATGAAATTAAACTTTATTCCGTTTATATAAGGGCTACATTTCAATGATTTTATACAGGATTTTCGATATCAAGTTATGACGATCGTTGGTATATTGTAGGGCGCATATAGGGTTGACAATTTTAGCCATAGTTTAGCTTAACGTGACGCAGACGAAGTTCTGCAGCTAAGTTCAGTTGGATAAAGACAATATATGTGTTTTTTTTTGCTTTATCACGCCTTGTTAAAGATCGTAGAGTAATTTCTTTTTAACAATAACAAATCGACGCAATATCGTCACCTCAGTGCGTGTTGGCCAATCTGCACTCGAGCAAATTTTACAGAAGACAGCAAACAAGCACGGAATTTTCGTTAAGTGCCGTGTTGAGAAAAAAAAAATAGATTTTTATTGTTTTAGAATTGAAAAAATATTTTACCAGTCGGATGGAAATTTTATTCTTTATAATACGGCATTAAAAAGTCATTTTCGTAAAATATGTCAGATTGGCCAAACAAGCACTGAGGCGACGATATGTCTTCTCTCTTCACTCCTTTCTATCTTTACATACATCATTTGTCACACCACAAACCATCATATCATCCTTCAAACAATCATACCACCTTTTCTTTTTTCCACCTATCCAAGCAAAAAAAGTTCGACTTAAATTCTCGATGGTCTTTTTTTCTTATGTTGGCAGCCCTGCGCTCAGCGGGTGGTCACACGCACACTGGTTGAACATTTCAGCTTGGTCATGGAATTCGGCCATTAGTCCACATTCTTCGATATGACATCTTAGTGAAAAGGCTAACTAGTTTTTCGGCCCGGTAATGGCGATACGATTTGATACGACGGAAAAGACCGGTTGACCAACTTTGCTGTAAGGAAATCTACGTTCTCATTTCAAATTTTATTTTTCTAGTTCTGAAAGGATTTCTTGCTGTAATAACATAAAAGTTAGTGCAGAAGAAGGCAGTATGAATGGAAAACTTTAATGAGGAATAAAAAGTTTGTTTTTGCGTCAAAGAATTTTGTTTTAATGATATTTTATTTAAAAGGAGGAGCAGTTCTCGATTGACTTCGATTCCAATTTAACTGCATTTTTTTATCAAGCACTTCTCTCATTTAGCTATGGTATTAATACTTTATATTAAATTATTTCTTTAAACACTCGTGGTTATCTACATCACTGACACTATTACTAAACGGGTTCTTACCACGATTATTTTTAATTGAGCGGTCCTGATATTTCAGCACTGTTTCAAGCGCCATGATCACGGGAAGACTGAGGAACTGCGGGTAGGTCATTTAAGAGCAGACAAATCTGTCTACCCTCTTATTGTTCGTTTGCCGGTACCACTGGAACTCGAACTCACATTTCGACATACCAAACGGACAGTATCGGTAATACTTTATATACTTATTTGTCGATAATGTATTCTGTTTTGTTGTGAGACAAAACGTTTTGTTGTATAACACGATCCGTGTTGATTGTGTTTGAGTAACACAGATTATTTGTACCTTATATCTTTTCACGAAGACGACAAAGAATAGACGTATTTCGCTTTGAACCTTCGCTATAAACAAAGCTATAAATTGCGATACATAAAACTTATTAGATCTTCATTTTCAATTTCACAGTAGACTTGTTTCGAATTGATTCAGTAAATCCCCTTTCAAACGTGTGTATGCAGAGGTTCAGCGACGTGTGCTAAATACAGGGGAGGAGTATAACGTTCTATTTTATTGGAGATTTTCATAAATTACTCTATTAGTTAACGGTGGTTCAGGGTAGGTTTGTTTTAATATTAATAGGTGTTATAGAATATATAGAAGTCGTGGTGGCCGAGTAGTTGAAGCGCTTGCCTTCCGTACGGGGGGTCGCGGGTTCAAAATCGGCCGGCTTGTAGCTCTAAATCTTAATATGGAAAAGATTTATGTGCAATTTTTCACAACAACACTGGCTAAAAATCCTTTCAAGATATGTAAAGTCCCCAATCCGCATTAGGCAAGCGCGACTATGCCTAACCCCTCTTTGGAGGAGACCTGAGCTCAGCAGTGGACAGTAATGGGTTGTTACAGTACAGGTGTTATATGTGTGCGTGTGTTATCTATGTTAGGATACCATTGATATGGTATTGACTGTTGATATGGTAGCATGAAGCTGTTCTGATTAATGGAGTCGAAAGGTGGCTATATGAAGTAAATAAAATAGAACATCATGCACATATTTAGGTCTTGTCTTGCACATGATATCCAAAATCTTCAGAAATATAAAGTATTCCATTCAGTGTTCCATTCACCGATTACGAATCTTTATTAGAAATGAAGTTCCTGAAGATCGACACACAAAGATCAAACAATACACACACGTGCCATAGATTTGTAGAAGTATTAACAACTAGTATAAGGCTGCCAAATACTCGTTCATCATATTTTTTTTTATTGCAAGTTAGATAAACGAGCCTACGGCCCACCTGATGGTAAGCGGTCACCGTCGCTCATGAACCTCTGCAATGCCAGGGCAATGAAGGGCTGTTATCTATCGCCTACCGATACAGGACTTTTCTTAAACCTCGTTTAAAGAGGGACATGTCATAGCGCTCCGGGAACACCAGGCATAAGGTGCGAGATCTTCGTCTTATAGTACAACTAAGGAAAAAAACTATGATCGTTTTCATAAATATTTAAACAGAGCCTAAACTACTCACAAACGGTGTTATTTTGACCTCAAAGGTAACCGTTACCGGACTGGCAGACTTGGTAATTTAACTTAATATGTATAGTTTAATGAAATACAGTTGGTTTAGGCACCGTCGTGCGGACGATAAATATTATTTTGGCCTGTCGATGATAATTAATTTGAAGGTGCCTCTGGCTCTCTGTTTCCGTATTCTATGTATTCCTATATTAAAAAAGGCCTTTCTAGAAAATAACGTTTTATTTCCATCGGTTTTATGCAGTATTTGTATGGATATTCTATTGGTCGCCATTAGTCCAAGAACGGACGGAAAACTGTGAAGGAAAACATCGTGAGGAAACCTGCATATCAGAAAAGGATTCTAAAAATCCTTCGAAGATATTTATATCCCCAATCCGCATTAGGCAAGCATGGTGGACTATGCATAAACTCTCTTCGATCTAAGCCAAGCAGTGGGCAGTAATGTTACAGTCCAAGAAAAAGAAGAGGGAGATATTGGTGGTACGTAGTGAGACACAAACCTCAAATCGAAGTTCCTAGTTCATGTTTCATGTGCTTTTTCAAATCAAGAGTTATCTATTTATCTAATTTTACTGTCATACCGAGGAAAACACTCAACAACTCAACTTCTCAACTGTTTTTTCAACAAGTTAACATTACATTGCATTGTAACGAAATCATTCAGCTAACATTTAAAGCACATGCAATTTCTTACATTATTTGCACTAAGCCAATTAATTATTTATCCCAAGGGTAAATATCAATCGAAATGTACGTTGAACGTTAATCTTTTAAAAAAAGATTGGGAAAGCCAACAAAGATTGTCAATGGAAAATTATAAGGAAAGGTCGAGGAGTTTTCCGGGTCGAATCAATTTATTTTTTACATCGTATCGTTAATAATAAGCCAATTTAAAAACGGTTTGTTGTTTAAGAGATACATTGAAATAAGATTTATAACAGTTAGGATATTTGAAATTTAGATTTGTAAGTGTCTGAGTGACAAATACTATAAAATATAACACGCGTGGAAAAAAGACAGCTATAGTTTTAACTTGAGAGCACAAACTATAGTAAAGGTGCCTGATCATAACCACCTTTGATCGGAAGAATAAAGAAATTAGCATGTTACAATTAAATATAATCATATTGATAGATGAGATTCATAATAAAATCACAAAACTTCTGTGAAACTACTAGAGAAGTCGTCGTCCTCGAACCAGATACAAATCAAATTACTTAGTCAAAGGAAACTTTATCAATTGTCTCTCAATCTGTTGTACAAAATACATTTATATAAGTTATAACAGCACTAATTAGATTGAGAATATAAGGCCTTTGCTAGGAAAGTTAGAAAGATTATATTGTTTAGATTCAAGTAGACTCTAATATTGTTGAAACATATTACATTTTTATATTGTGTACTGTACTGTAACAACCCATTGCTGCCCACTGCTGAGCTCAGGTCTCCTCCGAAGAGTGGTTAGGCATAGTCCACCACGCTTGCCTAATGCGGATTGGGGATTTCACATATCTTCAAAGGATTTTTAGAACCTTTTTCCGATATGCAGGTTTCCTCACGATGTTTTCCTTCACCGTTTTTAGCCAGTGGTGTTATGAAAAATTGCACATAAATCTTTTTCATATTAAGCGACCCGCGACCTCCCGTACGGAAGGCAAGCGCTTCTGGTAGTAATGATAATAATTATTCCACCCTAGGTATATTAATACATTATACTCATTCTTTCTCTAACATCAAATCTAGTTTCGTTAATATCGCGATACATATAGATTCAAAACAATACTTTTTGCACAGTAATGATTTGAGTGTGTTTTGCCCCGAACCACCCCAACAGCTGTGCAATAGGGATTGGAACTAATTATAGAAATCAACGTTGGCCCTCGAGGGGGACTACCCTCACCTCATATTGGATTCGTTAGGGCCCTTCCGTGAGTCATCTGAAGTATACAATGTGTATACAGAATGAATGTTTCATACAAAACACTGATGCACAAACACAAATTTTCAATTTCAAGTGGTAACCAATGCAGGAGCGAGTTTCAAACTTTTTAGCAATCTATGTAATAATGAAGTTAACAGTCAGATTTGCTGACTAGTGCCAGCCAGCTTTTATTTAAAAAAATGCTCATTATTATTTTTTGGGTCCGAACTGGTGGTAGCTTTTAAATTTTGACGTCAACAAAAATGAGTACCTACGTCATCAATGTTGAAAATAAAGTATTTCATTTCATTTCATTGTATTAAAAGTTGTGGATTTTTGTTAAATTAATAAATAATATTAGTATAGTAATACAGATTTCAATTCTGTATAGTGATTATTCTGGGTGAAGCTTGCAAGTTTCGATATACACGAATGATAAACTCACCCTTGTTTTATTAATGTTTTATTTAGTACGCGCCATTTATTTGGTTTGTTTTGATCAATTTTTACTACTGCAAGACGCGGGCATCTTATGGGTCCAAACATATAGCCTACGTTACTATAGTGTACCTTTAACATTGTGATAGTGTCTGTAGATTTATAAATTAACCTAAGTTCGTGAATTTTAGTACAAATTAAAGTTCCATAAATTAGTTCAAGAATCTATAGTGCACCTATAGCATTGTTATAGTGTTTGTCAATTTATAAATGAACTTAAGTTTATGAATTTTGTACACATTAAAATTTCATAAATGGTCCAACACACCAGACAGTAGCGGCAGTATTATTATTAATAGAATAATTTGCTGAACTTACACATAATATTCATTGCAAGGATGTCCTGTTTTTTTTACCTTTTTTGGCAAGTGAGGTAAACGATAAATTAAAATGAAATGATTTACGAATCCTCCATACAGTAAATATATTTTTATTACTTGACTACGACAATCAACTTACTTGGTCACTTGACCATAAATTACAATTTACTCCAAGCAAAAATCTTCAAACCGCTTCCACAAATGTCCCTAGTTCCCACATTTTCCCTATCCTTTTCTATTCACTCTTATCTAAAAGTACAAAAGACCTCGGACCAGAATCGTGACGTCTAAAAATATCCAGTGAAATACGACACCGGTCCACGTCATTATGGTGAGATGTGACTAAGTAACGGATTTTGATATTTGTGGTTTTAACAATAGAATACAATTTACTGTACTAAAGTTCAAGATTTTACAAGCTGAAGTAGTTGTACAATCCTTTATGAAAGAAAGAAAAGAGCTTTATGAATTGCCTATAAATATTAAAATACAGTAAAAACACCTAATGATGGTCAAACTTGACAGTTTTACCTACCAGGTAAGCCTGATTTGATTTCTATGATTTACTTACACAGTTGTGTAACATACATGCTCAAGTTTACCTGTACGGGCATACCTGTGTACCTGTATGTGTATGGCCAGTTAAAAATAATCATAGTATTAGCTCAAAATGTCAAAACTGAGGTAGAAAATACTGAATTTGAAAAAAAAATGGTGTATATATTTTATATTCTATCTATCTAAATAACTGTGTTACAGATTCACCTAGTAAAGCAATTACTGTTTCAGTTACACTTAGTACCCTATTTATATTTAATAAAGAAGTCTTTATTCTTTTCTTTGTGACTCAGCAGTACCAGCTTTAATTTACATAAGGCAATGACTCATCTATTGAGTAATAGGCATAACTTATTCTTAACCGTAAAGAGAAGACTTTCTGAATCACTAGGAATTTTGAAGGCTATCATCGAACTTAAGACAAAAGCAGTTTATATTTTAGATTAAAATGAAGGAAAACACGATATTGTTGCAATACTTACATAAGGTGTTTTTACATTTATGATCCTAGAAAATTCTACAAAAAACTTCTAGAAACATTTTGCTGTATAACCATTTATCATCAGGTGGATGGCGTGCCAACAAATAACTTGTTAATTAAACTTTATATAACTTGCAAACAAAAAGTCGATCTATTGATTCGATCGCATTCAATTCCGCCAACAAACAAGCTTGATTGCCGTCGGCGATGCAAACATTGAAAATTACTTACCTTGTTACAAAATTAATAAAATTTTCCCGAAAATCCTCAAGCAAACCCACAACAAACAAAGGGGAACTTTACGATAGTTTCGTTCAATTTTCAAATCTCACAGAGTACAAAAATTATTTTGCACTAAACTTTAAAAACACTAAACAGTGTTGAACGGACACTTTCAATTTCTTGCACTAAGTCACTGCGGGTGCTACGAGCTACGTCGGCGCTACGGTTCGTAGTTGCTACGTGTGACGTCTACGGGCCGTAGAGGTTTACTGCGGCGGGTGTCGTGGTGACACGCATGCGCAGAACGTCCGAAGGGGATGGATTCATGCCGTAAACCGTTCGCCTTTTCCAATACGTATATTCGAGAATTCGAGACAAACGTATATTGCAATAATTAATTGCATTCACAGAATTACTTCTGAAATAATATTTTTACAAAGCGACTTTTAACTTTATTATAGTCCATACACTGCTGGTAACATTGTTATTATATGTCGTTAAATCTAACAATACAATAATAAAATAACTCGTTTCCCAACAAAGAGTAACAATGCTTGTTACCGCATACCTAAACAAAACACTAACCTACTTAATGCACGACACTACTATGACTACTTCAACTTTAAATTAAAATAGTTGACTGTATGGTTTCAAAATAAGTCAAAAAACTTCTTCAGGCTCACTAGTTTGAAAATCATTAAAAAAAAGTAGTATTTTATAGGGTCAAAATTTTAGTAAAAAGCTCATAACTCGAAAACTACGAAAAATCGCGGAACATACATGGGTGTGATTAGGATACCTCAGGAGGTGGATCTATCTATCTCTGAACCTCCGCTTATCTATACTTCGTGGGACACCCTGTATATAATAGAGTATTTAGTACCTGTACCAACCCATTACTGCCCGCTGTTGGGCTCAGGTCTCCTCAGAAGAGGGATTAGGCATAGTCCACCACGCTTGCCCAGTGCGGATTGGGGACTTCACATATCTACAAAGGATTTTTAGAACCCTTTTTCGACATGCAGGTTTCCTCACGATGTTTTCCTTCACCGTTTTTAGCCAGTGATGTTGTGAAAAATTGCACATAAATCTTTTTCACAATTAGATTTAGAAGTGCAAGCCGGCCGGATTTGAATCCGCGACCTCCCGTTCGGAAGGATGCGCTTCGACCACTCGGCCAACACGACTATTTAGTAAAACAATAGTAATTAAAAGAACAACCTCTTCATTTTAATTTACCCATTTGTAACTAGCTAGTATTCAATAAAAACATATAATATTTTTTTATTTTGACAATCAATGTTCATAATACATTAGTGAAATACATTCAACAACCGTTGTCTGTGTTTATATAACGCTATAATCTGTCAGTTCGTTACAGTAGACGTACATCAGGGGTTGGGAGCCTGATAAGGTCAAGGTCGATATCTATTATTTTTATCTTCGCTTGGACATTGTTTCAGTATTGGACATTGTAGAAAAAAGGGTCTTTTGTGTCATATTTAAGACGCTTCTGTCTTTCTTTGTTAAAGCTTCATGTAGACGCTTATACAGAGTGTATTTTTTAAATGCGAGTGCAAATTGAATGTGTACTATTCAGTGACTCTGAAATTATATAGATTTTGAAAAAAAAAGTTGTCTAGAGCTACTTTAGTGGCGTGGCACTGTTGAGGCCCTTTGCCTCGCCTTAGAGACAAAGAGAAGCTCATTTCGACTATGGAATGAGTTCCCCTCTTCGATGTTTCTTGAGCGCTATAACTTGTCCTTTTTCAAACGAGGCTTGAAGAAATTCCTTAAAGGTAGGCCGTAGGCAGCAGACCCACAGTGTCTACTTTTGACTATTTTTTATGTAATACTTTCATGCATTTTCTTACCACGATATTTAATTAATTGAGTTGTTTCGATATTTCAACGTTGTTGCTAGACTGGATACTGCGGGTCGATTTAAGAGCAAACAAATCTGTCTACCCTCTTTCTCGTTCGCTTTTGGGTAGTACCACTGGAACTCGAGCTCACATCACGACACACCACACTCACTGTAGCTACAAGACTCTCTGAGCATGAACCATTAGTGACTGTTGTGTTTAGCACTGGATTCCACATACTCGATAATCTGAAGCCGTCACCCCTGTTAAAAGTGCTATGTCTTGAAATCTCGATAGCTTCTTTAACCATCCTTGGTACGTAATTAGATTTCAAAAATGATATTTAATCGACAGGAATCGAATGATGATATTTTATGGAGAACATCCTGTATTTTTACACCATTCGGCATTCAATAGTGTTGCCAATAAACGAATTCCAGGAAGTAATATTATACGGGATACTTAAGGAAATTGTTCAAATATTATCAGGAGATCATATTATTTGCACTTGTCTTGTTTTTGTTTCTTCGGTACACAAAACATGAGGAAAATCTTGTTTTTAAGAGTATCAAAATGTATGATTTCAATGAATCTTCAAAACTACGCGTTGATTTTAAAAAGAAAAATTCAAGAACTAGATGTCTGCTTGTTACATCAGATGGCCCGTTAGCTCGTCTACCTAAAAAGCAATAAACAAAACAAGCATATTAGAGAAATAAATAAATAGAGAAACACTACTAATTTAAGAGATGTAATGCCGAAAATAAGCTCATTTTTCTACACTTACATCGCAAATGCTATCTCTCTTTGTAACCCAGGTAAAGTTGCCAAATCAGCTAGTTCTTATTAAAAAAAAATATACTTTAAGCGAACGAAGGGATATTTTTTTTATTGCAATGTAGATAAACGAGCATACGGCCCACCTGATGGTAAGCGGTCACCGTCGCTCATGAACATCTGCAATGCCAGGGCAATGAGGGGCCGTTATCTACCGCCTACAAGACTTTTCTTAAACCTCGTTTAAAGAGGGACATGTCATAGCAGTATAGATAAAGTTTCGTTACCGATTCCAAGGATTTTCATATCGAAACGTTTGCCTCGGAGATTGGCGACTGAAGCGAATAATACCCAAGAAAATTGAATGTTCTTCGATGAAACGCGCTAACTCAATGTTTGTATCCGTAATTTAAAATTGAAATAGATATTTACTGTTAAATTTATGTAAACGTAATATGAACTTGATAACTTATGTGTTACCTCATTCTAGACATAATAATAATAAATCTTTATTGACTTGAATATTATACATAACATAATGAGTAGCCCTGGCTCCCGTGCTAGTATAAACTGTGTTACAGGAGCCAGTGTCTTCTCCTTAAACTAATTCAAAGGTTAAATCAATACAGTATAAAAAAGCGATCATTAGAAGTTAATATAAACAAAGCCAAAACAAAAAATAAGCAAAGAAAAAAGCAAAAAATAAAAAATATTGTAACATAGACTAAGGTGAATTATATCTAGGTATAAAGGTATGACATAAATATATTTTGTGATGAATAATAAAACAAGGAAATTAAATATAAACAATTAGAATCATTCTGTACATTAGAACAAAGTCCTTATAATACAACAGATTATTCACGTTTTTTAAATATTGTTTAAACCGAATTGCTTTCTAAATTATACGAAAATCGGTCCAGCTGTTTCAGTGCAGGACGATGAGTCCGATACATACATATTTTTTTATTTGATATCTATACTTTTTTAAGTTCAATGCATTACTAAAAAGCAATTATTCCAACAAACAAACAGCCAATACAAATAATTTCATCGTATAACCAACCCTACCATCTTTAATGAACCCACCTAACAAAAGACGGTGCACAGTCGCAACGTACCCGTATAGTTAATGCTGTGTTACATATTGGCTCACCAACGTCCAACACACGTAAAAACAAATGACGGCGACGGCGGAACAGCATGTAAACGGGGGGTTTGTGTGCATGACCATTGAATCTATACATATACTCAACTGAAACTGCGTCAAAATTGTATTGTTTAATTATGCCAAGTCTGTGGCAAGAGCCAAAATTGAGTCCCACGCGATGTTGGTTCTAAAACGTCTCAAATTTTACGACTTTATATTTTTTTCTATAGTATAATACAGCGTGGTTTTATAATAAAGAATAACAACAATATTACGGTTAATTACAAATAGAATTTTGTTTTAAAAGATAGTCAAACACGGTAGCGATTCCGAACGAACTCCGGGCGAAAGCCCCTGTTTTGGCATCTAGCGAAAATCTACATACACAGACCAATGGCTATGCGAAAAACCGTTTGACAGTTAACCTACCTATTCTCATTTGCGTGCATTAGAAGTTGGTGATCCAATATGTAAACGTATCACAATATGCGGAGGGTGAGCTGTTTTATTGTAGTTCGCAATCGATGCGGTGCCGGCGCCGACCGGGCCGACGACCCCCGTCCACGTCGCGACCCTAACGATAACATCAATCCTATAGCTGGAAATTAACTGCTAATTTTCACACGAATCTTTCGTTTGTTTAGTTTTGTATTGCTTTACTACGAAGGTAGGTAAAAGAGCTCTTCAACGTTGTTTTTTCATAACTAAGAGTGACCGGATTAGTCTCACCGTGTTTTGGCTTTCTGCCTTCCTCATTGCTTCGGGAACGCTGGTATCCATTTTAACGACCTTCCAAATGATAGATCACCTTTACCTCTTTTCCCTTTGATGTGGCCTAATTAAGAGTCTGTAATGTATGGTAGTCAAGTCGAGCCACATGATCGAAGTATATTATTTTTGTGGCATATTATAAAAACTTAAGTGTGGCTCACAACTATTGAACATTATAATAATCCTCCATGCCGGTTTCGGCTACGGCGACTATTTTCCATTGTATTTTTCCCCTTATCATTGGTAGGTTGAGCTTTGATGACATGCTCTGATATGACTTATGTATCCTATCTTTGCCGTAAAAGTGCGTCGGCAACGTTGACAAGATAGGATACCATTTTCATACTTGAATTTCGTGTTAGCTGGTGGTCTGCTTTTAATGTTGTCACGCTTCTTGTCCAGGTTGGAAAGTCGCTTTGTTTCGAAGGTGTGCACTGCTTTATTTACAGAACTGCGCCAGGCCCCTCTATCTTCGGCTAATTCTTTCCAACGAGAGGGCTCAATTTTGCAGTTTTTCATATGCCTCTTCTGAACGTCTTTGTATCTGAGAAACTGGCCTCTTATATCATAAGCATTATAACAAATGCATACCTTTTTGCATCAGAGTGTTCACTCAGTATTTTAAAGAATAAAAACTTCGTAAAATAAAATTGATCCAGACAATCTCTTCACCCAAAGACAAATTCAATTATCCTCTGTTCATCTCTCTCCGAACTGATCTTATCTAATTTACCTTCTTTGAAAAATCCTTTCAACGAACCATGCTTAATATTTTAGTTAGTATAAACTTGGTATTTTAATATGGTTATACTAGCTTTTGCCCGCGACTTCGTTCGCGTGGACTTCAGGTTTGTCCCGTCTAGCCCGTCTAGTTCGCGACGTCTATAATATAGTACTATTATACCGCAAAAAATGTGTTTTTTTACGACCTCACATTAGAAACCTCAAAAATTGTAGCATATGTGTTATTCTGATGTATAAGCTATATTGTGGTAAAGTTTCATTCAAATCCATTCAGTAGTTTTTAAGTGAATGAGTAACAAACATCCATACATACAAACTTTCGCCTTTATAATATATATTAGATATTAGATTTGATGGACACATTTTTTTAGGCTCGACGAAAATTCAGAATTTAAACTTGTAACAAGTTGTCTCGTTTTTTTCAATGATTCGTGTTGTTTGTTTGACAAAAACGTGACCAAGATGGCGACTGTTAGAAAATTTCACATACAATTTTAATTGTTTTCGCAATTTTCATGTCGTCTTTTTTTAAATTCTAAATTTATACCTGTTTAATAAATGTTACATAGCTGCAGACAGACCATGTAATTATTACGATCAATTATTACTTCTTAGAAGAAAACCTACCTAAACTTTTTGATTGCCATTAACCGTCAGTCAATTTCATTATAAACAAAAACAGCACAAAATACAGAAACTTTCGTAATTCCTTTACATAATAACACTCTGTGTAACTTCAACCATCATTTTGTGTAGACATGCAACCTCGACATTACAACTTTTATATCTTGTACGAAATTTCAGGTAATAATGCAGCTACAAATTACATTATCAAACTTAGAGTTTAATAATAATAACTTTTATTTACTGAAAATTGTTTTTTATATTTGGGATTAAAACAATTAAATATTATTTAACTAAAATTAGTCTATGCCTTGGTGGATCAGTAAAAGCGCATGTACGACGATAATATCGAGCTTCCCTTAAAAAATAGTCAAACTGATTCCAAAAATAAAAATGGTTTGAGTTGTATGTCGACAGGCCAATCACTCCTTGTACTGTACTGTACCAACCCATTACTGCCCACTGTTGGGCTCAGGTCTCCTCCGAAGAGGGATTAGGCATAGTCCACCACGCTTGCCTAGTGCGGATTGGGGACTTCACATATCTTCAAAGGATTTTTAGAATCCTTTTCCGACATGCAGGTTTCCTCACGATGTTTTCCTTCACCGTTTTTAGCCAGTGGTGTTGTGAAAAATTGCACATAAATCTTTTTAGATTTAGAGGTACAAGCCGGCCGGTTTTGAACCCGCGACCTCCTGTTCGGAAGGAAGCGCTTCGACCACTCGGCCACCACGACTTACTCTCACTATCACTCCTTGTATAAAAATGAAAATATAGTAGTCATACAAATGTACTACTCATACCATTATCCAAATTTAAAACTAAACAAATGAAGTAAGCAATATAATACAATCTACATGGCTTTATTAAAACCTCATTTTAATTAGATTTGAAGAGTGTTCTTTGTGGTTACCGTCATAGACTTCTCCCCTAAATATAAAGTGCACTTAATTTTAAAAAAGTTCTAGCGCAAGGTCTGAAGGGAATATTTTAATTATACACTTGAAAAAGACATCACGCTAGTTGTTTCATAGAAGCCGGTGGTTATTACAAGTTTCTAGGTAATGGTTGAGTGCATTTTTGTAGCACACTAACACAAAATAGCTAGAAAGTAAATTTCATATCACAACACAACATCTCATAGAAAAAAATAGCTGACACACGCAACTTTGAATACACCACAAACGGAGTAATATTTTGTCAGTGTTTACCCAATCTTTGTTTAGTAGTATTATAGCTTATGACACCCACAAAAAACGTACTTTACTATTGGTAAAACAATTCTCGAAATCGGTTCTGTAGATCTAAAAATTACCTACTCCTAAAACGTCATTATTTAAAGCCGTGAAGGAAGTAATATGTGCAATTTTACGATATTCTCCTTTTCTCTATATGGCCGTCCCTTATATTTCCCTGTATAAGTCTTAATAACGAAACCAACACTCGGCAATAGCGCTCGGAGAATCGGATCACGTTCCTATCAACGTGGAATCGAAGACACACCCTCCCACACAAATACCTCTCTTATTCCCATAGTCATAAAACCTACATTACCTCAGCAGTATTTGCGAGGGAGAGAGCTCGCTTGCTTTACGACTAGGGGTCTACTTCAAATATTTTACTTGATCTTTAAGACGTTTTAAGAAAAGTATATTAAATTTATTAAAATGTTAAAGCAACTAATGGTCTCGTCTTTTACGGGTACTTATTTTTATTGAAGATAATTTTTTTTGAAATAAACATTTTATAGTTGAAAAGTCAACAAAAATTAAAATGTTATTTTAAATGCTTGAATTAAACACATTCATCGTTGAGCAAAGTCAAGCTTTAGTTAGGTACATCGGCTGACATTCTTCAAAACTTAGGACAAGCCAAGTCAAGATTCAAATTACTTATATGTATCTCCAAAAGCACACTATGGCTTACGAATCATCAAAATATTTAATATAAACTCTGAAGAAAATATAAATTACTAGATGACCCCCGCAATTTCTACTGCGTCACAAAGGGGTTCAAAGTACTTACTCGCAATGTTGTCGCGGAATTATTTACGCGGTCCGCGTTGAGTGTATTCATTGAGTTTTATACTCGTGGTAGTAGGGGAACGAGGGGCTTGTTGTAACAGGGGTAAGTAGTAACAGGCCTTTTTCTCTAAGATCTTAAACTTTATTAACGTATTTGTTTTACTTGATTTAACCTATAAACCACGTCGCGTCGTATTGCCATAGCCAGTGTCCCGCCGACCGACGCAGTGAGTAGAATTGTGCACGCGCTTCATTTTTGCCAGGTAATATAAAATTTAACTATAGTTAAATTTTGGTTTGCGCTATTAATGCGACTAATAATAAACTTTCCATAACTTATTTACATTCAAATTTATCTACCTGTGATAATGTATAACTGTTTTTGAGATTGCTTAATTGTTTAAATATTTATCTTAATAAATATTAAAAATCATACCATGGGGTTAGTTGTAACAAAATGCCGGGGCATGTTGTAACATGCCCCATGTTATGATTTAGATACCTACTTAGTTTTTTCCTTACTTCTAGAATGAGGGTGTATAAAAGAAAGTCAGAGCGGGCAACACAAAGCCAAGGAGTGTCCGAGTTAGCGGCAGCTGATGTTTTGGAAAAAAATGCAGTATTGATTTTTGATAAGAATTATATAATATATACAGAATATAATATATAAAAGATGTCAATTTTGTTTAAAATAAACAAAGAAGAAATGATTAGAGATATTAGTGTTGTTTTTTTGTCGTTACTACTTGCCCCGGTAGATGTTACAACTTGCCCCAAGCACGGGGTAAGTTGTAACACGGCACTTTTTCTAGAAAATAATTGATTGTAAAGTAATGACTAACAGTTATGGTATTATTTTTACTTGGTTTGGTAGAGGAAGAGTTATAGCATCCATCCATCTTTATTTGGTAGGAATAAAATCAACAGATCTCAAAATATATTGATTTTCATGAAAACTGTTACAACAAGCCCCTCGCTCCCCTACATCATTTTGTTCTATTGTCAATAGTTTTTACAGCGTACGCAAAAATAGGTTTTCGATTTTACACCTTGTGTTACAATTTCGATATTTTCATACTAATCCCTAATTTTATTCAAAATAAAATGTAGTCTATAACCTTCCTCGATAAATGACTTTCCAACAGTGAAAGAATTTTTGAAATCGGACCAGTAGTTCCAGAGATTAGCTTTTTCAAACAAACAAACAAACTCTTCAGCTTTATAATATTAAGTATATTTCTTGCACTGTCCCCTTCATGAATCCCCCATTTCATTAATTGTTATTCCTGTTAAGTTATTAGTTTTTCATTTATACTCTACGTTCAACATTTGGTTATTTTCTATGAATTTAATTAAAAGCTATCAATTACATATTTATGTGATGTTCGTGACGTTTTAGAGAGTTATTTTTGGTTTACTGAACAGATTTTAGAGCTACGGTATTTGTGAGTACCACAGACTATAATATAATCATTCTTAAATTAAAATTAGGTTATATATATAAATTGGCACACAGGCAAATTGTGCGAGTCAGCTAGTAAAGTATAATTTTACGAATGCCCATGTAAGTCGATATTGTTTCATATTACCTTATTTGCGAAACATAAGTAGCAATTTTAAATCTTTAACTGAACTCTGTACTACCCAGTAGAACTTTTAATTAGATGAACTTTGTCGTGTCAGTGCCGTGCCGCTCCCCTCCTCGGTATTCCCTGAGCGCTATGACTTGTCCTTCTTCAAACGAGGCTTGAGGAGGGTCCTTAAAGTTAGGTCGTAGGTAGCGACCCCTCAGTGTCCCCTGACATTGCAGAGGTTCATGAGCGACGGTAACCAATTCCTATCAGGCCGTTGGCTCGTTTGCCTACATAGCAATAAAAAAAAAGATTCAGTGCAGTGGTTATAAAATACTGTCAACTTTAATGTGTTCTTCTTTATTAAAGTCAGTTCTTACATAATAACTGTGCGATGATAACTCTTGCACAGAATAATCATTAAAAAGAGGAGCTACTTCACATTCAACAATAAAAGTCAGCCTTCGAATGGTTCGTCGACCTCTCCCGGCTTTTAAACCTTGACAGGTGGCCTATAAAAGTAAGGGTTTTAAGCTTTAATAGTCCTGAAATATGCGCGAGGACGGAATAAGTCTTAGCATTCTCACGAGCGTCTATTTAACGCGCGTTGAAAAAACACTCGCTTGTGAAAATGCATAAGTTCTAAAAACCAAAATATAACACGACTACTTTAATGCTATAACGAAATGTACGACGATGACTGACGTTGAGTATTAAACTAAATAGTTAGTAAATAATTATTTAAGGACCTATCAGAGTGTTGAAGAAAAGAAACAATATTATGGTGTACAAAATTTTAACAATTGTATATTATAAAACTTGAGAGGTGTCAAGGGACACCCGAATAGAACGAAGTTCCTTTCGATTAAAAGATATCTTTTTTTTTTCCTAACGTAACGCGCGATAAGGAACGCATTTTAAAAGATTTTGATCACAGCGCCATCTAGCGATAATCATCTAAAACAAATGAGGAACGTGTTTTAAAAGATTTTGATCACAGCGCCATCTAGCGATAATCATCTAAAACAAAAAAGTGTCGTGCGACTTTTCGTAAGAATTTTTTCCGTCTAGCCCCCTTTCCATAACGCGCGATAAGGAACTTCGTTCCAATAATACTATTGTACCATTTTTACCACAAATAAAGAATGTCTATGTCTAATATAATACTTTTTAATGCTATACTGACATCTGTTTATTAATTGTATTTTGCATCGGTTTTGTTGTTGCGTTAAAAATTATATTGCAACGTTACAATGCGACCAATGCATACAAAACTCCCATTTACATGAAATGATGGTCGGCCGTCATTTGTCTTTTATTATTATTATTATTTATTTATTTATCAATCATCTTAGGATCACAATATACAGTTAAAACATTAAAATAAAGATAATTTATTAATTCAAACATACATTGCATCATATAAAAATTAATGTAAATTATTAAAATATGGTATAAAAATTTGATCATTAAATACAAAACTGACTATAATCATTATATTAAAGTAAGAAATAAAATAAAAAACCTTACATAATCTGAATAAAGTTGATGTTAGGTGGACTGCAATTAAATTCACAACTCAATCATAATATAAATAACTACTAGTTATAATACTTTTGCGTGTGCTGGAAGTTGGTGAGTAGAATAAATCCATATTTAGTAAGCTACATTATAATTTTGTGTCCCTTATTTGTGTGTCGAATAAAGTTTACTTTCTTTCGTTCTTTCTTTCTGTTGTGAGCAAAATTTGAACGCGTTTAAAAAAGCGTTAGTAAGAACATACTTAACCACCTCGTGCATAACCGTGAAGGTAATGACAGGTCAAGGATCCAGACATTGTGAAAGTTCTTCACGAGTTAATACACGGGAATCTCGCTAGAATTTTCTCTTCATTTTCTGAGGATTTCAGCACGAGATATGAGAAGCTATTTTATGTATTAGTTGTTTGTTCTTCGTGTTTTATGAACCATATTGTTGGTGATGTAATATTATGCTTGTTTTTTGTTGATATGTGCCAGAAAGTTTTGTAGGACAAGTCATATTTATGTATGTTAGTAATATAGTTTTAGTAATCGCCAGTCTGGTTTTTATACGTAAAATATATAATACACACGCGATACAGGCACGTCCTAGTGCTGGGGGTCGCCGATAATGTAAACTGGATGTAAAATTTCTGTATTTTTTTTACTCGTGTCATTTGAACGAAGTTCCGAAGTTCCTTATCGCGCTAGACGGAAATTCTTATGAAATAGTTGTCACGACACTTTTTTTGTTTTAGATGATTATCGCTAGATGGCGCTGTGATTAAAATCTTTTAAAACAATTCCTTATTTTGTTTTATATGATTAATGCTAGATGGCGCTGTGATCAAAATATTTTATTTAAGTTATAATAATTGGTAAACTAATAAAATTTTGTTCCCTCACTAATTAATTGAAAGGAACTTCGTTCCATCCGGGTGTCCCTTGACACCTCTCAAGTTTTTTTTTTTCAAATGATTTAAGTAATTTTGACCACTTTTGAACAGCTTCTTGATCTAATATTCTTTCGTATGTTAATTTACTACACAAAATAATATAATCTTAAAATAGTGTTAACGCACGAAGAATTCATTATATATACATTTTTGACGTTCTTTTTAATTAGTTATTAACAAAGTTGAATATCCATTGTTTGCAAATTACGACCCTTAAGTTAGGTTCAAAATATATCAAATATGTATTGAGATTTTTCGACTAATAATAGTATAAAAATCTGGTAACTTTTATTATGTCTGTACATTTTGTCTCTAAGGTACGGTACAGACAGCATATTGTAAAACTCATTTCTTTGTAGACGGTAGGTGCCTACCGATACAACAGTAAAATTTACATGACATTATTCTTAAACCTGGAACATGTCTGATAAAATCTAACGATGAATTATAAGTAACTCATGATATTTTTCTCCGTCTTCCAAAAAAGGAGGAGGGTCCTTAAGGTTAGGTCGTAGGTAGCGACCCCTCAATGTCCCCTGACATTGCAGAGGTTCATGAAGGGTAACCACTTACGATCAGGTGGCCCGTTGGCTCGTCTACCTACATGGCAATAAAAAAAAAGGTACTCAATTCGTCTGTTTTATTTTTTATGTTTGTTCCTTCATAACTTTAGTTTGGTTGGACCGATTTTAATTATTCTAGTGTCACGTGAAAGGCCATGGATTTTTTAAAAAACGAACAATTGCTTTTGGATATATGTGTTTTAAAATGGCGTACAAAATTTATGTAGATTACTAACAAAATTTGTTTTTTTTCTACCAGTACTATATAGCTCAAACTTGTTTTAAAAGTAATTGAAGTGTTACAAAATTTAATTTTACACAAGATTTTTTAACTTTTTAATTCATTTTCGCGCTTAAGTTTGTCAACTTAAGAGGCATAAAATCTAGTTATCCTTGAGTTTTAATCCCTAAAGCCCTTATTGGAGGCCGTTGAACTCCAGCAATCCCTGATGGATGACGGCAACTAGGTACCTACAGAGAAATTTTAAATCGTATAATATTATTCAAGAAAAAAACATCTTTTAAATACAATTCAAAATGACCTATCAGATCTTGATATGTAATAATATGTAGAGGTCCCCTACATATTATTACATAACCTTCAGCAAGAAAAAAGAATCATCCTCATCAGTTTAATAACGCGAAAATTATACCATAACTTACACTTAACTTGAAATACCTTTTCCACCTAGAAGTCGGCCAAGGGGCGGCGCGACGGGAAAGAGTGCCGATGGCGTAACGCGTCGCGTCGTCCCTCATAACCCCGTGCAGGGTTCTGGCCTCAGCCGGGGTTCGGACGCTGAGTGTGAGCGGTTGGAGGTTTTAGTGCGGTTCAACTCCCACATACCCGTCCCATCCATCCGGTGATTTCCTCCAAATAAAAAAAAAAAAAAGAGAAATCGGCCAAAAATAAATTTATAACACTTTACCGAAACCACCTTCCGACATTGCCTGATGTGTAGTTCAGGTAAGCGATGAAACATATGGTTGTCATACCATGATTTCCCCGGAGGCAAACAGCACACCAACAAATCAACATGGAAAGAAAACACACAAATCGCGCAATTATGGAACCACCTTGTTTTTTGGGCACGTTATTTTAGGTTAAGAAGGTAATATTTCTGTCACAAACTTGGAGTTTTATTATTATAACTAGCTTTTGCCCGCGACTTCATTCGCGTGGACTTCAGGTTGGTCCCGTATTATCAAAACTTGTAGCCTATGGTGTTATTCTGATGTATAAGCTATATTGTGGTAAAGTTTCATTCAAACCCATTCAGTAGTTTTTACGTGAAAGAGTAACAAACATCCATACATCCATACTTATAAACTTTCGCCTTTATAATAGTATTATGATTATCAGTCATATAGGCTAGGATACCTATCCATTACCATTTTTTTTCGTATTAGCTAGGCATTGTCCCTATAGCTTGTATGGCTTTTAAATGAAGGTAGAAATGAATTTATTGCCAACTGAAAAAATCTTCAAATGCTGTGCTTATTTACTAGCAGATAGTTGTCCATCGGGATGTTAGTGAAAAGCAACACGTTTGTTTTACACCTTGTAAGACTATCATTGTAAGCTACCATAAAAAAATACTCATTCCAAAACCAAAGATGGGTACCTAAAAGTTGTTTTTCGACAAACCGACAATGGTTTTTTTGCTTCGAGAACATTACATCCACCTAATACAGGGTAATTTCCTAGTGAGGGTACATATTAAAATCGAATGGAAACATAGAACTAACATTGTCAAGTTGAGACATAATTAGATGAAACCGGCGAGAACAGCCGAGTGCTCCGATAACATAGTTCATTGAAATTTAGAATTTCCCTAGAGAATGCAACAGTTTCTGAGATCTCGTTGCTTTGCAATTAAGTAAATTTACGGAATAATTGAACTGGTTTACACTTCATCAACGCTGCCTACTAAACATTTCATTTGCACTACTGTACCGTAACAACACATTATTGCATGCTACTGGATCAGATCAAGTCGTCGTGGCCTAGTGGTCGAAGCGCTTCCTTCCGAACGGGAGGTCGCGGGTGCAAACCGGCCGGCTTGTATCTCTAAATCTAAATATGGAAAAGATTTATGTGCAATTTTTCACAACACCACTGGCTAAAAACGGTGAAGGAAAACATCGTGAGGAAAACTGCATGTCGGAAAAGGATTCTAAAAATCCTTTGAAGATATGTGAAGTCCAAATCCGCACTGGGCAAGCTGTGGACTATGCCTAATCCCTCTTCTGAGGAGACCTGAGCCCAATAGTGGGCAGTAATGGGTTGGTACAGTACTGGATCAGGTCTCCTTAGTAGAGGGATTAAGCATAGTCCACCACGCTTGCCTAATGCGGATTGAGGACACCACATATCTTCGAAGGATTTTGGTATCCTTTCCCAATGTGCAGGTTTCCTAGGGATGTTTTCAGTTTTTAGTCAGTGGTGTTGTGATAAATTGACTTAAATCGACCGGTTCGTACCTGCGACAATCCGCACGGAAGGCAGCGCTTCAACCACTCGGCCTCACGACATTTTTATGCAATAATGTTGTTTATTTATACAAAATCACACAAAATATTACGTTAAATATGTTGTGCAGAGAAAGCTGTAGTTTAGTCTCCAATCTTCTTTGTTCTTGACGACTAAGCCATTTCTTAAACCTTGACATCTACCTTCATATTTAGGGCATTTCTTTTTGTAACTTTGCAGTTTATTTCTGGAAGCTTCTTGTTTCAATACCAACTAGAGTTTTTATATAATCTTAAAGAGTCTTAAGTTGTAAACTACCTTGTAAGTATATTATGACGTAATTTGACTCCAATGATCTCATTGTTACGATATACCTTATTCGTCGCAAATTACCCAGAACAATGCATGCGATTAAGTAGGTAAATTACAACTGATTTTATCTATGGTACAATAACCTTATTGATTCGGTGAATGTGGACAATGACTTTTATCTAAAACTGTCTCGAAATTCTGATATTTTTAAATAGGTACATTATTTAAGAGTTAAAGAAATCACCGGATTGCCTCCTGTGGAATATGTGGGAGTTGAGCAGCACTTAAACTTTCTATCGCTCACTCTCAGCACAGGGATAAGCAGGGCGGCACGACGCGTTACGCACTACAGCACTCTTTACCGTCGCGTTATTATTTGTTTGAAAGTGATTTTTGTACTAGAAAATCCAATCGACAATTTTTGATTAAACTAAATTATTTAAATCTCACATCTATTTCATTTTACGTCACCCTCAAAAATACAGAAACCAAACCAATTTCTTTACATTATCGTTTTGCAAGAAGCCTAGATCATAAATATGCAGGCCACGGTAATACCGCAGCCGAAAGTCAGGCGCTTGCGTGAGGTGCATGTTTAGTTCTAACCTGGCTCTCTGAAATAGTTTTTATTTAAACTTCAGACCTCGTTTTTATGTAATAACCCGTTTAAATTTGTGAACTATACAGGGTGATTTGGTAGACAGGGTACATATTGCAGGACGGTGATGAGTACTCTATTCTAATATGGAATATTACAAAAAATAAGTAAAATTACAAATTATTATTATTTTTTTTAATCTAAATTCGACAAAACTACCTCAAACATAAGCAATTTCGGCTTAAAGAGTGTTGACTAATGACCTCTAGTGCTCTCGCACACCCCACACCTCCGCCACACCCATCAGCTGTCGAAAAACCATCATTTTGCAAGAATTTTAGGTATTTTTAAGCTGCGATTACTAAGGCATTAAGCCATATTCTTTGGTAATAATATTTTTACTGGTCGTATATAACCATCAGCTACCATGACCTTCAATATGTACCCTCACTAGGAAATCACCCTGTACACTGTTAGATTACAAAACATTGAATGCGAAATAATGATTGGAGGTGTTTTGATTTGAATAGTGATATCATTGATTTTTGTACAAAATGTGTATCCTTGTTCTCTAGATATATGAGTCTTCAGATTTTTTAAAATAGCAAAATAGATATGGTGACCTTCTTCAAAAGAAGTTTACGAAAGTTCTCTTACGGGAAGTTAGAAAATTGCTTAGCTGTGATAGAGATTCATGGGCAAAGGTAACCCGCTCCCCATCAGGTGGGCAGGTTGCTCTTTTACCTATAAATATTATATAAAACAAAAACGATGTCACGGCCCTCCTGTGCATAAAGTTATCTGATGACTAATGGTATCGCTATAAAAAACTGTGCAAAAGATACGATTTTATTAAGCTAAGTTTATCAAGACTTATTGAACTCATTCATCGACAAGCAACTTCGCTATCGAAAGTTCTTTACACGGCTTTTAAGCGGTAACAATGGTGCCATGAACTGAAGTTTAATCGTTAGGAAAGTTTTTAAATGACACCAACTTGTATATTTATTAAATTCTAGTCTTTTCCGGCAGATGTTTGGCGCCACCTGCCGGGTCCAAAGAGTTCCCTATAGTCTATATCAGCTAAGTATCATGTAGATTTTGAAAAGTGAAAGAATTTTCAAATCATAGTTTCGGAGCCTATTCGATGCAAACAATACTCGTAAATAAAAACTTTTATCTTTACAAAATTAGTATAAACATTTCTGTACTTACGTACTTGTATGTACGAGTATATTCTGTAGCTAAATCTCTAGTTGTCCTGTAGTAATGGTAATCGTTTACCTTTTGAGGTGAGTTCTACATGATGAAATTTTTTCTATTCAAAAAATTACATTGATCAAGCTTTTGTTGATCGGGTTGTATGAAATCTTGACTACTGTACTATTAAGATGTACCAACAAATAAACTTTTGAGTCAACTCCCATTGATATAAACAACATCGCTAAATTTTATTTTTACATTTGGAATTCTTTGTTCCTCCATGTTTGGAGTTTATTCACTAGTGAATCCAATGGGTTATCAGACTAGATTCTAACATTCTTAACAAAGAATCAATAGATTCAACAATCCCTTCTCAAGTATAAAATAGTTGACAATAAAGTACACACAAGTAGTAGTTTCGTGTCCAGTGAAGCGGATACATCATCTCCGTGAGAGAGTTTAGTTGAAAATGTTTTTCCGACTCGATGCGCCTTCTGCGTCGTTAGCTTTTAACCTCTCAGTCTTGAAGTTTTTACGTCGAAGATTCTTTTAGTTTTAGATAAAACCTCTATGTGAGTATATTAAATATATGGAAACATTTAGTAGCACTATTCAATTATTGGCGATCGATATTGAAATGATTTACATTAGTTCTTCAATTATTAAACCACGACGCGATACATATTAACGCGGTGAGGTTTGATGCTATATCCAACAAAGAAAATGTAAAATTCTATAGACGCTTGATAATTGAATAGCGATTAAGAGCCCTTAATTTTAGGAAGTAAGTAACAGTTGCAGAGTAGTTAAGAGGTTGCACAGGTGTTATGATCATCTTACATCAGTCAGATCAGATAATTTATAATCCGTGATGATGGAAAATATACTCCTCCCTAAACTTTATGTACCTGCGGTTGTGACAATAGCAAATAGTTTAGTCTATTCATCCAAAGCGTAAAATAACAATAGGTACAATATAAATAACTTTGAGTTACGTCATTGTGAGGCCAATGAGCGCCAACTCAAAGATAAGTTGACCGGACCTTATCTAAATAAAAAATATACTCAATTATCCCAATTTTATTCGTATACAGACTGAATAATTCTTATCAGCACAATGCGTAACCATAAAGCGGCTCAAAATAAAAGGGATAAAACATTCGCAACCCTGTTCGTATGTCGAATGTAAAAACGAAAAACACAATTTGGAAGGGCTCAAAACGTCAGCGTTGTCAGAGATTGGCTTCATTTGAAATCGTCAGACGGATATATGCTGAAACAATACGAGTATTAATGTTTTGTAGTTATTTTATTGTGTATCGTTGTGTGCTTTGTCGAGGGTCGGGAAAAAGAGCTGTGAGATCACTAAAGTTAACAGACCCGTCTGTAGTCCTATTTTTTTAGGTACATCTCGATTGAATTATTGAGTAAAATGAGCGCTCTGTCGTAAAGGGAATTCGGTTCTGATGGAGGTATAATGTATATTTTAGTCATCATTATAACTCTTGGAATATTTGACGTCTATTGCCGAAAGCCTTTTCTCAAATATCACTAATTATCAGTCCTGTGCTGTTTGTATCCAGCAAATAATTGCACAGCTAGGTAATCACATACAGTAACTTCTGGGAAATGCCTAGTATAATAGTCAGTACTTCATGTGTGATTTTCCAAGAAACATGAATAATTATCTAAATAATATGATATCTATTCAAACACCAGTTAAATATTCAGAAATACAACCAGGTCATCCATCCATCTTTAAATAAAGTTGGAATGGATGAATATCTGTGAAATTTAATATAAGTTAACATGCAAATTTCCGTTCATATGCTCAGTTGCAAAACTGTTACCTGAACCAGACTGAAATCTTTGGTATAAATCGACCGCTTTAATACTGAAGAGTTTTAAACTAGATTTAAATTGTGCAGGAATGATAGTTTCTAAAAAACGTTACTGTATTTATGTCATTTTTTACAATTGTCTTACATATTATGGATGTAATAGTTGTCTATAGTAAAATTCTAAGATACTGATAACAATACCGGAACAACCTGAAATCATAAACATTATTTCGCAGAGACTCATGAATACTTGATAACATTACAGGCAATAGACAAACAGTTTTATTTTCAATAAAGTTTTTTTTTTAATATTCTAGTTTTCCTCGTTATACCTACATTGAAATGCAATTGTTTTTGGAATTGTCCAAAAGATCAACGTGTGTTCCAAAAAGAAATTTAAACTGAATCCGAATAGACGAGTGCTCACAATGAAGCGTCATGGCTATATGGAATAACGTCCAACTGTCAGTTGTCACATGTTCCCCGCACTGTTTCATATGAATTTACCAATTAAATTACAAACTGAATGTGGAATGCGAGGGAGAATTGAATTTTGATGGACTTGATTATAATATTAAATTGTATTCCATTTGGAGTTGGCGAGAGGAGATTTTAAAGCAATTAGAAATTTTCATTAGAAGTTGGAAGAATAATAAAAAAGCGATGTTTACCAAAAATAAACTATAATGAGTATGCAATCTTATCGATGGGGCCGAAAAGTTCTGGAGTGGCGGCCACGAACCGGTAAGCGCAACGTTGGTAGACCCCCCACGAGATGGACCGACGATCTGGTCAAGATCGCGGGAGGTCACTGGATGCAGATGGCGCAGGACCGGTCGATGTGGCGAGGTTTGGGGGAGGCCTGTGTCCAGCAGTGGACGTCTATAGACTGATGATGATGATGATGATGATGAATCTTATCAGAAGGAAACAACTACATTCATGAACCTGCCACATAACATGTATGGAGTCTTTACTACTGTACTATTACGATTGTACCAACAGATAGATTTTGGAGTCAACTAACGTTAATAAAATCAGAAAATAAACGACATCGCTTAATTTTGTTTTACATTTAGAATTCTTTGTTCCTCCATGTTTAGAGTTTATACACTAGTGAATCCAATGGCTTATCCGACTAGATTCTAACATTCTTAACAAAGAATCAATAGATTCAACAATCCCTTTTCAAGTATAAAATAGTTGACAATAAAGTACACACAAGTAGTTTCGTGTCCAGTGAAGCGGATACATCATCTCCGTGAGAGAGTTTAGTTGAAAATGTTTTTCCGACTCGATGCGCCTTCTGCGTCGTTAGCTTTTAACCTCTCAGTCTTGAAGTTTTTACGTCGAAGATTCTTTTAGTTTTAGATAAAACCTTTATGTTAGTATATTAAATATATGGAAACATTTAATATCACTATTCAACTATCGGCTGACGATAGAATCACATTAAGTTCTTCGGATATTAATCAACAACGCGATACAAATTCATGCAATGTGCTTTGCTCTTATGTGCAATAGAGAAAATGTTAATTACTAAAGACACTTGATATTTAAAAACTAAATTAGAGCCCTTATTTTTATTAAACGGTTTTATTTAGCTCACCCCGTTTGTTTTATTATTTATTCTTGGCTCAAATTTAGTAATTCAAATTTCACCCTCTTTCTGTCAATCGATTAATCTGAAATTTTGTATACACTTTGGATTTTGGTGACAATACTATTATGTTTATTCATTATCTTTATAAATTCAAGATGGCCGCCGCTACAAAATGGCGGATAATTTATGTTTTATTAATCCCATCAATATGGGTATCAAATGAAAGGGCTCAACAAGCAGAATACGATATACTATAAAAATTGAAATCCAAGATGGCCGCCACTGTTTTATAACCGCAACGGTTATATAATTCCCACGACTGTAACTATTTTATTATTTTTTGGTTTTTAGTACATTTATTTTAAACATTGCAATGTATGTTTAACATAAAACCGTTTAACTTAAAAAGTTTTTTTACCTATTTTTATTTAGGCCGTAAGTGCCAGTTGCAGAGTTTACACACTACAAGAGATTGCACAGCTTTATGATCATCTAACATCAGTCAGGTGACAATGGATAATATACTCCCCCTAAACTTCAGATGGGTTGTGACAATAGCAAATAATTTAGTCTATTCATCCAAAGCGTAAAATAACAATAGGTACAATATAAATAACTTTGAGTTACGTCAATGAGCGCCAACTCAAAGATAAGTTGACCGGACCTTATCTAAATAAAAAATATACTCAATTATCCCAATTTTATTCGTATACAGACTGAATAATTCTTATCAGCACAATGCGTAACCATAAAGCGGCTCAAAATAAAAGGGATAAAACATTCGCAACCCTGTTCGTATGTCGAATGTAAAAACGAAAAACACAATTTGGAAGGGCTCAAAACGTCAGCGTTGTCAGAGATTGGCTTCATTTGAAATCGTCAGACGGATATATGCTGAAACAATACGAGTATTAATGTTTTGTAGTTATTTTATTGTGTATCGTTGTGTGCTTTGTCGAGGGTCGGGAAAAAGAGCTGTGAGATCACTAAAGTTAACAGACCCGTCTGTAGTCCTATTTTTTTAGGTACATCTCGATTGAATTATTGAGTAAAATGAGCGCTCTGTCGTAAAGGGAATTCGGTTCTGATGGAGGTATAATGTATATTTTAGTCATCATTATAACTCTTGGAATATTTGACGTCTATTGCCGAAAGCCTTTTCTCAAATATCACTAATTATCAGTCCTGTGCTGTTTGTATCCAGCAAATAATTGCACAGCTAGGTAATCACATACAGTAACTTCTGGGAAATGCCTAGTATAATAGTCAGTACTTCATGTGTGATTTTCCAAGAAACATGAATAATTATCTAAATAATATGATATCTATTCAAACACCAGTTAAATATTCAGAAATACAACCAGGTCATCCATCCATCTTTAAATAAAGTTGGAATGGATGAATATCTGTGAAATTTAATATAAGTTAACATGCAAATTTCCGTTCATATGCTCAGTTGCAAAACTGTTACCTGAACCAGACTGAAATCTTTGGTATAAATCGACCGCTTTAATACTGAAGAGTTTTAAACTAGATTTAAATTGTGCAGGAATGATAGTTTCTAAAAAAACGTTACTGTATTTATGTCATTTTTTACAATTGTCTTACATATTATGGATGTAATAGTTGTCTATAGTAAAATTCTAAGATACTGATAACAATACCGGAACAACCTGAAATCATAAACATTATTTCGCAGAGACTCATGAATACTTGATAACATTACAGGCAATAGACAAACAGTTTTATTTTCAATAAAGTTTTTTTTTAATATTCTAGTTTTCCTCGTTATACCTACATTGAAATGCAATTGTTTTTGGAATTGTCCAAAAGATCAACGTGTGTTCCAAAAAGAAATTTAAACTGAATCCGAATAGACGAGTGCTCACAATGAAGCGTCATGGCTATATGGAATAACGTCCAACTGTCAGTTGTCACATGTTCCCCGCACTGTTTCATATGAATTTACCAATTAAATTACAAACTGAATGTGGAATGCGAGGGAGAATTGAATTTTGATGGACTTGATTATAATATTAAATTGTATTCCATTTGGAGTTGGCGAGAGGAGATTTTAAAGCAATTAGAAATTTTCATTAGAAGTTGGAAGAATAATAAAAAAGCGATGTTTACCAAAAATAAACTATAATGAGTATGCAATCTTATCGATGGGGCCGAAAAGTTCTGGAGTGGCGGCCACGAACCGGTAAGCGCAACGTTGGTAGACCCCCCACGAGATGGACCGACGATCTGGTCAAGATCGCGGGAGGTCACTGGATGCAGATGGCGCAGGACCGGTCGATGTGGCGAGGTTTGGGGGAGGCCTGTGTCCAGCAGTGGACGTCTATAGACTGATGATGATGATGATGATGATGATGAATCTTATCAGAAGGAAACAACTACATTCATGAACTTATTCAAACACTCAAAAATTGTTTCTACATTACTGTCGTGTTTAGTGGGTTTTCTACATTACTACATGTAAAAATGAGTTTCAATGGTACTACTCAAAAACAAACGACAAAGAGGGTAGACAGATTTATTTTCTCTTAAATCTACCCGATGTATCTAGTCTCCTCGTGATCATGACGTTTGCAACAACGTTAAAATATCGAGACCACTAAATTAATTAAATATCGTGGTAAGAACCCGTTAATTATGGTAATACATTCATGAATATATAGTTTTTTAAATTCTAGGTATTTCTTCGTTTCCAAAACATGATGAATATGTCCATAAACCTCCAGAATATCAGCACTAAATTCCAGAACATCACTGAATTTAAGCTCAGCAAATCTCGGACTGCATTGACTCGAGTCACGAATATTTTAAATCTCTCCGTTGACGTTCCAGTTACGTGGCCTATTTGGCTTGTTCAGCATCCACTGCGACCTACATAGCACCACGGGAGACTGTCGTCTACATCAAGCCACGCATCTACAGCAGACAAACTGATTTATACGCTACATTTGTGCTACTAATACAATTTGCAGTAAGCTTGAAATTTTCAACTCGAATCTTGGAATCTGTTTACGGGAATTTCTTGAATAGAATTTAGATTTGGTTGACCATTATTAGTCGTTAAGTGTTCAATGCTAAGTTGGTATTAAAACCAAGGCTACCAACATAAGGCTTGAAATTGGGACAAGAATCAATAAATCAATTCTCAAGAAATACACATTAACTATTTTTTCTTAATCTTCCAATATATTATCCTACTTATTTAACCTTCCAAAATATTCGGCTCCTTATTTATTTCCCAGTGGGTCCTAAACCAACCTAATTGTTTCTATAATAGGTCCGATTGCTCCCGTATTAACCTGCCACATAACGACTTTATCAACTCGACACAAGCCCAATAAAATAGAAGTAAATAAAATACCAAAGAGGGAAAACTGATTGGATTATTATTCGCTACAGTCTTTTGCACTTTTGCGTACGTTTTAACCAATAGTTTTGTATTAAGTTCTGTGTGATGTTATTGATTTAGAGGAGGCAGTCACAATTTACATAGAATGACAAGGACTTAAGATTAAAATAATGCCAATAGAAGAACATACTTTTACTTTTAGTATTCCAAAAGAACACAATTTAAATGTACCTACCGTTCTGTATCGCAGGAACAGTGCCAAAAAGTCAACAAGAAACATGCAAGTTCAACTCACGACGTTGCTCAATATTTAGAAAACAAACTCAAACCGGAGAATCGACAGGCCAGATTTATGAGAGCAATAAAATTTATCACCGTGCGCCCGGGGCTGCACGAGATGGAACGCGAAAACAGTATTCCTGATACTTCAGTGCACACTTTGCATGTATCTGACGTACAGTAAGAAACATGAAAGCATATGATATATTATTAAAGGTAAACTATTTACTGAGATAAATTAGAGCAAGTATAGTTATAATTATTCTCATCACTTTTATTTTGTACAATAAACACAGATGTATTATAAAGGGATACAAGAATAATGACGAAGAAGCACTCATCTTGATGCTACAGCTTGAAAGGTCTTATTGGCAATTACGACTACCACGTCAGTAGACGATAAGTGCATAACTAAGTATGAAAAAGTATTTACATTACAGTCATTGTTTACTTTTTTTTTATTGCCATGTAGGCCTTGTCACTTGTCACTAGTGCCCCAATATCCGAAATCAGTAGCTACTTCGAGTAGTATTTAATTAATCCTCTATAATACAACAGTCTCAGCTTCACTTCACCGTGTACGAGAACGCGCTATCAGTCTTAACTCCAGGAGAGAGCCCTTGTAGATTTATGGCTTTAATACAATTTATCGACTCGGAAGCGGGGTGGGACGAGAACGCGAAGACGTGACGTTTGGAAGTGCGAATGTGTGTTTATACGAGACGAAATGGCAACAGGTCCTAGAGAGATTACTTCGTAAATTATAGCTGGATATTTATTTCTTTATATACATAAGAAGCCATCACGGTCTGCTGTTGGGCGTAAGTCTCGAATAGCCAGGCATAGTCCATGATACTTCTTCTTTGTGCTAAGATGTAATTGTCGGTCCAAAGACTGGTGGCCTAATCTTGATGAGCAAAGCCAATCTCTTCGGTCAGTAGTTCAAGTATAGAATGTAAAACTCGATCTGATATTTACTGCTAGATCTTAAATCCTCAAAATCTCTGTGACGAAATATGACCTATTTGTCCTAGCAGAAATGGAGATAAATTTAATTTAATTTCCATTGCAGAAACAGTCAACGTTGCTGCTCTGCGGAACAGATCGAAATTAATTAAATCTTACTCAAGTTGATATTCTCGGAAGTCAACAAAGACTAGAGATATTGATTCATAGAATCCCAGATTGCAATTGGAACTTTATTAGTTAGTGATATTTCACTTCGGTAACTTTATCACAAAACAACCATCCCAATTAAAAAGTCAGTGTTGAAGTTGCCTTTCCAATGATAAATACTTTTTAAAATTCCAGCTTTAAAATGGGACGGAAAATAACTGGATACTAAAAAGCTCATCATTGAAACCAGCTGGAAAACGGATAAACCTTTTTCGAGTGATTTCAAAAAGTTTGTGAGACTAAAGCGATTTAAAATCCGTCTGGCTTAGGGTTGAAAGTACGAAAATAGCAGGCACTTTAAATGGCAATTTATAGCCATATCGGTAAAGTTCCATTGTTATAATGTCACAGTAGTTAAATGTGTGTGCCATTCGTCAGTAATACTTGCTGACGTCATTCGTCGTGATTGTTCTCCAGTAGAGTTCAAAAATAATTGTTTTAAACCTAGAAAGTTATCGTTTTTTCTTCGTAATAATTACTAAGTTACTTTTTAATTAATGATCATTACGATGATTAATGTGAGTCAATGATAGATAGATAGAATATTCTTTATTGTACACCAATCAAAAAATATCAATGTTGTGTAATGCCTTGACAAAGCAAATAATTTTGAACGACAGATAATTCTCTTTTAATACATACATACACGTGCAATTTTGCTGTTTCCGTAGGACGACCGATTGATATCAATAGTAAAATATTATTACTCAACAACCCTATCCTCACAGTGGTTTCATGATTTTTACGTAACACTTTTTATAATGCATTCAAAGAGTTGTCGCTGGCAGACATCGCCTGCGCGTTAAGCCGGCTAAACAGATTACAACCACGCTATTGTGGTTTCGTCGGATTTGACTTTCTCGTATGAAAATTCGAGTACGGCGACTACACTCAAGAAAAACCTGTTTAATGAAACTTTATACTTTTGTATTTAAATGGGTTGAGATGAAGAATTCTGGTGTTAATGTATTTTAGGTGGGTAAGTAGAAATTAAACTTAAATTGAACTGACCACGCTCTTTGAACACTTTCGACTTCGAATAGATTAACATCATAACACAGGCTACATTTGAACTCTCTAGGTAGCGCGGTAACCGGGGCAGTACATCATTCGGCATTAGTACACGCTTCACACGTGAAGTGAAGTCGTGGTGGCCGAGTGGTCGAAGCGCGTCCTTCCGTACGGGAGGTCGCGGGTTCAAATCCGGCCGGCTTGTACCTCTAAATCTAAAATGTGAAAAGATTTATGTGCAATTTTTCACAACACTACTGGCTAAAAACGGTGAAGGAAAACATCGTGAGGAAACCTGCATGTTGGAAAAGGGTTCTAAAAATCCTTTGAAGATATGTGAAGTCCCCAATCCGCACTGGGCAAGCGTGGTGGACTATGCCTAATCCCTCTTCTGAGGAGACCTAAGCCCAACAGTGGGCAGTAATGGGTTGGTGCAGACACGCTTCGCACCAGCTTTGTAAAAACATTTTATTGACTCAATACCGTTTACAAATTAGGATAGACTGCGTCAAACGACAGCCTACCGACTGCAAAGGACGGTCCATCTCAATCTGTAACATTCGATAAACAACCGGAAACATTATTTATCCGGTTCCAAGTAAATAAACCGGGTGCGTCCGTCTGTCCGGATCGTTTCAGGCCCGGACGAAATGTATTGGCGCCATAAACTGGGCCCGGATTTTGAACTGTTACCGGGACATGTATCTTTGTTTGCGAAATTGCCGGATAAGGTTCACTGTAATCGAAATATCTGGATTTGTTCGGTGTTTACAGCTAAATTCTTTATGTTATTGTAAATAAGATTTAGCTATTTGGAAAAGCCTTCGTCCATCTAATAAATGATCGTTATAGTAACTTAAACCTATGATATCGTGCATAGTAAACAAGTATTTTTTTTATATAATATGTTACCGGAAATGTATAAAATCAAGGAATTGTATACAAATCCTAGGAAATGTGTACAATTCCGTTACTGTATAGGAAATGTGTAAAATATTGTTTGAAAAACTATTTAATTCATAGATATCCTTGGAAATGTATACATTTCCTTGGAATTGTATAGTATTCCTTGATTTTTGAAATTTATTAGTATTTTATTTCTAGCTTGATATATGTATCTCCAAAATTTCATAATTTCCTAAAACAGTATTAACTTGAATATAAATAGTTAGTTTTTCGATACAATTATTACTGCCCACTTATGGGCTCAGGTCTCCTCAGAAGAGGCATAGTCCACCACGCTTGCATAGTGCAGATTGGGGACTTCACATGTCTTCGAATGATATTTAGAACCCTTTTCCGACATGCAGGTTTCTTCACGATGTTTTCCTTCACCGTTTTTAACCAGTGGTGTTGTGAAAAATTGCACATAAATCTTTTTCACATTTATATTTAGAGGTACAAGCCGGCCGGATTTGAACCCGCTACCTCCCGTTCGGAAGGACGCGCTTCGACCACTCGGCCACCACGACTTCGTCTGCCTACAAGGCAAGTTCTTATTACTTTAAAACTTGGTATTGATAGGTGCCTAAGTTCGTTCGACAGATTTGTATGATGTTTTATTTCTCTATAGTTCTGTAACTACGTCTTATTTAAATTGCAGTCTCGTACTTGTCGACATAGTTATCTGTCGTCTGATTTATAGGCGGTAAGTTATGAACGAGCGGGGAAGGGGTTACCTTTTACCCAACTTCAAAAAAGAAGTACTGATTTTCGTTTGTTTTAAAAGTTAATATTTATGATGTGTATTTTGACCTAAAATTGGATGAGTTAAATTCAAGTAGGCAAATGTAGGTAATCGATAATATAGGTCAATACCATTCATGGGTTTTGTGCAGTAAATCATGATTTTTCATATTTTATTTTTGGTTTCTCTAACTAATAACGCGCTACCAATAAAATATAACTTATTCATGAATATTCACATAAAACTTTAAATCACTAAGTGCCAAACCAAATAAAACTCATAGTCACAAAAAATTAAGAACAGCGCCATCTAGTGACGAGTACCACAAACTACGCTTACTTATGAATTTAATAAGACTTTGCGAACAAATTACTGGAACTAGAGCAGTTGAGAGCTCGGAAAGTTTGTGAAGTATGAGTTTCGTACGAAGCGTTTAATCCTATTACAGAAACTGTCACGAGGCACGGGATAAACGAAAACCTTCGTTGTAGACTTTATGATATGAATATCTTTGCCTGATAATGACAAAATTATTTTTTTATCCGCTTACGATCAGGTGGCCCGTTGGCTCGTCTGCCTACATGGCAATAAAAAAAAATAATTATTGGTTTTGTTAAGCAAAAAAATATAAACTAAAATTAAAACAAAACTCCAGGTGAAGCCGTGACCATAATTTGTATAATAAAACAAAATGCTCAAGTGGAAAAAAAAAATAAGTGAAGAATAAGTAAGCAATGCGTAAATTCGAACAGCATAGTACCGCCGAAATAGCTCAGTTGGGAGAGCGTTAGACTGAAGATCTAAAGGTCCCTGGTTCGATCCCGGGTTTCGGCAAATCACTTTTTGTCTTTTTGTTATGTTTTTATACATTAAAGGCATTCTTTCATTAGTTTTAGTAAGTTACTCGTTAATATCAATCGCTATGAGTTCTAGATTTTTTTTTTTAGTAAATTTTATTTCTTTAAATCGTTAAAGCATTCCTACTAGCAGGAAAAGAATATTATCTGTACTTGTTATTTTGAAATAAATTTAAACTTTTTATTTTTAATTAACCGCAGTCATACTTCAAAAATGGAAGAACAAAAAACCTGCAAAACAATAATTATGACACCACTAAAATGCTAATGAGTTTTACAAGTGATAAAATTCTGAATCTCAAATGAAAATAATTTGAAATTCGCCCGACTGCTAATAGGAGGGACATTAGAAGCACTCTCAAAATTAATGAGAAATGTAAGTATGGTGGACGATGATGCATATTTTTTTTTCTTTTTTATTGCCTTGTAGGCAGACGAGAAAAAAAAATAACTTTATTAGAAATTTCAGAGGTTTGATTATGGTGCCATGTTGATTATATGTTATGCCTGCTATGGGGTTTGTATTGGGATTAAACACTTTAAATTTTAATAAGGTCAAGTGCATTGCTCTAGAAGCTAATTTAAATATTTTTGACCTACTTCCTAAAAGAAGGAGGTACTCAATTCATATTAAAACTGGTAAAGCACTTCTCTCTATGTGACACGGGCGAAGTTGCGTCATTTAGTTTAATATAAACAGGGAAAGAAAACCAATTGTTGCCTAAAATAATACGTTAGAAAAAAATGAATCAACACACGTTGAAAGATACATCTATTATGGAACTGTGTTAAAAAACAAATCACGATGTAAAAACAACGTAAAAAACCAAATCCCTTAGGATTACATAAAAACCGTACAAAAATGTGAAATAAAAGAGTACGACGTCTAACAAAATGTTATGAAGCGAAAATTAGATTCAAAAGCTATATAGGATACGTTGTGTGCGCCTCGCGGAATGAAGTTTAGGACCCGGCCTACGAAATCACATCTAATATTGAAGAGTTTCATGTAAATTTGCACTCAATCTTTACTAAAAATCATTTTTAGTAGAGATAGTGCTTGGATAATGTTTCGATTTTGTATTGGATGTTGATAGAATAGAATAAATTTACTGTCAAGGAGTCAGTAGTTACAATTTTTTTTAAATATTGCTATGGTCCCCGCACTAGGTCAGACCTGTATTGCGGAAGACCTTTACGATTTACAAGATAGTACCGATCGAGACGAGTAACAAATTACTTATAACTAATTAAGCACACAAAAATCAAAAAAAATCAAATAAATGATTGTTAAGACTTTTCTTGTAATTCGACAGTTTATTCAGATGCTTATTGCAAGAATATACATCTAACTATGGATTATACTAAGTACCTACCCAACTAGGCGTGGTGATCTAATGTTTGGAAAACTATACTATGTAGTGACCTCGTAACACAATGATAGTGAACTTCAAACCAAAAAGTAATGAGTTTAGCTTTAGAATACCATAACATACCATACCAATATTTATGTAAGTTTCGGAGTGTACATTTTTAGATGGTTTAAAGCGGAGAGCGGAGGCGAAAAGTTCTGGAGTGGCGGCCACGAACCGGTAGGCGCAATGTTGGTAGACCCCCCACAAGATGGACCGACGATCTGGTCAAGATCGCGGGAGGTCACTGGATGCAGATGGCGTAGGACCGGTCGATGTGGCGAGGTTTGGGGGATGCCTATGTCCAGCAGTGGACGTCAATAGGCTGATGATGATGATGATGATGATGAAAGCGGAGATAGATTAAATTTCATTATTACAAAAGGTTATCGATATTGGCATGGCACTGACCCAATCACGAACTCCGGAATATTTCTCTTCCATTTTGTAGAACTGATATCAGTCTTGTTTAAGGATGCCACACTAAATTTTCTAATACCAAAGAAAGTTAACTCAGTTTCATAATGCAAAAGAAAGTTGATAAAATCATCTATTTATTTAAGACGTTACACTGATTTCAAAGTATCGATGATACTGATATTACAACACCATGTTCATCTTTCTGTAACTCAAAGATTTATGAAAAAGCCCACGACATTAAGTCCACCTATCCGCTATTTTTTGTGAAGAAATCATACTCGTGTAACTATTTCAGCAGTAAAAATATTCAGGTATTCATCTATGTAGGTTAACAAGAATATTAACTGCGACATCCTTGTTCTAGGCGTTTCTTTACAGTCCATTACCGGCGCCTCTCCATCAAATAGAGAAGATAGCGTTGATAAAATGAATTTCGCAGGCGCTTCGACTCTCAATGCGATGAAATGCAGCCGAGATAATTTTATTTCTTTTATAGCATTGTAGTTTACGAGATGGAAATGTACTTTGAATTTTAAAATTAAATTTGTAATGTCCTCGGAATGTAATGGAAAAGGTTTTTAAAAGGAAGGGTATTTTGAACGACAAATTCAAGATCACTCTGAATTTTGATACGGGTAAATTTTTCAAATTAATTCACATTTTATCTAAATCTATATTTTATAAACGCTTCGAAACACAAATTTATCGAAATAAATTGTGTAAAAATAAAAGCATGAGAAGGGACTTGTGTAAACTTAATAAATACTGAACAAGTTAACACTTGTAAAGTGGAACCGTTAATTGCATTAACAGTTTCAAACTTTCTGGTGCAACTAACCGAGATTTTTCCGACAGCAAAACGTGTTTAATTCCAGCACCCTCAATAGATTTTAAGGCTCTTTTGAAACGAAGCGAGCGTAAGAGGGATTTAAACTGTGAAATGAAAAAGAGAAAACGTTATCCCGAAATGTGAATGTTGCATGTCGGAGATGTGTTAAAGCCTCGACTAAATCCGCTCTGAATAGAATAAAACATTCATAGAAAGAAAATGTTTTCGTGAAAAGTTAAAGATAAGTAATCCTTCGAATATGAATAAAGAATAATAACTTTTTATGAAAAAACACACCGGGACAGTCTAGTGATACTAATTTAGCTCGGGTGTTTTTAAAATTTTTTGCAGCCTGTAATTTTGTGTCGGGATCTACAAGAAAATGGAAAATATATTATTTTCTTCAAAAATAAAGCTATCATAAAAGCCTACCTAGAGTATACCTACAGAGAATTTGATACTTTGGGTACTTAGTATTGGGTAGACATAACTTAAAAACTGACCTAAAACACGAATACTTACATAAATAAAAACATCTGCCGCCGACGTTACATAGGATAATAAATCCAGGGATATAAAAATGGGCACGCTGATCATAAATCAGACAATGGCCGAAGGAGAGCCGTCGACGATATAAAGAAGCTGGCTTCACGTGAGACAAAAGGAACGATCACCCTCAAGAGAGCCCTGATAAATTGTGGGGCTAAAGTGTACCAACACAATGGGGAAGTCAGAAATGGCAATTTGACCGAAAATAGCACTAAATCGAGAGTGCCCTTTCTAAGTGTCTTTAAAATCGGTTAGACGTGGCGTTATAATGAACAAAATTGTCCTCTTGGAGAACTAAAAGGGACTGTATACTGCTATTGTGTTTATAATGGGTGTTTCTGAAGATATTGACACAATATTAGCATGTTTCTTTGTGTAAAGGACGAATTATGTACAGAACTTGAAGACCTTCTGTCAACGATATTTGTCAATAACGTCGAAACCATTGAAATATCAGGACTAATATTTTCCTTTTCACTATTGATATCATTTAAAATAATGTACTTCAATAATTTTCATAAATTAAGTTATTAAACTTTACTTATTAATAAGCTGGGCTTTGAGTTGAAAAATTCTTTGAAAAGGTTTCCAGCAATTTGCCAAATTATTCCATCAAGCTTTTAAAGGTTAATTACTTCATTAGACACAGAAAAAATAATAGCGAGGATATACATGATATTCTTATTACTTAAGATGACTAAGTTTTTTGCTCAAAGATAATATTCGGTTCGTGGAAAAGAGGAGAAAGTACGAGGATACAATTATAACATTTAATCATAGATAATATAATTAACTTTTAGATATACCAACGAAATTAACATTGTAATAACATTGTAATTATTCTCTCTGAGTATTAATATTTTTGGTCTTAGTAATCCACAGCCCATTTACTTCCCGTGAGTGTTCTAAAATGCAACGAATTACTAATGACCGTCACCCATATTAAGCATGGCATCAAGGTGATTCTCTTAATAGATTATCACTGGAGCTGCAAAAGTGTTTAAACTTAAAATTAAATACTTACATTTTTCACGATGATAGTCTTCAAAAGCAGCACGAAAAATCTGAAGCAAAAAGCATTCTATACATTTATGTACGCAAGCTAACTTATAAGGTAGCATATTGGTAAACAGTGTGATCGCGATTCAAACCTCAGGGTTCCATTAAGATTGATGATATCACGTCATATTTTATGTTCAACGTAAACAATTTCCGGTTCCAAATACAATTTCATGAGGTAGGTTAATTTATTTATTCATTATTATTCATTACGTACAAAATTATTGCAAATAAGACGAAATAAGACGTTAATTAAGCAATAAAATAAAAACAGAACCACACAGTAATGTATTGCTTGATCTTGGCGGGAATATTTACAAGATGGCGTCGCTTAACCTGAACTCTCTTCACACTCATTCGGCATTATAAATTGGGCTCCGGAAGAACTGCCGTTGCTATCTTACTCACAAATAGGCATTATAGCAGCAAGCTGGCAAAAACACCGGATGTTTCGGTCCCTAGTCGTAAAGATACGAGCGGTGAACAGATTCCTAACATGTTTTTCCACTTGGTCAAAAAAAGAATTGAACGAAAAGAGTTCTAATTCAAAAAATATGTATTTTGGTGTAACAAAAGAGCTTACTGCAGCAACGTACTTTGGCTCTAAAGCTCAACAAACAACATTCTTAATTCTTTTTCTTCCCTCCGTATGGTTTTATAGGCATACCTAGTCCGCCTACAAATATAGTCATGTTCCTGCCTAATTAAATGTCAAGCATAAATAACGTCGGAAATAGATACCAGATGGTTAGATTGAGCCACAATTACAATCGAGATTATGTCAAAAAAATCCAAATACACAACAAAGGCAAAGTTGGTATGTTTTATTCAGGTTCGATAATCAATTAACGTTAAGTGGACCATGAACCATGTTAGCAAAAATAACAGCACGTTACTGATAAGGCTCGAATATCAACCATAAGTAGATAGCTATAAATCTAAAACGCCGCTAACCCTATCTACATTTACGGTCCTCGAACTTGATTATCATAATCTTATCTTTTATATTATAAGTAACGAGTATTGGACGTATTCCGGCAAACTTATCGTTTCAACCGTACATTAACTTTCTGACTTGCTTAGTCAGTACTAAGTAAGGTCTAAGTATACTAATGTAATGGTTATAAACTTATTCAGACACTCGCGGTTTTCTATAATACTTTCATGCATTTTCAACGGGTTCTAACCACGATATTTAATTAATTGAGTTGTCTCGATATTTCAACGTTGTTGCAAACGTCATGATCACGAGAAGACTGGATACTGCGGGTCGATTTAAGAGCAAACGAATCTGTCTACCCTTTTTCTCGTTCGCTTTTGGATAGTACCATTGGAACTCGAACTCACATCATGACGTTTGCAACACCGTTGAAATATCGAGACAACTCAATTAATTAAATATCGTGGTAAGAACACGTTGAAAATGCATGAAAGTAATGTAATGGTTTTCAAAAGAACTGAAAAAAGTATTTACTATAAGAACTGTAATATTATATTTTTGTTATTGTTTGGATATCAATATGTAAAACCGTATAAAGCATTTGAAAGACAAGGAAGAAACGTCTTTGTTTGACATAATATTTTATTGAATTTTTGTCTGAAGACCACGGACGTTTAAGAAATTGTTTTTGTTTTGATTGGAGTAGTAATTAGGCCCTAATAAACAAGTTAGCGTGTTTCTTGTTAGCCTAATTGGTCAATGAAAAATGATGGCTGTCCTATTTATTTGGTGTGGACTATTGTTTTGACAAAGCGCAAATCTCGGCCACTAACCGTTTTCTCAGTTGAGTAATGAATTCTCCACTACGGTAATCTGGTAAGAATAATTTGTCACGTCGTTAAATATTCCAGTTTAATATCTATCCGACATTAAAACCAATTTTTGAGGAAATTTAGATTACACGATAACCAGCCGGAGTTATGGAGTTACGAGAAATTACGCTGTAATCATAACTTTGAGATTAGGAGTTAATTCTTCATGGAGATGGATTTTTCTGGTTCTAACCTTGATATATTTGGTATTAGCAACTTGCAACACTGCCTATTACTATGAGTTAGATGAAATAAAATGTTGTATAGAATATTGACTTAACAAAAGAAATCAATAATTTTGGAATTTGCGTACCGGATTTAGTAAGGATATAGTTTTACATCTGGAAACAATTAGGCTCAGAAATAAACTCTAAGTTAATCGAAGCAGAAGTCACGTAGGCACAAAACACATTCGTTCTCAAGCGAGTAGTAAAATTGAAGTACCGCTTCAGTTTTATATCTACCTTCAGGAATGGGCAAAAGCTCGTTTTTATCGTGAAGCAAAATTATATTTAATTTTGTTTCAGATTCCGTTGACTGTGCCCTTCTTTTTGTAACAGATCTCTTATAAATTATTTATCTTTTACTAGTACTCGTAAAGCAACTTAAGTTTTAAAATCAACTTGTATACATTTCTTGTAGTTTAATGTTTCAGCTATTAGCTTCACATAAAGATTCGAAATTAATCTATATTGCTATAACAGTGTTCACGTCCCATCTTAGTAAAACAAATGCCTAACGTAACGTTACGCTATACCCCAATCGTTCTCAAAGCTCATAATCCTCCAAGTAAACACTAGCTTCAACCTAGTTGAACTACTCCAATCTTTTATATTAATTACGGCGACCTCTTTTCCACGTCATAATGTAGACATTTCAACCCCATACCAGACATGCATTCCCACAAAGCGGGCGAGCGACAGTGCACAAGCAATACTCTCGACGGTCCTCGTGAATGAGATGTCGCGTGTAAACATGGGGAACGTAATGCAAACTTAATTATCGCTTTTTTGGTCCTACGTTGGTTTTTGTAATGTCGGGTTTCATGTTTTTAAGCTCCTGTTGAGTGCTGTTACGTATGACGATTGAGCAAAATTTTGGGATTTTGTTTTTTGTTCATTATTATTAGCGAATTTGAATATTACAGCAGGTAAATATTTAACCGTAAAATTGAAAGTACCCTTACATGTAAATTAACAATATCGGGTATTTGCCCACCTCTCACTCCCACCACTGCAAGTCCTGTGTAGCCAGGATCCACAGCGGCGATCATCGCAATGACTCTGAGCAGTGAAGCAAATTAACAATAGTAAAGAAAAGTTACTTGCATCAGAATAGGAGTTAACGAATCCCTTAAGTTATTTTATTCTTTGATTTCCATTTAAAACCCTCAGCATAAACGACTCTTTACATTAAAACTTTACCAAACTGTCCTACTTTTTTAGTCATAAAAGCGATCGAAAACAGATAATCCAGAACTGACAAGCCAGAGAGCTAATAACGATCCCGCATAAGCATACAGCTAACGAACTTAATCCGGATGCAACCAGTTAATTCCAGTTATGAGCTGCTCACTTGGTTCCCGCCACGAATTCCAAAGAGCCTAGTTCTGCTTTCGTCGTCGCATAGTCTTGATTACAATGCGATATGGGAGCTGGATTATCTGACAGATAGATTTGATGATGGCTGCCATGTTTTTTTTTTTCTCTCTGTGGCTTGAGTCTCTTTGACACAGAATGCTGCCATGTTTGATCGTTGGAGGATGTATCTGTGTTGTTGAGTGTTTTGATTAATAATATTGATTATTTGAGATTAGTCGCGTCGGGAAGGAGATATTTGTTGTAATTGATTGGCTGTTTATGGACTCAAAGATGAATATTTCGAAAAAATATTGCATTGGTTTGCCCTTAATTCACTTTTTAAAACAATAACACATTTCTTACTCATAAATGAGATAACTACATTAACTGTAGCCATCACAATATAATGTAAAATTAAAACAGTTTTTTACCTTTAAAATTATTCACAATTTCGGCAAATAAATAAAAATTTAACCGTCCTTTCTTAATTAAGCTAACTTTTTCGTTTTAAAGGAAATTATACAGCAAGGGATCTCTATGGCAGGCCCTTCCAAACTTAATTATGCTTAATTCTTACCCCGTGACGTTATTCCCAAAAAAATATACAGAAAAATTAAAAGATCATGTTAAGCGTAACTGGATAATGGAAGTTATTTACCGTCACGAAATTGCAATGTCGTATCGCTTAGACAGCAAATTGCTCCAAATCTCGTTATTGCAGGTCGCGACGATAAAAATAAATTACCAACTTGAAATTTGCTGAGGAAACTTCAGAGAATTATCTAAAAATGTGTTGTTAAAACGTGAGACATTTGATGTGTTTGTAAAAATAATCATTTGTGATTGTGATAAAGGAATAAAAAAGGATCTAGTAGATTAATATTCGTAATTGATACACTTATTTGACCACCACGGATTAAAAACGGTGAAGGAAAACACTGTGAGGAAACTTGCATATCGGAAAAGGATTCTAAACATCCTTCGTAGGTATGTAAAGTCTCCAATTGGGCAAGTGTGGTGGACTATGCCTAACCCCTCTTCGGAGGACACCTGAGCCCAGCAGTGGGCAGTAATGGGTTGTTTTAATACAGTACAGTACTTATTTAGACGAAATAAATTTACAGACAAAACGACATGACATTCCATTCACCCATTCCAGTAATAACGAAGACGACAAGTCGTTAATTATTCCAGACATTCCAACTATCCAGATAATTCCATCGCGTGGCCATGTTATCTACTTGTTTTGCAATCAGCAATATACCGGTAGGATATAGCGCCAGGAGCGGATTGGTACCGTAATATGACCTAGATTTGAAAAGCTTGGATCAAAAGCTGCACGTATTTCGATGAGCGTCTATTGAAACTCTATACCTATCTTAGCTACTAACGCAGTTAGTGGAAGTATGGGTTTTATTGGTGGAAAAAGGTAATCTTAATTTCTAAATGGATTGAAAGAATTTTGTTAATGCATTAGGTAATTAAATTTTACACTTCTATCTTGATAATATAACGAATTTGAGTAATCAGCTGCTTGTGTCTGTTTGTGTTTAATTCTTATTCCCTTAATCTTCTGAAACGATTACTGGACTGATTATAATGAAAACTGTGACTTGGAATTTCAAAGTACCTTCAAGAGCGTCTTTGTCCACCAAAACTTGAGACAAAATGACGTCTCTTCATACCGGTTTTATAGTTTCAGTAATATCAAGTTCCTAACTTATACCAAGTCTGAAACTAGCCGCTTAAGCTGCACTTAATGTAAACAATGCTGTTTAATTCCAGCCAACTTCGCTAAGTGAAGCTAATACGTTGCCTGAAAGTTTGAACACTTGTGCGCTGTTAAGGCGAGCTACCTACATAGGTACTCGGTGTTCAGGTAGAAAACATGGAACTAAAATATCTGGAACCAACATAATGAAGAGTAAAGAGTAAATGAGCCTATCACGAATAAATCAAAGATATCCTGACATTAAAGGGTGCCGATTCAATGAAGTCTTGGTTTATTTAATTTAGCACATTGTCATATCACACACGTAAATCTTTTAAACTTCACGCTGTAGGTCATGATGTTGTTTCCATGTTGTTCTATGGTAGAAAAAAAACTTATAACTAATAACTTTGGAGTTTGGTCTGTATTTAACACCTTACTCTAGTATTAATCTAGTTTTAGTTATATGTATATGGTTTGCTCACATTTCTCTAGCGGATTCATGAAGGATAATCAAACCTTGGTTTGAGATAGTTTGACGATAACAATTGACAAAACTTAAAGAACATCGTAGTAGAATCACTTACACTATTACTAAACGGGTTCTTACTTAAACGGGTTCAAAGAGGGTAGACAGATTTGTCTGCTCTTAAATGACCTACCCGCAGTTCCTCATTCTTCCCGTGATCATGGCGCTTGAAACAGTGCTGAAATATCGGGACCGCTCAATTAAAAATAATCGTGGTAAGAACCCGTTTAGTAATAGTATAAGTGATGTAGATAACCGCGAGTGTTTAAAGAAATTTATCGTACGAATACCTACTAACCGTACTAAAATTGTCTTGTCTCATTAAATGAATTGTTTAAAAAACTATTAGAATGGGAAACAAAAGTAAAACGTCTGCAATACCCAGTTTATGATCAATGTATTTAAATCCAGTCGTATAATAATTGATATATTAAAATGATAAATCGGAGTGTAACGACATGTTTACCCTATTTCCAAATAATTGTTAGGGAGATGTATGGAGTTCCGTGCAATTTGCTAAATTAACAATTCGGCTTATGTTCGCGAATCTGTAATATCAATAACGATAAAAAATACGTTGAAGGATAAATAGGAAACGGGGTGGCGGTATTTTTTTATTGAGCACAAAATGAGCAAATCGATTTTCAAAATTAGGGTGACACTGCCAATTAAGGACTGGGCCCAATTAATTAGCGCGAATACGTGGTAACATAATCTTCCTTAAACATGGGTTTTGCAAGTAGGTATGGTAAATTAGGTTTTATTTTCATTTTTTTTTAATAACTTTTTTAAAAATGGATTGTTACAATATGCGCATCTCTGTAGATAACGCTACAACGTACTTAATACCTACTTATCAGTTTCAAATCGTATTTGTTGTCTATAGACGATTATAAATTACCACAGCTCTCACATACGATCAAGTTGAAATGTTTGTCATGTAAGAAGAAATCTATACTTAATATTATAAAGCTGAAGAGTTTGTTTGTTTGAACGCGCTAATCTCAGGAACTACTGGTCCGATTTCAAAAATTCTTTCAGTGTTGGAAAATCCATTTATCGAGAGAGGTTATAGGCGTATATACATATATTTTATTTAAAAAAAAAGTAGGGATCCCTATGAAAATATCGGATATGTTACACAAGGTGAATAATCGAAAACGTATTTATGCGTACGCTGCAAAAACTATTGACAATAGAACAAAATGTTTTTTTTTTCAAATGATTTGTTTTTTTCCTATCGGAATTTTCGTTTAGAAGTTATCACGAGTATAAAACGCAAATAATAACGCGACGGCATTGCGAGTACTGTTTGAACCCCTTTGTAACGCAGACGAGTTTCGCGGGTCAACTAGTATTGCATAAAACAAGCAACTTGTCATGGAGCAAGAGCATATACAAAAAACGTACTAAAATCAGAGGATCCACGAAAAGCTCGAAAATAAAATTTAAATACTCAAAATAGTAAAAGCGTGGTCCAACTTCTCATTCCTTTGAACTATTGTACATATAAATTTCCGTAACAGAAAATATTGCCAGTCGAGTTTGTTATCCGATTTAAACTTTTCAACAACTTCATGCGACGTAATTAATTGCAAAACTACAACTTTTCGTTCTGTAAAATCTGGAGAGTACCTATAACTAATTTTACAACGAGCTTAATAAATAGTCGTCTAGCTTGATATAATTGAATTGTAAGAAGAGATTACATTTATTTTCCTGGTCTAATATATCTGAATAATCTTTTTACCTAGAATTAGTAACATTGGGGCGGACGGCGCGACGGGAATGAGTGCCGAGCGCGTAACGCGTCACGCCGTCCCTCATAACCCCGTGCTGGGTTCTGGCCTCAGCCGGGGTTTTGACGCTGAGTGTGAGCGGTTGGAAGTTTTAGTGCGGTTCAACTCCCACATATCTCCCACAGATCCAGTGATTTCATCCAACTAAAAAAAAAAAGAACTAGTAACATTGAATATGAAGAAAAAATAATATCATGTAAAAAAGAAGCTTGTGTATAAAAACCAGAAATTGAACTGATACTGCTTAATTATATCCATTCTTGATTACTTACTTCTATTAATGTCAAGATAGCTAAACACAATTTGCATAAACCCAACAGTAACAAATGCCAAAAAGCTTTAATAAATCGGATTCAGTTAAAAATAGTAATGAAAATAGGGAGAATTTATATTCCATTTTGTTGAGGGTTTCAATAGGGATTATTTTAAATGCGATTATATGTGTATTCCCTCGGAGGATATCACACAATAACACAGAATAACTCTCGGTAATCTCTTACAAAAACATTTCATTCCTAAGCTTATAATATTAACTAGTATGGAAATTCAAAGATAAGTCCGTTGTAAACTTTTCTCTGTGTATTATTTGACTAAATAAAATACTAGTTCTTATAGTTTCCATAATTATGATATGATATTCTAAAGTGTTAGGACATCAAATTCGAGTAAAAATTTGGCATAATTTTTAAAAATCACTTTAGTACAGTAGGTATTAGAAAAGTTTTAATATAACGGACCGCCAAATAAATCTTAACATAAATTTAATAATATCATATAATAGATGCAAATACAAAGATAGATGACTAGCTTAAAACCAAGTCTTAAAACCAACGGCCAATAAATGGTTTTTCAATATGGCGGCATCATCGATCAAAAGCACGGTGTTGTCGTATTCAAAATTACAGTCGGCTGAATCGAAATATTCATTGCTTTGTCGTGAAATAGAATTATAATCGATACGAGAACAATAGCCTGGAACATTCGGCTGTATCAGTAAATCTTGGTGTCAACTGCAAAACGTTGGAACAACTCCGGATAAACAGTTTACAGAATAGGCATTTCATTTTATAATCAACTGCAAATCTAAGAATCATGACTAACAAAAGAAAAGTTTATTTCTCGATTTAGTTCCACAACTTATAAAACTAAAATGTACCTATTGTGAGTTTTACATATGAGACGTAGAAATTGAAAATTTATATTTACATAGAATTATTACATCTGGAATCAACATCATGAACAACGGAATGAAGCCAATTTATAGCCGCCGATATTCTGGCGTTAGTGTTAGTGATACTCAATTCGTTTAACATACTAATAAAATAGTACATACACATAAGTTCTTTAAAATTTCACTTTTTTATTCATGATGTTGATTCAAAATATCGTGTTGTTACACGCGATAGGTGCACTTTAAATTAGCTTCATTCTGTTGTTCATGATGTTGATTCCAGAGGTAATAATTCTATGGACATTTATCATAAGTCATAGTTAAAACTTTAGTAGTGAACATTTATTTTTTTACAAATTATTTTTATTCGTGTTATGTTTTAAAGCATGTTGTGAGTAGGCAAATTCATTTCTATAGGCATTAATTAATCACTTCAACCATAAGTCGAAACTGGTCGAAACCTAGCAGCATAAGATATATTGCCTTAAATGTTATCTTGATAATTCGTCGCCTCAGTGCTTGTTTGGTCAATCTGACATTTTTTAACGAAATTTGTTTTACGAAAATGACTTTTTAATGCAGTATTATAAAGATTAAAATTTCCATCCCACTGGTTAAATATTTTTTTTATATATTCAATTCTAAAACAATAAAAATCTCATTTCAATTTTTTTCTCAACACGGCACTTAACGAAAATTTCGTGCTTGTTTGCTGTCTCCTGTAAAATTTGCTCAAGTGCAGATTGGCCAAACAAGCACTGAGGCGACGAATTGTAAAACTGACAAGTATAATAATATTGTAAGAGAAATAAAACAACAGGGATACGGTCACGTTTGTCGTATTTCATAACATAAATATTGTAGCTAGTTCGCAATAAATTATATTGGGTTAAACTTCGGGTCAGACGTTATTCATGTACCTAGTTTAGAAATTAGAATTCTTGCTTTATTCTTGCGTGAACAACCATCAAATGAACATTAATGTTGGATGCTTTGTTGACCAACATTGACGTAAAACTGACAGTTTATGTATCAGTATTCATTTTTACAATTAAAAGGGATATTAATTAAATTTAATATAGGTAAGTAAGCACAGTTTATTTCTCTTAAGACCGTTTTTAAGGCGGTTCATTTTATTGTGATTAGTAGCTACTGTAGACCATAAGTAAGCAATGCCAAAAAGCTGATTAAACCAGGTTGTTGCTTATTCTAGAGAATTCCACCAATGAGGTATCAGGTAAAAAGGATCGTGTCACGCTACAGCATTCTAATACCACCAAAACTTCAAAGTCGATCAAAACACACTAAACAATCTTGAAAAGTATTGGCAGAAAACTAACTATACCAACAAAATTGCGGTAATCCTTTCATGAACTACGACTTTACTGATATTTAGCTAGTGTTAACTTACCTAACTACATACTACAAGGTTTTGCACTCAGCGGAGAGTGATTAATACGACGAACAATACCAAAATTGGAGAAATAACCCACTTTTCTGAACCCTTGGAGGGGAAAAATGTATTAGTTTTAAAGGGCCATCTATCATGTCGCACCCTATCTAGTATATTGTCTCTTTAGGTATTCCTATACTTGCCATACTTTGTAGTAAATCTCTTGTGCTTCATGTAAATAATTGCGTTTTAGATAAGACGTGTCGGTACTCGAAAATTGTTTTAGGGAGCTAAATAATATTAGATTTTTATTCAGCAATATTTTTATACCTATCTTGGAAATATTTATGAGTTGAAGCATTAATATTTTCTATTGCAATCTGAAGATAAATAAACGAGTATTCTGTAGAATAAAACCAAACTAATATCAGATTGAAACTGTTCAAAATTGTTTCTTTCTTAGTGGAAGGGTAGAAACCATTATATCATAATTTTCCTTGCTAGGGTGAACAGCGGTTGGGACGGAGCGACGGGAAAGAGTGCCGAGCGCGTAACGCGTCGCGCCGTCCCTCCAAACCCCGTGCTGGGTTCTGGCCTTAGCCGGGGTTCGGACGCTTAGTGTGAGCGGTTGGAGGTTTTAGTGCGGTTCAACTCCCACATACCCGATCCGGTGATTTCCTCCAACTAAAAAAAAAAGGGTGAACATCGATAGCAATGATTAAGTAATATAAAAGAGACAATTTGAGGAATGCCATTATTTGCTTCTTAAGTTGTAACATTGCTTTGAACCACTTACAAAGTTAATATGTAGACACTTACTTTTTAGGTAGACGTAGGTCTAGATAAACGAACTTAAAGTAATATACTTGTGACTTTATTTCAACCTTGACTCCGTTCAGGACGATATATGTACGTCTGCGAAATGCTCAAATTAAACCGAGAGAGTTGACATTACGTCTCGTCATTTGAACAATATTGCTGTTTGGAGGCATAACTACAATTATTCCTCATCTTGAGATTCTCAATTTGATAAGGCCCCACTGAGGAACTTTCACGAAAACAAAAGAAGATCTAGGATAAATTGGGGACGAAAGCGACGAATGTCTTCCAAATCGAATTTCATTCTTTCTACTTTTCAACCACAGTGGCCCATATTGTTTTCAAAACTAAATTTACTTTCTTTTTCGTGAAGTATGTAAGTAGTGCAAGTAATATAGTATTATGGAATCGTATTCTTAATTTCTCACATACGCTATAAACATACCTACCTGCATCAAACAAGATTTAGTTTATTGCTCAACTTCTCTGTGGTCTTTAGGAGTCATATATATACGACTATTACCTACCATTTACCACCTAACAAAATAGAATATAAAAAGAGGTAATTATGATTTGATATAGTTCATCCTTAATTTCAGAAACGTTTCTCAACGAGGGTGTCGAGTAAAGGTTGAGAAACAATTCCACATCCTAGATATTACCAGTCGTTTCATTTCCTGGGAGAGACAGCCGTGTCACCGCGAACAGCTCTCATGAATACAAAATTATCGTTTTGTATTCAATCAATGTTATGTAATAAACAAAACGTTTATTTGGCTAACGCGTGTTATATGCAAATGTGCTTATTTAATATTAAATGTGGTTTGAATAATAAATGCTTGTCCTTGTGATATCTACAATAATTTAATCAATAAGATTAAGTCTATTTATTATATGATCGAAGTAGATGAAGTACTAATTAGTACTTTCATGCATTTTAAACGGGTTCTTACCACGATCTTTAATTAATTGAGTTGTCTCGATATTTCAACGTTGTTGCAAACGTCATGATCACGAGAAGACTGGATACTGCGGGTCGATTTAAGAGACAAATCTGTCTACCCTCTTTCTCGTTCGCTTTTATCGAGACAACTTAATTAATTAAATATCGTGGTAAGAACCCGTTTAAAATGCATGAAAGTATTATAGAAAACCGCGAGTGTCTGAATAAGTTTATAGTAATTTATAGTAGATTATATTTTAAATATTTTGTTTTGGAATGGCTCGACAGAAAGAGTGTACTATCATGTATTGGACGTTTATGCACTGATAGAATCGATGATCTGTGATGAAGACAAACAGAGCTTTTTATCTCATAAATTAACTGTCGTCTTTTCTGTCTTCAAAAAGTATGGTTGCATTAAAATCAAATAGTGCTGTTCCAATTCAAATTATCTAACATTATATTAAAATTGCTAGCAAGAACAATCTTTACTTTAATATTATAACAAATATTTTCTCGGTTACACCCATGGTTTTAATTAACGAATGGAAACTCCAGCAAATTTCCACCAGTTTACATTGTCGAACAAATTTTAACGAACTCTGGTATGAACTCAAGTTAGTATTTCACTTTTAGATTTCGCTAACCGCAAACATTCATTTTAAAGCGCCAAATTGAAGTTATTTTCTGTAGATCAATGCCTGAAAAACATTCAACCAGTGATCGTTTTTTTCATATATTTTTACTATTATGTATTTGGTTTAGCCATTTTAAAACCAATACATTTCTAGCTTAACCAACCTCCTTTATCTCTCTCATAGTCTCTATTTACAAACGTTCAAAACCTTAAATCCCTTTTAGTAACAAGTCTGGTCATGCCCTCATTAATCTCGGCTTTTCCGCACCTCGCGAACCATTTATTTCGAATAAACGACGCCATCATAAATGTTTAAACAAAAACAAATTATGAATAACTGGTGTTCCGCGCCGTGAATTTAAACAATATCTCGAGTTGAGGGGAGATTCCATTCTCGTCTCCGGGAATCATATTATTCCGTGTAACTTCTACGACGGGTTTATTAAAGGTTATTTATTGCTGACGTCTCAAGGGAAACGCCACCTGCTCTAATATTTCCCAACATTTACTTTTAAAGCCGTGTACTCGTTCTGAAATGGCTTCTCTGTCGACAAACATTGCTAGGTCAAGGTTGACCTAAAGGAAAACCTCCAAATTACTGAAAGAAGACACCTTGTATGCTATATTCCATGAAATCTCTATTTCTAAAATAGTTTCCATAAAACTGCTTTGCGACAATGCACGCGTAAAACATAAATTGTACTGTTGAGTACTATTTCCAGCTCGTCTGATAATTTTGCTGGTCGTTTAAGGACCGTAGCCCGGAAAACGTAAAAGCTTTTAACGTCATCTTGGTACGCAGAAAGTAATTGTTGCAGGGTTCCCAACGACATTAAAATGAATACCGAGCGTTCAGATGCCGCCCTCTTCGGAATATCATCGTCTCGACGACCCTTTAAGTACATCCGTTTCAAAGCATAAATCTTTAAAAATATGACCAGCCGAGTGTTCCTTTAATTTACTTCGAGAACGGCTTTCACTTAGAAAACGTCGAGAGGTTGGTTACTATTAATCTTAGGGATGTTTCCTAAAACAATTTATTACGTACGACCTTAAACGTTGGCTCTACGAATTGGGACTTGCGAGATTAGGTGGGTCAGAACATTGTAATGTTAACAAATGAACGAACGGCATTATGTTTGGTATGGGTTGCGTTAACGACAGGCCTCGAGGGTTCCAACCAGGCTTTCTTCAACGATGATGGACATGTCGACGGGTGACGTAGGGTTTGTTACTCACGGTGGTCTAGTTTTATCCAAAGTACTGTAACACGCAAGTCATGTATGCGTAATTAAAGTTGGGCCTGTAATAAAACTACTCGAACTGAAACGGTTTCGCTAGGGCTGTCGTGGGTACGGGATTAATAGCCTTCCCGAGAAACAGTTCATCATTCGGTGAGTTAATGAACTGGCCTATTGAGAAGGGATCGAACGTTTAGTGTTCCTTAAAGTGTAAAGTAATATTCATGTGAAATGTAAGCAAATACAACGGAGATTAAACGATAGCTTGTGTTTATCATTGGACTAGATTAATTGATATAAAAAATAGATCTTGACTCAAAGAAGTTGAAGACCAATTGTGCAGCCAGTTTTAATAGATAATTACAAACAGCTTAGACAATTGGTCCTCTAAAATGCGTCTCAATGAGATCCAGAACTCAAGTTTCATTAAAGCATTTGAAACTCATTCAACCCTAGCTACATTTCAACAGAGCCCCACGCGCCGTGAATTTAGGTATCCCATAAGTTTTAATCCAATCCCCTTTAGTGCATTTACCGGCGCGTCTGCTCATTACGCTCTTCCACTTACAAAAATATTTACCTTAGATTAAAAACTGTGAATCAAAAGGGAGCTCTACAGACCATTTATTAGACTGAAAATATTAAAACAAAAATTCACGAGAAACGTAACGAGGGATGTAATTAAAGGCTAAATGTAAAGTAATAAATAAGAAAAAATGCGCTGTTGAGAGTAATCTAGGCTGTGTGGTGCGAGAAACGTTGGTGTTAGACAGTATTAAGCGCGCTAATAAATTTATGAGCATTGGATTAATTAACACGAAATTTTCTTTGCAAAATGTATAAATTTTGCTCTTTGTTGTTTTAAGCTTTTTTACTAAGAACGATATCTTTGAAAATGGCATTTTTTTTTATTCTTGGCTCATGAACTTTTGTATCTTTGTATGTTATTTTTTCGGATTAAGAAAGAATACTATCTAGTAGAATATATCTGATAGGTCTGAAATGTGAATTTTAACGAAAGAATAAAGGAACATACCATGAAAACAACGTCCTCGTTCAATATCAAGAAAACAATGTCAAAATAAAAATACAGAAACATTTGAACGTTGCTTCTTCAGAAATCATTTCTCCACTCCGTCGCTATGCTCAGAGTTAATCAAACGAACAATCTTCCAGCTCACAGCCTTTGAATTACCAACACTTTGTGTTTGTTACAAAGAAAACTTCAAAGGGGAAAATGGCGTATTTTTTCGTGGTAGTTCATTCAAATTGATTGCGGCGTTACAAAGAACAATGCACTTAGTTCGGCAGCTTCGGATTTCTGATCTTCAGGTGGATGGTATAATAGATTTAATAGGTATCAAACGGAGAGCTCGTTCCAAGAATATCGGCCGGGTCGAATTCAATAAGCATTTCCAGGAGATTGGGGTAATGTCATTTTCCTACGTTATCATCTGACTTTCGTTGTTTTATCTTTTAAAAGAGCCCCGTTTGAGATAAAGCGGAAATTTTATTTCAAGGATTCGGGTAGACACGGAGGTTTTTTTTGCGTGAATTTTAGAAGCTATGATAGAAATAATTTGAAATAAAAATATTTAGTACCTACCTACTACCTAGTTACATATACATTGAAAAACTGGATTTGAATTGTCTCTTGTTTGTACAGATATTTGTAGGAAAAATCATTTATTGACTAAATGAAAAATACAGTTAGAAGCAGTCAAAATTTTACAACAAATAGGTACAACGGTACTTCTACCAAATATATTCCAGTAAAGATACACATCCATAGATCACAAATCTATCAATAGTCATCTGGTCTAGTTTAGAAACCCTGTGAGACTTAAAGACTGCACCTGTGATGGCTAAACGAAATATCAAATAAGAGTAGATTGTTAGAACAAGGTCAGTAGTGCCCAAGTCTGTTTTAATTGCGGTGGCACCTTGTTTGCGATAGAACAATATGTCGGTGATCTAGGTCAACCCGCAGCGATTTGTTGTTTCACCACTTTGTGAGCTAAATAACACTGAATAAGAGTTAGAAACTGGTATTTTCCAATTCTTTTTTTTCTCTGCGGTTCATGAATTTGTCTGATTCTTTTTGAGTTGGAATTATTAAAATAGGAAATCCTATTTACACTTTTCCTTTGTCATAAGGATCGACAACAGCAGCCACAGTTCGATCTTCCGTAATGGATTTATTTAAACTAGTTTGAAGAGAAGCATTGGGGATACTGGAAATTGCAGGCTACCTCTTAGTATGACTACAAGAATCTGAACTTTAATACAACCACTACCTTTATGAGGTTATGTTTAGAAACAAATGCTACTAAAATATAATCAGTTGAATGCCATTGATGCAATATAAACAAATTCAAACTAATGAAACATCTCTAAAATGAAACAAAACACAATAAACCTGGATAAAGAAAATTACTTCTATAACAAAATACTGCACAAGAAAATTAATGCCCTTTCCCGGAGGCTGGTAACGATGGATCCTGAGCACGCAGACGCTGAACAACCGAGGAATAAGACGGGGGTATAATGGCTTATTCAAATTTAACTATGGAAAAACCGCTGTTCGAAAAGGATCGTAGACCGGCGAACACCTGCGCTCTTTCGGGGCTACAAACTTCTGCTGGGTAATATCTTATGGAAAATGTTTTATCATTCCACTTTTAAATTACATTAAATTCTGGGAAATTAGTATTTAATTCAAATTCAAATTTATTTATTTAACAACTTAGGTTAAACAAAATAAGACATAAAATAGATGCACCTTATAATAAAATAACATTAAGACTTAACTAATGAAAAAGATGATGCCTGCAGTAGTAATTAAACTGTGTCACAGGCATCAGCGCTCTTCGCACACATAGTAAACCATTTAGTAGGTAATAGGAAATAATAATAATAATAATATATCCGCGTTCGCATAGTACCTAAGTAATAACAACTTTTACATTAAGGTCTAGGGTAACATGCAAGCATGCAAATTTGTGTGTGTTTATGTGTAAATGGTGTGTGTGCGAGTATGTGTTTGTGTGTGAGTGTGTGTAAATGAGTGTGTGTGTGAGTGTTTGTGTGCGTGTATGCATAAGTGTGCATATGTGAGCGTGATTTTAATGCTGAAGTTATACAAAAGAGTTTTTAGATTTTCCAAAGTAGTGTTGGGTATTGTTATGGCAGTAGATACGTACTATTTTAAATACAGTTCACTTATTCCAGTTTAACAGCGCTATTAGGTAAAACAGGTCGAATGAGCCCGAAATAAATTTATTAAAACAAAACCACAAAGTAGTAACTTTGTAGTTTATTTCACATATTAATCACCGTATCTTTCTGCAATCTCCATTAGGCACATATTCTCGTTCAATATCATAATCGCAAAATTATACAAGCGTAATTAAAAAGCATACACAATCCATTACTGCCCCTTAATTTAAGCTAAAATTTATTGAAGCCACAATAAAATTACATACCGAGCCCGCTAAAAGGACGAACGGTGCGAAGTGCCGCCACCATGAAACTCGTCGCATCCCAAATTATGCAAATATGTCATGCGAAAAGAATTTTAACATTCTTGTTTCGCAGCTGCTTGTTATCACGCGAAACCTAACGTTATTATTGATAAATATAATTGTTTTAATGTAGAAATAAGGAATGGTTTGTTTCGCATTGAACGTATAGACTCGGCAAGCTTTTTCGCTTTGTAGAACACACATGCTAAAGTTAAACAATGGTACCATAGACTACCTAAATACAGTAAGCCAAAGGTAACTAACAAAAAAGAGAAAATAAATAAAATACTTTGCCGTGAAACATTAATTAAGAAAAAGTAAGACATTGTCATGATCGTAAAATGTAGACTGGACAAACTCCAATTTTGGAGCTCTTAAATATGGTTCAAATCTATGAATAACTTAAGGATAACTTTTAAGCCATATGGATAAATTCAACCTCATAATTGTCTCTCTCTTTGAGATATTTTGCATAATTAATTATATCTACCAAACAACAGTTACGAGTAAGTCGTAAAGACAAAGAATGAATCATCTATCTTAGACAACGCGTGCAATTGAATGCATTTTGTATTAAGACCTCAGAACAACCTTAAGTTTTGATTGAAATGCACAGCCCATCACCGCTCGCGAATTCAAGGAAAACTTAGATGGAACGGTCTTGGCTACATTGGTCGATTATTAAGTGGATTGACTACAAACATCAAACATTATCGATGCGAGAATAGAATTGAAAACTATGATGTATGAGAAATGAGAATATGTGATACCTATAATTTATTACCTAGGTTGAATAGCTACTGAATGATACTCTCAAATTGCGGACGAGCATATCACCATTTCGAAATTTCCATATTTCTTCTTAACTTACATAGAATTGATTAGTATTGGTCGTTTTTGTGATTCAAGTATTTTGAAAACATTATTTTTTTTTACTGTTTTTTCCACTTCTAAAGAAGTCTTTACACCAGTTTGTATAAAATATAATGCAGCTGAATAAATATGGAATTGATGCGAATTATTTAGTTTATCTACGCACCGGGTGGCAACTGTCGAGTACATACTCAGTACTCTGTGGGTGGTACAACGGAATCTCGTAAAATGACGTAAACGTAGTCATAAGCAGCAGACCCTTGACTAAATAAACCTAAGACTTGTTCTTAACTCAAATTGTTCATGGCTGGAATAATAAAAACTCTGGTAATTCTTCGTGCTAGCATTTCACATCTTTGCTTGTCGTCTTTGAATGGGGTTATTCAACCAGATCAAAGAAAGGAATATCCAAACTTCACAAAAACCGTCCGCGTATAAACTTTGTTTAGACAAAAAATATTTCATTAAAGAATACTATTCATATTTGCTCTGTAAGGTGAAAAACCTTAGATAACGTAGTAGTTAGTAGATTCTGTGAAAACAAAAGTAATACTGTTTAGTGTGTACACAAAAGGAATGGTAACGAACTTCTTTAAATCCTCTATATTTTACCGATTTCTAATAAATTCATATAATGATAATACAATCATCAATTCAGAAAATCGTGAAGAATAGGATTAAAAAGTGTATTCAAATCAAATTGTCCTTTGTCGATTCCCGATGAGAGCAATCGTCGAACCAACGTTCCGCGCCGAATTAACAATAATTTACGATTCGCTAATGTCCACCACCGCCATTAAGAAGTAATTAATCAAAAACGAAATCGAATGAATACGAAAAAATCGAAAAAAGGCATTACACTGAACGAGGCCATTAGTAAATATTTTCGAAAACGATGTTGCATTGTCCAGCTTATTTATAATTCGAAAATGATTTGAATGAATTTGAAAAAGGAATGAATCTTAAAAGATTATGCTCATCTTTGCAAAATATTTTTTGTAAGAACCATTACATTAGTCCATGACATTATACAAAATATTACAAATGCTTTACAAACAATTCATTACAATGTACATTTCAGAGCATTTCAGAATTTAATTCTAGGGTATCAAAAGCTAGCATGTCAAGCCTGTGGAGACATTATTATTAAATATCTTTCCCATCTCATAATATAAATACTATTCAGTAACACAAAACCACATTGCCAATTGAAGTTTTGAGGATGATAATCTATCTTCTTTGTCTTAGGGTAGTCTCTGAAATCACCTGACACATCAACCCATTCGGATCTTTTGTATCAACAGGATGATAGTAAAACATCTTTGAAAAAGGATCTCTACATTAGATAACAAGTAGCCATCTTTTTGTATAGTTTTAATAAGTAAATGAGCCGATGATAACTGAAATGAATCAGTCACCACCGCTCTTTGACACATGTACCGTCGGAAAAACCTCAAGATTTGCATATTCCACAATCTTCACTTGTTTTTGAACTTAATGAAAAGGCATCTAACTTAGCAATTTTATTTACATATTTATAACAGAATTGTCATATGAAACAGTTAACCCTTAAATGGACGATTTTGTTTTACGTTTTTAAAAAATATATATATTTGTGAAATAGATATTATTATGTATTATTGTACTGTCTAGGAAAAAATGAGTACATACAAAAATCTAGACATGAATTTACTATACTTAAAAAAATAGTACAAAATTCATTCAGAAATGAGAACTAGTTGTCAAAATTAACAAAAAATTTAAAGAAGGTCAATTTTATCTGTGATGTTTAGTATGTTGTTTAAAAACAACATTCTCCATTTAAGGGTTAAATAATGAAAAACGAACCACATGTTTAATTTATACCCTAAAACGTTTGTACTCCTTAAATATTATCGTAAAATAAATCTATTTACTTTTAAATATTTATAATGATATCAAATATTTTTAATATTGGTAATTATAATATTTTCTAACAACTGAATTATTTAAGACTAATCTTTTATTCAGAGATGTTGTCTTTGAAAACTGTGAATTACAATTATTGAAAGTAGTTAAAGATTTAAAGGATTAGAAGGAACTGGCTGGATCAGGTCACAGGAATTGAGGATCATTCTGAAAATTACAAATTAAATTTTAAATTGTGTCAAGTAAATGCAATACTAGTTCAATTTAGAAGATTTCATTTAAAATATCTGATAAATTTGTACATTTTGAATTACATAATATCAAAACCAATATTTTAGAAGTTCAGTATGGTAGGTAAATAATTTTAAACAATGAGGCAACTACATTATGTAAATAAAATGTATTATCATTAGGTTTGTTTACACTCTGATTCTTATTGGAATGGGCAAATCACTTTTCAAAAGAACAGAGTAAATATTTTTACTTGTCTTAACAAAATTCTTTACCCACATTAATTTATATTGGGAATAAGTTTTTAAATCATATTTTCTTTCATAATGGCAAAAATATGTTTCTTAAACAATGATACGCGACTTGCATTGGAAAGTTGCAAATCGCGTGCTTCATAAATGGGTCACTTTGTTTTTATAACCGAAATATATCCATAAAAATCTGTAGTTTCATATGAAACAAGAAATAAAACCGATCAACAGACAAAAATACGTTAGTTTTATAATATCGATCGACTAAGTTGATGTCAGGCAATGAAAGAAATGATAGCTCAAAGCAATACTCACCAAAATTGGGTGCCTTTGCACCTGTGTAGATTATCACAAATTTCACTTTAGAGTCTAGCCCAATTTCCTTAACACAGGCGTATTAACACACGATTAATATCAACAGAAAATCAGCGAAATCTCTATTATTATTTGCGCAAATCACCGAAACAAATCACGGAGGCGCACAAAACAAGGACAAACAGCAACAGAGAAATAGATGGCGCTATTGTACTGAGACTGAAACATTGACACAATTTTGACATTGACGTTTACGTACCTCAAATTATTATTTTTTAGTGTGAATGTTTATGAAACTATGATCATACAGCCAAAGTGATTTTCAGTTCATCGTTCTATTTTAAAACCTCTTAATCCTAGATGAGGTTATTCAGGGGCGGCGCGACGGGAAAGAGTGCCGAGGGCGTAACGCGTCGCGTCGTCCCTCAACACCCCGTGCTGGATTCTGGCCTCAGCCGGGGTTCGGACGCTGAGTGTGAGCGGTTGGAGATTTTAGTGCGGTTCAACTCCCACATAGGAAATCCAGTGATTTACTCAAACTCAAAAAAAAGAGATGTGGTTATTCAACGAATGACTAATGCAATTAAATTATGTACTATATACGTTGAACTTCTTTCAGCTACAAAAAAGATAACATTTTGTCCTTATTTTAAAAGTCACATATTTCACCGCTACGTGTTAACGAGTCTCACTAAACATTCTAGATCGAGTCACACTTATGAAACAAAATAGGAGTCCGGACCTAGAGTACTCTGAAGTCTGGAATCAGTATTCCTCCAACTACTAAAAGGGAATGTCTATTCCGGGTAATCTCTGAAACTAAAACAACTTTCATTCTCAAATAAACAAAGTTGCGACTATTTGTTTAAATAAAACAATTATTTAAAATTATATTTGTTTTATTATACGTAAACCTTGTACAGTATATTAAATTAGGTATACTATGGAATCGAAAGAAAATAAATATATTTCAATCATTACGACCTTCTTACAACTTACTACAAAATTGTGTAAAAATTTCAGTCTTATACATACACCCTATAATCAACAATTACGGCACGTCTTACAGGAACATAAATTTTACCTACTCAGAATGGCACTTGATGTAAATGTTACCTTCGATCAAAATATATGGATAAGCAGTTGCTTCCATATATTTACCAAAAAACACTAAGAGTAACAAAAATATAGTCTTATTTATTTATTGCTTCATGCACAAGTTTGTACATAGGCGGACTTAATGCCGTAGGCATTCTCTGCCAGTCTACCTTTGGGTAATGGAGAGATAAAAAGTGTGGTAGGCAATAAAATCTTATCAGCTTCAGCACAACTGAAAGAGCAAACAGCCCATGTGATAGGGAGCGGTTATTGTTCAATCTCTACAATACTATGGTACACACTTAGACAGAGTATGAAATTTCTAACTTAACGTGTGCATATTGTACTTACTTTTGCTAGTGTTTAATATTTCTTCATACTTCGTTCATAGAATTAACTTTGCTCTTATTACTTACGTTTTAATAAACTTCCTCGAAAATATAAACGTACACATTTACTATTAGTATTTAATAAATTATTACTAATGATATCAGGCGAAATCAACGCCCGTGTCTAGTAAATCTCTTATCAGTACTGTAGCTCTTCGCGGCAGAATCCGCAACAAGTGACCTAGACACAACAGATGTTTGGGTACCGAAGCTTCAGGGTAATTTCTTCGGACGCTGTCGAGGATCGATGCTGCGGCTTCCACTGGTGTACTTGTGCCGAAGTAGCTGGGAATCCTACGAATAATAAGAGCATTTTTTACGATTTTTTGGATTTTCTTGTTGGCAAGTATCAGTAGATGGTGCTCATAACCACTCAACTGGGATCGGCAACCAAATTGGTTTGTTTACTTTTGCCAAGTCTGTGGCAGGAGCCAAAATTGAGCACAGTTCTAAAACTTGTATTTTTTACATTTTTTAATCGTCTCATATTTTACGGAGATGATATATTTTCGCTGAAAATGTAATACAGCGTCGTTTAGTAATAAAGATTTACAAAAATATAAGGTTTAATTAATTAAAATTAAAAATTATTGGAAAAAATGTTTTTACAAAGGGGCTCAAACACATTGATTCCGAACGAAGTCCCCAGTTTCGCTATCTAGCGAATAGTGACGTTCCTAGTTGAGTGGATAATTAAATTTGTCTTGTAAGTCAGTTACTTGAGTTGACAGAACTTGAAATTTAAATAATAATCTTCCTTTGTGCAATATTATATTTAAGCTAATTAATACACGTGTTGCTAATTGATACAGGTGACGCATCGTGATATTACTGTGAAAGTAGCAACATTATCTTATCAGGCGAATATAAGTTTCAAGTTCAAGAGCACTAGGTTTTTTAGCTATAGCAATACATTGCGCTATGATAGAAAAGTGAAACGTTGCAGACGAGATTTTGCAAAATGTATAATTTAGCTTGTGTATTTACATAATATATATACAAAATAAAATGTTACACAAAATCTCACCGTAACTTTACGTCAGGACTCTCATCTCCAACAATGAAAGGGTAGATATGTATCAACGTCACATGGACATTGTTAATCTTATGTGTTCTGAGATCTTCCATCAATGATTCCGCTAATCCTTGTACAGCGAACTGAGCGACACTCAACGGCATTTGATCCTTCAAGTAGCTGAGGCCAGCTACTGACGTCAAAGCGACGATGTGCCCGTGGTTTCTTGTCTTCATTTCCGGCAAGAAATTGTCTATGAGCTGAAATGAGAGAATTAAATTCTTAGACACATGGTTTTATTACAAGCTTTATATTAACATTGTATGTAACTATGTAGTACCAGCCTCATTAGTACGTATATACACTACAACACTATGTAAGTTCGGGTGGAATTTTGCAAGGTAAATTTTTATGAACTAATTTATTACCGCAGACCTCACATGGTGAAGAGGAAATAATCACAGACTAATGACTGTAATACTTAGGTTTTACTTTAACATTTAAAACTTAAAACAAATACATACCCAAAAATAAGATGTCAAAGTCAAATCCAACGTTTTATGGATATCTTGCGGAGGCTGCGTCATCAGAGACCTAGGGCTCGGTATACCGCAACAATAGAACAGCATGCTAACAAAGCCTACGTCCTTCTTCATTTGTGAGGCTAACACTTGTATGTTTTCCTTTTTGGTAACATCACAAATGTAACTGGCCGCCGAACCACCTCTATGTTTGATGTGGTTCACCGTATCCTCATTAGTTTGACTGTTTATGTCGACACAAATTACTATTGCACCTAGGTCTGCTAGTTGAATTGCTATTTGACGGCCTACGCCTCTTCCTGAGCCAATAACCTGAAATAGAGAATTATTTACAGTAAGTTTTATGCATGTTTCATTAGTTATTTATTATTCTATGTATACTGAGAAGAGTTTATGTTTTAAAAGAGATAGAAACTAAACTCTAATGATTTGTATGGATCTCTTTCATTTGAACATTTAAAAATCAAATTATTACCACTTACATTGTAACAATTCAACTATAAATTACTATGAATGTTGATATAAGTGTTCTTGATAAGTTCTACCTTTAGTAGATACTCATTATTTATACATAACCATCATGCATTACATCTATCTAAATTTCCATAGACAACATAACATCTTCCAAGAAAAAAAAAATTACACTAACCATGGCCGTCTCTAGTCTCAAGGACTTCAAAGGAGGTGGTCTGACTAACTCATAAGCAGTCTGTAGTATCGCACAAACAGCATTGAACACCACCCATGCCACATCCACCATGAGGATACAAAACGAATAGAGACGTAGCAACATTTTAATCGGAAACATAAAATGTAACAGCACTGATAGGAGATCTATTTGTTTGGTATCCTGAAAATATTAAAAATTAAACATTATATGCTTTATTATTGAGAAATTAGAAAAGAGCGCTATGACTTGTCCTTCTTCAAACGAGGCTTAGAGAAAGTCCTTAAAAGGTAGGCAGTAGGTAGCGGCCCCGCAGTGTCCGCTGACATTGCAGAGGTCCATGAGCAACCGCTTACGATAAGGTGGCCCGTTAGATTGTCTGCATACAAGGCGATAACAAAAAATTTATTTATATTCCAACTGTTCAAGTCCTGAAACTAATTCTCAGTTTTTATAATAGTAGTATTTTATAGTCGTGGTGGCCGAGTGGTTGAAGCGCTTGCCTTCCGTACGGGAGGTCGCGGGTTCAAAACCGGCCGGCTTGTACCTCTAAATCTTAATATGAAAAAGATTTATGTGCAATTTTTCACAACACCACTGGCTAAAAACGGTGAAGGAAAACATCGTGAGGAAACCTGCATATCGGAAAAGGGTTCTAAAAATCCTTTGAAGATATGTGAAGTCCCCAATCCGCATTAGGCAAGCGTGGTGGACTATGCCTAACCCCTCTTCGGAGGAGACCTGAGCTCAGCAGTGGGCAGTAATGGGTTGTTACAGTACAGTATTTTATAAACATGACAAAAAGGCATAGAATTTGGTTTCTTAAGATTTTACAAATATTGTGAAATGTATTGATTTTAATTGATTCAAGGATAAAATAATTATACTAAAGATGAGTTAATATTTGCTGCATGAAATATCACAAAATAAACTTAAATACACCTGAATTATAAAGTCTATAAATACCACGTAACTATAATTTACAAATTAATGTAGATATCTTACCATTGAACACTGTATCTTTTTCAATTTACCCACTTTAATCTTTTATCTGTCCACCGCTCGATTGAAGGCGACTGCGTGATCAAAGCGGAACTCGAAGAAAACATTGAACTCTTGGTATTACGGCTCGATAACAGAATATTAGTGATAATACTTTGTATTGATAAGGATAATGCACAATGCAACCGATGTAGATTATTTAATTGTTAGCCTGTTTCAATAAGATTGGAAAATTACGTTTATTTATAAATGTAATTTGAGTGTAAAATCACTTTTTCTATTTATTTAGTAGTTAGTTTCCCTAGCAGGGTTTTTATGAATTTCAACTTGTAGATTTTAAAATGATTTTAAATCAGGATCGTATTGTTTTGATTGGTCTTTGAGGTTATGTTTTGACTTTTGTCTTTTTTTTTTGACATTTTACATTTAAAAACTTGTCATTTTTGTTTAGTGATGTGTGATCTATTCTAAGTACGATTTTACTTTTTTCGATTTTGAAATTAAATTTATTTGTAAAGGAAGTGTTTCTATCTATTTTGTGTATTAATATCGGTAGAGGACGTAGTACGTTTAAATTAGTTATTGAAAATGTATTCATAAGCTTCCAGATCTTGTTTAAAAAAACATTCCTTAATTTTTGTTTTTGGCTCGAACAATAGTTCTTTGTGTTGTCTTATATAGGGTGATTTGTTAGAGAGGGTACATATTGCAGGAGGGTGATGAGTACTCTGTTCTAATATGGAATATTACAAAAAATAGGTAAAATTATAATTTTTTTTTAATCTCAATTCACAAAACTATCTCAAACATAAACAATTTCGGCTAAAAGAGTGTTTACTAATGTCCTCTAGTGATCTCGCGCGCTCTACATCTCCGCCACACCCATCAGCTGTCGAAAAACCATCATTTTGCAAAAAAATTAGATATTTTTTAAGTTGCGATTACTAAGGCATTAAGCCATATTCTTTGTAATAATATTTTTATTGGTCGTATATAACCATCAGCTACCATGACCTTCAATATGTACTCTCACTAGGAAATCACCCTGTATAATGGAAATCAAGATTACGTACAACATATTTCAATGTATTTTGAATTAAAAATGTTAGTGAATTGTATTTCGTTGAACAGAAACACTAATGAAAGAGAAAAATCAATTTAACATAGTAAGTAACGTAGTAAGTTTATTATTCTTAAAAAAGATTATCAATGTTCATATTTTTTCAAATATTAGGGACAAATACATTTATTTCAATGAAGTAAACGGCGTTTTTGGACCAACAGTTTAATCGAATTGCTTTTAATCGATTTTCTAAAATCATCATTTAAAATCGTGATTGGCTTTCCCTGTTCTTCCCTACTCAAATATGTCAGCTCGAGCTGTCAGTGAAAGTGTATTGAATTTCAGAATTTTTCAGAAAATAAACAACACGAAACAAAATTAAAATCAACTCACAACCCACAAAAAGACAATGAAACCTTAATAAAAAAAAGGAAAACAATTAATGTAATTGAGAACCGGAATATAATGTGAAAAAAAAACAGTCATTAAAATGGCTTTTGTGTACCAAGGTGATTCTGAACTCGAGACTAAGGCGAAGAAAGGTGAGATACTTATCTAGTCTAGATTTATTTTCTAGGACCCAATTTTTAGTAAAAGTAAATTTTATTTTCTTTAACCACTCAACTGGGATCGGCAACCAAATTGGTTTGTTTACTTTTGCCAAGTCTGTGGCAGGAGCCAAAATTGAGCACAGTTCTAAAACTTGTTTTGTTTACATTTTTTGATCGTCTCAAATTTTACGGAGATGATATATTTTTGCTGAAAATGCAATACAGCGCGATTTAGTAATAGAGATTTACAAAAATGTAAGGTTTAATTAAAAATCAAAATTAAAAATTATTGGAAAAAAATGTTTTTAAAAAGGGGCTCAAACACGGTATTGATTCCGAACGAAGTCCCCAGTTTCGCCATCTAGCGAAAAAGTGACGTTTCCAGTTGAGTGGTTAATAGGTATACCACTTACATTTTTTATTGCCATGTAGGCAGACGAGCCAACGGGCCACCTGATCGTAAGTGGTTATCTCATGGACCTCTGCAATATCAGGGGACACTGAAGGGTTACGGCTAAGGGCTACCTACGACTTAACCTTAAAGACCCGCCTCAAGCCTCCTCAACCTCAGAGTAAAAAAAATCCATGCTTTTTTTCAGCTGCCGAAAGAATATCAGAGAACATGCATATAGTGGCCAACGAGCCTTCATTAGCGTTGTACAGGCTACAAGAACATGTGAGGAAAGCTCTTCCTCCCATGGTTGAGAGAAGAGTCGAGGTTACGAAGCTTCAACACGAATTACAGGGACGGTGCTATGATGTGGAATATGCTTTGAGGTAAAATTTTGTCTTCTGTAAAATAAAAACACTTCAAACAGTTTGTTTGTTGTTGATGATTGTGTTATTTCCATATTGTTTTAAAAGTACCATGTTTAGCAAGGCTAGATAGTGAGGATAATTTTCAATAGCAAACCAGGAGAGACTACATTCACAGTATCAATAATTCTCAAGATTTAACTTATTCCTATTTTGCCTGCATTTTTGTTTAGAATGAATCTTTTTTTGTATGTCAGGTAAGTGGTTACCGCCACTCAATATTTTAAAATTTTCTCCATATTCAAAATGAATTATTTTGCATTTCCAGTGCTGTAAAATCAATGGACGGTGCCGCAACAAGCTTCAAGAACATACAGGAAATGTTGAAACAGTGTATATTTTTAAAGCAACAACTAAAATACGAGGAAAGTAGGCGAAATAAAAAAGATTCTAATTCTGTGTACAAACGTCTATCTGCTCATATAGTGTTAGACCTTCCGGATTTGTCCGAGTTCTCAATGGTACGGGAGACGACGAATAGAATTGAGAATATGATGGCTCATGCTAGGGGTTCCTCTGCTGAACTCCATCGTTCTCATACCACTTTGCATTGAGGTTTAGAGTCTATATTCTTGTGCAGTATTTTCTGTGGTACCTTTACAATAGTTTTCCATAATCTATTAAATTTTGGTAATTTTGATCAATGCCAAAAATTTGACAGAAAACTGATAGTGACTCATCAAAACTGAATAAAATAATGTGATTTATTCTAGTCAATTAACTTTGATGATCTTATTGAGAAATTGCTTAAGCCCTAAGTAACCAGTGATCATAAAATATTTATAAGTGAGTGATTTTAAGGAAACATTTTGTAAGTATCTAATAATATTGAATAGTCGATCATTCATGGGTTCGGGTAATCTATGTACGGTTTGATATTATGGTCGGTTTCAATGCAACCAATACTGTCCAATAGGCATGACGAAATAGTTTAAAAGTCTCTTCCATAATGTGGGGACATGTTTATTATTTATGAAAACACCTTTATTTCGGTAACAATACAAAGTTTAACTAGGTGTCAAACCTCGAATTTTATTTTAGATAGTGCGCGAACATCCTATAGTGTCATGGCGTCGCGTTTGATGTCAAACCTAAGTAAACAAATTTAAAAGTGTCATGGCAACTATTAGAGAACGTCAATTTTAAACTGTTTACCTAATCGTGACATCATCCGATATTGTTGGCGTTTCAGCCAAAATGGCCGATTGTAATATTCTAATGTTTTAATTTATTAAAAATCTTAATCTAATATTTTTTAAGTAAATCCAAATCAGTGTTTTGAATTCTTTTGATACATTATTTACTTACAATATCTTAAAATCTTCGAATATATGATGCTGTCGTCATACCTATTGAATCTGTTGAATTGAAAAGAGATCCAAACATAGAACCTTGGTCGCCATATTATTATGATTAATGTTCCATTATCAAAATTGAAACCGATCATTTTTGTTTTTCTTTTTGCTTGAGCACGCAAGGGTTCACGCCTGGATGGGGCTTCATCACTTAAGTGATATGCTAAATTTGCATAATATTAAATTTTTGAGAGCACGAGGGTTGCCAGCGGCTGATTTTTAGGGGTTAATTGATGTGAAACCGTTAGTGTCAAGAAAGAGTTTTCACCAGCGGGGGATTCTATGCTTTGTGCATTAAGAAGTTTGAAATAAAAATGCTATACTTGTATTATCTTTCAGCTGTTCAGTATTTGCATTCGCTATAATAACTTGCAAATGTTTGTCTTTTAAAATAATAAAACTATCTAACCAATCAGTCCCCTTTTATTAACCTTTCTTGTCTAATTTGGTAGCGAATCTTTTGCTACTCTTAACCAAGATGCAATAGATAGTTTTAATTCAAATAATAGTATGGATGCCCCAAAACGGGTGTTAGAAGTGAATGTGCGTAGAAGAAATACATTTTATGTCATAAATCCTAAATGCGAGTGATTAAAACGTGCTGTTTTCGGAAATATTTCTGGTTAGATCTCAATTGTATTTGGTACTTGTGTTGAAATTCAAATGGAAGGCTCTACTTTTCGGGGTGATGGATTTTACTTTCATTCATAGCACTGCTTTTGCTAGCAATGCAAGTTAATTATTAACAAAAAACACAATAGCTTATTTCATAGTTTATTTCGCATAAAATAACATAACATTCTTATATGCAATCGTTAAATTAATATTTCATTCTTAAGAATAACAAAAGGGAATAATCTAACTGACTGAAAAAGTTGCAAATTTCGCCTTTGTCTTGCTATTTTCCACTAGTTTCTCAGCTAAACAAAACAAATAACATGCCTGCTATATTTCGCCTGTTGCCATCGGAAAATGCATCTTGTAATATTTTTTTTTTTTCATAAAGCTTCAAAATCGTTATCTATGAAATATAACGGACCAAGGCAGCTCTTTCAAAGTATTTATGCCGTATTTCGGCTCAAAAGCGCGCAGGGCCTTAATAGACCTTTGCGAGGGACTTTTCTTTATTTTTGGCGGCAACAGTTTCTTAACCCAAGTGCAAGACATTAAATCTTCAACGATCTTATTCCCTTGCTCTTTATTTATAATCGAGTTATAAATATAATCGATTGGAATCGCTGTTACGATGTACGAGTAAACTTGCTGGTTTGTGATTTTCAGTTTTTCCATTCGTTCAAAAATTTCCATCCAGTTTAAATTGTCCAGAATTTGAACGTTAACTAAAACCTGTAATCAGCAGGACTATTAAATAAAAAATCAAAGAGGTATGTGGGCTTCCAAATTCAAAATATTTGATGTTTGGATAGTAAACAAATTTCGAAATCGGATCAGCGTCATTTTGTAATATTGCATTATCACGCGCTATCCATTTGTGTGCAGAATGTCAGCTCAATCGGAAACCGAGAAGTTTGTCAAAAGCTTGCAAGATTCCATCTGTACTTACATAGATACATCCAATTAATTTAAAGCCTGTAAAATACCCACCTCGCTCGTATCATTAACTACAAAGTTCTCAAAGTGGTTTCTGAACATTCGTTCTACATCCACGTCATCTTTAAGATGGACGACCACGGTGTACCCTTTAGCGCTGTATCTGTCCACAAACTCATCGACAGTACCAACGTCGTAGGTCGTGCCGTCTATTATGAAGAATAGACGATTCGTCATAGGCAGATGGGTTTCTACACTGAAAGATTATCAATTTTCTAATGTAATTGAGTTTGATATCTAAATGATATTGCTAATTAATTTTGCTGCATTTATCTCGAAACTCATTATCACCTATGATAATAGCGGTAGCTTTGGACAACTTATTTAGGATATATGACGACAATCAATTAAATTAGACATCGAAAATATGTAATGAAGGTGTGTGAAATAAGCAATGCCATGACAAATCAATGTCCTGCATCTAATGTTATGGAGTGTTATGGAGATGTTAGTTATGGAGATTTGTTTACAGTAGCACACGGTGAATACCTACCCGTGTCCCTATGCAAAGTAGATGGTCTTTTCTTATAACCTATCGTTGCAACGGTAACCACTTCTCACAATGTATGTAGGCTATAATCTCGCCTTTTGCCTGCTAAGAAAAGAATAATATACATATTGTTAGTAATCGATAAGGCTTATATCTAGCAAAGGACATCTACGGTCTATCATCATCAGATGATAATTGATTATTCTGGATTACAATATAAAATTGGTACCTTGAGAAGATCTGCACAAATATCAATAGGTACTAGAAAATATTTACATGCTAGAACTAATCAGTATACTGTGTCCTTTTTTCTTCAGCGCATATAATATTGAGTACATGGCTCTCTGCACGAAGAACTTTTGGTAAGCCGTGCATTCGTCCAAGATGACGATGGGGGGAGCTCCTATGACAGCAGCCGCGAAATGAACTCGATTACGATCAGCTGACAATAAACGTCTAATCCTAGTGTGGGCTAGGTTACTTAAATCTGAAATAGAAATAGTGAAATTTGTACTTGCTTAATTGAATCAAAAACCAAATGAAAGTTAAACCTACCCAGTACCTAGATACATAATTTTAACAGGTGTCAAAAATAGAGGAGATCAAAGACTTTTCTGCTATCTTATACCAAATTAATGAATGCTACACTTTATTGGAAGTGGAGTCTTCACGCATAGTTCCATTCGAAATAGGTATATTAGAATAGTAGTATACATGTAACTTTCATGTAAATAAACGCAAAATGATAACATCGAATTACTTGCATTTGTATATTTCATCAAAACATTTCAGGAAAACATCGTGAGGAAACCTGCATGTCGGAAAAGGGTTCTAAAAATCCTTTGAAGATATGTGAAGTCCCCAATCCGCACTGGGCAAGCGTGGTAGACTATGCCTAATCCCTCTTCTGAGGAGACCTGAGCCCAACAGTGGGCAGTAATGGGTTGGTACAAGTACAGGTACAGGTATATTTCATCTAATGAAATAGGTACCATTTCAACTTTAAAACTAATATAAAACTTATTTACCTAAAGCTTCAATAAGATTATTCAGTTCCCGTTTAACCTGATCTTTGGGAACTCCTCGCAATATTGCTATTAGTTCTAAAGCATCATACACACTCATCCATGTAGGAATCGATTCTTCTGAGCAGCTGATTGAGATTTGACGACGATACTGTTTGGTTAAAATAATATTAAAGTATCAAATTGGATTAGGATGCTTTGGAAAAGGGTGAAAAAGAGCCAAATTTGTGTAAACTTCATCTTGTGATGTTATATCTTTAGTTGCGACAAGCCAGATTTACTTAAGCATCTGTCCAAGTGACATTAAAGTCCCAGAGTTCATCTTTACGCCGCTAATCATCATCATCTAAAGTTGCTGTACAAGATTCTTTTTAAGCCTCATTTGAAGAGCTCTGCAGCTTTTACACGTCTTCATCATCATCAGCCCATAGATGTCCTCTACTGGTCTCCACCAAACTTCGCCATAACGACAGATTGCGCTATATTTTACACATTACCCCTTTGTAATTTCTACCAAAAATGACTTAAGCAACTAACCAAATGTGGCTGTCGTTTGAGACTCCAATTAGTCATACACAACAGTCGACCGCTGCTCGGCATCAAATATCCTGCAAGGGTCTGACATAGCTCCACCCTACCGTGCCTCTTCAAACCGGACAACGCAGTGATCTCGCCCTTCCTCATACCCACATACACGTCCCGTACCACGTAATGGCCGACCATCTTTTTATTTACGTTTAAACCCAGTATGTATTCTCCGTACGTGTCCAGTGTTGACCCTGTAATACTCATCAATATTTATTATCTAGTTATTAATAACATGACAATATAATGTAGTGCCTATTACCTAAGTACTCTTTACAAATAGTTTCAAACCGTTGGTGGAGCAACATAAGTTTTCAGGTAGATAACTACTAAGTTGTTGAGACATTGCATTAACATAAGGAACGAAACCTAAAACACATACCACGCCTACGTATTTTACATAATTTAAGGCAGTGCTACATTTAAGTATTTCTCCTACTCTTACTTTCTGCGATCTTTAGCCTGTTCATTTTTCCAATGGCATCGGCTTTCTCACGTTGAGCCCCCGGCTGCAATGCCTCTTCATCTAAATGTTCTTTAGTTCTCGATTCCATAAAGTAATGCCATGTTCTTTGTACGATGTTATACTCAATAATGAGTAAGATTGAAGTATACAGAATTGCTGTGGAAAGTATTTGAATAACTTCCTTGAGGATGCCAGGGTTTCCAGAGAGGTAGTTCTTTCTCGAAAAGCAAGGTTGGAGAAGTCCACATTTAGCTGGAAGAAAATTTAAAAAGAGCCGTGAAGATTTCTCAAAATTACTTGGAGAGGTGCCGTTAATCGAAAGCACCCTAAGTTTGACTTTCGTTAGGTCTCTGTTTAGGTACCAATAATAAGACGTAGTTAGATATTAAGAAAAGGTTACAATGACTAAAAATAGTGAAACATAACATACTGAGGAATTTAGAAAATCCTTCCAAGATATGCAAAGTCCCTACCCGCAATAAGCAGGCTTGGTGAGATGGAGAATGATGTCGAAGAATGAGCCCCCCAGTAGGCAGTAATGCTTTAAAGTTGATAAATAACTAGGTGACCTGCGCAACTTCGTCTGCGACACAGAGGGATAAAATATAGCTTATAGCCTTCCTCAATAAATGGAATCCACTCTGAAACCACTGATCCAATCTGAAAGAATTTTCAGTGGCTCCTGAACGTTCAAACAAATGAAATATTCAGCTTGATAATATTAGTATAGATTAAAATATTAATATAGATACTCACAACAACACTTATGAAACGTGTTAGACGAACACAAATTATTTCTCTTGAAGATTGTGCATTCGCTGTTATATAGAAATATCTGTTTGATTTTAACAAACGCGTAAGCTATGTTGTACTGCGGTAAAAACACCATGAACTGTAAAAAGAAATTCAGCACGTCTCCTTCGAATATTTTTTTTAGTATCGTTGTTTCTCCTGAAAAAATAAAATTAAATAAAAAAAGTTCAATACATAAAACATCTAAACGTTTGTGGCGACCAATAGCGCGCGAGGTCCTGACTCGCGGTTACGACATTTACAAGAATCTTCGCATATATACGACATCTGAAATCTACTACAGTGGGCTTCGGCCTGACCGGGCATACACTACCTCGCCCGGTCGGAGATCTCCCTTTGGCCATTAGTCCACTGTACCCACACGTTTATTAAAACAGTAGTTCAGTTCATCAATTAAGACCATACATTTATTGTGAACTATTTTTTGGGGAATTGAAAAGGATTTATTTCTTGTTGGTCAAGGCTTTTGAAATGCTTCCAAATACAAATTCGATACCTTACTGCTACTTTTTCTTTTGATATGGTAAACGGTTCCTAGTGTTCATACGAGCAAAATTTCAAAATTGAACAAACAACGTTGACTTAAATGATTGTATTATCTGTTCTCGGCTTCAGTTATTTCAGACTCGTTTTTTTTTTTTTTTTTTAGTTGGAGGAAATCACCGGATCGGGGTATGTGGGAGTTGAACCGCACTAAAACCTCCAACCGCTCACACTCAGCGTCCGAACCCCGGCTGAGGCCAGAACCCAGCACGGGGTTTGGAGGGACGGCGCGACGCGTTACGCCATCGGCACACTTTCCCGTCGCTCCGTCCCCGATTTCAGACTCGTAGTAAAAGCCCTATCTATAGATGCAGCAAGCTATCTTTACCCAAAGATATTGAAAAAATCTTACCAAAAATAACATTTATAATAACAAATGTCATTGAATTCAACGCCGGCCTTCGACCCAAGCTGAAGAGATAAGCTTGCGGTATACAACCCAATCCGTATATCACGAGCATGAATGGTACTACAACTGGAAAAGTCAACAACAAAATATACTAATTAAATATTAATTTAAAGAACTTTACTATTTTTGTTCACTATAATCTGATGACGAAAATGATAACAAAATGATTTGCAAGAGACATTGCAAAAGTCCATTAACGATGGTTACCACTTACAATCCGGTGGCCTGTTAGCTCTCTGTAATAATCTATTTCTGCCTACTGCTGAACTCAGGTCTCGTCGGTAGGGAGATCAGACATATTCCAATTTCCACGATGCTTGTTGGCACGCCTGCAGTCAAATTGAGTACTTAACTTTTACTTTCAGTTTGATGGCTTATAAGTTAGGATTTAGTAACATACCCATATCACCATAATGGTAGTGCGCGGAGGGGACCATTATATGCATGACGGTTACCATGACAACCGACATAAACAACACCAGTATCCAGTACATGATCAGATCGCAGAAATACAACGTGAACCAGTAACGAGCAGGCGAGAAATTCATAGCGTGGCTCTAAAACGTTATTATCTTTGTTAAAAAGATAAGCTAGTTGTCATTGTTATCATCTGTACTTAATTTTGCAATACGTCGCCTCAGTGCTTGTTTGGCCTATCTGCACTCGAGCAAATTTTACAGGAGACGTTTTTTTTGTTTTATTTATTAAATAACGTTTAATTTTTTAATTTGATACTTAATATAAATACACGAGCTACCCACAAATTGATTTATAAAGAAATAATATACAATAGTTTATGATTCTAGCGTATTTTACATGTTTTGTGTGACGATAGGCCAAACGTGCACTAAAAATTTTTCGGATGTTTACTTACAACAAACGTGCACTGAAGATTGACCAAAGGATTGTGATAATTTTCCGTGCTTGTTTGTGCTAAGTGCTAATATTGTTGATACAGGATGTAAGTTTTTAATTAGTATAAGTTTTACTGCCGATTTCACTTGTTCCGTTATGTATATTATTTTAAAATATGACCAACTTCTCGATTTTTGATTGATGGGTTTTTTGCGCTTGAAGCGTCCTGGTGAGTATTTTGTCTGTAGATGAAGGTCAAGGTCTGATGATGGAGCTGGAAGGTGGCAACAGAAACTCTGTCAATAAGCAAGATAACCTCATCGTGTTTAGACTCTAATGAAGCGTCTTGATGAGTTCATTGCATAGACATGAATGTCAAGGTCTGATGATGGAACTGGAAGGTGGCCACAGGAAATCCGTCACTAAGCAAGATAACCTCATCGTGTTTAGGCTCTAATGAAGCGTCCTGGTGAGTACTTTGTCCCTAGATGAATGTCAAGGTCTGATGATGGAGCTGGAAGGTGGTTACAGGAACTCTGTCAATAAGCAAGATAACCTCATCGTGTTTAGACTCCAATGAAGCGTCTTGATGAGTTCATTGCATAGACATGAATGTCAAGGTCTGATGATGGAACTGGAAGGTGGCCACAGGAAATCCGTCACTAAGCAAGATAACCTCATCGTGTTTAGGCTCTAATGAAGCGTCCTGGTGAGTACTTTGTCCCTAGATGAATGTCAAGGTCTGATGATGGAGCTGGAAGGTGGTTACAGGAACTCTGTCAATAAGCAAGATAACCTCATCGTGTTTAGGCTCTAATGAAGCGTCTTGATGAGTTCTTTGCATAGACATGAATATCAAGGTCTGATGATGGAACTGAAAGGTGGCCACAGGAACTCCGTCATTACGCAAGATAACCACATCGTGTTTAGGCTCTTATGAAGCGTCCTGGTGAGTACTTTGTTCCTAGGTGAATGTCAAGGTCTGATGATGGAGCTGGAAGGTGGTTACAGGAACTCTGTCAATAAGCAAGATAACCTCATCGTGTTTAGACTCTAATGAAGCGTCTTGATGAGTTCATTGCATAGACATGAATGTCAAGGTCTGATGATGGAACTGGAAGGTGGCCACAGGAACTCCGTCAATAAGCAAGATAACCTCATCGTGTTTAGGCTCTAATGAAGCGTCTTGATGAGTTCTTTGCATAGACATGAATATTAAGGTCTGATGATGCAGTTGGAAGGTGGCAATAGGAACTACGTCATTAAGCAAGATAACATCATCGTGTTTAGGCTCTAATGAAGCGTCTTGATGAGTTCTTTGCATATACATGAATGTCAAGGTCTGATGATGGAGCTGGAAGGTGGTTACAGGAACTCCGTCAATAAGCAAGATAACTTCATCGTGTTTAGGCTCTAATGAAGCGTCTTGGTGAGTACTTTGTCCCTAGATGAATGTCAAGGTCTGATGATGGAGCTGGAAGGTGGTTACAACTTTGTCAGTAGATGAATGTAGATGAATGTCTATGCAAAGAACTCATCAAGACGCTTCATTAGAGCCTAAACACGATAAGTTTATCTTGCTTATTGACGGAGTTCCTGTAGCCACCTTCCAGCTCCATCATGAGACCTTGACATTCATCTAGGGACAAAGTACTCACCAGGACGCTTCATTAGAGCCTAAACACGATGACGTTATCTTGCATAATGACGGAGTTCCTGTGGCCACCTTCCAGTTCCATCATCAGACCTTGATATTCATGTCTATGCAAAGAACTCATCAAGACGCTTCATTAGAGCCTAAACACGATAAGTTTATCTTGCTTATTGACGGAGTTCCTGTAGCCACCTTCCAGCTCCATCATGAGACCTTGACATTCATCTAGGGACAAAGTACTCACCAGGACGCTTCATTAGAGCCTAAACACGATGACGTTATCTTGCGTAATGACGGAGTTCCTGTGGCCACCTTCCAGTTCCATCATCAGACCTTGATATTCATGTCTATGCAAAAAACTCATCAAGACGCTTCATTAGAGCCTAAACACGATGAGGTTATCTTGCTTATTGACAGAGTTCCTGTAACCACCTTCCAGCTCCATCATCAGACCTTGACATTCATCTAGGGACAAAGTACTCACCAGGACGCTTCATTAGAGCCTAAACACGATGAGGTTATCTTGCTTAGTGACGGATTTCCTGTGGCCACCTTCCAGTTCCATCATCAGACCTTGACATTCATGATTATGCAAAGAACTCATCAAGACGCTTCATTAAAATCTAGACACGATGAGGTTATCTTGCTTATTGACAGAGTTTCTGTTGCCACCTTCCAGCTCCATCATCAGACCTTGACATTCATGATTATGCAAAGAACTCATCAAGACGCTTCATTAAAATCTAGACACGATGAGGTTATCTTGCTTATTGACAGAGTTTCTGTTGCCACCTTCCAGCTCCATCATCAGACCTTGACCTTCATCTACAGACAAAATACTCACCAGGACGCTTCAAGCGCAAAAAACCCATCAATCAAAAATCGAGAAGTTGGTCATATTTTAAAATAATAAACACAACGGAACAAGCGAAATCGGCAGTAAAACTTATACTAATTAAAAAGTTACATCCTGTATCAACAATATTAGCACTTAGCACAAACAAGCACGGAAAATTATCACAATCCTTTGGTCAATCTTCAGTGCACGTTTGTTGTAAGTAAACATCCGAAAAATTTTTAGTGCACGTTTGGCCTATCGTCACACAAAACATGTAAAATACGCTAGAATCATAAACTATTGTATATTATTTCTTTATAAATCAATTTGTGGGTAGCTCGTGTATTTATATTAAGTATCACATTAAAAAATTAAACGTTAGTTAATAAATAAAACAAAAAAAACTTCTCCTGTAAAATTTGCTCGAGTGCAGATAGGCCAAACAAGCACTGAGGCGACGATTCATGTTTATGCAAAGAACTCGTCAAGACGCTTCATTAGAGCCTAATCACGATGAGGTTATCTTGCTTATTGACAGAGTTCCTGTAGCCACCTTCCAGCTCCATCATCAGACCTTGACATTCATGTATATGCAAAGAACTCATCAAGACGCTTCATTAGAGCCTAAACACGATGATGTTATCTTGCTTATTGACAGAGTTCCTGTAGCCACCTTCCAGCTCCATCATTAGACCTTGACATTCATGTATATGCAAAGAACTCATCAAGACGCTTCATTAGAGCCTAAAAACGATGAGGTTATCTTGCTTATTGACGGAGTTCCTGTAACCACCTTCCAGCTCCATCATCAGACCTTGACATTCATCTAGGGACAAAGTACTCACCAGGACGCTTCATTAGAGCCTAAACACGATGAGGTTATCTTGCTTATTGACAGAGTTCCTGTAGCCACCTTCCAGCTCCATCATCAGACCTTGACATTCATGTATATGCAAAGAACTCATCAAGACGCTTCATTAGAGCCTAAAAACGATGAGGTTATCTTGCTTATTGACAGAGTTCCTGTAGCCACCTTCCAGCTTCATCATCAAACCTTGACATTCATCTCTTCTCAAAGAACTCATCAAGACGCTTCATTAGAGCCTAAACACGATGAAGTTATCTTGCTTATTGACGGAGTTCCTGTAACCACCTTCCAGCTCCATCATCAGACCTTGACATTCATGTAAATGCAAAGAACTCATCAAGACGCTTCATTAGAGCCTAAACACGATGATGTTATCTTGCTTAATGACGGAGTTCCTATTGCCACCTTCCAACTGCATCATCAGACCTTAATATTCATGTCTATGCAAAGAACTCATCAAGACGCTTTATTAGAGCCTAAACACGATGAGGTTATCTTGCTTATTGACAGAGTTCCTGTAGCCACCTTCCAGCTCCATCATCAGACCTTGACATTCATGTATATGCAAAGAACTCGTCAAGACGCTTCATTAGAGCCTAATCACGATGAGGTTATCTTGCTTATTGACAGAGTTCCTGTAGCCACCTTCCAGCTCCATCATCAGACCTTGACATTCACCTCTTAAAGAACTCATCAAGACGCTTCATTAGAGCCTAAACACGATGAGGTTATCTTGCTTATTGACGGAGTTTCCGTAGTCACCTTCCAGCTTCATCATCAGATCTTGATTAAGATCAAGGATCCTATATTCAAGATCCAGGATGCAGAATCCAACATCCGGATCCAGGATTCACAGTACAGAACAATTTACAAACAGATTTCGAAAACTCGAATTTTATTTATTTGTATGGAAAACGGGCGTGATACTTGTCTTAACCTGACAATTGGTTTAAAGTTTTTAAATAGAACACCCTGTTTGAAATTCAACTGAGTCAACGGTTAATTAAAAAAAATACGTATTTCTCTATTTTTAGCGATGTCTGCTCATATTTGCTTTTATGATTTGTTGAAGAAATACTTTTAAAATGATATTCAATCAAATTTATGAAAAAAAAAACATAATTTAATAAACTATTTCTCATTTTTTATTGTGATTTCATGCGAATCTCACTGTGTTTCGAACTACTGTGACGTCATACAAAATGGCGGATACGGCGCTACGCCGGCTGTGATTGGTCAATTGAGTTGCGATACAACAAACAAGCACTGAAATTTTTAAAAACTACCGATACAGCAAACAAGCACGGAATTTTCGTTAAGTGCCGTGTTGAGAAAAAAATTAAAATGAGATTTTTATTGCTTTAGAATTGAAAATTTTAAAAAGTTATTTTACCAGTAGGATGGAAATTTAATTCTTTATATTACTGCATTAAAAAGTCATTTTCGTAAAAAATGTCAGATAGGCCAAACAAGCACTGGGGCGACGAATAGTGTAGCCTATCAGACCATTGCAATCAACTGCTAGGCTCGGCTCAGTGAGATTTACTCAGTAAAAGGCTTCATGCTTAGCCACGCTTTCCTAATACGGATTACAGACTTCATATAATTTTAATCCTCCAATAATTGCATTTAGGTAGTCATTTTGCATTGTTTTGGTTTCAGGATTAGAATCAGCGGACTGCAGTCTTATCTCTCTATAGATGAGCAATGGTAGTGTTGAGATTACCTGCAAATGTCGAATCATTCCGTGTTCTTGCGAAGGCAGCAGAGTTGTGTGACATATCGTCAGTATCAACAAACATTGTATCAATAATGGTGCTGCTTCAGCTTGCCTTATCCACTGTTGAATTAAATTTTAGATTTAAATAATATCTTACTGGGTTCATCGAACCGGTAGGCGCAATGTTGGTAGACCCCCCACAAGATGGACCGACGATCTGGTCAAGATCGCGGGAGGTCACTGGATGCAGATGGCGCAGGATCGGTCGATGTAGCGAGGTTCGGGGGAGGTCTATGTCCAGCAGTGGACGTCTATAGGCTGATGATGATGATGGGTTCATCAATGAAAATTATAGAGGGTGTCTCAAAGGAAAAAAAATATTTTTGAAAAAAATAAACAAAAATGATAATCACCACGTAACTATCAAGCGGGGTGGGACTCAAGACAAGATCTACTAGCTTCTCTGATTTCACTGCTCAGAGTTATTACGGTGGTCACCACTGTGGATCCTGGCTACACAGGAGTTACAGTGGGAGTGAGAGACGGGCAAATACCTGAAGACTCGTACCTACATCTATCATGCATTAAAATAACTTATTTACAGTTTTTTTTACAAACATACTGGAGATAAGTCCAGTTCCAACGGGTCATCAGTGACTTGTATGGTGGCATCTAGTTTTCCAGTGTAATGGCGTAGTAGAGACACGAAGACCCTCGCCAAAGATTTAGCTGCTGCAGCCGTATCGTAATGCAGTGGGCTGTATAGAGCTTCGATCTACAATAGATGTTTCAAAAAAGTTTCCAATGTATAGGTTTTCAAATTACTTTTATTTTTGAATACTTAAAAAAATTCTTCCAGTTGTCGAGGTTTCATTTTTTTATTTATTTTATTGCCATGTAGGCAGACGAGCCAACGGCCCACCTGATAGTAAGTGGTTACCGTCGCTCATGAACCTCTGCAATGTCAGGGACACTGAGGGGTCGCTACCTACGACCTAACTTTAAGGACCCTCCTCAAGCCTCGTTTGAAGAAGGACAAGTCATAGCGCTCAGGGAATACCGAGGAGGATTTGGAATAAAGATCTGTGAAATACTGCGCTAAGTGAGCAATTGCACCAACTACGAATTGGCAACAACTGACGCATTTTGAATCAGTCCTTCAAAATGCGTCAGCTCACAGCTCAGAGTTACTGATGACTGGTTTGATGATAGAGCTAAGAGGATAATAGTTAATTAAGAATGAACTTTTAGGTTTTCAAACTTCTTTTTAAATCTCGATTTCATTTCAGTACTAACTTCAAGTATGCCATTTTTATTTCTGTAGACATCCATTCCGTAGGCGTGCATATTGACATATTGCTGGGGAGAATCTATCGCACGGGTCACTAGATATTCCGTGAGACTCTAAAAAACAAGGGTAATGGGAATTTTGTTCACTTCATCTAATAAAAAGTTATTTTTTTCTTACTTCTGAATGTGTTAGCGCCATATAAACGATTCCCCGAATGTCTTTTATGGTTGAATTTGGTTCAGAAAATACATAGCTGAAATCAAAACGTGTACCTATCAAACATAGGTAAATAAATAAAAAAATATGAATAACATAGCTTATTAGTCCTATAAGATGGTATATTTTACTTACCATGGAATTATGTTTATTAAATTTTTTATGAGTAAATAAATCTGTCTAGGATAATCTTAATTAATAAATGAAATAGAATATTATAAAACTTACGCATCAGCGACTGATCTAGCCATGGTAGAGTTATCAGTCCTTAGAATTAACGTTGTAACATGTTTGCCACCTTCTGCCGTCAGGAGCTAAATTAATTATTTCAAAATTGAAATGACAAATTCAATTGAGACATTTAAAAATGAATATTGCACTTTCTTACTTCCCCGTAAAACACCTTTTTCACTGTCCTTGACTGGTCCAGTTCAGACAAAATGGTCGAGAGTGATAATCCAATGAATATCCCAGCAAGGAGTGTTGAAAAGAACTGTTGAGTAGAATATAAGCCAAATTAATGAAATGAAATGAAATGAAATACTTTGAAATGAAATACTTTATTTTCAACATTGATGACGTACTCATTCTTGTTGACGTCAAAAGTTACAAGCTACCACCAGTTCGGACACAAAAAATAATGATTGCAGCCACCGTCCTGAGAAGAACTGGCAAGAAACTCAGCGGACATGTCTTTTTTCTTTATGATCATATATTTTTTTTAAGTTTTTTACAATTTTACACTAAATATTTAAAAAAAAACAAAAAAAAAATCGATAATGTTAATGAAGTGACTTTGGGGAGCAACTCATTCCCACTTTGTGCAATCGTCCAAGTAATCATTGACCTTATAGTAGGCTTTCTTGCACAGACGTTCTTTAATAGTTTTCTTAAACCTATGTATAGGTAGGTTTTGAACATCTTGTGGGATTTTGTTGTACAAGCATACAGACAAACACCTGAAGGAATTTCTTATTTTATGCAATCGGTAAATCAAGTTTATCTTTGTTCCTGGTGTTTCTACTATGTAGGTCAGACTTTTTAGGGAATTCCTCAATGTACTTTCTAACATACATTAAATTTTCAAAAATGTATTGGGATGGTAAAGTGAGAACTTTAATTTCTTTAAATTTTTCCCTCAGGGATTCCCTTGAGTGCATATTATAAATAGCGCGTATAGCTCTTTTCTGCAAGATAAAGATCGTTTCTACATCGGCTGCAATGCCCCGTAGCAAAATGCCATAAGACATAACACTATGAAAATAACTGAAATAAACTAAACGAGCCGTGTCTACATTAGTAATGAGTCTATTTTTTTTTACCGCGTATGCCGCAGAGCTGAGCTTACTCGCTAATTTATTTATGTGGGGTCCCCACTGCAGCTTGGAATCCATTGTTATACCAAGAAAAACAGTTGACTCAACAAGCTCCATTGACTCCCCACCAACAATAATTATATTACTATGTACTTGTTTTACATTTGGTAAACTGAACTTTATACATTTGGTTTATTTTTCATTTAATAAGAGATTATTAACACGAAACCAATGGACCACACAAGAAATCGCATCATTCACTTCGTCATAAATGATCATTCGTCGTTTAATTTTAAATAATAAAGATGTATAATCTGCGAATAATACGACGTCGTGTCGGGTTTCAATAAAACTAGGTAGATCATTGATATATATTAGAAATAAAAAAGGACCCAAGATGGAACCCTGAGGTACACCCATACTCAATTCGGCGCCGGAAGATCGGTTTCCTTGAACATCGACTATTTGTGTCCTGCCCGATAAATAGGATTTAATAAGCGCTAACGTACCATCCCTAATACCATAGTGATGTAGTTTCCTCACCAATGTTTCGTGGTCAAAACAGTCAAATGCTTTGGATAAATCACAGAATACTCCAAGATCATCCTGAGACTCCTCCCAAGCTTGAAAAATATTTTTGACTAAATAAACACCTGCATCAGTAGTAGAGCGACCCCTCGTGAACCCGAATTGTTTGTTGTGTAGCAGGTTATTTGACTTAAAATGTTCTAAAAGTTGTTCTAATATTATTTTTTCAAAGATTTTACTCAATGTTGGTAGTACTGATATAGGTCTGTAGTTAGAGGGGTCATCAGTACAACCAAATTTAAAAAGGGGAATCACTTTACTGTGTTTCATTAAGTCAGGAAACACACCACATCTAATACAATCGTTAAATATACTAGTAAGATGAGGAGATATAACATCTATAATAGATTTCACGACCTTTACTGATATTCCCCACAGATCAGCTGTATTCTTAACATTAATACTATGGAAACTCTTCATAATATCTTCTTAAATTCTTAAATTTAAATACTACATTACATACAGGGTGGATCTGTAACTTTGGACAATCTGACGTGGGGTGAATGACCTGTTGAAATAAAACTTAGAAACACTTTTATTTTAGGAATTGGATAAAAAATATTTTTATCATAGTATGGAAGTCCGCAACGAAAGTCGTACGTTTTCCATACAATGTCAAAAAAAAAAGTTTAACCGATCCAAAAAATTAAAATGGTGCTATGTTGTATTTCGAAAGGTCATTCACCCCACGTCAGATTATCCAAAGTTACAGATCCACCCTGTATATTAACATGTTTCCTTAGTAATTTTTCAGCTTCTATTGGGGATGAATTTAAAGAGGAAGTAGTTGAAACTGGAATATCAGAAAAAAACTTTTCGAAAGCATTAGCCACACCTTCGTGACTGGTTATCAAGTTATCATTCATTCTCAATGAGAATTCTTGGTGGTTATTTCTGACTTTACCAGTTTCTTTACCAATGATGTTCCAAGTCATCTTTATTTTGTCAGAGGCATTTTTTATTAAATTACTTAAATGTAAGGACTTTGCCAATATGCAAACTTTCCTGAATAATTTGGAATAATTTCTGACATACTGATGAAATGATTCATCATTGTTATACGATTTTTCATAATAAAGGTCATACAAAGTCTGCCTACTTTTATAAATTCCAACTGTGGCCCACTCACTAAAACGTTTTTTATTGTTAATAGTAATCGTTTTAGGAATAAATACATCTTTGAAGGCTAAATAATTTTTTTCAAACATATTCTGGTATAACATATTTGGTTCTCGGTTATAACTAACTTCTGAAATAGTTTGTATAATTTTATTTCTAAAATTTTCTATTCTTTTATCATTTACAGGAACAAACTTAACAGTAGGTTTGACTTCAGGAGCCACATAATATTCTAAAGATACTAATTGTCCCAAGTGGTCAGATGTTAACTGATTTATAACATTTTTTTGTAATGGATTAAAATTTGTAAAAATGTTATCTAAACAAGTTGCCGATGAACTAGTTATTCTAGTGGGCTCTAAAAATAAGTTCATAAGATTATATGATTTTAACAATTTTTTAAATCTAATGGTGGTATTCGTATTTTCTAAAAGATTAATATTAAATTCACCACAAATTAAAATATGTTTGTTACAGACAGTAATTTTCAATAAAACATTTTCCAAAATATTTTCAAAGGAATCATATAACGCATCAGGTGGTCTGTACACACATACAACAATGAGGTGCTCAAGCTCAACGCAGGACATTTCAATAGTTCTCTCTACAGAGAGGGCCACTATAATCTTTAATCAAAACAAAAGTAAAAGGTTGGTATCAATATTATAAACAGTAGAAAAAACGTCAATAGGATAATCTAAAGGAATTCTACGGATACAATAAATTCGAAAGTTTTTTAATATGGATGCGTTGATGTAGATTTTAATTTTTAACTTTACAATTGTATGGTCTATTATAGGTAGATATTTCAGAATAACCCTTGGGTAAAACAACATCTGCTGGGATCAACTGGTCTGTTAAAATATATTTTGATATGATTTTCACCAGTTTATCTTTTACCAAATCATTAGATAACTTTAATAAGTTTAGCTAAAATGTTTCAAATTAAAAATTAAATAATATAGATAAGAAATTAATGAAACTTACCGTAATTATTAGAAACAACCTGTATCGTATGAAGAATGTAAAATACTTCCAAGCTATAGTTCTAATTAATTTACCATTAATAAAGCGACTGTTTATTCGTTGCCAACTCGTACTCTCTGTAAAAAGATTTTTGAAATGTAAAAAAAAATATAATTATATAATTTTCAAATATGGAGTATTTTTTGAATTTGATAATCTATGGTCGGGCTTCCTTACAATTTCCTTTAAGACTTCGATATTTGATCAAAGCTTTAAGATATTTTTTTTTTATTGCCACGCAGGCAAGACGAGCTAACGGCCCACCTGATCGTAAGCGGTTACCGTCGCTCATGGTCGTCGTTCAATTTAATCAAGATTTAGTATGGCACTTTTAAATCGAATGAAAAACAAAACATTTAGAATTTATTCATAGTTTTAAACAACTCTACCTGAGATCCTTGTAACTGCTTTCTGAGATATCTCTTGAGAAGTTGAATTTTCGGGCGGTACTGTTTCTATCATGGCCCTTATAATAAAAAACCAGCATTAGGTACACTGTTTATTATAATTTTGCATAATGTTCCAATTTTAATAAAATGTTTGGTTTCAAATTAATGATAAAATTTTACATTAATCATTCAACTGGGATCGGCAACCAAATTGGTTTGTTTACTTTTGCCAAGTCTGTGGCAGGAGCCAAAATTGAGCACAGTTTTAAAACTTGTTTTGTTTACATTTTTTAATAGTCTCATATTTTACGGAGATGACATATTCGCACTGAAAATGCAATACAGCGTCGTTTAGTAATAAAGATTTACAAAAATATCAACAAAGGTTTAATTAAAAATCAAAATTAAAAACTATTGGATAAAAATGTTTTTAAAAAGGGGCTCAAACACGATATTGATTCCGAACGAAGTCCCCAGTTTCGCCATCTAGCGAAAAGTGACGTTCCCAGTTGAGTGGTTAAATAGTCTCGTAGTGATTTATAGTTAACTTTGCGTTAGGGAACAAAGTTTCTTTTTTTTGAAATGAAAATAATCTATTAACAAAAAGTTTACATGCGCTTTAACATTATTTTAAACAAAAACAAAGTCATTTTACCTTCTACAAATCTCCTCAGAATCCGGCAAACTTATGCTCAACGACACTACACCAAATTTGTCAGAGCTCATTGTCAGATCCTTTATAAATTCTACCACTTTATCAGTCGGTGACGCCGGCAACTTTAATATGAGAAGTGAACCTAAATGAGCCCTGACTGAGGCTCCAGATGCTTCTGCCTTTTGTAACAATTCTGTCGTGTCAAGAGTTCCACCACTTTGTAGCGTTAGACGTACTTTGTATTCACGTCCTGGTGTTAAGATTAACTATCAATAAATTAAAAATTCAAGATACAAGATAAAAGATATATAGATTCAAGACTACGACGATACTTTAATATGACTATCTATTGCTTTCATCTATCGCGTTTTTGAAGTTATGAACTTTATTTTTCTTTAGTTATTTTGGGTAAAATTGGATAGCTTCATGATAAATGTTACTTGTGTATGTAGCATAATTAAAAAAATCGTCTTAATAGTAAAATTTCTTATTAGATCTTTTTTTTAATAGTTTTAAAACACACTACCAATGACAGATAAGTCTTGCTAGCTTTAATATTTTAATATTTCAAACTACTCAATGAAAATGAAAATGAAAAAATATTTATTTTATTAACTAAAAAAGGTAAAGATAAAAACAACTTAACTGGTGGTTACCTCACTAGGCAAGCCTGTATCGAGGCAACCTAACAACCAAGTTAAACATATTGATAACAATCGTTTTGCCTCTAAACAGTTACAATATTATTTTTAACCAAAATACATGAAATATTCACTAATTTATAGATAAAAAAGAAAAAACCAACAAAACATAACTATTAAAAGTGGACAAACAAAGAATGATTAAGTACTAATTATATAACAATATGTAAAAATTAAACAAAAAATAATAATAAAAAAGGAGAGATGATGCGTGTCTAGGTTCAAAAAATTGACAATAGCAGACACTTTACCATATTTGAAGAACATGTAGGCAGGCGTTCCTCCAAATACCAATATTTTACTATCAAATAAAAACACTCTGTCAGCGTATTCTAGTTGTAAATTAGAAAACGAAAACTTGATTATAGTCAAGTATTTTCGGTATTGCTGAAAATAAAAAAGAAAGAAGTGTACACGATGCTGTTTGAAAGGGTAATAAGTTTTATTTTATTACCCTTTCAAACAGCATCGTGTACACTACTCTAATATTCTCTACTAGCTGACCCGCGCAACTTCGTCTGCGCCACAAAGAGAAACAATATATTCTATAGCCTTCCCCGATAATGAACTTTCCAAAAATGAAAGAATTTTTGATATCGGACCAGTAGTTTCGGAACCTATTCGAAATAAACAAACAATCAAACCTTTCCTCTTTATAATATTAGTAAAGATAAGAAATAATAGGTGTATGAATGTTTGAATTGGGTGTTTCTCTGCGTGATCAAATCACAAATGAGGAGATCCGCAGAAGGTCCAAAGTTACCGACATAGCCCAAATAATTGCATCTTTGAAATGGCAATGGGCAGGACACATTGTGCGCAGAACTGATGGCCGATGGGGCCGAAAAGTTCTAGAGTGGCGACCACGAACTGGTAGGCGCAGCGTAGGCAGACCTCCCACAAGGTGGACCGATGACCTGGTCAGGACCGCGGGAGGAGGCTGGATGCGGACAGCGCAGGACCGATCAATGTTGCGAAGTTTGGGGGAGGCCTATGTCCAGCAGTGGACGTCTATAGGCTGATGATGATGATGAATGTTTGAATGATGAAAAACAAGATTTCACAGAATGATCATGAACAAAACTAGTTGACCTTCTGAATGACACTGAAAAATGTCTTAAAAAATTTAAAACATGGGTGACTTTTCTAACTGAATGTTTATTTAGATATAATGAAAAAAATACTCACGATGATTTTATCAATGATAACATTTCTGTAAGCTTGATCTTCAATGAAATTAGGAATTATAATAATCTATAAAGAAATATTGTTTTTATCTATTTTTGCTATTATAAATCAAAAAAAATTATAATATAGGTTTTTAAATTTCATTGTAAGAATTCGGAGTATTCTAAAAACAAATGGACTCTATTTTTTATACGGTTCATACGAATTGCAGTAACAAGTTATCGAATCGTAATAATAATGGTATTGAATCGACCATCATTGTTCCGATCGTTGTATCTGTGCACGGTCTAATAGCGAAAAGCTTCGACCGTCATCTAGAGAAGCTTTCGCTCCCCGGCTGGGTAAAGGGCCTGATTCCTCTCTCTTGACCCCTGACCACTGATGACTTGGGTCGTAGACTCCGCCTGCAGTGGCCCTCTGTTTTTTTATATTGTATTTTTAATTTTTATTTTCTTGTATATTCTGTTTTTTATATTGTATTTTTAATTTTTATTTTATGTATTTTTAAAAATAGTATGTAAAAAATAATGAATAAATGAATATTACGTACTTTAGTATACAGGGTGTTAGTCAAAAATAAGACAATACTGAGATGTAATTAAACATTATCTGCATCATTTTCATAATTAACCATATACACCACATTTTCTAAACAATTGAGCGGCGTCTAGAAATTTTGTCAAAATACTTATAAATATATGTATTATCTTACTCTAGGCTCCAACAGCAATGCCAGTGCCCAGCAAAGCTGAGCTTTGTAATAATCATCCAAGTTTCCAACACGCTGGTGTTCCACTGAGCCCAGGTCACAGTCACACAGGAGCTGCTTCGATCGAATGTGACCATATTCGTAAACGTACTGCGAACTCTCTTGCCATAGACAAAGCTGTTAAAAAAACTACATTGAAATGGTTTGGAATTTATGACGTGATCATTTTTTTAGTTGGATGAAATCATCAGATCCCGGCTGAGGCCAGAACCCAGCACGGGATTTAAAGAGACGACGCGACGCGTTACGCCATCGGTACTCTTTCCCGTAGCGGCGCCCCCATGACGTGATCATAGACTGATAAAATCCTTGAATAATTAACGTAAATATAGTGTGTTATATTTGGTATTACCACTCAGTATGTTGGCATTTTTAAGGTTAACAAAGATCCTTTTACTGTTCATGCAGAAATAGAATATTGTAGAAATGAAGAGAAGAAAAATATTTAATGAATGAATTAATTAATTATTTATGTTCTTCACCCACAAACACAAGTTAATACAGTAAACTAGTAGGTACATTCAATGGCTCAAAACTAATAATATTCTATAGAAGATTGGTACCTAAATTAGGATGAAGTATTAAAGTAGGTACATGAAAACAAAAAAACTGCCATTCACTAAAGGTTTGTAGATATATTACACTATCTGACCTGCGCAACTTCGTCTGCGTTACAAAGGGGTTCAAACAGTACTCGCAATGCCGTCGAGCTATTATTTTCGCGGCCCGCAGTGCCCCACATATTCATTGCGTTTTATACTCGTAATTACTTCTAAACGAAAAGTCCGATTGGAATAAAACAAAAAGTAATTTACTTCTACATTAATACTCATGATAACAAAATACTTTGGATAAGGGTTAATATAACAATACTCATTTAACGTTAAATTCAATCTTGGGACGAAAAAATTATTATCGTGACTAAACTATGATAGTTAGATATATGCTGTCCCGATCTTTTTTGTTTGTCTTCAAAAGACCTAAAAACCAGTAGTACATCATTTTGTTCTATTATCAATAGTTTTTGCAGCGTACGCATAAATAGGTTTTCGATTATTCGATTTCTGATAATATGTTACTAACTCCTAGAAACACATTGAAATGTTCTTGCACTGTTAATTCGTCGAAGAGTATCGTTGAACGATGACAATAGCCCACCATGTGGGGTTCGGTTATGAAATTCTCCCCTGGTATTGGATTACGACCCAGTACATTTATAGTTCCAGTATCTGGTAACGTAAGTCCTGAAATATTGAAAAGTTAAAGATTTAAACTTATTTGTATATGGATAATCATAATAATATTATAAAGGCGAAAGTTTGTATGTATGGATGTATGTTTGTTACTCTTTCATGTAAAAACTACTGAATGGATTTGAATGAAACTTTACCACAATATAGCTTATACATCAGAATAACACATAGGCTACAATTTTTGAACCCCTTTGTAACGCAGACGAAGTTGCGCGGGTCACCTAGTACTTGAAATAAATTCATGTTTACCTTAGTAAGATTTAAAGTTGTTTTTTTTTGGATTCTGTCTCATCTGTCATCTGTAAAAACCCATTACTGCCAACTGCTGAGCTCAGGTCTCCTCCGAAGAGGGGTTAGGCATAGTCCACCACGCTTGCCCAATGCGGATTGGGTGGGATTTTTAGCTCCCTTTTCCGATATGCAGGTTTCCTCACGATGTTTTCCTTCACCGTTTTTAGGTGTTGTGAAAAATTGCACATAAATCTTTTTTTTATATTAAGATTTAGAGGTACAAGCCGGCCGGTTTTGAACCCGCGACCTCCCGCACGGAAGGCAAGCGCAATTACAACTTACAAATTATAATTTAGACTTTTTTTACAGAATAGGTCTTAATCTAGCTAATCAAAGTAAAAAAGTACATTTTATTCTATTCTAATCACAGACGTTGTTTCCACGGATTTTTTTCCGACTCTACCTTAGTTATTTAAAGCAAGTAGTACCTATGAAGTTAAAGAGAAATCAAGATTTAAAGTAGCGTTAAGCTTTGATTAAAACGAAGTATCTTTGATCGAAGGAGATCGCTCATTTATTTAAAATAAAATAAAAAAAACCCTTATCCTTAATCGTCAGAGAAAAAGTCAGAGACAAAAGAGAGATTAAATTAGATTATAATATCTGTGTATATTTTTGTTGTTGTACTCAGCCAGGTTGTCCATTGACATAGGCCTCCTCCAGTTTTCGCCATTTTTCTCTATCCTGGGGATGTCTTCGCCAGAGGTGGGGTAGGTCATCCTCATCCTCATTCTCTCATTCGCTCATTTATTTACCTGTAAGTAAATCTTCTAAAGTCACCATCATCTTCGTGTGTATTTGCTCGGCGAACAGAACAGAATACTCTCCGCGGTATATATCCATCGTGACATTGCTCAGTAGTGTTACGCCCATAATTTTCTGCAAACGTTTTCTCTACCATTAGTTAGATTAACATTTTATTAATTTCTACGCAAATGCGCATATCATTATAAAGAGTGGAGTTCAATTATTGGAACGAAGTTCCTTATCGCGCGTTTTCGAAAGGGGGCTAGACGGAAAAAAATCTTACGAAAAGTTGTCACGACACTTTTTTGTTTTAGATGATTATCGCTAGATGGCGCTGTGATCAAATTCTTTTAAAACACGTTCCTTATCGCGCGTTACGTTAGGAAAAAATATCTTTTAATCCAAAGGAATTTCGTTCTATTCGGGTGTCCTATGACACCTCTCAAGTTTTTTGTAATTTGTCATTATAATATTCGTTTTCTGCTTCAGCACTGAAAGTCCAGTCCGCAAAATACTCTCTTCTCTTTGAATTACCAATTAAGTTAAGAACTACCCACTATACATGTATAAGTAAGCACAAAGCAAAAGCAACCAACGGATTCACCTTAGACACATTATTGAAGCTAACAGCCTTAGCGACAAGCTCATCTACCGCTTGTAACTTCTCTCTTTCCTTGTTATTAGGAACTTCAATTTTACATAGCTTATTTTTATTCTGAAAAATATATTTTACAATGCATCTAACTTATGAATTTATCATTTATCACAGCGATGATACAATTTGTCGATTAGTTAATATTAATGGTTGATTTGCTCTATCACGGAATGGAAACGCATACAAATGGATTGCGTACATTCGGCAGTGTTTTGTTTAACGTTCCTCACTTTTGACAACTTGATTCTTGCAAACAGCACTAGTTCAAGGCAAGGAACTATATAAAACTAGCTGCCCTGCGCAACTTCGTCTGCGTCGTTTAGGTATTGTTCCCGGGAATTTTCTAAAAGTACTCATCAGGACGCTTCATTAGAGACCAAACACGATGAGGTTATCTTGCTTATTGACGGAGTTCCTGTGGCCACCTTTCAGCTCCATCATCAGACCTTGATCTAAGATATCCTATCTCTCAAGTTGGATAGAACTGCACATGGTGTGCAAATTTTATTATAATCGGTAAAGTGGTTTAGGAGTCCATTGAGGACAAACATTGTGACACGAGATTTATATATAGGTATTAAGATTACTGTCCCGCAGACTGACCTTGGGTCACAAATTTAATAAATTTAAAATCGAAATATGAATTCGTTGCAAAATCTTACCTCATTTCTCTTAAATATAACCGAATTCCACGACATCTGACCTCCTACGGCACGACCCTGTCCAATGGTCCTTTGTAAAATCATCAGTATGCCGAAACAAAACGTTATCAACACACTCCACGATGCAATCGTCAGCATTAGATTACCGATATCCATGTTATCAGCAGCTGAAACTGTGTGTACTTATGTTGTCAATTTGTTGTGATTGAAATTATTGATTTTGTTGTTAAGTTCGTGGACTGATAAGGTTACTCAGGTGAGATTAGGTTAGAAAGACATATTGTATTGTTATAGGTATATTTTTTATCACAGTTACCTATATTTAAAAGTTAACATTAACCCTTTCACGCTCACAGGAAATATTTTTCCCTTCTACAAAAATCGTTTTTGATTATTATTGAATCGATATTTTTTTAATGAATGTCTAACGTAGGTACGTTGTGATAAAATGTTTCCCATGAAATTAAAAGGATAATTAAATTTGTACACCCTAGTGTTTTTCTAGTGATATCTCTTACTTTACAGAATAACTTAAATATTGTGTAGTATTCGCATATTTAGTCTCAGCCATCTTACTGTCCTGAAAGGGTTAAATAACAATATGAACATACTTACTTCCAGTCTGTAACAAAGCAAATTGATTGAACGAATGTATCAGTCCAAGTTGTGGGACAATCAGATTGAGAAACAGTGTAAGAGCTGTATGCATCAGATCGTACTGATGATGTACAAGTAACTCCGCTAGATACATCTGCAGGAGAGTGAACAGTGTCGTCCAAACACAGGCTAACCAAGCTGAAAACATCATGTGGGTACAGTGAGCTATGGCCAAAGGGAAATCTCCGGCCGGGCGAGATAGTGTATGCCCGGTCAGTGGGCTCACTGTAGTAATTTCAGATGTCGTATATATGCGAAGATTTCTGCAAATTTTGTAACCGCTATTCAGGATCTCGTGCGCTATTATTGGTCGCCACACATCATAAATATTTAGTAACTTGTCTTTTTTGGACATGAAGAAATTGCTGGTCTTCATCTTTTCTGTAGGCAGGGGTATGTAGGAGTCGAACCAGTCTAAAACCTCCTGCCGCTCACACTCAGCGTCCGAACCCCAGCTGAGACCAAAACCCAGCACAGGTTGTGCGGGGTGACGCGACGCGTTGCACGTTAAGACTTAGGTACTATACGTATTGCCCCGTTACTCTCGAGTAACCGGTCTTAGCAGATATTCGAAGACTCGCAATAAGTACACAGAACCACTTCGTCATATGATAAGCCTCGATGCCTATGTCTGGCAATAAACATTTACGAGCTGTTGATGATGATAACGAAATTTCCATAAAGTAACTTAACTAATTCCTATTTACTCGTAGCTCTATCAAATAATAGAGGACGACAGTAATTGACAAAAGGTTCATCAAATACTTAAAAGATAATCAAAACATGAAGTTCATGATACGGAGTAACTTTTTTTTTTATAAAAGAGTATATTCTCGATTTCCCAAAAAGTTTAAAGCATATATAATAGATATAACAAAACTTGAGAGGCGTCATGGGACACCCGAATAGAACGAAGTTCCTTTCGATTAAAAGATATCTTATTATTTTTTTCCTAACGTAACACGCGATAAGGAACGTGTTCTAAAAGATTTTGATCACAGCGCCATCTAGCGATAATCATCTTAAACAAAAAAGTGTCGTGACAACTGTCAAAGTGTCGTGACAACTTTTCGTAAGATTTTTTCCGTCTAGCCCCCCTTCGATAACGCGCGATAAGGAACTTCGTTCCAAAAAATGTGAATCGCAATCTGAAATAGCTACTTACCTCTATTATGAAACATAGCCATAATGAAAGCCTGTATGATCATAACTGACACATACATCAGTACAACAACCAGTGCGACCACAAGATGAATCCATCTGAATATTAGGATCAATGTCACGGATGCTAAGAAGCAGATGGGAAGCAATGTCAAGTAGGCATACATCAACCAGCCGAGGTACATGGATGAATATATTACTGTTCTTAGTCGAAGGGCTCGCTGCAATAAAAGTTATAATAATTATTAAATTGCTCGGGTAATAAGATATCTACTTAAAAGTGTTTAACGAAACTTTTCACACAGTTCCTTTCATTTAAAACACTTTGTTAAAAAAGATTATTCGTAATGAACAGTTCTATCGATTGGCATCATAACAATATAATAAGGTGTTGAGTTTTGCCGATTTTGTTAGTTCTATTTTCGTTATAATCTGAATTATAATTGGATTTATCTAAAATTGGAAACAAATACTTAAATTTTATGAATTCATTTACAAACCTTGACGCCATTTTTAGTTTCCTTGACAACCAACACTTCTGTCTCCAAGACTGGTGGAATGAACGCTAGCGTGAAACACAGCAGTATGCCTGATAACGCCTTCCTTACGAGAGTCTCCTTCATCATAGGAGACACTGGCATCGAGACAAGACTTAACTGGAGACAAATTTACTTTTAAGTAGGTCAATGCTAGAAAATTTCATTCGCGTTTTGTGTGGCAGTAATTATCGAACACAGAATTTAGCGATTGTGGTAATGAGTTGATGATAGTAGGTACTTGTAGACGGTCGATTAAGAAGACGATATTTGAAGATAAACAATTCGTTTATTTCAGTGTTTTATATCACAATCACCAATATTACAAGATAAAGTTTAGTAGTACAGCACAATGAAAGTTAGGTAAACAGTTTCTGGTTAGTAACAAAGATCGCGACAATCGTACGTGAGCGGGAAAGCATCAAGCGGGTGGTTCGTCGAAGAGCTCTCGTTGAGAGTCGGGGTCGGGACGCGGGCCGAGCGCACACGCCGATAATAATAATTTTGAATAGAATACTATGTTCTCCACACAGAATGTTTATATTTCCTAGAATTTGTTCGTTATGAACAAAACTACTTAATACGTAATACAGATCATTATTTTTTAAATAATCACTAAACTATCGTTTTCTATCCAGGAATAAAAAACATAATGATAGATAGAATTACAGTAGGTATTATTAAGTTCGTCGTTAGAATGTAGCCGAAATAGCTCAGTTGGGAGAGCGTTAGACTGAAGATCTAAAGGTCCCTAGTTCGATCCCAGATTTCGACAAACTATTATTTTTGTTCTAATTATTTAAAAAACTAAAATAAGAAGCACTATTGACTTTAAATGCAGAAGGTGATTTAAACATTTTCCACCGTCTGTTAACTTTTCCCTATTGAAAATCTAATATATAAAATTCTCGTGTCACGGTGTTCGAACTTGAACTCCTCCGAAACGGCTTGACCGATTTTGTTGAAATTTTTTGTGCTTATCCGGTATCTATGAGAATCGGTCAACATCTATTTTTCATCCCCCTAAATGTTAGGGGTAGTCCACCCCTAATTTTTTTTTTATTTTTTCGACGCAGACGAAGTTGCGTGGGGCAGCTAGTATAGATATATAAGAATAAATTATAATTATTGAATAACATTATCTTATTAATGTTAACAATACTTATCACTCAAATAATAATTTAATTTTACAATAATGCTAAAAGAGACAGACGCACAATTTAGCAATGTGGTTATCAAGCCGAAATAGCTCAGTTGGGAGAGCGTTAGACTGAAGATCTAAAGGTCCCCGGTTCAATCCCGGGTTTCGGCAGCTTTAATTTTTTTAATATCTAGGTTTTTTTTTCATTTTTAATTTTTTATTTTTTTACTTTTACTTGGAATTTAAATTACTAATAAGTTATTTAATGTGTCTCTACTACTCTACTTATCTCAAATTCATCTCATACACTGATAATTTTATTTTTTATCAAAATTGGAAATATAATTGTATAAATTTTATGTAAAATGTTAGTGACAATATTTACATTAAATTTTCAAATAAAATACCTCATATTTAGGTTTCGGACCAGCAAATGTCTCCACAACGGCTTGTGAGATCGCGAGCTGCATAGCCAAGAAACCAGACCTCAAGTGCGGATTCGAATACCGGACACCATCAGCACCTGACTCATATTTAGCTCTATCTGAACTCCTGATACTCAATCTCCATGTGTTGTTTATCTAAAATAAACGTAAAAAAAACAGAAGAATTGATAATCGACTTTTCGGGTAGTCGATCAAAAAGAAAAGGCAAATCAAGTAAATTGTGTTTTTATAATTATTTGAACGAAATTCCTTACCGCGCGTTATCGAAAGAGGGCTAGACGGAAATTCTTATGAAAAAGTTGTCACGACACTTTTTTTGTCTTAGATGATTATCGCTACATGGCGCTGTGATTAAAATATTTTAAAACAATTCCTTATTTTGTTTTATATGATTAATGCTAGATGGCGCTGTGATCAAAATATTTTATTTAAGTTATAATTAATTAGTATAACTTAAAAAAAAAAAAAAAATATTACAATTCCCTCACTAATTAACCGAAAGGAACTTCGTTCCTTCCGGGTGTCCCTTGACACCTCGTCGCCTCAGTGCTTGTTTGGCCAATCTGACATTTTTTACGAAAATTACTTTTTAATGCAGTATTATAAAGAATAAAATTTCCATCCGACTGGTAAAATATTTTTTTAAAATATTCGATTCTAAAACAATAAAAATCTCATTTCAATTTTTTTCTCAACACGGCACTTTACGATAATTCCGTGCTTGTTTGCTGTCTCCTGTAAAATTTGCTCGAGTGCAGATTGGCCAAACAAGCACTGAGGCGACGACCTCTCAAGTTTTTAATTTGCCTAATGGTAAACGGTTACCATCGCTCACGAACTTGTCAGGATATCACGAGGACAAGTTGTAATTAGTAAACACTGAAGAGGGGAGCTCATTCAGAAGGCAGTATTTTTTCGTAAAAAAAGTAAAAGCTCTCATCTTTTTAGAATATTGATTTATATGTTTGTAAAGAAAATTCTAATTTTCTTTATTTAAAATTTCCCGCGTACAAGCGCGTAAATTGAAGAGGAGTGTATTAGCTATGGAAAACATAACCTAAAAACATCGCGTGGGACGTTATGCGAAAGCATTGCTTTGTAACCACTCAACTGGGATCGGCAACCAAATTGGTTTGTTTACTTTTGCCAAGTCTGTGGCAGGAGCCAAAATTGAGCACAGTTCTAAAACTTGTTTTGTTTACATTTTTTTAATCGTCTCATATTTTACGGAGATAATATATTTTCGAGTTTCCTCCAGTTTCGCCATCTAGCGAATAGTGACGTTCCCAGTTGAGTGGGTAATTGTATAAAATTATTTTTGAAGAGATTAGGGACTGACAGTAAATAAAAACATTAAATATCGTTTCTTACTTTTACAGGTATGTTAGTTTGTTTTAGAGTACTAATTACTAAGTTATACATGTTAATTTAATTCAAATAAACTTTACTTTTACAGAAACTCAATTGTGTTTGACTTGTCGTCCTAGTCACAAATTAATAGGAGAAATCTTATATGTTTTTACTAATGAGCGTTCTATTAAGAAACTTGCCAATTATAATAAGAAAAAAGAACATAATGTTGGTTTAATTATTATTTATAGAAGGTATGTTTTTTTTAAACACCTCAGTAATCTTATCACGTAGTGGTAATTATGTTTTTATCTTAATTGTATTTATCGTATTGACAACAATTTCACAATATACTATAGAGCCAAAATAGCTCAGTTGGGAGAGCGTTAGACTGAAGATCTAAAGGTCCCCGGTTCAATCCCGGGTTTCGGCAATAAACTCTTTTTTTTACCACGCACGCTTAGGCGGGCCACAGTTGACTTATCGGTCGTATGGATCATCTTATACATGAACTCTTACATTTTTTATTAATTAACGAACACTTAAGACTTGTTGTATATTCATATAATAAACAATTGTGACGTCAGAACGTGCTGAACCCCTCCCAATCGTACGCGTACCTTTATTAATGATGGTAAAGAAGAATATGAAGTGTTCTTTACAATTTGGTAATTTTCAACTATCCTTTAGAAAAAAAACATTCGATTCAATAAATAAACAATGTAAACATGTTCATAGTCAAGAAGAAAACAATCAAATTCATTTTTTATCCTAAGTATGCTCCAGTCGCCTCATATAACCTTGTGGTGCGTTTCCACATTGGCCGACCAACGTCCAACTGAGTACAAAAGAAATGACGGTGACGGCCGACTAGTATGAAAGTTGGAAGTTGGCCGGCCAATGTGGAAACGCACTATTAGTCGTTACTAGTTACAATTGTAGACTATAAAAAGTATAATTACGATGACATCGCAACTGTGTTGGAATATTGAAAGTCTCTATAGAATTTTAAGGCCCTATTCTTACCTTAGAGTTCCATATGACCCACATAACTGCTCCTACAATGGGCCTTACAGTTGAATGGTTGTACAACATATCATTTAAATTGTACTCGGAAGAAGCATTCCACATACCTTAAAATAAATCAACAAAAATAGTTACCTACATGGTGATGGTAGATTTGCCATATTTTCTAAAAGAAAGTTTATTTGAAAGATTATTGTGAAGTTTTTATGTAGATTCCACTGTTTCATATCTTTTCATAATTAAATGAGAACAACTATCACCTATCATCTGACACTAGACCCAAATCGGTCCAAACGAACTATAGTTATGGAGGAAAACTACAACTTCTTTTCGGAAGTCGATTTAAAAGACAAATTATACTCAAGAAAAGCAGCTTACTGATATCCAATATTCTAGCAGCCTTTGCCATAATGCCTACAAAAGGCATAACATTTGGAGCATATCCAGCAATGGTTTTTTTATTAAATGAAGCCAGTATATCTGGAGTAGCTAAAGGTGGTTCCGGTTCAGCTTGCAGTGGAGTCAGGAACACAGGGTTTGCTATGAATACTGCGCTGAGGAACAGAATTCCAGCGAAAGCACTTTCAAATAACAGAATTTTCCATCGGCGCCTGAAAAAATATACCTAAATTATGTTTTTGAATGATTTTTAAGAAATTACTATCATCATCATTATAAGAATGTAGACGTCCACTGCTGGACATCGGTCTTCTCAACGTTCGTCACAATAACGGTTTATGCGCTGTTTGCATACTACTCTTCCTTGTCCAGGTCGTTGGTTCATCTTGTGGGAAGTCTGTGTTCGTGGCCGCCACTCCAGAACTGTCTCATTAGCCATCCGTTTAGTGGAAAACGTGTCCTAATAATTGGTGTACAATTACAATGTATAGTACTAAATAAGATTTGGAGACGACAAAAGAGAAAGTAGAGATATAAAAGGAGAAGAGCAGAAAATTAAGGACACTTACTGTCTTTGTAAAAACGACTTCCAAATTAAAATCTTCGTTTGTTTTCGGAACCTACTGGGATTTCTTAGGTCATCTAATTCCATTATAAGTTAAATGCAAATATGAAATCACAATTTATGAAATGTTTTATTTATTTACATTTTATACAGCGATTTCACCGCATTTTTGACAAGGAAACATAAGTCAGAAAATCATCAAATTTTAATAGACATTTTTTTTTTTGTAAGTTTAAGGTTTTACTATTAATTTTATTAAGAAAAAAAAACTAAATTAAGCACTGTAATGTACTGTGCCAACCCATTACTGCCCACTCTTGGGCTCAAGTCTCCTCAGAAGAGGGATTAGGCATAGTCCACCACACTTGCCCAGTGCGGATTGGGGACTTCACATATCTTCAAAGGATTTTTAGAACCCTTTTCCGACATGCAGGTTTCCTCACGATGTTTTCCTTCACCGTATTTAGCCAGTGGTGTTGTGAAAAATTGCACATAAATCTTTTCACATTTAGATTTAGAGGTACAAGCCGGCCGGATTTGAACCCGCGACCTCCGTACGGAAGGAAGCGCTTCAACCACTCGGCCACCACGACTATTGTAAATTAAGCACACACAAGCATAATTCAGTCACTCAGCTAACCTGCGACTACTGAAGAACCACCAACCTTCAAATGATATCGAAATCCTTGATTCACCTTTGCGTAACAACTCATCGCACTTTAGCTTGTGGTTAAGAACAAACATTTCCTCGGGAAACCCATTCTAATTGAACCGTACTTCAAAGTCATTATCAAAATATTTACCTATATAGCAAACATACTCTACAGTATATCCCCTATTATTCTAGCTCAATTTCTATTCAATTGTCAATAAACCTTATGTTATAGATTATAAAGACGATATTCCTTTGATAGAAAACTGATATGATAAGTTTTAAGGAAAACTCTATGCTAAAAATCACGAATATGTACAAATTAATCATGGTTGAAATTTAATATAAATTGTGGTTTTCTTATTTGGAGTTCAGAATTCAAAATGGCTGGTACTACTGTGGTTTGTGCTTTAGTTTTGCTGGTTGTGGGCTGCAGTCAAATCGATGCAGGTAAATTATAATCATGTTCTTCTCTTGTTATCATTTGTCGTATTGTTTTAATAATCTAGCATAGTATAAGTTTTACGCCGGCCAGTTATATCTTTTAAGTATAGTTGTATTGATCGGTATGACTTCTGCATAATTTACAGGTAGCCTGAACTTGTCAGGTATTCCCTAGTGTATCTGGCCAGAAAAAGGCTTGAATATAACTTAATTTTTAACCATTCAACTGGGAACGTCACTTTTCGCTAAATGGCGGAACTGGGGGCTTCGTTTGGAATCAATACCGTGTTTGAGCCTCTTTTTAAAAACAATTTTTCCAATAAATTTTAATTTCAGTTTTAAATTAAATCAAACCTTATATTTTAGTAAATCTTTATTATTAAATGACGGTGTATTGCATTTTCAGCGAAAATATAAATTCTCCGTAAAACACGAGACGATTAAAAAAATTAAACAAAACAAGTTTTTGAACTGTGCTCAATTTTGGTTCCTGCCACAGACTTGGCAAAAGTAAACAAACCAATTTGGTTGCCGATCCCAGTTGAGTGGTTAAGGAACTTAAAATTTCGTCGTAACATGAGTAATGGAAAATAAACATGAATTTAATCGTTCTATAGCTTAAAGTGGATCGGTTAAAGCACCTTCAAAATACAATCTCTCAGAGTCTTAGAAGTTTTTGTATTCGAGCGTTAGTTACTTAGTCAATGAGAAGATTACTAACTATCGAGGAGGCCATTCCATTCTCCTTTTCAAATTGGAAAGCAATATTGAAGTAGCTATAGTAGTAGGAAGTTTATTCTAAAACTCTATAACTACTTCAGTTGTAGTCTATAGAGCTTTGCAATAAAATTGGGAACCACTTCTTTCTTTCTTTTTTTCACGAAAAAACTAAGTAATATATTGTTGATACAGACTTGAATAAAAATAATTTTTCAAACCTTGTTGTAATTAAAATAGTAAAAAATTATAAAGTATCACAATTCCAAATAATTTTAGCCGAACATTTATCAGTATTTTCATTGGCTATATCTTTATTTTTACAATTTTAAAATACTTTTTATTTGTTTTAGCGACAAGAGTAGCTCGATCGCCGCAATTTGGACAAGCTAGAGCTCAGGCCCAAGCCCAAGCTGGTGCATTTGGCGGCCGCGGTTTCAATCGCCCAGGGTTTGGAGGCGGTGGTTTCAACCGCCCTGGTTTTGGAGGTGGTGGCTTCAACCGCCCTGGTTTCGGTGGTGGTGGTTTCAACCGTCCAGGGTTCGGAGGTGGTGGCTTCAACCGTCCAGGAGGTGGATCTTCAATCAGTATCTCCAAGAGTATTGCTATCAGTAATGGGGGCTCAGCACAATCCAGTGCCAACTCTCTAGCAAGAGGTTAAATATAGGTTGGAACATAGGAATGAATATTTTTTGGAACAAAACTCAATAAAGAATTTATTTAAAAACGCTCTTTTCTTTAAAATAACTGTTTGTTTATCAGTGTTACTTATCTGTAAAATATTATAGATCAAATCTTTTATACAGTCCAAAAAAAATATATAAAAAGGCTAAAATAATCAAATCTTATTAAGTAGTATCAATTGATCAATATTAAATGATTTATCACGCTGATGGATAAACATTACACACCTATAAATACTCCCGGGTATGAAGGTCATATATCTGTAGGTTTATTAGTAATTGAAATGAGCGAAAAATCGAAATAAAAAGACGATTTTGAATAAGTAGTTTGCACGGTTGTTTTGGAAAGTAACTGTTCAATGAGATTATCTTAAAGAGATACTTTAGACTTGTAACAGCTACTGATAAGGCTATAATTTAATATTCTTATCATCGCAGTGAGGTCAATTTTTTGTGTATCAAACTTTCAAAGATTATTTTTTGTAATAAAATGTATATATACTTTTAAAAACTTATTGTAAAAAATATCAGTGAATAAAATTATTTGTCAAAATAATAAGACAACATAGATTTTTCTGGACAGGAACCACAACTGTAGGTATTACAATCGTATAGTTCATTTGAATTCTTGAAGAAGAATTCAAATGAACTATTAAACTGAAAATTTACGTGATTTACGAAAACATATTTGATTGAAATTAAAGGCTGGCGACATTTTTTATTGATTGCACCGTAAGGTTCCCTTATAATGACGGTCTCTAGATCTTTGTGTGCAAATTATGTATCAGGCTGAATGAGAGAGATAGTTAAACTAACCACTCAACTGGGATCGGCAACCAAATTGGTTTGTTTACTTTTGCCAAGTTTGTGGCAGGAGCCAAAATTGAACACAGTTCTAAATCTTGTTTTGTTTACATTTTTTAATCGTCTCATATTTTAAAGAGATGATATATTTTCACTAAAAAGGCAATACAGCGTCGTTTAGTAATAAAGATTTACAAAAATATAAAGTATAATTAAAAATCAAAATAAAAAATTATTGGAAAAAAATGTTTTTAAAAAGGGGTTCAAACACGGTTTTGATTCCGAACGAAGTCCCCAGTTTCGCGATCTAGTGATTAATGACGTTCCCAGTTGAATGTCTAATATTTCTATAAGTGGTTAACAATAATTGATATTGATTTCTGAACGAAAAAGAAGAACTCTATTCTTCTTTTTCGTTCAATTTGGACCAATTTGAAATGAAATGAGGACCAATTTGTCATGGCGCCGAAATTCCAAGGAGTCTCCCTTGAAGTGTCTGAGAGCATTGGGATCCTTGGGGTCAACGTGTCGAGCACTGTCCAGTATCGGAGTCATCTGGAAGGCAAAGCCAAACTTGCCTCTAAGATGCTGGGAGTCATCAACCGAGCAAAGCGGTACTTCACGCCGAGGCAAAGGCTTGTGCTCTACAAGGCACAGGTACGGCCTCGCGTGGAGTACTGCTCCCACCTCTGGGCTGGTGCTCCCAAATACCAACTGCATCCACTTGACTCCGTGCAGGGCAGAGCTGTTCGTATCGTTGACGATCCCAAGCTCACGGACCACCTGGAACCCTTGGGTCTGCGAAGGGACTTCGGGTCTCTTTGCATCTTATACCGGTTGTTCCACGGGGAGTGCTCCGAGGAATTATTTGAGATGATTCCAACATCTCCCTTTTATCATCGTACCACTCGGCGTCGAGGTGGAGTTCATCCCTACTATATGGAACCACCGCGGTCATCCACGGTTCGTTTCAAGAACACTTTTTTGCCACGCACCATCCGGCTATGGAATGAGCTCCCCTCCTCGGTATTCCCTGAGCGCTATGACTTGTCCTTCTTCAAACGAGGCTTGAGGAGGGTCCTTAAAGTTAGGTCGTAGGTAGCGACCCCTCAGTGTCCCCTGACATTGCAGAGGTTCATGAGCGACGGTAACCACTTCCCATCAGGTGGGCCGTTGGCTCGTCTGCCTACATGGCAATAAAAAAAAAAAAAAAAAAAAAAAGGCCAAGAAAACCTTTAAAGAGAGAGTAGAAAATTGAATATGAGAGCAGACCTGACATTGCAGAGGTTCATGAGCGACGGTAACCACTTCCCATCAGGTGGGCCGTTGGCTCGTCTGCCTACATGGCAATAAAAAAAAAAAAAAAAAAAAAAAAGACCTCCGAATAGAGGTCACCTCTCATACCACTCACAACTACTGCCTGGAAATTGCGTGCAAAAACTAATTCGTTCATAATATAGGTACCTATTTTCATTTTTTTGACATTTCAAAGTATTTACAAAAAATATATGAGTTTTAAATTATTACTAGCCACCAGTGGTCAGGGCCCAAAAGCTTACTACATTCTTACGCCCATGAAAACTAGATGGGTACATTAGTTTAGTAAAAGTTGCAAATACATATCAAAATTGCAACAATATTATTCATCACATTAATTAACAGCCGAAATAGCTCAGTTGGGAGAGCGTTAGACTGAAGATCTAAAGGTCCCTGGTTCGATCCCGGGTTTCGGCAAACTTTTTCGTTCTGGAACTTATAAATACCTATAAGAATAAGAATAAATTTATTGTCAAGTCAATAGTTACAATTTTTTTAACTATTGCACTAGGTCAGACCTGTATTGCGGGAGACCTTTCCGTGCGGGATTACAAGATAGTACCGATCGAGACAGAGTAACAAATTACTTTTAACTAATTATCCACAAAGCGAAAAAATAAAAAAAAAAAAAAATGAGAATCAAAAACAATTTCAACCTATCAACCTATTCAATCAACCTATTTCTATAAACCATAAGTAAGTATTGGAACTAATTAAAAAATAATTGTTAACCTTTTAAAATGCAAAGCATTCACCGTCAACTATGAAAATCGAACGTAATTGTTGGTTAATTTTATACATGTAACGAATACGCCATGTCTACATCCAAGCAGTTCATTATTGCGATTTGAAAAATATTAAAAGTTCTAGATGTTATGCTCAAAGCATCTCTAATAATCAAAATCTAGGTAACGTTATTTATTAAAATTTTATAAATTTAAGGTAATTTATCAATATTTTTACGTATCACTTACACTACTACTAAACGGGTTCTTACCACGATTATTTGCCTGCTCTTAAATGACCTATCCGGAGTTCCTTAGTCTTCCCGTGATCATGGCGCTTGAAACAGTGCTGTAATATCGGGACCGCTCAATTAAAAAAAATAATCGAGGTAAGAACCCGTTAAGTAGTAGTGTAAGATGTAGTTAACCGCGAGTGTTTAAAGACATTTATTATTACGTATTTTCGCTAACCTGAATTTGTGTAAATCAATATCTGCGCGAACACAATCCCAAATGCAAGCCAAGACGTTTTATAACGTGCATCAATTAGCACCTTCCAAAATAAGATCAAACGTTATCAACCATAAATGGATCAAATAATGACATAACACAGTGATCTCACTAAATTAGGTGTATTTTACCACGTACATTTATGTTAAGAATACACAAACCATTCCAATGTATTCCCACTGTTACTAGCTACTGGTGTTTACAATAACAATTTGGTGCTAAATAATTATTACAGTGATACTTGGAAATTGTTTTTCACATCTTTTAGATGAGTATAAATGCAGGCTTCTGTATCACTGGTTATCAGATCAGACGAGATGGCGAAGACGATATTAACTGTACTGGCTTTAGCTGTGTTTTCAGCACACTGTGCTGTTGTCAGGAATGAAGGTATGGTTTTGAGATTTTTTATTTTCACCTGTATTGTGACTTTTTAAGTGTCTTGAAACCTAATCGGGTAACATAAACAGACAATGCAATGTTTTATAAATTGAAATCTTTTCGTTCCAGACACGTTGAAACGGGTCGCTCGATCCCCATGCAACGAATGTGACGACCGCAGATCCCATCCTCCCCCACCGCCTCCTGGACCGCCTGGACCTCCTCCACCGCCGCCACCATTCTTCCGCACTCAACAATGGACTGGAGTAGCTCGTGGACCAGGCGGAAGAGCTCGAGGAGTGTTCAGTGGAGCAGCCGCGTCTGCTGAAGGTGGTTCCCAATCAGCCGGCCAAGCTTTCTCACTAGCCTCATCATCTGCTGGGGCTGGCTTTGGAGGTGGATTTGATTCCCAATCTTCAGGATTCGAGGGCGGTAAAGGCAATGGCGGTGGTTACTCTGGAGGTCAGAATGCGGCTGCAAGCGGAAGCGCATCTTTCGGTGGTGATTCGAGTGCCGGTGGTGCAGGAAGCTCTGGATTTGGATCATCTGGCGCCGGTGGACAGCAGAACTCCGCTGGCAGTTTTAAAGAGTCACACCATTCATACCAGAGCCATGGTAGCAAACACTTTGACGGTTCTAGCTCAGGGTTTAGTGGCTCCCAAAACCAAGGCGGTGGTTTTGGTGGTTCTCAAGGACAAGGAGGTGGATCTGGGGGTCCACAAGGTCACGGAGGTAGCTTTGGTGGTCAACAAGAACAAGGTAATGGATTCGGTGGTTCATCTCAAAGTCAGAGTTCCTCACAAGCTTTTGGTGGTTCTCAAAGCCGCGGCGATCAGGGCCAAGGTGGTTTCGGTGGTTCACAAAACCAAGGCGGAGGATTTGATGGTCAAAGTCAAAGCAGTGGTTTTGGTGCACAAGGACACGGTGGTCAATTTAGCGCTGCAAACGCACAAGCAAAAAGCTCATCAGGAAGCAGTGGAGGCGGGTTCGGTCAAGGCAACGGCGGTTTCTCTGGAGGACAAGGTGGTTTCAGTCAAGGAGGATCCCAACAGCAATCACAATCAACTAGTCATGGACAATGGCAACAAGGCTACAGTTCTGGTGCATACAAAAAGGGCGGGTCAGCTTTGAACGGAGCATTGAACCTAGCTTCTCAAGGACTCCAGATGACTCCTGCAAGTGGATGTAGTTCATGTGGAAAGAGTAACTATGCTCTCAGTAACGCTAAGAGTGATAGCGGTGATGCTGTTGCTATTTCTGTGGGCGGTTAAATAAGATAATGACGACTTTTGGAAAAAGGAAATGAAATTGATGAATGTTTTGTTATTTATTTGTAATTACATAATGTGATGAATAAATTTGTTTTTGTATCTCATTTTTAGTTTTTATTTTTGATTATATGTAAAAATATTCATACTACAGCAATTGATCGATTAAGACTTTAAATAACAACAACCGAACAATACTTTAGCTTAGTGTCTTAAAGATCGTGTATCTGTCTCACTTGACATTGGCGAATCGTCCCGAGTCTTGGACGAGGTCCAAAAAAAAAAGAAGAAGACTTTAAATTGGAAAGTAATTTTATTCATTCAGTTGATTCAATAAATGGTAAAAAAAGATTACATATTTTTCTTCAATTAGAATTTTTATTAAACAATTTGTAGGTTCAACGAAGAAAAATAGAACTTGATCTTTTTGAAAAGGAACCACACTACTGTTAGTTACCTCGTTACAATTTAAAAGAGTCTTAGTAATGTGCGCTCTAAGATAACTTCTAGAATAACAGCTATGTAATTTGAAAAATATACATAAATAATAATATTTTTATTACAAAAATGAAAACGACCGACTTCCATTTCTCAAGTATAGCACAAAAACCAAAGTGTCTGCTTCTTAACAAAAAAGAATCATCGAAATCAATAGGTATAGAAAAGAAATACACGCAATAACGCACATAAAATATGAAAACTATCTATCACCTTTCACATGACACCCGAATCATCAATTAAATTGGTTCAACCAAAATAAAGTTATGTAGGAACAAACTATTTATGGCAATAACATAGAAATTACTTTAAAGTTTCATCATCATCATCATCAGCCCACACTCATCCACTACTGGACATAGGCCTCTCCCAAAATACGCCACTGAGTTCGATCTTCTGCTCGTCTCATCCAGTTGTTACCGGCCACCTTTCTTAGGTCATCGTTCCATCTAGCAGGGGGGCGCCCAACACTACGTTTACCACATCGCGGTCTCCACTCTAGAACCCGTCTACTCCATCGGGCATCAAAATGTAAAGTTTAAACAATTAAATTATGTCGTTCCCTTTGATTTAAAATTATTTTGTAACATGAAAACCTTTAGGTCTGTTATTAAAGAATCATTATTATTATTCTGTGTTGAATTGGTCCATAAGCTCTCATTGTTGAAGGAAAATGCTTCTAAATAATTATATTTCATAACTGCCTAGAAAAATCAAAATTAAGTACTTAATGAGCCTCATTATATGATTATTTTTTAAAGATCCCTATGCATTTAACTCACTTAAACTTAGAATATGTGTTATGATATATTTTAAATATTAAACAAAGAAATAATATCGTGTGTCATTTCTTACATCAACATTTCTTTAACGACGACGACGACGAAATTATTTTAATAATATAACGAAATTAAAGAAATTTGTGTCAATATCTATGGGGAGAACTAATAATAACTTATTTTTCAGTAGGTATCTAAACCAGATAATAATTTACATCAACTAAATTGGTAGTTGATAAACCATGTAAACTCTGATAATACAGCGAATCAATATGGGGATCACCTAGGAACACAACCTCAACTTTACTTGGAACCGCTGCGTTCATCCACAGTCCGGTTCAAAAGATCCTTTTTGCCCCGCACCATTCCGATCTGGAATGGATCCATCCACGGTGTTTCCGGAGCGCTATGACATGTCTCTCTTTAAACGAGGTTTAAGAAAAATCCTGTATGGGTAGGTGATAAATAACGGCCCCTCTTTGCCCTGGCATTGCAGAGGTCCATGAGCGACGGTAGCCGCTTAGCATCAGGTGGACCTTAGGCTCGTGTATCTATTAAGCAATAAAAAAAAAAAGAAAAAAAAATACTCTGGAATCAATTTAATAGGCTCCAAAAAATTTATTCAATAATTCTCTGATATGAGGGTTGCCTTGTCCTTTAAATATCAACACTTCACCATTTGATGAACTTAATGTTAGTGATTACGTTGTGCGAGGATCTCAGTCGTGGGGCGGCGCGGCGGGAAAAGTTGCGAGAGCGTAACGCGTCGCGCCGTCCTGCATAGCCCCGTGCTGAATTCTGGCCTCAGCCGGGGTTCGGACGCTTAGTGTGCGCCGTTGGAGATTTTATTGCGCTTCAAGTCCCACATATCCGGCGATTTCCACCAACTAAAAAAATTATCTCTGTCTTAGGTCCCAAGACAAAAAGGCGCTGTAGCGAAAAAAAAAAGAGTAAAAATATTATCAAATTGTATGTTTTCATTCATCTAATTTTGACATAGAAATACCAGAAATATTGTTTTTAGTAGGTAAATAACAGCTGATATTGTAAATTTACAAAACCACAACACGGATGGAATAGTCCAAGGTTGAAAATATTAGGCTGCCCACAGACAATACTGTACTAAAAAAAAATGTCTAGGTATACCATAGAGTTTTAATTATTTTTCCTCTTCTTCAATACTTTCGTTTATTTAATGCCTGTTTTATACTAATACTATGAAGCTGATATTAAAAAACTAGAAATAGATCAAAAGCTCCATCATCAGATCAGCGCAATTTTGTCATGTTATTGCATTGTCTGCGTGCAAAATGTCAACTCAATCAGAAACTGAGAAGTCCAATTTAGCTTGCAAGATTCCACCCGAGCTTACATACTTGCAAGTTAATATAAAGCTTGTAATAATAAGGGTATAAAGTTTGCATTTTCCAAAAGTTCGACTGTCATGTTGGCTGTGTGACATGTTGCGCCATCCTGTTGAAACCAAATGTCGTCCATGTCATACTCTTCAACTTTTGGAAACAAAAATTCGTTGAGCATGGCACTGTAACGCTTGCCATTGACCGTAACGGCGGCTCCTTGCTCATTTTCGAATGATGCCGCCGGACCAAAACCCACACCAAACCGTAACTCTTTGTGGGTGCATGGGCTTCTCAATGGTGACGTGTGGATTTTCCGACCCCCAGATGCGACAATTTTGCTTATTGACATAGCCTCCGACGTGAAAATGGGCTTCATCTGAAAAGACGATTTTTCGGTAAAAATGCTCATCTTCGGCCAAACGATCTTCTGCCCATTGGGCGAACCGAAAACGTCCCATTTCGTAAATGTCTAACCTTTAACTAAATTAAGAACACAAATTGAATGACATTTGAGCTGTCATTCTCTAAATAAGCAGTTCAAAATGCAAACGTTAGGTTGCCCACCCTATACATTTTAGCATGCATTGTATTGATGAACCCAATTCAAGTTCAGCATTACATGTATGTCAAGCCTTATTTAAAACAATATGTGGTTATACTTCGTAACATATACAGATCCAATTAGTATTAAAGTGTGAACGAATTTAGATTCTGGGTAATATCATTCGTTTAATATTGATATTAGGAACATATAAATTTGAGATTGTATTATTTTATGTTCAAAACACAAACTTACAATGTGGCGTTCAGCTGTTTTATTAATTCTCTGCGCTGTTGTACTGTACACGGCTGCGGAAGAAAGTAGTAAGTTAAATTAATTTCATATAATATTTATCATCATTCATCATCATCATTATTATCATGATCATTATTTATTGAATCGTAACAACAACCATCTTGGAACTTATCACGTGGATTTGGTGGGCCATCCCATCATTACGCTTAAAAAACTCTTTAACTTGCCTTTTTTTCGTTTTTTTCTTTCTTTCTCAATTTATCTGTTACCCCTTTACTACTAAGGGCTTTTCTATTTTAGGCCAAGAAAAATCACTTGACCATGGACCACTCCTAGAGCGACTGAAGCGATCCCCACAAGGATACGGATGTAATTACTATCCACCGCCACCGCCACCGCCGCCATATTGGCCACCACCGCCGCCTCCGCCACCGCCACCGCCACCGCCACCGCCACCACCACCGCCTCCGCCACCACCACGCCACCACCACTACCGACACTACCAGGACTACAGCTGTGATTCATGTGGTGGTAGTTCGGGAGCTGGAGGTTCAGCTGTCAGCAACGCTCAGAGTAATACTGGAGATGCCATAGCAGTAGCTGTTGCAAAAGCCAGTAAAAATTAACAAAATCTATTAATGAAATGTTTGTTTTATAAAATAAATTGATTTCAATCATTAGTAGTTTTCATTTTATTCTATCTACTTCGTTTGAGAAAATGACTATAAAATTAGGATGAAATATGTTCTTTTATTTACTCTTATGAAAAAAATTATATTTACATATCTTGTGCATTTATTTAACATGCACCACTTTTGAGATAACTGAGAACTAAGAAATAAATACCTTGACCTAACCACTGCCAATATATACTTACGTATCTACAGCTGTAATGTAATGTAATGTTAAAGAAACACAATTAATTTTGATTTGATTTTTGTCATATCAAGCAAAGAAAAGCAAGATCTTATCATAACAATGTCTCTCAGACGAACCTATACTATTAATTTACCTCTCCAAATAAACGACAGAATAAATGACAGAAAATCATTTTATCATGTCCCGGAAGGATAAGGTCTCTCAGGGAAAAGTCACACATTAAACTACAATTGAAATTATTGAAAATATAAAACAGAAAAAATCGTAAAAACCCATAACAATTTGTTATGTCGTAATCTAAAACAAACGAACAAGGAATTCACCATGTACGTATTAAGTTTACACAAACAATTATCGTCCACTAATATGTAAGCGGGAAATTTTGGAGCGAATCTGTATTAATATTTAATTTAGACGGATATATAATGAGGAGTTTGAGATTTTGTATCAAAACAAACCGCCATGATGTGGCGTTCGGCTGTTGTTTTCTTAACATGCGTGGTATTCTTGGGGTTGTGTGAGACTGAGGAAAAAGGTAAGTGAAACGATATTTTAATAAGTTTTCTTATTGAGCAAATTATTTTTCTTGTGGAAAATTAATAGTTTAATTGTGGTATCTAAAAATGGTAGTTTGTACCTTCTTCTTTTTTAGCTGAACCTTATGCCATCGAAATGAGAATATGGTTTTCATTTCGTCTATTTCCATTCTAGCTTGCGTCTTCTGTCAAATTTTTAAAACCAATCCTTCAAATTCAACAATCGATTTGTAGTGACCCTTATCACATCTAGTATTGTAGCTCATTCAATCCATCCAGTACAAATACTGGATTGAATGAATTCCCTAAAATAGACCATTTTCAACGCTCAACAAACGTCTAAACAAAGATGATAGAAACGTATTAAACCTCGTATTTTGTTTTACAGTAGTTGGAAAAGACAAACCAACTCATGGACTATTGATTCAGCGTTTGAAAAGGTCACCATTCTTCGACCTTGATTGTTTGTTTCCGCCACCACCGCCTCCGCCGCCACCGCCCCCGCCGCCATATTGGCCACCACCGCCACCGCCGTATCCACCACCGCCACCTCCGCCACCGCCACCTCCACCGTATTGGCCACCACCGCCACCACCACAGCAAACTTATTGGGTGTCTAACAGCGGTTGTGATAGTTGTGGCAATGGTGATTCTGGTCAAAGTGGTGCTTACAGTGGTTCAAATAGTAATGCTGGAGAAGCCGTCGCGGTTGCCGTAGCGCAAGCATCAGCTTCTTCTTACTAAGGCTATATTAACTAAAGAATAATGTATTTACTGTAAAAACAATGTGGTTAAATTTAGGAATTCTGTAGCTCTAATGTGTTGTGAAATAAATTATTGATTCCTTAATTTGAGTTTTTATTATTGTTTTAAAAATTTTATTAAGTTTCTTTATGACTACAACACCTCAGACTAAAACTGGCAAGTGGACATAAAACATCATCATTTTTTTTTTTTTTTTTTTTTTTTTTTTTTTTTGGTGGAAATCACCGGATCCCCGCCCGCCCCGCGGGCGGGGTATGTGGGAGTTGAACCGCACTAAAACCTCCAACCGCTCACACTCAGCGTCCGAACCCCGGCTGAGGCCAGAACCCAGCACGGGGTTATGAGGGACGGCGCGACGCGTTACGCCCAAGGCACTCTTTCCCGTCGCGCCGCCCCCTCCGGACGCCGAACCGGCAGCCGCCGGCGATACGGCCACCGGCTCTCTCGGTCGGTGGGCTCTCCGAAGCCCGCCAAGATGGGACCGCGTGTAACCCTCCCACGGAATACCCCGCTGGGTCAGAACCAGCGCGGGTCGGGGAGTACGCGGTCTACCATCCCCCGGTTGCTCTGACGTAAGGGCGTGCTGAGCGAAACACGGCACCTTCTTGGGTCCCCGCTCGCACTCGCATGCGTTGGGGACCCGAAACTCTTAAGGGGCCAGAGTCCGGGCGAGATTCCGGCTCCGGTTCTGACCCCTTGCTCGACGGCGGCGCCGGGCAATCGCTGGGCGGAGGGAGGAATAAATTCTCTCCCTCGCCCACGACGCCGCCTGCTTCTGCGAGATGGTGGACTCGCAGAAGTCGAGCATCGCCTTCCAGGACTCGTCGCTCTCGAGCATCGACGCCGCGACGCCCGGGAGCGACAAGTCCGGTCCTATTTGTTGGACCAGGACACACCGCTGCTGCTCCCATGCGGGGCAGAGCGCGAGCGTGTGCTCTGGTGTGTCCCGGTCACATCCCGTACAGTGATGGCACCTCGTCGTCGGCTCTGCCTGTATCAGGTGCAGATACCTTCCGAAGCACCCGTGCCCGGTCAGCATCTGCACCATCCAGAAGGTGAGGCGTCCACGTTTGCCACGACCCACCCAATCCTTGAGGACGGGGCGGATCGCCTCGACGGTCCGCAGACCCCAAGTGGGGTTAGCGAGTCGCCGTTCCCACGACTCCATTACGGACCGCCGAGATTGGACCTTCCGGTCCCGGACCGCTTCCGGCAGGGGACGCACCACGCCCCGGGCGCGAAGGTCGCATCGCCAACGGTAATCGTCAGCGAGCGCCTCCGCCTCCAACTCCCAGGGCGGCGTCCCTGCCAGCACGCACGCCGCCCCAAACGCGACGGTGCGGTGCTGATGGCTACGATGCGCTGTGGCCGACGCAGGCACCGGGCAACAGTTGCCCGAGTGCGAGGCTCGGCCCAAACGGGCGCACCGTACAGGGCCATCAAAAAAAAAAAAAAAAAAAAAAAAAAAAAAAAAAAAAAAAAAAAAAAAAAAAAAAAAAACATCATCATTATGACGCATTTTATTATAAGACTGACAGACATCTGATCGTATTTGGTTATCGTCGCTCATTGCATTTGCAAAGAGAGGCATTGGACCGTTACCGATCACCCATACAAGGAACTTTCCTTAGACCTCGTTTAATTCAAAATAAACCTACTGTTTTTCCCCTAATTCCGGAACCAAGTTAGGCGGATCTCACTCATTCATTTGCACTATATCGTTCTATTTACAAAATAAATTATCACCAAACTGATGCTAAACCTTGTTGATATTGGAACTATATAAGTACGAGCAAATTTTTTCCTCAAAATAGTCTAACATAATGTTGCGAACAAGCATATTATTTCTTTGTGTGACTGTTATTATTACACAATATTCAATTGCTGAGGAACAGCGTAAGTTGATTAATACTAATTATCTTTTTTCATGGACCATATCTGGAAACAACATCATGTATAGGGTGGGCAATCTAACGTTTGCATTTTGAACTACTGTTTATTTAGAGAATGACAGCTCAAATGTCATTCTATTTGTGTTCATAATTTAGTTAAAGGTTTGACATTTACGAAATGGGATGCTATACGCTTGAATAAAATTGAGAAATATTGAAAAGTTACTTCCAAAGTGGTGAGTCTTCAGTCCAAACTGTAAGAAATGTGTGTGTGTGTGTCAGATGAAGCCCATTTTCACCTCGGAGGCTATGTCAATAAGCAAAATTGTCGCATCTGAAGGTCGGAAAATCCACACGTCACCATTGAGAAGCCAATGCACCCAAAGAGTTACGGTTTGGTGTGCGGTGAAAAATGCATTCTTTATATGGCCCACCCCTTACAACAGAATGGAGCCAATTTGTCGATAAATACACAACATGTTGACATTAGAAGATGACGACTTTCATTTCGTTTAGCACACACGCATAATTACCTATTTAAAATTACACTAGTCTGTTTTTGCAGATGTTTTAACACTATGTCTTCTGAGTCCTAAATCAAAGCCTGAAGTTTATACTTTATTATTACGTATTAAATAGCTATACTTAGTTAAATGCTACATAATAAATTATTATATTAATTTTATTACTATCTTTAACAGAAACAAAGGACGTAGAACATGGACCACTACTACAGCGTCTAAAACGCTCGCCATTCCGAGACTGCGGTCCGAACCCACCACCACCTGGGCCTCCGCCACCACCGCCTAGACTACCACCACCACCACCGCCAGCCCCATTCTCACAGAACCAACCAGCCTTCCAACGCCAGGGTCGTCAAGGATGCAGCACTTGTGGTAGCGACAGCTCAGCGGTCAGCAATGCGAATAGTAACTCTGGTGACGCCGTCGCCATTGCTGTTGCTAAGGCTAGTGGGTGATCGCCTTTTGTTTATAATAATGATTGGAATTTTGGATGTAATTGTTGTATTGGAAAGATACAGAAAATGTTTTGATTTTAAATAAACTATGTTTATGAAGTTGTGTTTCATTAAATATGCCTGAAATACTTTGTTTGTAATTGATACTGGTATTTATATTCTTCTCCTTGACTACTTGGAAATAATTTGTAAGTGATAATAGGCTGCCCCCGTCAAAATTATCATAGCAAATTACTAGATACAACTTCATACAAACTTGCATGTCAGGAGCTAAAATAAATTGTGTGTCAAAGAAACTAAACGTGAAGTTAAATAAAACTTACAAGTCCTAAAGTAACTGATTTCATTAACACGTATTTCGCATTACGAATGCAATGAAATAAAATGTTAAATATTAATAAATTGAAATAGGTAGGTACCTAATAAGAAAAAGGATGGTATATTATGAAGTAAGTAGAAATGGTGCTCTACAAAAATATATTGGGCTACAGAGCCAGTAATTTATTAAAAAGTAATAAAAAGTGATTTATGTAATAACACGTTTAAAATTGCAAACAACTAATTAATTCTATAAATTATGATGGAGATAATATTGTTTACTAAAAATAGAAGTAGTGATTTACAGTAATTCTGTATGTAAAGACAGAGCGACGAATTAAATTTTAATTTATTTACCCATGTTTTCTGATATCAGAAAAATATGCAATAAATATATCTTTTTATGATAAACGGATATAGTACTGTCTTTGGAAAAACGATGTAATAATTCTATTGAAACAGTTCTATTGACTGATGTTGTGTTATAATAAAACGCTTTATTCTAACACAACATCAGTCATCATCATCATCATCATCATCATCGGCCTATAAACATCTACTGTTGGACATAGGCCTCCTCCAAACTTCGCCACAACGGCCGGTCCTGCGCTATCTGCATCCAGTGACCTCTCGGGATCTTGACCAGATCGTCGGTCCATCTTGTGGGAGGTCTACCCACGCTGCGCTTACTCGTTCGTGGCCACCACTCTAGAAGTCTTCGGTCCCATCGACCAATCGTTCTTTGTACAATATGTCCTGCCCATTGCCATAAAGACGCAATTATGATGACAGCTATTCTGATAAGGAAAATTTAAGTATAGTTCAACATCAAATCTTGTTATAATAAATAATTGAAGGTTGCGGTAAACCGAAAAGGACGTTTTCTAAACGGAGGACAATTTACTAGATTTTTATTATCTTAATTCACCTTACATCATAACCGGATAATTAAAAAATACACCATAATACTGGCAGGTGCTATATAAGATCGGAGCGATCACTCAGCGCTCCGCCCCCCGTCCAGTGATACTTGCGGGGGACCTCAACGCGAAATGTGTCGCTTGGGGTTCCCCCCGCTCAGACGCTCGGGGTAGGCTACTGGAAGAGTGGGCGGTCGCGGCCGGACTCTGTATCATGAACAGAGGTTCGGTCGCGACTTGCGTGCGGTGGCAGGGCGAGTCCATCGTGGACGTGACGTTCGCGAGCTCTGCCATCGCACAACGCATCCGCGGTTGGGAAGTGCTGGTGGAGGCGGAATCTCTATCAGATCACCGGTACATCCGGTTTGATCTGTCCGCCTCCACGCCAACCGCGGTCGCCCAGGGGACTGCACCCCGGTCATTCCCCAGGTGGGCATTGAAGCTCCTGGACAAGGAGCGCTTGATGGAAGCCTCCACTGTGGCGACGTGGACGCCCATGCGTCCACATCCCGTGGATGTGGAGGTCGAGGCGCAGTGGCTCCGGGACGCGATGCATCGCATTAGCGATGCATCGATGCCTCGGGTCGGCCCTCGGCCTCCGAGTAAGTCGGCGTACTGGTGGTCGCCCGAGATAGCGCAGCTTCGTGCTGTATGCGTCCGGGCGAGGCGCCGGTGCGCCCGACATCGCCGCCGCATCCTCGCGCGTCGCGACGATCCCGTCGCGTTCGCGGAGGAGGAGGATCGGCTGCATGGCGAATACGCGGAAGCGAGGAGCGCCATGCGGCTGGCCATCAAGCTGGCCAAGGAAGGGTACATGGAGACTCTCTTGGGGACGCTCGATGACGACCCGTGGGGGCGCCCGTATAAAACGGTGCGCGATAAGGTGCGCCCGTGGGCGCCTCCCATGACCGAGCGTCTCCAGCCTCAGCAGCTGCGGGACATCGTCTCGACGCTGTTCCCGCAGGAGCAGGCCGGATTTACTCCGCCTGCTATGGGTGAACCGCCGGATCACACCGGCGGTGAAGCCACTGCTGAGGTGCCACACATCACCAGAGATGAGCTCCATGTGGCCGTGGCACGGATGAGTGCGAAGGACACGGCCCCCGGCCCGGACGGCATCCACGGCCGGGTCCTGGCCTTGGCCATCAATGCCCTAGGGGACCGACTCCTCAGGCTATTCAATTCTTGCCTGGAGTCGGGACGGTTTCCCTCGCTCTGGAGGACGGGCAGACTAGTCCTCTTGCGGAAAGAGGGGCGCCCGGCGGACTCAGCCGCCGGTTACCGTCCCATCGTGCTGCTGGACGAGGTGGGCAAATTGCTGGAACGCGTTCTGGCCGCCCGCATCGTCCAGCACCTGGTCGGGGTTGGACCCGATCTGTCGGCGGAGCAGTACGGCTTCCGGGAGGGTCGTTCGACCGTAGACGCGATTCTACGTGTCCGGGCCCTCTCGGAGGAGGCCGTCTCCCAGGGTGGGGTGGCCTTGGCGGTGTCGCTCGACATCGCCAATGCCTTTAACACCCTGCCCTGGTCCGTGATTGGGGGGGCACTGGAGAGGCATGGAGTGCCCCTCTATCTCCGCCGGCTGATCGGCTCCTACCTGGAGGCCAGGTCGGTCATGTGTACCGGGTACGGTGGGACCTTGCACCGGTTCCAGGTCGTGCGCGGTGTTCCGCAGGGGTCCGTTCTTGGACCTCTATTGTGGAATATCGGGTACGACTGGGTGCTGAGGGGCGCCCTCCTCCCGGGCCTTAGCGTTATTTGCTACGCGGACGACACTTTGGTCGTGGCCCGGGGGGATGACTTCCGAGAGTCTGCCCGTCTTGCCACAGCGGGGGTGGCCCTCGTCGTCAGCAGAATAAGGAGGCTGGGCCTCGACGTGGCGCTACACAAATCCCAGGCCCTGTGGTTCCACGGGGCTGGGGCTGTGCCGCCGGTCGACGCCCAGATAATGGTTGGAGGCGTCCAGATTGAGGTCGGGGTGCAGCTGAAGTACCTCGGCCTCGTGTTGGATAGCCGTTGGACCTTCCAGGCACATTTCGCGAACCTGGTCCCCCGATTGATGAGGACGGCCGGCCAACTCGGTCGGTTGCTCCCGAATGTCGGGGGGCCCAGCCACGCCGTGCGCCGCCTCTATGCGGGGGTGGTGCGATCGATGGCCCTATACGGTGCGCCCGTCTGGGCCGACGCACGGGTGCGATTAACCATCGCCCGATTCCTGCGTCGGCCACAGCGCATCGTTGCTATTAGGGCCATCCGCGGTTACCGCACCGTCGCCTTTGAGGCGGCGTGCGTGCTGGCGGGGACGCCGCCCTGGGAGCTGGAGGCGGAGGCGCTAGCTGGCGATTATCGCTGGCGATGCGACCTCCGCGCCCGGGGCGTGATACGTCCCCTGCGGGAAGCGGTTCGCGACAGGAAGGTCCAATCTCGGCGGTCCGTAGTAGAAGCGTGGAAACGACGTCTCGCTAACCCCACATGGGGTCTACGGACCGTCGAGGCGATCCGCCCGATCCTAGATGATTGGGTGGGTCGTGGCAGAGGACGCCTCACCTTCTGGATGGTGCAGGTGCTGACCGGGCACGGGTGCTTCGGTCGGTATCTGCACCGGATCAAGGCCGAGCCGACGGCGAGGTGCCACCATTGCGTGGGATGTGACCAGGACACGGCGGAGCATACGCTCGCGCGCTGCCCCGCATGGGAGAGGCAGCGTTGTGTCCTGGTCCAACAAATAGGTCCGGACTTGTCGCTCCCGGGCGTCGCGGCGTCGATGCTCGAGAGCGACGAGTCTTGGAAGGCGATGCTCGACTTCTGCGAGTCCACCATCTCGCAGAAGCAGGTGGCGGGGGCTGAGAGAGAGAGGCTGTACGCCGCTCTCAATTTGCCAACCCGCCGCCGTCGAGCAGGGGGCCGGAACCGGGATCTCGCCCGGATTCTGGCCCCCTAAGAGTTTCGGGTCCCCAACGCATGCGAGTGCGAGCGGGGACCCAAGAAGGTGCCGTGTCTCGCTCAACACGCCCTTAGCGCTAGAGCATCCGGGGGATGGTAGACCGCGCTCCCCGACCCACGTTGTTCTGACCCAGCGGGGTATTCCGCGGGAGGGTGACACGCGGTCCCATCTTGGCGGGCTTCGGAGAGCCCGCCGACCGAGAGAGCCGGTGGCCGTATTCGCCGGCGGCTACCGGTTCGGCGTCCGGGGACGGAGCGATGGGAAAGCATGCCGATGGCGTAACGCGTCGCCCCGTCCCTCCAAACCCCGTGCTGGGTTCTGGCCTCAGCCGGGGTTCGGACGCTGAGTGTGAGCGGTTGGAGGTTTTAGTGCGGTTCAACTCCCACATACCCCGCCCGCGGGGCGGGCGGGGATCCGGTGATTTCCTCCAACTAAAAAAAAAAAAAAAAAAAAAAAAAAAAGGTGCTATATAAACGATTTTCAAACCTTCAAAATAAAGTACGAGAATCAGGTTTTTTTTTCTAAAAACATGTATTATATTAGGTATATGTTTAATTTTATATTAAGAAAATTGGGCATATAAAAGTTTCAATAAAGTCTATTGTGGGTATCTACAGTGGACTTATGGCCAAAGGGAGATCTCCAACTGGGCGAGGTAGTGTATGCCCGGTCAGGCCGAAGCCCACTGTACTAGATTTAAGATGTCGTATATATGCGAAGATTTCTCCAATGTCGTAACCGCGATTCAGGATCTCGCGCGTTATTATTGGTCGCCACACTATTATTAACTATTAATAAACTAACGAAAACTCTTTCACGATTAAAACAAAATATCACAAATAAATTTTAAAATTTATTCTTCTCAACGACTCTATAATTTTAATGCACAATTCAATTTATGATCACAAAAACTTAAACGATAAATTTCTAAAAATATAATTATTGTGATGAGACTTTCTGGCACCAATAAAAATATAATTTTATATCTATAAAGGAGTGAATTCATTAGCAGAAATGTGTAATTTTAAGGCGATGACACACGATGTTTGTCCGCTAAAACACGCCCACATGAAACCTCATTCGTACATTATAAACTAGAAACATTAAAATTTTTAGTTCAAGGGAACGAGAAATAGACATAATCGCTTCCGTTCATAAAAAACTTGATTTTGGATAAAAAATTGTGATTGAAGTTTTTTTTACTTGAAGATTTGAATACACTTACCAAGCGAAATTTAAAAAAGATAGGTTGAAACATTTAAAATAAAAACTTGAGAGGTGTCAAGGGACACCCGGATGGAACGAAGTTCCTTTCGATTAATTAGTGAGGGAATTGTAATAAAATTGTATAAGTTATAATAATTAGTTAGTTTAAAACTTTAAATTAAATTTTCTTTTGTTTTATATGATTAATGCCAGCTTAAATAAGGAATTGTTTTATATGATTAAGCTAGCATTAATCATATAAAACAAAATAAGGAATTGTTTTATAAAATATTTTGATCACATCGCCATCTAGCATTAATCATATAAAACAAATTTAGGAATTATTTTAAAAGATTTTAATCACAGCGCCATCTAGCGATAATCATTTAAAACAAAAAAAGTGTCGTGACAACTTTTTTATAAGAATATCCGTCTGGCCCCCTTTCGATAACGCGCGATAAGGAATTTCTTTCCAATTATAGAAGTAGATAATTTCTGACCATCTATTTACTATTTTTAATTAATAATGTAAAAAAATCTTTTAAATTAAAGTAAAAGTTTAAATTAAATAACAATCAAGAGAAAAAATCTTAGCTTCCCAGATCCCTATAAGTTTTACTTTCTTGCCTGACCTTTATAAGGAACCAGTATGTAATTTACGAATTCATCTTTTTATCAGAGAATACATTATTCCATACAAGTAACAACAAAAACCAATTAGTTGGAGCGATACTTTGGCGATACCATCTTGGGGTCAATATTGTCAGTCGAAATGATGAGGGGTCGATGACACGAAATGATCATGATTTTAGTAATATATACTAAATAGAGTCTAATTTGAAGTCTGGTCTAAAAATATGGTGTCGTAAAAGTCAACTTTGCTTCAAATTTAACAAAGTTATTGAAGTTGCAAGTTTTTATTTGGTCGACGATTTTTGGGATATCAACTAGTTATAGTTATTTCTAATCTATTTATAATGTTGTTGATAAATACTAAATTATAGATCAACACTGCTTTAGCTGAACCTCAGGAAGAGGCTGCAAAAAACTTTAGCAGCTATATACTTGGCGTGGTCTAAAGATAGAACCTAAATCATAAATGTGATTCAAACACGGTTTAAACTATAACTAGATTAGAGTGCTAAAATACGACTAATAGTCATACTAAGGTGGAGGATTTTTTTTATGTAAGAAGGTATTTAGCTGTATTATTTTATTAATAGTTTTAAATAATGTAGTGTAAGTTAGTCTGTTAATTAAGTAGTTTAAGGAAAAAATGTTATTGGCATTATGGGGCGACATAGTTAGAAACTGACAAAGCCCACAAATAAACATTAAAAAAAACTAGGTTATAGTTATTTCTCATCTGTTCATGACGTTGATGAAAAATACTAAATTATAGGTAAGAAAACAAACAACCAAAGGCTTTTGCTTTTTGTTATGACACCAATTTTTTTGTTATAACTACCTAATGAGATTTTTGAGACAAAACTGAGAATGATAACCAACAGCATACATTTGCGGAATACGTCATTAATTTTAATTTATAACTCAGACACCTCACCACAATAGCTTTTATTTCACACACATTAAAATTCAAAATCCAATAACATCTAACGATACATATTCAAATTTAATAGAATTAATTAACGAAACAAAACAACATTATATAGTATTTCCGTTCTTCCACCATATATGGGTATTGTATACCAATTTCGATTACTTCCGTGGGATTTTTGGCGAATAAGTTTCAATGTCTTGAGGCGTGGGGTACGACCTCGAGGGTCAAGCTATAAAACTGTATTAACAAGGAGAAAACCGCAATACAGATCTCAAGAGTGCACAAACATGTATCATTTACAATTGGTTCTTCCAATTATTGGGGTCCTGAGCTGGAGTGTTCAAGGTAATTATGACATTTTTCGTAGCAATAAGCTAACTTATTGTAGGGATGATGGATTATTAGTAGATCTTTATTATAAATCCATAGAACTCTCTTCTAGAAAATTTATTTCTCATCCTCATTAAAATTCGCTATAATGGCCAATCATATGTGCTGGTTAAGCCTGATTGTGTCTAGTAGTTTCTCAGGATTCTGGTGCGTTCTTGACGCCTACCCACGTTATACCGAAACATCTATAATATTTGGCAATTTTATCATTAAATCCAAATTATAGATTTTTATCAGTAATTCCTCTTTCCTGTAATCCCCAGGCACCCCATCTGAGACGAAAACTGATGCATCATTAACACGAGAACCACGAAGCTTCCACTCTTCGAGACTGTGTCAAAAACTTGGGCTTTGCCAAGACTATGGCGGTTACCAAGGCTACGGAGGCTATCAAGGCTACGACGGTCACCAAGGAGGCTATCCCATCAACATCGCCATAAGCCAATCCCAGTCTTCAGCCAACGAAGGAGGCGGCTACAACAACAATGGGTACTACCCAAACAACTACCAATATAATAGGTATCCCAACCGCTACGGAAACCATGGGTACGGTGGTTACAGACCTGGTTACTACGGGAATGGTTATGGGTCTTACAACAACCAGTTTAATGGAAACTATTATGGTGGACGCAGAGGATACGGGTACAGGCCTTATGGAGGTTACGATGGAGACTATGATGACAGTGGAGAAGATGACATCTATGAGAGGAGCAGTGGATCGGTCAAAGCTAGTGCTCACGCAGATGCAGAAATAACGAAATAAGTCAATTTAAAAATAGAAGATAAAAGCAAATCCGAGTTGGTTTTTTAGTTGTTTCATAAATTAGGTTGCCAGTATTTATTTAGATTTTAATGATATTGGAATAAATCGTTTTGGTTTTTCAGGATATGGTACAGTAGTAGATATAACTTTAAGTTCATTTTAAATATAATCTATTTGTTTTAAATGACCTCCAAAAATATACCTATATAAGTTAAAATTATATCAAAGTTTTTTAAGTTTCAGTATTGAGTTAAGCTCGCCTTTTGTGGACATTTTTTAATATAACTTATTTTTCTGTCGTGTACAATAAAGTATTAAATAAATTAATAAATATATTCGTACTATGCGTGAAATTAAAATAATGATAAACTATAGGTGAAGACAACCATCTGTTAAACTTAGGACACGTGTTAATTAATTTAAAATGTATTAATTAATTAAAAATAAACATAGTATTAGAGAAACAAGTTTGTGTACAATTTTGGTTTATTGATTTATGTAGATTAAAGAAATTAAGAATTATGTGAGGTTAACAACCTCTTAGGTACATGTAGCAGTTATTAAATTTAGCATAATAGTCGTGGTGGTCGAGTGGTTGAAGCGCTTGCCTTCCGTACGGGAGGTCGCGGGTTCACAACCGGCCGGCTTGTACCTCTAAATCCTAATATGAAAAAGATTTAGATAGATAGAAAATTCTTTATTGCACACGAAAATAAATGTACATGGGCGAATTTACGATTTATGTGCAATTTTTCACAACACCACTGGCTAAAAACGGTGAAGGAAAACATCGTGAGGAAACCTGCATGTCGGAAAAGGGTTCTTAAAATTATTTGAAGATATGTGAAGTCTCCAATCCGCATTAGGCAAGCGTGGTGGACCATGCCTAACCCCTCTTCGGAGGAGACCTGAGCTCAGCAGTGGGCAGTAATGGGTTGGTACAGGTACAGGTGTATATTTCTCGTGACCAGCGAAACTCAAAATAACAACAGTAAAGAAAATACCTGTATAAACAACTTAATGTTTATAATTAAAATCTACTATCTTATTGTATTTCTCTCTGCCATCTCATACTTTAAACGTCAACCGTCAAAGAGGCTCGACTGCGTGCAGGTTGTAGTGTTACAGTCTCCCCCTCTGACCGAGACCTAGCGCCCCCGCGTCTGGGTCAGCTAAGTTTGCTTAAGTCTACCGTGTTTGCGTTTCTCATTCACCGGCGGAAGTGCTGCGTCGCCAATGAATGAAGTCGGCTGAGAGATGTTATATCCACCTAATACTTGTCCATCTCGGGGCCGTTCGAGCACGTACGTGGTACCGCTCGCCGCTTCCTTCACACGGTAAGGCCCATCCCTGCGAGGTATGAGCTTCGCAGTCTGTCCACGTGTGGTGTCGTTGGTACCTTGCGTCTTGAGAAGTACGAGGTCTCCAGGCGAATAGTCGGGCGCGGGGCTGCAGCCCTCGTCGCCGAAGCGCTTTCTCCTGCTCTGCAGCTCCTCGTGCACGTTCCTGACCAGAATTCCGTCAGACAGAACCTCTTTATTGGACCAACCCCTCCCCCTGAACGGATCGTAGGCTGACTCCATGTCCTCAAATATTTTCCATAGATCAGCGTCCTTAAGCTGGTTCTCGCAAACGTCCTGCGGATTACTCGATGGTTCATCGACTTCCGTGTAGTCCAATTCGCACTCGTCTCCTTCGGCGCACGGCCGGCGAGATAGAGCGTCGGCGTGTTCCTTGTCCTGCGCTGCGGCGAAAATATCTCCAGATATCGTGTACGCCGGTCGCGGTACGCCAAACATTTTTCTCATCCAACGCAGCGCGTCGCTCCACGTATCCACGGACTGCTTCACGCCTTGCCACCAGACGGCGGCCTCGCCGACCAGCAGCATGGGCAGCCCGCGCAGAGCGTGCTCGTCGCTGACGTTGGTGTACTCGCGGTATACCTCCACCGCGTCTATGAACGCCTCCAGTTCGTCAGCATTCTTGGAAGCGCCGTCGAATCGCGCCGTGCACTCCGACAAGTTGCCGGACGGCGCGCAGTAAACTTCCTCCCTGCTCACCGGCGACGATGTCCGTGGCGACAGCTCCCTGCTTAGAATGCTGTCGATGAGCACGCGGTTCGCTTCGGATTGAATCCGCGTGATTGTTGCGACGAGAGAGTGCAGCATCTCGTTCGACATGATGACGTTCGTAGTTTGCTGGTTTAACGTTACTTTCCCTTCGGTGTCGGTGTCCGAATCAGATCTGTCACCTCTTCCGCCCGCTCGTCCTGCCTTTTTCGGCGGCATTGTAGCGGCTGCGGGTGATGACGATGATTTTTTTCTGACTTCGATTTCCTCGCCGTAATGGCGTCACGATTAATTTCCAGCCGGTTTTTGGTAAATTCTCCGCGATTCGTGGAAATGCACACGAATGCGGGTTAACCGTATCCCAGGCGTTTTAATCCTCGGCCGCGAGTTGGGCGCCAATATAAACAACTTAATGTTTATAATTAAAATAAAATCACAAAAGGGAATCGTATATAGTTTCTGATCTGTGGTCTTTTTTTTTTTTTTTTTTTTTTTTATGGCTTTATTGCCACCGCTTTTGTGGGCGGCCCAGCCAATGTCAGGTTTAGCGAAGGCAACGTTTTGTACTTGTCGCGGATTGACCAAAACGTTGCAAATAACACTACTTATAATTCTAATTAACAAAGAAAATATTTACATATATGTTACAAACAAATATACATATAAAATACAAATTAATTAAATATTAAATTTTTTATATTATAAGTGGATGTTATTCATACTAATAAATTTTGCTAGTTTATAAATTACTTCTTTACTGGGAAGTGTGAGTAAGTAGGCCATGTTTAATGGGAAAGGGGTTTCGGAGTTATTTAGTAGGGTGTAGAGGGGCGGACTTTTCGAGTTAGCGGGGCAGTTAAAAAATATGTGGTCGATAGTTCCCTCCTCTAAACCGCACTCTGTGGTCAAAACTACTATCTTATTGTATTTCTCTCTGCCATCTCATACTTTAAACGCCAACCGTCAAAGAGGCTCGACTGCGTGCAGGTTGTAGTGTTACACCTGTCTTTATTCTTCAAATTTTATGATACTAAAACTGGCCCTCAATCAAATCCAAAGAAATACATCATTAAAATCCAACAAGTCATTAAGTTGTATTTTCATACAAATTAACTTAATATTCTACAATTTGTCATAAAAATGTGTCATAAATCTTAATCATAAATAACGTTCGTGTGAAAATCTCATACATTCAATTAATGTACACAAATGAGTATAATACAATAATTTTAGTTTATTCTTAACAATGATCTTAAAATATAACTAATTTTGAAAAAACTTGAGAGGTGTCATGGGACACCCGAATAGAACGAAGTTCCTTTCGATTAAAAGATATCTTATAATTTAAAAGGAACGTGTTTTAAAAGATTTTGATCACAGCGCCATCTAGCGATAATCATCTAAAACACAAATAAGGAACGTGTTTTAAAAGATTTTGATCACAGCGCCATCTAGCGATAATCATCTAAAAGAAAAATAAGGAACGTGTTTTAAAAGATTTTGATCACAGCGCCATCTAGCGATAATCATCTAAAACACAAATAAGGAACGTGTTTTAAAAGATTTTGATCACAGCGCCATCTAGCGATAATCATCTAAAAGAAAAATAAGGAACGTGTTTTAAAAGATTTTGATCACAGCGCCATCTAGCGATACTCATCTAAAACAAAAAAGTGTCGTGACAACTTTTCGTAAGATTCGATTTCGTTCCAATATTAAAACGGATTCCAGTCATTTCTGTAAGCTATTAATTGTACTTTTCGATCGATACTAGAAACACGATTAAAGCGTTTAGATGTACAGCGATTAGACCAAAACCACCGTTACAGATTTTAATAGTTTTAAACTGAACATTAGGTAATTTGTTTGGAGACACAGCTTTGTTTAGTATAGTGTAGGTATCTAGTAACATTAGATAAATTGCACTTGCTAATCAATTCTTATAATGTAAAATCGTCACTATTAGAAGTTAGATGTAAAAGTATGATTTATATTGCGCTTATTTTACTCGAAAAATATTAACTAAAAATACAGAATCAAATTTAAGATTAGTTATTACATCCTGTACCAACCCATTACTGCCTACTGCTGGGCTGGTCTCCTCAGAAGAGGGATTAGGCATAGTCCACCGCGCTTGCCCAGTGCGGTTTGGGGACTTCACATATCATTAAAGGATTTTTAGAACTCTTTTCCGACATGCAGGTTTCCTCACGATGTTTTCCTACACCGTTTTTAGCCAGTGATGTTGTGAAAAATTGCACATAAATCTTTTTCACATTTAGATTTAGAGGTACAAGCCGGCCGGATTTGAACCCGCGACCTCCCGTAGGAAGGAAGCGCTTCGATTAAATACTTAAACATATCGTACATATGTATATCATAACGGTCTTCCCACACGAATTTCACAAAACAAAATACTTGATTAAAATATTTACGATCGTGCATAAATCAACGCTCTATTTTACATTTGAACACCAAAACCCAACCTATTTCATCGAATTACAATCTTATAAGTTATTTCAAATTTTTATTGACAGCAAATGGACCATTTCCTCCATAAATTACAAGTTTTTTTCATTCTTTTGTAAAACTTAAAAGATCTTTGACCAAATCAGTGTTTGATAATAAATACGAAAAACTTGATGTTCGATTTTGATATTTTTATTTGTTATTTTTGAGATCGTTAAAGTTTTGTATTTATTAATTAATACTTTATACTGATTAAACTACTAGAATGTAAATGACAATTTTAATGGAGTCATTTAGATAAAGAGATTAGGGGTGTGCGAATATCGTTCGAATTGAATCGAATCGAATATTAGTATTCATCTAGCCCATTCAAGATATTATCTACAAAATACAAATTTTTGTCCTATTTCCAACGCATGGTCGTAGTCAAATTCGATACTATTCGAAATTTCGGATTATTCGAAACTTTTCGAATTATTCGAAATTTTTCGAATATTCGTCGAATTTCGAAGATTCGAATTGTTCAATTCCAGTCTCGAATCGAATTTAATATTTAACGAATAATTCGTAAGTTCGAATTATTCGCACACCCCTAAAAGAGATGTCAAGAGACTGAGGACATTAAAGAACGAATATTCTTTGATTTGAGTTAAAGTTCAATAAAAATCACCATAAAACTAGATTAGAAAAGAACGCATTTACCAATTATCATTTTATCAAAAATACAATATATTGCAATATCTTTTAAAATTGCAGAGTCCATGATCGACGGTAACTACTTAACTTATGACAGATGCGCTATAAACTCTTTAGTCTTTACATAATCTATTCACTACAATTGTCAAAATATGCCATAATTATAGAAATAATTTACAAATGTATTTGGATTGTAGGAAATCAAATGCTGCCAGTGAAAAGAAAACTAAAAACAATCAATTAAAAACGATAAAAAATAAAAGTTGAGAGAAAATATGACGAAATCTGTATTTGTTCACACCAATTCCATTTTTGAAAAAGCGCGCCAACATTACATCGTACATTTAAACAGTATATTTACAAATGAGGATTTAATCAATCTTATTAGAACTATTTATAGATGGCGCTTTAGTCTTTAGTGCCTTTGCCCTTATAATGTTTGTTAACATTCAGTCGCCTACACGGATGTTATATTCCTCATGTTTGTTATAAAAAATAATCTACATTCATTTTATAAAATAACATACAAAAATACACTAAAATTTTATAACACAACAATGTTAATTTGAATGCAGTAGAGTTCTAATCTTTCTAACCATTAACTTGTAGTTAAATTACATATAATTTTAAGAGCAATCTTCTCGGTTCTTATGATATGTTACCTTTTTACTAAATCTAGATTTTGTCTAAGTCTACATTGAAGAGCACTTAAAAGATAAAATAAATGAGCTTGAATGTGCTTTTGATGATAACTAGCGCATTCACCTTCCGCTTAAGTCACAGACCATACATATATATATGAGATAGATATGCAACTGGAGATAGGAATATGAGCTGAAGTTTACGTATTGCAGTAAGAGGTGGAGCCACATGCTTGAGTGCATGCGCTGCGCGCTAGATTTAAATGTATTTTTTGTTTACTAGGGGACTTCAGTTTTTCTATTTGAAAAAAAATGTTTCATTACAATAGCTGATGCATCCACTCGTAATTTAAAACAACAAACTGATTATAATTCGAAATCTGTGAACTTGCTCAGCTTTTTAACAAAACATTTTTTTTCAAATAGAACAGTTTTTAAAATAAAAAGCTGTTGTTTTCACATTCCATTTCAAATTTATATTATTTTTATCAATAACATTATATACAATAATACCAAGAAGAAAATATACAAAAAGAGCAACAACAAAGGAATAACATTCAAAGAAAATAATATAATATTTTTGCAAAAGCATTTTTTTGTGAAAATATAGTATAATCAACCATCATTTTGAAAAATATGAAAGTACTTGCAATGTGATGCATCGTTTAGGAATTTAAAACTAAGTTTAAATCAATCAAAACAATATCTTATACAAATATGTACAAACATAACAAAAATTGCGTATTCAGGAATAATTTGGAGCTGAATATAATTTTCATATATTTTTTAAATGTAAAATTTTATATAATAATAACATAAAACCTTTAGATGATTTAGTTCCTTTTGATGTTCTAGTAATTCTATAACTAAACTTATTTATAAAAAAATCATCATTCTAAAATTGTAGACAAAGTAATTTCATGTAGTTTCCTTCTAAATTTGTAAAAACTCAACAGGTTTACAAAAAATAGCTTTTTATAAATAATTATTAAACAATCGTTGTGTTATTATAGTATCAGTTGTGTTATTCTCACGGATATTTGACAATTAGTAAGTTATAAACTTATTTAGACACTCGTGGTTTTCTATAATACTTTCATGCATTTTGAATGGCTCTGCAACAACGTTGAAATATCGAGACAATTCAATTAATTAAATATTGTGGTATTAACCCGTTCAAAATGCATGAAAATTAGTAAGTTACTTAGCTTTACATAAAAACAAATTCCAAAAACTTTAAATATTCAATATTATGGTATTTTCGTTCTACTTGTGTAGTTGTCTAATAGCCTAGTCAAATTTATACTATATATTCTAAAATATACTATTTCGAAGAACTCAACATTGGTTGAATGTTTTTAGCAGGTTTATAAGAATGCTTTAAAAATTGTTTTGACTTGACAACATTCAGTCATATAAGTATAAATGCTATGGTACAAGTTGGTTATTTATAGCATTTATTGATAATAATTCTTCTAAACTTTATTCCAATGTTTAGTTCTTTGAAACTTTAAATTGAATAACAGAATTGATGTCTTGACATTCAGGATAAAGTCCTCCTTCATTTTTGTTGACACTGATGACTTTCTAGTCCTGCGAAGAAAAATAATAGTATTAGTAGTGTGACAGCATTAATTTATTAAGAAATGAAATGGCAGCAGTAACTCTTCATAGTAAAACTAGTGGGTCACTTTTAATTAATAGGTAGCCTATGTTATTTCTTAGAACCTAAAGACTGTCTGTGCCAAATTTCATCAAAATCAGATCAGAGGTTTAAACGGGAAAGTGTAACAGACAGTTACTTTCGCAATTATAATATTATTATTAGTAGGATATTAGAATATCTAACATATGACATGATTGTAAGTTTAGATCAATCAAAACAATTAATGTTATAAAATAATATTAAACGTATTGCGTATTCAAGAATATTTCGGATTTCAATATATTGATACGGATACGGAATTCAATAGATTTTTTGTGTTTATTTTATTCTATAAAATAACATTTTTATAACAAGTTACTCAATTCGATAAAAATGTTTTACAATATATCTCGTCGTTGTTTGGTAGGAGAACAAATACATCATTTAGATACTATTGAAAGTATTATAAATACTAGATAACCCGCGCAACTTCGTCTGCGTCACGAAAGGGTTTAAACAGCACTCGCGTGTCGAGCGAGCATGTCGTCGCGTTATTTTTGACGTGAAACGTTTTTATAAGCGCGCCGAAATATACGGGTCTATATCATCGTACCTTAATAATAAAAAGACTTTGTTTATTTGCGACTTTGTTATAATATTTTTTTTAATAAAATAAAAACGCCAATTTAATGCCAACAATGTTTGTATTACTCCTCTATGCAAACCTAATTTATTCGAGCCGTTCACTTTACAAAGAGAAGCATATACAGTAATGGGTCATAGTACCTCTAGCAGGTCCGTCTTGAGGTATAGCGGGAACATGGTCGTGGTCGGTGGCTCTGGGTCGGCGGCGTGCGAGGTGAGCAGCTCCTAGCAGCCAGCAGTAGCCCCGGCACCGGTACAGCTCCGAGCGGACAAACGTAGCGCCGCGCTCCAGTTACGAGCCTGATTGTTTGTGCACTATTTCTGAAATCATAAATTGAGAAGTTTCAAATTGGATCCATAGCTGGCGGTTTTGTATATTCCCTGATATTGCATAAGCAGCAGTAATCATCAAACAACGTGTGGTATGCTCACCTAAATATCGTTTAATAAAAAAATCCAGACAGGGGAAATCGTCTTTCAAATAATTAATAGAATTGTGGAAACAATAAACATGCCGAGAGAGCCGCTGACCATCAAAGGTCAGAACAACAGTTTGACTAGGATGCCATTCATTAGATGATGTTTCATTCGTAACTTTATAATTAAGTCGACGAGCTCTGACTACTTTTCCACAGCCAGAAGGAACTTCTATATATTCAGGTATTTCTTCATTTGTAAAATCAATGGGGATACCCCTCGCATTTCCCATGCGAGTAACCTGATATGTAGGTATAAATGCCTTATACCCTCTGTCAGCCAACAGACTATTTTCAAGAAATTCGTTTGCAGCAGTGGGATTTGAGAACTCCACAACAATCCTGTTGCGGCCTAATTTTTTTATTCCATCTTTGGTGATGTGAGAAATATTATTTTTGAAGATAAATTGGCCAAATTTTACAGGGTGAATAGTCACGCCCGATGCCGAGGCATTATCTATTTTAGAAATGTGGACTGCGAAAGGACCTAGATCTGATGATAAATATTTGCGATTGTAAGACTGAGCTTTAGGCTGTTCCAAATTCATGGCTTTTGTAGTGTCTGTTCTAGTAATTTTGCGACTAATATACTGATCATTCGAGGTTAGACCTCTTTTTCTTGGGATTGTTGTCAAACCGTCAGTTGACATGAACTCAACATCAGGTACTGGAGAAGATAAGTTTGAGCTGAACTCGGAGAGTTAATATATTCATTTTCCAGAGATTTAGATACGTCGTTTGGTATCCCTGGGTCGGGAGGTTTATTTTTCTCTGGGTTCATCTTACGTAAATAAGGGAAATTAATAAAAAATATACCTAATGAAAAATAATGAAATATAAAGAAAATAACCTACTAACCAACACCAACACACAAACTACACTAACTATAATTATGTTAAACAAGAACTAATAGGGAAATATTTACAAATAACATGGAAAAATAATTATTTAAAACAACGCGAAAAAAATACGTGACATTCACACTGACGTTCATTTGACATCCGGTCTCATATATATATGTATAGTCTGTGACGAAAAAAAAAAAAGATAGCACAAATCTACATTACAGAGTTACTAAAAAAAAAATTCTAACATAAAAAAAAATTATACATTTATTTTATTTTAAGCTTAGGTTATAGCTGAAAAATAGTCCCCATTTGTCAATAACTGTCAGATCATAAAATACTAGGAAAAAACGTTTTTTTTAAATTAGCGCCATCTCGCGAGAAAACAATGAAATGGAAAAAGCGTGGAAAAGAATTTCCAAACAGCGCCATCTCACGTAAAATCATAAAGTTTCGTTACAACCGTAGTGACACCTAATAGTTCGTTTCCTAACTAAACCAGTGGCACCCCCCTGGCTTAAGTGTTAAAATTTGCCGCAAATGACACAATTTGGAAATGCACTGAACATTCTTTTTCATGTCTCCAGTAGTGTTTAATTGGAACGAAGTTCCTTATCGCGCGTTGTGAAAGAGGGCTAGACGGAAAAAATTCTTACGAAAAGTTGTCACGACACTTTTTTGTTTTAGATGATTATCGCTAGATGGCGCTGTGATCAAAATCTTTTAAAACACGTTCCTTATCGCGCGTTACGTTAGGAAAAAAAAATATAAGATATCTTTTAATCGAAAGGAACTTCGTTCTATTCGGGTGTCCCATGACACCTCTCAAGTTTTTTATTTTCTGCAGTATGTTTTTGTCCACAAATACTGGCAAGTTTTTTTAACCTATCCACATAAACCATCATTTCTGTATCAGTATTGTAATATATATCATTTTGTTTTTTATCGCTTCAGTTATTTTATAAGTTGCCTGCAGGGAAACCAAAAATCACCTTTAGTTTTTTTCTAAAACTTATCCATCGATATTTAAACAAAAGACGTTTTCGTTCATCTATTATTATTTTTATCTCCGATTATTATTTTTGAATTATAATTTATAAGCTAATTTTATTACAAAATCGTCAAGATTATCAATAGGCACTCAAAATCTTAAAAATAATAAATTAAATAATAAACAAAGCAAACATTTAGACTATCTTTATGATAATTAGTTAGCTTTTGTAGTTTATATGCTAAACAGTGTTCCAAACTTCTTTAGAAATTTTCGACACTATCTTGATTAATTGATTTCATTTAAATAATTTCTAGATACGAAAAACGTAAATCAGTCTAATAAGACTAAACTATGTAAACTAAAACAGGGTGAATGTCTCACAAATGCTAAACAGTATCAAAAAGTGAAATAGAAATGCTAGTTTTTGTTTCCTCTAATTAAAATTGAAAACCTGTAAATTAATTTTAAGAAGAATTAATTTTTAAAAAGAAGCGCTGCCCTCCTCGGTATTCTCTGAGCGCTATGACTTGTCCTTCTTCAAACGAGGCTTGAGGAGGGTCCTTAAAGTTAGGTCGTAGGTAGCGACCCTCAGTGTCCCCTGACATTGCAGAGGTTCATGAGCGACGGTAACCACTTCCTATCAGGTGGGCCATTGGCTCGTCTGCCTACATGGCAATAAAAAAAAACTGCAATATCTAAAAATTATTCCGACCAACAATGATTTGTATGACAGTTCTATGAATTTCTATTTCGGCCTTAAACCGTCTCATCTATCACAGGTGTTGGAATTGAAAAGTTGTAGAAGAGAATCCACATTCGAAGTATATACCAATGAAACAAAAAATAGTAACTATGGAAAAATATGGAATGGATATGGAATCTACGTGTGCACATTCTTCAAAAGTTGTGGTTTAGGTTCTTGTAGTGCAGACTTTTTACGATTGCATTAATGTAAAATATTTTTGTTTCATTGCTATTATTACAAAATAAGTTAGTAGGTAAGTCTTATTAAAAATTAAATAAAAAAACAACTAGTGTACAGATTAGACTCAGGTTGGGTCACTTTTCCTTACCGCAATTTTTATTTAAATTAAAAGTTAAGTCATCGCCTATGTGTAGCTGTGGAAAATCCATAGGTACACTTGACCATATATTTTTGGAATGCGCTCTTAATGACAAATGTCCGCCACTTTACTCTCTTCTTACTAATACTAACACCCCTCTCCCAATCAATGTGAATTTTCTCCTAACATTTCCTAACCATAAAATAGATTATGCCTTGAATGATTTTATTTCTCATAACAATATCAAACTCTAATATAAATATTTACAAATCACTTTTCTGTTCTCACAAACCTCGTCCACTATCACTGATATTCTATCTACTTGACATTGGCAGAGTCATTCAATCAAGAAGAGACTCAAGCCACAAAGAGAATAAAAAAAAAGTCTTATTAGATATGTAGTTTCTAGCTTGTCGGCATTTTACATAAAATTAACATGACACAAGTTAACTGCTTATCTTGTTTAAAGCATCAGTCAATTCCGACAAAGTAGCTTCAAGACTTTTTACACCTGTACTGTTATTTTGCTTGATTTCGCTAAAAGCTTTCGAATACTCAAAACAAATATTTACGGATGTAATCACAATACCTATAGATATATCCTATGAGACATTTCGCACATTTGTAAAATTCTATACATTCATTTTTTCTCTTCAATTTTATCAGACTATAAGCCATTAGCAAAACAAACGAAAATCACGTAAATCAACTAAATTCAAATTAACACCTTAATTCCCAACCAGTTGAATTGAATATCATAAATCATGTGTTCAATCGTAATATTCTAATTTGAATTCACACAGTAACGATGTGTTTTGTATTCCTTTAAAAACACGTACATTTGACGGCTTAATTTTATTGCCCCAATTAAGGATGTGTTCAAGATGATACTTGTTACTATTCGCGATATTTATGACAGCAGATCGCCCTGGACACATCAAATTGGTTTACCGTAATCAGCTAGATAAATTTTATTTATGAGTGTCAATGGCACTTAGATGTATCATCTCGACCTAGTGATTTCCGAGTGGGGGTATTCTTGTTTCTAGTATATAAACACGGAGAAATGAAACACAACCATCCATAACCATCTGGGGAAAGGTTCAAACATCCTGCGAAGGAAGTAAAGAAAAAATGGTGTCCAAACTTGTTGTGTTCGCAACCGTTTTGGCTTTGTGCCAAGCGAAACCATACTTATTCGCAGGTAATTAAGGTTTTATTTTGTAATCCATCAGAACACTGATGATTATTCATTTGAACGTTGAACATTTGATCATATCAATCAATTAGTACCTAATTTCCAATTTGTTAAATAAAAACATAACAATACTCTTACGCATTCGTATGCTAAAGATCTAAGATTGATTAATTTGATTATCGTCGATAACATAGCTTTTTAGATGTCTATAACTAAAAACATATTTTTTTCCAGGTCCTCAGCCATACTACAGCCGCATTGAAAACACCCCGAGCATCGCATACGGCTTCGGCAGCGGCTTCAGCAGCAACATCGGTGGCATCACCCACACCACTGGAATCGGACACTCCTTCCAAACCGGCAACGCTGAAGCCTTCGGTGCTGGTTTCGCCAACAACGACGGCCCAGCCTACGCGAGCGGAGTCGGAATCGCTAACACCGGTCTTGAGCCTCCACAGTACTACAGATACAACCTTCAGCCTACTTTTTACCGTCCAGCCACCTACTCAAGCTACCAGCCAGCTCTTTACAACACTAGATACTTCCGCGACCAAGCCCCTGCTATTGCTTCTACTCAGAACAACCTCGGCAACGTCGTCGCTCAAAGCCAAATCGGAAACAGACAGGCTGTGTCAAGTGTCAGCAACAACGGACTTGGTTATGGATCTGTAGCATCTGCTACCTCCAACGATGGATACGGAACTGTCACCTCCAGCGCCGACAGCCGTGGTACCGCTATCTCGTCGGCAGAAACTCGTGACGAGCGCGGTGGTTACAGCAATGTAGTGTCTGCCGCCCAAAACGTTGGTGGATACAGAGCCAGCACTGCTCAAAGCTTCCAACAAAGCGATGGAGCCACCCAACAGAGTGGTGCTAGCAGCATCGACGGCCCCGGCATCCAGGCCAGCCACACACACTCCGTGAAAACCTTCTAAGTGGTCTAACTATCTTGGTTTAGAATTCACAATAACAAGACATCGGAGACGACTGACCAAAACTTGTCTCGATGTCTTTGTTGTAGTAAAAAATAAATAAATAAAGACTGCATTCATAAACCGTATATTATTTCATAGAAATCACAAAATCCTTATTCAAAATACTTAAGATTCACTCTTAGCGTTGTTATCAAAAGGTACTCCGTTGATTTCACCATAGATGTGTCCATTGTCGTTTATTGCTGTAATAGATTCACCTTGTCCAGCAAAACTAGGATCGTAAAAACTTTCCACATTCTTCACCCAGTCGTTGACAGGGAATCCTTGGAATGGTGAGATGAAAAACGGGAAGAAGAAAGGTTGTCCGGAGGAGGTCGATGCTGACGCGAAGCTCCTTCCACTTCCTGGACTCTTCCCAGTAGACACAACACTAACACTTTGTGAAATACGTTTATCATTCTCATCAGCACTGTCTTTAGTCGCAAAGTTATCAATGTTCGAATCCGATGTCGATATAGCCACAATTGATTCACCGGATAGAGATTTTTCTGCAAATAAAAAACAATATTTAACGATTAAAACGATTCAAACCAGATTATCAGGACACGACCGAAAACGTTAACAGATCTGGTTTTAGTGATACTGGTAATAAATATTATTAAAAGTTATACAGTCATTTTAAAATCATATACATTATGTAAACTATAGAGACCATATATCAAGTGCTGTTATAATATCGCAGATTGATAAAGATATGAATAAAAACACCAACCTCTTAAGACCAGCGGTGTAGCCCGGACGTAGCATACCGTCAAGCCAGCAATTACCAAAATAATCGATAATTTCATTTTGTCGAGCCAATCGGAATATTATAATGTGTAAATAGAGAAATGAAAGCCAAGCAAGGCTCTATCCACTTATATAGGTTGCAGACTTGAATCATATTAGCCCCGCAGCATCCTTAGTTCATCGAACTCAAACATAATTAAAGAACGTGATTTTGTAAAAAAAATTAGACAGAGAAGGATCGTATATGATTTAAGTGTCGGCTTTGTTTGTTTCTATTATGTTTTTATGTAATATACGTAATGTATTGTACTTAGTTATGATATCATCAAATTTTACGCTCTCTTTTCATTGTAAGGGGTTAATCCGATATTTATTTGTAAACACTTTTCATACTTTATTTCTTGTAGAATACAATATACACAATGCTATAGTCTATATATTCAGGATGGATCTGTAACTTTGGACAATCTGACGTGGGGTGAATGACCTGTTGAAATACAACATAGCACCATTTTTATTTTTTGGATCGGTTAAACTTTTTTTTTCTGATATTGTATGGAAAACGTACGACTATCGTTGCGGACTTCCATACTACGATGAATTCTTTTTTTTATCCAGTTGCTAAAAATATAGTGTTTCTAAGATTTATTTCAACAGGTAATTCACCCCACGTTAGATTGTCCAAAGTTACAGATACACCCTGTATATATATTGATAAACCTCAGATTAAGCTACCAATATAGAACTTCTTATCATAAAATATCAAAGAGTAGACTAACATATTGTTTCAAAAACTTGATTTCAAATAGGTACGTACTTATTGAGAAGAAAGACGCGACTAATTTAAATACATAATTTTACAAAAAAAAAGTATTTCAGAACCGGTAATTTTATTGTATTTATTTAATAATGCCAACACTTTATAAAATTAAACAAATACGGAACTTTTTTTAAATTTCTAAAATCAAATTCGTGCTACAGCAACTAAACATTAATTTTTCTTCAAAAAAGTATGAGATATTCTTCACTTGGTCTTCATTATTAGACTCTAAAAATTCTAGACTTCTCTTACGTATGTAACCTAATACTTACTTGTTAATTATGTTATTGAATTTCCTAACTTTTTTACCTCAAGCTGATGATCTAGTTATCCAGCTGATGGGCCTATTTGGATGAGTTTATTTACAAGTAATATTAAAGCGATAAATCGATTATTTTCTTAGATCAATAGCCTGGGGCGGCGCGACGGGAAAGAGTGCCGATGGCGTAACGCGTCGCGTCGTCCCTCATAACCCCGTGCTGGGTTTTGGCCTCAGCCGGGATTCGGACGCTAAGTGTGAGCGGTTGGAGGTTTTAGTGCGGTTCAACTCCCACATACCCCATCCGGTGATTTCCTCCAACTAAAAAAAAAAAAGGTCAATAGCCTCGTTCCTGACCTTGTCATACACAAGTTGAGCCATCCATCCATCCATCTTCGTCTGGTTTAGGTAAGCGTGAGAGTGGGGGCTTTAATGCGAGAGTTGTGACTACAGTGCGTACAGTTCGCCCATACAGATGTGTTTAATCATTTTACAATGTTTTTCATCCATTTCCCGTCATTTTCATCGTAACGTTCCTTAATAATCTAATAGGTATATATTATAAAGGCGAAAGTTTGTAACTATGGATGTATGTTTGTTACTCTTTCACGTAAAAACTACTGAATGGATTTGAATGAAACTTTACCACAATATAGCTTATACATCAGAATAACACATAGGCTACAATTTTTGATAACACGGGACGAACCTGAAGTCCACGCGAACGAAGTCGCGGGCAAAAGCTAGTTCTTAATATTATTATGTTATCTATCACTGGTACTGAAGTAAACACTCTAGGATAGCGTGTGAAAGTAAACTAACTCTTTTGCTTTGTAGTGTCATTAAAAGGTTCATAGATTTAAAAGATACAGTTACCGCCATCTAATTTGCCTAAAACCAAACTTATAATATCAGGTATCTTGTAATAATTTATGTAAACGAAACAACCATTAAGATACCTATCTTATCTACAGTTAGTCTAACGTTTTCTGATTGCAACAATTTATAAAACTAATTTAATGCAAAAGCCATGTTATGGTTAATAGCACTTCTCCTTAATAGCGTAGGAAAAACACGTAAATCTATGGTTCGGATCTCATAAATCAATGACCGTTAGTCTAAAACATGTAGGAGTCGCGAAATTTGGAGACTTTTATAATTTACAAGCGTAGTCGAAATGTGTTAATTAAGGTTCTAGCTGCATTTTTAATGGCCACACCTTGTTATTCCGTCATGTATACCTTATAAGGCATATAGCGCAAAGAAAGCTAGATTTGAAAAAATAACTGTAAGACTTCTCTATTGAAAATTTGTAATAGAATATTGTTTGCTTATAAGAATTTGTTAGTTCACGAGAAGGCGTGGTCGTATAAACCACAGTGTGAAATGATTTTAGAATCTCTATTAGAAAACAAAACGTCTGAAACAAAAACAAATTAGAACTTACGTCAAATAGATGAGAGCGGGGGCGGCGCGACGGGAAAGTGTGCCGAGAGCGTAACGCGTCGCGTCGTCTCTCAAAACCCCGTGCTGGGTTCTGACCTCAGCCGGGGTTCGGACGCTGAGTGTGTGCGGTTGGAGGTTTTAGTGCGGTTCAACTCCGGTCCACATCCGGTGGGATCCGGTGATTTCCTTCAACTGAAAAAAAAATAAAATAGATGAGAGCACCCTGAATCACGATCTGAATTCGTTTTTGAAAACTTAGTGAATACAGTTAAATTCGTCAAACGGTTAGTCCATGGCGTTTAGAAAAAAAAAATGAATAGACATTTTTCACCTTTTAAAATTCGTAATCAATTTTAGATTCAAAACACTATTAAGATAACACTAATTAACGAAAAAGGACGAAGTATAAATCACCTTTTCCACGTGTATAAATGCGAATGCCAAAAAGCAGCTGGATACTAAAATTAATGTAAAACAAATCTAATATCATTTGTAACTTAAACCGACCGAACCAGTTTCAATAATATAGTTCGGTGAACTAAAACAACGATGTTTTATTATGGAAGATCAGTATAAAATCGGAAATCATCTAATGCAGTGTATTTCAAAAAATATCTCCATAGATAATAGAGCTGTAAGAAAAAATAAAAATGAAAAATTTTAAAGAATTAGTCGAAATAGTCGAATTAGTCGCGGGTTCAAAACCGGCCGGCTTGTACCTCTAAATCTTAATATGAAAAAGATTTATGTGCAATTTTTCACAACACCACTGGCTAAAAACGGTGAAGGAAAACATCGTGAGGAAATCTCCATATCGGAAAAGGGTTCTAAAAATTCTTTGAAGATAGGTGAAGTCCCCAATCTGCACTAGGCAAGCGTGGTGGACTATGTCTAATCCCTCTTCTGAGGAGACCTGAGCTCAACAGTAAGCAGTAATGGGTTGGTACAGGTACAGTCGAAATAGTTAATCACTCACAAGAAATAATCACCAAAGTACTGAACTTTGATTTTGAACCAATCTATCCCATACAACTGCTGGGCTCAAGTCTCCTAAAAGAGAAAGCGTTGTACCCACTACTAACCTATTATCAACTATTCGTATTACAACAAACGTCAACGTTTCACTATAACCTCATCTCTTTACAAAGTGGACTTAAAAATCTCTTTTGTTTTAATTTTCGGGAATTAACAAAACGGCTCATCAAAACTAAAAATGTATCGCCTAACTTTTAAACCATTTTTGATTCTTGACTATATTATGTATTATGTTCGAGCTATAAAATAATTATTGCGATCTGTCCTACTGAGAAGAAAAGCACTAAAAAGTGTAAAATGGATTAGAAAGCATTTTAAATTAAATGACGTACAGTTTAATGATGTCACAATTACTTCTTGAATCAAAAAGAAACTAGAACAAAATACAGTTACAAATTTCTGCAAAATCGTCAACTAAATTTAATGTTCAATGTAATTTTACCTTTCGAATTCTAAAGCCCACATACTCACAAATCACAGAGATAGTAAATCCAATACTGCAACAACAAACGTTTAATAACCTAACATCTATCACACTTAAAGTTGTTCAACTTTGACACCAGACACAATAGAAATAATCTCCATTAGAAGCAAAAAAATAGATCTGTCCACATCGATATTTATCGATAAAAACCGTTCTTTGCGAGACCATTAAAACGAAAACGAGATTTTTTACGATGGAATATAAAGTGAGATTCGGTTTGGGGACTTTGCATTTCTATTTAACAGTCCCATCACGATGTTACTAAGCTACATACTGGTCACATTGATATCTACAACACTGGCAGGTATCTATGGATATTAAATTAATTATAGTTAATAAACTGATAATTAATTTTGGCAAAAATTTAATGGTTTATTTTTTTGTTTGTGTCAGAAATTTCTTTTGTGTTATCTGTTAGCGTTTGGATGCTACATTTATTGTTTTTTTTTATTTATTTAAACGTGTTAACTGACTGTTTTTTTTACTTTTGCAAATTTATTTGAAAAAAGAAAGAAACTTACTGTTATTAGCTATTTAAATTAAGAAACAAGTAAACGAATAACAATTTTCGTCACTCAGGTCCCGTTAAAACAAATGCCACAAACGAACCTGTTCTTCATTCTGCTCAAGTAAAAATCGATGATGGCGAAGTTCAGGCAGTCCACACAAGCACAGGATCTGGTGGAGTTTCCAGTGTAGCTGGGATCGCATCCAGGAATGGACGAGTGACGTCATACAGTGGTATCTATTCTCACTCAGGGTCTGACACTCCCACAGTTATAGCACAGACAGACTCTGATACTATCAAAGAAAAATCTGGTGATGGAAAATCGAAGTCCTTGTACATCACAAAAGAGATCGACAATGAGTTTACTAAAGGGACAGTCAAGATATCTCCTGGGTCAGTTTCGGTGACATCTGTGTCTAAGTCTAGATCTGCGCCTGGATCTGAGCCCTGGAGGAGCACTATGTTGTTCCCAATGATGCCCCTTATTCCTAGCCCTTTCCTTCGAAGTTCCTTTTCGACTTACGACCCAAGGTTTGACCCTTGGTTCCCGCAAGCATATCCTAATTCTTTCCAAAAGACTGACAGTAGATACAGATCAAACTTCTTGTATCCGACCTTTTATCCGTTTTATAATAATTGGCAATAAGTCTGTTTTTAACGAAACGAACTTGATTTATAGACGACATTAGTTTTATGTTTTTGTAAAAGTGATTAATTGATGTAATAAATAAATAATTTTAGCTGTATTTTTATTTAAATGCGTCTTGTATAGTTAAGGTTTAGTTAGCTAAGAACAGTTTTAAGGACTTTAAAATAAAAATGATGAGACTAAAGAAATTCTTGACAGTTTTTATGTTCAAACTTTCTATTTGATCTAGATGGACTAGTTACCATACGCTTATTTTTTAAGTTTTTTACAAATAAAAATATTTTGTTAGTAAAAAGTCTAAAAAGAAACAGATAACTACAATACAATCACTTAGTTTTTTTCTATTCCGACACAATAATACTTTAGGTAGGTACTAACACTGAATCATAATTCATCAAGGTCAGGGCATTAAAGTAAAGAAATTCAGTTTTTCAATCTGTTTACAGTACCTACTGAGTTCACATATCAACAACGTTTCGGGTTCTTAATAGGGATGTAGCGAATGCGACTGCGGATATTCAATTTTGACATTCGCGAACGCGAATGCGAATGCGAATGTTGACCTTTCAAACAAAAAGTTCAAGGTTTTTATTGACAAGTCAGCTGTTTCTTCCGAAAGTCATTATAATTTATAGATACTACAAAAAAGGTCCCTATAATTTACTTATACTGGATTTACTTGAAAGGTAGGAGGTACTTGCCTCCCCCCACCAAACAATAGTAACCCCCGCCGCAAATTATTTTGACAACGGAAGGTCGTAGACCCATCGAGTTTGGGCTCATTTTAAAGGGCATGTAGAGGCCTTTATCTTGGCTCTGTCAGATTGCCTCTATATCCACACAACGTCTTCCTAACTTTTGTCAAAACATTCGCATGATTTTTTGCGAATGCGAATATTCGCATGTTACATCCCTAATTCTTAATAGGTACTCGGTTTCTAGATTCATTTTTCGGTTCAGTTTTTAAGTAAAGCTGAATATCATAGAAGGATTAAAAGGATGGCAAAGTAACTATACTTATCTAGTCATAAAATACACCAGACAAAACTAACACGATTCTCATAATAAAATATGAATTTTCAAAATAAATCACCAAAGTAAAATAAACATTTTTAAGAAGATGACGAAGTTAATACTCCTAATGTGGGTTCAGGTTACGGTGCGAACTAGTGTTGTAACTTAAAACATAAACACTATAACTCGTTAGTGATAAATGCGCGATTAATAATTTTCCATTAAATTTTACTTTTTAGAACCATATATAACTTAAAATCTCACTCATTTTAACTTATTGACGTGACAACGTCTTATAAATTGGTTTGCCGGGTGACACTTCAAGAAACTGCGTTACGCTCCGCTCACGTTATGCGCTCACAATGAGAGCGAGTGAGAGGCACTTGCCTTTCACTTTTTATGTCTGTCTCTCTCGCTCTTAACCATACCCGAGTCGTTGTCACGTAAAACTTTCGCCCGTATACCGACTTACAGGCAACCAATTTTTTTAAATTTTAATCTTATTTTTTTAGTTATTTGACGTCCGAAAAGAAACAAAACATTCTTCGTTTCTTCTCTTCATAATGCACACTTCTAAAGAAATTCTATGTGGCAATAAAAATGTGCAAAATATCTCTGAATGGTTTCTTACAAATATTTGTGTTCTTCACGCAAAACGCATTGTAGTATTTGCTAATTAAATATAATGGTGGTGACTATATTATCGTTTAGATTTTCTAAATCGCTCCGCTTATTAACATAACCTCACCTGAAGATTGCAAACCACTACCCACTCTACTTGGATGTTGTTATGCAACTGAAAGCAGAGTGATTCTATACTAAAACAGTTTTAGAAATAATATCAAGGAATTTTTCTAAATAAAAAAAAAAACATTTTTTTTCACCATGACATCACAAAAGAACTTTGTCATTCAATACGATGGTTACTATTTTTAAAATTTCGGACTTTTTTAGATGCTGATAATAGTTTTTATTACTCTAAAAACATTAAAGTTTCTTCAGTTTTGAAAAGTAAACTAGTTCTTTTAGTTCCTGTTTACCCAGTAGGAAGAACGATCGTATTTGAAAGTTACACGAGAAAAAAAACTTGAGAAGTGTCAAGGGACACCCGGATGGAACGAAGTTCGTTTTGATTAATTAGTGAGGGAATTGAAATAAGATCTTATTATAAGAGAGAGAGAGACAGGCGTTTTAAACTAACTAATTATTATAACAGCGCCATCATATAAAAATAAAATAAGGAATTGTTTTTAAAGATTTTAATCACAGCGCCATCTAGCAATAATCATCTAAAACAAAAAAAGTGTCGTGACAACTTTTTCATAAGAACTTCCGTCTAGCCCCCTTTCGATAACGCACGAAAAGGAACTCCGTTCCAATATTCCAAGTATAATATTATTACTCGTGCATATAATTTGTATGAGGATGATAACATAATTAATTTACAATCCTTTTTAAATATTTTCGGTGATTTCATACGATGATGAAAAGCCTATTTTTAAACACAATAAAAAAACCTTTATCCAAATCGAATTCCGATTAAATTGCTCAGTTGATTACAAACGACACATTAAAACGCAATAACAAAATTAAGTCGTTACGCGCCATATTTGTATTAACAAAATGGCGTACAAACTTTGGCGCCAATATTTCGTTCTTTATTTGAAAATGTAAGGTTAGATTAACCCTGCAACCGCGGACAGACTCGGATCACTCGCACTCTCGAAGGCAGTGTCCGTTACGTGCTCGACTCACGATGCGTCTACAACTTGTTTTACTTCTTGTCATTTCTGCTTACCTGGTACTTGGGGCTCCACAGAAGTCTACCTTGCAGGCTGGGAATAGAGGTAAGAATAATTAAAATTTAAAAATATTTGCATAATTAAACTTAATAACCATTGTAGCAAGTAACTTAAGCAAGTTAATTAAATACGCATTATTAAAATTACTCGAAAAACACAGTCAATTTAAAAAGTTTCAAAGCTTTGGAATAAAAAAGTAATTATTTTAAAATTAATTTGATATCCAAACTTATTGCGCAGATTTTACGATTGTATAAAAGTACATAATCGAATTCAAAACATTCGATTTTAAAGAAAACATGCTATTTAATGGTATCGATGCAGTTAAGCATATTCGACAAACTGTTATGCTACCGTAGGATGTTAGTCATCGTCAGTAAATTGATGTAAATTAGTGATTTTACGTTCATGACACGGCAACTACAAATTAAACGTTGAGTTTTACGACTCCTTTGATGTTTGCATGCGAATTTATTATTTGTCTCATAAATCTGTAAACTGTTTTTTATACAATGGTTGTTGTCACTTGTGGAGTATATAATTATAAATAGATAAATGATGATATTAGTTGCTATTGTCAGTCATAGAAATGCATAATTTGAAATCTGTACAAGCCTTTATAAAGTTATATTCCTTACAATAGTTAAAAGGATAAAGAAGTACAATAAATATTGTGACTAATATAAACCTGAAAACTTCCAGTTTTGACCTATTGATAACTATGAAAATACAAAGCATGAGTATAAATGGTAGGAGGTTTAGACTCCCACATACCCCAGTTACGTGGCGGTATAAAAATAGGCGATTTTTTTTTCAATACAAAAAAAAGGCTGATGTTGTCTCTGATGATTCGAACTTTAATTAAAATTAATGAAAAGTATCTGCATTTCGATGATATAGTACGGCCGTTATAATAATCTGTCATAGAGAACTCTTTTTAAACCTCGTTTAACTACTCAACTGGGATCGGCAACCAAATAGGTTTGTTTACCTACTTTTGCCAAGTCTGTTCTATCTGCAAAATTGAGCACAGTTCTAAAACTTGTTTTGTTTACTTTTTTTCTACGGTGATGATATATTTTCACTGAAAACGCAATACAGCGTCATTTAGTAATAAAGATTTACAAAAATATAAGGTTTAATTAAAAATCAAAATTAAAAATTATTGGAAAAAAATGATTTTAAAATGGGGCTCAAACACGGTATTGATTCCCCAGTTTCGCCATCAAGTGACGTTCCCAGTTGAGTGGTTAAAGGATGAGAAGTCATACGAAAACCACTCATTGATACGGACCTCAATTTCGAAAGACTTATAATACGATCATACGTTTTGAACATTCAACTAGGGTTTTAAAAAGTTGCCGAGTGCACTGATATCTTTGTTAATCTTCAGACTCCGACAATCAACAGTTCGTAGAAGAAGTCGTTGTTGAATCGATGCTTCAAGTAAGGAGTCCATCAGCTGGACGACAGGCGAAGATCAACACACATAGCAACTTACAAGACGGAGCAAGAGTCTCAAGAGTCGCCGATGCACATAACGGAGCGTAATTTAAATAAATAATATCTTGAATATAATAGGTATATATACCTATGTTGCACAATTAAAAGATTTAAAAAGCAAAGTATTCATAATTTAGTAAGTTAAGTTTCTAATAAAATCTTTAAAATGTAAACTGTTTTTTTCTTTTAACACGTTTTCTTAATGATCAAAGATAATTTTATTATTATTTACGTACCGCAGTCAAATTCACATTTATCAGCAGAAACCTTTGATTGATCCAGTGGTATTGATCATAGCCTATACTCGCTACTGGTTTTAACATTTTTTTTCAAACCAGAATCTAGTTAATATTTATTTATTAAACTTTATGTACCATTTATACAATGGCGGACTTAATGCCTAAGGCATTCTCTACCAGTCAACCAATGACTTAAAATGGTTAAGAATTTTAGCGTTAATACAGTTTTTATGATTATTAAAAATTATCACAAAAATTGTACAATAGATATTATTTTAATAGGGTTGTAGGCATGCATAATATTCCATCCACATGGCGCCCAAAATAGGGATCAGTGTATACGCCTAACTATAATAATTGTCACTCTACTCCAATGACCTACAACAATTCTCTTAGATAATATCAAGTATGTATTTTTATGCAAAGGTGAATATTACAATTATCTTCACGTTACATCTACAACTATAATAATATCCTGTTTTGCAAGTATGTTTCAACTACAACATTTTAATAGGTGACTTTGTCACGTAGAATCATTTAAATAAACATAATGTCTAGGATATGACTTCTTCTTATTACTTATTTATTTAAACTTCTTGTTGTTATGTTTTACAAGTTAATGAGAGTGAGACAATTCCATTCTTAATTAGTCCTAGTTCCTGCAGGGGAGATCGACTGTGTCAACCCTATACAGCAGCTAAGATTAAACCTTTTTTTCCGCCAATTATTCAATTTTTTCTCGCTATAAAGACACTCCTTGAATCTCAACAAAAGTTTAGAAAAAAGAATTGGGCAAATTGGTCCAGGCGTTGTTGAGTTATGTGCTTAGCAACACATTTTGCGATTCATTTTATATTATCCACTCAACTGGGAACGTCACTATTCGCTAGATGGCGAAACTGGGGACTTCGTTCGGAATCAATACCGTGTTTGAGCCTCTTTTTAAAAACATTTTTTCCAATAATTTTTATTTTAGATTTTTCATTAAACCTTATATTTTTGTAAATATTTATTATTAAAGGACGCTGTATTGCATTTTCAGCGAAAATATATCATCTCCGTAAAATATGAGACGATTAAAAAATGTTAACAAAACAAGTTTTAGAACTGTGCTCAATTTTGGCTCCTGCCACTTACTTGGCAAAGGTAAACAAACCAATTTGGTTGCCGATCCCAGTTGAGTGGCTATAGTCGCTATAGATACAACAAGAAATCCTGCAGGTGCCAAACAACGTAAGTATAAAGTTTTCTAATGCCAAGTCTTAACTCTATTCGATACGTATTCCTTGACATCATTTTCTGTTTTTGTATTAAAATATTTTCCACTTTATGTAAAGGTAGATAGAACTAGTGTACTAAAAAGCTTTCTAATCCTCTAACAACAAAATTGGCTCATACCTTACGATCAGGCGTCAAAAATATGATCCCTCGATTCAATATTTCATTTCGTAAAACCATTATATGTAGGTACGCAAATGTAACTGAACTTGGGTAAAATAAAATTGAATACACAATTACATATAATGGAATCAAGACTACATCATCTTCGGACTTGAATTAAGCCTCGAATTTTTTTTTTCTCACAAAGTTTTTAATGAAAATTTTACTCCTAGATGTGGTGTTAACAATAAATAAATAATAATAATAAATAAAATTTATTTCAAAAGATTACAACTACCAATACAGTAATGACTTAAACAAAAGCACTTAATTATAACAACAAACTTACATTATCAATATAGCACTAGGTAAGTAATATTGTGTAAAAAAAATAAAGTAAAAAAATACAAAACAAATTAAAACTAAACGTAAATTAACTCAAGATCTTGCTTTGAATGAAATTAACAGCAAGATGTTAACAATATATTATGATGTTGTATACAATGTGCATCGCGTCGTCAATAGTCAAGAAATATAGCCCAGACTTTAATGGTGACATTCAGAGTTTATTGTTCATGGAAAAGTTGCAGAAAATGGGATGTTAAATGGAATATTTCTTGGAATAATCAATGTAGTAGATATTTACTGTCGCGAAGGCAGAAGGAACCTGGAAGTAACTATGGATACTTAAGCCATCTCGTACTGGGTTCTGTCCTCAGCCAGGGTTTTGACCGTCTAGAATTTGGATCCGTCTCTACAAAAATTATCACAAGACAGGTGCGCGCTTCTTAAATAATATTTAATTGTATAATAGCTACTATATAAAAACTAAAGAACAACTGTAAATAATAAAACAATCGCGATAAGTTTCATTTAGAAGAGTTATTTTTCTTCGGGCGACATTTACGACTGTTCCTTGTAACAAGCTCGGCTGTATGCCAGCTGAATTATAAGACGTACGAAAGGATTCTTGTATTCAGGATGTTGAGATAATTAGCATACCTACATCCTTTATCGGTACCGAAATTTACGAGTGAGAATTTTGAGATTTATAATTGTACATTTTTCATCATCATCATCATCAGCCTATAGACGTCCATTACTGGATATAGAAAATATTTTTGGTATAGATTAAAAGATCGATTTCCATTTTTGAAGACTAGCTCAATAATGACTAGTCAATTTTTTTTTATTATTATGCAAGATAGATAAACGAGCCTACGGCCCACCTGATGGTAAGCGGTCACAAAATAAAAACAAAAAAAACTTGTAAAATTAGGGAGACTGGGGCATAGTTTAAAGTCATAATAACAAAAAAAATTAAGGTCTTTTATTCGGTTCTAAATGGAATCATAAATAAAAAAAATCGTACCAACGCAATTTTCTAGTAAAATAGTCAATTGTTTTAACCGTTAAACTTAATAAACAATTATTGATAGTGTGCCGATGTGTTGGCTTCGAATCGATTATAAATCGCGCGAATCGAGACAATCGATTTATTTACTGCATTACATCAAGGATGGTGCCAAAACCGTCTGTGTCTACGAAGACTTCTGGTTAAGTTATATTCATACCTGTATGTTGTTTATATAAGAACTATAGGTATAAATATAAGAAACTGTTGGTTTGTCTAAGTACATGGATATAAATAACATAATAGGTATAGTTTACTGGTGTACAGATACTAATGATTTATCTATTACGACAAATAGGCTTTTAAAAACAATATTTGGAACGAAGTCCCTTATCGCGCGTTGTGAAAGGGGGCTAGACGGAAAAAAATCTTACGAAAAGTTGTTACGACACTTTTTTTGTTTTAGATGATTATCGCTAGATGGCGCTGTGATCAAAACCTTTTAAAACACGTTCCTTATCGCGTGTTACGCTAGAAAAAAAAAGTATAAGATATCTTTTAATCGAAAGGAACTTCGTTCTATTCGGGTGTCGCATGACACCTCTCAAGTTTTTTTTGTTCTAAATATTCTTCACGCGTTAACCAAAAAGCAAAACGTTTTAACATACATTCAGTATTTTGAAACTAAAGTGAGAATTACGTAGTACCTACATACCTACATACACATAGTATTAAGAGCATTACCAAGACAAAACCTTAAAACCAAATAAAAAATAAATCCAAAAAAATTCACTAAAAGTGATCCAATAATTGTGCATTGATAATGACGCCACATCCATTTTCTGAAAAGGTCAAAGATGCATCTTTATTTGGACTATTTAAAATCACATTTTGTACACCAGCGAGACGAAATCATTGAATACTAATCCTGCATTATTTTAATTTGCATTTTAAGAATTCCATTACCGATACTAAAATTACTTTATAATACAAGATTAGAATTTCAAGTTCAAGAAAACGAAGCAACCACAGACCCATAGACAATAGTAAATTCTCAACAATAGTTGGAACGAAGTTTCTTATCGCGCGTTATCGAAAGGGAGCTAAACGGAAATTCTTATGAAAAAGTAGTCACAACACTTTTTTGTTTTAGATGATTATCGCTAGATGGCGCTGTGATTAAATTTTATTAAAACAATTCCTTGTTTTGTTTTATATGATTAATGCTAGATGGCGCTGTGTTCAAAATTTAAGTTAGAATAGAAAGAGAGAGAGAGACAGACGTTTTAAACTAACTAATTATTACAACTTAAAAAAATAAAATTTTATTACAATTCCCTCACTAATTAATCGAAAGGAACTTCGTTCCATCCGGGTGTCCCTTGACACCTCTCAAGTTTTTTATGCATTTACAACGGGCTTTATTATTTATTAATACCTTAATCTGTATTATACCCTGTATTCTTATATGAATGAAGTCACTGTTTTTCAAAAACTACTTGTTTTACAAACATCACGTGCCAAAAATCGTATTCGAAAGACCATAAAAGCTTTCATTGAGTTTTGCGTCACCCTTTATCGTCTGCGTATGGTCTGTAGTGCCCGACCGAAACTGGTTTTTTGGCCGAAACCGAAACCGAAACCGAACCTTCGGCTAGGCTCTTAGTTTCGGCCGAAACCGAAACCGAAACCGAAACTCACAAATTTCACAGAAAATTTTTTGTTTTTGAAAATGTCCTTGACTTTAGTGCATATTTTATCATTCCTCCCAAAATTTGTTCTTCATTATGGGTTATCCAAAAATTATGTCACACGTAAAGGGGAAAGGGGAGGGTGTTTCAAAAATGTGACCAAGTCTGTCAAGGGGGAGAATATGTTTTGACACCCCATGGGTATTTCAAAAATATGTCAAGTTGTGACCATGAGGAAGAAAGAGGTTTCAAAAATGTGATGTGTGACGAGGGGAAGAGAGAGGGATCATCAAAATGTAACCTGTAAATGTCTCTAAAATATGACCAATTGTGACAGAGGGAGGGAGCGGTGTCTGAAAAATACGATAATCGACAGCAGTCGGCTTGCTTGGCGGACTATCCGAAGTATCGTGAGAGTGTCACGAAGAGGACGTGACACCCTCACGCTGAATACCCGTCTGAGTCAAAACCAACCTAAGTCGGGGAGCGCGGTTTACCATTCCCCGGTTGCTATTACGAAAAGAGTGCAACACCGTCTCTTAGCGTCTTAGTAGGACCTGGTATTCTTAGGGGGCCAGATTACGGGGCAGATCCCAAACCTGTTCCGTCACCCGACGGTGGCGTGTTCTTGCGCGGAGAGAAGAGCTCTCGCTCACACGTCTTGAGATGGTGGACTCGCAGAAGTTGAGCCACGTCGTCCGGTAATGACAAGTCCTTCATGACTTCTTCCAAGCGGGACAAATAGCGAGCGTATGCTCCGCCATGTCCAGGTCACACGCACAATGATAACAACTCGTCGTTGACTCCACCCGTATCCGATGCAAGTACTTACCAAAGCTTAAGTTATTATCTACCACAATTTAAAAGATTTTTATTTTTTATTAAATCTCGTTTCAAAAAGGACAAATCATAGCCCACGAGCAAGCCCTTGAATTCTTGAGATTGGGTTCATCTACTTTCCAAGCAACACACCATGTGGCAAGGAAGAAGGGGTAAAAAATCATGAAATGTATCGACGTAGTTTGTGGATAACCCTGAGCAACATTTAATTCTGAAATAATAAACTCTACATGACTCTTATTTTAGAATATTAGGAATTGCTTAAAATCTCCATTTCAGAACCCCATTTATCTGTTATCAATCTGTTAATTGTTATCAAAAGTTTCGGTTTGGCCGAAACTTTCGGCCGTTTTTTGGCCGAAACCGAAACTAAGGCCGAAACTCGAATTTTGGCCGAAACTGGCCGAAACCGAAACCGAAACCGAAACTTTCGGTCGGGCACTAATGGTCTGGCGTCTCAGAGGGCATTGAATGCATATCTGCATCTTGACGTCAAACAGACCTGACATTTTCCTGTTCTTTGTCATGTCCACGCATGGAAATTAATGACTGAGCTTGTGCGTGATTTACGCCGGTACAGCAAAACTAGAAATAGACTCTAGGAAAATAAAATCATATTCGATATGTTTCTTGACTATTTTCACACTACTTAAAAGTGTCATAAACGCAACCGTAGGTAGGCAACCTATAAATTGATCTAGTGTTTTTTGAATCATATTTCTGTTGTCTACGTTGATTGATTCAGATTAGACAAATTTTCGAACAGAAACCGTACAGTACATAGAGTTATAGAGTATAACGCTGATATGCATTTGATAATTTAAATCGGCAACTTACTGAACGAAATGCAAATGTATGTCGAATGAAATCCTTACAATGTCTTATTATGCCCATACATTTACACTATGTAGATCATACTGTATCCTACTACTATTCTATATTTTATCCTTTTACTGGCTAGTCGAACTGCTAAATAATGTATCGTGTGTTAAATGCTAATATAAATTATCATTGTTCCTTTTTATGACCGAAGTCAGATCTTGAATCAGGATTGTGACGAGTTGCGTGGAAATATTCAATTAGAATTGCAACATGTCTATTGTTAAGTGACAATGGCGTTAAAGATGCGGAATTTTTAATTCTGATTATGTAATTGACATGGAACTTAAACATTAAAACAAACAGCGATCATTAATGGTTCGTTTCTCTTCTTCTTTCGGTTCCTATTTCCCTCAAAATGGGGCAAAGGGCATAAATGGTGTTTCCCAAAAGTTTTCGTTTATTAAAAAAAACTTTTGTGCATATAGCAGTTCACAAAAAACTTCTGGGTTTTGAGAAATTTATTGGTCGCCATTGTGGATCCTAGTTACATGGGAATTACAATGTTAGAAGTGAGAGATGGAAAAACATTTGAAAAAGAAGACATTTCGAGAAGATATTTTCTAAATAAGCATTAACAATGTTGTTTAAATCTTACTTTGCTCCGTATAAAAATGGTTGTAAGAAATAGCTCGTTATGCGAAATTATTTCTGTGGTGAAACTAAAATCATGGTAGATCTTTTTTGATTACTCTAAAGTTTTTTTATCACTAATAAACTGAATAACATAAAACATCGATCTAATCCTATTTATGTTTCTCCCGCATAAGTTGAGTGATCTTTTTGGACGTGTAACAACCGCATCGCGTCATGCATTGTTTTAATGACGTTCTAATATGGTATTGTCGCCATAGATTATATCATCGCTTAGTCACACCACTGGTTTTTACTCTCGTTACCACCAAAAAGGTTCAACTCCGATCTCTACGGAAAAACTTAAAAATTCTCAGCACGTTTACCATTTTTAATTTATTACACTTCAATACACACGTTATTAATTCAAGATGCGTCCAACACATTTTTTTAAGCTCGTTACAAAGTAGTAAATTCATTAAAAACAGCTGCAAATAATTGTAGCAGAATATAAATCGATGACGAGGTCGAATACTACAGAACTCTTTGTCGAAACATAGTAATAAATTGTTCCTTAGACAATGGGTCTGTAGAGCGTATCATGAAATGAATATTTCATTACATTTTTTCAACTCTGTATCTAGAAATAAAAAAACACGTGTGCATTTTAATCAGTTTTTATTGCTTAAAAGCTTTAAAATAATTTTGTATAATCATGTACATTGATTACCAATGAGAATCGATTTTTGTTTACAACATTGTGTATTGATTTTCATACATATGTAGAATGTACATACTGTGTGGATAATGTACGTCTCTTATTTTGTATTTCTCACAGAGATCAAAGTATAAATAAATATAAAAATGACGTTGAATGTCTTTGGTGGTACCTAATAGGGTACCAAAAATATACAAATATAAAAATATCAATCAAAAATCAATCAAAAAGCCTTTATTTCCAACCTTAACAAATATAACTTACAACTAACTTATCCTAAATTGCATCGGATGTGCCCGCTGCTATGGTCGGTGTGTCCTGTGACACGTAGGCCTCTTCCAGACTCTTCCATTTCTCTCTGTCCCTCGCTTCTCTGGTCCATGTTTTGCCTGCTACCTTCTTGACATCATCAGCCCATCGTTTCAACTGTCTCCCTCTACATCTTTTGCTGTCTCGTGGTTGCCATTCCGTAACTATTCTTGTCCACTTTAGTCTGCTATCTCTCGTCATGTGTCCTGTCCATCTCCATTTCAGTTGGCGAATTCTGGAAACAATATCTGCTACTTTTGTAATGGATCTTATGTATTTAGCTCTTTTACGATCTCTCAGGGTGATGTTCATCATGCTTCTTTCCATGCTTCTCTGACATTTCCTGAGTTTTTCTAAGTTTTTCTTGGTTAGTGCCCACGTCTGACAGCCATATGTGAGACATGGCAGGATGCAGAGGTTGAAAACTTTCATCTTGGCATGCATGGGGAAGTTCTTGCTTTTAAATATTTCTTTCAGAGACCAGTATCTCTTCCAAGAACTGGAAACTCTTCTTTCTATTTCCTGATCTTCCTGATTCCTGAATGATAATATTTGTCCCAGATATATATAATTTTCTACATATTCTATGTTCTCACTGTCCAATATAATAGGAGTTTCATCTCTATTAGTCATTATTTTTGTTTTTGATCTATTCAGTGTCAGACCCACTTTCTTGCTAGCATCTGTTAACTGTATTAACATTTCCTGTAAATTGCTTGAGTTTTCTGCTACTAAGATTATGTCATCAGCAAATCTAAGATGATTAAGTTGGCTACCGTTGATGTTTAACCCCAAACCATCCCATTGCAATCCTCTGAATACATCCTCCAGCACCGCAGAGAAAAGTTTTGGGGACAATGGGTCACCTTGTCTGACTCCTTTTGATATTTGAAATTCTTCTCCTGTTGTATCTAATTTGATCTGTGCTGTGCTACTTACATATATGTTTTTAATAATCCGTATAAATTTTTTTGGTACTCCTTGCATGACTAAAGCCTTCCACAGGGCCTCGTGTCTTATTGAATCGAATGCTTTGTTATAATCAATGAATGCTATATACAAGGGTTTCCTGTATTCTTGGCATTTCTCTATTATTTGTTTGATTGTATGCATGTGGTCAACTGTTGAAAAACCAGACCTGAAACCTCCTTGTTCCATAGGTTGCTGTTCATCTAGTATCTGTGAAAGTCTATTTAAAATTAATTTTGAAAAGATTTTGTACATGTTTGACATCAGACTTATTGGTCTATAGTTTTCAATAAGATCTCTGTCACCTTTTTTATGTAACAAGGTTATGACACTCTTTGTCCACTGCAAAGGAATATTTTCTTGTTCTAGTATTAAGTTAAAAAGATCTGTGAGTTTTTTAAGTGTACCTGGTACTTTTATGATTTCCTTAATCATTTCATTTGTTATATAATCTGGGCCTGCTGCTTTACCATTTTTTTGACTCCTGACAGCTATTTCAATCTCTGAAGGGAGGAAGATTGGTACTTTTTCTAGTTCAGTATCGCTTAAATCTATACTTTGAGTTGAATTTTGATGTTCCTCTGAGTAGAGTTTGCTATAAAATTCAGTGGCTGTATCAATAATGGCTCTTCTTGTTGTTATTTGTTGCCCTTGTTTATTTTTAATATTTGGTATCCATGTTTTTGATTCAGTAAGTTCTTTTAGGGCTTTCTTAACTCCTCCTGTTTTATTGATATGATTGAGTAGCACTTTAGTTCTCCTTTGTTTCCTGTCTTGTTTAATTTTTATCTTTATCTTCTTGTTTAGCACTGAAATTTTTTTCATAATATCTTTATTTTTCTTGAGGTGCAAGAGATTTCGTCTTTCTTCAATTAATTCTAATGTTTCAGGTTTCAAGCAACTATTATTGTGTTTCAAAGTTTTATTCATTAGAGGCTTGAGTATGTTGTTTATTTCCATTTCATATTTTTCTTGTAAACTATTTTTAAAACTGATTTTTTGAATTTGTTTTTGTACTTTGAAGTTAACAGGCCTATTGAAACATTGTCTGCTTCTCCTTGGTTCTTTGCATTTTAATATTGCTCTCACCATACGATGATTGGTGTTGAAGTTTAAGTGGTTTAGGATACTTACATCCTCGAAGCATTTTTTATAATTAGTTGCTATGTAGTCAATCTCGTTTTGATAGGCTCCATCTGGAGAAATCCATGTCCACTTCTTCTTTACATTTTTCTTGAAGAAACTGTTCATGTATGCTAGAACAATATACTATACAAATATAAAAATATACTTACAATTATGTTTTCTACATTGTTTTAATAATTGTTTTTTATATATTTTCTTAAATGTATACCTGTACCAAACCATTACTGCCCACTGTTGAGATCAGGTCTCCTCAGAAGAGGGATTATGCATAGTCCACCACGCTTGCCCAGTGCGGATTGGGTACTTCACATATCTTCAAAGGATTTTTAGAACCCTTTTCCGACATGCAGGTTTCCTCTCGATGTTTAGCCAGTGGTGTTGTGAAAAATTGCACGTAAATCTTTTTCACATTTAGATTTAGAGGTACAAGCCGACCGGATTTGAACCAGCGACCTTCCGTTCCTTCCCGACCCTTCGACCACTCGGTCACCACGACTTTTTTTTAAATGTATATTGGTTATAAAAATAGTTTGCCACCTTTCAGGTTTTCTTAATAAACTAAAAAGGAAACAAAATAATACTGTTATTCCTATAACTTTATTGTTAGTACTTGCGTTTGTCGATATATCTACTGCCATTAACACGTTAGGATCACAATAATCCGTTAATAACACATATCTATGCAAGTCAGTACGTGTGAAATTTAAATGTTTTTCGAAGTCAATAGAAATAGCGTATTTTAATAGAAAATTTTGTCATAGCAACAAATCATTGCGTGGTGTCGGCATCGAAATTGGTATAAAGTAAGTTCCTGGAAGCCGTAAGCAGTTATATGTTCATATATTTACATTTTAAAGTAAGAGCGCGTGCTGTGCTCAGTTCAAAGTACGATGTCCTAAATTTTGTGAATAATAATAGAGTTTAGATTTAGAATTTATTATTTGATAGCATAGTTTCATAAAATCAACGTGTTTCAGTAAACATATTTTAAGTTACACTATTACTAAACGGGTTCTTACCACGATTATTTTTAATTGAGAGGTCCCGATATTTCAGCACTGTTTCAAGCGCCATGATCACGGGAAGACTGAAGAACTGCGGGTAGGTCATTTAAGAGCAGACAAATCTGTCTACCCTCTTTCTCGTTCGTCTGACGGTACCACTGGAACTCGAACTCACATTTCGACATACCACACTGACAGTATCGGCTGCCGTCTCAAAACTAGATTTTTTGGCTTTATTTTCGTCTAACACTGGATTCCACATACAGGATAGTTTGAAGCCGTCACCCCGATTAAAAGTGCTATTCCTCGAAATTTCAATAGCTTCCTTAACTTAAGTGATGTAGATAACCGCGAGTGCTTAAAGAAATTTATATTTTAAATTCTCAAATAGTTTAAAGAAGTAACTGCCGGTATCCAAATTATTTTGAATCATAGACATAGACATAGACATAGGCAAGCTTTATTTGTGAAGAAAACACATACAGGAATAAACATATTTTAAAATTACAAATTAACAACAATCAAATGGAAAATAGTAATTTTATTTTCAGTCATTTTAGTTCTCTTCAAACCCGAGTATGTAAAAGAAAAGATGAAACATGCATTAGCTATAAAATACACAGGTGGCGATATTAATCGATTTAAATATTTAAATTTCGTACACCGAATTTGGGACTTATATTTAGCCGTTTTTGATTGTATTCAAATATGGTATTATTCGGCAAATTTGCACATGATGTTCTATTATAAACCCGCTTGATGATCTATAGATATTTAAATTTTGACGTTATACAGGATGTTACAATTTATTATCTGGGAACTAAAATCATTTCTGAGATTTCTTTTGGGTGCCAAACACCAAGGAAGCATATTTATTGTTACTAGGTAATTAATTATTTATTGATATTAAATGAAGAAAAATTATGATTGAATACATTTCATTTAACGATCTGTCGTGTACAACACTTCGAAGTTACTGCAAAAAAAGTAGAGGGTTTAATGGTCTTATAATATAGAAACAGGATTTACAGAAATGTAAAATTCACTTTGTCTCTATTTTAAGTAGGTACTGTTTTATCCTAGCATTGTCTTCTGCTGCTTAGTGGAGGCAATCTTCAATTCAGCAAGTTTACAATCTCGCAGAATGAGGCAATGTGGTATGTTCAATTCAGCAAGTTTACAATCTCGCAGAATGAGGCAATTTGGTATGTGAGCGAGAGCTCCGCACAAGAACTAACTTCGAGATCTGGCCCTCTAAAAATACCTGGGCCTCAAAGAATCCGAAAAGATATCGCGCCATCGCTCATCGCACATCCCTTCGTAAGAGCAAGCGGGGATGACCCAAACTGGAGAGATCAAACTGCCATGTCTGATCTCTCTATATCAGGTAAGTTTAAGTAATGAGTATTATAATCACGCTGTATAATATCAAATCGTGTACGCACGCTTTACATTATTCGTAGCGCGTGCGACGCTCATCGCTATGTTTTCGGAGTACAACCTTTGCATATATTACCAAATCAAGTACCAGCACACTTCACTCGTACTTCGCGGAAAGCAGCTGTCGAGACTCCGCAAAATGATGGTAAAGGATCTTCAGTTTTCGTTGAGGACCGGTATAGAAACTAGCATTAAATATAAATTAAAAAGAGATTTAAAAATATTTATATTAATTTCAGAGTATCATAAATGTCCAGGATGTCCGTTGTAAGGGGTGGGCCATATAAAGTTTGCATTTTTCAAAAGTTCGACTGTCATGTTGGCTGTGTGGCATGTTGCGCCATCCTGTTGAAACCAAATGACGTCCATGTCATACTCTTCAACTTTTGGAAACAAAAATTCGTTGAGCATGGCACGGTAACGCTCGCCATTGACCGTAACTGCGGCTCCTTGCTCATTTTCCCAATGATGCCGCCGGACCAAAACCCACACCAAACCGTAACTCGTTGTGGGTGCATTGGCTTCTCAACGAGGACGTGTTGGACTTTTCAATATTTCCCAATTATGAACACAAATTGAATGACATTTGAGCTGTCATTCTCTAAATAAACAGTAGTTCAAAATGCAAACGTTAGATTGCCCACCCTAAACTACATAGCCGCAGTTAGGCCATTAACGGTTCACTCTTCCTACATAGGTACAAGAATTCTGTGAAAAACAACAAATGATATAACATTTATAAAAAAGAATGAAAAAACGTTTACTGTTTACACAGTACTGGAACAATAACATAAGGACAAGCTTAAAATAAATTGCCTCAACCTGTTATTAAAAAAACAAAAAATATAATCTTAGCAAAATAAAACAGAAATGGATCTTGACCGTTGCATCTTGCAACTCACATACTCGAAGTTGAACTAGATTTTTTTGGGAATAAGATGTAGAATTTAAAGTGTGTTCTTAATCTGATAAACAATTGCAGTAAATCTTTTTACTTTATTCTAGTTTTAGTGGCTTTAAGAAAAGTAATGTTTGTTTAAAAGGTCTGCTAAAACTGCGAAAAACAGCAAGAAGGATTCTTTATTAAATATTAATGTCATGTATCTGTACCAACCCATTACTGCCCACTGTTGGGCTCAGGTCTCCTCAGAAGAGGGATTAGGCATAGTCTCGATCCATCCTTTAGGAGGTCTGCTGACATTATGCCTATCTCCAAAGAGAATACATTATTGGGAAGGTATTCATTAGAAAGTTGGCGTTTCTCAGATCGCCTTTAAGCTTAACCATAATCTTTTGTTTTTTTAATTCCTCTACATTAATATTCAAATTCCTTAATTTAACCTTACAGATAAGTTAATATACAGTTAGTAGATTCTAAGTGGTATTATCAGTACCGACGATCAGAACTAAAGGATTGTCATTCAAACGCGTTCTGCGAAACGATTGATAATCGCAATCACACAAAAACTAGCCCGAGTATCGTGACTCGAACTGGAGGCAAAGCGTGGAACTAAAACACCAGAAAACAACACCTTGAACAAGAGTGATGACTTACCATTCACTCTGTTTTTGATTATAGTCAAGCTTTGTCACTGTTTCAAACAAGTTCTGAATAAAGTAGTGGTCGAAGCGTTTCTGAAAATACCAAGACTCAGAACAGAAACCAATAACGTCTTTTTTACTTTCATTTACTGAAATCTACATTTAATAACAATTAGCTACAGATCTTACAGTGTTTCTCTATCTATAGTGTTCATTCCTGATGCGATACATCCATGGGCCAAAGATAAGACCTTTCTTTTAAATGACCGAACACCAATGTATGAAGAGTGAATGCAAATATTTATACGTGAGTGGAATGAGTGTTAGTTCGTCTAACAATGGCTTTGGAGCTTGAAGTTCACTTGAATTGTATTTTACCGTAAGAACAATTTAGCAGGTGTCTGCAACGATGCAGTTACAAATTGCATCTGCATTTGGATTTATTTTTTTATGATAGACTAGCTGCTGCCCGCGACGTCGTCTGCGTGAACCCTATGACCCGTTTTTTTCAATTTTTCCCGGCAACTATTCGATTTTTTCTCGCCGTAAAAACCATCCTTGAACTTCAACGAACATTTAAAAAAAAGATTTGGCCAAATTGGTCCAGGCGTTGTTGAGTTATGCGCTTACCAACACATTTTGCGATTCATTTTTATATATAAAAGAAGATAATCGAGCAGACAGCCCACTTGATAACAAATGGCTACTGTGGCTCATGAGCCTCTGCAATGACAGAATCTATTGTTATAATATTAAGGAGATAATAGAGGAAAAGGCGTTCAATTACACTTTTGGTTTGTTAAATTCTGAGATGTATTAATGATAATTTAGTAACGAAATTGGGTATTTTAAAGACAAAAATTCGAATTCTTAAAGGTTTTAATTCAACTTATTTTATTTAAAAAACAAACCCAATAATCGAATAAATTCTAACTATGTATATTTAATCGCGTATGAGATCAGTAATTATTTTAATTATTGTTTCAAGGCCTATGTAAATAAACATACATGTAACGCTCACTTCTGTCAAACTAAACACAATAAATTAACACAAAATAAGCAATTAAATATTCGTTTTGACGAAACTGTTATTTATGTGTTTTTACGTGAGAACCATTAACAGGACCAACAAACCCATTAACAGGACGAAGCAAGATTAAAAACAAAAGTTGGATTTTAAATTACCTACTTTAGTTTATTTTTAGTTTTTCGACTGATCTTAAAAAAATAGTGCTCTATTTGATTGTAGCTTTATATAATTATGATTTCTCAAAACCCTTTTTCTAGGTGACCCATTTTGTGAATATCATAATATGAAGTTGGAAATATGATCTTTACTACTTCTACACAAGTATGTTGATAAACTGCTGTGTAGATTACGAGTGTTACGAAAACCATCTCGACGAACTCCCTGCAAAAAAACAAGCCCAGATAGATCACAAATATCTTGAGTAAAAAGAAAATGAATTATGTCAAATGACTAGGGACTTAAGGACTGCATAACATCGCAGAAATTTTCTCTATGCTATTACAATTTCATGATTAAATATTGTTATCAAATAGTTTAAAATTTTCACCTAACATTATACCATGGTATTACCATCCATGCATATGCACCCCCCCAAACATGGCCTTCGATTTGAATAACAAGCAGCCGTCTGCCTTACAATTGGCATTGAATTGATAAACACCTTCGGAAAGACGTCAGCTGTCACGGTGACGGATCGCTTGTCAAAATATAACCGACGGTCCTTGATTTAAATATTTAAACATCGTTCTATAACACGTGTAAAATATTTACTGGGACAATGAATAGTTTGGTAGGTTGCGTTCTTAGATAGGTACCTTATAAGTAAATTAGCTCACACATTATCAGGTTTTGCTCGAGTGATATATATTATACCCATAAACCTTACTCTCGAATCACTTTTAAAGAAAGGCGTATCAAAATTAATTGCTTATTTTAAAAATTAAGGCAGACAGGGACGTACAGATAGTTTTTATTATACTCTACTGTGAAGAATAGAAACAAACTAAGATTTCAAAGTCAAAGTCAAATCATTTATTTCAAAGTAGATGTGGACACACATACATTTTGAATGTCAAAAATAAAATCAAAAGTTCTACCACCAGTTCGCTAAAATTACACCTCCGTCCTGAAAATAACCGGCGCAAGAAACTCAGCGGGCATGTCTTTTTTTTAATTTAATATATATTTTTTTTTAACATTGTTTTACAATGTTTTTGTTTTTAACAAATGTATCAATTGAAATGGCCTGGGACGAGCACCTCATTCCCATTTTGTGCAGTCATTTATATATAGTTACAAAATAATACTAAAGTCTTTTAAGCTGTTGATTACTGTTTATCAATGAACTACACACTAGATGCACAAACATAGGTAAACTTTGCAAGCTAACTCAAAACTTTTAAAACTCAACTTTTTCTAAAATATCTCAAATCGATGTTCTCAAAGATAAAAAATCCAGTATTTAACTGTTTCAACAACAGTTAAAGTATTTTATTTGGGAGGTCCTTGCACTTGCATCTACAAAACACGTCTTTGACATGCGGAGCGCACTCTAAATAGTAAATTACTAAATCAAAACCTCGTAAAGCAAAACAGCTCGTTGACTTGTTCAGAAAATGTTTTCTTTTAAACTATTAAAAATAGGTATTGGTCTTAGCGGCGTCACTGGATAAAAACAAAAACTAAATAGATGAATGAACATTACAGTTAAATATTTGTGGCTTATACATCAAAATAACACATAATATGCTCCGAGGAACTCTGAGATGATCCCTTCATCTCCCTTTTACCATCGTACCACACGCCGCAGGGGCAAGGTTCACCACCTTTACTTGGAACCGCTGCGATCTTCCACGGTTCGCTTCAGAAGTTCATTTTTGCCCCGTAAGATTCCGATTTGGAATGAACACCATCCGCGGTGTTCCCGGAGCGCCATGACATGTCCCTCTTTAAACGAGGTTTAAGATAAGTCCTGTATGGGTAGGTGATAGATAACAGCCTCTCATTTCCCTGGCATTGCAGAGGTTCATGAGCGATGGTGACCGCTTACCATTAGGTGGGCCGTATGCTCGTTTAGACTCCATTTGGACCCAATAGCTGCAGCAAAGATGTAGAGATCGAACAACTTAGTCAGAATGCACACGTTTAGAATCGAATTTACTGTTTTTTATCGTTATTAAATATATCTTGATGTGTAAGATTATGTCATTTGCCGCATTTTATTTAAAGACACTACAAAGGTACAGGTGCAATGTATCGAATGATACTGCTGGCCGATTCTAGGTATTCTGGCGTTTAAAAACAATTCGTATACAGCCCAAATAAACGTGGACGAGATATCATTATCACTGCAATTTAAGATTTCTTTGAATCAACAATGCAATGAATTTTTCATGAGCTGAAAAGGTGCAACTGAGAATGCACGAGGTGGCGTGAGAAGGATTAAAATGCTCTATCCTAAAATGTTCGATAAAGCAAAATGTAACAATAGATAAGCGTTTATCCTAACACATTGACTCATAGATATATTTAAAACACTGCCTAGGACTCAACAAAACCTTTTCGAACAGGTTGAAGAAGATCAGACAGCGTTTGATAACTACCGAAAACGGGGGCTCAAACATCCATTACAAAAATGACCACTTGCAGTCAGATGGGTATGTTAGACAGCCTTAAAAAGTGCAGTAGGGATACATAAAACACTCCATTTAAATACAAAAATATTATAATCCGACAGTTGCTTGCTGTTCCTCAATGACAACCAAATGTTTTAAACAATGCCATATTTTTTTTCATCATAGGGCCGACATCAGATACAGGTGTTCAAATCGTACTTGATAGTCAGATGTGGAATGATTCAGCGTGTCCTGCCGCTCATACTAATGTATTCCGCGATGTTTCCGGCATAAATCCGAAAATATCCTGGACGTGCAAACGGACATATTTGACGATTATGACCAATTTTGGATTATTTATAATCATGGTTCTGTTTTTATTCAACGTTATGGGGTTTTATTTTGCTACTAAGTGTAGCTGTATTTTGCGTTAAAAAAGTACATCACAAATGTAAAATGAAATTGTTAGTTTTTTTTTCTTCTTTTCATTGCTTTGATTCGGCAATTTGACAGTTGTATTTTTCAATCCATATTATCCACGACATTCAAACTTATAGGAATCTGTTCAGATGCATCATTTTTCCTGCTTAATAAATGTGAAGCTGAGAAGAAGAATTAAAATACTATTTTACGTCCCAACACTGTAATAAAATGATTATTCCTACTAGACTACATATCTAAACGTCCTTTATCTTCACTATCTTAAATAAATAAAATAAAATAGCCTTTATTACCGAGTTTATGAAACAAAGTTCATCAATTTAACTTAAAACTATAATATATCTCGCAGCTCGGTGTGCCTTTTGGCATACGCCTCCTCCAACTCCTTCCAGTATACTCGATCTGCAGCGACCCTGGTCCAGTACGGAAACAGAGGACGCCAAACTTTAAGATAGGAGGACGAGTTGAAGCTCACTCTGGGACCGTACTGGACCAGGGTCGCTATATTATAGGAACAAAATAATGTAGTTCAATTCTGATATCAACAACTCAATCGAAATATTAGAAGAAAAATATTAAAAATTGTCAATACAATTTTACAAAACAAAATAAAACTAAAGTGCCTCTTAACATAAAATATACATCCTAACAGATTTCCATTTAGCGAACACCTGCCTCAAACTAATAATCGTAAATATTTTCCTGTATTTAGTAAAGAGCCCTTTATTCTCAGAAGCTATTAAAAACCTAGTAAACACAGCTCGGGATATAAATCGCTATGAATGAACCTGCTTATCATTCCACGTAGGCCCTGAGTATTCAGGGAGAGTATCTGGACTGCATAATATGAGATCGCCACACGCAACGCGATCTACGATTTTTTATTTTACCTTGTGTTTATGTTCACATGACGATATTAAATTGAATATTAAAATAAGAATCTATATTATTAATAGAACAACGCCTGACAAATATATATTTAAATATTTTTAGGATTGGTACAAGGGATGAATTGTTGCATGGACCAAGTAGGGTTTTCATTAAAGTTAAGAATTTCTGTTAAATATGTGCAGACTAGATTTAATTTCGCATGAACCCGGGATCGGAGTGAAACAGAGTAATTAATAATAGCTCAAAGAAAAATATTGATGGAGAATTCAATGCACTATTGACTATAGAATAAAATATGAATTACTTAATTGACTGCTTCAATTTGTTTGCAAAGTTTAAAATTTTGATAGCGGTTATTGAAATATATAGAGGTTAGGTGACGACAACGACAAAATAATTAAACAGAAACTTCACCGCCTAACACTTCTTAGCCTGACGAGAACCTAGCTTAAAGTGGCTGAAAAACACCAAAACAAAACACTACCGATTCATCTAGCCTAAATCTACGTGTCATGCATCTCTTATACTCACTAAGATGTCCAGTTTCCTATAACGGTTGGAGAATTCTGCCGAATATCGCCAAGAAACGGTCTTAGACGCAGTGCAGGCCGGTGTACGTGCCTCGAATCCCAATGCCTCCAGACAGACTATATAATTGCGAACACGATGCCTGGTCATCACAAACTCGACAGCAGTAAAGCACAGAGCACCCATCGATCAGGGAATCAAGTGTTTGAGTTTAATAATGAAGGTGATATCCTCTTTGGTGATTCTGAGCTGCGCGCTGCTGGTGCAGGCGTACCCTTACAATCCGTACTACGGAAATGTGGACTCCCGTAAGTATTGCTCTATTTAATTTTAATAATTCCAAATTTGAATTAGTGTTATGCCTAGGAAATATTAACAGACATATTGACTTCTGCTATAGCCCGAAAATATGTGTCCTTCAGAAGAACGTTACTTGCAGAGTAGACAGCAGATAGGACTAAATCATTAACTAAATTTTTGGCTAAATATATAACCGTTCTTAAATGGACTATAGAGAGAAGAACTTCAGTAATTCTATAGTGGTTGTTGATAATAATGATAAATCTATTATTAGTGTTGAAAAGAGGAAACAACAAAATTTTGTATATTCCGTTTTAGTTTTTAACTTATTATTCTTATTTTTTACAGTTTCCTATGGCTCAAGCGATAGCAACAGAGGAGGGCTCGTCATGAGTCGCTACTACAATCCCTACTACAACCCCAGGGCAGTGACCGGCAGTATGGCCTTCATGTACCGTCAGCCCGAAGCCGTGCAAGGTCCAACATCAGGCCAAATTTACGTCCCAGACCGTCGCCGTCAAACCCTTGCCGATACCAGCTACGTACCACAGCAAGAGAACGAAGTATACTACCCACAGCAACCAGAGAACCCGATCTTCAGTCCTACCCAGGCAACAGAGTTGGCTGATCCTACAGAAAAGATTGAATTATTACCAACTACCGTTGTACCTATTGCTAAAGCCACTGAAGTTCCTGCTGCTCCTGAAGTACCTGAACCTGAAGTTCTAGAAGTAGAAGAACCAGCACCTAAGTCGAAGAAAGTATCAACCAAGAGGAAACAGGTCAAGAAGCCTGTTGAAGATGACGACGAGGAGGATGAGTTCGCTCCACCCAGGGTGCCTACATCTGCTTTTTTCCCGATGTTCTTCGGTTGGGGTGGCCGTGCTGGAGGTGGGCCCGGTGGCCCGACAGCGGTTGCCAACGCATACAGCACCGGCCGGGGAGGAGTAGCCACTAGCCACGCTACAGCCTACGGTGGACCTCGACCAGACGAAAAACTGTAAACCTTAGCATAAAATGTAAAATATCTATGAGTTGTTTTGTATAGAATACTATAGTATTATTTTGTAAAAATATTATATTTTATTATTTGATTAAATAAACGATTTTTTTTCAATGTTGGTTTGAGTGCCATCTAGCGGAAGTATTAAATAACTGTAGAGATTTTAGATTGTCTCTTCATCGCATCGTTAAGAATCTTTATGAGCATATTGTAATATTTGTTCTTTAACATTACGATAGAGGTCGCTGTAGCTAGTAAATTTAAAAATAAGCGCATCTCGCTAAAATTGTTCATCGAAAAAAAAAACAAAGTAAAATCTAGTAATAAAGTCTAGCTTTACAGATTCCTTAGCCTTTTTACATGCAGATAAGGGAATCTGTCACTTCTTACTTATTGGATCACAATCCCTAAACGACATCTACAAAATCAGTAAAAGTTTTGTATTCTAAAACTACTTTTTTTAAATTGCAAAATAAATAAACGAGCCTACGGCCCACCTGATGGTAAGCGGTCACCGTCGCTCATGAACCTCTGCAATGCCAGGGCAATGAGGGGCCGTTATCTATCACCTACCCATACAGGACTTTTCTTAAACCTCGTTTAAAGAGGGACATGTCATAGCGCTCCGGGAACACCGCGGATAGGAGTCATAAGACTATACATAAGAGTACATGCTTCAGCTGTCTTCTTCACTATTCTCCAGTATAAAATGTTTGAATTAGACCATGACGAAGAACCGGGGAAACGCCAAGGCATAAAAACACCAGACATGGGTTTTACTCAAGTTTTTTTCAATAAAGTAAATAACGATTTTACACCTGTCCTTCCACGTGACCACCAAACCATGCACTAACAACGTATTATTAATAAACACATAAAAACTCACAAACGAATTGATATAATTTGAACCAAAGTTTGGAATAACCACAGTTTATATCACTTTACATATTCATTGTATCTTAAACCTTATCGCTTTACAATAAGACTCATAATTTCTTCATGGTTGTTGTGCTCTTATTGCTTTCGAATGAATATTAATTAGGACTGAGAAAACCCTTAATAACTAGTTAATTAGCTAAAACAATGCCGTCATTGTTATTCAGAATATTTTCTTATGGAAATGGGGAAAATGACGCATTGTAACGGAAAATATGTAACTAACAATGTTAATTATTATCAATGAAATCTAAAAACTTCCTTTTCAGGGAAATGATAGTAACTTTTCAGCTTTGGCAGTTAAATCATGAAGTGGCCTACCTAATGGAAATATCAGGAAACGGCGAAGCTGTTACTTAAGGCTCTATAAAAGGGAATTTTCTCAAAATTTCTTTGAAGGACACAGTAACTTTTGAACGAATAGCAGCTTCTATAAACCACAAATAGATCTTGTGCAATGGAAGTTTGATCATTTTATAGTAGTTCCATAAAAGCTTATATATGTAATGAAAACTTATTAGTATTACATAATGAAAACTATTTAATAGAGAATTTTACACTCATCTGACATTATGAAAAATGACGGAAGAATGAAAGATATATTTTAGTTTTTATAAGATTAATTTTGGTTCAATATTCTGTAAATAAATAGCTTTAAATGTTTTTTTGCTATTGTAATTTACAGCAACGCAACTTAGTTGTTATTTATTTCAAGAAGATTATATTACCATTATATATATTATGAAGGAATTATACATTAATGATACAATTTTCGGAAAAAGGTTCTAAAAATCCTTTGAAGATATGTGAAGTCCCCAATCCGCATTAGGTAAGCGTGGTGGACTATGCCTAACCCCTCTTCGGAGGAGACCTGAGCTCAGCAGTGGGCAGTAATGGGTTGTTACAGTTACAGTTACAGATACAATTTTGGCAAGAACTCTTAGTGTCAAATATTGGTTTCTCACAGTGTCCCCTGACATTTCACAGGTCCACGAGTGATGCTAACCACTTACAATCATATGGCCCCTTTACTCATTAATTATAACTATCTACATCTCTATAAAAATCAACATATTTTATTGTACCATAATAAAAATTTAAAAAAATCCTTGACCTCCTCAATCAATTATTACTTGCTTTCTACCATTGGCAGGATCATGGCGTGAGAAAACTTACATCACAAATCTATAAAAAACCGATATTAAATGACTGTATTTGTTATTGTCGGTTATAATCAGACAAAAAATATTGGAAAAACATAGGAACTTAATATTAAATAGACATGATACATATCGTAACAATAAAACTGTTAATACTATGCTCTCTCATGGTTTCACTTGTTTTTAAATTTAGTAAATGACTCTAATTAATACTGTTTATTTATTCCATAGAATTATTACATCTAGAATCAACATCATGAACAACAGAATGAAGCCAATTTAAAGTGCACCTATCGCGCGGTTGCCATACTCCTCCGAAACGGCTTGACCGATTTTGATGAAATTTTTTGTGCTTATCAGGTATTTATGAGAATCGGCCAACATCTATTTTTCATCCCCCTAAATGTTGAACGAAGTTGCGTGGGGCAGCTAGTAACAATGGAAAATCATCATCAATATTCACATTTATGATTAACAACCTAGCCTAGGCTACCATAGAAAAATATTACTTTACGAACAGACAAACTTGCATTCAATACAAATAATAACGATAGATTACCATAATAGTCTTCTGATAGCACTTGATACTTAAGCGGAAAGCCCAAGTTTAATGTTAAACGACGTCTCACCCGGATGTTAAATATAAGGCTGTATACAATTGCACTGTTGTTATGAGATAAGCATAAGATTTCATAAGTGTAGTTTATAAAACGAACGGCTGAACCGTTTTAAATAATTATTTTTCTAATTTTGAAAATGTTCTGAGAAAGGGAAAGTAACAAATGTTGCATGGAATTTTTAGTTATCAGAGAGTTAATTAATAGTGAACCGTATCCAAATATGTAATTCCGATGTACCTACTCATTAACCTAGCAATTGTAAATATTAAAACTCAAGTAGTGTTTGTATGAAAGAGTAGAAAAAAATTTAAAGCATAATCATGAAAATTTGAAGTAAAAGACATTTTACAATAGCGGTCATCTTGGATTAAAAATTCCTTCATATTTATGGCACTCTGCTACTGTAGCACTTTCATTTAATATTCAAATCAAAAGAGCTATGAAAAAAAGGCTTTTCCTGATTTTATAGCAGTGGTTCTCGATTCTTTTTCCTATATGCCAACAAAAAAGTACCTACTCAATTTTTTAATGTTCGTAAAAGTCACTGTGAACGTAGACTAAGGATGATAATACAATAATATTACAATCGTGACCAGATATCGGAATCCTACGATTACTAAGAATATTTATATATTATTAAAAACTGAAGAGTTAGTTTGGTTGAATGCGCTTATATTAAGAACTACGAGTTCTTGTAAAGTAAAACTAAGTTTGTAAAAATGTAAAAATGTTTGTTACAACATCATCGACGCGTAAGCCCAGAGTGTGTGTGAAACGCATAGGTTAAGCTTGTAAGAAATAATTAATTTTAAAGAAAATGTTAAATATAAGTAGAAAGCTTTTTAGATCCTGAATATCATGTATCAGTAAAGTGCTGGCCAAGACAAGTAAAATAAACCCAAACACGATAGGTGTATCTTTTTTAGTACAGGAGTTCCTATGACGATCTACCGAATCCGTTATCAGATCAGCGCCATTTTGTCATATTATTGCATTGTTAAGCGATATAATATACATATGCATGCAAAATGTCAGTTCAATCGGAAACCGGGAATTTTGTCAAAGTTATCTTGCAAGATTCCACCCGAATGCACATAATTACATCCAGTGCAAGTCAATTTAAGTTTGTAAAAAGTGTGACATCTCCCTCATAGTCCTCAGTTGTGGACGATACCTGCAACTTTTACAAACTACAAAGAAGATCCGAGTCCAACATTGAGACAATTATCCCTCGTTCATGCAGATCACAATTTCTTCGCGCGTAGAAATTTTGCGTCATTAAATTTTATGCCCAACGCCCTACACTTAAGGCTCATAGTGCTACTTGATATTATAATGACACTTGTTTATCGAGTTCAACTATTAGAACCTTATATAATGGGTCCTGACCACTGTACTTTACAATGTGTAGGATATTAGATATTATATAATAGTCAACTACATAGTATAAAATAATCTAAAGCTATAATCGTGTTATTACTTCTTACATAAGGTTACATATTAATAATATTTATTGACCATATTACATCAACTATGTATTTTATATACCTGTTAATTTTGTAATGTCAAGAACATTGCAAAAACATGTATTTTTCTGTAACCTTTGCAATTAATTATGTTGAAAACAAATACAAGAAAAAATAGTTACGCTGTTTTACTGTTTATAAATAAGGAGCCAAATAAGATTAAGCCAAACTATGAACAACCAGATAGAGAGAGACAGATGTTATCAAAATTATGAAAAGGGCATAAAACTAGCAAATCTCATCCCATATTTTGAAAACAAAAGTTTGAATCCATTTATTTCGAATAATAAGAACATTCATATTTGTACTTATTTATTTATTTATTTTATTAATTTAATACTTTATTGTACACGACAGAAAAATAAGTTATATTACAAAAATGTTCACAAAAGGCGAGCTTAACTCAATACTGAGTTTTCTTACAGCAAACCCAAAATAAAACATACAGTAAGTATCAATATTTATTTCTTGCTTTGTGCACAAGTTACTTAGGCAAACTTAATACCATAGCCATTCTCTGCCACTCTACCTTTGGGTACCTAATGGAGAGATGAACTGTGGTCAAAAAAAATCTGTAATTTACTTTAACAACCCATTACTGCCCTGGCATTGCAGAGGTTCATGAGCGACGGTGACCGCTTACTATCAGATGGGCCGTAAGCTCGGTTACCTGTCTTGCAATAAAATAAAACTGCCCACTGCTGGGTTCAGGTCTCCTCAATAGAAGAATCAGGTATAGTCGACCGCGGTTGCCTTACTGGGAACAAAACTCATAGAGCTAAATCGAAAGGAAATAAGAATATTTATAAACCAAGAAACATTATCAATCTTAGTAAAAATAATAAAATAAAAACTTGAGAGGTGTCATGGGACACCCGAATAGAACGAAGTTCCTTTCGATTAAAAGATATCTTATAACTTTATTTTCATAACGCGATAAGGAACGTGTTATAAAAGATTTTGATCACAGCGCCATCTAGCGATAACCATCTAAAACAAAAAAAGTGTCGTGACAACTTTTCGTAAGAATTTTTTCCGTCTTGCTCCCTTTCGATAACGCGCGATAAGGAACTTCGTTCCAATGTTTTATTTGTTAGAAGGTACATCAATAATAACAAACTGTACAATACTTGCTATACAATACTCGTACTCATATATTTAAATTATGCGCTTTTGGGAATAACTGACCACATTGGTACGTGGTTCAGACCACGTTCATGTATTTTGATGACGTTGATAACATGATCTCATTACAGTCTAGTTCTTTATATTTTATTTATGAAGAAGGAACTTGATGCTGACCAAAAGGTCACGGTGTACCTGACAGGTTTGCCTGCACAGTTGAACTGTACTATACCTCAGAACTTCACAAGTATGTCATACTAAACAACTCAACTGTACTTAACCCATAGAGAGTGGGGACATCGTACCAGTAGGCGCAACCACGTGGCAGACCTTCTACAATGGACCGACGACCGGATCAGAGTCGCGGGAAGCTACTGGATACAGACAGCGCTGGTTTGGGGAAGGCTTATATCCAACATTGGAACTTCTATGATAATGAAGATGATGACTACGATGATGTTAATGATGATGATGATACGTGACAGATTATTTATTATGTATTTATTTAAAAAAACCTCACCAACAGTATCAGTTACAACAATGACATTAAAAAAGAATATAATAATAATACAACCACATAGAAATGAAGAATTGCTGTGTAACGATACTAACAATAGGTAAGCATAGCGTTCATACAATTTTAAGGGGACAGACGCAAAATAGACACATTTATAAAAAAAAAATGCACAGACAATAAAACACTAACACACGAGCTAATTTAAGCAAATTATACATATAAAACTAATACAGGGTGATTTCCTAGTGAGGGTACATATTGAAGGTCATGGTAGCTGATGGTTATATACGACCAGTAAAGATATTATTACCGAAGAATATGGCTTAATGCCTTAGTAATCGCAACTTAAAAATATCTAAAATTCTTGCAAAATGATGGTTTTTCGACAGCTGATAGGTGTGGCGGAGGTGTGGGGTGCGCGAGATCACTAGAGGTCATTAGTCAACACTCTTTAAGCTGAAATTGTTTATGTTTGAGGTAATTTTGTCGAAATTAGATAATAAAAAAAAAAATGTAATTTTACCTATTTTTTGATTTTTTGTAATATTCCGTATTAGAACAGAGTACTCATCACCCTCCTGCAATATGTACCCTCTCTAACAAATCACCCTGTATAATTACAAATTAGATGACAAATATTTAATAATACATAAAAGTAAGATAAAGCTGGTCTCATCTATTAGTAGTCATCAATAAACGGACATAAAAGATCTTTAATGTTTTCAAATAGTTATTATAATTAAAGAACTAGAGATACTTGAAGTCAATTAATTGAATAACCAAGTGTTATTATGCCGCTGTCTGATGTATCGATTAACTTAGTCTACGTCAGTATAAAATTACCACAATTAACTCTTCAATGTTTTAAATAAAAACAATGTATTGGTGAAAGAAGATTGGGAGGACTGACTCGCAAAAATTTTCCATTAATTTACTATTATTGGTTGTGTAGCATTTCGTACAAATCTCATTTAAGGATTTATAAAAAACTAACTGGCCCACACAACTTCGTCTGCGTCACATAAGGAAATTTTCTCACCGTTTAAACCTTCCCTGGACTTCTACGAATATTTCAAGATTAAAATAAGCCAAATGGGTTCAGTCGTTCTCGAGTTTTAGCGAGACTAACGAACAGCAATTCATTTTTATATATAAGAGAAGATATACTTCCTAGAGAGACGCTACCCTAAGAGGGGTGAACAAGAATATGTCGTGTCACTCAGTACGCTCCTTGCGTCAGAGCAACCGGGGGATGGTAGACCGCGCTCCCTGACCCACGCTCGTTCTGACCCAGCGGGGTATTCCGTGGGAGGGTGACACGCGGTCCCATCTTAGCGAGCTTCGGAAAGCCCGCCGACCGAGACAGCCAGTGGATGCATCGCCGGCTACATAACCCCGTGTTGGGTTATGTAGCCGGAGATAAGTAAGACCTCTAATGTGAATGTGTGCAGTAAAGCATATTATAAACTTAATGATTATATAAATGACTGCACAAAATGGGAATGAGGTGCTCGTCCCGGGCCATTTCAATTGATACATTTGTTAAAAACAAAAATATTTTAAAGCAATATTTAAAAAAAAAAAAAAACAATATATTAAATTAAAAAAAAGACATGCCCGCTGAGTTTCTTGCGCCGCGGCGCCGGTTCTTTTCAGGACGGAGGCGTAATTTTAGCGAACTGATGGTAGAACTTTTGATTTTATTTTTGACTTTCAAAATGTATGTGTGTCCACATCTACTTTGAAATAAATGATTTGACTTTGACTTTGATTTTCAGATTTTCATATACTGCGAAATATACAGACAGAAATATTTAAACCTTAGAATAGGCTGTTATTATATTACGATGGATAATGATTACAAACCGGAGGTATTTCTCATTGTTTTACAACAATTGTGATAAGAACACTCATTAACTGTGTCTTCTCATTAGCTGACCGCTGCAACATCGTCTGCGTCACATAAGGAGTCAAAGTCTCCAGGTTATATTATAATACAAATTGGACTAAATTAAATCACAAAATCAAAATTAATTCCGTAATGTTTTTTGAAATATAATATGCTGTAAAGGGCAATTCTAAGTTATATAATTGTTGACAGCAAAGTCAATCTTATAAATAGATAATATTTATATACACTATGACATTTCCAAGAAACAAGTATAGATAAGTAGATAGATACGTAATCTTCGATTCTAATTATCCATTAAAAACAATCATTATTTAGTTCTCGCAAACAGGAATCTGAATCAAGGCGATTAGTCTTCTATACTTGTATTAAAGGACATATTAATGTTAAATTAGCATTAGTAGTTACTATTATTAAGTAATTTTGTAGTCTGGACTGTCAAATTATGCTCAATGCTATTTTTTTTTCATTTGATAATTTTAAAAATTCTTTTAATTCAAATAATTCTCGAGTAATTTAGGCAATATTTATGTAATGTTGAAACAAACTTAGCAAAAATCACTGTAAATACCATACATAAAAACGATGGGTGAAAAATATGTTCAGGGGGCAGAGGCGAAGTTTTTTGTAGTTTTCGGAAAATTTCTCGTCCCTTTTGCATTTCACATCAGATGAGCTACCCTCTTCATCTCCACTAGAATGGAATTATACATTTTTTTCTTATCAACATAGAATGCACTTCCCAATGATTATCTAAAAGTCGATTCCTTCAACGGATTTTCTTCAAATTAGTAAAAACATGGAAGCAAAGAATCTGAAAACTATATCGTGGACAACATAGTAAAGTTTAAGTCCGTAAATTTAAGTTTCACTAAAATTAAAAACGCCACTGCCAGTGCCATCAGCCGTCAAGGGACAATCATTTGCAGGAATTATGGATATATTTCAGTGACATTTCCTAAGGGGTTACTTTGTTCTTATTTTCGTTGTATATAACATCAACTATCGCCGTTAAAAAGTACCTTCAGTAAAAATTCACCCTGTTTTATTTCATTCCGTATTAGTTATTGATGTACCTATAATAGTATATTTTATGTGTCATTTTTTGTATAATTTCTTAGGTGTGTACAATCTGAACATTTGTGACGTCACTGCCAGCTGAGACTGAAAACCACTGGGTGTTGGCATTAATTATATAATCTATGTCGATATTCAGCCATACGCTGAGTCTCGGCTGGTTTGTAGTAAAAATGTAATAGGTATGATTATGTAAATTGTATTTTTTTTCTTTCATGTTTTGTACCATTTTTACCTCAAATAAAGTATGTCTATGTCTATGTAATAAGGAACTAATCAAACTAACTCTATTGCACAATGTTTTGATAAGATTTCTATTGCTCTAAACCTTGCTCCGACGGAGTGCATCCAGTGATAAGGAGTGCACAACAACAATAGCTCAAGGTCGACAAAGGCTAATATAAACAAAATTTATTTCTGCGAGCATTTATACATAAAAACTTTAGTAACCGACCGATTTCGGTTTCGGATTCGGCGAGTTTCGTTTTCGGTCAAAGTTTTCGGTTATACTAAAGCTATGCTCATGCTAATTACCTCATGCATATCTAAGGTTGAAGTGTTAAATATTTTTTTAAGAATAGTAATCTGTGGAATTTGTTTTAATACTATTCGATATTGTTGGTAGCACCACACTAATTTCTAATTATAAGTCACACTTATTGAGAAACCTATCGCAATTAAAATTTATGAATGACCCTTTAAAAAAAAAACTAGCTCTAACGATACTGATTGAAAGTAAAGAACCAGACAAAAATTATAATCATTTTTAAAAACTTTATGTTTGAAATTTGGCCGAAACTGAGAAGCCAAAGATTCGGTTTCGGCTTCGGCAAGACTAGTTTCGGCCGGACACTAATAAAAAGTAATCGTTTCCACGTAGTTGTTCTCGTGAACTTTACACACGCACGATTATGGTAACAATATAAATAGGATGTTATTATACAAACGTCGTCAGTAAACAAATCCGCAAGACATGAAACATACGTCCTGTCTCATCCTTTGCCTGCTCGTGGGCTTGGGAAATGCATCAGGTAAATAGCCTATTGTGATTTTATTTATATCGTGAGCTCATCGCAAAGGCATTTTTTATTACACTTTTCGAACATATTTTAGGATGAATGTTATACTCTTGCTGGAGGTTTCATGGTTTTTATATTGTTTATGGTGTTGTACTGTAATGCAATTCTTGCGGGCTACCATATTGTTATGGTAATGAAGAAAAAAGTTAAAAGTGATTCCATGTTGTTTTTCGATTACGTTCACATAAATTAACACCATTTAAGCTTGTTAGAACATATCGAACCTGGATTAGTAGTGACTATGATTAGTTTTGTATTGATTTTTTTTTTCAAAAAATTATGTTTATATTTTATTTATTTTTCGTGTTTCTATTTTTTTTTTTTTTTTAACTTTATTTACAGTAAGAATCCGAAGAGGCTATGGTAGTGGGGGCGGAGGAGGTGGAGGGGGCGGAGGATACGGTTTCGGAGGCGGCGGTGGCTTCGGATTCGGAGGAGGCGGCGGCGGCGGCGGCGGTGGTGGTGGCGGCGGTGGTGGCGGTGTTGGTGCTGGCGGTGGCTTTGGAGGAGGCCTCGACACCATCCGCGAAGGAGTCGGCAGCATCATCGGAAAAGTTCACTCTGGCATTTCTGGATTTGGAAGTGCTATTGGCGGCTTAGGCGCTGGCTTCGGCGTTGGCGGTGGATTGGGAGGTGGAGCCGGTGGTGGAGTCGGCGGTGGGGTCGGCGGTGGGGCTAGCCATATCCATAGCAGTGGATTCGGAGGATCCCATGAAAAATCAATATACACCAAATCTGAAGATGGAAAATCTGGTGGATTTGCTTTCACCGGAACTTTGGAAGGTGGAAAAGGAGGATACGGCGGTGGCGGCGGATATAGCGGTGGTGGGGGTGGAGCTGGATTCGGCGGCGGCGCTGGTTTCGGTGGCGGAGCTGGAGGAGGCTTAGGTGGAGGATCAGGAGGTGCTGGACATGGTGGAAGCGGTAAATACAGCGGCGCCAGTGGATCTAGCAGCGGTGGTTTCGGCGCTGGAGGTGGTGCTGGATTCGGCGGCGGATTAGGTGGAGGTTCCGGAAGTGAAAGTAGCAGCGGTAAATACAGCGGTGCCGGTGGATCAAGTGGCGGTGGATTCGGCGCTGGAGGTGGTGCTGGATTCGGCGGCGGATTAGGTGGAGGATCTGGAAGTGAAGGTAGCAGCGGTAAATACAGCGGTGCCAGCGCTTCTGGAATCAGTGGTGGATTAGGTGGTGGTAGTGGAGCTGGATTCGGAGGAGGATTAGGTGGTGGATCCGAAAGTGAAGTTGGGATTAGTAAATACAGCGGTGCTGGTGGATCAAGCGGCGGTGGATTCGGCGTTGGAGGCGGTGCTGGATTTGGAGGAGGTTTGGGTGGAGGGTCCGGAAGTGGAGGTGGCAACGGAAAATACAGCGGTGCCAGTTCTGTCGGTTCTGGAAGCAATGTTGGTTTCGGCAGTGGAGGTGGTGCTGGATTTGGAGGAGGATTAGGTGGTGGTTTCGGGAGTGAAGGTGGAAGTGGCAAATACAGCGGTACCGGTGGCTCCAGCAGCGGTGGACTCGGTAGTGGAGGTGGTGCCGGATTCGGAGGTGGATTCGGAGGTGGTTTAGGCGGTGGATCCGGAAGTGAAAGTGGAATTGGAAAACACAGCGGCGCTAGTGTATCTAGTAGTTCTAGCAGCGCTGGTGGCTTCGGTGCAGGAAGTGGCGCTGGCTTCGGAGGAGGGATTGGAGGAGGATTGGGCGGCGGATCAGAAAGTGCAGGTGGAAAATACAGTAGTAGTGGATCCAGTAGCGGTGGCCATGGAGGAAGTGGCGGATTCGGAATTGGCGCCGGATTCGGTGGCGGTGCTGGTGCTGCATCTAGTGGAGGATTTGGAAGTGCTGGTGGAAGCCACAGTGGCAGTGCTGGCGGAAAATACAGCAGCGGTAGTCACGGAGGTGGTGGAGGAGGATTCGGTGCCGGTGGCGGAGTCGGTGGGGGCCTTGGTTTAGGCCATTCCGGATCCTATGAGAATTCTGGTAGCGCTGAGTTAGGATCACATGAAGCTAAAGGCAACATCGGTGGCAGTGGAGGATTCGGCGGCGGAAGTGGCGGAGGATTCGGCGGCGGCAGTGGCGGAGGATTCGGAGGTGGCTTAGGCGGTCACAGTGGCGGCAAAGTATCAGGCGGTGGTAGTGCTGGAGGAGGCTTAGGAGGACTCTTAGGAGGAGGTTTAGGAGGGGGCTCTGGTGGAGGTTTCGGATTCTCAGCTGGATTCTCTGGAACCAAAAGTGGTCACGCCGGTGGCGGTCTTGGAAGTGGTCTAGGCCTTGGATTTGGAGGAGGAGCTGGCGGAGGTGGTGGAGCCGGTGGTGGCCTTGGAGGTGGAGCCGGTGGTGGCCACAGTGGCGGATACAGCAGCGGTCACAGCAGTGGACATAGTAGTTCAAGCGGGTACGGTGACCACGGCTCTGACGGCTGCACCGGTGGTTGTGGTGGCCACGGAAGCCATGGAAGCCACGGTGGTGCCTTCGCCTCAGCCAGTGCTTCAGCATCTGCCAGTGCTGGAGGCTACGGCAAATAAGTAATAATAAGTGACGTCGCGAAGATAGACTGCTTCTAAAAGGGCCATATTGATATATTATGAAACTAGTCTAGATTATAATTTTTAGCGTAATGAAAAGAAATAAAGTTGTATTTTCTGTATATGGTTTTTTTTCCTGCCGTTTGTGATAAATATTTTCTTGATCATTTTGTTCACTGAAGTTTCATGATTAAATTAAAATTGAAAGCAATTAAAGGGACAACATCATATCTTAATCAATGCAATTTAAAGTCGAAAGTAAATGATAAAATCCGCAATGAAAATTACGCAGTCTATTATAACTTCTTTTTAGTCAAAAATACACTTTTATCACTTAGCCATAAGCGGAAATAAAAGAAAGTAAAACTCTTAAAAACCATTGTTAATTGCTTATTTGTTTTAATATATTAAAAATAACTCTTTTCCCAGACCAATATGAAGCAAATAATCATACAAAACTAAAATAATTCTCTCTATAATATTCAAAGTCGAACAAGACAATTGAAGGTTATATAATCTTCAACGTGGTCAAGCAAAAAACGCTCATCATTAGTACCAAAAGTAGAGAAATAATTTAAATAAAAGAGGTCATTTTGGTACTTGAATAGTTACAAAACGCATTTAAGACTCGTTTGTATGGAAATTGACAAAAAATGGCTGCTTCTGTGGAACAAAAAATCGTAATAAAAACTATGTTTAAAGACGTAAGTAAATATTTCGTGGTATAAATATTGCAGAGTAACATTATATCCATTAGATCAGATGGCTCGCTAGCTCGTCTACTCACGTGAAAAAAGCAGACATCATTATTTTTGTCAGCAAATATAAAGTAAACATAGATATGTAGGAACTAATATTTAGAAGTTTGAGGGCTTATTTTCCATTCTTATTAATTAAAAGTCAGTTTAATTAAAAGGCACTTCGAGATCTTATAGAACTTACTTTAATATTTTATACTATAAGGCATAGTCATATCATAAGCAGTAAAAAAGATTATCCTACACTATACAAAAACTTATTATTACATTCGTTGTCATTAATTTGCATTTACTAAGAATTAGGTATAACTTACGAAATAAAGGAAATATCTTCTTAAAGTGAATTGCAATTCCTAATAATTGTCTATACCCTAACGGTATATTGCCTACATTTTTCAAAACTCGCTGGAAGAGAAAAATCATAGAGCTATCGAAACATCGACGAGGGAAGCTCATTAGCACAATCATAAACTAAAGCCCAATAGCACATGAACGAGTTTCTGGCACGATCCGTGGATGGCTAAGTAGATCCAGATATTAGGGAAGATCTATACAGGGTGATTTCCTAGTGAGGGTACATATTGAAGGTCATGGTAGCTGATGGTTATATACGACCAGTAAAAATATTATTACCAAAGAATATGGCTTAATGCCTTAGTAATCGCAACTTAAAAATATCTAAAATTCTTGCAAAATGATGGTTTTTCGACAGCTGATGGGTGTGGCGGAGGTGTGGGGTGCGCGAGATCACTAGAGGTCGTTAGTCAACACTCTTTAAGTCTAAATTGTTTATGTTTGAGGTAGTTTTGTCGAATTTAGATTTAAAAAAAAAAAATATATATTTTGTAATTTTACCTATTTTTTTGTAATATTCCGTATTAGAACAGAGTACTCATCACCCTCCTGCAATATGTACCCTCTCTAACAAATCACCCTGTATACTATAGTAAAACCTGATATTCGGGAAACTCCTGTGTAGTCTGCAACAGCGACCACCGTAATGACTCTAAGCAATGAAACAATAAAACTAATATGTCAACCCTACACAGGTGAAACCCTCAAAAAACCCATGACGTCACTATAATCACAAAATGCCAAAAACCCGCCGACCTAGGAGGTGTGGCAAAATAACAATTTCAATAATAAAAAGTATTAAGACGTCATTGTAATAAAAAATATCTACTGATTGTATTCTCACTTCAATTAATAATTATTAAAGCGATACCTATCATTCGATTACAACCGGTTTTTAATTCCAATTAATCTTGCTTTATAATTAAACTAGCTGACCCGCGCAACTTCGTTAACGTCACGAGTATTATTGCGTTCTTAAAGGTGAGTATAGGGAGGACCGATACCTGGCATTACAAAGAAATAAATGAAATTGATACACTTTTTAAGTCGTTAAGGTAAAAATTGTCAAAAGATACCTAATCAAAGAATAATTCTAGATAAGTACAGTAAGGAACCTATTATAATTACCATTCGAAATACTTGCTATATTATGTTTACCTCCTTAAAAACATCTGAAACAATCAATGAAAATTTCATCTAAATCAATCAAGATATTCATATTCAACTCAACACCCTATTTGTACCTAGGAGTAATACTTGTAATAAGGTATCAAATTTAACGCCTTTCAAAAAGTGTAAAGCAGAGTAATTTAAAACAACTATAATTGATCTTTTTGCAGGCGCAATGAAATACTTTAAACTTTACATTATACGCGTCACTAGTTTATGTAATTCGAAGAAATTTACTGTTATTATTGAATATATTTATATTATCAGTATAATAGGCACTGATATTCCCTTTCATATCCATAATTTAAAGGTGCTTTTCTATAAATATTTGAAGCCTTGTAGTTGAACATATAATAACTTTGTAGCATCAGGCTAATTTATTACTATACTCTAAATTACGTCTTTATTATACTCTTCTTCTTATAACGGTCCCGTAACTAGGATTAAACCTACTACGTTCTTATAGTAGACTAGATGACCCTCGCAACTTCGTCTGCGTTACAAAGGGGTTCAAACAGTACTCGCAATGTTGTTATTTGCGCGGCCCGCGTTGGGTATATTTTTTTGCGTTTTATACTCGTCATAACTTCTCAACGAAAAGTCGATTGGAATAAAACAAAAAGTAATTTACTTCTACATTAATACTCTTGATAATATAATACTTAATTTGGATAAGGATTAATATAACAATACTATTTTAACGTAATTTGAATCTTCGGACGATTTTTTTTTCTTGTTCATAAAAGCGGTTATTGTGACTAAACTATGATAGTTAGATATATGCTCTCGCAGACTTTTTTTTAGATCTGCCTAATACCTAAAAACCCGTAGTACATCATTTTGTGCTATTGTCAATAGTTTTTGCAGCGTACGCATAAATAGGTTTTCGATATTTCACCTCGTCTTACAAATTCGATATTTTCATACGGATCCCTAATTTTTTTCAAAATTTTATATAGCCTATAACCTTCCTCGATGAATGGACATTCCAACAGTGAAAGAATTTTTGAAATCGTACCGGTAGTTTCTGAGATTAGCGCGTTCAAACAAACAAACTCTGCAGCTTTATAATATTAGTATAGATATCTGTCTAATGTCTACATAAGTTTCTGTCTGTGTTGTGTGCTTTAGTTTGTAGGGACGCAATTCCATGCTTGCACTTTTGATACAAGCAGTAATATATTATTATTTATATAAGTGCAGTGCGTAGCACGACTCCTCAGTCGTTCCGTAATCAGCAAAGCGTTCATTCGCGTCCACACATTATTATAATCATATTCATTATTGTATATTTTAAAGAGTGAGAATAAATAAATATCACTAGAATCAGTTGTTCATTTTAATTAAATGGTATCTACTAATTAGATACACAAGTAATAATTTAAAGGGATACTCTCTTCTGCCTATTAAGAGATACCCATAAGTTCCGTTCTCTAAAAAAGCTGATTTAAAGGGTTTTACACTGGCATATAGCGTATCCTCGATGGAGTAAAAAAGCCTATTTTATAGAGGAATCATCTAGTATTCTCACTTACAAACCAACTACTATTATCTCTAGGTACAACTATTCTCACCGACACTGTTCCTATCTTTAGCTAGTTATACAAAAAAACAAAAAGTAGGTATAAATTGTTTAGTTATGTCGAAGGAAAATTAACGAATTTTTAACTACAAAAAACAATACAAACACTAAATTGAAGGACATATTATTATCACATAATATACTGCACTTGATTCTATTTGCTGTTGCATAATACTGTTTGCCATGTGCTCAAATATTAAACCTTATTGACTTTGACAACATCACATAAGTGTTAAATGAGTGATTCTGGTGAATCAACATTGAACAGGATATCGTGGTCATCAATAAAATCACAATTTTCCTGCTTTTCTATCGAAGTTTTAAATTGATTAAATTTTGATTTGATTGATTGAATGTACGAAAAAAGAAACAAATATATTCTAAGACTATCGCCTTTAATAAAATATCAATTCAGCATCGCCTCATCTCGAGTTCTCAATATTCTTTGTGTAATCTATACTAATTTAAATATTATAAAGAGGAAAGATTTGTTTGTTTGTTTGTATGTTTGTTTGTTTGTTTGTAATGAATAGGCTCCGAAACTATTGGACCGATTCCAAAAATTCTTTCACCTTTGGAAAGTTACATTATCCCCGAGTAACATAGGCTATATTTTATTTTCAAAAAAATTAGGGATCCGTATGAAAATATCGAATAGGCAACACAAGGTGAATAATCGAAAACCTATTTATGCGTACGCTGCAAAAACTATTGACAATAGAACAAAATGATGTACTAATAATAATGCGACCGCATTGCGAGTACTGTTTGAACCCCTTTGTAACGCAGACGAAGTTGCGCGGGTCAGCTAGTTGTCTATATAAAGAGGTGCACTGTCTATGACAATTTGGAATCAACTCGATACCGGTCCAAACACCACCTTGAAATACAGACAACTCATAGACACAAGACGAGGTTTAAACGAGGTTTAAGAAAAGTCTTATATAGGTAGGCGATAGATAACGGCCCCTCTTTGCCCTAGCATTGCAGAGGTTCATGGGCGACGGTGACCGCTTACCATCAGGTGGGCCGTATGCTCGTTTATCCACCTAGCAATAAAAAAAAAACAACAATAGACGAGTTGATGCCTAATTGTTAACCTTAAGACAAGAGCAAAATACACACGACTCATACAAAAAGACCTGAGTCCTAATATGCCTCTTACAACGTACTTCGGTGATTTCCTTTTGCCCAAAGATCTGTTAATTTTCATGACGACAACACTACCTAGGTATTTCTTGATTAAGATCACAAAAACAAACGACGTCATAATTTAATAATGTTTTGTGAAATGAACTAGTTTCCTGGTGGTCGTGCAATTGCTCGTTTTTATCCTTTGCTTGAGTCACGTTTATACTTCGATATCGGAGGGTACCAGTTACAATATAAAAAACTTGAGAGGTATCATGGGACACCCGAATAGAACGAAGTTCCTTTCGATTGAAAGATGTCTTACATTTTTTTTCCTAACGTAACGCGCGATAAAGAACGTGTTTTTAAAGATTTTGATCACAGCGCCATCTAGCGATAATCATCTAAAACAAAAAAGTGTCGTGACAACTTTTGGTAAGATTTTTTCCGTCTAGCCCCCTTTCACAACGCGCGATAAGGAACTTCGTTCCAAAAACTACGAATTTTAAATAAAAAGGACCGCCTCTGAACTTAAATAAAACAAAGCATTGAATACGTAGTTGCATATTGTTATTCTCGGGTGAAGTATGATACTCTACCGTCTTTGCAAAATGTATTTCTAAGCTTTTCAAAAAATTCCTAACCTAAATGCATGTTAGTCTACTAATTACTTACGTAAAACTGTGTGGCTCATTATCTCTGTCTACATGACAATAAGAAAAACAAATAAGAGATAGTCTGCGAGATTTTACCATTGAATTATTACATCTGGAATCAACATCATGAACAACAGAATGAAGTCAATTTAAAGTGCACCGATCGCGCGTAACAACACGATATTTTGATTCAACATCAGAAATAACAAAATGAAATTTTAAAGAACTTATGTGTATGTAATATTTTACTAGTGTGTTTAACGAATTGAGTGTCATCGGTACACTAACGCCAGAATATCGTGTAGTTACGCGCGATCGGTGCACTTTAAATTAGCTTCATTCTGTTGTTCATGATGTTGATTCCAGATGTAATAATTCTATGGATTTTACTTGAACAGCATTTACGGTTTAGCATTGCGATTACTTTTTACTTCCTTTCAATTTGCAGTCACTTCATGGATGACTGCGTATTCGGTGATTAAAAGCGTTTATCACGTACACATACTTACGGAAACCGCTAAATTGTACAATCATAGATCAAAAACAATGTACAAAAAACACCAAAGAACTGTGAACTCAGAATTGATTGTTTTTGACTTGAAACTACAGTAATATACTGAAGTACTCTTATCAGACTTTATATTATTTTCAAAGTAAAAAGAACGAAAACCGGGAACACGAAAAAATGGTAACAAGGGTTCTATATTATTATGTTAGACAAAAAAAGATGGAGTTGGATGGGGTGACGTGACGCATAGCACACTAAGGCTTAAGTATTGCCTCGCCATCCCCGCATCCCATTAGCCAGCACAGGCTTAACATTTTAACCACTTATCATTCACTAGTTTAATTTTAATTTTATTGTTGTTGACTTTAATTTTTTTTTTTTTTTGCCTTGTAGGCAGACGAGCCAACGGGCCACCTGATCGTAAGTGGTTACCGTCGCTCATGAACCTCTGCAATGTCAGGGGACATTGAGGGGTCGCTACCTACGATTTATTTATTTATTTTATTGTTGTTGACTTTAATTATTCCTTTATTGAAAAAATATTTGTAATTTTATCTAATAATTTTGATTTTAATTCTGCCCATGCTACTATTATTCTGTAATTGACATTTTAAATTATGAATTGTTTATGATTGCTGATTTTATCTAATTAAATTTTATTTCCGAAATTTTGGTCTGTCGCTAACTTCATAGTATTTTTTGTTAGATATAAGTGGAAACTGTTTTTGGATGACGCTTTAACTATCTGTGTTATTTTATAATTTGTATATTTCTGTTGGTTTCCCAAATAAATAAATAGTCTGCTCATCATCACCATTCTCTGCTCTCTGACTATTATGGATCGTTTTTAATTTTAATCTTAATTCACAATTCACACATTCTCAATTTACTTTACGATACAAAGACATCGGCTTCATGTAACAATAGTCAGGATCACTGACCGATAGATCGAGTCGATGAAGCTATCATCTTCTAGCCGTTAATGATAAAACTCATTATTACTTTTCAGTGTCTCCACAAAAAATGTGCATAAAACACGATTGCGATTACGTGTAAACTGAACAGCAATATCAAGAAAGATCAACGCCCGATTTCACAGCGCGGTCAGAATAAACCACACCTCTTCCTGACTAGATATAGAATCATCATCATCAACAGCTCAAAGACACCCTCTTTTGGACACAGGTCCTCAAATGACAATGCTCCAAATCACAGAAGCGACGAAACCTTTCTATACTGTACTGTAATGTACCAACCCATTACTGCCCACTGCTGGGTTCAGGTCACCTCAGAAGAGGGGTTAGGCATAGTCCACCACTCTTACCCAGTGCGGATTGGGGACTTCACATATCATCAAAGGATTAGAACCCTTTCACGACATGCAGGTTTCCTCACGATGTTTTCCTTCATCGTTTTTAGCCAGTGGTGTTGTAAAAATTGCACATAAATCTTTTTCATATTTAGATTTAGAGGTATAAGCCGGCCGGATTTGAACCCACGACCTCCCGTTCGAAAGGAAGCGCTTCGACCACTCGGCTACCACGACTTTCCTTTACAACCTTTCTATAACTCGTATGAAAGATAGTGCAAGACACTAAACAGCCACAGTCTGGAATTTAACACTTTGTCACTGGACATTACTAAAACTTTCAACGTTATATTTTCTTTCGTTCCGTCTTATCTCAATGAAATTATCTCGATGTGGCACATCTTCAGCGCTAAAATATTAGAATACCTAACTAAATTCTCATATTATATTTGTTTACGTTGAAAGGTTGAAATTTTTGCAACCTTTATTTGACTTTAAGTCGACTTTTGTGTAAATTCAAAACTAATTTTATGTTTTCTTTTATGGCGCACAAAATATAAACAAATATATGTAGTTGATATATTCGAATCGAACTCACGCATAATTCTAAAACTGTTTATTTATTTTTTGTTGTTTTTTATATGGTGATGTAATATACACGTGCTGTGAAGTCCCCGTATAGATTTCCACCTAGTCACTACAACACAAAAAACAGGACCGAAAGTTTTTGTTCGATAAAAGATAAACTTCCCACGAATCCATGCTCTTACAATTCATAGTAGACGAACCTATAATTTAAATTAAATTGGACGTGCCTAATTAAACTTTTTCTTAGAAATAAGTGTTTACGCCTTGTAAAGTTTTTAGAGCGAAATTGAAGAGCTTGGCAGTAAACACGTTTATATTATCATAGAATAAGCAAATAGTTCTAAATGAAATAATGATGGAATTCGTTAGATATTACAAGCATTTTTAATAAGGAAGCAATAGGAAAGATAAACAAACCTAAGAAATGGATTACTCAATAGTGTCCAATACTCAAATAATTGTACATATTAAAACTCTATTTGGAAATTCCTAACATTTCTCATCGCTATTCTAGAAACTTCCACAACCTTAGTTCAACCTCAAAATTCATCTAAATATATCGCTGGATAGTACGACGACACTATATATGGGCCCTACTTCTCCCAAAGCTGAGGTTCCGATAATATGTCTATAAATAATACTATTAATTATTATTTTCAATTCTAATAAACGAAGAATAAATCAATTGACGTTATGACTAGAACTTGTTTGAATATAAATCATTGTCTCTTCCACTAAATTGCTATATCGTGACCTAACGATATGCTGCACTGTTTATGATAATTAATTTAAATTATTATAAGTTATGTGTTTATATTTAAACCATCTACTATATGTAAGGAGAGTTATCTCTGAAGACTAAAACGAGCAGGGGAGCAGATTACCCTTTTCCCCGTGGGTCATGGGACGGGGTATTCTGAAAAAAACCCGACCTAAGAGGTCGAGAACGCGAGCCGTTACACCCATTGTAAGAAGATGCAATGCTAATTTATTAAATTTTGAATTTCCTATCTATATCTATTAATTTGTGAGGTAAAACAATGAAATGGTGATTCTAACAATTATTTTAATCAAAGATTTAGTCCTAAACTATTTCAATTTATTTTCAACAAAGAACAATATTTATTACCTCTTTATTTAGGTATGTATACAAACTGCAGAGACAACAACACAACAGCAAAACAAATAATAATATAACACAAGCATTATATTTTGGCTTATCTCCGTTTTTCCTCGTAGGTACATTACCATTTCAAAAAAGTAAAAAATCAACCGAAATCCTAAATTATAATTGCAGCTATTAAACATTTGAGGTTAAGACAAGTGCATTGAAAACAAAACAAGTTCTGAGAACAAACAAAACAATATTATTGATATAGTAAACATTTCCGACAAATCCATTCGTACTATCGATATTAACAAAAAATCATTTCCAAGTAACTGGCCAAGGATTTTCGTCTAATGTAAGTACTTAGTACATCGAGTGTTAATTTAAACTGTATTATACAAGTATTACGTATGTTAACTTGTTTATAAACACTATGTGAGGCAGGGCCGGATTCAGAATGGGTCATATGGGGCTGTTGGTTTAAAATGTTGAAACTTTGTAACACTTGTTAAATTTGACCTGTAAACAGAAGACGAGACGTCATTTAATAGGGTTTTTTATTCTTCTCTTGATTTAAATACTATTAAAGGCAGTAAACCTTGTCTTTCCCAGTTTAAGATCTTAATGACTAGGAGCCACAAGAAGGGTAACATCAGTTTTGCTTCATTATATTGTTATTAGGTATATTTAATGATGACTTCAATTTATTACAATGTTTGTGTGTGCTTCCGCCATAAATAAAGCTATGTCTATGTCTATGTCTACTTCTGCCCAAATCGAATAAGTTAACACCTAGTTAGTGTAATTGATTTTGTCCCACGCAGCAAAACACCTGAATATACCCTGTATTCTAGTTACCATCGGTAAAAACAGTGATGTTAAAAAATTATCGATGATTTGAAATCACGATGAGTGAGAAAAAATAATGATATCTCTGTGGTTCCGCATTTATTGTTATTTAATAAGATCGAATTTAAAGATTGTAATTTTTTTAGAGATCAAATTCAATCTATAACTCTTTGATGAGAATCACTCTACATAAATGTAGGTAAGCAATAAATAAACGGGGACGAAGCGACGGGAAAGTGTACCGAGCGCGTAACGCGTCGCGCCGTCCCTCCGAACCCCGTGCTGTGTTCTGTCCTCAACCGGGGTTCGGACGTTGAGTGTGAGCGGTTGGAGGTTTTAGTGCGGATCAAATCCCACATCCGGTGATTTCCTCCAACTGAAAAAAAAAGCAATAAATAAAAACATTATGATAACAGTGGTGTCTCTAAATGTTCCCAAGTACCTATTTTAATTTTCCCTGCATGTGGGCTTTCTTGTTCAAACAGAGACGTACCTATGTGCAGGTACCTAACCTACCAAACCTACCAAATTAAATAAACTGCATAATTATTTTTCAAAGCATTCAGTACAATGCGAGAATTTTTGACCAACTTCCAAAGTGCTCAATTCGATTGTATTTTTTATTAACCAAACCCCCCTATATACTTACGGAAAACTTAGTTTAACACTTCCTATACTCTATCAATTTATTTTATATGAACAGCAATTTGCATTAAGTTTAATTGTTTTAGATGAGATTCTAAATAGAATGAATGATAATATTAGTAGAAACTATAAATTATAAACTGCAGGTGCTGTAATATATTGTAAATTTTCATACCGACTGCAATTTTAAGGACTGGTACTTAATAGTAATAAAACATTACATTTTCTAGGAGACTTGCTGTAATAATTTATTTGGACATACATTTTCTTCGTGTTGAAATTGCCTAAATGAGCTTTGAAGAAAAATACTGGCGTCGAATAGCTAAAAGAATGTTCCTGATTCAAAATTTCCCACTGTTCATATTTTTTTATCACCAAGAGTGGCAGAGAAAGCCTATCACATTAAGTCCTACATGGACACTTCTGTGCATGCAGCTATAAATACGTACATATATTTAAAAAAATCCCGAAATAAACGTTTACATAGAGGATACTTCAAAAATATTGTAGTTTGAGAATATGTTTTACATGTTTCATTTAAATTCATGAAATTTACAGTTCTATCAAAATCTACAAACCTTTAGCACAACCTGTCCACTTCAGTGACAAAATTGAAAGAAATTGTTACAATAGTCATTCTTGGATTTTTTGGTCTCTCAAGGTCAAGGGGTGAACGCACAATGAACAATACATGACTCGAACTTACGACTTTTAATGTAAATGACAAACTATTTAAGGTATAAAAAAACGATTAAAACACTAAGCTTAATAAACAAAAACTTTATTTACTCAAAAACGCTCCAAAATATCTTAAGTTTCATAATTATAATGCACGAGGAACCTTAATTGAAAATATTACAAAAACCAATATGACCAGTGCAAAAAATTGAAGAATACAATAAACATTAGTCGTTCATGAAGTCATGACATGAGGTTGCACGTATAAAAGCTTCAGACTGGATTGTATCGACACAGTCCAGCGACATGGCTCGACTAGCACTTGCCGCGTTGGCTCTAGGCCTCATTGCTTGCACGTACGCAGCCCCAGGTACCATATATCACATTATATACATATGAAATAATAATAATAACCAATAGTTCATTTTAATAATACCTATTCAATTTTGAAAAATATGTGTTTGAATATTTAATTGTTGTTTCAGGATACGGGGGTGGCGGTGGCCCCGGAGGTGGTAGCGGAGGGGGCGGAGGATACGGAGGCGGTGGTGGAGGTGGTTTCGGAGGCGGTGGTGGCCTCGGTGGTGGTGGTGGCCACGGAGGCGGCGGCGGTGGCGGCCAAGGAGGCGGCGGTGGTTTTGGAGGAAGCGGACAAGGCGGTTATGGCGGCGGTAGTTCAGGCGGCGGCGGCGGTGGCATAGGAGGAGGTCATGGCGGCGGTGGCGGCGGTGGTATCGGAGGTGGTCACGGCGGCGGCAGTAGCGGAGGAGGTGGTCACAGTGGTGGCGGCGGCGGCGGTAATGGAGGCGGCCACGGTGGTGGCGGCGGCGGCGGTAACGGAGGCGGTCACGGAGGTGGTGGTTCCGGCGGTCACGGCGGCAGCGGTGGCGGCGGACACAGCGGCGGTGGATCCGGCGGTTACGGTGGATCCAGTTCTAGTGCCAAAGCAAGTGCCAGTGCAAGCGCCAGCGCCGGCGGTGGTGGCTACGGTGGTCACAAGGGTGGATACGGGTAAGAAACTTTTTTTTTATTTTTTCACTCTTTCGTATACCATACATACATGTAATATATATACATAAGTAGCCTTAGAGATTGAATTCCCAGATTTTCTATTCTATCTAAGTATTCTTCATGCAATGTTTTCTGATTCTGTAGTACCATTACTGACTCCGGGCTGCCTGTAATAAAGTTATTGATCAATCAAGCTTGCTTAGTATAGCGTTGGTGACTTTGCTCATAGACTTCACTAATATTTGCACTGTTATATCCATACATACTTTCCTAGATTGTGAACTACCTGGGGTTGGTTACCGTCGCTCTTGAACCATTGTATTGACTTTATTTTACTTCGTCTTTATTTTACAAATAAGAACCTCTCATAACCCACATTTCTTAGTTTACATGACCACATTATCTAAAACTTTAAGTTTTTGAATGAAAGATCGGAAAAATCATGCTGTGATTTACTGTTTACATCGTTTTTAAGGAGATCAAAGTATTTACAATGATAATGATAAAACATTGAAATCTTAAGAATTGATGATTTTTTTACTACGGATATTACAACAATAACTATTTAAGGAAATCATGAAACTACTAAAATTTAAATTAATTATTTTATTTTTATTGTTTCAGACGTTAATCCACGTTGAACACCCAAGAATTAGAAACTTCCAAAAGCATAATGTGATATTGTTAGAATTATGAAATATTAATTGTTTGCCATTTTTTTCTATTGTACTATTGTATGTATTTTTAATAAACTTCATATGTTGAATATTTTATTTTATTATGTTTTTACCAAAACATTTATATACCTTCTGACATTAATTCAAATCAACAATAACAACAATCTCGACGATCTCGTCTTAAGTTTTTTTTTTATCTTGATGGCTGTGTTGAGAAATCTTAAATTAAATTTAATATATTAATAATTAAATTATTAATTAAAGAGGGATACGCATCAGTTGTTTGTTTGTCAGTATATGGATCCTATCACAATGATGTTAGCAAAAAAAGGAACCGGAGCTCAGACTCGAACAGAAGTAGGTAGATGAAAACTAAGTCCTCTCTAGACACAGAAAATTACAGTATCATTTATTTATTTAATATATAAAGCCAACAAACAGTATAATTACAGACATCAATTACAGTTAAAACATTCAATAATTCCAATAACAGTGTAAATATACTAATAATAGGTAAGCATAGCATTCACGACATAAACGAAGACAGTATAATTGTAAATTTATAACAAAACTAGAAAAAGAAGATTAAGAAGAAATGAGAACAATTAGATCAAACAGGTACAAAATTAAACACAAGAAAAAAAAATCAATATAGTAAAAGTCTTGTATGTCACCAATGCTACGGATAAATTTTAAACGATGAGGAGTTCTCGAGATCGTTGTTACAGTACCTACAGTACAGACCTGTTTGTTATTAGACTTCATAAATATGTACAACTAAGTCAATTTCACGATAACAATTTAATTCGAGTGGATTGTTTCCATCGCTGTTCTGCAGAGTGCGAGACACTCCAAACAGCATTATGGCGATGATAGCCCAACGTTACGACTTACCATACATAGCCCATTGCGTGGATGCTCATGTCGAATGGAAGCGTGGCCTATGATATATTGTTTAGGCCACGTTCTGTTATGTTGTCACTTACACTTAGGTTAAGACTTACTAACACTTTTATGTATTTTTATGTACTGTAATGTGGGCCCTTGTAGCCACTATGTTTAAAACTAAATAAAAATATCAATGTTCGCTATATTTAGGTCTTGTGGTCAATGATTTTATTATTAACCAAGCAATCTAAACGATGCTCATGAGAAGTAGATGGAATATGAAATAGTTGAATATCAAGATTAAGAAAAACTATTTAAAACAACTGACACTAATTTGACATTTAAAGCAAACGCCACTAAAATATTCTGAACTTAGGCCCGTAGGCTCGTTTATCTATCACGCAATAAAAAAAAATACATAAAAAGGTGCGATAAAATCAGAAAACAAAAGGAATAAGTACAATACTTTGACTGATATCTATTAACAGTTTGCTTCTAAAATAAATCGTAAAATCCAAGGTTAAGGCCGCAATGACCGTCCAAATACGAAATTTTCCAATCACCTTTTACTCTAATTTAAACAATCTGAAAGTTTAATGAGATGTATAAAAGGAGATTAATTCGGTTTGCTTTTCATTCGATGAAGACGAACTCAAGATGAAGCATCTGACTGTGATAGCTTTGGTACTGATTGTTTTGGTCGTTTGCGCGTCGGCCATGCCTGGTAAGATAAATTTACTATCTTCGTAAAATAGAAGTAAGGTATCAAAAACAAATATTCCCAAATCAGGTTGACGGCCTGCGAAGCCTATACAACGCGTTGGGTGATTAGTCCGTTCTTTAACCTGGGTAAGCCGAGGTTCTTTGATATAGAGCCAAGTATAATAATCACCGCTGATCTATGAACTACGCACAGAGATTAAATGTTCCTCCACCTTGAGAAACTTTCTTTCCAGTACTAACGTGACAAAAAAGTCATAGTAAAAAAATACAAATGTGTAATGAAAAATATACCAAAGTTACCGACATAGCCCAAAGAATTGCATCTTTGAAGTGGCAATGGGCAGGACACATTGTGCGCAGAACTGATGGCCGATGGGGCCGAAAAGTTCTAGAGTGGCGACCACGAACTGGTAGGCGCAGCGTAGGCAGACCTCCCACAAGGTGGACCGATGACCTGGTCAGGAACGCGGGCGATGGCTGGATGCGGACAGCGCAGGATCGATCGATGTGGCGAGGTTTGGGGGAGGCCTATGTCCAGCAGTGGCCGTCTACAGGCTGATGATGATGAATGAAAAATATATCGCGTAACATTTTTAAACTTATTAGGTGACGGTGGTAAAGGCGGACAAGGCGGTGGCAAAGGTGGTGGTGGTGGAGGAGGAGGAAGTGGTGGAAGCAGCAGCAGCTCCAGCAGCAGTGAGAGTAACGAGAGCGGGGGCAATGGAGGAAATGGGAGTAAAGGAGGCAAAGGAGGTGGGAAAGGCGGCAAGAAGGGCTGGTGACAACACAACAAAACCTGATTATACTTATACAAAACGGAGAGCAGCCTTGGTGTAATTTAAATAAAAACATTCAAACTGTAGTAAATATAAATGACGACTGTTTACTGTGGATGGCACCAGGAATTATCATCATTTTGATGTTGCGTTTCCACATTGGCTCGCCAACGCAGACCAATATAAAAGTCGGCGAGTCAATGTGGCAACGGAACATTACAATAGGTAGATATGATTGTCATTTTCATTTAACGAATCAATCAACGTAACATCTTGACCCCTCAGATATGCTTTAGTACCTACTGTTCCAAAGATAATGTTATTTTGAATTATCAATCGTAACAACTAGTTTTTAGATGTAAATAGTAATGAATAAATAAATCAAATTGCAATTTACGTTTTTATTTACTACAATCACTTCCTCGTCTGGAAAAATATGAAATGAATGCAACAAAGCAAAGCGGTATGTTATCATTCTTGATATTTTTTTTTAACTTTAATTGACAATATTGTATTCTCTATTTAATATTGTAATTTTATATTGAGGTAAGAATAATAGGTTTGTAACGTTATATTATTGTATTAAAAACCTATTTTTTTTAATATTCAGATATTCCACACACTATCACAATCACTCTTAAAGTATGCTGTGTAAAAACATCCAGCTTTAAGATTCACGATTTCACCATGGAGGCTCTGCAAGAATTCAGAAAAAATTACAATTTTGTTAGTCTTAGAATGTAGAACGACATGAACCAATGTGAATAGTGACTGAAAGAATTGTATAAGTTCGTAGTCCTCAAACACAGCTGTCATCGAAATAATACGAATAATTATAATAAAATATGTCATCAACTACCACTTCGAACTTCGAATCATGAGGCGACCATGATTACACAAGAAATTAAAACATTAACTCAAGACCTAATGTTATATAAACTTACAAAACATTTTTCTTTTTGCAATCAGTACTTAAAGAAGAACAAAAACATACATATTGTTATTATGTATTAGAAAAACTAGATGGTCAAAAACGGTTACAAAGTAATTGATACTCGAGAACTTTTTTGTCAGAGAAAATTATTATTAGATTTAGTCAATCGATCAATTGAATTCAGAGAACTGTGTCTTAGTACGGAATAGTGTTCGCAGGACAGGTGTACGAACTTCGATTCTTCCGTGACGGTTGAAAGTAAGGGGGAGCTTTCTAATACATTCGATTTCTACATTTATAACTAACGATTTTTACCACTTATCACCTACAAGGTCCATCCTTTTTCATTTTATTCTAGTAGCATTGTATGTCATACAAGGCATATTTAATCTTCTTGTTAGGAAGAAGAAATAAATTAATGAATAGGTACTTTAAATATTCCAGCACTCTGAGATCGAACGCTTGATTAACCTTTAAGAATATTGACACAAAAACTGTTCCTATCGACATTAAAACATACGTATACAGATGACGTCATCATGTCTCGTTCTCCTAGGATTTCTAAAAGGTCAAATCCGTTCAACCGTTCAATTGATGCGCTTACCAACAGCATACCAAATCAAATGACGTGATACCATTATACAGGGTGATTTGTTAGAGAGGGTACATATTGCAGGAGGGTAATGAGTACTCTGTTCTAATACGGAATATTACAAGAAATAGGTGAAATTATTTTTTTTTTTTTTTTAATCTAAATTCGACAAAACTACCTCAAACATAAACAATTTCGGCTAAAAGAGTGTTGACTAACGACCTCTAATGATCTCGCGCACCCCACACCTCCGCCACACCCATCAGCTGTCGAAAAACCATCATTTTGCAAGAATTTTAGGTATTTTAAAGTTGCGATTACTAAGGCATTAAGCCATATTCTTTGGTAATAATATTTTTACTGGTCGTATATAACCATCAGCTACCATGACCTTCAATATGTAACCTCACTAAGAAATCACCCTGTATAAACTTCGAGTTCATTACAATGTACCAGTGATCCAGCATTTTCTGTAAATTCTCCGAAACTGGTCCGTCCAGTCAAAACTAACCGTACCTCAAAGTCAAGGCCCTTCGTTGACAGCCAAATTACATATATGCAATATAGAACAATTCTTTTGTGTGTCCATCATGGAGTTACGTGACATTTGGGCATTGTTTGTCCGTCACGTTAATTTGGGAATCCATCCTGTGCAACGCGGAGCATGGTCATAGCTCACTATAAATAGGAAACAGTAGAATTTTTGAAACATTTGTGTTACAGAATGAGGACCATCATACTGCTTTTGGTACTCTTTTTCTGTGTTATAAATGTTTCTGGTAAGTTCTGGCTTTTTAATGCATAATAATTAATATGACTACAATAGATATTAATTAAAATTTGTTTTGTATCGATGAGTTAGTCCAAAGTCTTACCTTAAACTTTAAATGTAAATAGTCTTTGTCCTTTACTGACACGAAAACCTTATTTTTATATGATATATGCCAAGCTTTTATGGTAGATAATTGCAAAAATAAAAGATAATTCAAATCAACTACATTTGTTTTATAAGTTTATTTTTTAAGGGATAAGGATAAGGCGAGGTTACAATAACAGCGGGTACCGTGTTCATGAGAATAGCGGATACGAACGAGGCAGCGACGAACGCGATGCCAGTGTAAGCAGAGAGAACGACAGCGGTTGTGGAGATTCAGGAGGAGAAAGATACGAGTATGATGCTTCAGAATTATTTTTGTTTGTTCATAATTGCTTCACTCATTTTTGTTGTTAACGTTTTTATTTAAAAGTAAAATTTGCATGGTCGTTCAAAAATAATCTGAATGCTATTGGTTAATAATCGTAGACCTTAGACCAGTGTCTTGGTTGACCGTAAATAAGCACCAGCAATGTTCATTCAACCCTCTGTTCTAATTTTTAATTACCACAAGTCACAACCACAAAACATAAGTTGTGATTACATCGATTCTTGTCATTTTTTTTTTTTTTAGTCTGAGGAAATCACGGGCTTGGGAGAGGAGAGGGGTAAGTGGGAGTTGAACCGCACTAAAACCTCCAACCGCTCACACTCAGCGTCCGAACCCCGGCTGAGGCCAGAACCCAGCACGGGATTATGAGGGACGACGCGACGCGTTACGCCATCGGCACTCTATCCCGTCGCGCCGCCCCCTCGATTCTTGTCATAAAGTATTTTTCGAAAATATTGAAAAGTTTGAGTAGGTCCAAAAAGTTTACTTTTCTTTGACAATTTTGGTATTCTGTATGAAATGTTATTATTTATTTCAGTGACAGCGGTAGTCGTGAGTTACCCTATAATAGACAAGGGTATGGTAAGGGCTCAAATGAGAATCGTCGAGGAAATCGCTCGTTCACGAAAGCGAGCGCTTCCGCTTCCGCCTCCTCTTCATCTTTCAACTCGAACCTTAAGAATAATCAACTCGCTGTTTGAAACATGTTTATTCATATTATAATCGAAAACTGAAATAAAATACTATGAATTGTGTTTATTCTTAATTTATATTATTAGTATATGTAAGATACCTCATCATCAACATCATCATATAGACGTCCACTGCAGGACATAGGCCTCCCCCAAACCTCGTCACATCGTACGGTTCTGCGTCATCTGCATCCAGTGACCTCCCGAGACTCATTGTGCGAAGATTGGATGGCTGATGGGGCCGAAAAGTTCTGGAGTGGCGGCCACGAACCGGTAAGCGCAGCGTTGGTAGACCCCCCACACAGTGGCGTGCAATTATATTATAGTCAGGGTATGCAGAAATGAAGATTTGACTTAATTTCTTACTAATTTACATCTCTTAATCAATTTAATCGCATCGACTAACATACATGTGAATAATAAAAATGTGAAGTATATATCGTAGGGGTGTGCGAATATCGTTCGAACTCACGAATTATTCGTTCCGAATCGAATACGAATATTCGATTCGAAACTCGAAATTCACCGAATATTCGAAAAATTTCACTACGACGATGCATCGGAAATAGGACAAGAATTTGTATTTAGTAGATAATATCTTTAATGGGCTAGATGTCTACAAAATAGTCATAGTCGTCGTAGTCGAATTCGATACTATTCGAAATTCGACGAATATTCGAAACTTTTCGAATTATTCGAAATTTTTCGAATATTCGGTGAATTTCGAATAATTCGAAGATTCGAATTATTCGATTCGAGTTTCGAATCGAATATTCGTATTCGATTCGGAACGAATAATTCGTGAGTTCGAATTATTCGCACACCCCTAATATATCGGTGAAATATATCTCATTTAATCGTTCTTGTTTTTAATTGTATTTGATAAGCTAGGGTATGCAATGCATATTTGTTTCTATGGAACGCACGCCACTGCCCCCACAAGATGGACCGACGATCTGTTCAAGATCGCGAGAGGTCACTGGATGCAGATACCTCATCATAAACAATAAAATAAAAATCATTGATTACTCAAAAAGAACAAAAACAAGTTATATTAGTCATCATTGACTAATAAAGCACTATTATTTTCTTACACATTCTATGAAATAAATTTATTTAAACATTTACAACGATGTCGAAATATCGAGACCACTCAATTAATGAAAAATGTGGTATCCTCTTAATTATGTATTAAAGATTCTATGAAACAATTTATTTTATAAAGACATATAAACATATAAAAAAATAAATATAAATATAAAATTCTCGTGTCACAGTTTTCGTTGCCATACTCCTCCGAAACGGCTTGACCAATTTTGATGAAATTTTTTGTGCTTATCCGGTATCTATAAGAATCGGCCAATCTATTTTTCATCGTCCTAAATGTTAGGGGTAGTCCATCCCTACATATTTTTTATTTTTTCTACGCAGACGAAGTTGCGCAGGGCAGCTACTAGTGACTATATAAATAGAAGATACGAGTTACTTTGTAATGCTTTGAAAGTCATCAAAAGTTAATTAAATCTGCAAGTGTCCGTAATTTTATTACAATAAGTTAGCATTTATGATTGGGATGATAAATATCCTAAAATAATTTAATTAATTAACTTCTATATTATTACCTAATAAAATAAAATCGTTGCTTTTTAGTAAGATTTATCAGTTCTTCCATGTTTATTATTATTTCACCCGTTGCCTTGCTCGTTTATTAATTCTTTAAAGTATTTACAAAGTTTCTTGTTGTTTCGATTCAGTACCTACGTAGTACCAAAATATCTAGCTGATATTTATATTTCTTAGTTAATGTAACCGTCACGTGCTTGAAACTTATAAACACAATTTACCTACAGTAAGTAAGTAGTGCTTCGATCTAAACTTTATATCGGTAACTTATTATTTTTGATTTGGATGTATAAGTGCAAACTCTAGACTAATTATTGGGTAAAGTGCGACTGACTCTGAACCTTCTTGTTAGGCTTAATTACTATGGCATGTGTTCTTCTTTATTGTCACGTAAGCAGAGTCAGCGGGCTACCTGGTCGTAAGTGGTTAAGACTTGGTAAGCAAGACCAAGACCGAGACCAGACAGACTTGAGCAAGACCAAGACCAAGACTGAACAAGCAAGACCAAGACTGCAAGTCTCTCTCTGCAAGTTCTCGAGTCTTAGCCTTGGTATTGCTTTGCTCATCACTAACTGCAATGTCAGAGGACACTGAAGGGTCGTTACCAACGACCTAACTTAAAGGACCCTCCTCAAGCCTCGTTTGAAAAAAGACAAGTCATAGCGCTCTGGGAATACCGAGGAGGGGTTCATCCCATAGCCATCTGAAACGAACCCCGGATGACTACGGTAGTTCCATATAGTAGGGATGAACTCTACGATGCCTAGGCTTATAGGTACATAAATCATGACTGCGATCAGTACAAGGCATAAGAAGTCCGAAAAATTCGTTTTAAAACATCGCAGGAGGCTCACTTGTACTAGTTATATTTTTTATTTAAATTAAAAAAGATTATATCGAATATTCACTTTATGCAAAAAATGCATGTTAAATACTTACCTACGCAAAGTGTTTGAAAAAATAATATTAAAATACTCTGTTAAAAATTACAAATATTTTTATTTATTACAATAAAATTCGTTACTTATCTAAGTTATTATAAGTATAAGTATAGTTATAGTTTATTTATTATACGTATTAAATAATTTCACTTATAAATAACAGTGCTATTTAAGTCATAATAATATAAAATTGTCATAATGTGTAGCCTCTTCGCAAGCAGATTGTGGACACCACCTTTTGCCATTTTTGTTCGGGTCCCTGAAATCAGATTTAATAACAATTAAAAAAACATTTAATAGTAGGCATTATCCCCATATACTTTAAACATAGCTTAACCTATTAGTATTTAAAACTGGTGAAGCATTTTAATTCAAAAGATTCCAAATGCTATGACATGTCCCTCCTTAAACGAGGTTTAAGAAAAGTCCTGTCGTAGGCGATAGATAACAGCCCCTCATTACCCTGGCATTGCAGAGGTTCATGAGCGACGGTGACCGCTTACCATCAGGTGGGCCGTAGGCTCGTTTATCTATCACGCAAAAAAAAAAGCAGTAAGTATTTGTATCTATTGGTCAGCATCACATAGATCAAGTTTACTATTTATTTGATTTTAGTTCCAACTTCCCTTTTATATTCGATATTTTCGAGCAAGTTAGGAGATAGCTTTGCTATTCTTGGGATCCTATTTATCATTCAATTACGATACTAATACATCAGTAGGTAATTTACATGTTAAATTATGTTCCTACTTTAACATCAAATAGGTATCATATATTTAGGTCTACATAAATTCCAATACTCACTCACATGTATCTCATCCGTGTATATTTCCTCCACTAGACACGGAACTGGCGCTGGCTTGTGATTTGGAGTACGACTGGGATCCGAGAGGTAAGACTGGTCCGTACCCGTGATTCGGCACGTGACCATAGCCACCGTAATTACCATAACCACCTAGCCCTATATCGTGGTCATACCTTCTTATCCTTTCACCTGATAACAATGGTTGTAAAATTATTAGGTACAACTTAAATTCATGGCGCTCTATTCTTAATACACACGAAGCGTCTTATGTATTTTTCAGACATAGGTACATAGGCGTGTGTCTGATGGATAAGACCTATACCTATATATGGTATGGAGCTCTGAAGTGCTAACTGTCTTGACCTTCAACGTCCAGTAGCAGTGGTACTAACTCAGACTAATCACCAAAGTGCAAAGCGACGTTTTCAGCTTTAATATAAAGTAGCTCCTAAATGGAGCTACTTTATTCAATTATGTACCATTAGATGTCATTAAAAAGTTTTAAATTAACTATCCATAATTAAAAATAACAATCAAATATTACAAAATGCACATCACAGAAAAAGCACCTTACCTGGAGCAGCAAAAGAGATGACAGCTAACGCTAAAACGATGAATGCTATTCTGACCATTCTGATGTTTTCAAGATAACTGTGAACAAAGCACTCGGCCCATCCATTATATACATCTCCCGGTCACGGTACGATATGCCCAATCATCTTGTTTGTGCGGATCCGATGATTCTCTATTGTCACTGTTGGGGGCACGGAAAAACAAGGAAAACGACACATTAGTTAGACGTGTTTTTTAGTGAATTCTGCGAATACATGGGCATTCTTTCGACGTGGTTTATTCAGAGTTTTATAACGTATATAGTAGCTCATCTGTTCTTTCTGAAAATTCTCAAGAGATGAGTTTGTAATATGTAAATAAAATCTACCAGATTACTGCAGATAACCATAAGTTAAATAGAGCAAAGTAAACGTATCTACGACAGCCTATTCGCTATCTCATTCATTGTCAATGTTATACTATGCTATGTCTTGCAAATAATGACCATTGCCATCATCAGCCCCCAACTCACCGACCAGAGTTACCAACTAACTAACAATACCGCATCTTATCGCTAACTCTAAAATAAATTTCATAATATTATCCAAATTTCTAATATTAAATTTCAGTCTTAAACACCCGTTAATAACCCCAGTGTACAGATTTGTCCTTTCATATCCGTCACGCTGAAATTCGCTGTATCAAAATAGTTCTGTCGTATCATTCTGAACCGAAAACAAAACGAGCAAAAACGTGTATGAGGTGTTTCAGCACCTACATTGTCCTACATGTGTACAAAAACAAGTAATTTAATCGATTACTACGGATTTTCTTTTAAAAACTTAGCAACAAAAAGTTCTACGTAAGTTGTTCTTATAACGTTCTAATTCACAATAGCCGGTCTGTGAACTTGTCATTCACATTTAGAGATTAAATGTGTTTCTCATTGTAAACCAAGAATAAGTTGCCTGAACAATAATTTCATTTATGAAATGGCAATGATCAAATAAATTCTGGATGGGTCAAATAATAATAATATGTTTGGAGTGGTGACCGTTAAATACAAATGGGATAAATGATCTAGAAGACTACTAGACTCTAAACTAACTTTCTTTTTTTCTTATTTAACCACTCAACTGGGAACGTCACTATTCGCTAGATGGCGAAACTGGGGACTTCGTTCGGAATCAATACCGTGTTTGAGCCCCTTTTTAAAAACATTTTTTTCCAATAATTTTTAATTTTGATTCTTCATTAAACTTTATATTTTTGTAAATCTTTATTACTAAACGACGCTGTATTGCATTTTCAAATATATCATCACCGTAAAATATGAGACGATTAAAAAATTTAAACAAAACAAGTTTTAGAACTGTGCTCAATTTTGGCTCCTGCCACAGACTTGGCAGAAGTAAACAAACCAATTTGGTTGCCAATCCCAGTTGAGTGGTTAAGGATCCCGTATCGTAAGTTGCATTTTGCACTTGACCGATCTTAAGCGGACTTGGACCGATCATTGTGGCGGACCTTAAAAAGAGAAAAAAAACAATAATATGAATAAACCTCTTTCTAATGTTTTCCGCCATGATAGTCCATGACAGTTCGTGGCCAACTCGATTGGAAGAAGCCTAAACAACAGACGATCGTGGAAAGCTCGTTAGATAAATCTTATATCTTATATATCTTATATATAAAAATGAATTCCTGTTCATTAGTCTCGCTAAAACTCGAGAACCACTGAACCGATTTGGCTTATTTTAATCTTGAAATATTCGTAGAAGGCCAGGGAAGGTTTAAACGGTGAGAAAATTTCCTTATGTGACGCAGACGAAGTTGCGCGGGCCAGCTAGTATTTTAAATAAAAATCTTCCTAAAAAACAAATCACACGACATTAAAATCACCTTTGGAAGTTGAAGATAGCGTTTATAATATAAAGTGAAGTATACGAGTTATAAGGCGAAGAAAGTTCTTGTTATCAAATTTCTTTCTCATCTAAGGTAAGTATTATTTTCCATAAAATTATCATGATGATATATTTTTTACAATAAGTTTTATGATCGAAGGTCTGTTGCTGTGAATGCCGTGCTTTTATAAACGGTAACCGTAAATTGCTTAATTTTAAGAAATTAACCTCTCCATTTTAATGAAAAATACGTTTATGATGAGTCCTCATCTAATATACGTCTATGAAATGCATTATCATAGGCTGAAACAGTTCAGTCTAATCCAATGATGTTATAAAATAACCTCACCTCAACCTCTTTAAAAAAACTAGAGAGGTGTCAAGGGACACCCGGATGGAACGAAGTTCAGAAGAGAGAGAGACAGACGTTTTAAACTAACTAATTATTATAACTTAAATAAAATATTTTGATCACAGCGCCATCTAGCATTAAACATATAAAACAAAAAAGTGTCGTGCCAATTTTTTCATTAGAATTTCCGTCTAGCCTCCTTTCGATAACGCGCGATAAGGAACTTCGTTCCAATAATATATTTTGGTAAAATCAAACACAAATACTCTTTATTCAATATGTTGTTTTATTTACAAATAATAAAAAATACGCGACACATTCGCCATAACAAGTATATTGTACTTATCATTACTTCAAAAAAACGTGTCCATTACAGTTACATGTAATTATTATGCATTTTATTACAATGTTTTATCAATAGTGGAGTGACCTCTTTCCCGCTTCCAGAATATAACACAGAAAGAAACCAAATGATAAAAACATAATTGTATTGGAGAAATATTTTTTTACATCTCATACTTGTTTAAAATTTAAATCTGAAAACTACAATAACTTGAAAAAACATCATAACCTGAAAATGTTCTCAAACAAGACAATATTATACTAAAAAAATAACAATGCAATTGTAGCAATTTGTATTAATTATAATAATATGTTATTTCCATAAAAGTTGGCAAAATCTAAAAAAAATGAAGTCAAACAAAATATGAAAAAATTTGATAGTAAATTTTATTATCTCATAGTTATTATATCTAAATTCCAGAGGTATTATTATATTTTAACCTAAATATAGACTAGTAAAATTGTGTTCTTCTAAAACAAGTAATTTATAATTGATTTCAATATACGTATAATAAACAAAAAAAAATATTGAAGCTACCACATTAAAAAATAATTATATTTTGATAGTTAAATGAGATACTTTTTCAAGAAAAATTTAATATAAATACAACATACACAGTCAAATACCTACTTCGTGACATAATTAAATAACATTATAATATAATTATCAATAATCAATTTATTCCACAATATTTTTACTAGTAAAACATACATTCAACACATAGTATATAAAGTAAAATAATCCATATTTATGTATAAACTTTAATTATTTATAAAAATAATTTAAAGATAAAACCAAACACATAATCTAAATATATTTTTCTACATAATTGCACTTAATTAATGCACTGTTTATTAAAACAAGGAACATTTTATATTTCGATATTGCAGTCATAGAATAATAATATAAACACGACATAACTGGCCTTACTTGTACAAAAATGTTATAAAAACGCTTCTAACAATTTTTCTAACAAAGATAACAAAGGAATCAATGTCAAATAACCGAAAAGTATTAAAAAGAAATTTCATTACATTTAAAATATTTTAATTAATTTATAAAACGTAAAATTATAACATTAATTAAATTTCATATTTCGTCACAATTATAAAGTGCCGAATATTTTGCTAAATATTTTTTGGGTCAAGCTGCGTAAATTGTATAATTTAGCATTATATCTTTAAATATAAATTTATATATAAAATTGTATATAACACTGTATACAATACGTATATTACGACGCCGCGTCACTTGCATGACAATTACATAAAAAATAACGTAATATTTTCAAATATAAAATAATAATTAAATATATTTACTAATATTCTCGTATAAATTTTATTTTCTAAATAAAGTTTTAAACAAAATCACACGTAAAATCACAGTTGTTGTGATCAAGTGATGTTTAAATGTAATGGCTCATTTACATTATGGTTTAATCAGAAACACTAAATATTAAATAACCAACGAAATATACCCACAATGAAATTTTAAATTTGAGTAATTAATAAATATAATATAAAAATACAACAATCATTGTAATAAATTCCATGAAAACGATTAAAAATGTAAAATGTTGAATACAATAAAATTTTAAAAATATTAAAATATATACAGGGTGTTGTTGCCCGGTGAAACAATACTTTAAGGGCTTAATCTATATCACATTTCAAATCATATACACATACTTTTGAAACGGAGATAATGACTTTATTTTCCCATACAAAGTTGAAAAATTATTATTTTGTATTAATTTTGACAACCCTACCCTGACCTACATGTACCGTGCTATATCTATATGCCATTTTCACGTACACAGGCGCATCCGATCGCAATTTTAGAGTTCCGTACTATAATAAACTCCTACTAATAGAAAATTAACACGTAGTTTTGATTAGTTATAACTTATGATATATTATGCCTAGAAAACCCAGACTTGGTGGATGGCTTCTACATCAAGTATACTATTTGCTGTGAAAGTATTGTTTCATCGGATTTTAACACCCTGTATACATAAATAATTAGCAATTGAGCTACAATTTAACATGACAATGTAAATGAGCCACATTAATAATTCCTAAATATCGATAAACTCGATAAAAACAATCGATACTAACTAAAACTTTTACACATGGCCCAGCCTTTCATAAGTTTCATAATTATCAACTTAATAAAATGACGACGGATTAAAAAAATCCGAAACAAAAAGCATAAAATAGCAGACACGCTAAAAATTATTATGTGATTATATTGTATCGTTTAACAATAATATTATTTACAATAAAAGATAATAATTAAATTTATTAATATTTTAGTATAATTAATTGTAAAAAGAAATAACTAATATCTAACAATAAACGTCTAATCACTAGCCATGTAATTCGCAATAATAGATACAGAAGAGTATAGTATTACACTGTAAAATATCGATTTGAAAATCGATAGTAGAAAAATCGATACGAAATATTTGATCGAAAAACTTACTGATTGTAAAATCTGTTTTATTGCATGTTTTATTCAGAGATATATAAAATCGATAATCGAGCATTACGTGATCAATCGACTTTATTTATCCCTATGTTTAAAGTTGGAGTGTAACACTAATAGCAATCAGTTCAATAAAACACTCATTTTCCTTGTTTTCGATATAAAATCTGTGTAAAAATATAGAAAAAGCATAATTTTATTCTTTCATTTTTCTATGTAAATGTATTTCCGAGTATTATGTATAACATACATATATAATTTAAATAAAAAGTCAGTCCACAATATAAAGGTTACCATGTAAAAAAAACAACTAAAAAACTGTTGTACTAATAAGCTATTGTGATGATTAATTTTCGGAAACTAGAAATCGATTTATAATCGAAACGAGACCAATAAAAATCGATTTTCGATATTCAAAGTCATTGTTAATATTATCGATTATTCGTCACACCATTATCAAAAGTATATAAAAGTGTATCTAAATTCAATTTATTATGCGTGTTATAATAATTGAGCAGTACATATGCCACATAATATTATTATATGTTTCGTGTTCTGTCCAAACCGACTAGTGCGGGGCGATTCGATAAATGTATCGATATTCTCTTATTGGTTTAATTCTTACACTAACACTATGTTGTGATGTAAATATTTATAAGTTCGTTAAGTGATTGTTATAATGAGTTATCGAGCATTCATAGTATATGTAGACACAACTACGCGTCAGTCGTGGTTTGATGACGTCACAATTGTCGAATGTAGTATAGTGATATCGCAGCTACTAGTTCGTACTACCTAGAGATGTATTGACATTCACAGTTCGATTGACAGCTTGAAGTGCACACATAATTACAGACAGGGCACCGTTCAGTGTAATTGTCACTACTTAAAATTGACGTCAAAAAAACAGCTATAAGTGCGACTCATATTTACAGTGACGTCACAATTGAGGTTATAGCTAGAAGTGCTCTTAGGTGTAATGTCGTCAACAAGTTAAACTCAGTTATCGTGACGTCACAGTTGCAGTGAGGCCTACAAGTTCAGCTCGCAAGAGTGACTGACGTCACAACTAACAGTTACATTGTCTACAAGTGATGTCACAGTCTCAGGTAGCCTACAATGGAGTTCGTAGTTGTCACGACGTCACAGTCTACAGATGCGACTCGTAGGTGCAGTGACGTCACAACTAACAGTTGCATTGTCTACAAGTGATGTCACAATTGCAGCCTGGCCTACAAGTTGAGCTCGTAGTTGTGATGACGTCACAGCCTACAGATGCGACTCGTAGGTGCAGTGACGTCACAGCTGCGTGTCGGGCGGCGCGGCGAGGGGCGCGTGGTCGGGGGGCGCGGGGAGGGGCGCGCATCCCTCCGCGGGGTTCATGTCGATGCGGCCCGCCTTGCTCCACACTAGTAGGTCCATTATGAACGCGAGGAACATTATCGCCGCCGATAGACCTGGACAAAATAATATAGGGTATGTTAATTTCAATTCACATTTAAGATACTTGTATGAGCTAGAAAGTAATGGATACAAAGTTATCCTCAACGTTAATTGTGACAAATAATCTGTATGAAAAATGTAAGTTTCGAAGTTCAGTATGTTGAATGGTAAGCCAAGATAGTTGGACTACCCATTACTTGTACCAAGTGTATCAATGAGTTTTTCTCTTCTGCAACTTCTTGATTTATGTTTGACCCACCTCAAACAGTGATCAACGGTCACAGACGTATTCAAAAACATTATTTTAGGGCATTGGATAACCATTTAGTAAAGTTAAATGAACCAGTGTAACACTATAATCTGGACGCAGCGAAGTGTCAGGAGCAGTAATTGGTATCCGCCGACGTCCGCGCATGGCCAATAAGATACGTCGAGCCTCTTGGACAGTTATTTTTGAATAAGATTTAAGATGGCAGAGTAATGGAGAAAAATTTTGTAGTTTGACGCGATTCCCTTTGTGATTTATTTTATTTTATATCAAACATTAGAGTTGTTTATACCAGTTATTTTAATACTACAAACATACATATACTCGTTTTTATTAGTTTAAATACCGTACCCAGATAGAAGTATCGGAAGGAGTGCGTGTCGTAGAAGACGCAGGCGCCGAGCTCCCCGCACGCCAGGTCGCGCAGCTTGCACGCCGCGTCCACCGCCGCGCCGAAGATGATCGGACACGGCACGTTGCCGAACACGCCGATCGCGAACTGGATCACGCCCATCGCCATCGCCTTGTCTGCAAGACAACATCATAAACATTTCAAATACAAGCTTCTTTTTGAGATCCTGCATTTGTATCATTTAGCAAAAGTTTGTGGGTACAGTGGTAGATTTCAGATGTCGTATATATGCGCCGAATGCTGCAAATGTTGATACCGCGGTTTAGAATCTCGCGCGGTATTGGTCCCCACAAGTTCCTATGGCCACCTGACGAATCCAACAGCAGATCAGTCGCAATGATACCATATTATTGCACTGTCCCCGCTGGCGTGCACGAACATGATGATCGCGAAGATCGCGAAGATCGCTATGAACACGTATATCTGCGAGCACGGCACGCCGCACTCGCCCGCCATGGCGTGCCCGGCGGTCGCAGTAGTGGTTGTTACAGTACAGTACAGCTGTGTACTCACCGTGCTTGTCGGTGCATCGTATGATGAGCAGCACGGCGCCGACCTCCCCGCTGGCGTGCACGAACATGATGATCGCGAAGATCGCTATGAACACGTATATCTGCGAGCACGGCACGCCGCACTCGCCCGATATGGCGTATCCGGCGGATGCGGATATGTCTTCTATGCTCGATTTGTACACGTCGTACATAGTTGTCCTGGAATTAAGTACTTCATTCACATTCGGTTTAGAACCAGCGTGCGAGTTTGCGTCGGGAAGCGCGGCCTTGCTCCGACGCGAGGTGCGTGTTGAACGAGACACGACCCCCCGTTGGCCCCCTCCCGGCGAGAAGGGAGACCCAAAACTCGAAGAGGCCAGACTCCAGACTCGACGGCGGCGGGTTTCCGCATCGAGAGAAGAGCTCTCTCTCGCATTGGCTTGACTTTGATTTGACTTTGACTCGCACTCTCCGCCTCCCTCTTCAGCGAGATGGTGGACTCGCGTCAAAGTCGAGTGATCATTACTCCATGATCATTTATCATCAAATATTTGTGTGTTGTTGTAGGGAGCAATCTTTACTACTGAGCTATGAAAAGACCTTTTACCACTAGAAGATATTACGAAGATTCATGAGCGAAGGTCACCACTTACCATAACACATATACTCGTTTACTTACAAAGCAATTTATAAAACTTACAGATCATTCTTCATAGTACTATTGATACAGGAACAGTTGTAGTACATGAAGGTATTGTTGTTGATCTGATGGCTCCCCATGCACCCGGCCTGACATGGCGATAGATACGTGTACGAATCCTGAAATTTAATATTCTATTAAATCTAACCGCAATACCCAGTAATCGTAATCATGACGTTTACAACAACGTAACCATACAACTTTTGTCAAAATATTCGCAAACATTTTCATATGCGAATATTCGTAATCTTTGTTATCATCAGTCTACAGGGTGATTTTTTAGAGAGGGTACATATTGCAGGAGGGTGATGAGTACTCTATTCTAATACGGAATATTAAAAAATATTTTTTTTTTAAATCTAAATTCGACAAAACTACCTCAAACATAAACAATTTCGGTTTAAAGAGTGTTGACTAACGATCTCTAGTGATCTCGCGCACCCCACACCTCCGCCACACCCATCAGCTGTCGAAAAACCATAATTTTGCAAGTATTTTAGATATTTTTAAGTTGCCATTACTAAGGCATTAAGCCATATTCTTTGATAATAATATTTTTACTGGTCGTATATAACCATCAGCAACAATGACCTTCAATATGTACCCTCACTAGGAAACCACCCTGTATAGACGTCCACTGCTGGATATAGGCCTCTCCTAAACCTCGCCAAATCGACCGATCCTGCGCTCGTCGTGTCGGTCCACCTTGTGGGAGGTCTGTCCTACCAGTTCGTGGTCGCCACTCTAGAACTTTTCTAGAATATTCGTTATATTCCTTATAAATAATACATACCTGTCCGCAAACAGGGCTGAATGACGCGTTCTGACAGTGACACGGTATGCTGCAGGACAGCGCCGTGTCCACCGCCGACAGAGACCGGTAACTCTTCTCCGGACAACTCACGAACATCAACGCGACCATGCCTGAAGAAAAAAAGCGAATTATACAGGGTGTTCTATAATTTATGATTTGATAAATGGTGAGATGGATCCCACAAGGTGGACCGATGATCTGATCAGGACCGTGGGAGGTGGCTGGATATGGACATCGTAGGACCGATCGATGTGGCGACGTTTGGGGGAGGCCTATGTCCAGTAGTGGACGCCTACAGGCTGATGATGATGATGATCAGATGGATGGATTGTGTGAAAAGTGACTTATATCAGAGTGGTAGTAAATGGAGAGTAAATAACATATCGTCGGTGATACTGCAATACCGCGTAACTAGCACTTGCAAATACCGCGTAAGTCACAATGAGCTGATTTCACAGGAGAGAGAAAAAACTGAATATTTTATACAACAATTAAGCTACAGTCGACTGAACTATTATATACATTCAAAATAAACAGGTCTAACGTATTATAGTATATTTTTTGCATTTTGGTGTTAAAAACGCCATTAAATGAACTTACGCTGTATCGCTTTCACAGATATCTGAGATAGTTGGAAATTACATGTGAATTACGCGGAATTGTCCTAAAACCTCCCGCCAATCACGCTCGACATCCGATGATGTAGGGGTGATAGGACGCGTTCGCGATTGTCGCTCACGTATCGCCCCGTCACCCCCGTACATCGAACCGGCAGCCGTCTGTGGAACGACCACCGGCTCACACAGTAGGCGGACCAAGAGCCCGCCGAGATGGGGCCGTGTGATGGAGGGTCTCCCTCGGCTCAGGCCGGCCCAGGACCAGCCCAGGTCGGGGAGCACGGCTTGCCATCCCCCGGATAGCTGGTACGGAGGGTGCGCGCTGATGCCTAGCGCAGCACCCCTCGGGTCCGGTGTTGTTGGACCCGGTACTCTTAGGGGGCCAGATCCCAGGACACATCCCGAGGCCGGCCCCCGCTCGACGTCGGCGGTGACGGGGTCGGTCGGGGAGGGAAGAGCTCTCCCTCTCCCGTCCCGCGCCTCCTTCTACGAGATGGTGGACTCGCAGAAGTCGAGCATAGCTTTCCAGGACTCGTCGTCGCCGAGCATCGATGCCACGACGCCCGGCAACGACAAGTCCCGTCCTACTTGTGCGACCAGGACACGGCGCTGCTCCTCCCATGCGGGGCAGACAGCGAGCGTATGCTCTGCCGTGTCCAGGTCGCTCGTGCAATGATGGAATTGTCCTAATCATGGTCAACAAAAAGAAGTATAATTATATTTATTTGAGTCATTTATTTTAACTTTTATCACAATTGTTTAAATGCGCATTGATCACGGTTGTACCCGTATCTTTGCCTGCCTGTACAGGTTCCATAGCAGTGATGCAGGATCAGCTCTGTATGAGCATGTACAAGAGGGGACTGGGCGTGTGCTTGAGCAGTACCAGACGGCGGAGGTGGTGGTTCTTGGTGATTTCAACGCTCATCATAAAGAGTGGTTGGGATCCAAAACCACTGATCTCCCCGGTCGGGCTGCCTACGGTTTCGCCTTGGCATACGGCCTCTCTCAATTGGTGACGCAGCCCACCCGCGTCCCGGACATTGAGTGTCACGAGCCTTCTTTGTTGGATCTTCTGCTGACCACAAACCCGGCCGGATACAGTGTGGTGGTCGATGCTTCTTTGGGGTCATCTGATCACTGCCTTATCTGTGCTGTTCTACCAATCTCACGCCCCTTTCGTCAACCGACGAATGGGTACCGTAGGGTTTGGAAATACGGGTCAGCAGATTGGGATGGATTGCGTAAATTTTTCGCATCCTACCCATGGAGGCAGCTCTGCTTCTTCGACAATAATCCTGACGCCTGTGCGGACCGTCTTAAAGACGTGGTGCTGCAGCGGATGGAACTTTTAATTCCGTCCTTTGTGGTGCCCGTCGGGGGTCGCAGTGTTCCCTGGTACAATTCTGCCAGTCGGGACGCTGCACACCGCAAGCGGTCCGCATATGTGAGGCGTGGAATGATGCCAGAATGCGTCAGGAACCCAACACCTATTTGAAGAAGCGAGATCTCAATGCTGCCTTTAGATCCTACAAGAAGGCTTTTTAACAGAACAACAGAAAACTTCTTCACTACGTCAAGTGTTTTGAGCAGTTACGCGGTTTTGGTACTCGTTTTCGGCGAGCCGCAACTCGCGCGGTATTGCCTACACGTGATTCGGGCTTTCTGAATGGCCGATGGACAAATCAATTGATGCAGTTAGGTGCCAATCCGTGACAGGAACACGCTGGCGCGAAATATCAATTTTGCGACTTTTGTAGTTACGCGGTATTAGCAAGTGCTAGTTACGCGGTATTGCAGTATCACCGACGATATTGCGCTGCTGGTTTTTAATTCATTATTCATTCGATTGGCGTCATTAAGATACAGGGTGTTATACTTCGAATTTTGCAAATTCGATTTTCAAAAAGACCAATATTTTTTTTTTACTTTAAATGTCTGTGTCTTTCAATACAAAAAAGTAAATAATATTTCACTTTTGCAAAACATCCTATCTACAATATGTAACGTACTTCCCATTCATAACACGTAATCCTGGGACACCCTGTATAATATAATCTCACCGGCGCTGTATATGGCGGCGGTGATGGCGGTCCAGGCGGCGACCTGGCGCGCCGTCGGCACCACCTTCAGGATCACCACGCCCGACGATATTATACCCAGACCCATCACCAGGATACCGCCCAGAGCTGGAAGCAAGTACAAACACATTACTAAAGTGTTACAGAGAAATAAAAACTTGAGAGGTTCAAGGGACACCCGAATAGAACTAAGTTCCTTTCGATTAAAAGATACGGAACGTGTTTTAAAAGATTTTGATCACAGCGCCATCTAGCGATAATCATCTAAAACAAAATAAGGAAAGTGTTTTAAAAGATTTTGATTACAGCACCATCAAGCGATAATCATCTAAAACAAAAAAATGTCGTGACAACTTTTCGTAAATTTTTCCGTCTAGCCCCCTTTCACAACGCGCGATAAGGAACTTCGTTCCAAAAGAATTCCTCCACTTCAGCTAGGACAAGGTAACAGATCCACCCTGTATAAGAAATACTTAATAAGATGTATCATAATATACCTGAAACTAAATTAGCATCATGAGTCGGCAGTCGGAACTGTTTCTCCAAGTATTTGGGCAGGAAGCTGTAGACTCCGCTGATCGGCATCAGATGAAACACGGAACTGGCTGTCCTCCACATTAAAATGTCGTTCGTTACCTGTCTTTTGATAGTTGCGAAGAAATCTGCAATTAAATTACATTTAATTTAATATCTAGATGTTTGGTGAAATGATTCTGATATGTGTTAGTTAAGTATTTTTTCTGTATGACGTTAGATAAACGAGCCTACGACAATGTAAGGGTATTGGGAGGCCGTTTCCCATCACCCACTAAACAGGACTTTTCTTTAACGTCGTTTAAAGAGGATATAATAAAATTATTATAACCTAAAGCCAATACATAAACAGTTGTGGTAAAAGATAATTCAAAAAGAATTGGTCTCCTTTAAAAGAGCTCTACAAAAACATATTTTTAAAAGGAAGCTAGCTACAGGATTAGTTTTTAAAAATAAAATACGTTTTTTCCAGGAACTGAACTTAAATAAACATCTAACGTTATTATCCTATTAAACATCAAAGGGATCACAAAAATGATAAGATCGGAAAGCTCGTGAGATTGGCAAAGAAAAGAAGTCATAAATCATCGAGATAATACATCCTATAACGATGCGACCATCATGATTCATGGCTATAAGAACGTAGTAAATATATTTATAACAAACACTGGCTTCTCTTGATTATGTTGCTTTGAATTGTAACTTTGAAATTTCGAGAGTATGAAAAAAAAACTTGAGAGGTGTCAAGGGACACCCGGATGGAACGAAGGTCCTTTCGATTAAATAGTGAGGGAATTGTAATAAATTTTTATTTTTTTAAGTTATAATGTTAGCTAAGAGAGAGAGAGAGAGACGTTTTAAAACTAATTATTATAACTTAAATAAAATATTTTGATCACAGCGCCATCTAGCATTAATCATATAACACAAAATAAGGAATTGTTTTATAAAATATTTTGATCACAGCGCCATCTAGCATTAATCATATAAAACAAAATAAGGAATTGTTATAAAAGATTTTAATCTAAAACAAAAAAGTGTCGTGACAACTTTTTCATAAGAATTTCCGTCTAGCCCCCTTTCGATAACGCGCGAAAAATGTCTGACAATTTTTATAAGAAAGCACTACTGAACCAAATGTCCCAAGCATTGATAATGATGATGATGATTTGAGTAGTCCTTTTGTAAGACCTTTTGTACTCAGAAGTAAAAGAAGACGGCCAAAGTTTGTTGTTATTGGAAGAAACGAGAAAATAATTTTAACACAACATGGAACTGTCGTAATTGGGACAACTTAATGTCGTGAATTTGAAGATATACCTATAAATATTTCTTTATATATATTTCTTTGAAAAATCCTACTTTGAGCATGGCTCAACAATTCAACGATTTGGACAATAATGTTAACATTTTTAGCTCCAGTTTTTGTTCTTTTAAATATACTATATTACAAACATTTAATGAGACTACGTAATTCATATAATTTACTCACAGTATACAGGGTGATTTGTTAGAGAGGGTACATATTGCAGGAGGGTGATGAGTACTCTGTTCTAATACGGAATATTACAAAAAAATGGTAAAATTACATTTTTTTTTTTTTTAAATCTAGATTCGACTAAACTACCTCAAACATAAACAATTTCGGCTTAAAGAGTGTTGACTAATGACCTCTAGTGATCTCGCGCACCCCACACCTCCGCCACACCGATAAGCTGTCGAAAAACCATCATTTTGCAAGAATTTTAGATATTTTTAAGTTGCGATTACTAAGACATTAAGCCATATTCTTTGATAATAATATTTTTACTGGTCGTATATAACCATCAGCTACCATGACCTTCAATATGTACCCTCACTAGGAAATCACCCTGTATATAGTTAGGTTTTAGATTTAGTATAAAATTATGTACTTCTGGTAAATGCTGTGCATACCTTTAATTGATTTATATACACATCATAGATTTAACTTAAATTTATTTTACTCTAATAGGATTAAGTGTATGTAAATTGTTGGTGTGACTTACAAAAATAAAAAATGTTTTTTTAAAGAATCAAGTATTTTTTCGATTGAAGATACATGAAGGTGTGTTAACTTGACACGTTCACTTAATTATTTTTTACTACCAAATAACATTGTGAGACGCACACCCAGTGCGTAAAACGAAATGTTGAAGCGTGAGTCAGAAGACATCTAGACAACAGACATCTAAATCAATTTATTTCTTAAAAACAATCATGTGGCCTCGCGTGCTTCAAACATTTATACATTTTTTAAACCACTGAAAATTTATGCATGGCTGTCAAAATGTAGTTTTCACTTCATTGTATTTTAATGCAAACATTTTGAAGACTCTTAAAATGTAATGAATACTGAAAAACTTAATTATCTTGGATGATTAAACTTTCCATTGCAGTAATTAAAAAAACACTATACACAATTCTAATTTATGCATTCCAAAGGATTTCAAAGTCTCTAGTTAATAGAAGCAGTATTGTATAATACAAACGAAGATATAAGGTTGTAAACAAGTTGTCTTTGTTTTATTAAGTGTTAGGAATAAGATTAGAAATATAATCTAATACCTATTTCCTATTGCAATGCGGATACTTAAAGGCCACAGCCTACGTGAGATGGATTTTAATTGTACAATAAAATGTATAAATAATATGGCTTATTTCATATTTGTATCAGGACTCAGAGACAAAATTAAAAATTTACACCTAGAAATTAGAAATTCATGATCTAAGCTGATTCAAAAACAGATCTTAAGGTTTAATAGGCTCTTCTGTATTGAAGTAACTTGAAGCAGCTGGTTTTTCTCGGCTATAAGACTAAGACTTAATCTACATGGTCTTATCTTCCACTATATTAATGGTCATGTGGCAAGCCTCTTAGAACTATTTCGCTGCAACATGTCGACTAAAATTAAAATTAGTTTTATCAGACCATCCTCTAGTTTTACTGCAAGTGTAATTAATAAAATATATCCTTCCAATTATATTAAGCGACGCTATTAAGTTTATATTCAGATAAATTATTGAAAGATTAAAACCGTACCTTTGATAAACGGTTCCCTCTTTTCTTTGGTCTTCTTGACCTGAAGCTGCAGAGGTTCCGGTTTGATCTGACGCGGGAAGAAGAACATCAGACAAGACAATAGAACGATGAAGCCGGCGATAAACACCAAACCTGGAAATAATATTAACATGTGATAAATTATAATGCTAATTATAAAAAAATTGACGCAAGAATAAATAAAACAAACGGGGTGAGCTAAATAAAACCGTTTAAAAAACAGAGAAGTTAGTTGATATTTTTTTTGTATTTTATGAATTTAGAATCATAAAGTAAGTTTTGTAATTTTCAAAATTGGAAACAAATTCGCTTCAGAACAATTTTATTCATATTTATAAAAACATCCTTATCATTAATAGTTTTGTTCTTTCTCTTTTCTTTGAGAATTCAGCTCATTTTGAGGTATGGTAATTAGAAATTCTAAATCGACAGGAACAAAACATCTTAATTTATCTCCTATAATATTATATCATTGAATTTACCCTATATATTTTTTAGATAACAAGCGCTGAAAATAACTTAATGCCATATCTTGTAATTGTAGTTGAAGTATTTTCGTCTAGTCATTCTGAATATCGTTTTGATAACATTTACCTACATACGCAGTATCGTATCATATCACGACGGAATATAATTCTCTGTATTCATTTGAGCAAGCCAATATAACCAAATTTAAATTCAAATAGAAAAAAAACGACGTACACGCGCGTTCATAATGTGTGAAGGCATAACCTATAATATCATTCATTATATACGGTTATCAAACATACAGTAAACTTAAAACAAATATTGAACTTAGCTACGGTTCCTACATTTCGAATCCTAATGATTACCATAAACAGCGTCATTCTTCTTTCAAATAAAACATGTTAAAGATATCAGCGGTAACAATGCGTCTAAAAAATCGCTAACCAAACATAATTCGTGGTTCACATATATGTACCAGTCATTCGCAGTGTACACAACCTGTCAGAGCTATGGAATATTCTAATTAGGAGAATTATCGTGCTCCGGTACGATCGAATGATACGGGCTAATCTTTACGTATTTATAACTCCTGATATGCAAAGTGCATTCACATTTGCAATTGATTAAACTAGGGCATTGCCGTTTATGTTGAGCGTTAATCCAAATGTTTCCATGTTTGAAAAACAATTACTGCGATAGATACAAACAGAAACATTTGCGCGCTCACAAGGTCGGCCGGTCGACGATCAGTCAAGGGCGTTCGCTAGACGCGCTGTAGGTATCGACCGTAGATCTATACATCCATGTTATCGTTTTCAACACTTCGCTTATTGAATTGAGAGCGCCGGGGATCGGATGATGTATCAATAAAGTTTCAGACTAGTAAAATACAGACGAGGTTGGAAGACGAAGGTCAACTCGGAACCGGTTTAAAAGTAAAAGTGAACGCAGCGGCGGTCGCGTGTCCACCCACTAAATCCTCATTACGGGCACCGTCGACGGCATAATTGTCGGCAACAAGGCGCGCAGCCTTGGCCGTGACCGGGTGCGGATAGAGTGCTTATTTTAGCGATGGTGACGCGCCGTGATGTAACATTATGTAACGAGCGGCGTGCACCGTCGCCGCTGCGTGACGCGTGACGCGACATCCACACCCGAGAAAAGCGAAAGCACCTCGGGAATGCAACCGACGCGATCTCGAAACACTTCTACTATAACACAACACGCGACCATATAAATCAACCGTCGATAGATAACTCTTTAGTGCTAAATAAAATCTACAGTTTATAAACATACTTGTATTTGTACGTGTATTGTTAGAAAATGTAAAACTTTCATGTGTAAACAAATAAATAAATAAATAAAAATAAATAAAAAAAAAAAAAACTTGAAACTATCTAGCAGTACTTATGTACTGTACCAACCCATTACTGCCCACTGTTGGGCTCAGGTCTCCTCCGAAGAGGGATAAGGCATAGTCCACCACGCTTGCCTAGTGCGGATTGGGGACTTCACATATCTTCAAAGGATTTTTAGAATCCTTTTCCGACATGCAGGTTTCCTCACGATGTTTTCCTTCACCGTTTTTAGCCAGTGGTGTTGTGAAAAATTGCACATAAATCTTTTTCATATTAAGATTTAGAGGTACAAGCCGGATTTGAACCCGCGACCTCCCGTTCGGAAGGACGCGCTTCGACCACTCGGCCACCACGACTTCACCAGTACTTATGTATCAGCAAGTATAAACTATTAACTAAACATATATGTAAAATATCCTCACAAAACACAAGTCTCGGTCACCCCTTTCTCAGAAATAATTACATCGCAATCGAGACTTGATTAACGCCGAATGAGGGAAGTGGTAATGAGTACCGATTATCGTGTTGGAACATGCGATTTGTGTGTTCATTACGAAGTTTTTACACTCTGTGCAGTGCTGTGTGAAATGCCATAGGTAAATGACATGCCAGAACCATGGCTATCATTAAAAATACGCAATCTACAATCGAATTACTGATCGGACAAGTGTATCGTATAATCCGATCAATTTATTTGTTTCTTGATAAATTGGCATTCTAGAGCGTGAATTATCATTTACAATTACATAAAGTATATTATAATAACATTATTAAATCTAAATTAGCCCGTACTAATGTGACCCTATTATATTACAGATTCGGATACACAAGTATGTGACATATAAAAGCACCAGTATGCCTGTTAAAAAGCAATATATTTCGTCAAAAACAGTGACTTCGACCATAAGTTAGTTCACCCGGAATCAGAAACTCAGCAGGCGCTAAGAGGATGCAACAGCAATACAATTGTTGTAAAAAATCTACCTGTTAATGTATATTAAAATTCAAAACTTCATTCATAAGCCAAGTAGTGTTACAATAAGGAAATACGCAGAAACCACTCTATGCGTATTTGCGAATTCACGTAATTGACAGTCGGGACACGGTTGCGGCAAATTTCTACAGATTCATGATACAACGCCTGGACTATCGCGTCACGAATTTGAACCTTAACATGAAGGCAATAAGGTGACATGCCTCGAAGGTAATTTGAAAATATAAGACAGCACTTTGTACGCAAGCGGAGTTGTGTTGGCAGTTTGGTCACGCGCGTGCTTTCTTCGTGGGTTTTGCGCGCAAATCTGTGCAAACGCTTGGTAACGGTAGATGGTGGCATCGCTAAGGAATGCTGCAATTCCAAGCCCACAATAGAAGCTTTGCAAGAAAATACTATACTCTTTATAAGGTTTCCCTTAAACAACGCTAGAGCAACTAGTTTTTACGATTATCTCCTCGGTTGGATCGTTTTACGACTCGTTCTTATTGTTTATCAACCTGGCAACAAATTTCTCATCACAAGAAAACGAACGTTAAAAATATTCTAAAAACGAACAATTAATGAGTTTGCGTGAAACGCTTGTATTATGTGGCCGGTGCAGTCGAACGCTATTGGCTGACAAGTTAATTAGAAATGGATATTATGCGTGGTCGACGGCAACCACACGTTTGTGCTCGGCCTCGGCCTAATGAGTATGTAATTATAGGAAAAGGACACAAGTCGCCATGTGCGAAACTGTCAACCCGCCGGCCATTACGACAAGTGCTTTGCGGGTTTGAAAAATCACCCGCTCTCTCAAAGGCGTAAATCAACTACAATATTAACTACAAATTACCATTCTAGGGCTACTGCAGGAAATTTACTGACGTTTAAAGTTGCGTGTATTTAATTCCTAGCGCTGTTTATGAACCTCATTTAAATCACTAGAAACTACACTATATTACTAATGGTTTTTTCTTATTTGCATCGTTTATTATTTCATTTTATGGCAACTAGCATATTAATTGAGATTATGAATGAAAAATACTTACCAAGCCACCAAGCGCCCACCCATTTCGGATCGTTGAAGTCGAACCCTGGATCAACAAGAGGATTCACGTAGACCCTGGTGCAGAAAGCTCCTAGCATGAATCCTAGAGCTGGTCCGATCACCCTGATGCCAATGGTGATGGCTGGAGAAAAATAACAAAAATAAATTATACTATAAATGAATAAGAATCAGGCAAGAATACCCGAGAGTAAATAATATAGCTCAATATATTTACGAGGGTTTCGCATACAGTAAAAAAGATGGATAAAAGCGCAATATTGAATTTGTAACAACAATTTATTGCAATTTTATGGGCAGTCGTCTTACGCCTACAGAAAATAGTCGCAACAAAATATTGCGAAGATATCTAAGCTACGTACACAATGAGCAACAGCATAATAGCAACACGATTCAGATCTCACGATATACTAAATCATATTATTACAGAGGATCAGAAGCAAACATAAAAGTACTTTCATTATTAGCCGTTTCGCTGAGTAATATGTCAAGTAATGAAACAATCACAGATCTCCAGATTATGGCTGCGCAAATTATGAGGGATCGCGAGGAGACGAACCGCAATCGTTTATCTTAATAGGGATAGGACTCAGAGGCTAATTGCGTGTCATTGAACCGGTCACAATAAATTAATGTATGAAGTATTGCCGATGTCAACGATTCTTACGTATTCGACGCACATCGGCCTGTCGAAACAACGTGACCGACGCACCAAACTCGACTCCTTAATAAATACATATAATTACAATTTAATGGGACTCATTTGATTGCAAATTTATTTATTGCACACGACCACACCTCCGGATTAACATTAAAAGCTCATACGTGTATTTTAATTTCCTATCTTATTAATCAATGTGCAAGATTACACGGGTTGCTAATGTTGTAAATGTCTCGTCATATATCATAAAATTAATGTTTCGTGGAAATATTTGAACAATATTTACATCTCATAACCATCTTGATTAATTTTGTAATCCTTATTTACAGCAAGCTGCTCTTATAGTTTTCGAGTTCCAAATCTTCTCTTCAAAAACTTAAAATATACGAAAATATTCCTTTACATGCGCGATATTTAGCATAATAATAAAATTACCCATCACTGACAATGTCTTCGGCAAAGTATACATTGTAGCGGACATGTCAGCGTTCTGGAGAGGCCGAGACGTCCCGCGAGTCACGAAAGGAGTGTCCCAGATTACGAAATTAAATCGAAACCAGTTATAATAAAATAACAAAGAACCGCTCCGGGTTCGGTGACCGGCAAACAATCAGGTACTTAGGGTCCTGTAATCTTTCCAAGAAACAGACAGCATCGTTTGCCAAAAAACCAAAGTGCGTTCCACTCGCGTACTGGTCGTCGGACATGTTACATCCTTGTGTTTTATATTATTATTTTTCATATTTATAATTGGAAATGCACTGCATTCCACACTCTTCTTCTTTAAACAACAATTAACAAATATGTTTACTGCGAAATCGAATTCAAGTTCTCATTCGATATTTTTTCTGTTTGTAAATGTCTAAACTTTTTGTCAGTTTGGCCTACGCATATTTACAAGTTTTACCACAAAAAAAAACACAAAATATTCCAACGGCAATTCCAATTAATCATTAACTCTCAATATCTCATCAATATTCTTGAAAAGTAATGCTTTTAAAAAATGTATCTTCCATTTAGTCACATCATTAACATTATATCATATATTAAGGTACTCTTTTTTGCAATCCTTAAGTAATTAAATGTATATAAATAAAGCTTTATGAAACGTGCAATTTATGTATTCTATGTACTTATCCAAAACGATTAAATTATTTATCTATGCATTATAATGTTCGCCAAATTAATGATAATCTAAAGAATGTGAGTATGCGTGGGAATCTCCTTGGGGAAATCCATAGAATTACGTGTCGCATAGTCACATACCTACTATTACAATATACACTTTTCTTAGACTTAATCAATATCTTTCCATTTCTAAGAGACGCCGAAGTCTATACATTGTAAGTGCATACTAATGAAATCGTAAACAGACTCATATTTGACTTTGCGTATATGCATGCTAATGTATGGATTTGCTAAACCAATTCGCATGTGGTTTCCAGCTATACGCTGAGTTCACAGTTGATTTAAAAAAAAAATCATTTTTTCGATGCACTTATCAGCAAATGAAAAATATTAAAAGATATGGCAATCACTAACGTAACGAATATTGGTGATATGGTATCACGATTTGAAAAAGACGATACTTTCGACCAGTAGGTTATCAACCTTCAATGTTTCAATCACGAAATGATAAGTATATGCTATAGATAAATTATAAGTTACTGTACACTATAAAACCAAGATGACATTTGATCCATCCAATAGTAAAACCACATAATTCAATAACTAAAGGATTACATAAATGTTTTAATCCGAAAATAGTTAAGTAAAAATAATTATATTACACATCGATCCACCATAGATCGATTTTTATCTCACGAAGTGATGACTAATACAGCCATTCTAAACGATTCGAATACCTACAACTTGTGTTTCTCGGAAACCACCTGCCCAAACAACAATGAATTCGTGATGTTGTGATCGTAAAACGAGATCGCCAAAAATTCCCATTCATTTCCAAAAAAAGAAATCGAATGATGAAGATGTTTACAGTCTAAATTCCCGTCAATTTAATATGTTGTTCTTTTAAGGCATAAAAAGTCTGATCGAACAAATGGCCATCAACAATCACACTGACTTCCAAACCAAAGCTTCGTCTACATGTTTACAAAAACAAAATGATCAAGAACGAATCAGAACCACCGTTCTAAAACTACATCTAGTCTATTCTTCGAAATTTTGCTAATTATTACTAGTCATTAAAAACATGTGAACTACACTGGATGTATTTAAATGACATAATCTAATCTCGCCATTATCCAAGTAATCTAATCTAACACATTATTTCGCAACGGCACTGACCTATGACAAGTAACGTAATGCGTGTGATTACAGAGTAATTTTAGACGTAGCAAAAAACGTTGCACAAGCACACGACACGTTGAACTATGCATTTTATACCAGTACTTCAACATATTTGCTGCAAAATATAATAATTATGAGTGTCTAATAGCGAAAAGCTTCGACCGTCATCTTGAGAAGCTTTCGCTCCCCAGCTGGGTAAAGGGCTTGATTCAGAAGGCGGTCGTTCTTGACACGACACGTATTGTGAGGAGGTTCCTCTCTTTTGAGCCCTGACCACTGATGGCTTGGGTCGTAGACCTCGTCTTCAGTGGGCCTCTGTTTTTTATATTGTATTTTTAAAATTTATTCCTTTGTTAATTTTTTTAAAAATATAATGTAAAAATAAGTGTAAATAAATGAATACAGAGATGAGATGTATGTAATATATAACAAGGTAAATAAATTTATAGTACCTTGTAATGCAGAATATATAAGTAAAATATTACTACGAGTATTAAAATGTACGAAAAATAAAACGAAAAGTCCTGAAGCAGGATGCTATAAGTTTTTGGTTGACTAGGACTATCATTTAAAATTAATGTTGATTAAAAATTATAACAACAATCTCAAATAGGAAGAGGTTTAACGTGCGCTGTAAAAGTTAATATTTACGCACCGATAGACTAATAAATTATTTTTAACTTTATAGACTAAGTAACTACCATACTTACTAAATACAACATTAACTTTATTTAACAAAGCAATAACTCATTCAAGGAACCACACATTGCTCAACTTCAGTCTAAATTACGATGTTCCTTTTCGCAGACTAAGGGAACGTTAAACGGGAAGTTACGCATCATCAGAAACTAACATAACAGAAGAAAATGTATATTTATGTTGTGTCATAAAAGAGATCAATGAACTCTGCGGCCTAGTTAAAATACTATGTGAATTAATATAAATTTTAAAGGAACATGACTCATAAGACTTCGTAATATATCCAAGAGGAAAATTCGCCTTCTCGGAAATGGATCCGCCGCGACAGGCTTCATCGTTTACCTTTATCGATCTGCGTTGGTATCAAAAACAAACATTATAAGTACATTTGGAAGATCATCGAAGATTAGAAGACATTTTTGATACTTTATTTCGAGTGACTTGACTTATTTCAAAGTACTTTTTGTGGGTTTATTGCCATCAATTTAAATTTGGCATGTTATTCAGTAACAGACTCCTTTAGTATTTAGATAGATAGATGTGGCCCTAATCGGAAATTATATTTTTCTCAGATGCCTATAGATTTCTTGAATTTTGAATAACTATTTTTAAAGAGTATCAGTCAAATAAAACATTTATTTAAAGTATAAGTTATTTTACTGGTCTTTTGTAATATTTCTGTGAATTTAGAACTAGTTCTAAAAGTATAGACCACATCATTTGCATTGAATAAATTGCGCAAACGTGTTTCCAAAAATTTCAGATTTTCAACAATAAAATTTCTAAACTAAATATTAATGAAGCACACACTATTATACCATAAGACAATTAATGAATATTTAAATAAAAATGACGTAAAACAAAATTGGAACGTTGCGAATTGAATAGAATACATAATTAATTAATTGTGTGCAATATGGAGGAAAAAATATTCTACTAATATTCAAGCCGTTAAATATTTCACAAGGATATAGCCACATTCTGATTCTTATAGTTTTACTTTTTAGGTTCTGAACAACATACTGTTGTAGACACAAAATAGACAACATCTTCTTCATACCTCCCAAATTATTATTAAACTAAGCACGAAAACTTATGCCTATTTATATTAGTATTTTTAGTGGAGGTATTAAATTTAAATTGTCAGGTAATGTGCGTGAACAAGAACAAAGAATTGGAGTAACTCAAAAAAAAGCGCTTGTTAAACTGAGTGCTTCAAGGACAATAGTATCATTAGTAACGAATCTTACATCATAGAGACATTGGCGTATAATTTAACTCAAAATAAATCTAAAGTATGATAAGATATAGACTTTAAGAAAGAATACGTGTTTCCTTTAAATCTTATTAAGTCAAATAGTTATATTATAATAGTGGTTAAATCCCTCTACTGAGGAGACCTGAGCCCAACATTGGGCAGTGATAGTTTGGTACAGTGGTTAAATGGAAATTTGCGTTAGAATAAAAAAATGTACAAATCCATAAATTAGGGATTTCTACGGGAAAATAACATTGCTGATATGGAATAATAGATCTAGTATTTACAAAAATTCTCATATATATTTGGCAGTCGACAAAACACAAACAACAATTTCTATAAGTAAAAAAAACGTTTCTGTAAAATTCCCTTATTAACCTCATCTTTGTGGTAATGAATGAAAACGACCGAGCGTGATCAGGACATGAAGTAAGAAATGAAATTAGGGCAATGGGAGCAGTGGAAGCGTGTAACAAGCTGAAATTGTCGCCGAGACATCCCGGCACACTGACACACTTGGGCCCTTGACGCAACCAATACACTCAAAATAGCAGTTGCATGTCTGCACTACACTTTATACGAACATTCGAGTCTACCATTTGATATAATCATAATAATATTATAAAGGCGAAAGTTTGTATGTATGGATGTTTGTTACTCTTTCACGTAAAAACTACTGAATGGATTTGAATGAAACTTTACCACAATATAGCTTATACATCAGAATAACACATAGGCTACAATTTTTGAACCCCTTTGTAACGCAGACGAAGTTGCGCGGGTCACCTAGTATATTATAAAGGCGAAAGTTTGTAAGTATGGATGGATGTATGGATGTTTGTTACTCTTTCACGTAAAAACTACTGAATGGATTTGAATGAAACTTTACCACAATATAGCTTATACATCAGAATAACACATAGGCTATACGACTAGACAGGACGAACCTGAAGTCCACGCGAACGAAGTCGCGGGCAAAATCTAGTTTGATATAATTAAGGAAGAGAGTTACTTTATCAACCCACAGACTATGGTATTGGCCGTAGAGACTTGCAATTAAAAAGTGAAAACAAGGTTTATGTATTTTTTGTAGTGTGATGCAAAAAAAAATGTAGTAATTGTCCTATAAACAATTTCAGAGACATTCTCGAGTAATTTTGAGAAATACATAATATTCTATCTAAGAATTTCAACATCAGGATTAGCTCGGTTACCTACTCTTCTGCAATTCCTGACAACTAATAACTATGTTAAGACTATCAATTTCAAGATTTTATTAGGAATCACCGTAACCGAATGGACTAAATTAATTGATATTAAACTGCAACTCTAAATATGATACGTGCGTGTTTGTAAGCATTTATATTTTATCGATACACCTTTTAGGTTATATTTAAACAGCTTGTTGCTAACTGAAAAAATGTGCTCTAACTGTTACAGACTGAAATAGTCTTAAAAGGAAGTAAAATGTTTGACGATTTAGGAAGGGTAAGTCTTTAAACGAGGTTTAAGAAAAGTCTTGTATGGGTAGGCGGTAGATAACGGCCCCTCTTTGCCCTGGCATTGCAGAGGTTCATGAGCGACGGTCACCGCTTACCATCGGGTGGGCCGTATGCTCGTTTATCTGCCTTGCAATAAAAATAAAAAAAAAATTGACTGAAATGGAGAACTATTTAATAGACACCGAATTTTTTGTTTTTTTTTATTGCCATGTAGGCAGACGAGCCAACGGGCCACCTGATCGTAAGTGGTTACCGTCGCTCATGAACCTCTGCAATTTCAGGGGACATTGAGGGGTCGCTACCTACGATCTAACTTTAAGGACCCTCCTCAAGCCTCGTTTGAAGAAGGACAAGTCATAGCACTCTGAAGTATGATAGTAAAAGCTACTATGGTGCAATGTTAGGATCCTGTATCTAAAAGACAAACAATTGCAGTAAGACTGTTGTTTATAGATAGCCATAAAAGAACTGAAAACACCATACCCAATATACTACGTGTGAACGTGTTTAATGTAAAAATATGTTCTTGTATGCATATTTCACGGCGAGAGCAACTCGAAGCGGTCGAAAAGCAACAACAAACACGTAATAAGAAACTCTATAGTTTTCAAACAATACGACCTACGACAATACTCTATAAAACAATCAAATCTGTGTTTATACCATAAAATAATAAATTATTTCTTTACTGGAAACTTTAGGGTTGTTGACGGAATCGAAACGTTAAGAAAAATCCAGCACGTATTTTTCAGAGCTTAATTAGAATATAGTATTTGTTGAGTTTGGATTTTAGGACATCCTTAGTAATTTTTTTTACATAAAAAGCCCCATTTTAATTATGTGTAAGATAAGTATAATAGACTCTATCTACTTTTGATATCACTATCAGAACGCAGGTCATTATAATTTGTAAATAAATGGCACTTTATATTACCATATACGAAAATTAAATAATTCAAAGAAACCTAAAAAAAACATAAATGATTTGTCGCCTCGTAATTCAAGATCAATAAATTTGATAACTGCCGTCCTTCGAACAAAATAATGTAAATAAAAACGATACACAAAATGAACACTAAAACATTAAAAAAATGAAGAATACTCCTGTACCTGTACCTGTACCAACCCATTACTGCCCACTGTTGGGCTCAGGTCTCCTCAGAAGAGGGATTAGGCATAGTCCACCACGCTTGCCCAGTGCGGATTGGGGACTTCACATATCTTCAAAGGGTTTTAGAACCCTTTTCCGACATGCAGGTTTCCTCACGATGTTTTCCTTCACCGTTTTTAGCCAGTGGTGTTGTGAAAAATTGCACATAAATCTTTTTTTCACATTTTAGATTTAGAGGTACAAGCCGGCCGGATTTGAACCCGCGACCTCCCGTTCGGAAGGACGCGCTTCGACCACTCGGCCACCACGACTCTTACGAAGAATACTCCGAACTGCCGTAATAAAAGGATTACATAAAAATAATTGTTGTCAAATCATTCTACTCGTCGACACAACACTGACTCGGCATTTCCGAGTGCCATAGACAAAACAAAACGTGTGGTATAAACCAAACACACTTTTTTCAAGTTCACCTTATCGTAAACCAAAACAAATGCTCGATTTTTTACCGATATTTGCTATCCGCTTCTTGGACCAGAAAGTTTTTATGAGTTCGCTTAAGAGAGATCAAGATCATATTCTATTAATTTAAGACTTTATATACTTCAAGGAGGAAGTACTTCATTCGATTCTAGATTGAAATGAGTAAGTGGTAGTAGCTCTGTAACCTTTTTCCGAGAACGGTCATTTTATTTAAAACAGCTTCTACTGTACTCCTATTTTAATTAGATGGCGATCAGTACAATTTAACTGTAGTGCTTTTCCGTGAACATTTTGGACACTCAGAGCATTGGCAAATTAATTAACCAAGCAATCATCGTTATCATTTCGTTTATCAGATAGTCGAAACATCACTAAAGTGACAAAAACAACACCATAACTTTTTATGAACTCAAACTAAATTAATCTTCCTTAGAAGCTTAGCCAGAAAGTATCTTCAAAATGTTTATTTAGAATTCTTACAAAATTTCAAAGCTGATTCAAATTTTCACGTAAAATAAATCTTAGAATATGTTCTAAAAGTATTCAGGTTACCAGAAATGTAAGTCAAAGATTTTGTAAATCATCACAGGTCAAAGACTTTCTGTGAACGGAATTTCAGAAATTTAAGAGCATTCGTATAAAATGAAATATATAAAAAGTCCGTGACAATAAAAAACGAGTCTCAGATGTTTCCGGTCATATTAATATTGTAGAAGTAGATTAACAAAAAATGACACCATACACGTAACGGGGATCGAATATGTAAATCGTTTATTAGACTTAAGATAATACTAAATAGAATTAGAATGACTTTATCTCTTTTTTTTTTTCAAATTTAGTTTGAAACTATTTGTACTAAACGCAAAGTCAGTAGAAAGTATGGATTATATCGCCCTCATTTCAAATAAGAATTTCCAATGAGACATTCTACAGATAGATTCCTTTAAGCCGTAACCAAAATATTTCAAGTTTAATTATAAAGTAGCATACGAAAACCATTAACACGGGCGACGAAGGATGAAGCCGTGACAAAAAATGACTAAAAAGATCATTGTGATGGGGTTCGATAATGACGCTACGACACGCCAGAGGGCCACACAAACAAACTGACTCAATGTCAGCAGACATCTTTAATTATACTCCTAATAGACAACGTAGATAAGACAATGAACGAACCCTGTTCTGAGACTTTTCAACATTTCACAAATAATTCCATAGTTAATTAAACAAGAAAACACATGCGAGTAATGAATGAGTCGTAGGTGGCCGAGTGGGCGGCGTTTATAATTAAAGTACTTTTATATGTCGATTTCAATACACGTAAAGCATTTAATCGAAGTCTGAAATAACGTACAATAATTAAAAGCAAGTTGTGATAAAGTTTAGCTTCAAAGCTAAACGCGCCGTTAAACATGGCTCGCCTACTAATAATTTTCTATTAACATGCGCTTGTAATCACTCACCCATGTAAAGAGGGGACTGCCTGCTGCCTACGTTGTCGTCAACGTACGGTATTCCAAGTGTAGCTATTCCCGTCTGTCCCACTCCGACCACCAGGAGACAGACGAAGAGCCACGGGATCACAACAGCCGTGATAGAAGACCTCGTTTCCGTCACTTTGATTTGATCTGAGTTACACATCGTGAAGTTATCGTAAACATTGCAAGTAGGTGCAGGTCCTGATATCTGTCCGTCTATGTGGACATTCAGTAGCTCCGTCCCGTACATTAGATGCGGCAGCACACCGCCTATGACACCGACAGCCAGCACCAGCATCATGCAGGCGATCCAGCGCGGCCGGTGTCCGCGTCCCGCCAAGTACGTCAAAAACAACGCTGTACATATTTGTCCGATTTCCGTAGCAGCCAATAAAGTGCCCGTCGTCTTAGATTCCACTTTGTATAACTTCTCTAATGTAGTCGTCACACTCACGAAATACGTGAGAAACATCCCTTGTAGCACCCATCCTGATAGAAAGACGAGCATGAAAACTCGAGTCGAATAGAAGAAAGAGCGCGGGTGCGCCTGCTCTGAGTGCGGGTGCACCTTCGCGACGAGGGAGCCATTGTTATTTCCAGAGGCTAATCTCTCTTGTTCTTCAGGTGTAGCTTCGACGCCTTTCATGGCGGCGTCCTCGGCCGCCGGGCCCGGGGATACCGCCTCCCCGCTTAATGTCGAATCTTTCTCCGCAGTCGCCCTGTGTAACAACGAAATAATTATTTTTAATACAATAATAAGAAAATATTTATCTAAAGCATAAAGAGCACGTACGTCATCATTATCTATTAATTACAAAAGTCCCAAGTACTTAATTACTTCTTTCGTGACGCACTATTTTATAACTCTACAACACAGTTTTAACCGAGGTATAATTAAACTATGCAGACGAAAATAAGAATGTCTACCAACGCAAAACAAAAATAAAGTAAACTCTAAATTTAATAGCATTAAAAAATGCATTTAAGACGGTTCGTCATGGTTTGTTGAAATTCAATGATCTCGAAACCGGGATAGTATAAGGGATGAGGAGGCTGCGTGCGCGCACCCGACGCGTCCGAGACTGACTGCAACTTACTGCAACTTGCAATTACTACGGCAGCACAGTGCACCCGCTTCGCCCGCCCCTCGACATCTCTCCACACGGGGTATTTATTGGCCGTCTATCCATTTTTTGTACGGCACGCAGTTACCAGCGATGAAAAGCGTCTGCACGCCTCCCTTCGCCCAAAATTCCCTCTCGTCTCGACACACCGGAATGCTTTTGTCTTTAGTACTTTATTTAAATTTATACGCTCTTACATTACTCGATTTTAACAAGAAGGAAGAGGAATATACATTGTCGATACTTTTAGCAATAGTCAGGAACTATAAGTCGTAGTTATTAAATTGCAGATAGATAGACGTGCCCAAGGGAGGCCAGAAACGTTAGGTTCGCAAGAAAGTCAACCGTAGAATATTAATGTGATCGACTCATACGGTTAACTGGACTTGCAAAACTCACCTACGGAGGACGATGACCACCGGCGACCGTGTTCGTCTAGCGTCTAGGTACTCGCACGCTTCACCAAACAATCGCACACAGGAAGTTATTTATACAACGCTAGTTTGAATTTGAAATAATCGTGTGAGGGGTGATACGAAATAACTTTTTTGACGACCGTCGATAAATGAAGCGCATTGTAAACTGCATTCCGAGATAAGCCTGTTGACTTGTGCAATGGCCGGACTATTGCGGCACGCTATCTCGCCTGTGATAACGGGATGCCGCCAGCCGCTAATAGACTTCTTGTAAAACGGGTGGCCCAAACATAACTTAAGCATATTAGCAATTACACTTTTGTTGTATTAAATGTTAGGATTAGTATAAGTTAGAATAGTCATTCTCCTTATAAAATGATTTTCCGTGTAATATAAATATCGTTGTTACTTAAATACGTATGATTATGGTTTCGCAAGTAAAATCTCAATATTAAAGCTTCTATAATATCGCAACATTGTTCTGTTCAAAATGGCTTTGGGACGTAATTGGCTTCAATTTATGTTTAAATATCGAAAGGCACACGCGAACGCAAACATTCTGAGGGGAGACAATAACTGATGATTTATTTAATCTCGACTCGCGATTGAGTGGCAATGAATCACAAACCGACTGGGCAACCGACATTATACTTATTGGAACAAATTGACCGAGGTGTCTTCAGCGCCATATACAGAATATATTAATTTCGGCAGTAAAAGATCTTTCTTTTTTTCCCTGACGCTACTGTTGGAGACGGTATCCAATAATGTAAAAAATTAACATTGAAAGAGAATATGTTTCAAGTCGACCCGTGTCAATATTCATCGTGCCGTCAGAACGCAACAGAAAACGACGTCAGACGGGAGTTTCGGGAAAAAAGTCACGAGCTCATACATAAGTTTTGTAATTCATATAAGTAAACACGTCTCTACAAAAAAACGTAATATAAAAACGACAACACGAATCTTATTTACGAAGGTGACACTGATGTTGAAAAAACATGTATTAAAGAAGAGATAGATAATATATTTGAAGAATAATGAAATACGCTTCGTTTTAACTAGAATAAAAATATAGAACCTGAGAAAATATGGCTTAAACAAACAGTGTCGTGATCAAAGTACATAAGTCATTTATCGAGTGGATGGCGAGCCGTGAGACAACACTGGAACATTGAAGACGTCTATGATAGTTCTATAAGTGAGAGGACAACGTGCGCGGTCAAGGTAAGTGAGCAGATACCTGTTGCCGATGACACTCTGTACTCGACATTAATCTACAGTTTAAGCCCAACTTAACGCCATGAGGCACATTTTACATCATACAATACTATTAAACGGATCGTCCGACATTAATCTGCAAGGGCCTAGACCTGATCTAGATAAATGTGATTGTTGTTCTTGCAATGACCTGATATGATCCAATATCTGCTGTCATCTGCATCATAACAAGGTGAAGTGTTATCGGTTATGCACGACTGTGTCAACGAGAAGGACAAAATAGAACAGAGCATTAAGCACTCAAATAAAGATAACGAATTATCTCGAGAGATTCTTTACGAGAATTGAACAAACATAAGGAATGACAACGACGATTTTAAGACTGGAGTTTATAATCCTAATTTCGAATCTACATACTGGCTATTAAATGAATAATATATTTAATAGCGATATTGACTGCTGCAACGCTATTAAAAGTTCACTGAGCCGAGTTCAATCGACGATACGGAAAGTATTCAAATTCGAATTATACAGCAAATAAACAATTACATCCCAGTTCAATCAAAGCAATCGGTTTTGTGCAAGATTAACACACTACGAATAAAATTATATGTTACTGTTTACCTGAATATATTGCAAACAAAACTGCACTCATACTAATCCTAATTCAATGTAATAAATAAATATATTGTACAACGAACAAAATTGTGTATCAGTTTTTATTACCCCTCTATGCACAGACTCTTTTTAAGTGTAAGCATTGTCTGTTCCAGCCATGAAAATACAATTCGAAAACCGGTTCGGACACATAAACGTTTGTCTAGACACCGACAGAGTTCTTCAAAAAGCAGTAATGAAATCATAACCTGTCGTATAGTTTTTTTATGCTTTTCAAAATGATTCAGAGAATCTTTTATTGCAATCAAGTCTAAACGTAGAGATCTGGCGATATTTAATTTTCTGTTAATATTTTTCTCATTTGGAGATTCTGTTTTAAGAATTGTATATGTCTATAAACTATTTTGTATTTCCCTTTCGCTAATTGAAAGTAGTTTCATAACGATCGATCAGTCACCACACAAACACGGAAACCATTAAATACAATCTAGAGTTCGGCATCCACCTCGCTTAATTATTCAAAACCAGTCTACGTTAACTACAGAAAGCAAGAGTATCCTAATCTCAGAAATAATGGCGGAATTGTACGCATATTTAATTAAAATAAAACTGGAACTTTTGTAATCGGTACTATTGTTAGTTATGAACCTAAATTATAAAATATTCTCATTCACTCCGAACCTTTATAAAGAATAACTTTTGAAAAGGAGCAGATATAATGTGGGTGTCGGATGGAGGAGTGGTCAAAATAGATCCAAAGGAAGTAAAGAAGGCCTATGGGGGAGGCCTATGTCCAGCAGTGGACGTCTATAGGATGATGATGATGATGAAGTAAAGAAAGTAAACGACAAGTAGATTCGATCAAGTTTAATAACTCTGTGTATACCAACGCACTACTAAATACTCCAAGGATTTTATCTATACTACATAAGTTCATCGAAATAAGATGACAAGTTTAATGAGGAACCGTACCGAGGGAAACCAAAACTTAATAATTAATATCGAAAATTTGAAGAATTACATGGCATAGAACACATAGTACAGAACCAAGCTCTACTTCTAAAATATTTCAATTTCAAATAGATATTTATCGAACAGTTCATCGTAATCGACCGCATAGTTACATAATCGATCACATTGTAGGAATTAGTGACCAAGCTATAATTATCCAAAAAGTATAGTCAAATATTCATTCGAATTGTACTTACAATTCGTAATCGATTCTATTTATTTCAAACTAGCTGGTCCGCGCAATATCGTCTGCGTCATAAAAAAAAATCCCCAGTATTTTCTCACCGTTTAAACCTTCCCTGGACTACGAAAAACATTTTAAAACCAAAATCAGCCCAATCGGCCCAGCCGTTCTCGAGTTTTAATCAGACTAACGAACAACAATTCATATTTATTTATATAGATACTAGCTGACTCGCGCAACTTCGTCTGCGCCGAAAAAAAAATTAGGGGTGGACTACCCCTAACATTTAGGGGATGAAAAATAGATGTTGGCCGATTCTCATAGGTACCGGATAAGCACAAAAAATTTCATCAAAATCGGTCGAGCCGTTTCGGAGGAGTTCAAGTTCGAACACCGTGACACGACAATTTTATATATTAGATATTGTATTATATTTATGATTGTAATGATATTATACATTTCATCACATTGTCTACCAAATACATCGATCTCAAGTTCAATCTCATTGAGTGCATTTCTTACGATGATAACGATTTAATGAACTATAATTAATTAAAATGCTAAATATTAAGATGTAACAAATCTCATTCATGTAAGGTGTTTACAATTTCGTTCTTAAGTTTAATATAAATAATAGAGTTAGTGTTGTTTTTCTATGTTATTCATAGTATATTTTTTGTTTGATCCAAAACCTGACTTGTCTTAAGCTGTTTGGCAATTCTTAATTTAGGTAACGGATAAAAATACTTCTCAAGTTGTTTATCTCGTTGGTGATTGTAACACAAGCCCTTGACGGATCGGAGTAAAAAAACATAAGTATCATTGACAAAACCACAGGCAAAGGCGCAGCATTCATTACCTTACGCGAAATTGTTGATGCAAATACACTCGTTCGTTGCATATAATCACGTTACTGTACTCAAATTCAGTTTTTATTGCTACAACTATACTTCCCCTGTTGTCTTTACGTCTTCAGGATAATGCAGATATTTAGATCGATAGTTGTATTTTAACAGAACCACAGACAACTTGATGACCTTCATCAAGGACCATAAATACGTGGCATGGTCGAAGACAAATCAAATATTTCAAAATCTAAAAGGTTGGTTGCTGAAAATGAAAATAAAGAACCAAGCTAATTAAGAACAATAATTCAAGTGAGAGGACAGCCGAGCAGCCGCACGAAGCGTATCTTCCGAGTAGGTGCGCCTACATAAACCAACCTCTGACAGGAGACGCCCCAGAGCGACTGCGATCCCAAGATATACGATACGAGATACTGAGCACGCTTAAGCTATACAACTTGACTTTTATTTGATTTATTAAATGTACTTTCATTGAAGGACAACACACGCATATTCTCAACTACAAAATAAAACTTACGTTGTATACAACTTCGCATCGAACTAATAACACTCATAGAAAATGTAAAGCACGGAAAACTGCAACCACTTATAAACACAATTCAACAATGGACTTTGTACACGACCGAAAATCGTTACATTATTTATTGACGTCCGCACGGCTGGAGTTGTAAGATACTGTGCTAGTGCGTTGGTTAGAGCACAAGTTTGCGCAATAAACACTGACATAACTCGCCTTGACATTGTTGAGATCATACACGGAGCCCCGTGCCAAAGCCTTCGCAGTCAGCATCGCGGTCAAGACACTTTGGAGGCTTGCTAATCGACTCTTGAATATGAATCGGGTTAACAAGGATAACCATAATATAACTAAGGTTAACTTGCATTAAAAGATGTATGGACATTGACATTGTTTTGTGGACAGTTTAAAACCATAACCAAAAGGAAAATCATTATACTCGATCTTACAATGATCGCAAAATTAGGAAATTACCAGCAATTTTTGACGATTAAAAAACGTAGTGAGACATATTCACAAAAGGATAGCGATAAAACCTAGACGATTAATAAATTATTATTTTAATAGCGACACAGACATCGTATGTCTGATACGGAAGCATGTCAAGAGATGTAGACGTTAAAATCGTGCGTAAATATATGTGCGTATAAACATACTGGCCTTCATTAAAAAATACAAATGCAGGTGATAAGTAATTCATCAGGATCGTCTCAACTGATAAGCCCACTTGGTACAACTGCTCTCACAATGTTTCCTACTTAAAGGTACGATAGGTATTTTATTATTTGCAGTATGTAATGTCGAATTTTTATGGCAAAGCTGAACTCCTTATGACGATTTATTCTACGCTTATCTCCCGGTTATAATCAGCCGGTTGGCTAAATTTTCAGTGAGATTGTTTATAGTAGTTTTGGCTGCAGTATGTCCACCTTTAGATCTTTCAATTTCTCTAACTTTGCAGTTAAACTATACATTTGAACCATCTTGGATATTTACATTACCTCACAGCGCACATATCGCAAGTTGTATATTCGTTTTCGGGATAAATAAATCAACTGCTTTATAGTCGTGCGCTGACCAAACAACGAGTTAGTAAAATTAATGGGATGCGTAGATGACACACGTTGGCACGTGTTAAATTGCGAGCACGCGGCGTCGACAGACAAAATAATTTACGAAATATAATTATTTGCATAATGGTAATAGACGACGAAATGAGCAATAAAAATTATATCAAACACAGATTTTAACGAGCTTTAACAAGGGCATTTACTTACATTACCGAACTAATAATGATTACCAACTGAAATATTAAAAAGCTGATCTATGCATTTCGTCTACTTATTAAGAAGTGCAAAGAAAAGTAATACGAAGAAGGCTGCAGACTCCTGTATGTTATAATATACGGTGTATACGGCTGGCATAAGTTTTCCAGTGTCAAAGTTCCATCATATTAACATTTCAACAACCTTCACTTCCTAGCAACCAGTTTAACTTCTTCAAATGTATTTCAGTACGATTTCTCCATAAATTCACGTACCCGTTGTATGCAAATCGATACGGTGCGATTGAGAGGCGTTGTTTTAACAATAATATTTTTATCACAGCCGCCCAATGCCAAAGTAACGTTATATTCTGAAGTGATACAAACTTTCACCGAACCTTTTAGTGTTAGCGCTTTTGCTTATTTCATGCACAAGTTCGCAAGTACTTTTAACATCGAGAACTACATTTAATTATATTTTTTTAAATACAACTTCCCGGTAAAGGAATTAAACTATTTTTAGAATATTTTCGGAAAATAAAGAAGGAGAAAAATCATTTTTACATTATTTTAGCAAAATATTTTATAACTCCACTAGCTGACCAGCGCAACTTCGTCTTCCAAAAAATATCAGTGTATCTTTACTGGGACAGACAGACAACGTGAAGTGTTAATAAACAAACAAGCTTAGAAAAGCAGTTTCTCTAGATGTTTTGTATTTTAAAACACTCACATGAATCAATGAATGTACCTACTCCGCGCAGGCAAATTCTCAGGTGACTGATTTACACCAAACAAACAACTTAGAAAACGCTCAGACTTCCACAAAGGCTAAAACAAATCTTAACGAAACAGACACTTCGTTGATTCTTTATTTATGGGATTCTCCTGACCGCAAACAAAAAATAGCTGTCCTTGTCTTATGACCTTTTTAAATATGCATACTGTTTAACAATAACATGTATATTAGTATTCCACGTATTGACCACTTTTTAAATGTACGATATTATATCATTTTGTGCTACCTGCTGCAGAAAAACTATTCAAGTTAAAATTATGCGATCTCAAATCTGTTCTTTAGTTACAGATTTAAAGTCCTATCTAATGAATATAAATGTTCATTTGTAAACATATCTTGTATATATTTCCTAATTGGAATAGAATGAATAAGAGTTATATTGTCACAGTTATTGTAATGACGTAAATTTAAAACAAGGCTGCAGACATTCAGGTCAGTGGCTTCTTTTCTTCATACACCTTAACATAACAATCGTTCTGTTTAAATAACAATGACATCGGTCCCTTGAAACAAATCACATCTCTTTCAATGACGATATATTGTCCATCTTATTGGTTTTACAAAGACATAGGCATCAGACTGTTTAGCATTCGAAATCAGATTACTATATTCCAGTCTAATTTATAGTCCAAAAAGTATTTTATGAAACGTCAGTTCATATTCTGTCTAAGCCTCAACCAAATTTCATAGTCGCTAGCTCAATCTAACCTTGAATCTTAGTGGTTCTTAAAAACACAACTCTCAACTAACCAAAAACTGAAGTTTAATTACCGTCACAACATGTTCAGAAAATCAATGTAATTAGCAACTATTATTTTGACAATAATTATTATTTTGATGAACAATTACAATTGATGAAGATTATTTACTAATACTGCTCACACCAACAACAATTTCACTAACCACGTACTCACCAAATAGACGATACTGGTCAAATTGTATAGTTCCAGAACAACCTCATAGGGCATAGCTTGATTTCTAACACGAATCAACAAGGAAAAATATTGATAAAATCGTCTGAACGCATGAAACTAGACGCGCTGGCTGCGGAGAACTTCCGCAGTCTGTAGTTTTTACTATATCTTTAGATTTTTTGCTTCCAATCATTGCCAATCCACTTTTAGACTGAACACTTTTGAACGAGACCTCGAACTCGCTTTATCGTACAACGAAATAACATCAATAGATAACTAGAACACGGTCAACGACGGATCAATTTATGACTTGAAGTAAAAATAAGGGCACGCCCAAATCTTACGACTAAAGAAAACAACGAAATATAAGAATTAATTTTAAAGAATAATTACAAAAGAAACTTAAAACCGAATATAAATCTTAAAGAGGAAATTTTCGTTCACCTTAGATATCCGTCACGTCTATTAGAAAAAAATCTAAAAGAACTAGTCTGCCTATATATTTCCACATTTGCACAGGATCCTAAAGTGCTATTTACTCTCGTCCAGATTAGTATCATATCGTTAAACTAATATAACAATAATCGAAAGTGAAGTTAACGACTGATTAAGATGATTTACTTGTGTGTGTCATACAATACAACTCATGTACGCTACTGATTAGTTAATTTACGCAGTCAATTTACTCATAAATTCACGTTATGATCTAGAATAGTAGACGCTGAAGGAAGCATCTATTTCTAGCATCGTGCATCAGTTCACGTACTCGATTCCTTATACGGCAAGAGTTATATTCATTATGAACGAGCTGTATCTGTCTTTAACAATTTACATATTCAATTAACCTGGTTCGCAGACAGCTGCTTCGAGTTCACTTGAAGAAAGGAAAAGGATAATAATTGCCTTGTATTTCTTATCCACCCAGTGATCGGCGAAAAAATGTCAGATTCCACCTTTTTGTATTTAAAATTTATTTCATGCTCAAATATTTAGATTATTTGTGTCTTGGTTAAATACTAAATTTAAATGAAATTAAGTTTAAACAAATTCTAAATTGTGGTTGAAATTAAAATTGTAAGGTAGGTCTGTAAAATTATCATCTACACAGAGCCAGAGCAACTGTGTCTTTAATGAAATTATCAAAAATATTGCTATTCTCTAACGACTTGTATGACCTCTGACTAATGCTAGAACAAACAGAAAAATAAATAAAAGCTAAAACAAAAAACCCAAACTTTCAGAAATTTTTAGAAGACATATCTTAAAAGATGACCACATAAATTTCAATAATAAAACTAAAAAGATGACCTCTCATCTGAACTTGACTTTTCCAGAGATTACATTGTTAGGGGTTTACCCAGCAGTAGATATAACGTGTGTGAAACAGGATTTAGAGTCAAAGAACTTTTAGAGATAACAGGGAGCATCTCGGTGGCGTGTGAGGGTTAAAAAGATAATGTCATGTTACACAATACAACAACGTGACCTTATTTGACCCACATGATTGAAAAGTATTCAATTACAAACAACTTTTATTAATTGTAGAAGGATACCAAATAACGTTTCAATTGATACAATTACAGGGACTGGGAAAACAAGGTAAAGGTAATGAAAATATTTTAGTAAATTTATCTGAAAGCAAAACGAAAAACAGCATGTTTAAAAGCTAAAAATGCACGCTATTAAAACGTGAATATCTTTTTTATCACAAAAAGTTGCGTCATCCGCACAAAAGAGCAAAAATTTCCAACTATGACTGTTAGGGTATGCTCTGATTCCTTTAATCCCTCAATTATTTTCGACAAATAACCGTAATGCCTTAACTGGCCATGAACCAGTATTCGATGGAAGGACGTCAACAGCCAGAGACAATAAAAAAGAGAAGTATCAACTCTAACAGATAGCTGTTACTCGACCCACATCTCTGACCTTGTTACAGCGAAATCGCAATGTAATTTCGCGACGTAAATTTTTCGGAACACTTTTACTTTGGCACCGAACTTACGGTTCAGCGATTCAATGTACGGATCGGAAATGACACGAATTTCTCTTTCATTGAGCGAGCCAAGAAGCTTCAGGCAGCAGTCTCTGGGTAACCTCGAAAAGGAACCGCTTTTATAACATCCACTGACAACGATTAACGTTTATTTAGGCCTCGCGCTTCAGTTATATTCAAATTAAAAGTGCGTGTGTTAAGAATACATTCAAAAGCCGGTTATTAGTTTGCAATCCTTTTTTGTCAGTTAGGCATTACATTTAAAAATAAGTTTCCTTGTTAGATTAAAAAAGCAATTACTGCCAATTACAGCGCATTTTATTTTTAGGTACATATTTCATTATTTTGTCAAACTAAGATCATTTTTTTTAACAAAGCACATAGTTTTTCATACGAGAAACCACTGTTTTTCTTAAAACTCCTAAAGAATGAAAACCAAAAAAATATTTAAATAAGCCTCCTAAAAACATTGCAAAAGTTACTTGTTGCCAAAAATAGTCAATCTAGCTTCTAAAGCCAACTTACGAAATAGATAGTTATGGAATAAAATTTATTCGCAAAAAGAAGTAGTTCTAAGCAATCAAAAATAATTGCGCAGGTGACTCGTACTAAGATAGCGATCCGACCCCGTTTAGAGGAACATACATAATCACATAATCGCAAGTCGCAACGTATTAAAGATGACTGACCAACTTTTGAGACATAACAAGACCACGACGTGAACTTTAATGTTCTAATTGTAAGACGAACATCAAATGTAGGTTTAAGAAGATCTCAAGGTGAACTACAACGTGCAGTGAAAAATTTTCGTGAAATTTGATAACTAAATTTTGCAGAGCTCTATAGTTGAGAGTTGTTTTTTGATAAAGTTTGTGCTCTGGAAAATTATTCTTTTTTATTATTTATATCTAGTCTCTTTTCTAGATCTAATTCAAAGCATTATTCAATATATCATTAAAAGTGTACCGAAGACTTTTCGTGCATTGGCGTCCATAGACCAGCTGTATCGACTAACAATAAAAACTAAAACAGAATGATCAAATGAGATTACGACGGGTTGTTAACCTTTCAGCGTACAACACACATTATCCGCTCGCTTAACTAATTGTAAAACAACTGAATAGCAGCTGAAATACCAACACCATTGTTAACGAACATCCCCTATGTCACATTATCAATGTTTTTGCACTATTGACGTCATCGATACGTGAATCTAGCAGCATCACGCGTGGCCTATAACGCAACTTTCTCTACGATACGCAATCGCATTTGCTTATTTTTCGCTTCTTTTTTGCACGAAACGTTCGATGAATGACAAACAAGTATATGTAAGCTTAGAATACAAAACATCATTTTGGCAGGAACGTGTAATGTTCAAAAACAAAGCCATATAACTCGATAACGCTTTCTTTGAAGTCTGAAGGTGAAATAATGTTCAGTGGAAAATTAGTGAAGCTGTACAAATCAGAATACTAATTGTAACATGAGGGACTTTGAAGGTGAAAACTCAGTGGAATTACCTTTCAAGGAAACTACCTACTTGGAAATATTAACCGTAATTACCGTACTATTTTATTTCAAGAGAATTTATTTAAGTCAAAGTTTTATTTATTTGACAAATTACTTTCTCGTACATTGATCATCTGTGCACATCAAGAATTAAACCAGCGAACATAATAATATGTAGTATATTTTCGCATGTGTTTGTAAAACTGTAGTTTAATTTGTTTTAAACTTATTGTAAAGTAATATAACGGAAGAGACTTAAACTGGTGAATTTCCATTTATTAAGAGATAGGTTTATTTTAACGGCTTGTTGGAAGAGGCAATGACACCATGAGCCTGATAAGAACTTTTCTAACATATTTGATAATGTAAATTCATAAAATAGAATAACAACGAGGTAATAATTATTTAAATAAACGTTAAAGCGACAATAACCAACACTTCAGAATGCCGGTCAAAACGTTCGAGAGCGAAACTAATACAAAACCACTACGAGATAACTTTCATCTGTACGAGATAACGAAAGCGTACTTTTACTTTCAATGACACAAGATTGGTAAGATTGTAAAATATACATAAATTATCAAATAATACATTTAAATTCTGTATTGTCAGAAAAGGTAACCGATAAAGTTCAGAGAACATCGAGCTGAATTGCCAGTGGACTGATAGACGGAAAAATATAGGGGGAAAAGAATATCTCGCAATGACTAGGTACACGAAAATATTCTTACATAATTTAGCAGTTTAGGATAACCAGATAACCCAGTATTTTTTATGAAGCATCAAATGAATGAAGCCAAATAATATTTTTTAATTCTTATAAATCATTTTAACCATCGATTGGGTGTCAATAAAACAAAATAACCAAAACTAGAAACCTAAAATTGATAAAATTCATGAAAAGGTGAAGGTACAACAGGAAAATGTCCATTGAAAGATGAAAGAGCCGAGCAACGAGACTAGACGAAAGCGAAACCTCTCTTAATTACTTTCATCTCGTACAGAAACTGTTACAGTAGGTCTCCGCCGACCCAGATGTTCGATTTGCATTCAATACACACATAATATATTAGAGTATCAATGGTTTCTAGTTTTGGATGAATGGACGGTTTTTTTAGTTGTATTGGGGTCATTAGTGTAGGCTCACTACAAGTTTACGATGCCTAGACTATAGAAACCATGTTAAAATAAAGTTGTCATTCATAGTTGTGGTCACTTGTGGTATTGTCATTAAGGCCCAATTAAAAAAAATCAATGCCATTACATAAAAAGTTGACGGTCTTTATAATTAGAATCAGGGGAAGAAAAACTAACAAGTCATACTTTCCTAATTGGGTTTTAAATACCTGCACACCTGGAGACGAATTGTGTTTGGGTCAGGCATTTCAAAACCGAACACCAGGAAAAAGCACCAGATTTACATGAAGTAGAAATATGTTATTCCAAAACCGTTATACAAGACTAGTACTAAAACGTGCCTAATGTATAAAATGCTCCTTGACTCGTAGGAACGCGGCGAGATAAACCTTATCGGTGGTTCAACTCGGACGTTGAAAATTTAACGAAGACAAATATTTGTTTGACTAAAAAACCACGTGATGAGTTGATGAACTATCAGGGACACTCATTTTAATTTAAAAGTATTCAAAATTGTAATAGGCAGAACCAGTCGATGAGTTAGAAACAAAATAGCCTGGATTTTCTTAACTGGCCCTTCGACAAATACACAAAAAACCAAGGGATATAAAATGTTAAACGAGACGCATAAACTTACATAGCTACACGAACATAAACAGTCTGTAGACTGCAGGCAAGGAAGAGGTCGGATGTCTAGAGGTCGCCAGGATAAGGGAGCGAACATTATTGAACAACAATAACTGAGTTAGAGCGACACTTTTGTACTCATCGTTAGAAAGCTATTGTATCTCTTGGAAAAAAACTCAAGGAATACATGGAGAAAAATAAATACAATTCTTTGTAATGTCTCAGTAGAGCCCCTTTTAAATAATAAATAAATAAATAAATAAAATAAATTTTATTTTTATTTATTTTATTTAATAAATTGTTTCTAAAAATTCTTGGATCACGAAAGAAATTAAAATATATTTTTAAAGATATATCCTCTTAGATTTGTATATTACCATATTATGTAGACATTAATAAATATTTTTTTATATAATTTATTCTTCATATTAATACGGAAATCGTTTATGAAAGTTTTAGCTAACAGATTGATTTTTTTCAACGCAAAATAAATTATGTTGCGCTATTTTATTGGAAAGTAGGCATTTTTTTTCTAAAAGCCGTTTTCAAGAATTTCAAATAATTTATGTCGGCAATTTTCTATTTGATGACCTAAATGTACGATATGCTAGATTTTTTTTTCAAACCAATTAATAACCTTGCAAATACAGTCTCCCATAATATTAACTATGCAAAAGAATCGTCTTTAATAAATATGGTATAAATAGAATTAAAATTATCACCAAACGTGTCCACAATTACCATTCTACATAATACTATAATCATTTTGTAACGGAATTATAAACATATCGGTTACGTACAATAACTTTATTATCTCTTAACGCAATATTTTATCGATAATGAACGCTAAGTTAGTAGCCGGAATTTTAATTGACAACAGTTTCCGACAAACATTTCAATTGTTCAAGTAAAAGTTTCGAAATCCAACATGAAACGGCTTTACTTGAAAGCATGGTCCAGTAATTAGCCCCAATCACACGGGTAATGCATCGTTAATGAACCAAAGCTTTAGTTTAAACGACGCTTACATTTTTGAAAACAGATAAATAAACCAAATATGCGACAGCAAGATTCTTTAAGCAATGATTCATGGATTTCAAAAATAATTTGCATCTTACGAGTTTAAAGTCTGGGGTATAAAGTTTACTACAAAATTTTGCGCTTCATTAACTTTGTATTAAATGTTTTTCAACATTTACAAAACGAATGGAATATTTAAAGAATTCAAAAAAATACACATGACATCAGTTGTAGGAATAACAGTAGCAGAAAAGTGATCCAAATCATAGAAACATTAAACACATTTTAACGTTCTAAAATTGTAACGAGATTTGAAATCCTAAAATAAACGTACACATCAAATAGTATCCGTTATCAAGAAGCAGCGACTCTATCAAATGCACTCAACAAATACTATTTGTAATGTTTGGATGAAGGGAGATATCAGTGTTTGTTTTGGCGCGCATTACCCGCAGATGTGGCGATAATACTTTATAGCTTTAATATTGTAAACAAACGGTTGAGAAAAACTTTACGAAACCCGCGATACAAACCGTAGATAAAGTTCGAGTCGCGGCAAAGGATATTGTTCCCGTATGTCCCGAAATACGAGCCAGCATGCAACAGAACACGCGCACTGATCTCTGCCACTGATATGATAATTTTATTACACCAACTTGAAAAAGATCCCAACCGGTTTTCGATTTCGAAAAGGAACGTAAGTGACATAAAATCACGACCTTCGTGTACATTGAACATACAAACACACAGCTCCTAAAACGAAGACCAACAAAAAATAACACATTTGCGCATTTTATATATCATAGGAAATATATGTAAATGTTTGTATCCAAATGATGTTTAGAGATAACATTTTGAAACTAAACATTTGCATGTATTTCATAACTAACTTGCGTAAGATAATATCTAAATACTAGTTCGGAAGGCAAACGATAAAAGTATCAACTGGTGACTTACGACGATTTTCGGCGATATGATGATCCTCAGCAAACAGTGGATGCACGTCGGAATTCGCGGATATGATCTAATATGTAATGATTCGGCGAGGTTTATAATGGGTCCAGTTTTTATCTCGTCTAGTTTAGAACCGGTAGTTTGTCCGAGGGGCCTCAACACTCCGGGGGCATCACTTATCAATCGTTATTTCGATGATGATTATAGCCGGTAATGTGGCGTCGCGTTTCGCGTGCTGCCCGACCACAGAGTGCCGCCACTACCGGCGCGAAGGCGTCGCTCTTGTAAACAAAACGTACTGGTGGGGGCCGAGCCGAAAAGCCTGGCCGAATACTCACCGCTCACTTACGTCACTGCTCCACCGAGCCGGCTCTCACGGAGAGTGAGTGCGCGTTCTCATTTCAGACCTGTCCTGAACATTGTGGAAGACGATTTCTTCCGTAGCCTATTTCATTTACAATCGTAAATCTGAGCGACTGTTTTATGAATCGAAATGGCCAGCTCACTTACGAATATATTAGGAATCAACTCCAATCGTTCTACCACCACGTAAACTTACGGTAAACTGCAGCATATAATAACACTCGTCTCATATTTTCCAGTTTTCTAGTTTTTGCTTGTGAACATAAAATTGTACATACAGTATTTTCTTTTGATGAAATACAAATTATTGTCCATAATAGTGCGCTACTAAAAAGCTACGAGAACATTTGCCTAAACAACAGATAGCGACAATAATAGAGCAACAGATAATGAGGTTATCACAAATTGTTTTGTTCAAGGTAACATCATTTCGGTGTTACACAACAACTATAAACAGAGGAATTATGATAAAATTCTATCTTAGAGTATTAGTACAATTTAATTTGCTATTTTCACAACAAATAAACAGAGACGGTAGTGAATTATTTGATATCTTCAACGAAGACTACAAACGAGATAACTTATAAAAGGAAGAAACATCAAATTAACGGGATAGGGCATGGAAAAAAAAGTTCAGTTAATTCGTAAAAATAATAATTTAATAATGAGACTATATTAAGAAGGTATAGTAAGAAGAAAGAAGGTAGGTAAGGCATATTGGCGTCTATGAATCAATCAAGAATGCATCAGCTGTAGGTATATGAATCCCTTTCATTTCCAAATATTGAAAGAATGAAGAGAAAATATTTACACAAATGCGATAACATTGTAAATTGAAAGCTACTGTTTCGCTCTCTAGTTCTTATGTTTAGTTACTAGCTGTGATTGATCTGTTATATTTTACATCAACAATAATATAATGATTTACCACTAAACAGTTCATTATTTTGTCCGTGACACAATATTGCCTATCGAGATACTTAAGATTTAATTTAGTATTGTTGTTCTATGATTTGTTGCGAACCGCGATACAAGAGAGTAGGGCATCTTTTAGCCAGGGCAGTATTGCAAATTCAGAAGGTCAATTTTATTCAAACTCGGTTTACATCGTAACCAATGGTTTACACTGTAGGTAACGCTGGTAGAGATTTTCGAAATAGAATACTTATAAGCTAAACCATCGTAGAGATTGTTATTTTTTGTCAGTGACGCAGTATCGGCATTACTGAGTTAGAGAAGGTAAAACGTATTCATTTAGTTATCGTGTATACATTTTTATTCCTTTATCAAGACTATGGAGCACTTAAGGTAAATAGACACAATCGACCTTCGAAAACCTCATTAAAAGAACACAATATTATCGTAATGTACAGGAAAACTAAGTTGTTTAAATAATTAGACGTATAGTTTAAAAACACTTTATTTTATATCTCAGAATAAAAACGTAAAATCGGTGAATAGTGTAAAAAAACTATGCGGGAATTGATAAAGCCTTCTAGAGTTCCTTCTAAAGACGAGCGTTTAAAGGCAATATAAAGTAGAGCTTCGTTGTTTTGTACTATTATTAGTGCAGGACGCTAGTTATCTCGACACGGACAACTTGGTCAAAGGTCTTGATAACTCGTGTGTCCATTAGATCCCTAAGTACTTCGCTATCAAGGCTATATAGCGTAGACCAAACGCAACCTCTGCTATTCCTGCCTGCCTCTTGGAGTTATTGAACGTAATTCTTTTATTTTCAGAGCTATAAAAGTCTTTAACGAAGATGTGTAGCACAATCCGGATTAGTCATAATGGATGCCAAACAACTCTTAACCATTTCAAAAGTCAATTTGAAAAAACACGCCACTCCATGTTTAATACATATTTTCAGTGTACACATTTTTTACCAAATCCATAACTACAGTTATTGGAAATATTATGTGTAAAGGGGTTACAATGTAGGGTTGGTGTGGAATTTCCTTGTCACGGAGTTGATTTACAAACTAGACTCTCACGCCAGGTATGTTTAAAATAGTATGTATCCGTAAATAGCCAAGTGAGCCTGCATAAATGGTAAACAGTTTTTTGTATTGAGCTATTGGTGTTGTGGAGGGCACCATGTACGTAGATTACATGAGAATATATTTTTTATAATTTAAGCTGGTTTCACGTCGAATCCTCTCATTGCATAAAGATATGTTTACAATTTCATGAAGACCATACATCGGTAAACAGGGACCAACAATCTTATACTTTTTTTATGTGTATTAGTTTATATTTTTGTGTCCTCATTGTGTGTGTGGAATAAAGTTGCTTTCTTTATTTCTTATAGAAATTTAGATATTATATTTTATGTCATTTATAATGGCAGACATTTTGGCGTTGAAATTTATATTGATCCTTTAGTTTAAAAATACTTATAAGCCTCGAGTTTTGATGATAAATCCTTTACCTAAGTACATTTAAAAACCAAACGTACATGAAAACTAGAGTAACATGCGCCATGTAGGCATTTAATCTGCAAAAAGGAAAACCAGAAATAATGAATTTTATCAATAAGCGGCCCAAACAAGTTATAAAGTTGCTAACCACTGATAGAGACCAAGAAAACAACTTTTTTCGGCTCATAAATATGCGATGATGCACTTTTGATTCAAGGGGAGCAAACATTGAATAATACAATTAGATTCTAATATAATCTATGAGATTACGTGCTTAGGGTATTTTGTTAGTAAAATGACCAGCCTGTTGACGCAAATCTATCTGTAAGCTGTTAATATTAATATCGAATATAAAGTGATCGATACAGATTCATAAACAATTTCTATCTTCGTCTCATTATTCTGTGTCGAAATGATACGGGTGTTGTTATGTACTCGTGTTGTTCTGACGCCTTGAATTCATCTAAATACATAACATTACCATGAATTTCAGTTTTATCATTGACGTACATTGAAAATGGATGGATTAAGGCGTTTTTAGAGCAGTAGAATTAAAGGAAACTGGACGATTGAAAAGCATAATTATGTAGGTCGTCGGCGGAGTGCAGAAGATGATCTTCAACGATGAATGGTAGACGTTGGATTGAGGACCTGTGTAATATATGAAAGAATCGGAAAATGAAAGTATGGTCAGTGAAGACTTAGAAAAGCAGAATGATTACTGAGTTCGGAATAACTTGACGAGATACACTATTGATATGGTATTTAGGTAGGTAGGTACACCTAAAGGCAACTATCTCTCTTATAATATCTTCTTGTAACTTTTTACCCTGTTAGTTAATGTGAGGTTTAGGTTGAATTTTTTCTTAAAGATAATGATTCTTAAGTGAACCATTTCAATTTGATCAAGACGAGAAAAAACATTTAACTTGTTTTTTTTTAACAACGAACTATATTTTTTGAAATAATGAAAATTAGATTAATAGTTTTGATTAAGGAAACCGTAGAAAACTAACTTTAATTGTTGGGTAACAACATTTACCTATGTGCTGTATGTGATCGCCTTTTACGTGTGTGTTTATGTAACTCATGGCACAGGTGTACTTGTATGACACTATAAAAAGAGTTTTTTTTTTTATCTAAACTCACCACTACAGTACAGTAAAACTAAACTATTATAATATGGCAACCCACATTCTTGTTTTTACAATGGTTCATTTTATTACTAAGATAAAATTTTCATCTAAATTTTATTTGAGCAATGGCCCCGTGCGCGCTTATGTATGGGTAAGTAATCTAGTAAAATTGGTTAATAAATACATCAATACAAAAATATATTTGTAGGTACAGAATGACGAAATTAGTTATTACAAGTTTGTTACGGTTCATTTTGAGCTTTGTGGACTATTTTTAGTTAAAAGACAGTTACAAAAACAACTGCTAAAGAAACGACAGACCTCCACAGCTAACATAATATGCATTCGAATAATTTTAAAGGAATATATGGGGACTCTGAATCCATCACTGGTTGTAGAAGTCCAAAGTGGAATCAGTCCTATTCGTTACATTTGACGTCTCAATATGTATTCCAACGAAGTATCTATTACAGACAATCACGCTGTTTGATACTAAAATGCTGAAGTAAACGACTATTAGCAACACTCACTATCGAACTAATTCATCTTTTAAATTGAATCTCGTCTATAAGTGGAAAGCTTTGAAACGCACCACAAAATAGACAGTCTATTATACTCTTCGTCAAGGGAGGCTTCGTCGTTTAGAAGAATTTTATGCAGTAGGCTATTGGGCAAGTTCATCTGTAAAGTAATTAAAATAAAATGAAGTTCACGGAATGTTCAAGTCTGTATTGGTAGAGTCCGTATATAGACAAGATATTGGATTCCAAGACCTACAACAAGTATAGTTATTTTTTTTTTTAATGGCTTGTAGACAGATGAGCTAACGGGCCACCTGATCGTAAGCGGTTACCGTCGCTCATAGACCTATTTAACCTACCTACCTAAGATACCTATTTCTACCTGGCTAAAAATTGTTCCCGATACCCGTAACTCATGGGAAACCTTATCGATTGTGGATCGCAAATTAAATTAACTAGAACGGTTTACACATGTAACTAGATGACTTGTTTCAATAAGGATTGTTATCCTTGAACTAAAAACGTATTTATTTACACACAGAGCTTTTATCAGTTCGTGCTGTAAACAATCTATGTATAACGAGCGATTCCGACCCCTATTACCGTGAGTGTGCCTATTAGATAATATTTTATATCTCGTTAAATAGGTCAACTGTTATTATTATGTGTTCATTTTGTAATGTTATTAATTAACAATGAAAAAGGATTATTATATTTAAGGATAAAATTAATGTTTATAATTTAATTAGTAGTAGTAGCAGGTAAGTGTAGTTACATTTATTTATTATTTATTTATTTATTTAATACTTTATTGTACACCAGGTAAAGAGAATTAAAGTGACTTATAGTAATTAAAAAATAAGCACAAAAGGCGAGCTTAACTCATAAATGAGTTTTCTACCAGCAAACCTAAGAAAAAAAAAACTTATATGACATCTTACAGAGAGGTAGTGAAGTGTACTAAATAAACTATACATTTGTTTATCATATTCCAATACTCAGTAGTCATAAGTAACTAATAAAAGGAATCGGTTGGATAAAACATAGAGCTTGTAAAGTTGGATGAAATCTTTTAAGTTAACTAGTATTCCATTATATGTTTTTTGTAACTAATGTTGTCTAAAAACTAAAAATACAACAATCAATAATAAAAATATAAATCTTTTATTTGACTTATTTTAATTTGATTTGGAGATATAAGATTCAAATCAACAGCCGTCAGCACGAGTGGCAAGTTATCTATCAACCAGAAATTGACCTTCTACAAGCAACTCAATTACATAGATTGATAGAAGAAACAAATTTCCTCTAAACGTCCTCTGAAATAAACATATTCATTAACAACCATTCTGAGAACATTGTAATTGTGCATCGTTCGATCATTGACAACAACTAATAGCTAATATTAAGGTGACTTTCGATTGAGTTTGTTCAGATGCTATGTACCTATGTATTTTTTGCTAACTACAGTTTCATAAAAATATATAATTCCTATCGGGTATACTTCCCTTTCTTTTGTTTATTGCCTCGTACATACGATTGCGGGGCCGCTACCTACGGCCTACCCTTAAGTACTATCTTCAAGCCTCGTTTGATGAAGGACAAGTTTCATAGAATTCATACTGATTACGCAAGTATTAAATATATCTTATTAGCGTTTAACTTGATCAAATATGCCGATTGTAATTTATGGTATTTAGGTGCAAAAAAGTCAAAGATGCTTATATCACGACGAAATTAATGCGTTTTATGATAGTTTTATCACTGTTGTATACTTTTTATAGGTATTAATATGTATCACTATCATAGAAAACGAACTAAGTAACATCACTGGTGGCTTGATTTGATAAATAATAAATTGTAATGATAAGATAAGATTTAATAGTCATCTCGCGTATTGATTATAATAATACGAGTATAGAGCTATATTTTTTCTCTTTACCAATTCTCTTAAGTTTATCATTGTAACGATATCTAATATTGCATAAGTTAGTACAATCTGCTAAATGCCAATATGGTGAGATAAATATATGAAATCAGCAAATTAATCAGCAGACTGGTCGTCACTATATAATTCTAGAATGATGCGGACTCTCGGTCACACACTATCACAGAACTTTTCGCAAAGAGAGCTGAGTTGAACAGGCCCCTATACATTTGCGGCTAGTGATTGAAACAGATTGACATTACTAAATTGCAAATGACGAATTGATCACCTCGTCCTTAACGAAAACGTGTGTTCTTCAATCGCACACATTGACTTCGATTGACAACAATTTTCATACACAAATTATATTCGTGAAAGAAACGGCGTGAAAATGTTACGTAACGCAGAATCTTCGAGAACTTTTTTGTAGAACATTTTATTGAGGTAATTGTTGTATTTGTAAAATAGGTCTAGCTCTTCATAGGTCCAATAAATAGGCAGTTCGTGTGTATGATCTAGTTAAATTTCAATTGAGCAATTATTATGGACTTTGCGAATCGTGACTCGCACTTTGTAAAAAGTTTTATGATATGTATCGCTTCCACAACGAAATAATAAATAAACGAAAAACTACTTCTACATAGTCAAGTATTTATATTTGTTTAAAAATTAGACAATTAATACATAAGGTAAACTGTTCACGCTTTCTGGTTGTATGTACGAAGAAAGTAAAAAGGTGGGCGAGTCAAATGAGGTAATATTAGCACGATAAACTAGTGCCACTCGTCTTACCGCACTCACTTTCATACACATCGATATCTAATAAAATGTCTGTAAAGATCTGTTTTAGAGAAGGCTAGAGATATTCACTTAGGTTAACCACTAGCAGTAGCTTTATGCAACCAGTGGTCGCTTTTTTCGGGCCCTGTTGCGTGCATTTCGATTCCCTGGTGAGACTTTATGAACACTTCAAGGTACAATCTTAAACTGATGCAATTTTTCAGCATTTTAGTTTATAGAAATCATCAACCAAAACAGGTCCTTTGGTTCTAGGAATGTCAATGGGATTCGTTCTTAAGCAAGATATTACGTAATATTAAAGTAATTAATATGTAGACTCAAATTAAATATGATTAAGTACATTTCCTTTCCAGTTATTAGCTTTGTTTAGTTAACAGAGATCTTCAACGAAAGTCTTACCAATTACAGCTGGGGCAGTTCAGTTTCAGCTAGAGTATGTTTATCATACTGCTAAAACACGGTTAAAGCCAGTGATACACGTGCAAATGAATACGCGAGTTTAATGCTCGATGCGTCTATGCACACCCACAAATCCGCCGCTCCTATGTTCAAGCTTGCAGACTTACGCTGCCATAAACGGGAACAGTACATCGAAATAGCCACGAAAATGTGGCAGTGGTTGTAACTAACACAATGTTTATTGATTTATTTCAACGACTATTTGTGAACTAGTGTGCATCAACTGAATTTAGTCCACAACTGATGTTCAAGTTCAAAGCATCAAAATACCAAACAATATAAACGATCAACTGTAAATGTACAATTTTTAATCTAATTGTCATAAAATGTTGTTATGCACGCTGATTGTACCTATAATTTCAGTGACATTTACTATGTTTTTAACTCACAATTATAATTTAAATATGTAATATGTTTGATTCAATGTTTACTCTGTTGGTGCAACTTTTTCTAAAAATAAATAAATAAATGTAATTTTTAATTAATAATTAAACTGATATATATTTTTTTTATTAATTATATTGTAGACAGATAACCTATCGGGCCACTTGCTAGTCAGTAGTTATCGTCACTCATGCACTTTTGCAATGGCAGGGTACATAATTGTTAGATTTGGATTGGATAATAAGTGGCAACAGGTATCAAGGTCAACATAAAATAATATGCCTGTAAATTGGTGACCCTTGTATTAAACATTTAGACATATTTATATGTATAGTATGCATACTTTCACGACGTAAGGCATCACATCGTATATTGTAATAAATAAAGGATGTTAAAAAAATCAATGTTATTGTAAAAAATGTATTAGTATGTATTTATTAATACAACTTTGTGAAAAGAAGTTTATTTAAGTGATGGATGAAAGAATAGATTGTTTCGGTTGTTTGGTTTTATCAAAAATTCGAACTAAATTAGAAATTTTGTAAGGACTAACAATAAATCTATCAGTACATGAAATATGTAATGAATGTAATTATAAAGTAATTAAGTTAAACAGAAGATTAAATGTTTAACTTAAAAATAAAAATATGATTTCTTTTAGTTACGTTTAAAAACTCAATTCATTATACTTTATTCTGGTATTTTTCAAAACGGCTTTTTTTTGTTTAAATAATTAACTATGAAAATAATATACAAAGACTTTTCCGATGACAAGTTGTAAAAGTGAACAGGTTAATTTTAATTAATTTCATAGGCACATCAAATATACAATAATAACACTTACATAGTACTAGTATTTATAATTTATCTGAAGAATAATAATATGAATGGTTGAAGAAATAAAGATCACTTTTTTATCAGATTGTTTGAATTTTAACATAACTTGACAAAAACTTGAAAATCAAAACTTATATTGGGTTCGTTTAAAGTAAAAAAAACAACTTACCTTAGCTGTTGTGCTCAGATCTCCAGACACTTGATGTTATTGCATTACTTTTACTTTCAAGACTTGGTATGGCGCGTTTGGAATAAAAACTTTACACTAATTACGGCAAACAATAACAACGAAATATATAATAAAGGACTGAAGCTCGTTCGCAAGTTATCTAAATAACTCATTAAATATAAAAATTGGTCTAAATAACTCGACACAAATTCGTTCAAAACAGAACCGAGGAATACTTCGTTGCCACAACAATAACTCATCACAACGTATAAAATAACAATATAAATTTAACTATAACTACATATTGCACTAATTTTATTAATTATAATAAATATTTCAATTAAATATGTTGTAAAATTGACCTAAAATTAAAAAAAATATCGGCAAGCTAAATGTAAACACCTGACAATGACATTTAAAAATTTTTGAAATTTGACACATTGTTTTCTTTTGGTTGCTTCGAGATTTACGGCTTTTGGTTTTAAATCGTGCATACTAAAAACAAAAAAGTCGAAAAGTTTTAGGTCTCATTAATTAATTTGTTTTTTTTTTCAATATGAAGATTCAGAAAATCTTTTATAAATTTAGCTAATTTAAAACTTATTCAAACACTCGCGGTTTTCGATATGTACTTTCATGTATTGTGAACGGGTTCTTACCACGATATTTAATGTGATGTGAGTTTGAGTTCCAGTGGTACTACCCAGAAGCGAACGAGAAAGAGGGTAGACAGATTGTAATAGAAATTAATCTAACAGAGATTTAGGGGATTCACATTGAAACATTACCATTAAATACATAATAAACTTTATTGGCATAATATTTTATTACATACAACACTATTGCATAATAAATGCAAATCTTACAAATTAAGAATATTAAAGCAATCCGAAATATAAGTATACTGTTAAAGAAAATAGTATGATTAATTATAACAATTATGAAAGTTGGTTAGTTGTCCTTTGTAAGGTAAAACTTCTAAAGTACCAACCATACATTTACTTTATTATTTCATTACTCTGGATATAAATTTTATTTTATGATACTATAAAACTTATTGATATTGTAACTTTACACAAAACTGCAACTAAAATATTATGAGTTACTAAAAGCATTCACTAGAAAAGTCAATTAATTTAATCTTTGTTAACATTATAATTTTATCATTTATTACAAATTCAAGAAACAATATTAGACATTCTTTGGGTGCAGTAAATATATTAAGTAGATACATAATTCATGTACATTAGTTTAAAATAAATTTTAAATGTCACTACCACTAGGTACTTAGAAATATAATGTTCACACAAAATAAATTTGTTCAGAACAAATCATCACATACAATGTGAATATTGTCAATATTAAACTACAGGGTGTCCAAAAATATTAAAAACAGAGAACTGCTCTACTTTATGTCAGAAAAATATATAAAAATATTAGTTTTCATACAGAAAATAATCATAGAAGCAATTCAAAATCAGTGACTTTTGTCAAGTTCAAGAAATTTACCCACTTAAGGCACCCTTTAGTTTACTAAAACTAATTTTCACTAAGTCAAGTTTAACTAAAAACGAATAAGAAATATTATAATACTCTCATGTGAGGAGTGATCTTAATAGGCGTTGTTGAAATTGGCTTTTTCGGGCTGTGTTTGTTTGGAGAACTCATGACCACATTGACAGCCTTCCTCAATATTTGATATTCACTCCTTTTGTACTCATCAGTTATTTTAGACAGATCTAGGTCAGCATCTAATACTAATACCTGAAAATATAAAAAGATGGATGAGTTATTACAGCTTATCAACTGTCAATTCAAGCACATTTTAAAATATAAAACTTGATACTTCAAAATAATAATCACAAGTACACATTAACCCTTATTAACCACTCAAATGGGAACTGCGTCAAAAATGGTTTGTTTTATGTCAAGTCTGTGGCAAAACCCAAAATTGAGCACAAGGTGACATTAGTTGTGTTGACAAACTTTTGTTGTTTACAATTTATTATTGTCTCATATTTTCAAGAGATAATATATTTGTCCCAAAAAATATTACAGCATAGTTTAATAATAAAGGAATCCAAAAATATGACTTTCATAAACATTTTCAATTAAAAAAATTTATGGTAAAGAAGATTTTTAACGACAGTCTAACAAGTTAGCGATTTTGAATTCTGGACGAGTGAGCCCAGTTTTGCCATCTAGCAAAAATTGGCGTACCTAGATGTGGTTAATTAAATAAAACATTTGTTATTAACTATTTTTTTATTGTACTTTCTAAATTAGGTATGCAGCGCTCATTTGTTTCTATGAACTGCATATCACAGCTCTTCAGTAAAACAAAATCGTATTTGGTTAGTTATAGGTTTCTAAACGTGTTAAGTTGTTTGTCTTGTACAATAATTAAAATTTTATTTTATTATGACGTACATGACCTCAGACCCTTATTTATGAGATAAGCCTTGATAAGACACCAGTAAAGGAAAAAACCTGATAAATAGATTGATGGACATAATAAATTAACAATGTAACATATTTTAAATATTAAAATTTGGACCTATAACCCCTTAAGAACCCCTTTTTAACACGCAAAATAGTCTGATGTTGATTTTCGGAAAATAGCCCCCTCAACACTAACCCCATAAGAAATAAAAAAAGATTATTACTATTACAAAAAGTTACCTTAACATGTAATATTTCTTACCAAAATTTGAAATAGTCAATTTGCATTTACAAAATGATGTCATGGATAGTAATTAATGATATTAATTGCTTACCGGGGCTGGGCATTCAGCATGTACCCTGTTTATCAGCCAGTCTTCATGGAGGTTGTGAAGTTCCTCAATGTACGATAGAGGAACACACTGTTCCTCTGAACGGGCTCTCTTCTTTATCCTTTGGTATACTACAGAAGGTGTAGTCTTGAGGTACACTGAAATTATAGATTGTTTATGATGAGTTTCTTTAAATTGATTCTGGGACTAGTTTTTATATAAGTGATGCACAAGCTGATGTTGATACTGTTATTTAATAATTATGATTTGTTATAGAGATCATATTAGAAGGGGTACATTTGAGAGATCAATTTATACAGGGTGAATCTGTAACCTTGTACCAGTTGAAGTGGGGTGAATGACCTGTCGAAATGGTTGTGATGATGGATGTGGTTCTAAATTGTATTACAAGCTACAAGTGTATGATCCACCCTGTATCATGTTATCTGCTGTATGTATTCATCATAAAATAATTACCACAAAAATTCAATCAATATATAGAGAATCTTACCTATCAAATCAGCATCAATAGGGATACTGTGTTGAATGAACCTGAACCACTCGTCCAAGACCGCAAACTGAGCCGGATGGAGGGTACCGTTCCTCATCATGTGCTCCACGAAGCAGTACCTCGCACTGAACAAGGACCGCTCCATCAACTTCACGGGGGTCGACGTCGGCTTCCGGTGCATGTTCAACATCGTCAAGGAAACGTACGACTGGAATGTCATTGCCCATTTCTCTGGGTCTTTGTACATGAGGTCCTGAAACACAGGATTAAGTTACAAAACTGTTATGGTGAGGTTGTTACCGCGAGTGAAGAGACTCACCAATAGATTCCATCCTTTGAGATTGCGCCATTCTTCAACAGGCTCCGTCAGCAACGTAATGTCTTCAAATTGACGAAAATGCTCCAGAAATGTTGTTTTACCGCTTCCTATGTTTCCCTCCACGAATACAGTAAACGGTCTACCATTGTCGGCACTCATTTTCCTAATATTACACACTGAAATTAAGATAAACTATAAGTACAATGACTAAAACTGTACTGTTAATAATTACTAGGAGCCCGACTAAATATATGTTGATCCGAGTGGTTTCTGAAACAGTTTCACGGACTTTCCCAGTTCCCGCCAATTCCCGCCAAAATGAGGTAGATTTCGGCTGACAGAAAAACAATAACAAAATAACCTGTCAAAACTTGTCGCGCTCTAGTCAATGCTTTCCGACAAAATAGTTGTTTTAGTGATCGCGTGTACATTCTTCTAAATGACAAATTAGTTATTTATATTTCTATTTGTTTTATACTTTAATTTCATATTTTGCAAACAATTCATTATTTAGAATTAGTTTTCTAAATTAAATTAATATATTTCGTTGGACATGAAATTAGAAAGAGACGAGAGCTTTCTGTTTTTTTAAGTTTAAATTTGACGACAATTACAGAAACAGTAATCATACAGCCTAATTCTTGGAAAATTGTTAAAAATAAAGTTCGTTGTCTGAAAATATGTTGAATAATTAATATCCATACAGTACGAAGATTACCTGTTATTTGCAGTTTTGATGTACTTAATATGAACCTTTAAAATTTTCTCGAAAAGTTAAAGTGTGATGCAAGTCTTAGTCATTCTATGGAAACTGATTCTATGGATAAACAGTCTATGACAGTTGACCCCTGCTCTACCCGGATACGGCAAAGATACCGGTTATTTTATGCGGTAAATTCAAAAATACCAATGAGAGGAGTCCACGAAATCCATTGACAATTTCATCGTTCCTTAACCCGGTTTACCAAGTTTACTCAAAAGAACGACGTGTTTATTTTATATTATTAATTTTTGCTGTGCGTGAATAAGCTGATCTCTTAATACTGTTATCTACCTACTATTAAATAGCGTCAAAATTTAAACAAAATGTTACGTGGATACTTGATTGGTAAGTTTTGTAAACATCGCATCATACCGTGAAGTGAATTTGCATTGTTTTAAAAATACTCACTTAATGTGCCGGTAAATTTACGTTATTGTTATTTCAGGTATTTTATTATGTGTGACGGGGTCCTTGGCCCTTTACGATTCGTCTTCTGACGTGGTTGAACTAACGCCAAGTAATTTCGATAAATTAATCACAAACTCCGACGAAATTTGGATAGTCGAGTTTTACGCACCGTGGTGTGGGCATTGTAAGAACCTGGTTCCTGAATACAAGAAAGCTGCCAAAGCCTTGAAGGTATTTTAACAAAACTTATTCTTACATGTACTTAGATTTGATGGGACTTCAAACTCCCCTAACATGTTTTCTCAAGTAACAAATCTTGCCATAACTTCCAGGGTATCATAAAAGTCGGTGCATTAGATGCCGATGAACACAGAAGCGTATCCCAGAAATATGGAGTCACCGGATTCCCCACCATCAAAATCTTCACAGGCAGCAAACACACGCCTTTCCAAGGTCAGAGGACGGCAGAAGGTTTCGTTGAAGCGGGTCTTAAGGCAGCCAAGGAGAAGGCCTATGAGAACCTCGGAGGAAAGAAATCAAGTGGATCGTCAGGCGACAAGGTAAAATTTATGCAAAGGTTCAAAATGTTATTAAAAAATTACAAACTAAAGAGAAAAACTACCACAACAAAAATCTAATTTTGATTAAGTTAACATAAAAATGAATTTACAAAAACTATTGCCTATTAGTAGATTACTCCCTCCACTGTGGAAACCTGAGCCCAGTAGTGGGCAATTATAGGATGATAAAGTACAAATTATAACTGTTAACAAAAAATAAATTCATTTATTCCATCCATTCCATTTCAAGAAAATTTTTGGGCACTACATTCCATGGAAAACAATGAAAAGACCAGAAGTGAAGCAAATAAAAACACCTTTAGTTATTACATCTGAAATGAAACAAAAATACATTAAATACCAAGCTGAACTATTTCGTTCATTATCTGATAATGAAATAACAAAATAAAGATTTACATTAAAAAAGAATGTCTAGAAAAACTTTAATTTAACTTTGACTTTACAACATATTACAAGGACAATTGAACATAATAATTAAAAAAAAAAAGACAAGAGGAAATAGTTTCTATATTTTTATTCTAGCTTAAAGCATAAATAAATTTACAACTGTTTTTGTGAATCTCATCTTTATTTCAATAACATAAGTAAGTTGTTTATAGTGTTTAAAATAGTAAAAATACTTGAAATAAAATATATTTACTTATATGCACTAGCAATTCCTTGAGTATTTGGATCATTTACTAACAAAATGACAACTTTTCTAAAATAAATTATAAAGAATACGAGACTTCATGTTGAAACTAAAACTAAGAGGTCAACAACTTCTTATCTAAATGAGTTTATAAATAAGTATACTGTGATGCTACTCATCAATCATCTTCATCACATTTCTTTAGAAAATTGTATTTTTCTATATGCCAAAGTTTGAACTATTAAACCAAACTTTAACTGCCGAGAAAAAAAATATATTGTCCTTTCAGAGGAGTGTCGCTCATTACTGACCGCGCTGGCAAATAAAGTCTTAAGAGAGCCTACCATCAAGTAATTTGTAGTTTGTCTGTTAAAAATACAGACTTAATATCAGATGAACCTATAATTTGCATACCTAAAACACATCATTTTCCAAAAATTAATTTTGTTTTTTTTTTTTATTTCATATGTTCAGTACATCATTCTAAAGCTTATTTTCTCTTTCATATCTTTAGACTTTAACCCATGTCAAATACATTGACCATTACTATTTTAAGTTTAAAGTCATTGAACCACCCACTGGCAACTAACTCCCACATACCCTCTCACTTTTTTCTAGTATTTTCTTTGGGCCACGTCATTGTGACGCTGACCCTGTTTTATCAATGACCTTGTGCAATACCTCCCACATGACTTTAATTGTTTAAAAATTAAGTATGTTTTATTTTTTTTAACTAATAGAAAATTGTTTTTTTTTTATCCTTAAATCTTAGGCTCATTTATTTAGCAGTAACATAAAAGTCCTCCATTGTGTTAAAAATCTTTTACATGAGGACTCAAAAATAAATTTCTCAATATAACAAAATCATATTTTAGGTAATAATCTTGTGTGTTCCCACAAAAGTAGATGCATTACTTATAATTTCTGTAAATCGCTAGCAAAATTTAAAACAACAAAATGTCATCATATTTAACTCACACAACTTTTCTTTACTCAGAATTCAAATGTGCAAAACATTACACATTTAATTTCGTCACAGTTCTTAGTGAATCAACTCTTTCTCAGTATAAAACACGTTAACATTATAATATTTCACAACATAGCTTTATACATAATATTTTCTTCCAGAATGACGTAGTTACTCTAACGGACAGCAACTTCAAAGAACTTGTGTTGGACAGCGATGATCTATGGTTGGTTGAATTCTATGCTCCTTGGTGTGGACACTGCAAAAATTTGGAGCCACACTGGGCTAAAGCTGCCACTGAACTTAAAGGAAAGGTTAGCAGACATTTACCATGGCCTCCTTGAATTTAAAAACTTATAATTAATTTAACTAAAGAAGTCATAAATTAATTTAATTACAAACTATATTGAATGGAATGTCACACAGCCTGGCTATTTTCTACTATTAACAACAAAGTAAGTAGCAGGTGTCTGTAAATTTCTCGTTGGGTTATCAAAGAATCTTTGTTAATGTAACAAATAGATATCTTCATCTCAGTTATTTAAATACTCATATTGTTTTACAGCAAAGTCAATGAGTCAGTTAAAAGTAAATATGTGCAATTTGAAAATATATCACAAAATTATGCAGATTTATTCAAAAAACGCACTTTAGAAAATCCAACTCAACCCAACTTTAGAAAACATAATACTGTATTTTAGAATTAATAACAGAAGATACTTTAAACACTTGTAGTGTTTCCTGACCCATGAGGGACGGTAACCTCTACTTAAGCCATCAAAATTAAAAAAATCACTCTTAAATTTCACAGGTAAAAGTAGGAGCCCTCGATGCAACAGTACACACATCAATGGCTTCCCGCTACCAAGTGCAAGGTTACCCGACCATCAAAATGTTCCCATCTGGTAAGAAGACAAGCGATTCTGCTGAAGACTACAACGGAGGCAGGACTTCAAGTGACATTGTATCCTGGGCTCTTGAGAAGCTCGCTGAGAATGTTCCCGCCCCTGAAATAATACAGGTTTGTGGTGATGAATTTTGTATCAGGCTTAAAATTTGAAACTTATAATTTTCTCTCTCTCTTCTCTTTTTTTAAGGAAACTGCTATTTATAATTTTGAACAAACAAACAAGCAAAACTACTAACCATTTATTTTGTTGACTGTTTTTCTTGTTCTCACTTTTACAATTTATTTTTACGATGCAAATATTTTTTTATTGTGAATAAAACAAATACTGCATAAAAGTTTTATGATTTGTTTACATAATCAAAACAAGAGTAATTTTATATATTCCTTCTATATGAAAATATTTGTTACAGTTATAAACATTTTTATGCCCTTTTTTTAGGAAAAATTCCTAATTAACTTTAAGTAATTGTTTTAATTAATGCATTTCCATTGTATCTTCTATAGGTAGTGAATGAAGAAACTCTAAAAGCATGCAGTGAAAAGCCCCTCTGTGTTGTGTCGATATTGCCCCACATTCTGGACTGTAACGCAGCCTGCAGAAACGACTACATCTCCATACTGAAGCGTCTCGGTGACAAATACAAGAACAAGATGTGGGGGTTAGTATTATAATACAATTTACCTGAGACTGAACAACAAATATACGAAATTAATTTACAAAATGAGTGACTAGCTAGTGAGCACTTTTGGTCACTAGATTTACGTTCCAAGTAGCTTCGCATAAGTTGACATTGTGTGCCATTGAGTCGCATTATGCTCTGTAATTGGAAAACTAGGTAGGTAATTAATGTATACAGTTTTTTTTGCTTTCAAATACTTCTTGGCCCAGCCTTTATCAGCTACTGCGGTAAAACTGTATCACCTGGTCGCGGTAGGTCTAAGGGCCAGACTAGTCTGAACTTTTTTCCGGCGTGGCATGTTGTGTCCTATTCTTCTTGTTATGTCCATATTCATTTATTTGCTCATTTTTTACATTATATCTTTAAAAAAACAATCACAAGAAAATAAATTTAAAAATACAATATAAAAAAAGCAGAGGGCCACTGGAGACGGGGTCTACGACCCAAGCCATCAGTGGTCAGGGCTCAAGAGAGAGGAACCTCCTCACAATACGTGCCGTGTCAAGAACGACCGCCTTCTGAATCAGGCCCTTTACCCAGCCGGAGAGCGAAAGCTTCTCTAGATGACGGTCGAAGCTTTTCGCTATTAGACCGTGCACAGATACAACGATCGGAACAATGATGGTCGATTCAACACGCCACATGTCGGTCACCTCGTGGGCCAGGTCCAAATATTTTAGCAGTTTTTCTTTTTCTGCCTTCACAAGGTTCTCGTCATGTGGAATGGTGACATCGATCAGCACCGCCCGATGCGCATCCCGATCTATTATCACTATGTCAGGCTTATTGGCAACAATAGTCCTGTCAGTGATAATAGATCGGTCCCAGTAGAGCGTTACATGACCATTATCGAGAACCGGCTGAGGCCAATACTGGTAATAAGGTACAGCGGCTTCAACAAGGTCGTATTTCAGAGCAAGTTGTTGGTGGATAATCTTAGCTACCTGATTATGCCTGTGCAAGTACTCGCCGTTAGCAAGACGAGAACAGCCGGAAACGATATGTCTAATAGACTCTCCCGGACGGTGACATGCCCGACAAATGTCGACCGTCCCATCCTTTAGAATATATTCTTCTTGTTATTGTTAGTTTACTAGTTATTGCTATAATTTCTTAGATTAAGTAAATTCCTTTTCTTTAAAAAAAAATAAAGGTAAAAAAAAATGCTTCTTTAAATTAAACTTAAATGACACATACGTGAAACTAACAATAACAGTAAAGAGTAGGTAGTGAACTCAACTACCAAGGAAGTCCAGTATTACGATATAATAATAAATCTGATTGATCTTGCAGCTGGATTTGGTCGGAAGCAGGAGCACAGCCGGCGCTTGAAGAGTCTTTGGAGCTGGGCGGCTTCGGGTACCCTGCCATGGCGGTCGTCAACGCCAAGAAACTCAAGTTCTCAACACTCAGAGGATCTTTCTCGGAGACCGGCATCAATGAGTTCTTAAGGTCAGTTTGTCATTAAAAATAACTGTAACTTGATACTAAGTAGTTTATAGATAACTAGCAAGTACATTTTTTATCAATTAAATAATTTGTCATCCTGTTAAAGTTATTAGTTTATCTTTGTCTCTTTAGGTGAAAAATGTTTTAAGATCTAAAATCTGCAAAGGATATGGAGCTAATATAATTTTCCTTTTACAGAGATTTATCATTCGGTCGTGGTCAGACCGCTCCAGTGAAGGGAGCTGAGATGCCTAAAGCGGTCACCACCGACCCCTGGGACGGTAAGGACGGTGAACTACCATTAGAAGAGGACATTGATCTATCAGATGTAGATCTTGAGAAGGATGAACTATAAGATATTGTGATTGTATGTGGTGTTTTAGTCATATTAAAAGTTTCATTTGATTCAATTGAAATGTTAATTTCAAGAATCTTGCTGTGCATTATGACTATGTAATTTAATAAATTATGATCAATAGATCATATCACATCATAAAATTATTTCCTGTAAAAGAAATGTACTTATTTAATTCTCGGAAATCTAACAAAGAAGTAACTAATATTTTAAACACAAAATAAACTACCGTTTTGATGACAAAAAAGTTGTACTTGTGTTTGAGGTGTGTGAGTCAAATTTTTTTTAAGTCTGAGTGAAGAATGTAATAAGGTTTTTTTAAACGTTTTTTGTACTTTCAAACCAGTGTTTTTTATAAATGTTGTAAATGTCCGAAAGAAGCTTATTGATACAAGTTTTTCATATCTAATGCTAGATTTGAAATCACAAAGTATGAACTAGTTTTAATAAACTATTAGTAAACATAAGTTTTGATGGACTGAATTTTGTATTTTATTACATAATATGCATTTTAAAATTGAATGGCATTAAATATAATTTTATTATATCACAAATTATCTGCGATTCTTCCAGTTTATATAGATCGGTTAATTGTATTTATACATAAGTGGTCGCTAATAAAGATTTAATTTAAAAAAAAATCTTTTCATTTCCTTCTTTCTTTATCTATACTTCCATACTAATATTATAAAGTGGAAAGGTTTTGTTTGTTTGTCTCAAATAAGCTCCGAAAATACTGAAAAAAAATAATACAGTTTCGGAATGTTCATTTATAAAGCTTTACCTTTGAGACGCAGACGAAGTTGCGCGGGTCAACTAGTAAATAAAGAAAAGAGAAAATGCAAGGCAAAAACAAAATTACATCAAATTTATAATAGTTTTATATTTACCAGAATATATTTGCCTACCCTCATTCTGAATATGCAAACAGTTGTTACAAATATTTCAGCGTCCCAGTTTGTTGAGAGGTATTTTTCTTGTCAGTTTATTGGTATTATGATATGAAAATGATAAGTAGATTAAGTCAATCCAACTAATGCGTGTAGATTAAGTTCAGTATGTAGCAGTAGGAGTTACCAAGAATGTAACACATACATATTTCTTTATTATCTTTGATATTGACTATGGATGTTGAGTACTAGAATAACAAGTAGATTTAAGGGGAATTTTAGAGTTTCCTAAATTTATTTTATTGGAACGAAGTTTCTTATCGCGCGTCGTCTAGCCCAGACGGAAAAAATGCTTACGAAAAGTTGTCACGACACTTTTTTTGTTTTAGCTAGATGGCGCTGTGATCAAAATCTTTTAAAACACGCTCCTTATTTTTGTTTTAGATGAGTATCGCTAGATGGCGCTGTGATCAAAATCTTTTAAAACACGTTCCTTATCGCGCGTTACGTTAGGAAAAAAGTTATATCTTTTAATCGAAAGGAACTTCGTTCTATTCGGGTGTCCCATGATACCCTCAAGTTCTTTTTTTATTTTAATGAGTGTGTTGAAATAAGTTGAATGTTCCTACAATGTTTTCGGTTTGATCAAATATTACTAATTAATTTTAAAATCACAAAAATCTTGACAGTTTTATACATTGTCGTTTTTTTTTTAATAACAGATATTGGTTCCTTACGTTCATATGTTAGTCATGCAACTCATGCATCATATATGACTCATGAAGTTTATGTATCAATGACATCAAGTTATATGTGTCCAAATCCCTTATATGTGTATCAGCCTACGGACCCAGACTATGACAGGGAATAAAAGGACATTCAGTACCAACAGTTGGAACGAAGTCCCTTATCGCGCGTTGTGAAAGGGGGCTAGACGGAAAAAATTCTTACGAAAAGTTGTCACGACACTTTTTTGTTTTAGATGATTATCGCTAGATGGCGCTGTGATCAAAATCTTTTAATACACGTTCCTTATTTTTGTTTTAGATGATTATCGCTAGATGGCGCTGTGATAAAAATCTTTTAAAACACGTTCCTTATTTTTGTTTTAGATGATTATCGCTAGATGGCGCTGTGATCAAAATCTTTTAAAACACGTTCCTTATCGCGCGTTACGTTAGGAAAAAAAATTATAAGATATCTTTTAATCGAAAGGAACTTCGTTCTATTCGGGTGTCTCATGACACCTCTCAAGTTTTTTATTTATAGTATTAGAACAGAGTACTTACTTATCACCCTGTATAAACATGACTATTTTTATATCATACAAAGGACATTCAATAAGGACTTTTTAAACCTCTTATTTAAGTAAATGGACAAGTTCATGGTAAAACTAACAGTAAATTATTACTACTGAAAATAATTACTAACTTAGAGGTTCATTGATTCATATTATAAGCAGGTTTTTCCATACATAAGGTGCTACTTAGGGGAAACAACCCATTAGTCAGTCAAAATGTAAATTATTCATTGCCTCAATTCCAGACGTAGTCAGTGTAATTGTTGTTGGAATTAATGAAATAAAAATACATTTCTTTTACAAAATGTTTATTTGAGCATAACAATAGGTTCATTATCATAGTACTTGTAAAAAGTACTATTTTTATTTTGTTTTACATACATTGTATGCTTATCTTCTGTTAAACAAATTTAAAATTACTGTCCCGAAAACATTTGTTCATAAAACTATACTAATTAATACAGTGATGTTATTAAACAAAATAATACTTCAGGTTCGGACTAAGAACACATTTTGTCTTAACTATGATATGTTGAACTTAAATCTAAATATATGAAGAGAATAGTGAAGAAAATATTGCTCATATGGCACCCATTATCAGTGAGGTAATGCTGGTATTAGTGGATTTTATAGATATCTTATTCAGCTTAGCACATACAACCTATGTGACTAATTGTCGCCTCAGTGCTTGTTTGGCCTATCTGACATTTTTTACGAAAATGACTTTTTAATGCAGTATTATAAATAATAAAATTTCCATCCGACTGGTAAATTTTTTTTTTTTAATATTCAATTCTAAAACAATAAAAATCTCATTTCAATTTTTTTCTCAACACGGCACTTAAGAAAATTCCGTGCTTGTTTGCTGTCTCCTGTAAAATTTGCTCGAGTGCAGATAGGCCAAACAAGCACTGAGGCGACGTAATGTATTAAATTTTAAAATGTTGATTATTGACATTTTTGTGAAATTTTTGCTTCATAAGATCCCTTGACCCAAAAACTGAGTTCAAGCTATTACCACAAGTAAAATGTTGTAAACAGGTGACAAAGATTTTTTTTTATTTATACTGTAAATTGATTTCTGATGCTAATGGAATGTTTTTAGAAAATGTTAGAACCATATTCATTTTTACCATCAAATATTTATAATCCTTGAATATAAATACTACATAGAAATTATCTGATATCTGAGATAAACTTGAAGGTTATCAAAACTAATTTATTCAAATAGGTAATAAATACACTGTTATCTAATTTCAGAATTGAATTGAACAAAATTGGTCTTTTTTTCAGTCTTATTATTAAGTAGAAAATTCCATATACAAATTTCATAAATATACATAGAAATACTTTTACAATAATTCCTGCAAAAGCAGTTAGTCTTTGTTTTATATTCACAACCTCTCTTCAGATTTACTTCCCTTAAAATACTCCTTATTAAATAAAATTTCACTATAATTTGTATTTAAATTATTAAGATATGTAATGATTCTAATATCATTGTCAATCAAGTGCTAAATTTACTTGACATATCTATGAAAATAATACTGGAAAATAAGCTTACTTCCGGAATCAACACTTTACATTACTTTGAATATGATACTAGATCTTTTCAATCAATTGAAGCTAAATTCTCTTGAATTCTACGTCAAGCCATAGTGGGTGTTCCCATCATATGGTATTTTTCTTGTCTCTGGCAAAAGTACGGGTAGCACATTGAAAAGTAGTAGAAACCCATTCCTCCTACCACCAACGCTACCACCAAGAATACTATACCCCATGCTGATAGCCCCACACTTCTTTTGACCGTGTTCTGCGCCGGTATATTTGTAGATGTACCAACGTATGTTTTCGCCTTCCCTGAATCCTTTCCACCACCGTATTTACTGCTTCCTCGACCGTAACCGCCCAGAGCGTCGCATGTTAAAATTTGACTTAAAACTGAAAGAAAAATACTTTTATTCATGCTGCTACGATGTGCAATAAATTGTAATAAATGAAATGTGTCTTACCAATAATAAAAAGCAAACGAATAGTCAGTTTCATCATAGTTGACTGCTTAATGAGTGGTGTTTCCTGTTCAGATTCCTAGTCAGTTTCAAAAGTAAAATGTTATATCGAGTTTGTTTTAGTCCTTTTTTCCTCGCTTATTTTCGACGTTGACACATTAAAAGAGTTATGTTGTTCTGAATTACTGTAGCCTGGTTATTAATAATAGATATTAATTTTGTACCTCATCAAAAAATAATCAAATTGCAATTAAAAACGAACTCAAATGTTGACCGCAGTATCAAATCAACACCACAGATTAATAAAAAAAATCACCAGCGTTCCAATGTGACATTGAGTACACTGACACTTGACAGTAACAATTTGCTGCTATTGTCACATTTTCACAAAATCATAGAATGACTTTAAATCAGATTGAACAATAAATTGTTGCTAAAAAAACTTTTTGTTCAAGTCTATTTAAATAATTAGTACGTCCGTTTTATAATTATCCATATTTTTTATGTCAATTGATGCTTAACTAAATCAATTAATAAATTAAAAAAATATATATAAAGAAATACCGATTTTTAAAAGTTCCGCATGTATCCAATTTATTCATAGACAAAACCGTAACTGACTTAAGATGATGGCGTGGACATCCGGTTTCTACGTGTGTCAAATGTCATGGAGAAGTTGAGATTTTTGTAAAATAGAAAATACCGGCAATGGCTAAGTTAGAATTTACGTTATTTTTCTTGCTTTTAGTAGCATTCCGTACATTAAGTGCAAGCGTTGATACAATATCTAGCGACATAAAGTTAAAGAATGTTGATCGAACAATAGATATATCGACCCAACTCGTAAAAGTTGTTTCGAAGATACTATTAGAAAACAGTGGCAAATCACCGGTGAAAAACTTTTTGTTTGCCGTCGAAGAATCTTCTAAGAAAAATTTAGCGTTCATTGGTGCTAAAGACGCCAACAGTAAGGAACTTCGTATTGCCGAAACCACAGTGAAAGGTTATGACTATGTCAAATTCTGGCGTGTGGAACTGAAAGAACCTTTAGGTGCCGGTGCAACGGTACATGTCGTAGTTGAAACTGTGTTTAGCAAAGCATTGCAGCCATACCCAACAGCTATCACACAACAGGAAGATCAGTTTGTAAAATATGTTGGTAATTTGTACACTTACTCACCCTACTACACGTCTACTCAGAAAACAACAGTAGTAGTTAACACAAAGAGTGTTGAATCATTTACTAAAGTAAAACCATTCTCCCAGATTGACGGAACCATTGTATATGGCTCCTATGCTAATGTTGGTCCTTTCACTGAAAAAGAATTGAGCATTCACTACAAAAACAATTCTCCATTTTTAACTGTCACTCGAGTTGAACGATTGATAGAGGTGTCTCACTGGGGTAACATTGCTATTGAGGAAGTAATAGAGATTGAGCACACGGGAGCTAAGCTGAAGGGTCCATTCTCAAGGTATGACTACCAACAAGATCACCACAGTGGCCCAGCAAGTGTCCGAGTTTACAAAACTCTCTTACCAGCTTCTGCATCTGATGTCTACTACAGAGACACCAATGGAAACATTTCCACATCCAACATGAAAGTAAAGAAGGATTCTGTCGAATTAGACCTGAGACCTAGATACCCCTTGTTTGGGGGATGGAGAACCCATTACACTCTTGGTTACAATGTTCCCAGCTATGAATACCTGTACCACTCTGGCAATGAATATTTGCTCAAAATGAGGGCTATAGACCACATCTTTGATGACATGCAGGTGGATGAACTGGTAACAAAGATCATTCTTCCAGAAGGTTCCACTGGTATCAAGCTAAACATACCCTATGCAGTAACTAGATTCCCTGATAGCCTACACTACACCTACTTGGACACTAAGGGTCGTCCAGTTGTCTCGTTTGTAAAGAAGAACATTGTTGAGAACCACATTCAAGATTTCCAGATTCGCTACACATTCCCTCGTGTACTGATGTTGCAAGAGCCTCTGTTAGTCGTTGGTTTCTTATACGCACTATTCTTGTGTGTCATTATTTATGTAAGATTAGATTTCTCAATTCACAAGTCTGAACATCCACATAAAGAATAATTGTTTTGTTAATCACATTATATTTTAATACATCTAGTTAATGTGCATTTTTGTGTTGGTTTGTCTCTGTGTGGAGAAATAAATGATTTTTATTTAAATGAGTGTTTTACAAATAAAGCTGAAACAACAAACTGGTTTTCGGATTGATTGGCGGAAAATGTATTCATGACATTTTACCAACAAGTCATGGTGTCACTCCAAATAATACATTCAAAGATGACCTTGATAAATATTTTGTTAAATGCATGTAAATCTGAATTAATTTTTGAAAGGTTCTTCTAGAATAACAAATAAAATAAAACATTAATTAAGTAGAAAATATATTTGTAACAATTTGTTTTACATAAATATGACAACTACAATAATTAGAAGAATGTAGAGTTACAAGAAACATTGTTCTTTTAATAATCCATTTCAATAAATAACATTAGGTGTTCTATCTATACTATCATAGTATACAAAGTCATCTTTAAATATTTTAAAAGAAAAATATTCAAAGAGACAAGTACTAAACAAGAATCTACTTTTCTCATGGCAATTTGATAAAGAGGATGCATATTGCAAAAAATGATCATTAAAACTTTCATATTTGCTTGACCATTTAATTAATACCTTTACAATAAAGTCTTTAAAGATCATAAATAAAATATCATTTCTATATACCATATTCAGAGAGTTTAAATCTAAGTACAACGGGCGCGCTGGTGCAGGGCAAAATGGCGAGCTCCGTGACCACGGCTGTGATTAAGGACGGTGGTGTGACGTCATAGATAAGGTTCAACGGAGTCAAATTCAGATTTGATCTCCAGTCTTTTAATGGTGAATTGTCGTCGGATTCTTCTATGAGATCATCAGGGTCACCTAAGAAAAAATATTTGAATGAGTATTTGTGTAATATTTTAGGGAGTTGTCAATGATAGACGTGAAGATGGAGTGTAAAGATAGTTTTATAGATGTAGATTACAAATATAGTAACTGTGGCATGTTGTGAAGCATACTTATAACATTTCTCTTATAAACTAACTGCGCTGACCCGCGCAGCTCCATCGCTGTAGGCGTAAAAATGTGTTTATTTACGACTCACCAAATCCATTAAAAAACCGTTCTAAGATAAGCAGGAAGCGACTTCTTTGTATTATGTAGTGATAAAAAGAAACAATACAGTATAATATTGTGTGCTTCAGCATAATACATTAGATTAGTTACCTATCTGGTTATGCATGAAGGCGTCTGTGTAGAGGCTGTCGATGAACTTGTGCGTGTGGCAGGCGACGAGCACGGGCACGTTGCGAGCGCGCGCCGCCAGCGCCACGCCCGCCGTGCCCGCCGCGCTCATCACCGCGCCGTTAGCCAGCAGCGCGCCCGCTCCGAGGATCACTTTGTTTACCTGGGTAATACAGTTATACTGTAGCAGGTCCAGAATAACATTCACCAGCAACATTACTGCAAAATTTCATCTGCGTCGTTTTCAATGGAATGTCAACTATTAGATTTTTCTTGTAAAATCATACCTGAAGTTGAAAGAATACTTTAAAAAATGCACGAACAGCACGAGTGCAATGATCGAGAAATACACTCTTATCCGAGTAGTGTTGTCTTCTTCAAACAAAATAGACCGTTATGCCATGTCGAAAACTACCTTTTATTTTTTGATTTTGCAAAATGGATGTACGAAATATGTTCCTACATCCCACATAGCTCAGATTTGTAATTCATGCACAAGACGTAGAGAAACACATTCCCTATTTTTAGAACAAGAAAATTGTTCCTCGGATAAGGTATCTTTAAATCAAATCGCACCAAAATATATTGCCGCTCACACTCAACGTCTAAACTCACGCCAGAATCCAACCTGTACCAACCCATTACATTTTTCACAACACCACTGGCTAAAAACGGTGAAGGAAAACATCGTGAGGAAACCTGCATGTCGGAAAAGGATTCTAAAAATCCTTTGAAGATATGTGAAGTCCCCAATCCTCACTGGGCAAGCGTGGTGGACTATGCCTAATCCCTCTTCTGAGGAGACCTGAGCCCAACAGTGGGCAGTAATGGGTTGGTACAGAATCCAACACAGGGTCATTTATGCACTACGGCAATCTTCCCGAGAGACACATTGCTCTACAAGTTTTAATATTATAAAATTGAACTCACATTCTTCATAACAAAGTTGAGTGCGGTATAGTCGACGTAGGTACAGGGCAGTCCTCTCGCGCACAGCCGCCGCAGCATCTCCGTGGCGTCGGGGGAGACTCTCGTGCCGACCACCACTGTGCGGAACTTGACGCCCGCCTCCCACGCGTCGCAGAGGATCTGCTCTATTAGTGATGAACTGTGGACAATAATCATGGCCATAATCAAATTGTTTTTGTAACGAAGTTCCTTATCGCCCGTTATCGAAAGGGGGCTAGACGGAAATAATTCTTACGAAAAGTTGTCACGACACTTTTTTGTTTTAGATGATTATCGCTAGATGGCGCTGTGATCAAAATCTTTTAAAACACGTTCCTTATCGCGCATTACGTTAGGAAAAAAAATTATAAGATATCTTTTAATCGAAAGGAACTTCGTTCTATTCGGGTGTCCCATGACACCTCTCAAGTTTTTTTTTTATTGCAAGAGAAATAAACGAACCTACGGACCGCATGATGGTAAATGGTTGGGAATTGGGATCATAAATATTTGTAATAGCAGAACAAAAATGGTACCTATCACACACTATACAGGACTTTTCTTCATTAAACTTTTTAAGAGGGACATCTCATAACACTCTTTACTTTTTTTCATTAATTTGAAAGTACCCTCAAAAACGCTTTTAGGTGACATGCCGTCAATTAGGCGTTATATTTGACTAAAATTACGTTTAATAGCTATTGGGGGTGTGTCAATAATTAGAACTACTCAATTAGAACGAAAATACTCTAAATAATTATGCTTTATTATCAACAGAAATCAATATGACAATAGTACGAAATGGAGTCATTATTTTTAATGCTATCACAAATACATTAAATAAAATTAACTAATACAAAATAAGTACTTACCACCCATATGTGAGAATATTATCGTCATTTGATATTTTATCTCTAATGGCGGTACTGATTGCTTCTCCTGCCATTTCAATTTGTTCCCTAATATATCTGTCTATTTCTTCTTGAAGGGTTTTCTTGGCCTGCAAAATAGTTAATTCTATTATGATTTTATGATGTAAAAAACCGCGTACAAAAAATTATCATGAATATCAAAGAGGAAGCCCATAGGAATGGAGTTATATAGAACCTACGCCACTGGAAGGGGTTTAGATAGCTTTTTTATTGCAAGTTAGATAAAGCGATCAATAAAATAATATTTTTTTGTATCTACTTGTTTTTAAACAGGGTTTATTTCAGTAGAATATGCCACCCTTGTAAACTTATTTTTTCCCTCTCTGTGGCTTGAGTCTTTTCTATACAGAACAACTGTCAAAGTCGCGTAGAGTGAATATCAGTGTTGGTGAACGAGATAAAGGGGGGAACGGGGTTAATTTTTTTTTTTGCTTAATACAGCCTACAGCCCACCTGATGGTAAGCGGTTACCGTCGCTCATGGACCTCTGCAATGCCAGGGCAGAGGGGCCGTTATCTATCACCTACCCATACAGGACTTTTCTTAAACCTCGTTTAAAGAGAGACATGTCATAGCGCACCGGAATAGAATAATAACGAAACTAACATCAAACTCATCGACATTATTTGGCAGTTGCGTGAGATGATGCCTGAAGAACTTGACCGCGTTGAGTTGCGAGGCGCAGGGAGCGCGCATGGCCCACAGGAAGTGCAGGCTGGCGGCGAGGTGCGCGTCCAGCCCGCGACCGAACTCCGTGCGCGCCGGGAGGACGTAGTCGCGAACCACCTGAACAATTAACACTCATTATTACTCATTTTTAGATCGACTTCCAAAAACTCAATTCGTTTCTATGTTTGTTTTTGACGTGACAACGTCTTATAAATTGGTTTGCTGGGTGACACTTCAAGAAACTGCGTTACGCTCCGCTCACGTTATGCGCTCACAATGAGAGCGAGTGAGAGGCACGCGTCCCTTCCACTTTTTATGTGTCTCTCTCGCTCTTAGGCGGGCTAACCATGCCCGAGTGGTTGTCACGTAAAACTTTCGCCCGTATACCGACTTTACAGGCAACCATTTTTTTTTAATGTGAACCGATTATATGATGCTTTTTTGTTAGGAAGCAGACACTTTGGAAATATAAAATCTGGAAAGATCACACTGGTAGTTTTGAGCTATGCTTGAGAATTCTTTACTATTTAACTATGTAATTTAAATACTTTAGTATATAATTTGAGTAAAAATATTATTTTTGGTACTATGTTATAGTTTTTTCAGGTCATTCAACCCTGATAAGAAAACATTCAATATTGTGTATTTTTTGGGACACAATCTTTTTTTTTATGGGAATTAAAAATAGTCGATGACGAACCTTATTTAGCGCATCCAGTAACGCTATACATCTCGCGTTTGAACCCTTGACCACTCGCGTTGACAATTGAACACCAAGCTTTACTATTGCAGGATGAAGGCTGTAGAAAACAGTGAAAATAAGAAATACTTCAGCATTACTTCTTTTATGTTTATCTAATTTAAATTAAAAGTTTCCTTATTATAAATGCGAAAGTAACTCTGTCTGTCTGTTACGCTTTCCCGCTTAAACCTCTCCACCAGATTTGATGAAATTTGGCACTATTTAGACCCTGAGAAAGGACATAGGCTACCTTTTATTATTACTGTGAAAAAAAAGGATGAAGGGATGAACGGGTTATAGAGACCATGCAGACGACGTCGTGGACAGCAGCTAGTCATCATCATCAGCCTATAGACGTCCACTGCTGGACGCCGGCCTCCCCCTGCCCTCACCACATCGACCGGTCCTGCGCCATCTGCATCCAGTGACCTCCCGCGATCTTGACCAGACCGTCGGTCCATCTTGTGGGGGCAGTGTATTATATTATTCCTAGATTGTTGCCTGAACACTACATTTAATGCTCTTGATAGACGATATTACGCAATGTAAGATAGTAATTGTCAGCAATTGACCTAATATTCATACTTACTTCGAGTTAATAGGTATCTTCTTTAAAGGGTCCTTATCAAACTCAGTGTATAGATGTTGGAACCAATTGAAACGTTGAGCCACTTGTGTTTTACTTTTGGACTTTTCTAAAGTCTTTGATTTTATTGATTTCTCCTGAAATGAGAATATATTGTTTAAATTGTAACAAAGGTCTGTCTATAACACCAATGGCAAATTATTTTTGAATAATGGTATATAAAAAATCGTGGTGGCCGAGTGGTCGAAGCGCGTCCTTCCGTACGGGAGGTCGCGGGTTCAAATCCGGCCGGCTTGTACCTCTAAATCTAAATGTGAAAAAGATTTATGTGCAATTTTTCACAACACCACTGGCTAAAACAGTGAAGGAAAACATCGTGAGGAAACCTGCATATCAGAAAAGGGTTCTAAAAAATCCTTTGAGGATATGTGAAGTCCCCAATCCGCACTGGGCAAGCGTGGTGGACTATGCCTAATCCCTCTTCTGAGGAGACCTGAGCCCAACAGTGGGCAGTAATGGGTTGGTACAGTAATGGTATACGCAAATTAACATTATGAAGAGAGAATCTGATAAACCCAAAATCAAGACTATTCCTGTCCTTTCAAATGAACCCATAATTTTGCTGGGTCTAAGACCTTCCGTTCTCAAAATTATTTATGATAGATATATAATTATTTAACATACTTATGTATTAAGTTTTGAAACGTCAAATTAACAACAAATGCAAACCTCTTTCTTAGGAGCTTCAGCAGCTATCGTAGGTGCTTCAGGTTTAACTTTAATCGTAACTGCTTTTTGTTCTGCAGCTTGTTTGGCTGCCCTTTGAGCCTCCTGCTTGGCGCGACGTTCTGCCCTGAGTTCCGCTTTACTCTTACCACTCTCTTCTTGCTACAATGATGTTTCAAACTTGTATTATAAGTTAGTGGTAATGTGACAAGAAAACATTTTGCATGTAGTGAGAAATAAATTTTGATGACAATGACAAAATTAGCATTATTAGACAAATTTAAATGAGAACATTAATTTAATGATGAATCCACATTAGTTTAATTTTAAGCTGAAAATATTTTGCAATAGTGATGAAAATGAGTACAAAGCATTCGCCAAAAACCAGTAAAAATTTACCACAAATACCTTAACAGTGTATTGACATCACAAATACAAATGTTAATTTACAAATCCTTATCCAAAAATGAATAGATTAATAAAAAAAAGCAATAATGAAAACAAATTAACAAAGATGTTTATTGGTAGTTAGTGTTAACAAAAAATGAGACATTCCCAGACATAATTACCTTTTTACCTCCTAATTCCAAGGCACTTACTTTTGTTGTTATATCTTTAACTTCTTTAGCTACATTAACTATATCTTTTAATGTTTCTACAACATCTTTTACGGTCATTTCTTCATTTTGTTTAGCAGGTGTTTCTGTTTGAGCTTCAGCAGATGGAACCTTATTTTCATTGTCAGAAGATCCTTTTTTCTTTGCCTGTTTTGCTGCTTTCTTTGCAGCTCTTTCTGCTTTGATTTGATCTTTATTTATTTCGTCTACAGGATTGGTTGTAACAGATTTATCAACTTCATCTTTACTGTTTTCTTTTGGTACGAAATCCTTTGCATTTACATTAAGTTTTGGGATTTCTTTTATGTCTAGAGTTTCATTTTTATTTTTACCCTTTTGTTTAGCTAATTTCTTAGCTTCGCGTGCTGCTTTCACGTCATCTCTGGACTTTGAAGGAATTTCGTTTGTTGACATTTTAAAAAGTATGCTATCGTCAAATTCTTTTATCACCACTGAACGAAGGGCATCCTCTATTTTATATTCGTTGTTATTTTTTATATGTTCTTCTTCAGTTTTATTATTCTCTTCGTTTTGTACTGTACTTGTTGAGGTGATCAATTCTTCGTAGTCTGTGCAGAATCTTAATTTGTGTCTTCTTATTCTTCTCTTTTGAGTTGCAGTCAAATGTTCTTTTGACTGGCTTGGGCTGCTGATGGCATGTATCTATTGATAATAATTTTAATTAATTTTAATTCACCTAAGACTACTAATGATATGAACTACTACTTGATAGTTAATCTAATGATAAAATACATTTCTACAATAAAAAGAAACATGGTACTAAAAAATTTGCTTTTAGCTTAATTTAAAAAAAAAAATTGTATTTCCACAACTTTTGACTGATTTTTTACTTTTAAAGTAAAATAAAAGCAAAATTTCTTTTGTACTTTTTTCTACAACAAAACTAGTATCAAGTAAAACTATAGTACTTTTACATCTATACTTCTACTACCAATACAACACATACAGGGATTCAATGTATTCTGATGGTCAGTTTGCTAATAAAATCATAACAGCTTGTTTCATCTTTTACCCATATATTTATCATGAACTATTTTATGTTAATTTTAAAATATAATTTTTATTTAATTCTAGACTTAAATATTCTCCAAACTTTAAATATATTTTTTTAAATAGGTAGTAAAGGTGTCCTCCTTCTGAAGGTGATTGTATCTCATTTTGTATGCTGTTGACATTACCAAAGACACAAAAATAATATATCTTTCAGAATGCAATGCAACGTAGGCCAATCACTTCTTGGTAATAATGCACTTTACTATTGCATCATTACAGAATTTACTCTTTTTCATTGAATCTTGAGGAAAAGAGTTAACTAAAGAGATTTCAGCTAGTGTAATTCATGAGAGAACGTATGTTTTTAGATAGTTAAATTAAAAATGTTTATTTCTTTTTTAAATATAATTAATATAACCTCAAAGAATTATTTTTCTATTTGATAACTTCCAAAATTATGACCTCTAAATAAATACCTTAGACATTACCATAGCTGCTATTCCTTGGAAAGCTATAAAACAACTCGAATTAGATAAATTTGTCCACGTAAACAATATTCAAGAATGATAAAATGCATAGGTACTTGCAATAAATTGAAAATACTTACATAAAACTTGTTAATACTATAATTTACGCCACATCAAAACAGAGATGAATAAATGTTTTGTTATCGCTTTATCTTTTCACCTAACTGTATAATAATTTTTATATTTAAATAGAAAAGTTATTGCACGACTTCTGAAATCACCAGGATTTCTGCTGAAATCGGAATTGTGATCGGAATTTTTGACATTGACATTGTGATTGTGAATGACATTATTGAAGAAATGATTTTTAGAAATTAAAGTAGGGTTGTAAGTAGTAAAATCGAGTAATAAAATCGATTCTGAAAAATCGACTTTTTCATAAAATTTTAAGGATTTACTTAACTAAACAAAAACACGGAGCAATAGTTTTGGAATATTTTATTCCATCAAAACACTACACACATACAATGTACAATAAACCAGGTCTCGCACTATACAAAAAGATTATGAGATCTGGATGTGACACTAAGTTTTAGTAGTGATTTTAATGTGTAATAGTTTTAGTTTTAGTGTGTAATAGCTTTGACAATTTTAAATTTTCAAAATAAAATAACTAAGGCTATAGATTGGTTGCCAATCTTTATATTTATTGTAATAATACCAGGTAGCTAAACGCTCTACTGGGACGACTGGGACCGATCTATTATCACTGACAGGACTATTGCTGCCAATAAGCCTGACATAGTGATAATACATCGGGATGCGCATCGGGTGGTGCTGATCGATGTCACCATTCCACATGACGAGAACCTTATGAAGGCAGAAAAATAAAAACTGCTAAAATATTTGGACCTGGCCCACGAGGTGACCGACACGTGGCGTGTTGAATCGACCATCATTGTTCCGATCGTTGTATCTGTGCACGGTCTAATAGCGAAAAGCTTCGACCGTCATCTACAGAAGCTTTCGCTCCCCGGCTGGGTAAAGGCCTTGAATCAGAAGGCGGTCGTTCTGTTCACGGTGCCTATTGTGAGGAGGTTCCTCTCTCTTGAACCCTGACCACTGATGGCTTGGGTTGTAGACCCCGTCTCCAGTGGCCCTCTATTTTTTATATTGTATTTTTAAATTTCATTTGTTCGAAAATGTTTTTTTTTAAATGTAATGTAAAAAATAAGTAAGTTAATGAATACGAAAGTAATAAAACTTCATGATCGGAAATTATAAAAGTTTTATCGATTCTTAATCGATTCCCAATACTGAGTTGGTTTAGCGATTTAAGTCGTGATAAGTACCTGTGATAAGTACCCTGTACCAAACTAAACTTCAAAGCGGCAAATTTAAATATCACAAGGAGATCGCAAGATTTGTAAGCCTAAAACTACCTGTATTCAGATAAAAATTTAAGGTTCGTTCAAGTCATGAGAGACATGAAAACACAGAGGTTCATGAGCGACGGTAACCACTTAGGCCCGTCAGGTGGCCCGTTGGCTCGTCTGCCTACATGGCAATAAAAAAATATGTTACTTTTACTATAGTATTCATTTCGTCATTATTATTGAGATGCCAAATAAAACTTCGACACTAAATTTCAATTAAGATAAGCGGGCATCTAGTTGATAAAACAGTTTTGCAATACGATATGGCTAAGTAGTAAACAACTCATTTTGTGATTAGGGTTTTGAATCCAAAACTTAGTTATGTAACTTAGTATAGAACTACTCCTAAGGCGTAAGTAGTTTAAGTACGCCTTGGGAGACAAATGTTTTGGAACTTATGAATTAACGTTGAAAAAATAGCTGGGCATTCTTCCAAAGACTAAAGATACCTGATAATAATCTAAGGTAAACAAGCAAAAGATCACAGCTCGATTTCGTGTAATTATTACATGTAGATAATAATATTTTATTTACTGATATGTTCAGATTTTACCCGGTTCTAAATATCAGTTGCATCACAAATGGTAATTGTTGATTTTAAAATCATATAGCCTTGGACTTCAACATCCAAATTCGTCGTTTAATTCACTGATTTTTCGATTTTTTGGAAATGCCACTCTCCGTCTAGGTAGGATGGAGAAACTAAGTTGGTTTTACAGTTTTTAACTGTAATTATGTACTTAGCTACAGTCTTATATATTTCCTCGATTCGTTGTTATATTATATTCAACGAGTCTGCAACGCCTACTCAATTTAATACGGTCTGAAACTGCGACACACTATAAATATGATAACTATTAATACAAGTCTGGAAAGAAAAATGAAACTAACAACTACTATATTTGTATAATATAATTGCAATAAATGTATTCTACATGTAGAATTAATATAATATTTTAATGACTGTTAGAATAAAATGCAAGCATGACTCGAATTTTCAATACGACCCACGTATCAAAAAACCGTTAGAATTAATCTTCATAGATAAATCACTTCTATCATTCTAACTGTAAATAACAGCACCATGACTTGGAGTGGTTGCAAAAATATATGATCTAGCAGTTTCTCTGTCGATATTACAATAATTAACGTAAAATTCATCAATCATGGCATCTATGTATTTCGAAATATTTTCTTTCGGGCACAATGCTACAATGCATCCACCCCAACCAGCGCCAGTCAAGCGAGCATGTACATTTATTTTTCTCGACAAATCCACCAAACGATCAAGATTATCATGAGAACATTCATACAACGTCTTAAGACTTTCATGGCTCTCTAACATCAATAATCCTAGTTTCTCGATTACATTGTATTTTTCCAATATCGAACGCCCATTAACACCTTCACAGTGCTGATCACCGTTAGCGCCATTTGTTGACGTGTTAATATTGAAAGTAGATTGTTCACAAAGATTACGGAAACTATCAACTCGCTTAGCTTCTTCATACACGTGAAGAGCGCGTTGTTTTAATTTAAATTCGGTCAAATGTCTAGTATTCGGGGTCAAATAAAACCGGTTCAATTCATCTTCTGGTATGTTTAAGATTTCGCATACATCGCTCTTCGAATATAATTCTTTATGTAAATGTTTAGTTACTAGTTGTAACATTTCTTCCAATGACTTTTGTAATATTTTTTGAACTTCACTTAATGTTATAACATCATTCGTAACTTTAGCACCTGAACTCGCAGTTAGCAGTACTTTCGCAGCAAGTCTACATTCTATGACTCGTCTGTTAAAATCATTTGTAGCGGCTTTATTTGCTTCGGCTACGCTGTGTGCTACTACAAAAGTAGCGTTTTCTGGAAGAGCCACTGGTGTAGCTTTCAGTGGATTCCAGGTAATATATTGAGCGCTAAATTTTTGTGCCAGGAAAGCAATAGCTTGATCCATTCCTCCACCTTGTGTTCCGATGTATCGTTCGCTTTCAGCACATAAACTAGCTATTTTTAATTTACTAATTTTAGCATTCTGAGCGTGAATAAATGCGAGACATGATGCACTAACTAACGCTGATGAACTTGATAATCCTGAAGCTGGTGGAATATTTCCGTCTATTAGGAAATTTACTCCGTTTATAGTTTTTGTATCGAGATATTCTAATCCTCCTTTTACTCCACAAAGTACGTAATTGTACCAGAATGGTTTACCATTTTCATCTGGTTTTATATTGATTTGGTCCAAATCTGAATTTATAATCGTCTCATAATCGCTGTATTTTTTATTTGTATTTCTTATGATTAAATCTTGTTTATTCGTTACTCCAACCGCAATTAAAATGCTCTGCTCTATAGCCATCGGTAGTACTGGATATCCACAATAGTCGATGTGTTCTCCAATAATGTTAACTCGTCCCGGTACTTTGACCACGAAGGAAGGCTTAGTTCCGAATTCTTGAAAAAAGTTTTCGTTGAGTTGTTTTATCCGTTCTTCTTGAGGCATTTCCAATAAAGGCACTTCGTCGTATCTTATATTAGTCATTGTGAAATAAATTTGAATACGTTTATTATACTAATAAGTAAATTCGTTCCGTCCTGACGAGTGTTTTGTATAATACAAGCGCAAACAATGTTTGCTTATAGCATTTCACGCCGGGCACACTTGTAGTTATTGATAATGTTATCATCCGTTGATTGTCTAACACTCATAACAAACTTCAATAATCTAATAAAATGCTGCACACAACTGTCCAACAGATAGGGAAGATAAAACCCACTATTAAATTATTGTTTCAAGTATTCAAGATCTTGCAAGTATCTTTACAGTTCTAAAATACCGGGATTATAAAGAATAAAAATACAACCTCAAAAGACGTCTGCACAGCGCATCTGCGCTTCACCAACTGTTTTGTTTCACGGCTATGACATTCCATACAAACTTGACAGTTCTTAGTGTTTCCACTAACACTAAGAACGGTACGGAATTTTAAAAATCCAGCAGAGGGCGCCACCATTTTTTGTCTTTAGTCCTCATTGGCTTTGGCGACAAAAATAAACGCTTTCTTTTGAATTAATATAATTATTATAAAAAAAATCGTCTTTTAAATTATTTATATTTTACTTATTTATAAAAATATGAATGAACATAGTATTCAGAATTTATGTTAAATCATTTTTAATGGGGTATTTAGAATCTATACGACTGAATTGAATTTTGGATTTTAGTATAATTATTCCAGGACCAAAGTTTGATTTTAAGTCATAAGTAGTTTACATTAAACAGAAACTGGTGATTTTTATTATTATTTCTACCTCAGAAAAAGACGATGTGTGCCCGTAAACTTCGCAAATTTCAATATATTTTTCACTTATTTATAATATATGTATATCATATTCTCTTATTTATTATTCCAAAATTTTATTTTTTTAATCTTATAACAATCAAATTTCAATCATTATTTCAACTCTCCTTCAGAGTAGTCACAGTTTCCTTCGCACTCACATCTGCTCATTTCTTTCGAACCACTTTCAAACTATTTCATTGCGATTGACGACTTGACACTGATTACGGCATCTCGGATTTGTTTGTAAAATTAATTACAAAATGTTCAGATTTCCTGCAAATCCAACTCTTCGAGAAAACTGGGTAAAACAAATTAAAGAAAGAAAAAATACGTATTTCTCTATTTTTAGCCGTGTCTGCTCATGTTTACTTTTATGATTTGTTGAAGACATATTAAAATGATATTCAATCAAATTTATGAAAAAAGAACATAATTTAATAAACTATTTCTCATTTTTTATTGCGATTTCAAGCGAATCTCACTGCGTTTCCCACTACTGTGACATCTTACAAAATGGCGGATACGGCGCAACGCTGGCTGTGATTGGTCAATTGAGTTGTGATACAGTAAACAAGCACTGAAATTTAAAAAAAATACCAATACAGCAAACAAGCACGGAATTTTCGTTAAGTGCCGTGTTGAGTAAAAAACTAATGAGATTTTTATTATTTTAGAATTGAATATTTAAAAAAAATATTTTACCAATAGGATGGAAATTTAATTCTATATAATACTGCATTAAAAAGTCATTTTCGTAAACAATGTCAGATAAGCCAAACAAGCACTGAGGCGACGAAAAAAGAAAAAATAAAAAATATAAATATACCAAAATGTAAACATCACTTTACAGTTGAGTTTTCATCAAAAATTATAGCCTATGTGTTATTCTGATGTATAAGCTATATTGTGGTAAACTTTTCGACTTTCCTTATTTACATCCTCCGAATTTGTCTAGTCTTGCGCCGACCTAGTCCTGCGCCAACCTAGTATTGGGCCAACCTAGTATTGGGCCAACCTAGTCCTGCGCCAACCTAGTCCTGCGCCAACCTAGTCCTGCGCCAACCTAGTATTGGGCCAACCTAGTCCTTGGCCAACCTAGTCCTGCGCCATCCTAGTATTGGGTCAACCTAGTATTGGGCCAACCTAGTCCTGCGCCAACCTAGTCCTGAGCCAACCTAGTCCTGCGCCAACCTAGTATTGGGCCAACCCAGTATTATTATTATTATTATTTTTAATTGAATTCACGACTTTCTCTGTCTCAGGGTGTCACAGAGATTTACATGCAAAGCATATATGTGCAGTTTTCTATTTACATGACTCATAAGGTAAAGTATGCAAGAATTATTACATTATATATACATTGTTGACCTTTGATGTAAAGGTTTGAGCGAAAATGCGGGATACTTAACTAACTATTTACAATAAATTTATACTAGATACAATATTGTGATCATATCATTCATCATCGTTGATGCTGTGTGACCCTCATTTTAGCGCTTGCTCCATTCTTGTACAGATTGTTGTCTGATCAGGCTTTTTGCGAACGACACAGGGCACTTGTCGTAATGGGCTGATGTTTTTAGCTTCAGGGCAGCTTCCTTTGCTAGCATATCTGCTCTCTCGTTCCCAGTTATTCCAACATGGGCTTTCGTCCAGAAGAGATTGATCTTCGGAGGCTCTGATGTTGGCTCTGGCCAACCTAGTATTGGGCCAACCTAGTATTGGGCCAACCTAGTCCTGCGCCAACCTAGTATTAGGCCAACCTAGTCCTGCGCCAACCTATTCCTGCGCCAACCTAGTATTGGGCCAACCTAGTATTGGGCCAACCTAGTATTGGGCCAACCTAGTATTGGGCCAACCTAGTATTGGGCCAACCTAGTATTGGGCCAACCTAGTATTGGGCCAACCTAGTATTGGGCCAACCTAGTCCTGCGCCAACCTATTCCTGCGCCAACCTAGTATTGGGCTAACCTAGTATTGGGCCAACCTTGTATTGGGCCAACCTAGTATTGGGCCAACCTAGTATTGAGCCAACCTAGTATTGGGCTAACCAAGTATTGGCCAACCTAGTATTGGGCCAACCTAGTCCTGCGCCAACCTATTCCTGCGCCAACCTAGTATTGGGCCAACCTAGTATTGGGCCAACCTAGTATTGGGCCAACCTAGTCCTGCGCCAACCTATTCCTGCGCCAACCTAGTATTGGGCTAACCTAGTATTGGGCCAACCTAGTATTGGGCCAACCTAGTATTGGGCCAACCTAGTATTGGGCCAACCTAGTATTGGGTTGGGCCAACCTAGTATTGGGCCAACCTAGTATTGGGCCAACCTAGTATTGGGCCAACCTAGTATTGGGCCAACCTAGTATTGGGCCAACCTTGTATTGGGCCAACCTAGTCCTGTGCCAACCTATTCCTGCGCCAACCTAGTATTGGGCCAACCTAGTATTGGGCCAACCTAGTATTGGGCCAACCTAGTCCTGCGCCAACCTAGTATTGGGACAACCTAGTATTGGGCCAACCTAGTATTGGGCCAACCTAGTATTGGGCCAACCTAGTATTGGGCCAACCTAGTATTGGGCCAACCTAGTATTGGGCCAACCTAGTATTGGGCCAACCTTGTATTGGGCCAACCTAGTATTGGGCCAACCTAGTATTGGGCCAACCTAGTATTGGGTTAACCTAGTCCTGCGCCAACCTAGTATTGGGCCAACCTAGTATTGGGTTAACCTAGTCCTGCGCCAACCTAGTATTGGGCCAACCTAGTATTGGGCCAACCTAGTCCTGCGCCAACCTATTCCTGCGCCAACCTAGTATTGGGCCAACCTAGTATTGGGCCAACCTAGTCCTGCGCCAACCTAGTATTAGGCCAACATAGTCCTGCGCCAACCTCTTCCTGCGCCAACCTAGTATTGGGCCAACCTAGTATTGGGCCAACCTAGTATTGGGCCAACCTGGTCCTGCGCCAACCTAGTATTGGGAAAACCTAGTCCTGCGCCAACCTAATACCGATACAGCAAACAAGCACGGACTTTTCGTTAAGTGCCATGATAAAAAACTAATGAGATTTTTATTATTTTGGAATTGAATATTTTAAAAAAATATTTTACCAATAGGATGGAAATTTAATTCTTAATAATTCTAATCGCCAACCTAGTATTGGGCCAACCTAGTATTGGGCCAACCTATTCCTGCGCCAACCTAGTATTGGACCAACCTAGTATTGGGCCAACCTAGTATTGGGCCAACCTAGTCCTGCGCCAACCTATTCCTGCGCCAACCTAGTATTGGGCCAACCTAGTATTGGGCCAACCTAGTATTGGGCCAACCTAGTCCTGCGCCAACCTAGTATTGGGCCAACCTAGTCCTGCGCCAACCTTGTCCTGCGCCAACCTAGTCCTGCGCCAACCTAGTATTGGGCCAACCTAGTCCTGTGCCAACCTAATACCGATACAGCAAACAAGCACGGACTTTTCGTTAAGTGCCATGTTGAGTAAAAAACTAATGAGATTTTTATTATTTTAGAATTGAATATTTAAAAAAAATATTTTACCAATAGGATGGAAATTTAATTCTTAATAATTTTAATCGCCAACCTAGTATTGGGCCAACCTAGTCCTGCGCCAACCTAGTATTGGGCCAACCTATTCCTGCGCCAACCTAGTATTGGGCCAACCTAGTATTGGGCCAACCTAGTATTGGGCCAACCTAGTATTGGGCCAACTTAGTATTGGGACAACCTAGTATTGGGCCAACCTAGTATTGAGCCAACCTAGTATTGGGCCAACCTAGTATTGGGCCAACCTAGTATTGGGCCAACCTAGTATTGGGCCAACCTAGTATTGGGCCAACCTAGTATTGGGTTGGGCCAACCTAGTATTGGGCCAACCTAGTATTGGGCCAACCTAGTATTGGGACAACCTAGTATTGGGCCAACCTAGTATTGGGCCAACCTAGTATTGGGCCAACCTAGTATTGGGCCAACCTAGTCCTGCGCCAACCTATTCCTGCGCCAACCTAGTATTGGGCCAACCTAGTATTGGGCCAACCTAGTATTGGGCCAACCTAGTCCTGCGCCAACCTAGTATTAGGCCAACATAGTCCTGCGCCAACCTATTCCTGCGCCAACCTAGTATTGGGCCAACCTAGTATTGGGCCAACCTAGTATTGGGCCAACCTAGTATTGGGCCAACCTAGTATTGGGCCAACCTAGTATTGGGCCAACCTAGTATTGGGCCAACCTAGTCCTGCGCCAACCTATTCCTGCGCCAACCTAGTATTGGGCCAACCTAGTATTGGGCCAACCTAGTCCTGCGCCAACCTAGTATTTGGCCAACCTAGTATTGGGCCAACCTAGTCCTGCGCCAACCTAGTATTAGGCCAACATAGTCCTGCGCCAACCTCTTCCTGCGCCAACCTAGTATTGGGCCAACCTAGTATTGGGCCAACCTAGTATTGGGCCAACCTGGTCCTGCGCCAACCTAGTATTGGGAAAACCTAGTCCTGCGCCAACCTAATACCGATACAGCAAACAAGCACGGACTTTTCGTTAAGTGCCATGATAAAAAACTAATGAGATTTTTATTATTTTAGAATTGAATATTTTAAAAAAATATTTTACCAATAGGATGGAAATTTAATTCTTAATAATTCTAATCGCCAACCTAGTATTGGGCCAACCTAGTATTGGGCCAACCTATTCCTGCGCCAACCTAGTATTGGACCAACCTAGTATTGGGCCAACCTAGTATTGGACCAACCTAGTATTGGGCCAACCTAGTATTGGGCCAACCTAGTCCTGCACCAACCTATTCCTGCGCCAACCTAGTATTGGGCCAACCTAGTATTGGGCAAACCTAGTATTGGGCCAACCTAGTCCTGCGCCAACCTAGTATTGGGCCAACCTAGTCCTGCGCCAACCTTGTCCTGCGCCAACCTAGTCCTGCGCCAACCTAGTATTGGGCCAACCTAGTCCTGTGCCAACCTAATACCGATACAGCAAACAAGCACGGACTTTTCGTTAAGTGCCATGATAAAAAACTAATGAGATTTTTATTATTTTAGAATTGAATATTTAAAAAAAATATTTTACCAATAGGATGGAAATTTAATTCTTAATAATTTTAATCGCCAACCTAGTATTGGGCCAACCTAGTCCTGCGCCAACCTAGTATTGGGCCAACCTATTCCTGCGCCAACCTAGTATTGGGCCAACCTAGTATTGGGCCAACCTAGTATTGGGCCAACCTAGTATTGGGCCAACCTCGTCCTGCGCCAACCTATTCCTGCGCCAACCTAGTAATGGGCCAACCTAGTATTGGGCCAACCTAGTATTGGGCCAACCTAGTATTGGGCCAACCTAGTATTGGGCCAACCTAGTCCTGCGCCAACCTAGTATTGGGCCAACCTAGTATTGGGCCAACCTAGTATTGGGACAACCTAGTATTGGGCCAACCTAGTATTGGGCCAATCTAGTATTGGGCCAACCTAGTATTGGGCCAACCTAGTCCTGCGCCAACCTATTCCTGCGCCAACCTAGTATTGGGCCAACCTAGTATTGGGCCAACCTAGTATTGGGCCAACCTAGTCCTGCGCCAACCTAGTATTCTAAAATAGGCGAAAGTTGCCTTTTAACCAATGGCCGAAATTAAATGCCAACTTGTTTTATGCAGCAATGCAAAAAAACTACAGAAAAAAAATGCTGGCGCCCTCTATTGGAGCGTCTGAGACTCGTACCTCTTTACTAAATAAACTTCAAACGGTAACAGTGTCGCATCTGTAATATACTTTCTAATCTGTGGTTTTGTTTTCTATAAAATTATGTTATCGTCGTCGGCGTTATCTGTGTCGTCGGCCGTCGTCGTTGCGTTCGTGGACTAGCGATGGGTCGTTATCGGTTTTTGAGATAACGTAACGTAAGCGTTATGTGATTTCCAATAACTAGTTTCTTAACTAGTGATTTTTATAACTAGTTATTTTCACAACGTTCTGAAGCAAACGTGATAATTGTAACGTAAAATCGTTTGGTTAGGTAGCAGTATAACTTAATTCTTCTTCACGCACACGTATCGTGTATCGATACTATTTTTTTAGGCGCGTTTTACATTACTCGTTTTACTCCTTTACGTTGTCAAAGCTATGTGTAAGGTGGTCAATGTAAAACGTCGTTTTCATCTTGTCATTACGAATATTGTAAAACCAGTGATTTTGCGTGAGTAGTGAAAGTAGCCAAACATCGACGCTATGCCTTAAACATAAGAGTGAATTCGATTTAACTTTATGGCGTTGTGATTAAAAGAGTTATTGAAGACTGATGCCTATTTCGATCGTTTAAATGGCGTTATGAATATCACTAGTTTTTGTTGTAGTGGAAAACGAGTGATCACTGTTCGAGCTCGTAACTGCATATATAACCAGTTATGGTTAATAACGCCCATCGCTATCGTGGACGCACGTCGATGGAAATGAACTCATATAGGACTGGATAAAGACTGACTTCTAAAATAATAATCGTTAATCTAATTTATTTCAATGATTTGAAATTGTATTATTTTCGAATTTTACTGAATTCCAATCACATTATATTGTATGTTACTCGGGTTATTTTGGTTGTGAAAATCGCCGGATATGTGGGAATTGAACCACACTAAAATTTCCAACTGCATATATTCAGCGTCCGAACCCCAGCTGAGGCCAAAACACAGTTCGAAGTTATACTGAACGGCTCGGCGCGTTACGAACTACTTTCTTTTGTAAGGTAGTAGGCTGATGGCTCGCCTGTTAAACGGATTCTAGAGAGAGTTAAGTGTGTTTTTTTAAACTTAGGCTCTATTTAATTTAATTTATTAAGATTTTAGTCTGTAACTACAAAATGTGTAAATCAAGTAGGCAAAAACAACACTTCTCAATTCCTTATTTGCGTATGTTGGTGAATATGGAATAGAAACGGTCGTATAGATCTTTATTAAAACTAACATGAAAGATAGTCTGCAAAAACACGAGATGTTTATCTTTCAAGAATAACATGCAATGTATTATTAGTATGGACAGTGGCTTTTTCTTTTTCCGAACTGGTGGTAGCCTTTTGACATCAACAAGCATGATAATTTCATTAACGTTGAGAATAAATAATTTCATTTCATTTCATTTCATTTTTACGACAACAAAAACGACTTAAACAGTATATTAAAAAGAGTAAATCAAACAGCACGTAAATACGTAATTAATATAGACCAAGTCGCATCGAAAGCGTAAAAATCCTATAAATTTTTACTCCTAGAAAACGCACACGATGTTGATGGTCAACTAGTCATAAATAAACACTTAATACTCGAGTGAATTGTTATATTTTTATAAAAGCTCAATAAGTATATTGATGATTTTTATTACGCTTAAATACACTAAAGTTACAAAAATTTGCACATAAAATGGAGGTGGTTTAGCTCTTGTGACGTCAAACGAATTTGTTGCAGAAATTAATTTCCACTATGTCTCTTTCTGCCTACGTGCCCGTCAATCAGGAAGAAAGAGATAACAGGCCTTATAACGTGCTTGTGTAGTATCTAAATATTCTTCGTAATCTGTGTCTAAAAGTATTTTGCACGTATTTTCTTTTCCAGACTCAGAATTATTAAAACGGAAGAAGACTTTTGTTGATTTATTTTTTTAGTATGAAATTTAGTCCAGTATTTCGAGTATTTATAAATTACATCAAATTACATTGAATAATATGTAAAAATAAAAATGTATTAAAATTCGTCAAATATATGGAATGTGCTAAATTTATAACACGCTAAGTGAAAATAATGAAACATTTGATTTCGATAACCAATCTTGAATATTCCCGTTGGATATAAATAAAATGTCTTCGAATATAGATTTAGATAAAATCTGTCGAACATGCCTATCCGACTCAGGCCCTTTAGCGGATTTGTTTTCCATTTGTTCACCAGATATCTTCAAATATTGTACTTCTGTTGAGGTGAGTTTAGTCAAATCCTTTTCTTAGTAAGAAATTTCACTCATAAAAAAGCTTCAGTTTTATAAAGTTGTTTAAGACATGGAAGATGTATTTATGTTCAGTGAAATTTAAATCCTGTGAACTGTTTAGAATATTTTTGTTTCAACACATTTCACTTCAAATTATATTATAGTTTCATAGATTTGTAATAAACATTCAGTTTAACCTTATTTCTTTCATAAACTATTATTGATAACAAGAAGTACTATACACTAACATAGTAGCTGTGTATTAGCTGATTGTAAAGAAAAAAACTAAATGAAAATGCTAATAACTACAATTTTTATTTCACTTTAGATTTCAGAAGGTGATAAGCTACCAAGAAAAGTATGTCAGATGTGTGTTGATTTATTAGACAAATTGTACCAGTTCAAACAGATTGCTATCAAGTCAAATGCAGTATTGAAACATCACATAGAAGCAACGGTAACATATTCACTGCTATAGTTTTAAGATTTTGTATACCATAACTATTGAAACATATTGGTAATATTTAAATAACATGTGCTTCGTTAAACATGGTCAAAGAAAAGTCCTGTATATTAGGTGATGGGTAACAGTCCCTCAATGCCCTGGCATTGCAAAAGCTCATGAGCAAAGTATACAGGTGGGTTCTGGCCTCAGCTGGGGTTCAGACGCTGAATGTGAGCGGTTGGAGGTTTTAGTGCGGTTCAACTCCCACATACTAAAAAAATTCTCCAACTAAAAAAAAAAAAACTTTTAATTATTAGGAAAGAATAAAACGTGAACATGGATTATCAGAAGTGGAATTGCCAATAGCTATACTCGCTGAAGAAATACAGTTTGCTCCATCTACAGATAACAGTTCACATGAAATATTTAGTGTGCCCGTACAAGAAGAGAATAAAGTAAGGTAATAAGTGTTATTAAACTAAAATCTTCGTAGAGCTTGTTAGGAGCCTCACGTTTTGCAATAACTGCTAAAAAAATGAGATTTTAGGCTCTCTCTAGATGAGATTTACATCCCATTTCATGCATACTAAAATAACCTGACTGTAAACAATTTGGAAAATGGAATTTCTATAAATTGCATTATTTTTTTAGCTCTCCTATAAATTGATTTTCTGCAAATAGTTGGTATTGAACTTTTAAGAGATTAATGTAATTTAGTTTGTTAAAGTTTACTACTACTACCTAGTACAAGTGTAAAATTGTTACTCTCGAAATGTTCAAAGTTTCTGAACAAGCTGAACAAGGGGGATTTATTGGCTTTTTACGTCAACTAACTTTCTTTACACTGAATTCTTCTTATTTGATTACACTACTAGAAAGAGCACAAAAAAGTGATCTAGATAGACTAAAAAAGCATTTTTAGATTGTTTTGACACTTATTGGGTTTTAGCACTATGCCCTCGATATTATTGTTTTAGCAAAAGGTGCAGGAAAAGTGAGGCAATAAAGTTAAAGAAAAAAGTTCGCATGAAATGTCCAAAATGTGATAAAACATTCCAGAAGTATGAAAATTTCGAAGCTCATCTCAGAAACCATTTCGGAAAGAAGGTAAATTAGCATTACTGCATTTGATTTCTTCATTATTTGGTCCTTAGTTCACTGGTTTAAGAAAGAAAAACCTTCATTTTCAGCCTGACATAAAATGTGAATATTGTGAGAAAACATTTACGAATTTAAGAAACCTACACAGTCACGTTAGAACTCATACAGGCGTTAGAAAGTACCAATGCCTCACTTGCGGGAAGAACTTTGCCTATCTCAATGTTTTAAAGAATCACGAGTTAATACACGCAGGAGCGAAGAAATATGTGTGTCATATATGCAATGCTAAGTTTATTCAGAGATATAACTTGAAGGTATATAAATGTTATGTCATTTAAATTTGTATTTTATATTTCTTTCTTATATTAAAACTTGTCTTACTGGTTGTTAGCACTCAGTAATTTTCTACAAATTCTCTAATTAACCACTCAACTGGGAATGTCACTATTCGCTAGGTGGCGAAACTGGGAACTTCGTTCGGAATCAATACCGTGTTTGAGCCCCTTTTTAAAAACATTTTTGTCCAATAATTTTTAATTTTATATAAACCTTATATTTTTATAAATCTTTATTACTAAACGACGCTGTATTGCATTTTCAGCGAAAATATATCATCTCCTTAAATATGAGACGATTAAAAAATGTAAACAAAACAAGTTTTAGAACTGTGCTCAATTTTGGCTCCTGCCACAGACTTGACAAAAGTTAACAAACCAATTTGGTTGCCGATCCCAGTTGAGTGGTTAATTTAATGTTCAACTCTCATTATATAAGGCTTAAAATGCACCACTGTCTTTTATTTATTGCCAAGTAGGCAGACGAACCAATGGGCCACCTGATCTTTTTTTGTTTTATTTGATAGCCCCAAATAAAAAGGTCAGTATTAAGTTGCATATTGGCATCAAGTTAAACTGTCTCAATAATTTATAATAGATTCAATAAAATTACAGACACATTTAGATACACACACAAACCAAAAGAAGTACATATGCGGTCAGTGTGGAAAGAAATTCTCTCAACCAGGAAACTTGAAGATACATCTTATTAGGCATTCAGGGATCAAGAATGTTGCATGCCATCTATGTGATATGAGATTTTATGTCAAAGTAAGTATTTAACATGTTTTTTGTAATGCATACAATTTAATGAAATTTAATATTTTAAATCTGATAATTATCCCAGTGTTAAAATTGGGCAGTCTACATTTTGTCTTCTTTAAAACATATTTTAATTAATAACTTAGGTCATTGCTACAAAAAAACATAGCACTTAATTATCCTGTCCTAATTGTAGGGTAGTTTTAAACTGCGCGCACATTAAGACGGGTCGCAACGCAATGTAATCGCATTGTGTTCTAAAGATTCAGGTGCGATAGACGTAGATCGCACAAGCATCGTTTTTCTGTTTCAAAATTATGTCTGCGTAAACTTAAACACCAAATGAAAAGCTGATATATAACTATAGATAAATAAAATTGTGTAAATTAAAAATGTATTCTCTTTACAGAGTGACCTATTCAAGCACATGCGGTCTCACTCTTCAGACAAACCGTTCCCTTGTGATTACTGCGACAAAACTTTCAAGAGCAAAAGTTTTCAAACAGTGCATTTACGTTCACATACAGGTAATCTTAGGTTTTTGAATTCGTCAAATCTTTACGTGATAAATTAATGTGTGAATGGATCGAGACTAGGGTTTCTTTATTTAATTGGTAGGTAAATGAAGAATAGCTAAAAATAATTTAAAAAAACTTGAGAGGTGTCAAGGGACACCCAGATGGAACAAAGTTCCTTTCGATTAATTAGTGAGGGAATTGTAATAAAATTTTACTTTTTTTAAATATTTTGATCACAGCGCCATCTAGCATTAACCATATAAAACAAAATAAGGAATTGTTTTAAAAGATTTTAATCACAGCGCCATCTAGCGATAATCATCTAAAACAAAAAAAGTGTTTTCATAAGAATTTCCGTCTAGCCCCCTTTCGATAACGCACAATAAGGAACTTCGTTCCAAAAAAAAATAGCTACCCACCTAAACCCTATAAAAAAATCTAAAACATCAAAATTTTAGTTCAGACTTTCAGCAAACAAATAATAAAATCGTGCATGTGTCATTTATTTTTCATGTCCTGGCTCTTTCGTAGCTTGGTGTAGCATTAATTGTGCTTAATACGAATCTTAGTCGTTTTTAATTCATTTTCTTCTGTCTCGAAGCACACCAACATTTTACCTAAATTATTTATATTCACAGGAGAAAGACCATACGCCTGTGATTTCTGTCCAAAGCGGTTCATGTCAGGCAAAGACATGCGGAATCATCGCATGATTCACACCGGGGAGCGACCACACAAATGCGCGCTCTGCAACCAAGCCTTCATACAGAAATGTGCTCTCAACAGACATATGAAGAGCCACGACAAAGACGGACAGATCATTGCTGATATTGAAGGGATAGAGCAATCTGCGTTGTCCATTTCATATGCAGCTTGGAACGATGTGTGATAATAGAGAAATGATTTCAGTGATTTTGAAGTTACCTTTTGAAATTTTGTTGGTGGAAGATACTTCGATTGAAAACAGTGGTCTCATTTTGTTTTAGGTGGACAGATTTTAATGATTTATTCGTGTTTGTGTGATGTAACTATACTGTAAAATTGTGGATCAAATCCAAGACCAAATAAAATACTTGATAATTTTCAGTTGTTTAATTTTGAATGTACGTAAATTGATCTTCATCACCGTGTGACAATTTTTTCCCGTTTGATTACATTTCATCTTAATATTAAGATAAAGATTAAATTACATTGGGCTATGATAAATATTCCCTTCAACTCAATACTGTTAACTGCCTTTCGTGTATCTTGGAGTGTCGTTTCAAAGTGCTTTTTTGCGAAAATTCCTGTTCACAAACAGTGCATTTGTACGGGCGTTCCCCCGTATGAGTTCTTATATGTTCTCGTAAATTCTTCCTCGATATAAAATTCTTTACACAATACGTACAATTGTAAGGTCTTTCGCCCGAATGTATTCTCATGTGTAAAGTTAAATTAGACTGAGATGTGATCAATTTTTCGCAAACATCACATTTGTAGTATTTCCTTTCGGCGCTATTGTGTCTGATCAAATGTTGGGCCAAGTTGTATTTGTGAATGAAAGGTTGGTTACAAACGTGGCAAATGAATCGTTTGTCGGAATGACAACGTGCCACGTGCGTATGTAAAACTGTTTGGGTCAAGAATTTTCGACCGCATTGTTCACATGTAAACTTTCTTTCGCGGTGTTCGTTATGGGTTTCCAGGTGCGTCTGAAATAATATAAAAACAATTATTTTTTTTAGTGGAAGAGCATTTTTATATTTTATAAGAAATAATTAAAATATTGTGGAAGCACTAAAATGAACTATCAACTCTATTTAATAATTACGACCATGCTAAAATACTCGACACGGGCAATACGGTTTCCGCCATAATCTGGACACTAAATCCGAAATCGAAAAAAAAAAAAAAAAACCTATGAAATTTTTTAGAAGATAACAATGTTTTTTTTTTTGCCTTGGCAAATGGCAACTACCAAATGGCCCACTTGAAGGGAAGCAGCTATCGTTGCTAATGAAACTCTGCAATATAATAAAGAAAAGAAGATATAACCTACCTCTTACACAGACATGGTTGTTGCGGTGTTTTTTGCTAAGAAAATGACAGCAAAAAATACTACAAGAACAAACATTTCATAACTAATATTTGAAAAATTGCACTTTAACTTTTATATTTCAACTTACTCTCAGAATTACAGCCGTAGTGAATCCTTTTCCACATACATCACACATCAACAGTGGCCTATCTTGGTGTATTTGTTCATGTACTTTCAATGTGTGTTTATTCTTACTAAGCTTCCCACACACTTTACATTTCAAACTTTCCAACTTCACCTGTGTGTGTTCATTTTCATTATGTCGACGTAGGCCACTCCATGTTACAAAGGTTTTATTACATGGCTTGCAGCATATTGAGGTCTGTAAATTAAAATGATATGATCCGATAGTCAGGCATTTTGATGAAGATATACTTCTAAATATGAAACTGCAAAATGTGTATGGATGGATGTATGTTCATTTTTCATATGCAAACTGCTGATTGGATTTTAATGAAACTGTCAATTTTATAACTTACGAGTTAGACACACACAGGCAACATTTTGGAATAAATTCAGTACCATGTGGGAGGTGATTAGTACTTCATTAAGTGAATAAAATATAGAATTAAGGTTGTCTTTTTCCTAACTTACAGTTTTTCCTTCATGTTCCAACTTGTGTGCTTCAAACCTGTCTACATAATTAAATTTTTTATTGCATATTTCACATGAAAATATGAAGTGATTTCTTTCTTTCACAATCTTCTTTTTTATTTTGTTTCCTTGCAGTTTGATTGGATTTTTTGTTTTTCTGAAATTGTGTTATATTTTTAGATTTTGTTTACTGAATCCCAGCAGTATTGGAAATGGGTGTCAAAATAAAAATAGTACCTTTCCTTTGGTTCTATAACATCAGTGAATGATTCATCACTTTGGTTAAAGTCTTGTTCTGGTGAACCTGAAAATTTAATTAATTGTTAAATTGACAACCTACATAACAGTACTATCTATTATCGTGACTGTTGATCACAGTCGTCAAATTTAGCTCAAATGCAAGGCAGCTTGAAGGTGCATTTTGAGATTTTATTAAATTGGGCTGTGCATTAAGTACATATAGAAAAATATCCCACTCTCAACAAAATTGTCATTATAAACAAGGATTACATTTACAAATTGCAGTCTCTTTAATTTGTCACTAATTCTTACATTGAATTTCATAAATATGGAATGTATGGTATACCTACCATGATATTGTTCGTTTGATTCAACTTTTACAACGCAGTTTTGAAAGATACCATCTTTCTTCTCTTCGCCACTTTCGATGGATAACTCTTTTTCATATCCATTTACTCCCCAATGTGGTTGCTTTTCATCTTCATGTTTTAAACTTTTTTTGAGACTAATTAGTGTGTTTTCTGAAGCTATACAAATATTTTTGAATTCAGAATACTGTACAAGTAGGTTGTAACAAATTTCACAAATGAGTTTTGGTAGCTTTTCGTTCTTACATACCTGAAATTTTAAGCGTAATAATTCATTTATATTGTTTACCGAATTGCTTATGGATACATAACACTGGAGAATTTATAATATTTACTTGAGATGATATTCTTCACTGAGCAAAAAGTTGATGCAGTTTTGAACGAATGAAAATAAAGGAAACGGGATTTACTTTTTTATTAAAAAGAATTAATTAAATAAGTTACCTTAATTGAAGTACAAAAATAAAATAAATCTGCGGATACATTTTCAAAAAGTTTGTAAGTTCGCTCGCATTTTGTGAGACATGCTCGACACGCAGTTTCGAAATCATTCATCATGTTATTATAATAATGGAAATATATATTCAACACTTTATTACAAAATCAGTTAGCCAAAAATAACAAAATCAAAACCCCCAACTTACAAGTTGTTTACATTTTTTTTTTATCTTTGACAGTAGGGATGGGCTTGATTCGGTTTAATTTATTTTCGAGTGAAATTATGATTTCACATGCAAAATTTCAGAAGCAGTATTTCCTTTAATATCGATTCCTCTAACACCACATTTTTTCTCTGGCACTGTGATCGTGATTCGTGTCTCACGAAGGATGTACTTTCGAGAAATTTAATATCCATCCATCTTGTCCATCTTGCATTTTAGAAGAAAGTAAAAATTAGAAGATTTACTTCAAATTAAATTGCACTTGTTACTTGCTTTTGATGCCCACAGTCCATAGGAGTATTCATCAGTCCCTTATAATAAGAAATAATAAGGAAGTGAAGGAAGACACAAGCATATATCAATCAACAGAATATGAAATAAAAAATGCAATTAACAAAATATAAAATTTATTTATTTGATAACTTATAAAATATTGGACAATCTCATATAATTTCATAAATGCTGCTAATTATTAGAATCAAATCAGTTTTATCCATAAATTATAGCAAAGCCATCACCCTACATAATCATAAACGTTCTAGAATATTCGATAATATGCACAGTGCACATCTCCAACATTCACTTTCAAATTATTTTATTAATTTTTAATCTCTCTTTAATCTTAAAGCTAACACACACCTTTTTACTGATAAAATAAAAACTATAAAGTATAATATTTGTGACCTAACTTAACAGATTACATTTTACTCAGTACAAAATCCACAAGGTGTAGGAATTTTGTGTTTATTTTTAAATCACAACACTCAATCATCACAATATTTTTTAAGTGAATTTCAGTACACTATGTGTTTTCTTTGTCATTATTTAAACAGTATACCATTCGTGTACCATCAAATTAGTTTTTTTTTTCAATAAAAACTTTAATTTTTCAATACCTACACGGCATGAATTATAAATTCGTAAGAGAGCATTGTATCTAAAGTAACACCATTTTCGAATGATCAGTGTAATCGAAAACCATTTTTACCATAGGAGTGAAAGGGACAACAAATAACCCTTGATATACAGGGTGGATCTGTATCTTTGGACAATCTCACGTGGGGTGTATGACCTGTCGAAATATAACTTAGCACCATTTTTATTTTTTCAATCGGTTAAACCTTTTTTTCTGACATTGTATGGAAAACGTACGACTATCGATGCGGACTTCCATGCTATGAAGAAAAATTTTTTTTATCCAATTTCTAAAATAAAAGTGGTTCTAAGTTTTATTTCATCAGGTCATTCACCCCACGTCAGATTTTCCAAAGTTACAGATCCACCCTGTATAATAGCTAGTCTAAAATGACTTCACTATACAAGTCTTTGATTGTATTGTCTCAATATTCTAGTTCATCACAGTTTCCCCTGCATGAGCGGTTTGAGGTACTGATGGAATGACTTGTTGACTGGTTCGTGGTTGAGCGGACTCTTCATAGCCTCCTCCATCAGACGCTCGTACACGCGACCGTCGTACGCACCTAAGGCGGAATGAAGGATCTGAAACAAATAAACATCCATTCTAATATTTTTAAAATCCTGTTTGTTATTTTGTCACCAACGTCTATATAAACTGAATTGGTGAATGAGTATTTTAACGAAATATCGATCCATATGTTGTTATATTGTTACGAGAATGTTGTGGGGGTAGGGTCCAGCTGAAAATCAGCGCTGCAGCTGTCCAGGCTGTAGCTTCGTGCTGAGCTGGTCGCCCTTTCAATACACCCTCGCACATAACCTTTTATTTCATTCATTGTTTTAAATTATTTTTTATTACTTTTATATGATTGTTTGATCTTAGTTATAATCTTTTTTTTTTTGTTATATATTGTTCCTGTTATGTGTAAGTTGTGTTTTTGAATAACCGTATTTTCTTTCTTTCTTTCTTGTAGAAACATCCAGAAAAGTGTATGAGTGAGATAGAGATATATAGTGCTGTCTCTCTCACTCACACGAGACTGTTCGGGAATGTTCTAGAAAGTGTGTAAGCGAGACAGAGATATATTGCTATCTCTTTCATACCTTTCCAGACTAATCGAGAAGTTTCTAGAACGTTGTAAGTGAATTGAATAAATTTGAGTCTTCCTAAGGATAAAACCGTGTTTCATTACTTATCCCAAACCTCAGCTCGTAACAATGTTATGGTTTTACCGACCTCTATCCTTTCATACAATATAAGCAATATCTTGATGGCTTAGATGTTTATAATACAATGTTGTTCGGATAAAATATGGATACTTTTTTCCTGGTAAAATATCACTGTGAGATAAATTAAACTGTTATTACCTCATCGCTAATATCGAATGAGTCGACGAGTCCAACAGCGTTTGGTCTGACTTTCGACAACAAATCTTCATACCAGCGCTGTAGTTGTTCTATATCTCTCTCGGATATTGAAGTAAACTGAAAACATAAAGTATAAAATTAAACAAATATTATTTACTAGGTGACCCGCGCAACTTCGTCTGCGTTACAAAGGGGTTCAAAAATTGTAGGCTATGTGTTATTCTGATGTAAAAGCTACATTGTGGTAAAGTTTCATTCAAATCCATTCAGTAGTTTTTACGTGAAAGAGTAACAAACATACATCCATACATACAAACTTTCGCGTTGATAATATTATTATGATTTAAAGAACATGAAGATAGTATTTGAATCAATTAGTTTTCTTATGTGTTTGCTATTATTACGCAATATTTATGGCGTTATCTATTACTTAAGCTATAAAACGAAAATGAAACCAAAAAACTCCAATTTCAACTACAGATCTTTTAACACTGGTTGCTTGATGTGTGTAAAGGCACTGTAAAGTAACAAAAGGAACGGGTCTGATTATATTGGTCAGGCTGTCACTGAGGGCCCACTCCCGGCCGCTATCCCACTACTGCCCGATGCGGGGACTTTTGGCTGCTGGGTTTCCCCCCTGGCCCGGTTCGCCCCTCCTTAGTTAACCTGCACCCTCCAGACTCCTCCGGAGGGTCCATATTAACACCAGGCTTAGTGCGGACGTCCAGTCAACATGGGCCACTCAGCACCAGTGAGTCCCGACCTCAAACCGTCCTCCGTGCCCGACCTCCGAGTAGCCGGATTACAGGAGGCGCCAAGCTCCCAGTCGAAAGATATCGTGAAATTATTGTATACTTGAAACGAAAGGTACTGGAATCGAATCTCGCCAAGAAAATTTTTTTGCTTTGTACAATTTTTTTTTTACTTAGTGAATTTATTAAAAAAGTGTTTTTTATGAAATTTACATTTTTGTTACAATAAAAATTTATAATTTACTGTACCAAAGTTTACTATGGCGATACATCCCTTAATACTCTTCCTAAAATGAAGCAAAAATTAAAGCTACATATTTTCACACATACCCTCAGTAAATCCCCGACGCGTTGTAAGGCCCAGTACACAACATATAGATCCACTAACGTTGACAACACCTCGCGTAGTTCAGGCGAAGCAGTCTTGCATTGTATTTCTGTTTGCTCGTAGTAAGTCAGCAGTAACATGGCGCGACAATGCGCCTGTAAAATTAATCATTAGATAAATTATCAACTTTGTCTACATTAATAATATAAAGAAGAAAACTTTGTTTGTTTGCTTGTAATGAATAGGCTCAAAAATTACGGACCGTTTTTAAAAATTGTGAGTGAACATGGCTCACAATTTTGTGGTATCCAAAACTTTCTTACATCGCGTGCGTTATGAAAATTATTCATTATAGAACAAAATGATGTACTACGGATTTATAGGTCTTTGTAAGCCTGAACCCCCTTTTTACGTAGACGAAGCAGCAAGGATTAGCTAGTCATAAATAAAGAAGTACTGAAGAGTTTTTAGTTCATTTTAAGGGGGCTCAAAAGTATATTTTTTAAATAGAAACTTCAAAAAATTATTATTTTTAAGTATAATCGAATAGTTATTTAATGTTTTTTTAAATTTATTTATACCTCCGAAGCCTGCGTCAGTTGTACAGAAGTCATGTTCCAAGCGTCTTCGTAAGACAAACCTTCTTGCTGTCGTTTCTCGATATTCGCAACGCACGAACCGATTTTACTGAAAATAAAAGCAAATATGATTTATATTATGGGCTTGTTTTTTGTAACATTTACAAAAGAAGAAAGTAAAAAGTTGACTAAAGTCATTTTGTATGACTATTATTGTGATCTCAACATTTTTACTTTGTACATACATATTTACATTTAGTACCCCACTAAACACATCCACGCTGAATTTGTTAAAACATGATTTTGTTGTGCATGATTTTTTGTGAATGCGAATTTATAATTGTACTAGCTGGCCCGAGCAACTTCGTCTGCGTCAATTTCAATTAAAATGTATCTATGTTCTTTCTCAGAGTCTAAAGATTGTCTGTGCCAAATTTCATTAAAATCGGTTGAAAGGTTTAAGCGGGAAAGCGTAACAGACAGATAGACAGAATTACTTTCGCATTTACAACATTAGAAGGGATTCGTTACATTTACACGTTATACAGGGTGTATAAAGAGCACTCCCAAAAATGAAGACTGGTGGTAGTACTAGTGATACCTGTGACGATAAGCGGAAATCGGTCTATTCGAGGTTTTTTTTTTCTAAAAGCTTAACATCCCAGTCATTGGTACTACGCAACCTTCGTTTTCGGAAGTGGTCTGTATACACCCTGTATAATTTATATTCGTTACATCCCTATTACTCACCCCGCTGCGACTACATGGAACGCCTCTATGATCCCCGTGACGGTGTTGTGGAAGGGCGGCGACCGTCGGCCCCCCGTGACGCGCGCTATGTACGCCACTGTGGGCGTCAGGCGCGTTCCTCCCGACGCTTGCTGCCACGCTTTCACTAAATACCTGAAAGTAACACACAGCATAGGCATGACGACAGTATCAAAAATTAGAAGATTTGATTTTAGTGAAAAACTTGAGATTAATAAGATTTTTATAAACTAAAACATGAAAATATCACATTCGACCATTTTCGCTGAAACGCCAACAACATCGGATGACATCACAACAACTCTATTGGTTGTTTACCTAAGCGTGACGTCATACGCGACGCCATGACACTGGGCTGTTTTCGCGCACTATTTGAAATAAAATTCAAAACTGGCTTGGTGTGGGTGTTTTCGTACATAGTAGATGTGTACCCATAATATGGAAGAGGATTTCAAAATCTTTCGCCATGTCTATCATTCTAATTTAAATACACAATTGTGACGTCATAACTATCTCACTTACCTAGCAGTCTGCAATAACAGCACAGTGTTCTCCCCCTCGTAAGTGCAAGCTGCAGTGACCAGCCCGTACGTCATCGGCAGGTTTGAGGCGAGCATGTACCCGTGACCCCCACAGGACAATCGACAACGCTCTACGCACTCCGCGGCGTCGGACGTAACTACCGCTTTCAGGCAGCAAGATAACGCGTGTAACTGGAAAATTATAACAATAATCTAATTTAAGTTTCCTTTAATTGTGAACTAGAGATAAAGGATTAACAAAATGCAGGTAATTGAAAATCGGTTCGTTGATACAGGGTGTCCTGAAATATGTTATTGAAGCAACTACTGATTATATCATTTAAAGAACGACTTTCAATTTACATCTAAGCAAAGTAAGTTAAACTTTAGAGCTTTATTTTAAACATATTACTATATCGCTGCTCTCACCACTCAACACTACTTAGGAAGAAATAATTTATTCCTTCTTAACAACTCATCTGTGGCTGTTAAATGTAACCTATAGATGGCACTACTAGACAACCGCCAAGTTTGGTTGGTTCCCAGTTGCTCAGTGTACGGGTGAGGCCCCATTGGTGCGTTGCGCTGCGTTGCGTCGCGTCATCGCAACGGAACAACGCATTGTATGCCACACCTGTGTTGCGCAAGAGGGTATGCACACCGACGCAGCTGCGTCTCAGTTCAGCCTTTGCAATGGAGATATATAGATAGTGCATCACTGTCCGTCGTCGCAGCGGAGCTCCAACAACGCAGCGCATCACCCTCCCTCCCGCTTCGTCTCTTGTCCGTCGATCCGTGGAACGTCGCGCACACGACGACGACGCAACGGTCTAATGGGGCATGTCATAAAAAATGTATCGAAAACGACGCAGCGACGACGCAACGCACTAATGGGGCCTCGCTTTACCGCGGCTCAGCTGGAATAACATGAAGTAATAAAATCGCCCATACCTCCGGTAGTCTCTCCATATCCCCAGTCTCGAGTTCGGCAGTGACATTATTGTACATGTTCCACAGCCAATCGGCGGTTAGTTTGAACGCGTGGACCGACGCTATACCGATGAATAGCTTGTGTTGTTGCGTTACGTAGTCTAATATCTGCGGCTCGGGTTCGCTGTTGAGTTGTTTTTTTATGTACTTAAATGTATTTGATATTGGACAAGGAGTATATTATACAGGGTGATTTCCTAGTGAGGGTACATATTGAAGGTCATGGTAGCTGATGGTTATATACGACCAGTAAAAATATTATTACCAAAGAATATGGCTTAATGCCTTAGTAATCGCAACTTAAAAATATCTAAAATTCTTGCAAAATGATGGTTTTTCGACAGCTGATGGGTGTGGCGGAGGTGTGGGGTGCGCGAGATCACTAGAGGTCATTAGTCAACACTCTTTAAGCCGAAATTGTTTATGTTTGAGGTAGTTTTGTCGAATTTAGATTTAAAAAATATATATATATTTTGTAATTTTACCTATTTTTTGTAATATTCCGTATAAGAACAGGGTACTCATCACCCTCCTGCAATATGTACCCTCTCTAACAAATCACCCTGTATAGTATGTCTCATTTAATTATGCAAAAAATCTGGAGGCAAATAAGAATATTAATGAAGCAGTTTTTAGACAAGCTAATTCCTTTCAGTCTCTGCTTCCTATTACGGTTTAGCCGACAGACTTGTCTTGTATTTATGTGTAATTTTTATCACAAATACATTAGCAAAATATATTGAAGCAAACCATTGTGAGAAAATCAGCATATTTCAAAAGAGAGTCAATCTTCTTTTATCTTTATCACAAGCTGATTTTTTTAAAAATGATTGTTACTTTTGCCCCCTTAAAGTCCCTAACTCATGGACTATATCAGATGCTTCTACTAAGAAGTCCTAAGCCGGGCAGTATGGAGTTAAATACTCACTTAGGTTTAGGTTGCGACTGATGTCTAACAGCCGAATACCGAGTGGTGATAGTGACGGCTTTAGCCATGTAGTTGCACATATCGTTGACGAGAACAACGCGAACGAACATCATAGTGCCGTATGTGAGCTTAGAGCTCGGTGAATTCACGTACGTACCGTCCTGTTAATAAGGTTTAAAGTTGGGTAACAAATTTTGGGGCGAATGTTTTGCAATCAATAAGTTATGATATTTGTTATTAAAGTTCGGCCGTTCAGAGAATGCGTTCCTGACACCTATCTCACGAAAAATATTATTTACCAAGTTATTTGACGCTCAGTTTGGTACAAAATTATAACATTCATTGATTATTATTGATATAATAATGTTGTTTTAATGCTCATCAATTGTTGAAACGGTAAACAACCAGCAAAAATATTTTTATCGTAACCGCAACGCCATTACTAAGTTACGTGTCAGGAACGCATTCTCTGAACGGCTGAAGTATAGTTAAATGTATTTATTTATTTAGGTATTAATGATCTACCAACAAGGCTTACACCAAAAGAATTTTAATGCTGTCTTAATTACAGGTGAACAACAATTTATATAACTAAATAATGGTATGTTGTAACTTGATTAAATAAGTTAAGGAATAAAACTTTATTGTTCTTGGATGATTCATGAGTTTTTAAGTTTTTTTTTGACATGCAAATTTTTGCCATTATTGCCAAGATTTGACAAAATAAAATCCGAATGAACGATCATTATGAAGTTTATAAAAAATATTTTCCGCCTACCCACCTCTAATACTTTAGAGTTTTTCATCAACATGTGTTCTCTTGGGATCCGAACATGTTCTAATCCCAAGAATCCGTTGTTTGTGCCGTTCATACCAAGTTTAGCGCCGATTTCACCGATCTTTATACCTGTAAATGTTGTTTTTATAAATTGTTTTTCGAACGAAGTTCCTTATTGCGCGTTATCGAAAGGGGGCTGGACGGAAATTCTTATGAAAAAGTTGTCACGACACTTTTTTTGTTTTACATGATTATCGCTAGATTGCGTTGAAATTAAAATCTTTTAAAACAATTTTATTCTTTATTTTGTTTTATATGATTAATGCACGACGGCGCTGTGATCAAAATATTTTATTTAAGTTATAATAATTATTTAGTTTAAAACGTCTGTTTCTCTCTCTCTTCTGAACTTCGTTCCATCCGGGTGTCCCTTGACACCTCTCAAGTTTTTTTTTTGTTAAATATTTGAGATAAGTATTTTTGTTTCAACACTTGTTGCATTGTACACTTTGAAGAGTGATTTGTAAACTACTCACAATTTTTTTTTTAAATATTACTCTCAAAAAAAAATAGACCTAAAAATATGTGTTTAACTTTAATCACAACCAATTTTATTACACCCTGTATATTAGTTTTTACAGTATCATACCTGGCAAAGGCATGTGTGTTTCTTCATCCCGCAACTGCACAATGAATGCGTGGATCCCGTGACATTTACCGCCCGTGTATAGTTGAGCCATCACGATGCAATAGTTGGCTGTATGAGCCACTGAAAATAATGATTATAAACTCAACTGGAAATTGACTAAAATTGGCATTAACCTAGTAGTGCCATCTATAAGTGATATTTGACATTCACAGACAAGTGGTTAAGTCTGGAATGTCTACTCAACTGGGAACTAACCAAAAATGGCTTTTGCCTAGTAGTACCATCTATAGGTGACATTGAAAGCCAGAGACATGTGGTTAAGTCTCTGGAAAATCTACTTAACTGAGAACTAACCAAAATTGGCATTTGTCTAGTAGTGCCATCTGCAGTTTTAATACTAATTAATTTAAATATATACTTATTCAAGGGCGTGGGATAAATGCAACAGACAACAAATAAGTAATGTTTTTACATAATATCTAATATATAAAATTCTCGTGTCACGGTGTTCGAACTTGAACTCCTCCGAAACGGCTTGACCGATTTTGTTGAAATTTTTTGTGCTTATCCGGTATCTATGAGAATCGGCCAACATCTATTTTTCATCCCCCTAAATGTTAGGGGTAGTCCAGCCCTAATTTTTTTTTTATTTTTTCGACGCAGACGAAGTTGCGTGGGGCAGCTAGTTTTTATTACAAAAATGAAAACGACCGACTTCCATTCTCAAGCATAGCACAAAAACTAACAGTCAGATCTTTATCAAATTTATATGAGATAATGACCGATATGTCTGTTTCCTAACAAAAAACATTTATCGTAATCGGTTAATATAGAAAAGAAATACACGAAAAAACGCACAGCATACCGTGAAAATTTGTCCGCTAAAAATACACATTTTTTAAAACAGATCCAAAAATACTAGACTTTTAGCGAATGTTTTTTTGTTAGGGAGCAGACATCGATCTTGAAAAAAATTAAAATGGTACCTAAGTTCAAACATCACCTTACATCTGACACCAGAATCATTCAATCGGTCCACCCAAACTAAAATTATCGAGGAACAAACATAAATAGATGACAAACAGGATTTTCGGGTGAAAGCATTTATTTAGTAAAAGTATTTTGGATAATCTTGAAATATATTTTCAAGGTTTTGTTTTCAGCAAAATTCCTAATATCACTATTATTCTTTGAATAGTAAAGCTGGAAGGAAAATTTTAAAATTCCACCCTGTATATCAATTTGTCCAATGATTAAACCCTTTAGATATGAGAACACTTCATTGATATACAGGGTGATTTTTTAGAGAGGGTACATATTGCAGGAGGGTGATGAGTCATCATCATCATCATCATCATCATCAGCCTATAGATGTCCACTGCTGGACATAGGCCTCCCCCAAACCTCGCCACATCGACCGGTCCTGCGCCATCTGCATCCAGTGACCTCCTGCGATCTTGACCAGATCGTCGGTCCATCTCGTGGGGGGTCTACCAACGTTGCAGTGTCTCAAGACGAAAGTCTTTGACCAGTGTGTGTTGCCAGTGATGACCTACGGATCAGAGACTTGGCCGCTTACGATGGGTCTTATCAGACGACTCAGAGGTGATGAGTACTCTGTTCTAATACGGAATATTACAAAAAATAGGTAAAATTATTTCTTTTTTTTTAAAATATAAATTCGACAAAACTACCTCAAACATAAACAATTTCGGCTTAAAGAGTGTTGACTAATGACCTCTAGTGATCTCGCGCACCCCACACCTCCGCCACACCCATCGCTGTCGAAAAACCATCATTTTGCAAGAATTTTAGATATTTTTAAGTTGCGATTACTAAGGCATTAAGCCATATTCTTTGGTAATAATATTTTTACTGGTCGTATATAACCATCAGCTACCATGACCTTCAATATGTACCCTCACTAGGAAATCACCCTGTATAGAAAAGGGGTACCTAATTCTCAGACCTTTTTCAAAATGCATTATCCTTAGCATTTGAAGTTTATTATTAAGCTGATTCATCACATTCCTACATTGTTAGTAATAAGTACTAGATTCGTAATTGATTGCACCATCCATTGTATTTCTATCAATGACCTCTGTTTAATAATACTTCATTATCATTAATTATCAAAGGATTTAGTCGATTAACCTTACGAAAACGCTTGTAGATAACGTACCAATTACAAATATTATGCATATTTATTTAAATATTTATTTTCGTCATTAAGTAGTATTTATACGTACTATTGAAGCTGTGTTGTTGTCATGTTTTTAAGTGTGTATCTTTGCTTGCAGTTTTTCACACAAAAATAAAGTCATTCTAACGTTTCAATATCATTCAAATTACATTTTTCTGCGTTTCGGAACTACCAAGATTATGCATATTTCAAATATGATCGGGAAAGTAGGAGTAGGAAGGTCCTAGCAATCATCTCACATTACAATGCTTAGATATACAGAATAATACGGAAATATTTATTAATTATTTCGCTGAGGCTCTTCATTTTTTTAAATGTCCCATTTTTTTTTGTTTTAGTTGGTGGAAATCGCTAAGTTAAACCTGACTAAAACCTCCAACCGCTCACACTCAGCGTCCGAACCCCGGCTGAGGCCAGAACCCAGCACGGGGTTATTAGGGGTGGCGCGACACGTTACGCACTGCGGCACTCTTTCCCGTCGCGACATCCCCTTAAATGCCCCATAGAAAGACGAGCTTGAGGCTAACTTGATAGTAACTGGTTACAGTCGCTTATGGACTTTTAAATACAACGATCTTTCTAATTAATAAGTTTAAAATAAAATGTAAGTATACTTACACCCTCCGGGCCACCATTTGTATGCAGTAAGAGTTGGACTGTGCAGTACAAACTCTCTAGTTTTAGGATCGTATGTTGCTGTTGTCTCCAAACCACGAATAAACGTGCCATGACCCAACTCAGTCTAAATTAAAAACAAAAAACTTATTGTCTTTGTGTTCCAATGGAAGTCTCAGTCTGAACGACAATTACATGCATAACTTGTGAAATCAGTCTACTTTCTCGTTCACTTTTGGGTAGTACTCCAAAAATGGGGAGGCTTGGGGCGTGTACATAGCCCCAAACCTATGTGGGCCGTATACCCTGGGTCGCGAAGGTGTGCCCGTCGCCGACCAAGAGTACGACGGAGAGTGAAGGATTGAGTTTCAAGTAAGTGCATCTTTTATTTGTGGAAGCAGTTCCTTGAGCTCTAGTAGTACTACCCAAAAGTGAACGAGAAAGTAGACATATTTATTTCTAAAATCTACCCGCAGTACCTATCCAGTTTTCTCGTTATCATGACGTTTGCACCAACGTCGAAATCACGAGAACATAATGTTAATTAAAAATCGAGTTTGTGCAAGTGCAAAAATAGAGCAAGTATTCAAAAATAATAAAAACCCGTTGTTCATGAAATTGATTTAGACGAAAGTGAATGTGTCTTTTTTATTTTATTTTCCACCTGAACTTATTACCGGCACTCGTTAACTAAGAGGTCGTTTAAAACTATTATTATGTAACATTTTTAGGCGTTTCTAGAATATGTATTTTGCCGGTTTTTATGACAACGATTAGTTCAGAAAAAAATACGCTTATGGTAATTTAGTATGAATAATACTTAAACTTAAATATTCTTGAAAATTCTGGCTTTTAAATTATAATTTTTCACACATCTGTCTCTATTTGCTTTATGAACATTCTAATTGTCTTTGGAACTGTAAAGCAATATAAATGTGTATAGTGAAATAAGATCTGTTGTTTCTTATCAAACAAATTACTATTTCCGTTGTTTACTATATCGAAGGTTTTTGTACCACGCTATTTTGTGTAGGTATATCTAATTCGTTAGATTGTATAATAACTAAAAGGAACTATTCCTTTACCTCAAATATAATTAAAAAAGTCAACTTTAAGTATTATACTTTAAACTTTAACCTATTTATTAATAAGTTATTTGGGTTGAAGAGTGATAGGAAAATGTTGATATTTACCTGTGCGTAAGTACCAATGATATCAAGATTGAACGCTCTGCCGATCCAATACGCTTGTTGTTCGACCGTTCCCTGTCCCATTAGGGTTGGTATGAACATCACGTAATGTAAGGTGAGGGGCGAACCGTCTTGAAGAATAGCTGACCCGAGGGCACCGCCAAGGACAGCCCTGTGGAATAATATTATGATTAACAAGAAGCAGGTTTTGTCATTTCTTTGCCTTCTGTACAGGAGGTCTGTACTGTACTGTACCAACCCATTACTGCCCACTGTTGAGCTCAGGTCTCCTCAGAAGAGGGATTAGGCATAGTCCACTACGCTTGCCCAGTGGGGATTGGGGACTTCACATATCTTCAAAGGATTTTTAGAACCCTATTCCGACATGCAGGTTTCCTCACGATGTTTTCCTTCACCGTTTTTAGCCAGCGGTATCCGACCGGATAATAAAAAAGGGCCGGATAAGTCGGATACCGGATAGTAGCCGAATATTCGGTGCATCTCTATTCTAAACACCGCACTCGCTTTTTCAAGCTTGACCTGCGTCAACGGAAAAAACCGCGAAATGAAATTTTCACTTTGACTATTGATTCCAATGAGTAATATCGTGGAAATTCATTAAGTGCAAGCATTAAATGACGGAAATAAAACACACAGTGGACACTTATGTTTATAAAGATGATGAATCTGTTAATACAACATTTTCATTACACAACTATTTTCGTAACAATAGTATTTGGTACCTACCTGAAATTCTCCATTCCCGTATTCTCTTCCTCTTGCCATTTCCTGAGCAGTTTAAACAGTAATGATGCTTTCTTGACAGCAACTTCATACTTCTCTTTATGACTCAAGTACTCAGATGGCACTTCATCAATGTGTATTTTTTCTTTAAGAACTTTCTCCTCTAAAGAAAATTAGAGTAGAAACATTTTAATAAATCCTACTACTATTATAAAGGCGAAAGTTTGTAAGTATGGATGTATGGATGTTTGTTACTCTTTCACGTAAAAACTACTGAATGGATTTGAATGAAACTTTACCACAATGTAGTTTATACATCAGAATAACACATAGGCTAAAATTTTTGAGTTGTCTAATGTGAGGTCGTATAAAAACTTGACTAGACGGGACGAACCTGAAGTCCACGCGATCGAAGTCGCGGGCAAAAGCTAGTATAATATAATAATATACTAACATTTAGTAAAATAAAAGATAATTCATTTCCACTAAGACAATGCCCATGTGCAGAATGCTACACAGAAACAATTAACTTATCATGGAATCTGGTAATTAAATTCATTTAACAAATTAGTTAAATACATGATAAAATTCATTACATTCTATAAAAAAATTCAAAGCATAATTTGATGCTACATTTGAAAACAAAATGCTTGTGTTGCTATTTAAGTATCTATTTTTCTTTTAAAGAAATAAACAATGGTATTTATAACAGCCATATTTTACTCATAAAAAACTACAGTAATTTGTTAAACACATTTTAACGGCCTCGGTGTATTGCAGTCATAAAATTAGTCATGATTTTCTTGAAGATGTCATTTTATTGTTTTTAAACTTTGTTTTAAAGTGTGCAAAAATAAGTTTGTGTTTTAAGAAATAAATATTCTTTTAGTTTGCTTTACTCTGTTGTTTATGATGTTGATTACAAATGTAACAGTTACATATGTGAGTAAATATGATGTTATGTAATTAAATTATAAAACTACTGGAGTCATTTTTACATAACTTTCACTGGCTTATAGCTAATGTATTTCATATAGTTGATAGTTAGGATCCAGTTGATTCACAATGTATGGGTCCCATAGCTATGTTTTGGTTTTATAGTCTAATTTACGTAGATTTTTTTTTTTTATTGCCATGTAGGCAGACGAGCCAACGGCTAGCTGTTGCTTAACCTTAAATAAGATAAATCACAAAACTAGATAATAACAATCCTTAAATTTAGGAAAATTCCTAATGCATTATATTCATGTCATTTAATTCTTAGTAGTATTCATAACTGTGTTTGTTTGTTTAGTTCAAAATTCATTGACGATGTAACAGAATTGGTATTTTATCTTGTCCATAAACATGATTATGAGTTAAATTATTGAACTTTGATCTGTAGCCTAGATTCATATCATGGTATACTCAATCATAATATTTATATTTATCACTATAAATAGTTCTAAAATTACTGATGATACACAAATAACTTTGAGTTTATAATTTGTATAAAAACTATTACTTATCTCATAGATTACCTTGTCTAAAACAACTTAAAATCATAATGTTCAATGATTACATTTTTTGTAAGCTTCAAAAAACAAGCTGAACAAGCTTTAAAAAAACTTGAAACACAAACTTTAATAGTTCCTTACCTCTTTTCCTTCTTTCTTCAGTCAAATGAGCCCCACCATCTATTAAATAGGTTAATTCTGTGATATTAAATGAGCATTTACTTCTCTCCTTCACTAAGTCAGCGTTTATTTTTGTTTTCGTCATATTTAAAACAATGGATTAGTGTTGCGGACACGTAAGACAAGGTACAGTTACTTTTGTTGACTGGTTCAATGATTGCGAAGTGTGAGCGACCGTCGCGGACTGAGGAAAGTAGCGGGGGCTCTGCCTGTCGACGTTCGCTGATGGGCCTTCGTCGAATGATGATAAACCGGCTAATTTTACGAAATTGGCAAATTAGCAAGACCTACTTAGTTCACATTAAGTTGGTTTTAATTGAATGTCGATTTATAATCGAAGTTGCTGATGCTTTTAATCTTTATCAGGATGGATTTATTCCCATTTCACATTTCAATCGGAGAATTATTCATAGGGGAAAAGAAATCTCGATAGAATTTCGCAAAAAATATTGCAAAATATAATTTCGAATGTTTACATTTTTGCAATGCAATCAGCCAATAAAATGTCAAAGAATGTCAAATGTCACTGGTGATGCTTGTAATGTCAAATAAAATTCCATGTTGGGGTTACCATGATTCAAAAGAACGATCAGACTGAAATCGATTCGTTTTACCAACAAAATATAATCGACTAGACTCTGACAATGTTCTAGTCGAGCAATGTGCTACGTCTCTTGATTTGGCGGCCATATTATTTCTTTCTTGTAAGCGTTGGATCTCACCGTGTCAGGATGAGGTTAGTTTCTGTAAAATTAAATGGTTTTCATGCCGAATTTCAGTTAAAATGTGTTTAATCGGTGTTCTTATAAACACGACTATCATAGAAAATGTTGTACAGTCGTCAAAAGCTGAAATTATGGCGGTGTTGATACCGTCGAACGCCTGTTACGCCATGTGGTCAATCGTGATGTTTCTCTATTTTCAGTTCCCTCAAGCTGCAGAAGAGGCTTGCAGCCTCTGTTATGCGATGTGGTAAAAAGAAGGTGTGGTTAGATCCAAATGAAATCAATGAGATCGCAAATACCAACTCCCGTAAGTATTGACTCGAGCTTATCAATATAACCATATCCCAGCCGCTGTCGTGCCACAACTCGTAAATAATATGAATATTTTATACGAAAACCTTCGAAATAAATCATTAATCTTATCATTACTCTGTATTCAGTTTAAATCATGATTATTAGGTTAGATTTATACTAGATATAATTTGTATTTGTTCAAAAACTGGGACTGATTGGGATCTACCTGCAAATAAAATAAATGTTAATTCTGAACAGAACATGGTATATTCAATCTTTGTTTACATGCAACATGTTTTGCAAAATTGTCCAGTGAGTTTTGATGACTGAGATGTAATTTGCATTTTTTAAAAATCATCAATTTCCATATTTTATAATTTTTATTTGCTGATTAAATGATGGACCAACAACTAACCTAATGTTTGATGTTACTGCTATTCAGCTTTGTAACGCTTACATTGTGAATGCAGATCTATTCGGATTTGTTGAAATAAAAGATTTAAACTAGTGCAAACGTTAGCTCGTGTGCTTACAAGGCAATAAAAAAAACTACTTTAGATCATAACAGTTGAAGTTAAACATGTAAATGATCATAACAGTTTTATCAGTTTATATTTAGTATCTTTGGTGACTACAATTTTAACAAAAAGTACTGACATGCCTTCGTGAAGTGACTCTTGAGTTCTTAAAGGTACATCAAATATAGTGGCACTGTTCCCTATCAATACAGAGGTTCATGAATGACTGTAACGACCAAATGGTCAGGTGACCCAAAAGCTTGTTTGCCTATATGATAATAAAATATACTTGCACATGCCCATTATTTAGTTTGCAAGATGAAAAATGGTAAAGTACATTTTATATTTACAAACTTCAGGACAGAACATCCGTAAGATGATCAAGGATGGTCTCGTCATCAAGAAGCCAGTAGCAGTGCACTCACGCGCCCGCGTCCGCAAGAACACTGAGGCTCGCAGGAAGGGTCGTCACTGTGGTTTCGGTAAAAGAAGAGGTACCGCAAATGCGCGGATGCCACAAAAAGTAAGTTATCTCTCAATCCCGAACCATTCCATGTTTCTTTCATGTTGTTAATGTTTATTGACTATTTGAAAAAAAGTCTTGAAAAAAGATTTCTAAAAGGAATTAGTGTATTAGATTTTCATGAGATAAGAAAACTTGTGTACAGATGGGTAACATGCTCAGAAATTGCAGTCTTATGACTGGTACACAGTAGTAAACACTTATTGTCGGGAGGACTGTAGCAATATTTGCCTTTGCATAAATAAAGAGGATGCCTTTATAATGTAGTTCAAATTGCCAGGAAATGTTTTTGTCTGCAGTTGCTGAGTCATTATCATTTTAACTTTGTTGTATGCAAAGTACCTTGATCATTTTGTAGCATACAAAGTGAATGTATTTACTATATCTACTATTTCTTTAACAGGAACTCTGGGTACAAAGACAAAGGGTTCTCAGGAAATTACTCTTAAAATACAGAACGGCAAAGAAAATAGACAGACATTTATACCACGCCCTGTACATGAAGGCGAAGGGTAATGTGTTCAAGAACAAGCGTGTGCTCATGGAGTACATCCACAGGAAGAAGGCTGAGAAGGCCAGGACTAAGATGCTTAGGTAATTTGACCTTTTTTAATACTGGCTGGTTTTACGATGCTTTTGAATTTAGAATATTTCGGGCAAAGAATTGTTTGAATAGAATAGATTTTGTGTCCAGCTGAAAATACAGCATTACAGAGTAGAAACTTGAAAAGTTCGAAAAAAGTAAAAAAGTTAAAAGTAGTTTTATATTAGTTCAATCTTTTTAATATTTGTAGGTGATGTTTTGCTTGCATTTTAATTAAAATATATAAACTTTTTAACGCATGTTGAACATTCGACCCAATTACTTAAGGCTCATATTTGTTGTACAGCGATCAAGCGGAGGCCCGCCGTAACAAGGTGAAGGAAGCCCGCAAACGGCGCGAGGAGCGTATCGCCGCCAAGAAAGAGGAACTGCTACAGACATTCGCGAGGGAGGACGAGGCCGCGCTTACCGCTAAGAAGTAAACATCTACTTTGTACACAATAAAAATATAAAAAAAACAGAATTTGTTTTATTTTATACACGTAACATTGAATTATGTATTAATTACTAACTGCTGCCCACGACGTCTCCATGAACTCGTTTTTTTCATCCCTTTTTTTTGCAATAAAAGATAGCCTTATGTTCTTTCTCAGGGTCTAAAGATTGCAATTGTCTGTGCCAAATTTCATTAAAATCGGTTGAGAGGTTTAATCGTAACAGATGGACAGTTACTTTCGCATTAACATTAACTGGGATAGGTATTTGAAAGTAAATTTATAGTAATTGATGGATTCAGAGAAAAATAAAGAAGTACTGTTTGTGTGAAGTGTGAGGGACTTGCGAATGTCGATTTTTTGATTGGATTTTCAAAGAAAAAGATGTTCCAGTAGTTTGCATCTATATTTTACCTAAACTAGATCTAGTAGTAAGGGTACATACATCCCTCCACTAAATGATTGAAATCCTCCCGCCAATTATCTTGTGAATGGAAAGTCGGAGAGCCAGGGCCTAGCTTTTTCAAATTGCTTTCCGTCAAATTTCCTTTCGTCGCAGCCTTTGATCTCTATAAATACTCGGAGATAAAGCGGAATGTAAAGCATTGAATGGTTTCTGCGCTCTGCAATACGTACTCCGATACTCATTCTTTATGGTCCGATGAATGAAACTGGTAAAAATAACAGAAATATGGTGCTATAGGAAAGTCACTTTCTCCGTGACAGTACCTACAATTTACTGGTAATTAATTTTCTTCTATGGACAGTAGACAAGCAGATATATAAAGCACGAGTTTGGTAACTTATTAGGCGGTGTGCAACAAAATTTTATTAAAGTAGGCAATAATAAAACTAACGTATTTGTGTAGTTATAAGATTCACATTATTACCATATACTGGCATATACATACAATATCTAACTATAACTACACTGTCTACACTAATAACTTGTCAAATTATTATATGTAAGCTATCGAGCGCTGCAATGGCCTTATGACACTGACTGTAAATAAAACAAATGATAGTGGATTGTGTAGTTAGATGGAGTGAGTCAGCCACAGTTCAACGCGTTATTTAGTTCGGACCGAACGTCTGATAACTCGTAAGATACATTTTATAGTTCAAAATGAATGTAAACAAAGATTTACAGAGTGAAAGAAATAAATGTAGTTTTGATATTGGGGAGTTGACTGAATTTATTGATGGCGGAAAAAGCAAAACTTTGGAAAGAAAGAAAATTGGTGCGTACAACAGTGAAGCTGAACTTACGATATAAAAAGCGCTTTTTGTTAATGTTACTAAACATCAAACTTGTTTCATTTACGTTTTCTTGTTTTATTACAGGTCAAAATCCAATTATGTAAAACTATTATGATAATTAAAATACTAATTGCAGAACATTTTTATAATTAAAGTTATGTTAATTAAATTAAATCATTAGTAATTTTCATTCTATTCAGGTTTATTCCTCGATGTTTCTTGAACGTCGTCTTTTATAAGTCGAGTTATAATAAAAATTTTATTACAAAAATGTTTTAAAATATAATTGAAATCTGATCCGTTAAAAATTCAGATTTTGCACAGATCCAAAAATAAATGGGGCTCCCATGGCGACTAACACTTTTCATCTGACATCAAAATCATTCAAATCGGTTCACCCAAACCTAAAGTTATGAAAAGTTAAGTTCCTTACATAAAAAAAGTAAGCATTAGTAGAACTAGACTATTCCGAATCTGATGTTGGGTTTCAATCAGAAATGTTTTATCATGATTATCATTTATTGATATAAGAAGTAGGTACATAAAGGCGTATTAGTTGAACTACAAACGACATCGATACTCGGCACATTGTAAAAAAAAATTTCTTTTTTTTTCGATGAAATGGTTGTTAAATGACGAGAAATCTGGTTTGATCCACTTATATGTGACCTAGTATTTATATTTGGAAACCACAACGTCTCTTGATGCTTTTAAGGTTCAAAGTTAGTGTTTAAAAGCTTGTGTTTTGCGAAGAATATAATTGAAATAAGTAGGTACACGTGAAACACTTTCATATTAAGAAGTAGAAATATATTTATTATTGCATGAATAAGTAAAGGATGCAATAATAAAAATGAGCATTCAGACAACGATTTTGGATATGCGATAAACTCTATTGAATATGAAAGCTTTAAACGCTATTGATGTTATGACAACTGAATATGACCTAACAGTAAATACAATATAGAAATCTAACTTATTACGAAATCGCAGAGTACAATTTAAATTAACAACTTTCTTTGAAAATAACCGGTTCTTCAATACAACTGATGTTCACTTTCTGTAGACTGTCCAAAGAGACTGCTCGGAATTCGAAAGTCTTACTTAGGCTCTATATCACATGTGTAAATCGACCATAATTTAAGCAATCTGGTAAATGACCAGCTTTTTCATTTCGTCATAAAAAACAAACTATGTAAATGTAAATTAAGTGACTACGCATAAAAACTACAATCTAATATTGTAACAATGTGATGTTGATGAATATTCATTACCTAAATCAACGGTAAATTGACATATTGGTTGTACGGTACTTGTTGGACAGAATGCTTTAGATACATACAGTATTTTGGAAGGATTTTTTACTATTTTTTAGTAGGAGAATTCTAACCTTTTGTCTAAAAAAGGGGTATAGGAAAGAGTAGTTTTATATAGGGGTTACGGGTGTCGAACCATGCATCGATAATTATGTACTGAAAGTAATGTAGGTAAGGTTGTTGTCAAATTAGATCGTAAGCGAAGTGATGATGATGATGATGAACTTCTAACTATCAGGTGGACAGTATATACGTTTACCGTATTTGCCCTTAAAGTACGAAATTATTCTTTCAGAGCAGTTGATTCTCACGAAAAGAGAGGAGTTATTCGGTGGAACTCCAATCGACTATCTTAGCCACAAAGAAAAATATGAAAGGGCGCTCCAATCTAATGCTGTTCTGTTTAAACTTATGGAAAAATATAGAGACGAAGGAAACGGTGACTTGACAAATTACAGGTAACAACCACTAAACAAGTATAGATCTATCTAAATTAATTGCATAAATGCAATATGGTCGAGGGCCGTGTGGTGCCGGCCTAGAATAGCACCACCCCACCTTGTCCCGTGGGTGTCGTAGAAGGCGACTAATTCAACCAAGGGACACTCCGGAGAGTGGGCAGCAGCGCTCTCTGAGTATAATAACATCATACTGCGATCGCCAACCCGCATGCCAAGCGTGGCGATTATGGCAAAACCCCCCATGAATACGGCCGAAAAGAATTGGCCCCCAGTCCCCGGCGGCCCCACTGTGCTTGGTTATGGTAGCGACCAAGCCAACAGTGGGGCAGGGGGTGCTAAGAATCCCAGGGTGCGATCCGGCTACCATAAACAACGAAAACTGCACCTGGCAACACTGAACACGCGTACACTGCGAACAGACGAGAGAATTGCGGAATTAGAGGAAGAGTTGAGCCGGTTGCGCTGGGACATAGTAGGATTATCTGAAGTCCGAAGAGAGGGGGAGGACTCGATGATCCTGCGGTCCGGCAACCTGCTTTACTTCCGGGAGGGCGAACAACTGTCCCAAGGTGGTGTCGGGTTTATCGTCCACAAGTCCCTTGTGAACAACATTGTGAAGATCGAGAGTGTGTCGGCAAGGGTAGCATGCCTTATACTCAGAATAACAAAGCGTTATTCGTTGAAGGTCATACAGGTTTATGCTCCAACCTCGGCACACTCCGACGATGAGGTGGAGGCTATGTATGAGGACATATCCAGAGCCATGCATAGCTGCAAATCTCACTTCACCGTTGTCATGGGGGACTTCAACGCCAAGCTGGGCAAACGTTCTGAGGGAGAGCTGCGAGTGGGGCAATTTGGAGTCGGGTGTCGGAATCACAGGGGAAACTTACTGGCGGGTTTTCTGGAGAAGGAGGCTTTATACATGATGAACTCCTTCTTCAGAAAACGAGACCACAGGAAGTGGACCTGGATGAGTCCCGACGGTGCGACCAAAAACGAGATAGACTTCATCATGTCGACAAAAAGGCAAATATTCAGCGATGTCTCTGTGATCAATGCCATTAAGTTTGGAAGCGATCACCGAATGGTAAGAGGCACGCTGAATCTCAAGATCAAGCTTGAGAGATCCCGGCTGATGAAGTCTACGCTCCGACCAGCACAAGCCCACATTCAAAACCCCGAGAGCTTTCAGCTCGAACTCCAGAACCGCTTTAATAGCCTGGCCGGCACAGTGGACGAGTACAATGACGGTTTTGTGGAAGCTGTCCAAGCGGTAGGGTCTAAGTTCTTCAAGGCCCACCGTACAAACAGAACCAGAAGACTGTCGGACTCTACCCTGAGGCTTATGGAACAACGCCGTGAAATGACTCTGCAATCCTCAGATGATGCCATTAAACATCGACACCTCAATAGACAAATCTCTAAATCTTTAAAACGAGACCTGCGCCGATTCAATACCAAGCGTATTGAAGAAGCCATAGAGCGAAACAAAGGCACCAAAGTATTCGCGAGAGATTTGTCTATTGGGCAGAGTCGTTTGGCAAAACTGAGGACCATTGATGGCAGAGTTGTTTCATCGGGTCCTGAGCTTCTGGGTGAGATCGAGAGGTTCTATGGACAGTTGTACACATCTACTCGACAACCCGTGACAAATCTGGCAAAAGACCCAAGAGCCAAACTTACCCGACACTACACCGAAGACATCCCGGACGTCAGCTTGTACGAGATTAGGATGGCCCTCAAACAGCTCAAAGACAACAAGGCGCCGGGTGATGACGGTATCACGGCTGAGCTTCTGAAAGCGGGAGGGAAACCTGTCCTCAAGGCTCTTCAGAGGCTTTTCGATACCGTCATATTCGAAGGAAAAACGCCACGGGCATGGACTAGGGGTTTGGTCGCACTGTTCTTTAAGAAGGGTGATAATACCCTTCTGAAGAATTATCGACCCATTACGCTCCTGAGCCATGTCTATAAGTTGTTTTCGAGGGTCATCACGAATCGTCTCTCACGCAGGCTAGACGACTTCCAGCCTCCCGAACAAGCCGGTTTCCGAAAAGGCTATAGTACCGTAGACCACATACATACGCTGCGACAAGTTATACAGAAAACCGAGGAGTATAACTTGCCTCTGTGCTTGGCGTTTGTGGACTACGAGAAAGCCTTTGATTCGGTCGAAACATGGGCTGTATTGCAGTCCCTTCAGCGGTGCCAGGTCGACTACCGGTATATCGAAGTGTTGAAGTTCCTGTATGAAAACGCCACTATGTCAGTCCAACTCCAAGGCCAGGCTTCGAAACCAATACCTCTAGAGCGCGGCGTGAGACAGGGTGATGTCATATCACCAAAACTGTTCTCCGCTGCCCTGGAGGATGTCTTCAAGGTTCTGGATTGGAAAGGGCTAGGCATCAACATAAATGGCGAGTACATAACCCACCTTCGATTCGCCGACGATGTAGTGATCATGGCTGAAACCGCGGAGGAGCTCTCTGCAATGCTCAATGATCTCAGCAGAGTTTCCTTGGAAGTAGGTCTAAAAATGAACATGGACAAGACGAAACTTATGTCAAATGTCCATGTCGTACCTTCTCCAATAACTATCGGAGACTCTTGTCTCTGTGCTTGAAGTTGTTGACGAGTACGTATACCTGGGACAAACTGTCCGATTAGGTAAGTCCAACTTCGATGCAGAGATCAAGCGACGAATCCAACTCGGTTGGGCAGCGTTCGGGAAGCTTCGGAAAGTTTTCTCGTCCACAATACCACAGTGTCTCAAGACGAAAGTCTTTGACCAGTGTGTGTTGCCAGTGATGACCTACGGATCAGAGACTTGGCCGCTTACGATGGGTCTTATCAGACGACTCAGAGTCACTCAAAGAGCAATGGAAAGGGCTATGCTGGGTGTCTCTCTGCGTGATCAAATCAGAAATGAGGAGATCCGCAGAAGGACTAAAGTAACCGACATAGCCCAAAGAATTGCATCTTTGAAGTGGCAATGGGCAGGACACATTGTGCGAAGAACAGATGGCCGTTGGGGCCGAAAAGTTCTAGAGTGGCGGCCAAGAACCGGTAAGCGCAACGTTGGTAGACCCCCCACGAGATGGACCGACGATCTGGTCAAGATCGCGGGAGGTCACTGGATGCAGACGGCGCAGGACCGGTCGTTATGGCGAGGTTTGGGGGAGGCCTATGTCCAGCAGTGGACGTCTATAGGCTGATGATGATGATGATGAATATGGTCGAAGTGTTGGTTTACCATATTATGTATGAACTAATAAATTTTAAGGTCCGACAAATTTTAAAGTATTTTAAATGATATGATGAGGGAATGAATGTCGATTTACGTTACACTGGGTCCTGTCTACTCTCGACGTCATTACTCTGTAACTTATACTAACAGAAAAAGTGTAAGAAAAACTGTAATAGGTATGCAAGAAGCAGTTGCTATTACCTAGATACATCATGCATGATTCAACCGTCATCTCAGTTTTGTCCACACTCGGTGTACCTACAATACAAGCAGGCTCAGGTACTTTAAGGGATAAAGCTATCTAAACAATTGCGTCTTTTTTCAGAGATGTGCTTACAACAATGCTTAACTTCTCTCTAACTTGTGAAGGAACTCCCTTTGCGGTCCACTATATCATGTTTCTGCCAGTTCTGTTGAGTCAGGCGACTACAGAACAGCAAATGGAGTGGCTTTCTCGAGCGTGGAATTCTAGTATTATCGGAAGCTATGCTCAGGTAAGATTAATCGTACAAATAGTTTCACGATAAAAGATTAAACCTAAAAGGACATGATAGTTATTTGTACTGGATTGGTTGACATCCCAAAACGTTTATTAGAATATGAATTGTTTATTGTGACTATTGGATTTCTACTAAATGAAAATTTTTATCATACCTTTTTAACGAGAGTTTTCGGGTAATTAGACGGAGCTCGGTCACGGCACATTTATACGCGGTCTGGAAACAACAGCGACTTATGATGAGGAAACTGAAGAGTTTGTGCTGCACAGTCCAACGCTGTCATCATACAAATGGTGGCCTGGGGGATGTAAGTACGTGAAGTTATATTTAAATTCTGGTTATGTGTTTTTAAGACGGCTTTTCTGCAAAATACCCCATTACCAACTGGAAAAAGGGTAATCTCAGTGACTAAACTGCTTCCCCTGCTGGATAAGTTTAAGTATATCAGTGTATGACTAATACCTGTATTGTAGTTTATAATTTATTTTATACTGAGCACGTTACTTTAACAAAAGTATATACGTGTACTGTAGAGCCCACTTCTGTGTTTAAATTTCTGCAGTACCTAGAAATCAATCTGTAGGCACTAATATTATAATGAGGTAATGTCGTGATGTTGTAGAGATTATTTGAATCTACTGAATGGATTTCGTAAATTCATATACTAATACAAAATCTAATTGTGTCATAGTTTTAAATTGTGTGGTTCCGCTAGCCGTTCATAAAATTGTCTAATTTGTGGTGAAAACTTCTCATACTCGTTTGATTTAAAACTTTTTTTACCTAATGTTTGGAGTAATATAATTCCTTTTTTCCAGTGGGCCACACAGCTAATTACTGCGTGGTCATAGCACAGTTGTATATAAAAGGACAATGTCGTGGAATCCATTCGTTTATGGTGCAAGTGAGAGATGAAGAGACCCACATGCCTTTACCGGGCATCAAGATTGGCGAAATTGGTGCTAAAATGGGCTTAAATATGGTCAATAATGGCTTTTTAGGATTTGACAACGTGAAGATACCTAGAAAAAATATGTTGATGAAACATGCGCAGGTTTTGAAGGTAGGTAAGAATTTAAGAAATACAAATACAATAGTTAAGAATTTAATCAGAAACACCTAAGACGAGTCAAAATGTTTCATTATCAGCCCGAAGACGTTCATTTTAATATTGTAATATTGAGTTTAAAAGATAAAAAAAAAACAGAAAAATAATACAAAAAAAGACATGCCCGCTGAGTTTCTTGCCAGTTCTTCTCAGGACAGTGGCTTTTTTTTATTCCGAACTGGTGGTAGCCTTTTGACATCAACAAGCATGATCATTTCATTAACGTTGAGAATAAATAATTTCATTTCATTTCATTGCTTGACATAGGCATCCCCTAAATTTAGGCACAACGACCAATGCAGTATATTGAATTCCCGCGATTCGGACCAGGTCGTCGGGCAAGGTGTCTTTCTGTTATATCCATTTAAAATACAAAAATGTTCATAGTGTTATAATAGCTGAAATAATAAGACCGTATAATTATTATACATTTTATAGCCTAGTCACTATTGTATTGGGTATTTGAATACATTAAAAAATATGTTTTTATCAGGACCTTAAAGAGTTTTCTTTAAAATAATTTATTTTCCTTTAATAAATGAAATCTTCCAGGACGGAACATACGTTCAGTCTCGTAACAGCAAACTGAACTACGGTGCTATGGTTTTCGTTCGTGTATTCATTGTATTTGATAGCGTTAGTTACTTGTCGAAAGCTATCACCGTTGCTGTCAGATTCTCTGCTGTACGAAGACAATCGCAACTGAAGGAGAGGTATGTAAAGTTTTTTTTATAGAAAGTATTCTTGGATTGGCTGCATAACAACACATTGGCTGTTTACAACCGCCTTTGCGGTGCTAAAGGATCGTATTTGTATGAAGTATCGCAAACTTAAGTGAAACCTGTAGAACTTTTATAGAAATATTTGTTGTAACAGAATTTGTTGCAAATTTCTTTAAACACTCGCGGTTATCTACATCACTCACACCAATACTGAACGGGTTCTTACCACGATTGTTTTTAATTGAGAGGTCCCGATATTTCAGCACTGTTTCAAGCGCCATGATCACGGGAAGACTGAAGATTTGTCTGCTCTTAAATGACCTACCCGCAGTTCTTCAGTCTTCCCGTGATCATGGCGCTAGAAACAGTGCTGAAATATCGAGACCTCTCAATTAAAAATAATCGTGGTAAGAACCCGCTCAGTAATGGTGTGAGAGAATTTGTTGCGTTGTAGCTAACTTAATTGTGCGCGATTATTTACAGAAAGAGACGTAGCTAATTATAGTAGCTATCAAAATATAGATTTACTGCAAAAAAGATATAAGTTTAATATTTCTTTAGCATTTCATGTTACAAATACAATGTAATGCAGCTATTACTGTCTTTCGCAACGTGCAACTTTTTAAAAACCGACAAAATTTGCTCAAATCAATTTAATACTCTATGCCCATCGTTTGAGACACAAAATGCTATAATACTCGATAAACAAGTGACATTACAATACCTAATTGCATTTTGATCCTTAACTGTAGTGCATTAAGTATTAAATTGAATAAAACAAAATTGTGATCTGTACTTTGTATAGACGATTACAGTAGGTAATTTGTACCAATGCGCAACGTATAACAACAATGTTTCTTACTTTTAGTGAACCAGAATGTCAGATAATGGATTTCATAACGCAGCAACACAAATTGTTTATAGGAATAGCAACTTGTCATGCATTCAAAATAACCGCTACCAAACTGTGGGACACGTTCAATGAAGTGCAACAACAGTTAGGAGGAGGGAACCTGGAGAGGTTACCGGAGGTAATTTGTTTTGTAATAAAAACTTTGAAGAACGCCAACCATATTGATTTATTTATTTATTTATAAAGGGCACCAACATGTTATACACCCGAACATGCAATACAGGTATATTAAAAGATTTCCAGTATAAACTTAATGCTAACATAATTATAGGTGCCGACTGCATGCCTATTTTAAATTAGAGGTCAAAGACCATGCAATAAAAAAAATTCAAAAGTAAAAATTAAATACAATTAAAAAGTGAAAAAAAAATGATAATACGATTTAAAAGTTAACAAGTAAAAAATAAAATTTAAAACAACAATAGCAATTAAAAAAGAACAAACAGACTGAGATATTAAAAAAATATAATTATGATTAAAAATTAAAAATTGTCATGGACGAATATCGGACATAACACTCCGTCTGAAACCTCCAATTCCACCAGAGAAGAGGTCCAGGGAATTTTCATTAGACTATATTAACTGACCACAATACAGTAATGAAAAGAATGACAAAATGTTGGATTAAAATTAATTTCTACTTTGACATAGGCATTATCCCATTCCCACCATTTCCCTCTGCAGATAAAAATTTTCTTGGTTATAATAAGCTATGTCAAAAAAAATCAAAAATTCTTTATTGTATCGAAAATCATCTCAATTATCATCAATCTCTTCAAACCTTCTTATTTTTGACACAAATTTTAAAACCCAGCAAGAAAAAACACAGTTCAACAATTAGTCTCTAACCTCAGAACAAAGAAAGAAGATAGTATCTTTTTTAAAACAATATTTTTAATCTCTCTCAGTTACACGCACTAGCCTGTTGTTTGAAAGCTGTATGTACATCAGACACGACGTCCCTCGTCGAGAAATGCAGGTTATCCTGTGGAGGACACGGATACATGATGTCATCAGGTCTGCCGCAGATTTACGCGGTCATGTCAGCTTCTTGCACTTTTGAAGGAGACAATACAGTGCTGTTGTTGCAGACTGCCAGGTTAGTTTAGAAACTAGGTGACCATCGCAACTTCGTCTGCGTCGCAGAGCAGAGATACAACATAGCCTTCCTTGATAAATGGACTTTCCAACAGTGAAATATTTTTTCAAATCGGACCAGGAGTTCCTGAGATTAGCGTGTTCAAACAAACAAACTCTGCAGCTTTATAATATTTATTAAAAAAATAGTATAGATTTAAGAATTATATACTTATATCAGGTTATCTTGTGGGGGGGGAGCATGTATAAGATGTCATCAGAATATTATGTCCGCTATGTTTTAGGAGGTGTATATAATTTTTGATTTAGTTGTGTGTATATGCTTCTTTTGACTAAATGTCACTGTTAACAGACTGTTTCACTTTTGTGAGAGCTGTATGGATAATCGTACTTACAGATTTATTTAACTAGTTAAAAAGACCGGCCTTTATGGCGTGGTTTGAAGAAGGGCTATGACCAGCAGTGAACGTCTACGGGCTAATGATGATGATGATATCATCGTCTAACAAGTTTCTTACCCACTGACCTGGCAAGGATATCCGTAAACTTCTTTGGTGGAAATTTTAGGGATCCTTAATTAGTAGTGTTTCTATTTTTCTTAACTCTTTATATCCAAACAGGTTCTTAGTAAAAGTTTGGCGAAATAAAGAGACGTTAAAGTTGACGCCGACAATAGCATATTTGAAGACAACAGCTGCTGAGGGTTTCAGTAATAAATGGGAAAATACAATCGAAGGCATCATACGTGGATTCCAAATTGTTTCTATGAGGTAAATCATGTTATACAGGGTGATTCTATGTTAACCACTCAACTGGGAACGTCACTATTCGCTAGATGGCGAAACTGGGGACTTCGTTCGGAATCAATACCGTGTTTGAGCCCCTTTTTAAAAACATTTTATTCCAATAATTTTTAATTTTGATTTTTATTTACACCTTATATTTTTGTAAATCTTTATTACTAAACGACGCTGTATTGCATTTTCAGCGAAAATATATCATCTCCGTAAAATATGAGACGATTAAAAAATGTAAACAAAGCAAGTTTTAGAACTGTGCTCAATTTTGGCTCTTGCCACAGACTTGGCAAAAGTAAACAAACCAATTTGGTTGCCGATCCTAGTTGAGTGGTTATTTCTCAATATGAGAATTATGAACACTACATTATATTTCATTTTTACTCGTTTCAGTTCACACTCTTTTTAATTACTAATTATTTTTTATTATTGGAACGAAGTTCCTTATCGCGCGTTGAGAAAGGGGGCTAGACGGAAAAAATTCTTACGAAAAGTTGTCACGACACTTTTTTTGTTTTAGATGATTATCGCTAGATGGCGCTGTGATCAAAATCTTTTAAAACACGTTCCTTATCGCGCGAAAAAAAAAAATTGTAAAAAAAAATATAAGATATCTTTTAATCGAAAGGAACTTCGTTCCATCTGGGTGTCCCTTGACACCTCTCAAGTTTTTCTGTACTGTAACGATCCATTACTTTCCACTGTTGATCTCTTTTACTAGAGGGGTCAATTTGATTGCTCTTAACTCAAGTAAAAGTCAAACTTAGTCATTCCAGAATCATGTGACAAACGAAATGTTTACTGATTATAGATGTACTCGTTAAAATTCGTGTTTTTTTTATCTGTGCTTCGAATATCAAAAACGCTATCCGCCATGATGGCTGTAATATGACGTCACCTCTACAGTAAACCCCTCAGCAAATCGTAGTGTTTAGTGTTTACACCGCTGTGAGTAACGCAAAAGTGACGTTAGAAGATGGCGGTGCATTTGGCGACGTTTTTGCGCCAAATTTGAAATTGAAATTTTAAATGGCAAATTTTAGCCTAATTTGGCCAAAAAAATATTGTTCTATTTTTTTTATAGGTTTTTATGACCAAAAGATTAAATTAAAATATTAAAAAAATGGGGTGGAATAGCCTATTATGAACGATTATAAGATCTTCACTATTATTTTAGGAAAATCAGCGACTGTGTATCATGCATTAATAAAAGAGTATTATCCGGTATGTGTCCTGAAGATGCGTGGAACATGACGTCAGTACAACTCGTCGCTGCAGCTGAGGTAGGACCCATTTTTGTCTTTTTCTTGCAGGCTTCTTTCTTTAGTAAAAGAGAGAGATAGAGCTTTATGATATGTTACATAGTACCAAGGTTTGGAAATCTCTAAATCAGTTTGAAATATGGATATGTGTAGGGATTTTACCTTTCCCTATTCCTTGTGTGTTTTGAGCCATTGTAACCTTTTACCACCAGATAGTGCGTAGACTCATTTACCTGTATGGCAATCTTAGTAATAATTCAGCACGCAAATTGGCTTTAGGAATACCCACCTACAAACTTATTGTATCTGACTGTTATTCAAAGTCTTGAGTAGACACTAATGTCGAGTTTTCACATTGGCTCGCCAACGTCCAACACACGTTTAAAACAAATGACGGTGACGTGCCATCAACATGAAAGTTGGAGGTTGACGAGCCAATGTGAAAACGCGACATCACCTAGGCTAAATCGACGGCAGCAAAGAACAAACAGATATCTACAAAATCGTTAGTTTCCAGGAGAGCGTTTTTTGTGAGAAAGTTTGATAACTTTTACTATAAGAATGCCAGGTTTTTCAAATTTGGAATGTGTAAATAAAATAATGTTTCGCAGCAGATAGCGACATATTTTAAATAAATTATTGTTTTTTTTTCGTATTACTGCAGATGTCTTTTTCTACATCGCATAGAAAAATAAATAAGATGAGTCAACTGCCATGTATTCGTTTCTACGTAAGACTTTTTCCTTAGAAAAGAAGTAAAAAGTGAAGAACGCATCCAGATCGCGAAATATAATTTCCATCAACATCATACCAATCGAATAAAGAATGTAAAGAACCTACAGCAAACGTTTTTTCTAACTGATATATTTGTTTATACTAAGTGGCTTGCTAAATTGTACGACGCACACACGGTTATCCGGTAGATGTGCGGGTGTACTTCGTTTTTTTTCAAAATAATAGTGTATATGTCTTTATTTACGCAACAAAAAACACATAAAAAAACACTTTTTGTTTGAAAAAAAAATTTTACCAGATAAAATAAAGAATTCTGGATTCAAATATCCATAAAAGTTAAATTCGGCAAAATGCAGATGTCTTCTTGTTCTTTGCTGCCGTCGAAATAGTATTACAGCTGCAAACTTATTAATTTCTATTAAAACTAAACCATATTTTGCAATGTATAATATTGTAAATTATTTATTTTCAGTCACACTGCAGAGTAATAATAATCTCAACATTCCACGAGGAGATAATGAAGGCTTCTTCAAGATTCTCGATATCGTTGCGAGAAGTCATGAAACAATTGGTAGAGTTATACACTCTGTACTGGGCTTTGGAGAAACTACAGGATTTGTTGAAGGTTTGTTTATATTAAAGGGCCACAACGCATCGATAACACACATTTGTAAACTTATTCAGACACTCGCGGTTCTCTATAATACTTTCATGCATTTTCAACGGATTCTTATCACGATATTTAATTAATTGAGTTGTCTCGATATTTCAACGTTGTTGCAAACGTCATGATCACGAGAAGACTGGATACTGCGGGTCGATTTAAGAGCAAACAAATCTGTCTACCCTCTTTCTCTTAATTAAACAAATATTTAAATTAATTATTTAAATATTGCGGTAATAACCCGTTGAAAATGCATGAAAGTATAACACACATTTAGGATGCAACCAATCGGACTTTATACAAAATTGTCGAGACAGTATGCATTGCAGTCTTCCTTTTGTACGTAATCATCAAATCATGGCTAAAATTAACTAAAAATGTTTTTCAATTTCTTGTCTGTCTGTTTGTTCTGGGTGATCTCCGAAACGGCTGTACCTATGTCCGATTACGATTGTAGGATTTCACTGACAGATCTTTTTTTTCATGGGAACATGCTAATGTCATAAAAGTTCTATAAGATGTTGTAAAGTTGTGTCGATTAGTTAGTTTATTTATACAATTCTAAACAAGTAAAAATATTAAAGTAATACAATTTATTTATTTTAATTTATTAGTCACTAGATGACCTGCGCAACTTCGTCTGCGTTACAGAGGGGTTCAAAAATTGTAGCCTATGTGTTATTCTGATATTAAAGCTATATTGTGGTAAAGTTTCATTCAAATCCATTCAGTAGTTTTTACGTGAAAGAGTAACAAACATACATCCATACATACATCCATCCATACATCCATCCATACATCCATCCATACATCCATCCATACATCCATACATCCATCCATACATCCATCCATACATCCATCCATCCATACATCCATCCATACATCCATCCATACATCCATCCATACATCCATCCATACATCCATCCATACATCCATCCATACATCCATCCATACATACAAACTTTCGCCTTTATAATATTATATTATTATGATAATAATGTTTCAGTACACATCGATAAGTAAAAGCGATGCAGATCAACTTCAAGAAAGGTACGAGACGTTATTAAGCGCCATTAGACCGAATGCAGTTGGACTTGTCGACGCTTTTGATATTATGGACGAGGTAATTATAGACGTGTGTCAAGTTGGCAGGCACAGTGACACAGTAGAATTTAATATTTTTCAATATGTCGAAAAATTGTGACTAAATAGTGATAAATAGTGACCGATACCACATAATCCCAGTTGAGTGGTTAATATAAATGTGCTCACAGATTATGATGAAATGTATTTTTATTTTTGTATTGTTTAAATTTCTGTAAGGGCTTTGGCAGCAAGGCCCGTAGCCTCTCCCTTACTGATAATGTGATTAATTTTAATTTTAATTTAATTATACTGTGTCTTGTATTTTTTAATTTTATTCTTTCGTCATTTTTGTGACGTCACTGCTAGTTGGGGCTGAAAACCAGCGCTCGGTGTCTACATAAATAGTGCTACTGTATTTTAAAAGATATTCGATAGTCTTTATGTGCCTGCCAACTTTACGTCAAAGTTAGCAGGCTCAAAGGATATACTAGACGGATGAATTTGATTTATGTATTGAAAAATTGTGCATAATTAGTGACTAATAGATATTACACTGGGACAAAGACTTTCAATGCCCTGGCATTGCTCTATGAGCGACGGTAACCATTAACCATCAATCCTATGAGATTGTTTATCTTTTAGGCAATAAAATGATCTCTTTTTAATTAAATTAAACCAGGTATTGCAGTCGACGTTGGGTGCGTACGACGGTCGCGTGTACGAGCGTCTGATGGAGGAGGCTCTCAAGAGTCCGCTCAACCAAGAACCAGTCAACAAGTCATTCCAACTGTACCTTAAACCGATGATGCAAGGGAAACTGTGATATTACATTGCTATAGTACAATTTACGTTAAAATATATTAATTTGAATATAATTACAACTTAAATCAATTTTATATATGACTAATTGTCGATTTGTACATTAACAAATAATATTTGCAATGAGTTGAATAGTGTTTTATACATGAATTTTACTTTATTGAATTGAAATAAATGTTTTATTCGATTTTGTATTGTTTATTTTTCTCGTATCTAATGTAAAAAGTATTTTAGTTACTAATGATTTTTAAAAACTTTGTTGTTAGTGAAGAACTCTTTGTATAACTAGCACTTCACATATTATATTCAATGAGTTTTAAATCTTCTTCAATTTATGCAAGTACGATGTTTTACCGTATTAACCAACCTAAACACTGAGGTATGTGCTTATTCAAATTTCGAACCAGTTCAAAGTTCAGTTCGATAAAAACTATTCCATTGTTGAGATTTTATACGAAAAGGAAAAAAAATACTCACGACACAAAAACACTTGTTATTTACAAAAAATATTATCAGCATGACTGTACAGATTTGCTCGGCTAAGACCGGCCATTTAATTTAGTAGCATTATGTTTGCGAGATCGGCTAAACGTAAATAAAGCTCTAGAGATTGTCTAACATAATTTAAAGGAATTTACAAGAGATTTTCTTGAAAGAAGCACATTTTATAACAGTGTAAAACGTTTTAAGCCCCAGTAAGTATTAAAAACACATTAATATTATAACTATTCAATACAAAGTTACATAAATAAGGTCGTTTTGTCGTCACAATGAAATTGTTTACTTCGGCGCAATCCGTCTGATCTGTGATTGACAACTTTAGTTCGAAGTCTCATAACTAGATGGCGTTTTAAACAACATGGCGGGAAAATTCAAGATCATTTTTTTCACAAGATGTTGTGTGGACGAATTTTTACTTGACTGGGTTCTGGAAACAGGTTCAATGAGGGTTTTGACGTTCAGTAGGAGAGGAGGTTTTCGTGCGGTACCACAGAGAACGGTATAATTCTTATCGGATATAACCACAAACTTTGCTATAACGAATGAATATAAAATCCGTACATACTCGTTGTAATTTAATAGATAAATCTCAGAATATACAGATGGACAGGTATTTTATTTCGCAAGATAAGATATGCAAAATCTATATGAATTTGAAAATAACATAACATAACGTAACTAATTATTTTTGTTCATATAATTATCAGATTTGTGATAGATAACTATGTAGTCTAAGCTACTTACCTAATCGAAGTTTGTTAGATTATAATATTTTCAAACGAAAAAATAATAATTTTATGTCGAGACTTTAATTACCTATTTTATTTCATGGTAACGTATAACTTAGGTAATATTTGCATAATTATTATGAACAACAATACTTTTCATTTCTAGATAATTAATAAAAAAATTAAAAATAAAAAAATAAAATTATTTTCCCTTACAGTCTAGCAAAAACTTAAAAAAAAAACTATTCATTAACTTATGATTTACAAAATATATATCTATTTAGAAAACATTTTTTTTTTCACCAAATACTAAACTAAACATCTAACCATAAGGGCCGCCTTGTGCGGTGAAAACCTCCTCCAAACTATTCCAGGTAGTTCTGTCTTTCGCCAACCCAGCAGATAAGTAATCATAAATAATTTAGCCTACTTGATGGTATGTGCTCATGGACCCGTATTCCAACGCATTTGGAATCTTAAAAAGAAATAAAAAAAACAGTCATTTCCTGTTTCCTTATCCATAACTGCCCAAGAATCTTCAGGCCTAATCTCTCAAAAAGTCATTTAACCAAAGTTGAACCTAATGTAGTACAGCATTGACCTTTGAATCTCAAAAAAACAAAAGTCATCTGGTCCAACAATGGGGGTAAAGTCGCAAAGATTAGATATGAAAGATATAATAGATATAAAGAAATATTTGTAGATAATAAATACCACATATCATCGTGTTATTACGATATCACGCGGAACCAATGTTCTAGATATTAATTCGCAAGACGTTTATCTAGGTGACGGACGTGCAAAAATGGCTGTCAGTAGCGTGAATCCAGATTTGGTTAGAGAGAGGCAGAGATGCACTTTTGATATACAGGAACTGGTGCATTTTATTGATGGAGGTGAAGAGAATACTATTGAGAGGAGGGAAGTCGGTGAGTACAGTTATATTAACCACTCAACTGGGAACGTCACTTTTCGCTAGATGGCGAAACTGGGGGAAACTTTCGTTCGGAATCCGTACCCTGTTTGAGCCTCTTTTTAAAATCATTTTTTCCAATGAATATTAAATTCGATTTTTAATTAAACCTTATATTTTTGTAAATGTTTATTATTAAAATAAGCTGTATTTCATTTTTAGCAAAAATGTAGTATCTCCGTAAAATATGAGACGATTAAAAAATGTAAACAAAACAAGTTTTAGAACTGTGCTCAATTTTGGCTCTTGCCACAGACTTGGCAAAAGTAAACAAACCAATTTGGTTGCCGATCCCAGTTGAGTGGTTAAGAACTAAATACTGGTTGGATTATTGATGGTATCTTAAACAGTTGAAGATAGTAAAGTAATAAACATGTTTATTATATTTGAGAATGATAAGTTTTTGATCACTAAAGTTCTAATAGTTATACTCCCGATTAGAAATTCTTGAAGAATTTTAATGGATTTTCAATTCCATTTTATAATTTTCTTCTAAAATCTCTCCGTAAATTAAATTTTGAACTGTTGTACAATGACAACTGGCTGAAAACGATAACAATCATCATTTAAAAATCTGTGTTGAAAAAAGAAGATATATTACGATATTATTATCTTCTCGCATGTTGTTTCTACCCATTAGTTAATTAAGTGCCGTAAGTAAAGTAATTGCTGATTAATTTGTAAGTGTTTTTGTGTTACTTTGTTTGGTACAACTCAATAAATAAACTTTTGGAAAATTTGTGAAATATTACTTATACTTTTACTGAGTAGACGACTCCTGCGGCACTAAAGTAAGTACAGTATATTAATAGCAACTTAAAATGATCACCTACTCATTTTCTTTAAAGAAAACATGGTGCTCGACATCAAGGAGCTGAAAGATACGGTTCCTGAAGAGTATTTGAGTCACAAAGAGCGGTATGAGAACTCCATCCGGAAGGCATGCATTCTGTACGAGGCTTTCAGGAGATATTCCGAAACACACAACACAATGGACGCGTTTAGGTACTTTGAACTGTTTACGCACTTTGAATTTATACCTACATTTAAATTAAGGAATAATTTAACATATTATGAGCAATTTGATGGATGGTGACTACGATTGTTAATAGATTTATGATCATTTGTAATTACTGCGGCGTACTATATATTTATAACTTTTAGGTATATGCTTGTCAGCAGGAGGAATAGACAATAGATATAGTTTATTATCCAAAAATACACTTTTACACATTACAAGTAATACAATGATCCCCGCACTAGGTCAGACCTGTATCGCGGGAGACTGAGCCATGTTAAAACAATTATGAAAAAGTCGGGAGACACAATCTATCTAATATATAAAATTGTCGTGTCACGGTGTTCGAACTTGAACTCCTCCGAAACGGCTCGACCGATTTTGATTAAATTTTTTGTGCTTATCCGGTACCTATGAGAATCGGCCAACATATATTTTTCATCCCCTAAATGTTAGGGGTAGTCCACCCCTAATTTTTTTTTCGGCGCAGACGAAGTTGCGCGAGTCAGCTAGTAAACTATAAAATTGTGTGGGAAACACACTTAAACCCACTTATCATGTTCATCATGGACAGATATCATAGCTCATGTAAAATATTTATCCATGAAACAAATTAACTTTTTGACAGGCAACTTGTCTATTACTAAATTTAATGACTCATGTTAATAATAAGTAATCGAGCCTCTGTTTCACCTGATAGTAAGGTGATCCCAACCTATAAATAGTTATAGGATTTTCTTAAAATAACTAAATTTCTGTTCCCTTATTGATAACTGACTGGTAATCTTTCATCTCTACCAGAGACAGATTATTAAATTTAATGGCTGATGTTCTGTACAGTCCTACAAACAAGTACCGCGTCCAAATGGGCGTTTTCAAGGATATATCTCCGTTCATGTTGCACATGGGCATGTTCGTTCCGACCATCATGAACCAGAGCGCGCCGGACCAGGCTGCCGAGTGGTTGCCCAAGGCACTCAATATGGAGATCATTGGGACTTACGCTCAGGTATAGAAAGAATAACATCTAAACTAATCTTATCTTTAAATCAGTATTTTTTTACAATTAAATATTTAAATTGATTCAATTTGCGGAAGACAAAGTTTTTGCTCAAAGTTTCACAGCGTTTTTAATACAAATTTTCTACGCCATCAGACAATTTCGTTTATTAGAACGAAGTTCCTTATCGCGCGTTATCGGAAGGGGGCTAGACGGAAATTCTTATGAAAAAGTTGGCACGACACTTTTTGTTTTAGATGATTATCGCTAGATGGCGCTGTGATTAAAATCTTTTAAAACAATTCCTTATTTTGTTTTATATGATTAATGCTAGATGGAGCTGTGATCAAAATATTTTATTTAGGTTATAATAATTATATTATAATTAATATTATAACTTAAAAAAAAAAAATTTTATTTCAATTCCCTCACTAATTAATCGAAAGGAACTTCGTTCTATCCGGGTGTCCCTTGACACCTCTCAAGTTTTTTTTCCAAGACATAGTTTCAAGATCAATAATTTACATATTAATTGTTTTCAATTTTATGCAACTATTCATTTTGGTTCTAATTTTGTTTTCATTGTTACAAACGAGCACATGTTCATGACTTCAGATTTAATGCAAGAAAATCATTAAATTAAACAAAACAAGAAGAATTCATTAGTTTTATTTTGCAGACTGAGTTAGGTCACGGCACGTTTCTGAGAGGCTTAGAGACTACCGCAACGTATGATCCTAAATCTGAAGAGTTTGTTCTGAATAGTCCCACTTTGACGGCTTACAAGTGGTGGCCCGGTGGATGTGAGTATTGCTTTTTATACTGAACATGAATAATTTATCTGTTCATTCTTACTAGGGATGCAACGAATATTCGCATGTTTTTGAATCGTCGCATTCGCAACAAATCATGCGAATGTTATGCGAATGTTTTCACAACAGTTGCATGGATATTTCGTGCTGGGAATCTGATGGAGCCAAAATAAAGGCGTCTACTTGCCCTTTAAAATGAGCCCAAAGTCGATGGGTCTACGACCTTCCGTATGCAAGATAATTTGGGGGGCGATTCCAATTATTAGGCGGGGAGGAAAATTATCCCCTTCCTTCCTAGTAGATTTAGTGTAGGTAAATAAAGGTATTTATTTTATAATACTCACATTCGCATTTTAATATCCAAAAATCGGCTCATTCGCAACATCTCTAATACTTACTAGTTTTTCAGGCAATGAGGTCTTTGAAGTTGTTTCATCCATCATAAGGAAATCGTTTTTCTATTACAGTGGCTCACACAGCCAACCACTGTATCGTGGTTGCCCAACTCTATACCAACGGTAAATGTTACGGTGTCCATCCCTTCTTCGTTCAGATCAGAGATACAGACACACACATGCCACTCGCTGGAGTGAAAGTTGGCGAAATTGGACCAAAGCTTGGCTTTAACACGGCCAACAACGGGTTCCTTGGTTTCAACAACTACAGGATACCTAGGATGAATATGCTGATGAAGAATGCTCAGGTTTTGAAGGTAAATATTCCATGGTGGTAAGTTCTGGAGAGGCGACCAGAACCGGTAGGCAAGGCGTAGACAGACCTCTTAAAAGTGGACCGATGACTGAGTCACTGGTTGCAGATAGTGCGGGACCGGTCACCTATGTCTAGCAGTGAACGTCTACGGCTGATGATGATTCCATAGTAACTCATGGTTTTAGGTATCAGGTTCACAATCAGAATTTTGAATCAGCCAGTTTTGTTTATCAGAATCAAGTTACACATGGGCTAAGAATAATTGATTGATTGCAAACCAACAGACCAAAAGTTTCTGCTGGTATCAAGAAATGTCTCAAAAATAGTCCTGTTTATTTTATTAACAGACCTAAAATTTCTGCTGGCATCAAGAAAGATTATTTCAAAAGGAATCTTCAAAGCCAAGAGGACACCAATATATGTAATTATTATCTCCCAGGACGGAACCTACGTTAAGGGTAAAAGCGACAAGTTGGCATACGGCACCATGGTGTTCGTCCGAGTCCTGATCGTGACGGACGTGGCCTACGAGCTGGGGCGGGCTTCCACCATCGCCGTCCGATACTCCGCTGTCAGACATCAGTCGCAACCGAAACCTGGGTAAGGAAGATTAGACATTTCTTGAGTATTCATAGGATGACTTGAAAGGGTGAAGGTTTTAGGACAGGTGTCTTTATAATAGAATTTTATCAGTATCGAATTTGCAGTCCTTAGAATACTGGGTGTTTGGTCTCTATTAACTCTTATAGTCAATTATAAAATGACTGAACTGTGTGATTTACAGATTTGGCTCCATAGGTACTTAACCCTCACATTCTGGAATACCTAAAAATATTTTAAAGATTGCAGCCATAAATTACTCTAATACTGGCTTCAAGGTAGTGTCTATACTGTATTGTCCCAGATATTTTCATACCTTCAACTATCACACCATTTCAGGGAACCAGAACCAGCGATAATAGAGTACGTGACCCAACAACACAAGTTGTTCATCGCCATCGCGACCAGCCACGCCTACCGCGTCACCGGGAACTGGCTCTGGAACACTTACTCTAAGGTCACCAGCGATATGGGCAAAGGGAACTTGGATCAGCTGCCTGAAGTAAGTATTCGTGGCACTAAGGGTTAAAAATATTGTAGTTCAATTTGATATCCTAAGATAGAATAGTTAAGGTTAAGATTAAAAAAAGTTTTATTGAGGTGTTCTGAGAAAAATATCCAAATCAGATTACATAATAAGTATCTTATAAATCAGGAAAAGTAACGTTTAAAAGTTTTGGTATCAGAACAGGAAGTATCAAAACCTAGTTTTTCCTGTAGCTTCCTATCTGTAACTGTAACAACCCATCACTGCTAGTCTCAGGTCTTTTCAGTAGAAACATCACAAAAAGTTCAGCACGCATCTATGTGGACTTCACTCGGCCATATTTTCTGAGTGCTTCAGTCATAAACAGCCTTTGAATGTCATTCCAGCTCCACGCAGTAGCATGTTGTCTTAAAGCGGTATGTTCAAGAGATGCCACTGCGCGTATCGAAGAGTGCCGTTTGGCTTGCGGAGGGCACGGGTACATGGCCTCCTCTAGCCTCCCTATCATACAAAACATAGCTGCGGCTACCATCACTTATGAGGGAGAATACACTGTTCTCATGTTACAAACAGCCAGGTATAAAATACTTCTTATTTACAAGTTAGATCTGTGACTTTGGACCAGCTGAAGTAGAGTGAATGATCTGTCGAAATACAACTTAGAACCTTTTAGTTTTGGAATCGGTCCAACTTAATTTTTTAAAACAGTGCATTATTAAGTCTCTTAGAGGCTTAGAAACGACTCAAAAGAAATGGAATTGCAGAATACTAAAAAATACATGATAGATAGACCACTTACTGAAAAGTCTCAGGTAAATAGACTTCAAGCAACTAACAAATTTTGTAAAAAATACCCTAAAATTTAATTCAAATACTACTCGTTCAACAATGGTATGTTTTTACTTTCTAGATATTTGGTGAAGGCTTGGAAGCAAGCATCGGTAGGCAACGTGATAACTCCAACAGTAGCTTATTTAGTAGACTTTCAAAGGAACAGTAACAGTACTTGGGAAAACACTCCTGAAGGAATCATAAGAGGTTTCCAGGCGGTTGGTGCTGGGTGAGTAATATTGTTTGTTCTTTTGACCAATTTGTTTGATCTTCTGTTGTTTTTAACACGTTCACTACTAAACGAGGTCTAAATGATCCCTCCTGCAACTTTCCTGTGGTGCGGCTAGGGAAAACGTGAACTTCCCTGTGGTGCAAAGAGCATAACTTTTTTAAATGAGGTGGGGTCTAATAGACCGCGTGTCGCCCTAACGTCTGGTCATGGTGCGGGCTGATAACACCTCGTGTCGCGAAAATTGGTTTCGCAGCGAACGTCTTAAGTTGTTACGTTTAGTTGACGCATTATCTAATTTTCCGTCCTTTTGGAATCCCTAGCAGAAAATGTTGGTTGGTACACAAATTTATTCGCCAAATTAATGTAGGACCAACTCCCTATTTTCTAACACTATTGACAGTGATTAATGGAAAATATTTAAATCACAGAAAAACACAAGCAGCAGTCGAAGCGATTGCCAAACATGAAAAGGCCGGTTTAGATTATGAGGATGCTTGGAATCAGGCGTCAGTGCAGTTAGTTAATGCTAGTGAGGTAATAACAATAAAATAAACTTTATAAGATATCTGAATAAAGAATTAATAATTAACATTGAGGTATATTTTATGACGATTGATTAATTTTAGATGGATGTAAGAGAAGGGGAAGGCCGAAGAAAAGATGGTCTGACTGTGTGAAGGATGAATGTTGGTTTGTGGTGTGACAGACGATGTATGTAATAATAAAAGGAGTAGAGAGAGAAGACATATTGTGCTGTGGGTACAGTGGACTTATGGCCAAAGGGAGATCTCGTTGCTGGCGAGGTAGTGTATGGCGGTCAGGCCGAAGCTAGCGAAGTAGATTTCAGACGTCGTATATATGCGAAGATTTCTGCAAATGTCGTAACCGCGATTCAGATCTCGCGCGTTATTATTGGTCGCCACAGCGCCGACCTCATCTAGATGGGATAAGGTGAAACGAAACAAAGATTAAGGTATATTTCAATAATTTTTATTCAACAGGCCCACTGTCGCGCTATACTTGTCGAGATGTCTTGGACAGAAATGAACCGTCTGGCACAATCCGTTTCACCGAACCTAAGAAAAGTTCTAGTGGAATTGATTGAGATGTACCTGATATATTGGGCTTTGGAAAAACGGGGCGATCTTTTGATGGTATGTATAAGGATATAAAAGAATGTTCATTTTCAAATATGTTTTCATCTGCAAAGTAATCCTTACTAATATTATAAATGCGAAAGCAACTCTGTCTGTCTGTTACGCTTTCCCGCTTTAACCGCACAACCGATTTTGATGAAATTTGGTACAGACCAACCCTGACCCTGAGAAAGAACATAGGCTACTTTTTAATTGAAAGTGACACAGACGAAGTTGCACAAACCCGCTAGTAACTTATAATGTAACGTTTGTTCTCAGTTCACAAAGATACAGAAAGATGATATCGCGAAACTACAGAAGAGGTACGAAGAACTTTTGGCAGCCATCAGACCTAACGCTGTTGGATTAGTTGACGCTTTTGATATTAGAGACGAGGTGAGTGAAATAAGTAGTGACGAAGTTAGTGAATTCAATGATAATGTAAACACAATAGCTTACGATAGCAATAATTATAACAAAGTAGTAATAAAAGTAGCAAACGAAATAATAGCAGTATTCCATCCTGGTTATTGCAAAGGAGCCCCTTAGCACAATCTACAGTTTAGTACGGGACTCGCAATTAATTACACAATTTAAACACACATGGAAAACTATTAACTAAGAAAAGAAAAAAAAACAATTAAAATTAAATTAGCTAAAACAACAACATTAAGAACAGTAGCTGTAATAATAGGAGCTGTTTTTCAAGATACAACAGTAACGACATTCATATTAGAACTTGCATTTATAATAGCAGTAAAAAACATAGAATAGTGGTTAAGTTAACTGAGGTAGAGCCCGTCACAGGAATACAAAAATAACTGTAAAGTTCAAAGGGCTTACTAACGTGTACTTACGTGGTCTTACTTACAAACTCATAACAGTGGCGCGAGACGAAAATACGATAATGACGAAATGTGTTCGATTATTCGCTATTTTTCTGTTTGTTTTCGATTTTCATGGGACTTTCACTAGCAGATTGGAAATATATCTGGGAATGACATAGGTATTATTTGTGAAGTTTTATCAAGGAATTCCTACTATTTTAGGTTCTGAACTCGACGTTGGGTGCGTACGACGGTCGCGTGTACGAGCGTCTGATGGAGGAGGCTCTCAAGAGTCCGCTCAACCAAGAACCAGTCAACAAGTCATTCCAACTGTACCTCAAACCTATGATCAACTCTAAACTGTGATAGACTTAGTATTATTATTGTAAATTAGGTATTCTTTTGAGATTTTATATTGAATTTATATTGATTTAGTTATAAATAATATAAACTTATTCAGACACTTGCGGTTTTCTATAATACTTTCATGCATTTTCAACGGGTTCTTACCACGATATTTAATTAATTGAGTTGTCTCGATATTTCAACGTTGTTACAAACGTCATGACCACGAGAAGACTTTATACTGCGGGTCGATTTAAGAGCATTTCGGTACTACCTAAAAGCGAACGAGAAAGAGGGTAGACAGATTTGTTTGCTCAATTAATTAAATATCGTGGTAAGAACCCGTTGAAAATGCATGAAAGTATTATAAATAACATGTTTAAAATGAAAGTAATTTTTTAAACTCATTTATGTATCTGTCTGTTTGGACTTCCAACTGTGATGTTTGTCGTATCAGAACGAGCATCTAATGATTCCGTTATACCTACATAAAGTCTAAATTAGACTGTTTAAATATAATATATAAAGAATCGGCAACATGTATTGTGTACGAGTATAATATTTTTTTATAGACTTTGGTATGGTTTAATTACAATAAATATTTTTAATATTATATCGTTTCTTTTTTTCCTGGCCTAATCTAATATACAGGGTGTCTCAAAAGAAATTTTATATTTGTTTAGCTTACTACGTGAACGCTGCGTACTTGAGGGGTGCGGGGGTTATGTCAATTGGTAGCTTGGCTCTTGGTGATTCAGTCGCTATGAAGCGTTTCTCGGGAGCAGACCGCGCGTTGTGCGTGCGAGAGTTTTACAAGAACGGTGATTTTACAAGAAAATTCTGCAGTATTCGAGGTTTTCGCCACTTAAATGATGCGCCAAGCCTTCCTCTCATTCGACATTGGGTTAAAAAGTTTGAAGAGACTGGATCAACGCTGGATAAATCAAAATCCGGGCGACCTAGGTCATCAAGAACGGTAGAAAACGTGGAGAGTGTTAATCAATCTGTACGTGACGTTCAATTCGGAAGCGCACGAGTGCTTTAAATGTGCATAGATCATCATTACATCGCATTATGCACAAAGATCTAAAGCTGCACCCCTACAAAATTCAATTGGTGCAAGAATTAAAGCCCCAAGATGCCGGTCAGAGGCTTAATGTCGTAAATCAGAGTATTGAGCGGAGAGGTGACATAAATTGGCCTCCACGTAGCCCAGATTTAACCCCTATGGGGTTATCTTAAATCTAAAGTTTACGCCAATAAACCAACTTCACTGGCGCATTTGAAAGAAAATATCCGTCACGAAATGACAGCCATCCCTCACTCCACCTGTCGTAATTAATTTTACTGTTTGGTTAAATGAGTGCCAACAACGTGAGGGTTTACATTTCGACGATATTATTTTTAAGAAATGAATTCCCAAAAAGTGTATTTTAACAATAAATAAACATTTTTTCTATATACCGCTTCCTTTTTTTTTAATCAATCCACTAAATATGAAATTTCTTTTGAGACACCTTGTATATAAATATCCTGTCACGATGTTTGTCCGCGATGGACTCCTAAACTACTTAACCGATTTTAAATTAAATTGGCACACCGTCAGCAGTCTGGTCGAACTTGAGAGATAGGATAGCTTAGATCAAGGTCTGAAGATGGAGCTGGAAGGTGGCCACAGGAACTCCGTCAATAAGCAAGATAACCTCATCGTGTTTAGGCTCTAATGAAGCGTCCTGATGAGTACTTTATTAAATTCCCGGGAACAATTCCTATGCGACGCAGACGAAGTTGCGCGGGGCAGCTAGTGTTATTATAAAATCAAACAGGATGTTACTATCACAAATAACTGCATGGACATTTAAGTTCCATAGTAGTGGGAAATACAGGAAAAAATATCTACATACATAAAAATTTATGAGTCATTACTATTTAATATCTAGGGAAATAGATGAATAGAAATTTCCGTCTCATAATATAGTTGAGAAGTAATAAAAACTTTACTTTTCTGAACACCGTAAAATTGCGATGGAGTAAAAAAACAGTATAAAATATTCCATGTCTGTTGTCTGCTAATATTAAGCTAGGTCCCAATTCACAAGTTATTTTTTTTCTAAAGTGGATACAGTCTTACATACTGATACTGAAGGGTCGCTACTTAAGCACCTTCTTTAAGCCTGAAGAAGGACGAGCCATTGCGCTCTGGGAATATCGATGACTCTGTGGCGACAAATAGCGCGCGAGATCCGGAATCGCGGTATTGATATTTGCAACGTTCGGCGCATATATCCAACATCTGAAATCTACTACAGTGGAATTCGACCTGTCCGGGCATACACTACCTCGCCCCGTCAGAGATTTCCCTTTGGCCCAATATCACTGAGACCCCAAAACCCCTCTAGCATTCCACAGCATGGTGGTGATACTCTTTCACAACAATAAACAAATTTTATAGATTAACCAGTTGCTCTAGGCAGACTTTATTCTGTCCGATTGCCGAGTCACCTACTGGATACAAGTGTAGTTTAGACCTATGTGTTATTTGTATTTTGATGATTTCAATATTGATATTTGGTGCTAACATGATGTCATTGGCGAGCTAATGGTCAATGACTATCGTAGAATGACGTTAAGTTAGTTTAAATATGAAAATTATTTTAGTACAAAATCGAGCGTAAGAATATATTCGAAAAGTAAAAAAACATTTGCCATTAAAATATCTTGATTTAATTGACCTTCAACTTACGTTACCTACAGCCATTGTTCAATTCGAACCAACGTATGTAACGCGAAAAATTAATGAAAACAAATTGGATTCTTGGCTTATTTTCCTTCTAAGATAAGATAAAATCACGATAGATCGCAGTAGGTAAAAATTATTGTTTTTCTAACATCCGTTTTATCCTTTCCTGCGTTGATAACAAAGTTAATATCCAAATTCCACCGATTATTTGTTTGTAAACCTCTGTAGCGAGCACACGTGTAGCGATGGCTAGTGTCAACCCTGATCTGGTGAGAGAAAGACAAAAATGCACTTTCGATGTGCAGGAATTGGTGCATTTCATTGATAGAGGAGAAGAGGAGACCTTGGAAAGGCGAGAATTTGGTAAGTTATAAATAATTTATGATCCAATCTATTATTACCTTTTTTGATTTTCTAGATTGGTTGCTATGTATTTTTAAGTAGGAGTAATAAAATTATATTGTTAATTAAACAATCTCTCATCTTCAACTCGTGAACACCTTTAACAATCCAATTTTTTTATTTTTTCTACAGAGGACTTGATACTCAGTGTAAAAGAACTGAAAGATGAAGTACCAGAAGAATACCTAAGTCATAAAGAACGCTATGAAAATGCCATTCGAAAGGGAAGCATATTGTTCAAAATATTCAAGGAATATTCTGAAACACACAACGTTTTAGATATATTCAGGTAAAATATTTAATTGATGTGATTACACTCACACTTATTGATAGATGGCCCGTTAGTTGGTCTGCCAAAGTGGCAATAAAAATAATAGATAATATTAAGCAACTTAATATTAAGAAGAAACAAAAAAATATGTAGTCATATCGGTACTCAAGCTCATTGAGGATTTCATAACAGTACAGAATACAAAGAAACTTGTTATTATGTATCTTTGTTTATGTAATAAGTAATAAGTAAAAATATAAATTAATGATATCATAATTATGTTGTTGAGTAGTAAGAAATGACTCTTCGAAATTCATCCGGTAATGATAAAAAAGGAATTTATCTTCTTAGTTATGTTGATGTAATCATCGCTTATAAACAAGCTTTAAAGTACGATTATTAATTCCAGTCAGTAAAATGACATAGATTTCAGTGACCGTTGCACTTAATGCCGCGTTTCCATACATTCATATTGGTAAGCCGTCAGCGTCGTTCGTTTTTATGTGTGTTCGACGTTGGCTAGCCAATATGGAAACGCGACATAACACTCGACGTTGGCGAAATCAGTAGGTATGTGTACATTCACACGCGACTGGGGGTTTAAAACTGGGGGTTTAATTAATAATTTCATAAACAAGCTAATCCTATTTCTGTCATTATCGATATTTACAATTAATACTTTCTGGAAGGCTAACAAATTCAATTTTTATCTTATAAATGAGAACGTAGCCTTTACCTAATACGATAATTATTAGGAAACGATTGGCTCTTTCATTTCATATTGCTGTTATAAAAAGAAAATAGTTTCTAACTCACACATACCAAATATCGCGCATAATTTTTACTCTATTTTATCTACACATAAGGAAAACGTCAGGCAACCGACTTTCCGATTCTTACGGTCAAGCTATTTAGGTACATTCTTCAATAACAAATATTATTAATTAACTAATACACATCATTAATTATCTATGGCTAAATCAAACGTGACTTTTAAGTCCTTAAAAAGAGGAGATTTTAAACCCACATTGTCCTATAATATTACACAAGTTCCTGAGCGACATAACTGTCTACTATCCGATATGTTTACTAACACCTATGGACTCACTGTGTGGTCTGAATTAAATAAATAAATAGGACAAAATTTTAATATAAATTGTAAATATGGTCTTTGTAACTTTTTCAGTCCAACAAACAAGTATCGCGTACAGTTTGGCATCCTCAAAGACGTGTCTCCATTCCTGGTACACATGGGTATGTTCATACCGACGCTCTTGAACCAAACAACTCCGGAGCAAGCTGCGGAATGGGTACCCAAAGCGCAGAATATGGAGATCATTGGTACTTACGCACAGGTGATTGAGATTTTCATAATTGGTGAACAAATTGTTGACATTTCGAAATTAGGAAAGGTTAAGGGTTCAGGAATACTTGGCCATATTAATAAATCAATTAATCAGCATTTTTATTGCTTTATTTGTAAACGAAAACACGGCCCCCTGATATTAAATGGATACCGTTGCTAATCTCTGTAATGACAGGACATTTTTCTTGTTTTTTTTTTAAATCTAAATCCTCCCAACATTATCGGGGATGTTCATAATCTATTTGTTGATTTGTTTACTCTTTCATTCGAGTTCTCGCTTCCGTCCTACTTTCGTACCGCATACTTCACATCCAACCTTCCCATTCACACTTTCCGCTGGTGGGGTGCCAGCCTATACCTATTCTTCTAATATCTATATCTATAGTGGGGTTCTTTATTTAAATCATTACCTACGACATCATGCATTTATTGAACTTATTTCTAGTGATTCATTTAGATTTTATATAAAGACAGGTTAGCTACATAACAAAGATTTTAAAAAGCATTTTAAAATACGTGTAGGTAGTAATCTGATAATGCGGTATTTATAAGTTGAAGTAATGTTTACACATTTTGATGATGTCAAGAATCATCACAAAATAAACACACTACATAATCGTATAAATTCGAATATTAAAACTTAAACCTTCATTTTCCAGACTGAATTGGGCCACGGTACTTTCTTGAGAGGCTTGGAGACTTCTGCGACATACGATCCTACGGCTGAAGAATTTGTGATCCACACTCCGACTTTGACCGGTTACAAATGGTGGCCTGGGGGATGTAAGATATTATATTATCTATCTCGATCCAAAACAAACAAAGTGAAAGTAATAGTCAAAAGCTTATCACATTCTGAACTATCTCATTGTTTCATTTTGATTTTAATCCCTAAAATTCTCTAGTTTCGTCTGATGCTAAAATTGGATCTACCTCATTTTATAGTACTCATCTTAAAAGTTTCCTTAATTTACTAAACTTAGATCTGTTTTATTCTTATAACTCCTATCTAAAACGATTCTCTAATGCCACATAAAATACACACCAGATGAATGTGTAAAACATAGGCTTTGTAAATTTTACGTCTACGACCTCTTCTGTTTCCAGAAATTTTAATGTTATTCCATATTTCTGTTTCCAGTGGCACACACCGCCAACCACTGCGTAGTGTTGGCCCAACTATACACGAAAGGAAAATGTCATGGCGTCCATCCATTTTTCGTACAACTCCGGGATTTGGAAACACACATGCCAATGCCTGGTATAAAGATTGGTGAAATTGGGGCCAAACTTGGCTACAATACTGTTAATAATGGTTTCCTTGGATTCAACAAAGTTAGGATACCTAGGACTAATCTTTTAATGAAGAACGCACAAGTATTAAAGGTAAGCAGAATATGACTTTTTTGTAGTGTTTGCAGATAGCAATATTTTGAAAATCAGTCTCCAATTACGAGTAGCATAACTAATGTTCAATGATGTGAAGTCGAAGACATTCCTAAAATTCCTACTACAAAATTGGTTTTCAGGACGGTACTTACGTGAAAGCCAAAAGCGAGAAGTTGACTTACGGTACGATGGTGCTGATCCGAGTACTGATTGTATCTGACATGGCGTACGAGCTGGCGAGAGCTTCAACCATCGCTGTCAGATATTCCGCGGTCAGGCATCAGTCGCAGCCGAAACCAGGGTACTTAATTCTCCCATATATTTTTAACTTATCTTTCGTGTCCCATTCTTTCTTCCAAAGAATCTTTTGTACAAAATGGTCTATATTGTTTTTTTTTATTATAATTTAAAAGCCAGTGTGTCGAAGAACTCTTCTTCACAATCAAAATTATCTTTACCTCACATGACAATCGGTCAGAATACCAGCTTTGCATCGAGAGGCGTTATGCCTTTTCAGCACACTATATTTTTAATTATGTGTATTTTTATAATAGTATGTGCCTAAAATACATAGTCTTATTTCGCTATCAACAGTGCACCAGAACCGCAAATAATAGAGTATGTAACCCAACAACACAAGTTGTTCATCGCCATCGCCACGAGTCACGTGTATCGGATAACTGGACGCTGGCTCTGGGACACTTACTACAAAGTCACCGGCGATCTGGATAAAGGAAACCTGGACCAGTTACCTGAAGTAAGCCTTATTCCTACTAATATTATTATATCTGTCTGTTACGGTTTCCCGCTTAAACCTCTCAACCGAATTTGATGAAATTTGACACATACAATCTTTAGATCATGAAAAGGACGTCAGCTACCTTTTATTGCCAAAAAAGGTATGAAGAAAAAACCGAGTTATATCATTAATTTGAACTCGCTAGATTCCACCCGAACTTAGTTGTTAACATTGTTAGGTATATCCAGTGCAAAAGTGTGCTGTGTTTTAAAAGAAAGACTAAAGATACTAAGGCCGGGTAGTGTCGTAAAATTACCTTCCCATTTCAGCTACACGCAGTCTCTTGTTGCCTCAAAGCGGTGTCATCTCGCGAGGCATCAGTGCACATCGACGAGTGCAGGCTGGCGTGCGGCGGCCACGGATACATGAAGTCGTCCAGTTTCCCCTTCATCCAGGCCATTGTCACCGCCAGCGTTACTTACGAAGGAGAGTTTACTGTGATGATGTTGCAGACTGCTAGGTATGGTAACTACGAGATTTAAAGTTATGTATTTTAGGCAGCCCAAAAAAAATGGTAGGTACTTAGCGTCAAGTAGATCGATATGCAGTACAAAGGTGACCAACTGTAACACATGCAAAGATATGTAAACATTATAATTTTGTGTCGATAAGATCATAAAAAGGAGGTTAAAGTGCCTTTTTTTTTCAGTTGGTGGAAATCACCGGATCCCCGCGGGGATGTGGGAGTTGAACCGCACTAAAACCTCCAACCGCTCACACTCAGCGTCCGAACCCCGGCTGAGGCCAGAACCCAGGGGTTTTGAGGGACGATGTGACGCGTTACGCTCTCGGCACACTTTCCCGTCGCGGCACCCCCAGTTAAAGTGCCTTGGAAAATTTAAATAAATGACTTAATTTTATACTTTGGATATCTACATCATCATCATCAGCCTATAGACGTCCACTGCTGGACGACGGCCTCCCCCAACCTCGCCACATCGACCGGTCCTGCGCCGTCTCCATCCAGTGACCTCCCGCGATCTTGACCAGATCGTCGGTCCATGTTGTCTACCAACATTACGGTTACCGGTTGGTGGCCGCCACCTAAATTAAAAAGTTTTTTTTTAAAAAGGCTCAGGTCTTTTGCAACACTTGTAGGTAAAAGGTCTCCATTTCAGGTACTTAATGAAAGCGTGGAAGCAAGCATCAGTCGGTAACGTGATGACGCCCACAGTGGCGTACTTGGTGGACTTCGAGAAGAACAGCAATAGAAGATGGGAAAACACTCCTGAAGGCATTATTATTGGATTCCAAGCGGTTGCTGCTGGGTAAATATAATTTAAACTTTTATTTGTAGTTGTTGTGGGTACAGTGGACTATGGTCAAAAGGAGATCTCCTTGCGGGCGAGGTAGTGTATGGTGGTCAGGCCGAAGCCCACTGTAGTAGATTTCAGATGTCGTATATATGCGAAGATTCTTGCAAATATCGTAACCGCGATTCAGGATCTCGCGCGTTATTATTGGTCGCCACAGTTGTTGTTTTAAAAAAATCTTTGTTGTATTTTGCAGAAAAAACTATTTTACAATTCACTCGTAATAGCAGACTCCCAAAGACAGTCAAGTTTTCCACCCATATTTTTATTTTCTTAGCAGAGGCCTGCGCATGAAATCCTGCACTATCAGGAACACTACGAGAACGCCATCTACAGTCTTACATTGAAAACTATTTTAAACCTTGTTTGAAGAGGAACATGTTACAGCATATAAGTAACACTGATGTTGGCGTTCGTATGTTACAGCGGCGTGCAGTTCATACAAGCAAATACGCACTGCATACCCTATCATTTCAATTTTTCTTAAAAAATTGTAACAAAAAACGATTAAACGTTGTATATTTAATCAAAATACACTTTTCATTACTATTATAGACACACATTTAGCGTAAAAGTTAAATTAAATTGATTATAGGACTTAAATATGTGGAAAATTACTCAGATTTATATTTCTGCATACCCTGACTTAAATATGTATGCACGCCACTGGTATGTTAAGTAATACTCGTAAAAAAAACTACTTATCAATCAGAGACAAGATGTAATCGGGCAACTAAATTGTTCTATTTTCAGACTAATAAAGGCAGCGTACGATGAAATAGAGAAACACGTGAAGAACGGCATTGATTATGAAGATGCATGGAACCTGGCTTCAGTACAACTAGTTAAGGCTAGCGAGGTACAGTAATAACAAAACGTGATATAATATATATGATTGTTATAGTTTGTTATTCCTATTATTAAATATATACAACTATAAAAACAAATCAGAAATAGAATAGAGAAAAGACAAAGCTAAGAAATCTTATTAATTTTGCTATATCAACCCTTAGACGAAATATTTACGAATTGTTTTTTTTGTTTTCATCGATTATTTCGCATAAGTATAATATTTTACTTTGATAAAATTAATGTTATGTTAAAATATTTTCATTTTTATTTTTGTTTTAAAATCTTCCAGGCCCATTGCCGTGTGATACTTTGCGAGAAGTCCTGGTTGGAGATGCAGCGTCTCACAAAAACCTTATCTCCTGCGCTGGCGAAGGTGCTACTGGAATTGGTGGAGCTGTTCATACTTTACTGGGCGTTGGAGAAAAGAGGAGACTTCTTGGTGGTTAGTAGATTTTTAGACCTCATGTACCTGTACCAACCCATTACTGCCCACAGCTGGGCTCAGGTCTCCTTAGAAGAGGGATTAGGCATAGTGCACCACGCTTGCCCAGTGCGGATTGGGGACTTCACATATCTTCAAAGGATTTTTAGAACCCTTTTCCGATATGCAGGTTTTCTCACGATGTTTTCCTTCACCATTTTTAGCCAGTGGTGTTGTGAAAAATTGCACACAAATCTTTTTCACATTTAGATTTAGAGGTACAAGCCGCGACCTCCCGTTCGGTAGGACGCACTTCGACCATTCGACCACTACGACCTCATGTATTTATCTGGAAACCTATTGGTTAAGGGTATTTTCCATTTTTTTAATTCTTATTCTATTCAAGAATCTTGAATGGTCGAAGAATTTATAAGAGTTTTCTTATGTTTATGATATTCTGTCTATTTTATTTCTATACTTTACAACGGTGAACGGAATAGTGTATTTTTTTAAAATGCAAAGGAACAAAAGAAGCTTTTAATTATCAATTGGAAATCTATTTCAGTACACAAAAATACAGAAACAAGATATTACAAGGATAGAGCAAAGATATGAAGAGTTGTTGTCAATAATTCGCCCCAACGCGGTTGGATTAGTTGATGGTTTCGATGTCAGAGATGAGGTAAGTAAACATAATACTATACTTCGATACCGCCCACGTAAGTTGTTGTATCTCCAAAACTGCAAATTTACAGTAGAGCGTTTCATAGTAATGTCATAGTAATATTATTATTACTTAAAATATCTTTTGACGACGCTAAGACGACTATTATATTACATTTAAATACGAAATTTCAAAAAGATGTAACAATAAATGCAGATTTTGGTTCACTTTGAATCTTTGAAACGATCTACTGTAAATTTGCAGTTTTGGAGATACAACAACTTACGTGGGAGGTATCGACTTACACTAATTTTCTTCTGAACCAATGTGTTAATGCTAGAAAATATTTTAGTGGAATAAATTTAAAAAATGTTTTCAATAAATTGATAATTCTAAATAACAGGATTGCACACCCTCGATAAAATATATAGTTCCAAACAAAGCTAGAAAATAGTCACAAATAGTTAGAAAATAGTCACTGTGGTGTAGTTTGGTCGAGCTGGAGGCTTATGCCCAGCAGTGACTCTATTGATAAATGAATCTTGTACATTGTATAAACAAACACACACATAGACAGGTCCTAAACCGACGGATTTTTGCGACGGGATGTAATGCGGCCCGGTCCACATATTTTTTTTTTTTTTTTATTGCCTTGTAGGCAGACGAGCTAACGGGCCACCTGATCGTAAGCGGTTACCGTTGCTCATGGACCTCTGCAATGTCAGCGGACACTGCGGGGCCGCTACCTACGGCCTACCTTTTAAGGACTTGCTAAATTTAAATGTGCTAGACCTTATGTTTTTCCTATTTATTCTAGATCCTGAACTCGACGTTGGGTGCGTACGACGGTCGCGTGTACGAGCGTCTGATGGAGGAGGCTATGAAGAGTCCGCTCAACCAGGAACCAGTCAATAAGTCATTCCAACTGTACCTTAAACCACTTATGACCTCAAAACTGTAGTGATAATAATTATTTTGTAATAAACTGTGGTAGTTATGTTTTGTTTGATTCTCAATTTCCTCAATTACTGTAAATTACAGTATGTTATTTTATGTTATTTTTTGTAATCGTTGTGACTATTTGAAACTATAAAACCGTGCGGTGGAGACGTGAAAATGCCGTGTATACTATTAAATATCTGATACATTTAAAATACTGAAACATTAAAAATACAATATGTAACAAAAACCCTGTTGTTCCTTCTACCCACGTATTAAGCTTCGGCACAAGTATGTAATAAAGCTAGTCTTTTATAAAAAAACGTTCAAATAAAATAATTACAATAAATATTTAATTGTTAATATTTATAATGTTTACGTTGTTTGTTATCTCTGCAATTCAGCGATGTCGTTGACACTAGACAGAGAGAGAGTAGAACGTTCCCACCAGTCTCTTTGATCATGCCGCCGATCGACAGTCACAGGCGCACGTCGCACGCGCGACCTTGACCTTGACAGCTGTTGTTTATCACTTTAACGCTAGTACGCTACTAAAATTAGATATTCTAAACATTTTTTTCAAATGAGTAGGTTTTAATAGCTATTTGATTTTGACACCTAACCTAGCCAATGATTGCTTTTTTAAATTATAATTTCATTAATGTGTTGCCTGTAGGAAAGTGTATATATCCCTTAAAGGAACAACAGGGTTTTTTTTACATACTGTATATGTACATGCAGACGGAGTTGTGAGGGCATTCTAGTAATACAGCAAAGGAGGATTAAATTTCAGTTAATCTTAGTTCGTCGTACGTTTTTCAGTAGTACATACTCTATTTAAATAAAGAGAAACTCTGAGAAACTATGTTGAGGACGATCATTATAACATACCTACTGCAAATTATTCAATGTGAAATGCTGGGGATTTTAGTGCGGTGTGCCTTCCACACATCTCTGAATAATGTTGCGAGTCCTGCGATTTCCTTGCGTTAAAAAATCTAATTAAATACCTACGTACTAACTACGTTGAATTAACTTTATTTGCTATCTATAGTTATGGTTAACAGCTGTTCAAATAATATTAAGAATATTACATTACTATAATGTTTACATAAATTACAAAATTACCGTCGAAATTTCGTAATTAGTTCACGAATAAAATAATATAAATCTTGCATGTAGCAAAAAAGTGAAAATCTTTAATTTTATTGCGCAAATAGTTAACTTAAGTTATACCAAAATAAACATTAATAATAATCGTAAAAAAAACTTTGAAATAGCAAAAACATGTAGAAAAAGATTCAACATATTATTATTTGGTGCAAGTGTACTACAAAAGTATTATGACCTACCACGTACCTACTATCGATTACTTTACAATTCGCACTTGATAACGTAATCAAATAAGTAATTATTTAGACACCAATTAGGTCATCTAGATAATACCATTGTTTACTGTCAACAATTCCGTAATAATCATTAAATCATCTCTATTTACAATATTATTGTATTTTCACATGAAATACACAGACATTCAAAGTTTTAGCTTAATCGGAAACCGGAAATCAGATCAAATTCAACTCGCAAAATTCCTAGGGAGCGGCGCGACGGGAAAGAGTGCCTTGGGCGTAACGCGTCGTGTCGTCCCTCATAACCCCGTGCTGGGTTCTGGCCTCAGCAGGTGTTCGGACGCTGAGTGTGAGCGGTTGGAGGTTTTAGTGAGGTTCAACTCCCACATACCCGCCCGATAATTCCACCCGAAATTTCATAAGTACATAGTTACACCTGTGCAGGTTAATATATAAAGCTTGAAATAATAAAAATTTACGTCACTCCCAAATAAAGATATCACTTTACAATCGAATGAAAGTGCATAATTACAATGCACTTATCGAGATTCCGATAAAATGTTCGGAAAATTTCAACGACATTCACTCAAAAACGAATCTATACTAATATTATAAAACTGAAGAATTTGTTTGTTTGTTTGAACGCGCTAATCTCAGGATCTACTGGTCCGATTTCAAAAATTCTTTCACTGTTAGAAAGCCCATTTATCGAGGAAGGCTATATTTTATTTTCAAAAAATTAGGGATCCGTATGAAAATATCGAAAATGTAACACAAGGTGAATAATCGAATACCTATTCATGCGTACGCAGCAAAAACTATTGACATTAGAACAAAATGACGTACTACGGGTTTTTAGATCTTTGTAAGACAAACAAAAAAGTCCGCGACAGCATATATCTAACTATCATAGTTTAGTCACAATAACCGCTTTTATGTTTATAAAAATAATATTTCGTCCCGAGATTGAATTTAACGTTAAATGAGTATCGTTATATTAACCCTTATTCAAATGAAGTATTATATTTTCAAGAGTATTAATGTAGAAGTAAATTACTTTTTGTTTTATTCCAATCGGACTTTTCGTTTAGAAGTTATCACGAGTATAAAACGCACTTCGGGCCGCACAAATAACGGCATTGCGAGTACTGTTTGAACCCCTTTGTAACGCAGACGAAGTCGCGGGTCAGCTAGTGTTAAAACAAACAAAATTTGAACAAAGTTTCAGTACTGTGTTCAGTCTTCGCTCGTTCGCTGGGGGCACTGTTTGTTCAACTCTCGCATAATTTGAATATAAAATGAGTGTTAATAAATCGAGTACAATGAACGAGGACCTTGTTAAAGAAAGGTCTAAATGTGATTTCAACATTTTGGAGGTGACACATATTTTCGATGGCGGTAAAGAGAATACGGCACAAAAGAAGAAGATCGGTGAGTACGTAGTAATTGAAAACTTTGACCGCTCAATTGGACATCGTTAAGGCTAATTTACTTTTCAAAACACGAAGAAAAATTACGGTTGATTTATGAGTATCGTGTACATTTTATGCAAGCTAAAATGTTACGATTTTGGAATATGAGTTTATCATCCAGCTGATGGGAACTGGTTACCTTACTGTGGCTTTGCCAAGACTGGAAAACCTGTATTCCCTATTGAACTTTTTGAACCTCGTTTAAAAATCAGACATGTAACGAATAATAATTATTGTTGAGTACCACAAAATTTAGGTAAATATTAAAACAAAGACTATGCACACTAAATAAGTATTAGGTGAAACATAGAATTTAAATTTACATATTACTTGGCGATTACTTTGACCCAACTTGGGTTAATTAATTCAGTTTGAAATATAAATAAAATAAGTAAATAGTGGAAGGTACGGTGTATTTTTAATTATAATGTTGAATCATCTTCCCAAAACATAGTAAAAACTTCACGCTAATCTAACCTATTTCTTTTCTCTACTAGCAAGAATAGCTTTGCTAGTACATAATGCAATAATGCTTAGAAAGAAACACTTACCGAATTGCCAAAAACATTCGATTAAGTTACAAAAAAGGTGCATCAAAATCATTCCATTCGTAAGTGATAGAATGATTATGAGATAGACGGACAGTTCAAACTAAAGGAAAGGTGTCTTCTCCAGCAACTTTAAACCTTATTTAGTAGGATATGATAACTATATTAGCGTCAAGTTTCTAAATATGTTTTGTGAAGAATCACAATAGGACGTTAATGTCTTCTCTTTACTGTACTGTAACAACTCATTACCGTAGTTATTTACAAAACATTGCATTGGTCTCATCAGTAGAGGATCAGGCATAGTCCACCACGCTTGTTCAATGCGAATTGGGGACTTTACATATCTTCGAAGTATTTTTGGAACCATTTTCCAATATCCAGGTTTCACGATGTTTTCATCGTTTTTAGCTAGTGGTGTTGTGATAAATTGCTTCTTAAAATATCTTTTTCTTTTTTTAGGAAGGCCTTCTGTTTACAACAAGTTTGTTAGGTACACAAATATGTATACAAAATATTTTCAGAGGCGGCTGCTTTTTCTGGTGGTGAGTCTCGTGACGTCATCCCAGAAGAATGTTTAGATCGCAAAGAACGGTACGAGAATGCAGTCAGAAAGTCGTGCATCTACAGCAGACTTGTCAGAGATAAACTACTGGATTTCACTGGCTTGGAAGTACTTGGGTGAGGGACGTATTAAGTAGTTTTATAAGCAAGAAAACAGCGACTTTGGCTTTTAGATACTCTGAAAATGACTTATGTAGTTAAGTAAAAACAGAATTATGAAATGTGTTTAAAAGTGTTGACGTTTTAAACTAATAAAATATTTTGATTAATCATATAAAACAAAATAAGGAATTGTTTTAAAAGATTTTAATCACAGCGCCATCTAGCGATAATCATCTAAAACAAAAAAGTGTCGTGACAACTTTTTCATAAGAATTTCCGTCTAGCCCCCTTTCGATAACGCGCGATAAGAAACTTCGTTCCAATTGTTTCAGTGTCCTTAATACTCAATTATGTGTGAACTACTAACCCTAGAGTCATCAACAGAATATATAAATACAAATCAATACGTCATTGTGTAAATTAAGTACCCATTTATTTATTTAACACCAGAGAATCAATTTATTTGTATTAAGTCATTATTATTAAACATTTATACTCATGTCACATTAAAATTGCTGTTAATACAACAAAAACTTAATTTAAATTTTAAAATATTAGTCGTAACTATACTTCATGTTCATTTGTTTTTGAAGTGTTAGGTACAGTAACAATAGTATGCTGTTGTCTTTTATGTTTGCATAATTTATATTTTATTGGCATTCTTTGTATGGGACCTGACAATTATTAGTATAGTTTTAATTTAATTACTGTCCTATTTTATTTTTATTGAGTTTTTTTTCTTTATTTTATTTTTTTCGCACTTATTGTTTAGATTTTTTATATATTAGTTTAATAGTTATTGTATTTAGTAGAATATAAGTTAATATTATAAAATAAAATATAGCCTATGTTACTTGGGGATAATGTAGCTTTCCAAAGTTGTAAGAATTTTTGAAATCGGTCCAGTAGTTTCGGAGCCTATTCATTACAAACACACAAACAAATATTTCCTCTTTATAATATTAGTATAGATATAGAAAAATACAGGTACAGAATAAACAATTTAAACTGAATTAATGTAGTACCACTCAACAACCTTGATCATGAACCTTGAAGCAAAATAGCGTACCTGTTGCAAAAAATATTTTTTCCTATACTAACCACTAACTAATAATAAAATAGTAAATAATGTGTGTGTGTGTGCAATTTTTCACAACACCACTGGCTAAAAACGGTGAAGGAAAACATCGTGAGGAAACCTGCATGTCGGAAAAGGGTTCTAAAAATTCTTAGAAGATATGTGAAGTCCCCAAGACTGGACAAGTGTGGTGGACTATGCCTAATCCCTCTTCTGAGGAGACCTGAGCCCAACAGTCGGCAGTAATGGGTTGGTACAGACAGATGATATAATGTATTTTTTAAATAAGCACATTACTCTGCACTAACTGAATTCTCCATTCGGGATGTTGAAGTTTAACAGGTAATTGATAAGTAAATTTATTTCCAAATCTAACAGTGTGAACTCGCCGGCTATTCGAAGAACAGCAGATGGGTATTTCAAGGAGATGTCCCCGTTTCTGCTTCACCTGGGCATGTTTGTTCCCACGATCATGGGCCAAGGCACTCCGGAGCAGCAAGCCTATTGGCTACCACGTGCTTTGGATATGCAGATTATAGGGGCATATGCACAAGTAAATATTTCATTTCATTTTTTAAAATACTTTAAAGTTTTTTCTATATCATGTAGAGTAGTGGAATAGAAGGAGAGAGACCAGAAAACGAGTCCAATCTCGATGAGTCTATCTTGTTTATCTATCTTCTTTTAGGAGGCGTGTTCTTTGTTGAGGGTCACCAGTTGTGGGTACAGTGGACTTATGGCCAAAGGGATATCTCCGACCGGGCGAGATAGTGTATGGCTAATAAGTTGACTTCGGGCAACTGTTAGTATTCCCATCCTATCCTATACTCAGCCGAGCCCCTCCTGAGCTCGCACCCCATCATGGTGAAGCTGTAAAGGCCTAAGGGCCAACAGCAATTCCTCAAATCAAAAAAAAAAAATCCGGTCAGGCTGAAGCCCACTGTAGTAGATTTTAGATGTCGTATATATGCGAAGATTTCTGCAAATGTCGTAACCGCGATTCAGGATCTCGCCCGTTATTATTGGTCGCCACAAGCATAAGTGTTCCTACGACTACCTCCCGACTCTATCATCAGATCAGCTACATGATAACATAATTGCGTTTCCTTATACGAGCATCATCTTATCCTATGTCCAGCAGTGGACGTCTACAAGCTGATGATGATGATGATGATACGAGAAAATAACTAATTTCAAATAACTGCACTTAAGTATATTATATTTTTTCAAACTTAAAGTGATAGTCACTTTAAATATATGTTAAATTAATTGACTTCTAAAAAATATATACTTTTTCAAAGTTATTGACTGTTAATTACAGCTATATATGCAAATTTGTAAATGAAATAAAAACCATTCGTCATTTTCGTATCTTAAAACATTCAAATGGCAATAACCTACAGTATGTTAATTTGTTGTAAAAAACACACAATAAATACTTATTTAGTTGATCATCAAATTAAAATTAAACTTAAAAAAATTGGTTGCCTGTAAAGTCGGTATACGGGCGAAAGTTTTACGTGACAACGACTTTGAGTGGTAAACGCGTCCCTTCCACTTTTTATGTCTGTCTCTCTCGCTCTTAGGCGGGCTAACCATGCCCGAGTGGAAGGGACGCGTGCCTCTCACTCGCTCTCATTGTGAGCGCATAACGTGAGCGGAGCGTAACGCAGTTTCTTGAAGTGTCACCAGGCAAATCAATTTATAAGACGTTGTCACGTCAAAACTCTAAAATATCTCTAATTTCAGACAGAACTTGGCCACGGGACATTCATAAGAGGTATAGAAACAACAGCCACATACGACCCTGAAACCGAAGAGTTTATGTTTCATAGTCCTCGTCTGTCTTCGTACAAATGGTGGGCGGGAGGATGTAAGGATTTTATATTATTTTTGCTTATCTAGAATTTATTTCGATGACAGATTTCTTTTAATTGCATGACGTGATGGTTAATGGTTACCGTCGCTCTTGAATCTCTGCAATGCTAGGGCAATAAGGGGGGAATCTATATCACCTTAATCAGGACTTTTCTTAAACCAAATGATTGGAAACGGCATTGAAGTTACCAAAATTCTGAAAAAAGAGTCAAACGCTGTGTGCATTAGAAATTCAATACCTACTTACATTTATTAATTTCTTATCTGGTTTAATGTTTTCAAGTTACAAATATAATCGAAATAATAATACAGAAATTTATAAATTTTTCAGTGGGAAAGACAGCCAACTACTGCATAGTAGTGGCGCAATTATACACCCAAGGAAAATGCTATGGCGTCCACCCGTTTATTGTCCAGGTTCGAGATGAGGAGACTCACATGCCACTGCCTGGGATTAAAGTGGGAGAAATAGGACCTAGAATGGGCTTCAATACAGCTGACAACGGTTTCCTGGGCTTCGATCAGTATAGGCTGCCGAGAGCGAATATGCTGATGAAAAATGCTGAAGTTTTGAAAGTGAGATTTGATTTATACATGTTTGTTAAAATAGGTTTTTTTAGAAAAGCCAACGGAAATTTAAACGATCTTATAACTGATTCTATAAGCAAAGAGTTTCTAGAGATATTTTTTACGCCATGAATCAGAAATAAAGAAGCTCCAGCGGGTAAATCTAATGTATAAAATTCTCGTGTCACAGTTTTCGTTGCCATACTCCGACCGATTTTGATGAATTTTTTGTGCTTATCCGGTATCTATGAGAATCGGCCAACATCTATTTTTCATCCCCCTTAAATGTTAGGGGTAGTCAACCCCTAATGTTTTTTTATTTTTTCGACGCAGACGATGTTGCGCGGGGCAGATAGTTATTAAAAAAAATCAAGTGAAATATTTCGAGAACCACATAAATCTTTTTTTTTTACATTATATTTATTTAGTAATTGAATATTTATATGCTTTTCCAGGATGGTACATACGTGAAAGTCGCAAGGCACAGCAAACTGACCTACGGCACTATGGTGTTTGTTAGGGTGATCCTGGTCAATGAGGTAGCTTTCAATCTGGCTAAAGCAGTTACTATAGCTGTCAGATATTCCGCTATAAGAAGACAGTGCGAGAAAACACCTGGGTATGTTTGATTAAATTATTAGCTAGAAGCAACACTATTAAAAACTGCCTTTTATCGTATTTTTATGTTCCAACTGATCCAAATACGGCTGACGTGTTTTATTATTTATATATTCGAAAATGTTGATGTTAGATTAACATTTGGCTCTGAACTACATTTAATGTACTTTACTTTTAACTTATTTTCATAATTTATCATTGGATAAAAATGCTAGGTTTCTTAAAGAAGATTTTGAATACAACATTAATGCATAAAATTTATCCACGAGAACTATAATAAGTAAAGGAGCGCTATGACATGTCTTTAATGCCCTGGAGAGGTTCAAGAGCGACAGTGACCGCTTACCATCACGAATGCTCGTTTGTCTGTCTTGCAATAAAGAGTATTAATTATTCTTATGTTAATTCAGTGAACCAGAACTTCAAATCTTGGACTACGTGACCCAGCAACACAAACTGTTCATCTGCATAGCAACTGCACACGCTCTGCAAATGAGCAGCAACTGGTTATGGAAGACTTTCAGCGCAGTGTTAGCTGATATGAAACAGGGGAATACTGACAATTTGCCTGAAGTAAGATGTTGAAATCGTGGGCTTATGACTTAGTGATAGTGTTTTGTTTGCATCATTTAATTCATATTTAACTGTGTTCTGTTTAGTGCCATAAAAAAGTGAGCTATCGTGGTTTGTGTTTCTTGTCAACTTTTTATATAACAATTCATGGCGATCAGAAACCGATTCAATAATACATTTATCTCTGACAAGCTTGAAATTTAGGTACCTTACCTATTCAAAAAACTGAACTGAAATTTAGCACTAGATCGACTATCACTTACTTTTCTCAGCTCAGAGTATATATATAATATTTTGCTATTTTATTTGCATTAAAATATTATGATATTTTACATGTCATTTTTTTTTTCGAGAATATAATAGACTAGGTGACCCGCGCAACTTCGTCTGCGTTACAGAGGGATACAACATGGCCTATAGCCTTCCTCGATAAATAGACTTTCCAGCAGTGAAATTTTTTTTCAAATCGGACCAGTAGTTCCTGAGATTAGCGCGTTCAAACAAACAAACTCTGCAGTTTTATAAAGTAAATAGATAGCAAGTGGTAACCGTCGCTCGTGAATTACTATAATTTCAACAATGTTACTTACTGCCTACTAGTTACTAAATATCTAGAAGGAAAACCACCGAGGAAGGAGATCCCCTGAGATTTACTGAGATGTCCGCTGTATTAGCATTTAAGTAATCATATTTTCTCTCTCTATTTAAAGAAAAGGGTTTTTAACAACAATTTTATTATTACACTTTTAGTTACACGCATTATCAAGCTGTCTCAAAGCATTAAGCACATCAGACTCAGCTGCTCTTATAGAACAGTGCAGACTAGCTTGTGGCGGCC